>JAPQWS010000050.1:2317857-3648214 GCA_028651295.1 Catharanthus roseus | reverse complement strand
GGAAGATAATAATTTAGGTGGTTAAGCATTTCTCGTTTGTTTTACACCTTTTTACTAACCATACTACATTGATCTTGTGCACTTACAAGTATTGGATTTAAAATTTGTTAGAAAAATCCCGACCAATGACCTTAATTTAGTGCAAAAATAAGGGAAAAAAGACAAGAATTAGACTAAGTTAACTTTTATTGATATATTTGTATTTAAAAAACTCTAAATAAAAATTTCAAGAGAATTCTAAACTATAATAATAAAAACTCGTAAGGAAATAGCAGTGTTGAGAAAATCGTATTTGAGATCGAACCAGTCGAGCTACTTGTAAATTAATTTATTAGTTCTACTGGTTGAACCAATGATCGAACAGGATATTATGTAATATTTTATAAATGTTTTAAGTATGTTAATAATTAAACAAAAAAATTTTTTATCCAGGTAAGAATTTTTTAAAACATGTTGAAATTATTTCATCCTATTCAAACATGCACAGTAATAAAAAACTGATTCATATCACACACGTTATTTTTCACTAAATATAATTAAAATATATAATTCAAGAATTCTAAAAATTTATAAAATTTAAAAAACGAAAGTGCTTCCGTGAGTAGTCCCTGATTCTCTACATATAAACGAAGCACTTGTTCTCTTGATATCTTTGTAAGCTTATGGTGACAAAGTTTGGTTTAATCCCAGCGAACTTTGACGGAACGGAACATTCCATATTAGTGAGTTGGCCTCTTAATTGGAGTTAATACTCGGTTCTACTGCCCCTTACCTTTTTATTTAGCACAAAATAAAAAATAAAATTAAAACTACAAAATTCTTTTAGTAAAAGTAAATTTATATTATGTATAATTGACTTAGTCATGAAAAAAGAATTTAAGAACTATTTACTAACCTTTTAAAAAACAAAAATATTTTGAGTAAGTGATAACGTTTTTTTTCTGTTTTTTTAAATAAATGTTCAAATCTTAAGTTCTTTAAAAAATTCTAATTTGCAGATCATATATTCCAAATATTATTTTTCCTCTTTTAAAAAACTTTTCCAACTATTATTTTTGACATATCCTCTACAAAAAGAGAAAAAAAAAAATGATCTGTTTTTGAGCTAAATAAAAAGCCCAAGTTCTCACTATAGCCACAATGCCGCTCCAGTGTCTTCTTTTCTCTTATTATTGTTTTCCTTTTACCCTTCTTTTTCTCCATTTTCCTTACACCATAGAGTTATCTCTTGCTTTTTTCTTTTCTTTTTCCTTCTTATCCCTTCTTCCAAAACTCTCCTTGTTTTCCTATGCCCCTAATCCCTTTCGTTCTCGTGTTCTCCTCCCTTCATAAACTTATCATACAATTAATTTGCTCCTCACCTCATATACATGGCTTCTTTGCTTCTTTTCTTCCATGTTTCTAGTTTTGATTTTAAAATGGTTGGATATGACATAGGTGGAGAAGTGAGGTGAGGGCAGGGATGGCCGCAGAAGCTCATTTGTCTATGGTTCTATATCAAAATATTTTTTTTTAAGAAAAGAAAAATTAGGGTCAACTTGTTCTAGCGATTCCCAATAGAACTGCCTGGTTTTGATTGAGTTTGATAGGTTTACTACTATAACTACTAAAAATAAAGATAATTTCAATAATAAATTCGGAATTATAATTAAAAAAAGTAATTCTAATTTACAAGTTTAACAAAATAAAAAAATATTTTTAATAATAATAAAACTCATATTAACATACCCTAACAAATGTCACAGAACAAAACACATGTAACGATAATGGAGTAATATGCATAATAATTTTTTGACGTGAGTAGTATTAGTGTTATAATATGCATTATATTATCAAGATTCTCTTAGTACATACGATTTTACCTAGTTTTATCTTATACAAATGAAAATATATGAAAATAAAGCCGAGCCTCTCATTGTATGTTTAAAACAAATTTATAACTATGCAAGCAAGCAAAAAAAAAAAAAAAACAAATAAAGAAATGGTATCCCCACATTGCATAATCTCATAAAAATTGATGCCCTCAACAAAAATTTTGACATAAGGAACCAAATTTTATCAATGAATCATATTAGTCCCATGTAGCAAATCACATACTTTGTTAAGCCCTTTAAAGTACTTACAAGAGATAACAAGAAATTTATTACACTCAATTAATGGTGTATATTATCATATAAATTGATATATAGTATAGAATATGGTGAAGAGATGCAATAATCAGATTGGGAAGAGGATATTGCTGAGTACATGATACTTATTTCGGGGACTTGGAATGCTAGAAATTAAATTTCTGAGTGACAACTAGTTTCAAACACCACATGAGGATGTTACTTTTGTTAAAGTAAATTGAAGTAAGGAGTAACTGCAATTTAAAACAAAGACCATGGATAAGTACGCAATTAGGAGCAAAGAGGTGAAGTGGAGTATACCGGATGATAAGAGATTCTATTCATGTGTCGATGGAGCATTCAAACCATAACTTTGACTATGATATAATTGCTACAATGTCACCTAATTTTAGTGGAGGAAAAGAAGATGCACAAGCTACTTTGGAAAAGGCTCGAATGGCTACCAACATTCAAATACAATGTAAAATTAATGGGAATGGGAAGATGATCTCTCACCTTTAGCTCATATTATTGACTCTCTAAATATAGAAGGAGAAACAAAAGGAGATGGTGTTTTTCAATTTAAGGGTAGAAACTAATCTAATGGTGAGGGAGAATAAAAAATCAACAATTATTAGAATGGAGATTACATAGACTATTCAATATAATTATTTAAATTGAAATACCTAAAACTCCTTTGATGCAGTAATATTAAATTAATAATATTGATAGTATTAGAAAAATAATATATGATAAATATATTAGATTAGTAATGTTAAATTTTGTTGATATCGTTGTGATAATGAAATAAAAATATAACTTTATTGAACAATAATTAAGAGGCAAAAGTTGTATGATTTGTAATAACAGTTGTTCATTCTAAAACAATTCAAAGCTTTCATCTTACCATATTATTATTATTATCAAATTGATATTGGAAAATCTATATAAACAAAATTTTACTAATCCTAATTAAAAAAAGGGGTTCACATCAATGCACTGATTGTTCCTAGTAATTCTTAAAAAGGCAAATGATAATGCACGCTTTCTTACTCAAAATACTCCAAAAACCATTTATAAATTTTTCAGAGAATGAATTTCTTCTCTTTGAAACAAAAGTTGTATTTCAATCCCTCATTCTCAAAGTATTTCAAGATGGACTCATAGATAACATGATAATTAAATTCATCAATTCAAATTCAAAGAACTTCAAAAAAAAAAAAAAAAGAAAAAAAGAAAAATTGGGTTTACAAAAGTAACAACAAAGTGAGAATGCCATTCTCGTATGACCAATAAGTAAGATAAAAACAAACAAGTTATCCTAATCCAATTTATTCTTCATCAAAGATAGAACCAAGCTTCATCCATCATATGCTTCAAGTAGGTTCCGAACGAAACAATCTAAAAGTAAATGTTGAATATAGACCCATTTATTGTTTGACAAATACAAAGAATCTTCCATAAATATGCATTCTCATGGAAATCAATCACAGAAGATTTAAGCAGTGGTTAGCAAAAGATGAGGGCTATCAAGTCCTCTCCTTTTATATTCATTATGCATGTCATCAAGCAATGGACAAGAGAAACCATCAACAAAATTAGAATAGCAAGTATCAACTATCTGATCCAAAAAGTCATGATTTAATTTGAAAGTAGATTCAATGGAAAACATCGCATCACTATGACATAGGTAGGAAGACTGCAAAATATTGAACCAATCACAATGGAATTCATTCCAAGTATAGTTCATAACGAGCTAACATATAGAAAAGTGTCTCTATCACGAATGAGACCAAAAAAAAATCGTGACATCCCCAACTACCTCCCTAGGTTTCATTGGGAGGTGAG
Source organism: Catharanthus roseus (assembly GCA_028651295.1). Lineage (NCBI taxonomy): Eukaryota > Viridiplantae > Streptophyta > Magnoliopsida > Gentianales > Apocynaceae > Catharanthus > Catharanthus roseus. The sequence continues at coordinate 3,644,258 of JAPQWS010000050.1, read as the reverse complement.
TAGGAACCTACCTCTTAGTAGTTAGTCCATCACGATAATAGGATTTTTTTAAGGTTCATAAATAAACTGACTATTACACAAGGTGTTTTTTTTTTTTAAACAAAAGGACATATTGCATCATAATAAGTTTCTCAATAATAAAAGTAGATAAATCCAAAAATTTTAGTTCCATAGAAGTCTCGTACTTCACTCTAAAAGGTTATCTCCTCATGGTTCTTCCTGAAATCCAATATAGACACGATGAATGTGTAAGCTAGGCCCAGTAAATTCCATGTGCCTTTGAGTGTATTTTAACAGTTAAAAGCTAAAAAAAAAATTATAACTTAAAAGAAGTTAAAAGCTACTTATTTTAAATAATGAAAAACATGGCAATAAAAAATCACAGTAGTGCTGAACGAATCATAATATTAAACACATCAAAGCGTTGTATCAGAAATATTAACGACATCTATTTAAAGATCAGGACGCAACTGATTCATTAACCTGAGAAGCCATCAAAATAAAAACTAGATGACAATTTGGTGTAGGTAAGAGTGGTTGCCTATCATCAGTAAAATTTCACAACTTCGAAGATGACCTCAAACCCCTAAGTCTTCCATGACCTCTACCTCTACCCTAATTGTATGTATTTCAACGGGAATTTGAGAAATGAGAATATGTAGGATGGAAAAATTTATGTGCTTTTTTGTTTTTCATGAAAAAGAATATGCAACATTCCTATCTATTTAGCATGTTAGATATCAGATTTACCGAAGCAAAATTCACAACAAATCATCAATATCTAAAATTGATGAGAACGCCAACATAAATATTTGATATTACGAATTTCTTGTTATTTAATAATAAATTAATATTTTCTTTACCTAATAACTAATTAATTTTTATATATTTTGGAGATCCATGATAGAAAAATACATTAATATTTATACAAATGAACATAATTTTATATGTCAATAAGGCATAAATTATTTTTTGAGGGGCTACGTCCTTCCCTAACCCTTTTATTCCTCCGCCACTATACCTCCACAATTAAATTGTTGCCGTCTTTTTATTCATAGTAAAAAACTTTTTTCAAACATATATTTTACCCTAAGCTATTTGCTTTATTGCATTTATGACAAACTATACTTAACGACATGAAGTTTTTCAGTAGGTTTTAGACAAACCTCTGCATATATACCCCTTATTAGGCCATTGCTAGGCAACTAAAACAAAGATTACACATGCAACAAACACACATCTCCATGATCTTCCAATAGACATCAGCTAAAAATTCTTCTTTTGAAATGTTCAACTCTTGAAGAACAAAAATACCTTTACTAAATGGTCCACGTACAGGATGCATGCCTAAAATGTGTCACAAAGCACCACATTGAGTATATTTTGTCATATAGACAAAATTTTAAATAGTCTATAAATATAGATTTTTTTTTAAAAAAAAAGTTTTTTCTATGAATAGAAAACAACTATTTTATATATAGCTTATTTCTCAATCCGCAATGTTCATTTGTAATTCAATACTACAGTTTACGGAACATAGAGCCCTTTTTTTTTTACGATATATATACCAATGATACCTTGGAAACAAGACTTTGATCCTGTATCTCAAATAAATAATTATTTGAATGCTCTATGTTACAAAAAAATAAATGAATATGAATAGAATCTATATGCCCTATATATAACATAATTAAGAAAACCAAATAACATATACAAAATAATTAGAACTAGACATATATAGTTATTCTTTCTTATTAGAAATTAGTTATAAATAGCTATAAATAATTTTAGTCTCTCAATTTATAAAAAAGAATTTTATTAATGTGTTTCTAACCATGAACTCTTTTGCATGATTATTTTTGTCAAAATAGGAAATATATTGTGGAATTTGATTTAGAGCTCAGGTGATGTCGGAGTTGAGGTTTAATGATATCATTTTAAGTGCAACATATAACACCTTTCTTTTCACATGTAAAATGAAAAAATTACCCTCAATCCCAAAATATGGTTATAAATAGAAAAGCTAAAAAATATGCATGTCTATTTATAGTTAATTTCTCAATAAATAACATAGTAATGTGTTTGTTTTTATGGAACTTTATAAAATACTTTGGCGCATTCCCCAATACAGTAAGAAGGCCTTAAGGAATGCAAAAGGCAAAGTCGTAAATAGGAATTAATCATAACATTGATGAAAACTTATTTCAGAAACAGATATTTAATAGTTATTCCAGATAAATAATTAAATGATGGCATATATCTATCATAGATTTAGAAAAGATTAGTGTCCAACATTTGCAAAAAGATAACGAAAAGATCTATATAAAATAAGGTGAGATGTAATTCAACATTTAAAAATTCCTATAAGCAAATGATATTATTAGAAAAGACATTAAACAAACCTAGAGAGCACCTTGGCAAAGTGTTAGTTGTCATCTCTTTGAGTTCTTGCGCTTTTTCAATCCCTACCTTCTCTTCTTTGCTGCAGAAAGTTGATATGAGCTCTCATAGCTATTGCTTTTCTTTGTGTCAGTCCCTGTAATGTGTTTCTCCCTTTAGCTCTGTTCTCCTGATCAATTTCTATTTCAATAATTTGGGTTTTTCAAAAGGAGAGTCTGGATGATTGTTTAGGTCAATAATTTCATTACTGCAAGAAGACACTGGTAGATCATTCAAGTCAAGAATTTCGTTTCTGGTGGAAGATTCTAATAAATTTTTATTCTTGAGAGGAGATTCTGGTAGATTATTCGTGTCATTTTTGTACATGCTTGGATGATTTGGTACACTTTGACCCTTGGAATGAGATTCTGGTAGACTATTCCAGTTATTTTCGTACATGGTGAGACATTTCGATAAACTTTGACCTTGGAAGAGATTCTTGTAAATCATACTGGCTGTTCTGGTACGTGGTTAGAGATTCGGGTAGACTTTGACCCTTGGAAAAAGATTCTGGTAGATCATTCGTGCTGATAGCTTCTTTGATCTTTGGAGAGAAGCGCGGTGCGACATCTGGGTAATTATCTTCTTTTTCCTCTACTTTAATATGTTGTTCATTTGAGTCCTGTCTGCTAATTTTAGGTGCCTCAGTTTCCATGTTGACAACTTGGATTTGTTCTTAACTCCAAATGTACTTTCTTCCTTTAGGTAAACTCTTTTTTCCTCTCCGAAGCCAACAAGTTTTTGTTAGATCAAAAAATGAGTTCCTCAGCCAATTTAAGTAAGGAATACTCACCTATTGTTTAGATAACCTTGATGAAAAGTACATTGATTGATCAATATTTAAAAGCAACTATAACTTACAAGTGAGAATTCAATACTCATATTTGAGGAAGTGGCCAATCCAGGAAGATCTTGATCATATCCAAATTGAAGCGCTGCATGATGTGGATTATATACAACTTCACAATCTATGCCTATAAGAACACATGTTTTCAAGCATTGAGCAAAAGATTCTAATTCCTCGTCAAAATATTGGCTGATAGATATCCGTGTTTCTTTTAACTTGTAAAATTTTGAAAATAACCAATTATTTATATTTAAGCAATAAGGTTGCCGCAAAAAATAATCACAAGAATAATTAATGATTGGCCTAACATTCCCAATCTCAAATTTTTGTTTACCGTTCCATGGGACTGTCCTTGGCTCAAGAGAATTGACCTTTGGTTGAAATGGTAGGAACCTTTCCCATGCACATAATTGAACGAAATGAAATGGAGCCCATAGTGTATAACATAAATACACTACTTCTTGACCTTGATCTTCATTGTCCATGTTTGTTGAGGCAGTCATTATTTCTGTAGGCCAATTGGGCTAGTGTTCACACATTTTCTCTTCTCAGCCCATGGTCGTTAATCCCTGTGATGAGTTGGACTAAGCCACACAAGCCAAATAGGATAAGTGTATGTGTAATTCAAGATGCCGAGCGGGCCAGGTTGGTAAACATCCCAATCTCCTTGAGTCTTCCCAGGTGACTTGACTGTTGCATTTTTGAAGAAGTCTTCTAGGTATTAGGATGTTCTATTATTGAACAATCCTTCCAGATGACTGTTCTGTTGTTTGAATGAGTCTACCATAGAATCACCATACATACTCTTATCCTTTCTTGTTGCTAACAGATAAGACATGACTATTTATTCTATGTGAAGCCTTATTCTTTTCTCTCTTCTTCTTCTCTGCAGATTCTTGTTTCTATTTGTTCTCTGTGAATTCTTCCATTAATGCCACCGTTAGTCATCATTTCTTGTTGACCACGTGCTTCGGTAGTTTGTGATGGAGAGAACTGAAAGTGAGAGATTAGATTGTTGTTGTGTGAGGCTAATCCATTGCTGAGGATTTGATCGAGATTCTAACACACAGAGAAAAAACCGGTCCTTCTCATCCGTTTTGATCATCCGAATATCTCTGTTCCCTTCTTTCACAGAAATCGGTTGTCGTTTTCTTCTGTGTTGGCATCCGTTTTTCATAACTGGATGTCCGGTTTTGGTTTCAATCTCATCCTATTTTGTTTATCTCTTCTATGGGTATTTAAAGAAGAAACGAAAGTCTGTTTTTCAGACTTCTCATCCAATTTTGAAGAGCTTTAATTAAGAGTTGTTATCCGGTTCCATCATCCGATTTTTGTAATATATTAGTAATTTCTTGTTCTTTCCCTTTTTTGCTGTTGTAATAGTTTTCTATAGGGGTTTTATGTTAATATAACAGGGCTGATCACTAGAGAAAGTATTCTTAACAGTGGTATTCCCAACAAGTGGTATCAGAGCCAGAGAGAAATTCGATCTTTCTGGTGTCTAGTATCTGTTACATTCCACCAGCGACGCAGACGTCATCTGAAACCTCCTAGGTTACTTTTCAGACTCACGAGAACTATTGAGTTCTGTGAATTTGGCCCAGGTCACTATTATTGTTCTTGTTTTTATTTCATTTAAAGTTTATACTCCTGATATATACATATTTTGCTACTTGTATCTCTGATTACGGACCAAATTTTTGTGATTTCTGTTTTTCTCTAAAAAACCAAACCGAAGCCTAGCTTATGTCCTATTGAGACTTAAAGTATATGTGTCTTGGTGTTTTTCTTATTCGATTGCAAATATTTTTTATTGTCCGTGATTATTGAGATTATTCTATTGTATGTTTAGGGGCTATTACTCATCCTATGATTATCTATATTCTTTCTCTGTTGATCATATGTTTTGTGACTGTTGCTTAGCCTTTACTATCTAATTGATCTATTGTGAATTCATTATCTGCTCATTGCTTGTTTTTCTAGTTGTATTATTTTTCTGGGCTTTGTTTGTGACAACTTTTTCTTAAATTTTTTATTTTTCGCACATTACTCTTATTTGACACTGTTTAACATGTCTGTTCCAAAACTTGAAATAGACAAGTTCGACGGCAAATATGATTTTGTAATGTGGCACAGAAAAATGAAAGTTGTTTTAGTCCAAAATAAGATTGCACCCTCTATTTTCACTCATGACAAGTATTCGGAATCTTGGACAGGAGAAATACTAGCTCAAAACCTTGATGATGCACATAGTTGTCTCACCTTGCATTTGAAAAATAATGTTTTAAGAGAAATAAATGAAATAGACAATGCTTATGAAATTTGGACAAAACTTGAAAAACTTTAGTTGGGAAAGTCTTTATCTAACAAAATCTATTTTAAGGAATAACACTTTGGCTTCAAATTGTGCAGGTCAAAATCCTTTTCTGAAAACATGGATAATTTAAACAAAATTGTTTTAGAGCTCCAAAATGTTGGAGAAAACATTTCTGATAAAACCATGTTGTGGCATCGTTGGATTGGCCACATTAGTGAAAATGGTTTGCATTACTTACACAAACAAAATCTTTTAAATGGTGATGAAATCACTTCTTTAGATTTTTTTTGTGATCATTATGTTCTTAGCAAACAACATAAACTCAATTTTTCTGCGGTCACACACAAATCCGTTGTTGTTCTTGATTATATGTACTGTGATCTTTATGGTCCTGAAAAGGTACTCACTTTTGGTGGCAATGTTTATTTCCTTTCTGTTGTTGATGATTTTTCTCGGCATGTTTGGGTGTTTCTTTTAAAACCAAAGATCAAACTTTTCAAAAGTTTAATGAATGGAAACATTCTGCCAAAAATCGAACTGGAAACAAACTGAAGGTTTGGAATTTTGTAACAAACAGTTTCATGATTCGTGTGCTTTGTATGGTATCGTTCATCATAGAACTGTTAGGCACAACCTACAACAAAACGGGGTAGTTAAGGGATGAACTGAACTATTATGGACAAAGTTAAGTGCCTTTTGGTATCATCTGGGGTTCCTAAACCTTTTTGGGGACAGGCTATTAGTACAACAGTTTACCTTATAAATAGGTCTCCTTCAACAACTATAAACTTTAAGACTCCCATAGAATGGTGGTCAGGACAACCACCAAACCTTTGCAACCTTAGATTGTTTAGGTGTGCTTTTTTTGCACATCAAAGGGAAGGGAAGTTAGACCCTAGGTCTAAGAAGTGAATTTTTATAGGATATCCTAGTGAGGTGAAGGGTTACAAAATGTGGCTTAGAGGTGAACCATGTGTACGGGTAGTCGTGAGTAGAGATGTAGTCTTTAACGAGCTAGACATGCCCTGTCTTCGAACTGAAACCAAACCCGAGAGTTCTTCTAGTATACCCATAGTTGAGAACATTCCTGTGGAGGTGGAGGTCACCTTCGACTCTTCTCATGAGCACACACTAGAACCCAAGCTAGAACCTGAAACCAATAAGGAGTCTAGTATTCCTGAACTTGATGAGGCAATTTTAGCTAATTCTAATGATGATGAGGATCATCCAGAAGTACAAGCACAAGCCCTTAGAAATTACCAACTATCGAGGGATAGGGGTAGAAGAGAGATAAGGAAACCTCTTAGGTATGGTCATTCATACATCGTTTCTTATGCTTTTGCTGCTGCATCTTTTGTTGAAGAGAAAGAACGTGTTTGTTTTTCTAATTTTTTAAAGAGTCCTAATCCCTATTTATGGATGTATGCTATGGATTAAGAAATATCCTCTTTTCATAAGAACAAAACTTGGGTGCTTGTGCCTAAACCACCTAAAGAAAAATTGATTGATTGTAAATGGATTTTCAAAGTTAAAGAACCCGAATCTGTCAATGAACCTCCAAGGTTAAAGGCTACATTGGTTGTAAAAGGTTTTCCTCAAGTTGAAAGTATTGATTTCAACGAGATCTTTTCTCCTGTTGTTAAGTATAAAACTATCAGAATTATGCTTGTTTTTAACTTCTTTGATCTTGAGCTCGAACAGTTTGATGTTAAAACTGCATTTTTGCATGGTGAACTTGATGAAACTATTTACATGTCCCAACCACCTAGTTTTGAGGTGAACAGTAAGGAGCATATGGCTTGTCTGTTGAAGAAATCCTTGTATGGGCTTAAGCAATCACCTAGACAGTGGTATAAAAGGTTTGACTCTTTTATACTTAAAACTGGTTTGGTTAAAAGTAACTATGATAGTTGCTTATATTTTTCTAGAGATATTGTTGATAATGCCATCTATTTGCCTTTTTTATATTGATGATATGCTTATTGCCTACAAGAATATAGATAAAATTTTGCATTTGAAATCTTTATTGAAATCAGATTTTGAGATGAAGGATCTTGGATCTGCCTCTAGAATTCTAGGCATGAACATTGATAGGTTAGAGCTGACCGTTCTTTGTTTATATCCCAAAACTATTGGAATCCGTAGGCAAAAATAAAATAAAATAAAACTACGGAAATCCACCAACAGGATCTGCACATACTAGAAAAACCGATTGGATAGAAATTACCTCAATATTTTGATTTTTCGTTGTGGAGGTGCTGCTTTGTATACTTCGCCCTCTACTGGTATCCATGCAATGAACTCCTCTGCAAGCGATCGGGATGCTAGCCCCTTCTGTGTTTTGAAAACTGTTCAGAACTGATCCTGACTATCTGGTAATCGGTCGTATTTCGGAGAGAGTAGGCTAGATACTATATCGCCATTCTAGGGTTTAGGGTTTTGTTTTTCTTTAATAAGATAAAGGACGACCACCAAGAGAAGCTTAACATAACCTTTCATAGCTGTCAATATCAAAACCCTAACTGTCATCTAATGACAGTTTAATCTCGTCCGTCTATTCCTATAATCATCCAACGATTGGATGAGTAATATTAAGTAATTAATTTCATTTATTCGATTAAATAAAATTAATTACTTATTAACATACCAGAAAATACAATATAGAATCTGATTCCCCTTTTATATGCGTTCAACGAATCTGGACACAATCCAGATTCATTGAACGTGGACATTAGGCTCACAAGATCGTCTATGTGTGTGACCCTGTAGGTTCACTTAACATTGGCAGTGAATAAAAAATGTCCTAGACATTTATTCACAAAACATAAGCGGCCTCTAGCAAGACATTATGCTTACCCAAGTTAAGTAAATGTAATAATAACCTAGTATCAGATTTAATATTTAGTCCTTTTGTCACACGATATCCTAATTAAGTATAAGGCATAGATCAAGTCATCTTTATAAAACTTAATTAACCATTTACTTGATCACCAGGCAGACTGTTCCAAGAAATAATATTAATAATGCCTTATTAATCCTTATTTGAGCATGGCCATGCATATTTTACAGTCTTCCTTATCAAGGGGCCTCTGGATATCTCTCTGTAAAAAGAGAGGGACAAATTCCTTTTGTTAGCCCTAAGGGCATTAATACTTACGTTTTGATTATGATTAACATATGCTTGTGTGAGTATTTTAGCTAAACCTTCATAGAACAAAAGAAGTACCTGTGAAGTCTCAAAGTCTACAAGCAAAAGATCTTGTTGATGAGGGCAAAATAGAGAAGAAGAGACAAAGCCATGCCAAGATCAAAATCATTGAAGACATTGAAGGCATTGTCTATGTTAGAGTGAATTAGGTACTATCTTGTAAACTCTCTAGTCTTATTCTTTGATTAATTGATCATATATGAAGCTCCCTGTATGATTTTCTGAGATATAATCTTTTGTTAAAATCTAAGTATTCTTGACTGAAGATGTTTTGGAAAGTTTTTCTTCTCTTTAAAATGATTGTCAAGAATACATGCTTTTGAAACAAGGAAGAAAGTTTTTGTTTAAAAAGAAACTTGGCTGAGGAAAACAAGAATTCGGCTGTCCGGTTTTAGAACCGGTCGTCCGTTTTTCCAAAGTAAAAAATTCGGTAGTCCGTTTCTCAGAAAATCAAGTCCGAATCTTTCTGTTCAAAAACTCGGTCATCCAGTTTTTGAACCGGTCGTCCGATTTTTCTCAATCAAAATTCGGCAGTCCGTTTTCTAGCCTGAACAAGTCCAAATCTTTCTGTTTTAAAGAACCGGTAGTCCGATTTCAGGAACCGGTCGTCCGGTTTTTGCTGTCACTGTAAAAAAATATTACCGTTGCACAGAATGCGACAGTCATCTTCTGAAAAGCAACGGCTATTTTCTAAATGCAACGGTCTTGTGCTTCAAGACTCTATATAAACAGTTAATTATCAGCCATAAATGACACAAGTTTGGGAATTATTCATTGAGAACATTTAAGACATTTAAAGAGCTTCAAAAATACATTTATTGCAAATCATTTTCAATCCTAAACAAAAATCTTCTTGAGCTTCATTGTTGATCATTCATCAAAGAAGAAGAAAAGAGGTGCTTGTAGAAGTATTCCATTGAGTTGTAATCTTCCTCTTCTCAAGCTTATTTGGTAACATTGTTCCTTACTCTTCTTATTCTTTTATTGTGATAAAAGGTTTGTGGAAAACCCTTTGGTTGATCATTTCATAAACTTGGTGTATTGTTGTGTTTGAGGTTTTTGTGTAAAACCCTTGAAGGGTGAACCTCATTGTGTAGTTGTGTAACCAACTTTGAAGATAGTGGATTTGTGAAATCCTTGGGTTGAGTCTCAAGGTAGTGGATGTAGCTCTTTGAGAGAGTGAACCACTATAAATTGTTGCGCATGTTCTTTAATGTTTAATTCTATGCTCATTTCTTTATTGCCAATACTATAAGATTGTGTTTTGTGTGGATTCTTATTAAAAAGAGTTTTAGAAATCTTTCACAAACTAATTGGAGGTTTATCTTTCTAATCACACAAAAGATTTTTTAAAATTAGCCAAAAACCTTATTCACCCCCCCCCCCCCCCCCTCTAAGGTTTTTCACCTTTCACTATCTCCAATATTCAAGCCATGACGAGAAAATAAGCCAACTAATTGTCATAGTGATCACCTAATTAAAAGTGATGTTTTACTATGTCAAAACATATTTTCTCCCCATGCAAGAAATATTAGAAACATTAGGTCAAAGGACACCAAATATAAAACTGAGAAGAAATACTTATAACTTAAACCCATGCAATATTTCTTCTTCACTTTGGGTCATGTCCAATATAATATTCTCAATATGTATTTATGAATTGATTTTATATCTCATATTCATGATCAGTAAAACTTGACCATCAATCAACTTCACATTAGTTTACAAGATGTAATAAACTAGGGACAAATAAGAATAGTACTTTATTTGCTATAAGGGTTTTACTATCAAGTCACATACTTGATGACCAAGAGCATAAAATACAATTCAAAAAATACATGCTTCATAAATTATAAATGTGAGTCAATTGGTCTTAGGGCATATACTACAAAAGGTCCTTGCAGAAAATTGTTTCAAAATTTTTTATGAAGTTATGTAAGCCTGTTTGTAACCCTCTTGCAAGCCATTTTCAGCTTTCTTCTAAAACCTATCCTAAAACTGAAAATGAGAAGAGAGATATGGCCAACATCCCTTCTAAAATGGCTATAGGATCTGTCATGTATTCCATGATTTCTACCCGTCTTGATATTGCTTATTCCATAAGCCTTTTAAGTCGTTTTATGTCTAATCTAGGTAGGGATCATTGGGCCGCTCTTAAATGGTTATTGAGGTACATTCATGGGACACTTGATAGAGGCTTGCATTATCATAACTGGTCAGAACATTTTGAGTTGGTTGGTTATGTTGACACTGATTTTGCAGGTGATAAAGAAGGTAGAAAGTCTACAACTTCTTATTTCCTTACCCTTGCAGGTAACTGTGTTTCTTGTAAATCACTGTTGCAGCCTGTAGTCGCCCTTTCAACTAAGGAGGCTTAATATATTGCCGCCACGGAGGCAATTAAAGAAGCCATCTGGCTTTAGGGGCTTTTATCTTGAACTGTATCTTTTACATTCTAAAGCTATCATATTTACTGATAGTCAGAGTTGTTTTCATTTGTGTAAAAATCCTTTTTATCATGAAAGGATTAAACATATAGATGTTAAGTATCATTTCATTCGTGAAAAGATTTCCAATGGTATTATTAATATAGGAAAAATTTGCACAAGAGATAATCTTGCTGATTTTTGTACTAAAATAGTGACAACTGGCAAGTTTTTATGTAGAGACCTTCCACATATTGATGCTGGTGCATTCAAGGTGGAGCTTGTAGGACAATTGGGCTAGTGTTCACACATTTTCTTTTCCCAGCCCATGTTCTTTAATCCCTGTGATAAGTTGGACTAAGCCTGATAACCCAAATAGGATAAGTATATGTTTAATTCAAGATGTTGGGCTGGTAAACAGTCTAATCTCCTTGAGTCTTCCCAGGTGACTTCATTGTTGCTTCTTTGAAGAAGTCTTCCAGGTATCAAGATGTTCTGTTGTTGAACAATCCTTCCAGATGACTGTTCTGTTGTTTGAATGAGTCTACCATGGAATCGCTATAAATACTCTTATCCTTTCTTATTGCTAACAGATGAGACGTGACTGTTTATTTGGTGTGAAGCTTTCTTCTTTTCTCTCTTTTTCTTCTCTGAAGATTCTTGTTTCTGTTTGTTCTCTATAAATTCTTCTGTTACTGCCGCCTTTAATCACCATTTCTTGTTGACCACGTGCTTCGATAATGATTGAATGAGAGAACCGGAAGTAAGAGATTAGATTGTCGTTGTGTGAGGTACATCTACTGCTGAGGGTATGATCGAGATTCTAACATATAGAGAAAAACCGTCCTTCTCATCCGTTTTGATCGTACGAATATCTCTGTTCCCTTCTTTCACAGAAATTGGTCATCCATTTTCTTCTACTTTGGCTACATTTTTCATAACCGGACGTTCAGTTTTGGTGTCGGTCGTCCGGTTTTGTCTTGTGGAAACAATAGGACATCCGATTTTTGCCACGCTCATATTGTTTTGTTGCAGGTATTTAAAGAAGAAACGGAAGTCTGTTTTTCAGACCTCTCATCCAATTTTGAAGAGCTTTGATTAAGTGTTGTTATCCGGTTCTATCATCCCATTTTTGTAATAGATTAGTAATTTCTTGTTCTTTCGCTCTTTTTCTGTCATAATAGTTTTCTGTTGAGGTTTTATGTTAATGTAACAGGGCTAATCACCATAGCAATTATTCTTAACAGTGGTATAAGAGCTTCCCAACAATTTCCTTCAACAAGCTTAAGTCTCTATATATGCTAGCAAAAACAGCTGGACCGAGCATTATTTTTCTCCATTTAGCAAAGCGTATTGTAGTGGGAATAATATACTTATCCATTTTTGTAATTTCATCCACCAAAAAAACAAACCTTGAAAGCCAAGACACAAGAAAAGCTTCATGCTGGTAAGTTTCTTGAATGAGTCTATCCGATTGATATGAGTACTCGTAGCTTTCATTTTCTCAAACTTACCGAATTTCTTTTTCAGATTTTTCCTCAATTTTGAATGAATCTTTTACATCAAGGGGTAACAAAAAGAATTTCCTAGCAGAGAACCCACCAATATTCATCACATCTTCTAATGTGATGGACGCGTCACCCCAAGGGAAAACAAAAGTATTAGTTTCAACACACCATCTCTCCACTAACCTAACAATCCGGTCATCATTTCTTTGAAACTTGTACTTGTAACTGATGTTTCTACCCATTGAAGACCATAACTATTGGCCACTTTGATTTGGGTTAAAGGATAGGCAGTTTTAAGCTTGAATAATCAAGTGAAGCCATTATTGGTTTCAAGAAACGGGCATTCCTTCTAGAAGGAGATCCGCCGGTATGTGAAAATGAAACCATCAACTCTTCCCTTTCCTCAATAATTGAGTCATCTATTAAGGAGGGAAAAACTACATGTACCTAGATCTTCATTCGAATATAGTTTTGAAATCCATGAATATAAAAGAGTATCTTTATATATAATACAATTGATTTTTATTTTCAAGATCTATTTGCTTATTAGTTAGCATTAAATTAAATTTAAGGATCATCTTAAAAATGAGAGAAGATGTTAGTTTGAAAACAGTGGAGAATTATTTATTTATTTATTTATTTTAGATTAAAACAAGTGGAGGTTTCTTTCAAGCACGTTATAGAAAGTAAATTATTTCCAAGAGATTATGTAAAGTTAAAAAGAAAAATAACCAATTTTGTTTCTAACTTCAATTCAAATACACTATTTCTTGTATTAAAAAAATGTTACAGCACTTAAATATTAACTAATGAAGATCATGTTACGTTGTAAAGGTGGTATTCGAAAACCACTCAACATTAGAAAAGTATAGTTGCTCGATTTAATTTAACCGATTATTATTTTCCTTTGTGATAAAAAATGTGGGATACAAGGTAGAAAATTATATAAATTTCTTTTAAGAGATTAAAATTTTTAAAATATTTCTATTGGTTCTTCATCTTCTCTAAGAAATAATTTAATTTTTTTTAAAAAAAATAAATTCAATCACTTCCAAGTCTATACTAATAGGACCAAAAGATCCCTTCCTTTCTTCCTTTGAAAACAAGTCATATGTTAGAAATAGTATCGAACATTGGAAGTAAATGATTTATATTAACCCCATTTTTAGAGACATCAACTCTTATAAACCTTTGAATAAATCGGATAAAAAATTAGGGGACCGAGAACTTTCGACTCCAAGGCTACTTGCAAAGAAAACATGACATGAGGCTACTTGTAGAAATAAATGAATAAATAACGAGGAAGATTAGAGGAACAGAAGATAATCATATCTGGAGGTACCATTGAGACTAGATTTGATTTTTAGGTTTTTTAAAGGGCCAATGAATAAATGTATTTAGAATGATTTAGGAGTAGACATGAATAAATGGGTGACGTGGTATTTGAATCCAAGTTTGTTAGCATGTTTTCTTACAGTCGAATTGGAATTCAACTAACTAATATACCTATATAGAGGCGCCGCAAGTAGAGGGGCTTGCTCTTGAATAATTCCATATTTCCATATCAATGGAGAGAGAGCCGTGGCAACCAGGCAACCATTGAATGCATTGAAGCCATATGTTCTTTCTTTCCTTTTAATTATCTATTTAGAATCGTATTGTTTATTTTATTTTTGGACATTTGGTTAAAATATTTTATGTGATTATATATCCTTGGGATGTTTATTTGTTGAATGAAATATTTTTTTTTTTTGTTCTTGTAGAATAATTATTTGAGTTAGTTGGTACTTTTATCCATGCTTAATTGTTGTAGTGTTTAGTACGAGAGATATGTGGTTTTTAAAAATATATTGTGGGTTTAGAATTGAATAGTTCATACTATTTATGAATGAGCTATGTCCTAGAATGAATAAATCAAGCTAATGGTTAGATGAGTTATATCATGCATCTAAGTAAAATATGTTTCTTCAGTAAATGAAAGCTTGTAGTCCAGATCAGCACATAAAAGGTGTAATCTTTTTCTTCTAAATAAAATTAAATATTAATATATAGGTTGGTGGTGGATTTAAGGTTCTAAAGATCCTTTATTTGTTAAGCTCTCGTTAGTTTTTAGTTTGGTTATTTTATTTTTAAGTTTTAATTAATTGAGGAATAATATTAGCTAATAAAAATTGATTGTTTTTATAAAATTAATTTAGGAAGATAATAATATAGGTGGCCATGCCTTTCTTTGTTGTTCGACACTCATTTACTAACCATATTTTATTGATCTTGTGCATTAACAAGCATTGGGTTTAAAATTTTTTAGAAGAACCCAACCCAATGACTTTAATTTAGTGCAAAAAGAAGAGCAAAAAAGACAAAAGAATTAGAGTAAGTAAAAACATGCACATGGGTTAAGAGTTTTTTCTTCAAATAATCATGTTTTTAAAGACGAGTCCCCTTTTAACTTAATTTTTTGTTGTCTTAGCAGGAGACTCATATAGACGTATTCTAAAAACACATCCCGTGTAGGAATGTTCAAGGAAAACACATTCGGCGCATTAGGACTTCATCTGTAACTTTTAATATATTTTATATTTATTTTGTTCTTTGTTAGATAATGCATTTTCTTAACTAAATGCACTTTTCTCTTTAATATAATTTTTATTGATATATTTGTCTTTGAAAAACTCTGAATAAAAACTTTAAGAAAATTATAAACTATAAATCAAGAAAATCAACATTTAGAAAATCGGACCGGAGATTGAACTAATCGAGCTACGTGTAAATTGGTTTATTAGTTCTACTAGTCTAACCAATGGTCGATTAGGATATTATGTAAAAATATAAAATTAACATTTTAAATATGTTATTAATTAAGAAAAAACTTTTTATCCAAGTAAGAATGTATTTTAAAACATGTTGAAATTACTTCATCCTATTCAAACATGCACAGTAATAAAAAATAATTCATTTACGCACATATAACATAATATTTTTCACTAAGTATAATTGAAGAATGTTAAAGATTCATAAAATTTAAAGACGAAAGTGCTTGCATGAGCAGACCCTGATTCTCTGCATATAAACGCCGCACAGGTCCTTTTGATATCTTTGTGGGGTTATGGTGACTGAGTTGGGTTTAATCCCAACGAGCTTTGGCAGAACGAAACACTCCATATAACTGAGTTGGTTCCTTAATTGGGGTTAATACTCGGTTCTCCTACCAGTTACCGTTTTATTTAGCACAAAATAAAAAAATAAAATAACAAAATTATTTTAGTAAAAATAAATTTATATAATGTATAATTGACTTAGTCATGAAATAAGAATTTAAGAACTATTTACTCACCTTTTAAAAAACTAAAATATTTTGAATAAGTGATGACGTTCTTTCTTATTTTGTTTTTTAGAATAAATGTTCAAATCTTAACTTCTTAAAATTTCTAATTTTTAGATCATATATTCCTAATATTATTTTGCCTGTTTTAAAACTTTTCCAACTATCATTTGAGATATCCTCTATAAAAAAGAGAAAATAAATGAACTTTTTTTAAGCAAAATAGAAGGCCCAAGTTCTCCCTATAGAGAAAACAATCCAAATTCTTTTACTTCTTCGCTTTTCCTTGCCTCAGTCATAGTGTTGCACCGCTATCTTGTTTTTCTTTTATTATTGTTTTCCTTTTATCCTTCATTTTCTCCATTTTCCTTATACCTTAGAATGAACTCTTCTTTTTTTCTTTTCCTTTCTTCTTTTATCCCTTCCTCCTCACGGACTCCTCTTGTTTTCCTATTCCCTTAATCCCCTTCATTCTCGCATTTTCCTTCCTTCATAAACTTATCATAAAGTTAATTTGCTCCTCACCTTGCATTCATGGCTTTTCTTCTTCTTTTTTTCCATGTTGTTATTTTTTGTTTTGAAATGGTGACATAGGTGGAGATGTAAGGTGAGAACGGGGATGGCAGCAGAAGCTCATTTATTTGTGGTTCTGTATAAAAAATATGTTCCTTTTTAAGAAAAGAAAAATCAGGGTCAACCGGTTTGAGCGGTTCCCAATCGAACTGCCTTGTTTTGACCGAGTTTGACAGGTTTACTACTATAACTACTAAAAATAAAGATAATATTATTACTCTTAATTTTATTTCTATACGTTTGATATTTCTAGTTTAAATTCGAATTTGTGATTAAAATAATATGTATTCTAATATAAAGGTTAGTAAGGTCAAAAAATAATTTAATAATAGTACAAACTCATATTAACGGACCTTAACAAATGTAATAGAACAAAACAGAAATAACCAAAATAGAGCAATACACATAATGATTTTACGAAGTGATAAGTATTAGTACTATCATATGCATCCTATTATCGAGATTCTCTTGGTACACAAGATTTTTCCTAATGTCATCTTATACAAATGAAAACAAATCAAATAAAGCCAAGCTTATTTATGAGTTAAAATATTATAACTATGCAAACAAGCAAAAACAAAAAAAAAAAAACAAAATAAAGAAATGGTATCCCCACGCTGCATAATCTTATAAAAATTGATGCTCTCAAGAAAAATTTTAATATAAAGAAGCAAATTTTATTAAGGAATTATATTAGTCTCATGTAGCACAAATAATTTGTTAAGCCCTTTAAAATGCTTATTAGAGATAACCAGAAATTTGTTGCAATCAATTAATGATGTATATTACTATATAAATTGATATATAGAATAGAATATAGTGAAGAGACGCAAGAATCATATAGGGAAGAGGATATTGGTGAGTTCATTATACTTATTTAGGGGGGCTTGAAAGGCTAGAAATTAAATTTCTGAGTGATAACTAGTTTCAAACACCTGATGATGATGTTACTTTTGTCAAAGTAAATATATGTAAGGAGTAACAACAATTTAAAACAAAGGCCATGGAGAAGTAAGCAATTGAGAAAAAGAGGTGAAGTGGAGTATACTGGGTGAAAAGAGATTCTATTCATGTATCGATGGAGCGTTCAAGCCGTAACTCTGACGATGGTATAATTACTGCAATGGCACCTAATTTTAGTGGAGCAATTGCAAATGCACAAGCTAATTTTGAAGAAGTCGAGCTTGAACAGCTCCCCAACATTAAAATACTATGCAAAAATATTGAGATCGGGAAGATGATATCTTATCTTTAGCTCATACAATTGACTCTCTGAATATAGAAGGATATAAACAAGGAGATCCAGTTCTTCAATTTAAGGGTATAAAATGATGTAATGGTGGGGGAAAAGAACATATTGACAAATATTGGAATGGGGATTACATTGACTATTGAATATAATTATGTAAATTAAAATACAAAACCTTCTCAAATACAATAATATTCAATTAATAATGTTGACAGTATTAGAAAAATAATAAATGATAAGCAAAATATGTGTAATTCTGCATAATTAAATAAAAATATTAGGTCTTATAGGGTTAAAAAGGCAGGAGCAGAGGGGGTTAGGCAGGGTAAGTTGCAACATTTATTACCCTTCATTTCAAATGTAAAATGAAAAAATTACCCTCAACCTCAAAATATGGTTATAAACGGAAAATCTAAAACATATGCATGGCTATTTATAGCTAATTTCTCAATAAATAACATTGTAATGTGTTTCTTTTCATGGAACTTTATAAAATATTCTGGGCATCCCCCAATATTGTAAAAAGGCCTTAAGGAATGAAAAAGGCAAAGTTATAAATAGGAAATAATCATAGTATTGATGAAACCTATTTCAAAAGTACATATTTAATAGTTATTCAACAAAAATAATTAAATGATTACATATATCTATTGTTGATTTTTAAAAGTACCAGTGGGTAACATTTGCAGAAAGTTAACCAAAGGATCCATATAAAATAAGCACGGATGTAATTCAACATTTAAAATTCCTATAAGAAAATGATATTATTAGAAAAGAAATTAAACTAAGCTAGAGAGCATCTTGGCAAAGTCTTATTTTTCAAGATACATCTGGGCACAAGCTAATTTGGTAGAGGCTAGAACAGCTCCCCAACATTCAAATAAAAAGCAAAATTAATGAGAATGAGAAGATGATCTCTCACCTTTAGCTCATGTAATTGACACTCGACTATAGAAGGAGAAAAACCAGGAGATAGTGTTCTTCAATTTAAGAGTATAAAATAATCTAATGGCGGGGGAGAATAAAAAATTGCCAATACTTGGAAGGGGGTTCTTCAACCGGGCTTCTTCTATAATCCTACCGTTGACGGTTGGTACAGGGCCTACCGTCAATGGTAGGTCCTACTTTTCTAAATACTTCAATGTTTATTCCTCTAACTTGCTTTATTGGTTGCTCCTTTCTTAGGACATGCAACCATTCTTAGGAGTTGCATCTTGAGCAACGTGGGAGGTTTATTAACATCTCATAAGCCTTTCATCTTGCTCCTTCCTTCATGAATCCTTCCATAAATGGCATCATCCCTTTACCTATGCCTTCCTCATATTCTTTGTGGTTGGTCCTTCAATTAACTCCTTAGCCTCTTGATCATCCCGGTTCATATCATACCCTCTCTCTTAAAAGGATTTTTTCTAGAATCTTTTCCTTCAAAGGCAAGCAATATTACAGAGGATTGAAGAAAAGATCCTTTGTTTTCTCTTTTTTTGTCGAGGATATCTCAAGAATAATAGTAGGAATATATTCCTTTTAAAGAGAGAAAATAATATTAGGAATACATTATCTATAAATTAGAATTTTTTAAAGAAGTTAAGATATGAATATGGATATATACTATAATAAAAAATAAAGAAGTCATTAGTTATTCAAAATATGTTAGTTTTTTAAAAGGTGAAGTAGCTCTTAAACATTCACTTCTTCAAGACTAGTCAATTGAACATGATATAAATTTACGTTTAAAATATTTTTATTTTTTGAATTTTATTTCTTTCACAAAACAAAAGGGACAAGAGGTAGTAATATTGAGTAGTAACCCTAACTAAGGGACCACCTCACCACTCTGCAATGTTTTGTTCATCAAAGCTTTTTGGGGCTAAACCCAACATAGTTACCATAGCTCCACCAAGATACTAATAGGATCAGTGCCCCTTCTATATGTAGAGAGTTAGAGTCTACTCATGCAAGCACTTTCATTTTTTTAATTTAATAAATCTTTAGTATTTTTGAATTAGTGAAAAAAGACGTGTATGATATATACATAAATAAGTAAATTTTTTTATAATGCATGTTTGAATAGGATGAAATAATTTTAACATTTTCAAAAACACATTCTTAATTTCATGAAATGTTTTTGCAATGTTATTAGGATATTTATAATTTTATATATTTATTACATAAGCCCCTTTTGCTTCTGCGAAGCTTGCAGCTACTGAGGGCCAAGCTCTGCTTTGGTCCACCACCCTCAGCTTTAGATGGAATTTAATTCTAATCAGTCTATCGGTCAGCTGCCCCGAAATATTTCGGGTTGGGATACCATAGGAACATGAAGGCACTATAGAAAGGTTAGCCAATTGAACTCCCGATGCTACGTCAAAAGCATTAATTTTAGGAGACTACTAAATGTAGAAATGAAAACTGGAAAAGTCACTCATTAAGATGTGTTGGTTCTCCGTATATCCTGTTTGGTTCGACCGTTTGAACCGATGAATTAATGAACTAATAGTTTGCCCGGTTCGATCTCCGGTCCAATTTTTTAACATTGGCCTTTCCTTAAGAGGTTTTAAGATTGAGTGTTTAGACTTTTCTTAAAATTTCAATTAGAGTTTTTTCGAGATAAATATATCAATAAAAATTATATTAAAACTAAAGGGTATAATTAGTTAATAAAAACAATATCTAACAAAAAAAAAAAGTTATGGAATAGATTAAAAGAAAAAGACATAAGAATGTAACAGAAAATCTACTCTTTTATAAAAGTCTCTAAAAGGGTGATAATGATTTAGATGTTTGACTTTTTTAATTTTTTTAATTTCCTAATAAAACTTTGGTCATCCTTAATCAAAACCCTTATGATATTTTTTCCACAATCACATTGAATACCAAGGAGTTAAGATATTATTTGTTAAATTAATTGACCTCTTGAAATTTATTAGTTAAAAACTTATTGAATTAAGTGTGTTTGATAACAGATATTATTAAGTATTTAATATTTAAGTGCGTTTATTTAAAATTTTTACAAATCAATTAATTATTTAAGATTTCCTTGATTGTAGTCGTAAATTTTAAGTGAAAATTTTCGTTTAATTCTGAAGTTTTAAATCTAAATATATATTATTTGTCAAATTATTATACTTTTTTTGGATATAAGTACCACTGGACATTCATATTTAGATTTAGTATTCAAACTTAATATTCAAAATTCAAAACTTGAACAATTCAAATTTCAACCTTCAATTTAGTTTTATAAAATGGGGCCTAATCACTAGAGATTAAACTACTTCCAATAATCGTTACTATGAAGAAGAAGTAATTACCAGGTAAAAAACTTTGAATGCTTTAGCTAGAGAGACAAAAGGTCACAAGTTTATTAAAGCAAAAAAATCACTTAATTACAAAAATTTATAAGTATATTCTCCCAATTGTAATACTTCTCGTTAAAGGAACGAAATAATGCTCAGTCCAGCAGTTTTAGCTAGTATATATAGAGACTAAAGCTTGTTGAATGGAATAATGAACGCCTCAACAAACTTGGATAGTGACGATCGATATCTAGAAATAATGTATTTAAGTTATAATATTTGGGCACCATTTCATTTCGTTCACTTTTGGCATAGGAAAAGTTCCTTCGATTTTACCCAGAGGTTAACTCCCTTAGGCCCATTGAGCCAAGGACTGCCCTATGGAAAGGTAAACATAAATTGGAGATTGGGAATGTTTGATTAATCAGTAATTCTTCTTGTGAAGATTTGACGCCTTATTTTTATGGCAATTTTTATATGAATCCTAATTTTTGTGTGGGCTTTTTAGAAGATTTGAAATATAAAAAGTTAGTTAGACTTATTTATTACACTTAAGGACTAAGGGAAAAATATAAAATTACTTAATTTAATTGAAGTTAAATAGGAAGGAATTATATATCAATTTACATGTTAAGCTTTAAAATATTACGTTCTTATACCTTTTATAATTAGTCTTTTAATGCATTTAGTGTTATATTTATATGACATCTGCTCGTTTTATATAATTCGATGTTTTTTAGGTACTTAGAACAATATAATGAATTTTATGGCTTAAAAGATGAAGAAGTTCAGTTATGAGATTCAAAGGATGTTGCACACCATGTAAAAGAAGGTGCACAAAACTACTGAAGCTAGGTTTTCCTACATGATGCACAAGATGCATGTGAGTAAACTCAATCTTTAACAACACCTTAAGGTAACTATGAATAATCAACCTTTGTGCATCATTTTTCATGAAATAGCTAATACATTTAAGTTGCATTTTTATTTTATCAAATTTGTGCATACTTTTCATGGGTTACCCAAGGAGGTACTACATAGTCATTGAAAATAATTTCATGTTTTTTTCTCTAATATGAAACCTGAAGATGTCGAGGAAGAAGCTATTAAGCTGCGTGCTTTTCAATTTAGTTTACATGGTATAGCTAGATATTGGTTGTCTCGTTTTTCCCAAGCGCCTCGTGAGTTGATTGCAAACATGGAATCTAACACACATAATTTTGGTAAACAAAGTAAAGCACCTAGGAAATTTAGTGTGGTAGGTACATATGCACTTGAAAAAAAATAGATAACTTCACTCACTTAGCTGGGAAATTGTTTTGTGTGAATAATAACATCAATGCACAAGATAAGTTTTCATGGCATATAATCATACGACTGATACATGTCCTACCTTCTATAAAGGTGAATGGGTTAATGTTGTGGGAGATTTTCCTAATCCATCATTGGGAAGGTAAAATCCTTTCTCAAGCACTTACAGTGAAGATTGGAGAGATTACCCTAGCTTTCAGTGAGGAAATCAAGGGTCTAGACAGCCTCAATATAATCATCCTCCAGGATTTGTTCCTAATTCTTCTAATAAAGTTATCCCACCTCAAACTTAGTCTCAAGGGACGTCTGTTGAAGATATTCTTAATTAAATCCCTTACTTCGTATACTTTAACTTTCCAAAAGGACACTAAAGCTAGTATAAAAAACAATGAGAAGCAAAGTAGGACAATCGGGAAGAAGATGAAAATGATAAAGAAAAAAAAAAGAAGAAAGAGAAGAGTAGACAATGCTAAAGAAGAGGGTGACATGCGCGCGACTAAAGAGCCCTATTAATTCCCAACTTAAGTGGGATGGAGCAGTTTCAAAACCCAGAGTGCACCTTGGAAGTTGCACTGTCCAAGGTATAATTTGCAGTACTTATCCCTCTTATGTGAAAATATTACAAAAAATAAATATCATATTGAAAAATATATCTTCTACTTCTTCTTCTTTTCTTCTTTTAAAATTTAAAGTAAGAAATCATTCTTATTGAAAGTAAGATATCTTTCAAAGTTATCTTTTGTAAAGCTAATAACTAAGGATAATAAATAGTTAATATTTACTAATAGTAATATTGAGATTAAAAGAAATTTGTTCTAGATTTTAGAAAAAGAGCTTTGAATTTATCAATTTCCTTTTTTTTTTATACATAATTATCATTGAAACTTTACGTTTAGGAAATACAAATTATATGTACATAAATATTTTTGTTCCAAAAATTGTAATTACATTGACTAGATCAGTTCTACTTTGAAAATTATTGTCCAATGATCTAAAAATTAAAAATAAAATCTTCTATAAACTATAATAAGGATAGACATTGATGTTCAAGACATTAGAACTCTTGTTTATGATTGGGGCAAGTTAGAATCGATAAACATTCTTGGGAAGAGTAGTATTATAGATGAAGATGAAAATAATGAAGATGAAGAAGAGATGGAATGGGACTCCGATGAAGAAGATGAAGAGGAAAAGTTTCAATCGGAATTCGATTCTGAAATGTAAAATGTTTAATTGGTAATTTGTTTAAGTAACTTGTTTATTTCTTTTTCTCTTAATTAATATTTAAGTAACTTTATTTCTACATAACTTATTTGTTTGTTGTTCTCTTAATTTATGTTTAAGTAACTTTGTTTCTAAATAACTTGTTTATTTCATTTTTCCGTTATGTAACTTTGAATAACTTTCTTTGTAGTAACTTTCTAAAATTGTTTAATCTTTTGTGTTATAGACAGTATGTGGGGCTAGGAAAAGGGTTCACTCAGCAGCGGCTTCTACACCTCCAGGGACGTCTCCTTCTCCAACCGCTTCTACTACGGTTTAGACAATACTTCTTAGGTAGTGACTTATATTCCTCTGGGGACGGCTACTCCTTCGGCAACTGCTTCTACACCTCCAAGGACGTCTACTCCTCCGACAGTCGCTTTTACACCTCCGGTAACCTTGACTTCATTTCAGCAACTGCTATATTCGAGTCCAGCACCCAGGTCTACTCCTTCTTGGCTTCATTTGCTGGGGGATGTCATCGAGGCTCGTCCATTCATCATCAGCACGTCCACCGATACCTGCCCCTTCATCCACCCCTACACCTGCCTCTTCATTCAAGGTGTTGTTGACTCTCACATCCTTGCCTTAGCGATCGCTGACTAGTACACGTCATAGCAAAAATTAAATTATTGTTTGTTAAACTTGGAATTTATGTTTGTTAGATATAGTTCGATATTGTTTGTAAAACTTGGAACATATGTTTGTCACGTACGAAATTGTTGTTTATTAAACTTGTAATATATGTTTGTTAGATATGGAATAACTTATTTGTTAAACTTGGACAAAAAAATGAGTGTTATAACTATATTGATATTGTTGTTGTTTGTTAGACTTAGATTTGGAGAAGTCCTATATATTATTATATAATTGATTTTATTGGAATTGTTGTGTACTTGTTGTTTTCTGTGCCTAGGAATCGTTAATTTTATAGGGGAAACTGTGTTAAAAATTTTTTAAGTAACAATAATTAGATTTAATTAAATGTACTTGTATTTTAACATTTGCACAGCTTCAATAATCAATCGGACTGTGAAAAGGTAATTACTAAAATCATGAAGGCACATTCTGTTGAGGCACATCCGAGTTTTGGGAAAGTCCCAAATAGAATAAAGAACATGTGGTATACAATATTCGGGGTAAGTGTTTATATAAAAGTGACTACATAAACTTTTAAATATATAAATTTATATTGATTAACAAATTATATGTTGTTGCAGAAAAGGTATTGATGGAACCGATACACAATCGTGCCATTTGGGACGCTTGGCTGTAATGGGCCTCATTATGATACAAGGACTTGATGCACGAGGTGCGATTCGTCGGGTATCAGCCCGACTGGAGGACTACTGCACATAAACAAGTCTGTGATCGATGGGGCTCGGAGGCATGCAAGAAGAGGCAGGAAGCGACATAGAAAAACCGACTATAGGGGCATGGTGGGCAGGGGCCCGGCTATCACACCAGCAGTTCTAGGTCTTTCACTAAGTGAGTAAGTCAATTTCGTTTCCATATTTAATTATTAGCAGTTTTTTAACCTAAAATATATTTTCTTATAACTTATAGTTTTTTTAATTACCTTTATATTTGAAAACTCATTTATGTTGTAGCGGGAGAAGATGGGCGAGGCCTTCACACAATCGAAACTGTATATTCTACTACAGTTTTTTGTGAGGTTCATTAATAGTTTCAAACTAATATTTCTCATATTATCCTTTATTAGTCTATGCCTATTGTATATTTCTTAACAACAACTGGTCGGGATTTTTCTAACTAAGCTTTAAACCCAATACTTGCAAGTGCACAAGATCAATGTAATACGGCGGTATCAAGGTATCAAACCATAGAGAAAGACTTAACTACTTAAATTATTATCTTCTGAAATTAATTTTATAAAAAGAAGAATCAAATTATACTATCTAAAAATTATTCCCAAATTAAGTAAAACTATTAAAAAAATAACTAAATTAAAAATAACAAGAGCTTAACCAAAGAGATGATTTAGAACCTTGAATCCACCACTAACCTATATAACAATGTTTTGATTTTATTTAGGAGAAAAGATTAGACCTTTATGTGGTGATCTAGGCTACAAGCTTTGATTCATTAAAGAAATATATTGCGCTTAAATGCATGACATAACCCATTTAACCATTAGCATGACCTATTCAATTTCATGACATAAATCATCTAAAAATTAGCATGAACTAATCAATCCAAAAACCCATAATATACTTGCCAAAATCACATATCTCTCATACTTAAGACCACAAAATTAAGCATGGATAAAAGTATCAACCACCCCAAATAATTATTCTACAAGAACAATCACCAAGAATTAATTGCATCATACCAAGAAATATCCCAAGATATGTAATCACATAAATAATATAAAACATCTCCCAAAATTAAATAAATCAAAGTTACATAGCTAGGGTTTCATCAAGATTCTAAAAAGAAAATTGGTTCATACTCAAAGGGAAAGAGATAACCAATTTCTTGAAGTAGATCATGGCTTTCTTCCAATTAAAGTTTCGCAACTTGCTTGTATTTTTTTTCTACTGACGTTGTTGTTTCTGTGGCTTCTTTCTTTTTCTTCTCCCAAAAGCTATGTTTGTTCGTTCCTCTTGAGTAGCTCACCTCCTTCTGTCTTGTGGCTGCTCCTTTTTCTCCTATTTTTCTTTATTTGCGGCAGTCCCCGTTTCTCCTGCTTGTTGTTTCTGTGGCTGCTTATTTTCTTCTTCTTGTGGCCCTTTTTCTTTATCCCCTTGTTGCCCTCCTTCTAAAGTAGCTGGTTTCCTTTTTCTTTTCCCAGCAACCGCCCTCTTCAATTCTTTCTTCGGCTGCTCCCTTTTTCTATTCCCTTTTTTTCTTTTTGTTGTCGCGGGCTTGCTTATTCTTTTTCTCTTTTCCACCGTGAGCCGCCCTCTTTTTTATTTCTTGTAGTGAGCTGCTGTACTTCTTCTTTTTATTGTGGTGGACTGCTCTTTTCTCTTCTTTGTCCACCGTGGGCTGCTCCACTTCTTGGGCTTCTCTCTTTTTTTTTTTTTTTTATTATTTTTATTGCCATGAAAATCATATATTTCAAAGCCCACTTGATTTCCTTTCATGTATCCAAGAAGCTTGCTTCATGTTTCTTGTATATCTTGCAAAGGAACAAATTAAATAATTAACATATAATAATTATAACAAGTGAAGAAATAATATTCTTATATGACTACCAAATAAAACTTAAGGTGTTTATTTGTACCAAAAATTGACTTTATCAATAACCTATTAATGTCTTTTTTGTATAGGCCAAATATCAAGAGCTAGAGGCGAATGTGGAATGCCTTCATATTGAGATCGGCTTGCCCATTCCAACTGACGAGCAGTTGATGTTCGAGGCTGCAGGTGATAGTAACAAGGGCCATATCTATAGTTTCACCTCCCAGCTTGCAACCGTTATCACAAAGCACCGTAGAGGCAGCAGTAGCTTGTCATAGGCTCCTTCGATAACTTTTGTAGCTGCCCACGAGGCTTGTATTGAAAAAGAGAGGAGTTTGTAGGGATACATGCAGCAAGAACAACATAAGTTTGCGAGCTTCATGACATCATTCGCATCTCCGTGTGGAGTGCAGTTGGATTCGGTACCTACTCTCTTTTCCTTCCTTTCCCACTATTGGATAATGACGCCATATTTCAGCCACCAACCGGTTCTCCCTCTGCTAGCCCACCTCCACCTCTACCTACCTAGGCTTTATGATATTTTTGCTATGTATTTTTTATATATTTGACTTTGATATTATATTATCTATTTTAAACTTTTTTATACATTTTTATTTGATATATATTCATCGTTGATTGTATTCTAGATGTATTTGTTGATCTTATATTGTTTGTGGCTCTTGTTGGCTTTTAATTTCAAGTGGCTAAATTATGAATAAAATATTTTCTTAAAAATAAAAGTTACTGACGATATTCGGTCAGAAAATATGTATATTCGTAAGAAAAAATTAAGTTACAGATCGAAATTTGGTCGGTAAATAAAGTTACCGACTGAATATTCGGTCGGTAATTACGGAACATCGGTCGGTAACTAAATATTTATTTTTAATTTTTAATTTAAGAAAAATAAATTTACCGACCGAACATTTAGTCGGTAACTCCAAAAAAATTCGAAAGACAAAAGTTACCGACAGACTTTTTATGCTTTCATAGCTTAGTTGCGGACCAAAATATTACGACTTAACCATTTCGGTCGGTGCTTATGTCTTAGCGACCATTTACGGACCGAATTATCGGTCAGTAATTTGTTGAATGCTTGTAGTGTCTGTCAAATTTCTACAACATTTATATTTTGAAGTCTTTGTTCTTAAACTCTTAAGTTTGTTAATTAGTTTTGGAAAGTTTTGGAAGCATATTTTATATATGTTTGTATAATACTCGAAGGATTATAGAATTCTTTAACCTCTTAATCTATAAGTTTAAACGTGAAAATTTTTTAATAAAGGCCTTAAATTCTTAATCTCTAGAACATTTTAATTTATTTAGAGTAGAGAAATCGTTATAGAATTTATTAACCTCCTAATCTATAAGTTTAATCATAAAACTCTTAAAATCTTAATCTCTAATAATTGTAATGCTCAAATGATTAGAGAAGTCTTTAAATTCTTAAACATAAATCTCTTAAACTATAAATATTTCACGAAACACATGTAAGCACCTGAAATGTAAGACTTAATGAAGAATGAGTTCTAATTTTGGACTCATCATCTGTAAGTGTCGTACTTATAAAGTTTTATATTAAAATGTGTGTTTTGTTTTCTGAAGTTATGGAGGAGGATCGTAGTTGGATGTATAGAAGAATTGTGCTTTGAGTTATGTGTATTAGTATTAAGTTTCAACTAGGTGTTAAGCGGTGTGTGACTTGCTGTCTGAATTACGGTCTTGGTACAGCTAACAAGTGACGATGTCTATATGCAAAGTGCAAGAACTTAAAGTATCTTAAACAGGATGATGTGAAGTTGCATCTTTATAAATCAGGTTCTTACCTAATTATCATAATCGAACTGCACATTGAGAACCGTCGGTGGGTTATCGATCGATTGTTGGGAAAGGTAGTGTTACAAGAAATTTTGAAAGCAACACTTACCGTGAGGGCATTTTTGATATCACTAATCCGGATTTTGAACCCGATGCAAGGTACTACAATTATTAGGAGGCACCTAATCCTGAAGCTCAACAGTTTTATGACATGCTAAAATCTGTTGATATACCATTGTATGAAGGGTGTACAAAGTATTCCCAGTTATCCGTGATGGACAAGTTGTTGAACATAAAGGCAGAGAACAACATGTTTGAAAAGTGCTTTCATCAAATAGTACAATTCTTCAAAGATGTACTCCCTAAAGGAAATAAGGCGTACTATAGGAAAAAATTAATGTCTAGTTTGGATATGCAATTGCAAAAGATTAATGTATATGGAAATGGATGTATGTTGTATTGGAAAGAGGATGCCCAAACACGTCAGTGCAGCTTTTGTGGCCATGATCCTCATATGCAAAGAAAGAAAAATAAGAAGAAGTCCAAAAACATTCCGTACAAGAAGATGTATTATTTTCTGCTAACACCTAGATTACAGAGGGTGTATGCTTCTCAAAGAATGAATGAGCATATGAGATGTCATTGATAAAGTGTTCCTGAGTTCGACATGATAGATCATCCTATGGATAGAGTAGCTTGGAAGCATTTTGATAGTACTCATGCTGAGTTTGCTTCCAAAACAAGGAATGTTAGACTTGGACTGTGTACTGAAAAATTCTCACCTTTTTGGATGTCTAGAAAGCAGTATTCTTCTTGGCTAGTGATTTTAACGCCATACAACTTACCTCCATTGATGTGCCTAAAAACTCCAGTAATGTTCCTGACATGTATTATTCCAGGCGCTCAAAATCCAAATCATGTGTTAGATGTTTACTTGTAATTGTTGATAGAAGAATTAAACCAATTGTGGTTGCATGGGGTTAACACGCGCGATATCTTGAAGAAATAGAACTTTAATATAAGGGCTGCCCTTCTGTGGACTGCTAGTAGCTTTCTTGCGTAAAAGATGTTGCTTGGTTGGAGTATTGTTGACCCATTTTTTTGTCCTTATTGCATGGAAGAAATAACGTCATTTAGACTACAAAGTGGGGGAAAGCAATGTTGGTTTGATTGTCATTAATTTTTTGGCTTCCGATCATCCATTTCGGAGGGATTCGAGGTGTTTTAAGAAGGTCAGAGGAGAAGATCATTCTATGTTGCCATCTCATCTTACAGGAGAGCAATTCTGGGAAAGGGTTAAAGACAGGCCACAAATTACAGAAACTGGAATTGAGATGGGAAAGGAAGATGGCAGAGGAGAATATAACAATTGCACAAGGGGTAGTATCTCTTTTGATTTTTTTCGTATTGGCGTACTCTTCTAGCTCGCTATAATCTTGACGTAATACATAATGAGAAGAATGTCTTGGATAATGTTTTTAACACAGTTATAAATGTGAAAGGGAAGATAAAGAATAATGTGAAGTGTAGGGAAGATGTTCAAAGATATTGTAATCGGCCCGAACTAAATCTCAAAGGTTTTCCAAAACCGAAGGCTTGTTACACTTTGACAAAAGAACAAAGAAAGGTCGTACTTGAGTGAGTGAAGGACGTGAAACTACCGGATGGGTATGCACCTAACCTTATCAGATGTGTTGATTTGGAGAAGTTGAGAATGTTTAGAATAAAAAGTCACGATTGCCACGTGTTTATGGAGCGACTGATTCCTATTGCTCTCGAAGAGGTACTTCCTACAAGGTATGGAGTACCTTGGCAAAATTGATTTTTTTTTTATAGAGAATTGTGTTCTCCGAAATTAAGTACCTTGACAAAAGAGTAATATTATTGTGTTGTTGTGCAAGTTAGAAAGGATTTTCCTCCTTTGTTCTTTAGTTTTATTGGGCATTTAATAGTTCACTTGCCATATGAGGCTAGGATATGTGGCCCTGTTAAGTATAGATGGATGTATCCATTCGAGAGGCACTTGAACCATCTGAAGAGGAAAATTATGAATAAGGCTAGGGTTAAGGGTTCTATATACAATGCTTATTTGGTTGAAGAGGCTGCCACATTTTATAGCTACTACTTTTAACCACATGTATGAACCAAAGCCAGAGATCCACCCAGAAACGATGAGCGAGAATCGAGTCTTTCAATTTGCAATGGACAAGGAAGGACCTATGGTAAGACGACGACAAGCTATTTGGATGATAAAGAATATAAGGGAACAACAAACTACATCTTATTGAACTGCGATGAAGTTGAATTGTAAATCTCATAAGTTAATCTTATTACTTACTATATAACAAAATTTTTACTTACAAATGATAACAAGTGATTAATTATAAGTTAAATATATTAATTACTTGTAAGAAGTACACAACAAAATTGATTACACATTTTCTTAGTTTAACGAAAAGTGACATATAGACGAGAATCAGTGATGAGTTTTCCATGTAGTTTAGGGAAGAAGTGCGTTAAAATTTTGATTAATTTTGATAGTATAAGTTTCATAATGTATAAGCTAAACAAATATTAATTCTTTTATTCAGATGGAAAAACCCATGAATGCAAGCAACAACAGATGCCTTAAGTGCTGATCATGGGGTCCGTCTAAATGTCAGAAATCATGTCATGGATATTTTAATGGTTTTAGGTTTCATACACAGGAAAGCGGTTCTAGTAATCTTCCATATAACTGTGGTGTATGAGTTAAAAGTTATTATCTTGGGACTTTAAATGGGATAATTGAGGTTCAATATCTAGGAAGACGAAGTCCACAGGTCATTCTTTTTATGCATGATCTGTTTGATTCACATTTAAATCGAGGTCTCAAGATTCATGATAAATATAAACTTGTGGAGCTGCATACTAAAAAGAAATATGCAGGGGGATATGATCCTTTCATTTTATCCTAACAAGCCGAACAAGTGACTTACATCCCATACCCTACACCTAAAAGACAAAAAAGTGATTGGTGGTTTGTAATGAAATCAAGACCTTGTATTTTAGATGTACCTCTAGTAGACGTTTCATTTCAGGAAGACGTGGACGTTCAAGACATTGGAACTCTAGATCACAAGTCAGGCGAGTTCGAATCAATAGACGTTTGCGGGAGGATTAGTATTATATATGACGATGAAAATAATAAAGATGATGAAGAGGTCGAACAGGAGTCCGATGAAGAAGAGGAAGAGTTTCAATCGGAGTTCGATTCCAAACCGTAGAATTTTTAATTGGTTATTTCTTTGATGCTTGTTTGTTTCTTTTTCTCCTAATTTATGTTTAAGTAACTTTATTTCTAAATAACTTTTTTTTTCTTATTCACTTAAATTATGTTTAAGTTTTCTAAATAACTTGTTTCTTTCTTTTTGCTGTTATGTAATTTTAAATAACTTTCTTTTTAAGTAAGTTTCTAAAATTGTTTAATCTTTTATATTATAGATGGTATGTGGGAGTAAGAAGAGCACTCACCAGGAGACCTCTACTCCTCCGGTAGCAGCTCCTATTCCTCTGAGGACGCCTCCTTCTCCGCCGGTGGCATCATCTCCTTCTCCGTCAATGGCTTCTACATCTCTGGGATGTCTACTCCTCTAGCAACGGCTTCTACACCTCGAACAACCTTGACTCCGTTTCCGCAGATACCATACTCGAGTACGGTGCCCACATCTATTCCTCCTTTGGCTTCATCTTCTGTGGGGATGTCATTGAGGCCCTCCCCTTCATCATGAGCAAGTCCATCGGCACCTGCCCATATATCCACCCCTTCACTTGCCTCTTCATCCCAGGGTGTTGTTGACTCTCACATCCTTATCTTACTGATCATTAATAGGTACATGTCATAGCCAAAATTGAACTATTGTTTTCTATGGAATTTTTGTTTATTAAACTTGAAATATATGTTGGTTAGATATGGTTCGATATTGTTTGTTAAACTTGGAATACATGTTTGTTACATATAGAATTGTTATTTGTTAAACTTACAATATATGTTTGTTACATATGGAATTGATGTTCACTAAACTTGGATATGAAATGAGTATTATGACTATATTGGAGTTGTTGTTTGTTAGACTTACATGGAGAAGTTCTTATATATTGTTATGTAATTGATTTTAATGGAATTGTTATGTACTTGTTGTTTTCTTTGCCTAGGAATTGTTAATTTTATTTGTTTAAAATTTCTTTTTAAATATTTTTTGAAAACTTAAACGTCACTATTTGTTTCTTAAAATCTATATTATTTAAGTAACATTAATTAAATTTAGTTAGTTAAATGTACTTGTATTTTAAAATTTGCACAACTTCAACAAGCAATCAGACTATGCAAAGTTGATTACTGAAATCTTGAAGGCACATTTTGTTGAGGCACATCCGAGTTTTGGGGAGGTTCTAGGTAGAATAAAGAACATGTGGTATATGGAGTTCGGGGTAAGTGTTTATATAAAAGTAACTACATGAACTTTTAAATATATAATAACTTACATTGATTAACAAATTATGTGTTGTTGCATGAGGTGTAACAATGAGATAAAAGAAGGATGATGATATGAAAAAATTTCCTTTAAATGCCATGTTGAAAGTATAACCTTACTTATTTATTCTCTTCATTATATAAATATATGTATATATAATATATGTATATATATATGATGTTCTTGATTATGTATTTACCAATCTTTTGTATCATGAATGTAAACTGATGACATCTACTCAGTACCTAAATGATGAGGCAAATAATGATCATCATTGAGCTTACAAAAATAAGGGGATGAAATTGAACAAGCATACCAAATATTGGAATTACGTATGCATATTTTGTTCCAAGCATTTTCCTTCTGCTCAGGCCTTTGGAGGTTCATCAAAATGCTCACAAGTGCCAAATATGTGTTAAAGGGAATATTTTGCGCGAAAAGCCACATCAATGATAGAAAATATGCATTTACTGAATCATAAACTTCACATTTTTTAAATACGTACATAATTTTTAATTTAAATTTTGAGAAATTTTCTATAGTTAAACATACATAAACTCACTTCTCTTATTTTATTCAATCTTCTTATAAATAGCTAAATTCTTGAATCAGCTCAAGAAAGATGTGGTACGTATATGTAATACAACATAGTATTACTTACATGGCATAGACAATTATTTTTCTACTCTAATGAATTTAGATAATTATCTTATTGTATTTATTTATAAAAATGTATGTTACATTTTCATAGGTATTTAGTTATTTTTCCTTTTTATTAACTTTTATTAATTTATGTATTATTTTTAATTTATTTATCGGATATTGACTCCCCGAACATAGCATGGATTGTTTTACTGATATATATGTATATATATATATATATATATATATAAAATATTAAGCAACAATGGTCTGTCAAAATCTCTATCGATTCTTAATACAGATGCATGTAATTTCTCTTTGCTCTGCTTTCCTCCTTCCGTACGGCTAGACCGACCCTCAACCTTAAGTTCACCGCCACATGCTATTTTCACGACAGTCAAGATGTAACTTTGATAGGTACTATTTGTAGGCAAAACACGACTATATCAATCTATCCTTCTTGTGTAAAAATTCTATAATCTAATACGCAGATTATAATTCAACAACTAGTCCACCATTGCTAGAATACATTAGAGATGGCGATAGACATGGCCAAGTTTGAACCAAAACCGTCAAATCGAAACGGCTATTATAATTTTCAAGATTTCGATTATGGATACAGTTCCTACTTGGAATCGAAACCTTTATTAAATGAGAGAATCAGAACTGACGATTAAGAACGGCCAATTCTAAAGGTTCCAATTAAAAATAAATAAATAAAATCTTAATCTATATTTTTAATGGTTAGATTTACTTACACATTAAAATTTAAGCTCAAGGCTCATATATGTTAATTAAGACTTTTAATTAAGTTTTTACTGTTCCAATTTATTACGATTCCACTTATTCGAATTCACGGCTCTTTTTTGGCGGTTTATGATTTTGATTTCATGATTTTGTAATTCCATCTTTCACGGTTTAGGGTTTTTGTTTTCTGATATCATGGCTTTGATTTGGCGGTTTATGGTTCTAATTTAATGATATTAGAATTCTAGTTTTCACGATTTAGCGGGTTTGGTTTTAAGATTTCACGGTTTTGGTTTGGCAATTTTTTCATTCTGATTTTTCTTATCACACGGTTCTGATTATTCGATTTTATGGTTCTAGTTTGGTTGTTTTACGCTTCTAATTAATGATTTTATAATTATAATTTTCACGATTTGGTGGTTATGGTTTTTAAATTTCACGGTTACGGTTTGACATTTTTGCAGTTTTAATTTCATGTTTTTATTATTCTGATTTCTCACTTTTGTGGCTTTGGTTTTCCGATTTTACACTTTTGGTTTGGCGGTTTATAGTTCTGATTTCATAATTTATAATTTGTGTTTTCATAGTTTTGTGGTTTGGTTTCCCGATTTCACGGTTTCCTTTTTCCAATATTTCCAATTTAACGATTCAGATTATTTGATTTCACGGTTTTGGCTTGGTTTACAATCCAATTTATGACTGTAGTATTTTTGTTTTCAAGGTTTAGTATTTCAAGTTTTTCGATTTCACGGTTCGATTTGCCGGTTTTGGTTTTACGATTTCACAGTTTTCATTTGGCAATTTCTTTATTCCTATTTTTTCTGATTTCATGGTTCCAATTATTCGATTTCACAGTTACGTTTTGGAGATTTTATGTTTCTAATTTCATGATTTTATAGTTCCAATTTTCATGGTTTTGTAGCTATTGTTTTTCCATTTTACGGTTTTAGTTTGGCAGTTTCTTTATTCTAGTTTTTCCGATATCATACTTCCGATTATTCAATTTCACGATTCAAGTTTTGTGGTTTTACTGGTCTAATTTTATAATTTTATAATTCTTGTTTTCACGACTATGCGGCTTTTGGTTTACCGATTTCACGGCTTTAGTTTGGCAGTTTTAGAGTTCTAATTTCATAGTTTAACATTTGCAATTTTCACAGTTTTGCAGTTTCTTTTTGTGATTTCTTTATTCCTATTTTTCTAATTTAACAGTTTCAATTATTTTCATTTCACGGTTTCAGCTTTCAGGTTTACAATCCGATTCTACGATTGTAGTTTTTGATTTTCACTGCTTAATGTTTAATGTTTTTCAATTTCACCGTTCCGTTCTCATGTGGCCTTTCATTTCTATCTTTCACGATGATACGTTGGCAACTCATTTACACTCAAGCCCTTTAATAAAATGTTTTAATTCATTTTGAGGTTTTTGTAGTTTTTGCAATTTTGATTACTTGATTTAGTGATTCAAATTTCATGGTTTTTTTATTTCGAACTTTTAATTTACATGTACGAATTTACATTTTTTTAATCTAATTTTGGAGATTTTCAAAATTGGTCAGAACAGTGAACATGACCAAAAAACTCATTAAATATGAGAATATGTACCGTTTTGAAATCGTGATTTTTAAAGTACCGTAAAAACCTTACTCATGAGACTGAAACCATTTAGAAATAAAACCGAAACTAAATAACCCAAATCGTAGACGAATCTAGATAACGATAACAAATACTGTGATAATTTAGTTTTAATTAATCATCTGTCTCGAACTTCTAGTTTCGATTTCACAATAAAGTTTTACCTTAGTTTCTATTCTGATTGATATGCTATGCTGTAGTTTTTACTGCAACTCAACCACGTCATGAAGATTTGCACCTTTGTATGTATCAAGAATTTTAAAGGAGATTGGCCATTGCTATGTCGGAGATTACGAATTGTGAAACTAAATTTAAAGGTCTACCCAACAGTCAATCATTGACAACTGAACCAAATACTAATATATTTAATATTTACCTAATTCTTTCCACTATAGTTGGTAAGCATTGAATTATCTATGATCTAGTCTTAGTACAAGAAAGGCGACAAAATGTGTCACTCCCACTAATTTTGTCATTGTCTTTTTTGACAATTCAAAGGTATACTCCATGATTTACGTATTAAGCTTATATTTAGTGACTTCCATAATTAAATCGAGGCTTATATTTAGCAGGTTCCATAATTAGATCAGCTTCTATATTTAACTCATTCTCTTATTTTAGATATTTCTATATGCAGAAATCCTAAATCTTATAGGATATTACTTTCCTAATTGTTTAGGAAAGTAACCCACTATATAATGTAATTCCTTCAAGAGAATAAATCAGGAAAATTTAGATTGTTTTCCCCCAGCCTTGTCTAAGTTCTCACAATGAGTTACGACAAGGAAGATGCTAGCAATGTTGAAAACAACATGGTAGAAGAAAAACATGTTCATAAAATAAAAAAAAGATGCCTACTTTGTGGCATCCTCTGATGGAGCCAAGCTGATCATAACGACAGTCCAATTAAAGGAAAATGACAAAGATAACAACTATGTCGAATGGGCAAAAGCATACGCTTGGCTTTACGGTCAAAGAAAAATTGGGATTTATAGATGGAATAATTCCTATACCAGAAGATGACCTGGACAGAGAGGTTGAATGGTGGGAAATAAATACGATAGTGAATTCATGGATTTTAAACACTATCGAGCCTTCTCTCTATTCTTCCATAAACTACTCTGAACAAGCTGATGAATTGTGGATAGATTTGAAGGAAAGGTTTTTAATAGGGAACGGGCCCCGAAAATATGAGTTGAGAACTGCATTAGCAAATTGTAAACAACGAGGAGACTCCATACAAACATATTATTTACGTTTGAAAAAATTATGGGATGAGTTAGACAACTATACTCAACTCCCATCTTCTGCAGACACAAATTTATTAACAGTTGTTATAAATAAAAGAGAGGAAGAAAGAATTTTTCAATTTTTAATGGAACTAAATAGTGCAATTTATGGAATTGTTCATTCTCATCTGATTCAACAGAAATCCATACAAAAAATGAGAACAATTCTTGCCCAAATTTGTAAAGAAGAACAACGCAAAAACATGGCCAAAATGGAAGACAGCGGCGGCGACGGAGTAGCCTTCGCTGTCGCCAAAATAGGCGGCACGGCGGCATCACCACGACCACCGCCATCATCTTCTTCTTCCTCATGGATGGTTTGCAGCCACTATCACCAGGTAGGACATGATGTTTCTGGCTGTTTCCTTCTCATAGAATTTCCTGAATGGTGGCCCAGATCTGGAGCAGGAAGAGCTACCAGCTTCCATGGCAACTCTGTTGTTTCCCTCGGTGGCATACGGAGAGGTGACGCAGCGGGAAGGAGTTTGCACGGCATGGGGAGCACGGGTTGTGGATGGCGTCTCTCTGTCGGACCGACTAGCGCTAGACATAAATCGACACCAGCATGCGACGACTGGGGATGGGCGTACGCAGTGAACGACGGGACTTCTTTCTCTTCCAAAAATGGCCGCAACCAAATTAGCTCACTTTCCACAAATGGCAGCCACTGTTTTGGAAACTTTCCAAATTTGGATTCCAACCAATGGTCAAAATTATTGACCTTGCTCAATAATCCCACTCCCACACAAACTGATACACTCTCCAATATGAAAAATTTTTTAATTTTAGATTCGTGTTGTTCTCATCACATGACTTGTAGGAAAGATTTTTTTAAGAATTTAAATATCATACATCCATATATAGTTAGCCAGCCAAATGGTGCTAAAACACTTGCTCTACAAGGAGGAAAGATTTCCTTAAACCTGAAACTAACATTACAGAGTGTGTTTTTAATTCCTGAGCTCAAGCGTAATTCAATTTTTTTAGCACAACTAACACGAGATTTGAAGTGGTTTATCACCATCTCTGATTAATTTTGTGTGATACAGGACCGTACCTCGATGAGGCCGATTGGAGTGGGTGAGCAAAGGAATGGGATATACTTCTATAGACCTTTGTTGTTGCTGGATTTGTTCACCTTCTCTACTATTACTTTTGATTTAAGTACTTTATGGCATATCCAACTAGGACATCCTTCAGATTTTTTCGTAGAAAATTTTTTAGGCTTCTCTATGAAAACTACAACTCCTACTACTCCTTGCAATATTTGTTTATGTGCCAAACAAACACGTGATTATTTTCTTTTAAGTCTTAATAAAGCATCTGCCATTTTTTATTTAATTCACTGTGATTTGTGGGGGCTTTACAAAACCACATCCACTGTTGGTGCTTCCTATTTCCTTACTATCCTCGATGATTATTCCAGAGCAGTGTGGATTTATTTAATTGCTGAGAAAAGTCATGTAGCAAATGTTTTAAAAGACTACTTTGCCATGGTCAAAACACAGTTTCACAAAACTGTAAAAACAGTTCGCAGTGATAATGGCACGGAATTTCTTTGCTTAAAATCATTATTTTTCACACATGGAATGATCCACCAAACTACTATTACTGGCACGCCTTAACAAAATGGTCGAGTAGAGTGCAAGCATCGTCATATTCTTAATGTTGCTTGGGCTTTACGGTTCCAAGCTCATTTACCCATAAAGTTTTGGGAGGAATGCGTCTTAACGGCAGGATATCTTATTAATCGTACCCCCTCCTCTTTGTTACAAGGGAAGATGCCTTATGAAATGTTATATAATGAGAAGCCATCTTATTCTCACATTAAAAGTTTCGAGTGCGTTGCTTATGTCTATGATCATGATCTACCCAAAGATAAATTCCATGCTCGTAGTCGCGTTTGTGTTTTTCTCGGCTATCCCTACAACAAGAAAAGTTGGCGATTTTATGATTTACAAGGCAATAAATTTATTCTGTCCAGAGATGTGGTTTTTGATGAAACCAAGTTCCTTTATAAAGAATATTCAGATACTACTACAACCCCTCCCAATTTTCTCATTCTTACAACTTTGGGGCACAACCTTTGAGTTATTTGCACAACAACCCACCTCCACAAAATCCAACCCAAACTGATCCCGCTACAGGCCCAACCCCAGCCACTGAAACCCATCCACACGTACAAACCCACCGCCTAGATACAGTCCCAGCCACGGGCCCCTCTTCAGCCGTACCTTGCAGCCCATAAAAAGTCCCAGACGATGGCCCAACCTCTATAGCAAATCCGGCCGCGGTCCAGCCCATTGGCCAATCCTCCTCGGACGACCCAGCTCCATGCAGGCTTCCTCCCACTAGCCCGTCTCATCCCTCTCTGCCTGGTCCAGTTTTCTCTGTGCGACACAGCCCAGCGCCCCAACCTGATCCAGACCATCCTTCTCTTCACAAGCCCGCCTCGGCTTCTAGCCTAGACCGAACTCTCCCTTCCCCAACCATCCCACCAGCTTTTCTTGCGTCTGGCCTAGCCTCCCTCAGCCCACATACACTTCTAGCACCAAGTCCAACTCCACTCACCATGCCTTTTGCTCCCCTTGGCACTAGAAAAAGTACACGTCTTAAGACGATTTTGGCACGGCTTAAAGACTTTGACTGTTATGCAGCTTGGACGTCTACTATATCCTCTTCTTCTGCTCCATCTTCCTCCACGGCTTTCTCAAGTAAGTCCCGTTATCCTCTTACAAATTTCATAAATTATGATAAATTCTATGCTCCTCATTGGCACTTTCTAGCATCTGTTACTACGGAACCAGAACCCACCAAATATTCTGAAGCTGTGTCTAATCCTAAATGGCGTGCCGCCATGCAAGAAGAAATTAATGGCTTGGTACAAAATGGCACATGGTCTTTGACTACTTTGTCCCCAGGTAAATTTGCACTAGGCAGCAAATGGGTTTTCCGCATCAAATATAAAGCAGATGGTACAATTAAGCGGTATAAAGCTCGGTTGGTCATTTTGGGAAACACCCAGGCAGAAAGCAATGACTTTACAGAGACCTTTGCTCCCGTTGCTAAGATCGTTATTGTTCGTACTCTCCTATCCGTGGCCGCCTCCCGAAATTGGCCGATACATCAAATGGATGTCCGTAATGCTTTTCTCCACGGTGATTTTCAAGAGGAAGTATATATGTGGCCCCCCCTGGATTTCGTCCTCCTCACCCCGGCCAGGTTTGCAAACTCCAGAAATCTTTGTATGGTCTCCTTCAAGCACCCCGGTGTTGGTTTTTGAAGTTCACCAACGCTCTCCATAACTGCAGATTTTCTCAGTCCTATGCCGATTATTCTCTTTTTACTTACGCTCGGAATGATATTTTTTTATGCGTCCTCATCTAGGTGGACGATTTATTAATTACTGGGAAATCTCTTACCTCAATCACTAAGTTCAAAGCCTCCTTGAGTGCTTGCTTCCATATGAAGGACTTGGGTCCCCTTAAATATTTCTTAGGTATCAAAATTGCAAGAAATCTTTCGGGTTTATTTTTGTGCCAATGCAAGTACACCTTGAAAATTCTCTCAGAAACCGGTTTATTGGTAGCCAAATTGGCCTCTACTCCTATTGAACAAAATCATCAATTGGCCAAGGCGACTGGTCCTTCCTTCGATCAGCTAGAACGCTATCGCCGTCTCATCGACAAGTTGATCTACCTCACTCTTACTCGTCCTGAGCTTACTTACACTGTTCACACACCTGCTCAGTTCATGCACGCTCCCCGTTGTGCTCATTGGGATGCTGCTATTCGTGTTGTTCGATATCTCTAAGGCAGTCCAGGTCGTGGCATACTTCTTCAGTCTAAGTCTCCTTTGTACTTAACTGCATATTGTGATTCAGATTGGGCTACTTGTCTTATTACTCGCCATTCTGTTACAGGATATTTTATCTCTCTCGGTGGATCGCCCATTTCTTAGAAAACGAAGAAACAACACATGGTTTCTCGTTCTTCTACCGAGGCTGAATATCGCTCTATGGCTATGACTTTGTGTGAGTTAAAATGATTACCTCGCCTCCTTAAAGATCTTCAAGTTCCCATCACTAGCCCTATTCAGCTACATTGCGATAATTAGGCCGCTCTTCACATCGCGGCCAATCCGGTCTTCCACGAACGGACTAAGCATATTGAAATTGATTACCATTTTGTCCGGGTTGCTTTCCAAGCTGGTTTTATTTCTCCCTCCTACCTTCAAAGTGACCTTCAGCCTACTGATATTCTCACAAAGGCTCTTCATCCTACTCAGTTTCATCATTTAGCATGCAAGTTGGGCATTACCGACCTTCATGCTCCAACTTGAGGGAGAGTATTGAGGCTTATATTTAGCAGCTTCCATAATTAGATCGAGGCTTATAAAAAATAATCGGAACTAAACATTTATAGTTATGCTTTTGTATGAGTAATTGATTATAAATAATTATAAACAATTTTAACTTTTCAATTTATAAAAAGAAAATTTATTAATATTTTTTTAAGCATGAACTTTTTTGCGTGATTATTTTTGTCAAAATAGAAAACATATAGTGGAATCCAACTTAGAGCCTTGGTGATGTCGAAGTTGACGTTAATGTTGTCATTTTATAAGCAAAATATGGGTAATTTTGCAGCAATAAATAAAAAGATGAGGTCTTATAGGGTTAAAAAAGCAGGACCTAAGGGATTAAGCGGGATAAGTGGCAACATATATTACCTTTCATTTCACATGTAAAATAAAAAAATTTCCCTCAACCTCAAAGTATGGTTATAAACAGAAAAACTAAAAAAATATGCATGTCAATTTATAGCTAATTTCTCAGTAAATAACATTGTAATGTGTTTGTTTTCGTGGAATGTTATAAAATATTTTGGGGCATCCCCTAATATAGTAAGAAGGGCTTAAGGAATGGAAAAGGCAAAGTTGTAAATAGGAAGCTACCTCTTAAAGAAAAAATCCAAAGATATTATTCTAGGCCTGGATCTTATTAATTATCCTAAACAATCACTAGTTATATTGCAACCGACTGGACTTGTTGATGGAAGAGGGCAGTAGAGATTGATGTTCGAAGCGAGCAACATATTACAACTTGACTAAGGAATAAAAGAAAATGGTGTTTGATTGGGTTGAAGAGTTGCAACTATCAGATGGATATGCATCTAACTTACCCAGGTGTGATGATTATAAAGATGTGAAGATGACCGGCACGAAAAGGCATGATTATCATGTATTCATGAAACAACTTATGCATATTGCCTTTAGAGAGCTCCTTCCTGTGAAGTGTGGAGTTCTTTCACCTAGTAGAGTCTCTTCTACCGAATAAAAGGATTTTCAAAAGAAAAGAATAAAAGGGTAACTAATAATTAGACTAAAATAATGGAAAAACTCTTTCAATTCAAGTTTTGTAAAGATGTGTTCAACCTAATTCATCTGAAAGCTTTAGAAAAATCGTTGAATTATTAGTTGGGTCTCTGCTCGACTATTAGGATTAACACTATCTTTAGGTGAAAACTCACTATTCCTCTAACTGATTAGAGAAGAACTTTTCCTCTCCCTAACTCAATTATGATTGAATTATGCGCCAGAGTGAATTATATTTCTCTGTTGACCTAGAAAGAATAGTTATTATATCTAATCAAGTGCCAATTTCTATCATTGAATTAATGCCCTAGATCATTCTTTTTTTTTTCAATTCCAAACAATCTAATGCAAAGGTATCAGTAATGGGTTAAAAATGATAACACAAACAGTGTAATTAAATAACAATAATATGCAATTCAACAAATTATTCCAAAAATTCCATAAAAAATAATGTTACGTTCATCTAGGGTTGAACCCCAATCAAATATAATATAAACCCTAGCCACTAAACATTATGAATATCATAAAATCCAATTTAGAATCATAATAACTAGGAGTTTAGAAGGCATTGGATGCAGAATTAAAGAATCCATGCTCCGAGATGTCTTGAACTCCTCTCTCGATTTGCCCAAAGAAACCCGATATTGCTCCATTCGCAATATTCAATCTATCTACTGAAACTTGATTTAACTAATTGCCCTCTTGCCACCGTCTGTCAACCCTGCGAAAGATAATGAAAATAATATTGAGTGCCTTACTTAAAGAATAAAAAAATGGTTGAGGTTGCTGGGTATAGGCACCCTCTATGAAAAATGTCCTTTAAGTGTTACCTCTGGCCAGATCTGACTAGTTAATGGAAATTGGCGTCACGTCTCTTTTTTCGTTTGTTCTTACTCTGTATGTTCCCGTTTCACTTCATTCTTC
This sequence comes from Catharanthus roseus, assembly GCA_028651295.1. Lineage (NCBI taxonomy): Eukaryota > Viridiplantae > Streptophyta > Magnoliopsida > Gentianales > Apocynaceae > Catharanthus > Catharanthus roseus. Next base: position 3,600,350 of record JAPQWS010000050.1, on the reverse strand, counting down.
TTTCTAACTCATCTGTGACATACCTATAAACAAAAGAGGGATATAGTGGGTAAATAATCTATTTTAAACATAAAATACTTCAAAAAATGAAACTAAACAATATAAAAACGTATACAACATGGACATGTCGACATTTTAGCTAAAAAAAGTCATTAGAGATGCTATTTCACTGGTTGGGACTATTTCTTCTTTTACGGAGGAGTGTTTAGATGTTTTATTGAATAAAGTTGTTGATTTTTTTAAGCACTCCCTATATCTTTGTAATAACGCCTTTGTAATATTCATTATGTAATATTCTTAATGTAGTATTTATTAAGAAAATATATCAAATAAAATAAAAACCGTAACTTTCAAAAGGTAAACAATAAAAAAAAAGTATTATGAAAAAATGATACGAGAAATATTGTTGTTAGTGTTATAGATAATCTAGTATTATTTTTTTCGTAACATTACTAATATGGTATTTTATTAGTAATAACTAATCTCAATCTCGAATGCACTTTTTTTTTTATATTTTATGAAATTTCAAAGTGAAAAATTATTTTCAGGTAGATAGATAATGTCAAAACTATCATATTTTTGCACTGTAAAGAGAAATATATTTAATTAGAGAAATAATAGGAGAGAGAGAGAGAGAGAGTAGTCGAGAGGTAAGACTTGGAGAAAAAATATTTTGGTAAGCAAGCTGAAATATATATATATATATATATAACACTACAAAAAAGCAGCTTATTACCGATTGCCAAATCGGTCCTTCGTAGTTATCGACCAATTCTTTTAGTTACATATTTGGTCAGTAACTTTATTTTTTGAAATTAATAAAATTATATTTTTTAAACTTACCAAGAGATTTTCGGTCAATAATTTATATAATGATAGATTTTCGGTCGGTAATTTTATTTATTTAATTTTTTGAAAATAGTTACCGATCAAACTAAGATGAATAATCGGTCACTAACTATGTATTTTTTTTTTTAAATTTTTATTTATAATTTTAATAATCCACCTAAAATTCAAAAAAACAACAATAACAACAACTAATATATAATCTACAAAATAACAAAAACATCATAACCCAATACATACTATATGAAATAATATATAAGTATCAAATATGTAAGTATCAAATTCAAAACAAAATTTCAATAAATGTAAACGTATAAAATAAATATAGTACACAGATGGAGGTGCCCCAGAGGAGGAGGGACGACCAATCAGTGGCTAAGGATCGACTCTGGTGGCATCAGATGTGGTGTCATCTATCGGAGGGAGAGGAGGGAATAATCTTAGTACTGAATCCAACTGGACACTAAACTGAGATGCGAACCCATGCATGAAGCCGGCAAATGTTTCCTGTGCCTGCTGCATATATAAACACCACTTCTTCACCCTCTCGATGCAACGCTCGTGCACAGCCATAGAAGAGATAGAAGGAATCGATGACGAGTTGTTGCCTCCTTGTTGCTCACCAATGATAGGTTCAGATTGTGAGCGAAAATTGTAGACGTGACCTATTTTGCTGCCACAAACAGCTTTGAACATCAATTGCTCATCACTCTAAATTGGCGAACTACTCTCTATAAGGAGATGTTCTGCCTTTGCCTTTAACTCTTTAAATTTGGCCTATAAGAAAGAGATTACTAAGTTACTGTTAAGCAATTTAACAATAAACCGTAAACGATAACAAAAACTATTAAATAACATTAGCTAAAATTCATCAGAACGTGCATCAACCCACTTCTCCGTTTGTAGATGTAGGAGGACATACAACTCAGAATGCTAAAGATCTATTAAATTCAAAAAATGAAAGCGCTTGCGTGAGTAGACCCTGATTCTTTTCATATAAACGAAGCACTGGACCTCTTGGTATCTTTGTGTAGTTATTGCTACAAAGTTGGATTTAATCCACCATGCTTTGGCAGAGCAAAACATTCCACATTGGTGAATTGCTCCCTTAATTGGGGTTAACACTTGGTTCTACCACCCCTTACCTTTTTATGTAGTACAAAATTAAAAAACAAAATTATTTTAGTAAAAGTAAATTTATATCATGTATAATTGACTAGTAATGAAAAAAGAATTTAAGAACTATTTACTCCCTTTTAAAAAACAAAAATATTTTGAATAAGTGATGAGGTTCTTTCTTCCTTTTTTTATAATAAATGTTCAACTTTTAATTTCTCAAAAAAATTCTAAATTTTAGATCATATATTCATAATATTATTTGGCCTCCTTTAAAAAAAATTTCAACTATCATTTTTGAGATATCCTCTACAAAGAAGGGAAAACAAATTATCTTTTTTGGCTAAATAAAAGGCCCAAGTTCTCCCAATGGGAAAATGGTCCAAATTCTTTTTCTTCTTTACTTTTCCTTACCTCAGCCACAGTGTCGCACCAATATCTTATTTTTCTTTTATTATTGTTTTCCTTTTATCCTTCTTTTTCTCCATTTCCCTTGAACCTTAAAGTGAACTCGTTTACTTCTTATCCCTTCCTCCTCATAGACTCCTCTTGTTTTTCGATTCCCGTAATCCCCTTCGTTCACGCATTCTCCTCCCTTCATGTACCAGATGATAAGATGTTCTATTCATGTGTAAATTGAGCATTCAAGCTGTAACTCTGACTATGATATAATTGCTGAATGGTGCCTAATTTTAGTGGAGAAAGTGAAGATGCACAAGCTAATATGGAAGAGGCTGGAGCTCGAATAGTTCCCCAACATTTAAATACAATGCAAAATTAATAGAACGGGAAGATGATCTCTCACCTTTCGCCCATATAATTAACTCTCTGAATATAGAAGGAGATAAACCAGGAAATGGTATTCTTCAATTTAAGGGTATGAAATGATCTAATGATGGGGAAAAATAAAAAATCGACAATTATTGGAATGGGGATTACATTGACTATTCAATATAATTATGTAAATTGAAATATCGAAACCTCCTCAGATGCAATAATATTAAATTAATAATATTAACAGTTTTAGAAAAATAATACATTATAAATATGTTAGATTAATAATGTTAAATTTTGTGATATCATTTTGATAATTAACTAAAAATATAACTTTATTGAACAAATAATTAAGAGGCAAAAGTTCTATAATTTTTAATACCGACCATTAATGCTCAAACAAGTCAAAGTTTTCATCTTACAATCGTTTTACTTTTGATATTCAATTTATATTGGAAAATTTATATAAACAAGTTTTTCATACCTTTTAATTTTTATAGAATGGTCATTATTTTTTAAAAAATTTTTTACTAATCCTAAATAAGATAAAAAAAAGTCCACGTGAAATATACTTGACGGTTCTCAATCATTCTTAAAAATAATGCAAGCTTTCTCCAAAAACCATTCGTGAATTCTTTGGAGAATGAATTTCTTCTGTTTGAAAGAAAAGTTGTATTTCAAACTCTCATTCTTAAAGTATTTCAAGATGGACTCATGGATAACAAGATACTTAGACTTCATCAATTCAAATTCATACACATCAATCCACTAACTTCAAAAAAAAAAAAAAAAAGAGAAAGAAAAATAGTGTTTATAGAAGTAACAAGGAAGTGCAAGAATGCCATTATAATATGACCAATAAGTAGGTATAAAACAAACAAGTTACCGAATTCCAATTTATCCTTCATCAAAGATAGAACCAAGTTTCATCAGTCATATGCTTCAAGTGTTTTCCGAATGAAGCAATCTAAGAGGAAATGTTGAATCTAGACCCATCAACAGTTTGACAAATACCAAGAATCTTCTTCAATTATGCATTCTCATGGAAATCCATCACAAACGATTTAAGTAGTGGTGATAGAAAAAAATTAGGGCTATCAAGTTCTCTCCCTTCATATTCAATATGCATATCATCAAGCAACGGACAAGAGAAACCATCAACAGAAGTAGAAAAGCAATTATAACCTATCTAATACAAAGAGTCATGATTTAATCTCAAAGTATATTCAATGGAAAACATCGGATCATTATGACATGGGTAGGAAGACTCCAAAATATGGAACCAACTATAATAGAATTTTTTTCTGAGTATAGTTCCTACCGAACTAACATATTGAAAAGTGTTTCTATCATGAATAAGAGCCAAAGAAAATTATGACATCCCCAACTACCTCTTTATGTTCCACTACGAGGTGAGTAGGAACCTACCTCTTGACAGTTAGTCCATTAAGATAATAGGATTTTGAGGTCCACGAATAAACTCGCTATTACACAAGATCCATTGAAATCCCGTACTTCTCTCTAAAAGATTATCTTCTCATGGTTCTTCCTTAAATCCTGTTTCGAAATGATAAACATGTGAGCTAGGCCCAATAAATTCCATGTGCCTGTGAGTGTATTTTAAGCTAAAAGCCTAAAAAGAATGTATCCTTCAAAACATTTTAAAAACTACTTATTTTAAGTAATGAAGAACATGGCAATAAACAATCATAGTAGTGCTCAATATATCATAATATTAAACACATCAAATTGTAGTATCAGGAATATTAAAGACGTTTATTTAAAGATCAGGAAGCAACTGATTTGTTCACATGAGAAGACATCAAAATAAAAACTAGATGATAATTTGGTGTAGGTAAGAGTGGTTTCCTAGCATCTGCATAATTTCACAAATTCGAAGATGACCTCCAACCCTTAGTACTTCCATGAACTCTACCTCTACCCTAATTGTATGTATTTGAACGAAAATTTGAGGAATGAGAATATGCAGGTTAGACAAATTTATCTACATTTTTGTTTTTCATGAAAAAGAATATGCAAGATTCTTATCTTTTTAGCAGGTTAGAAATCAAGATTTACCGAAGCAAAATTCGCACCAAATCATGAATATGTAGAAATTGATGAGAACGCTAGCATAAATATTTAATATTACAAAATTCATGTATATTTAATTATAAGTTAATTTTTTTGTACCAATAACTAATTAGTTTTTACTTATTTTGGAGAGTCATGATAGAACAATACATTAATATTTACACAAATGAACTTAATTTTGTGCCATAATAAAGCATAATTTTTTTCCAGTAGTTATGGCCCTCCCTAGTCCCTTTTGTTGATCTTGCACTGTACCTCTGTAAATGAAACTGTTTCTGTCCTTTTGTTCATAATCAGAAGCTTTTCAAAACATTTATTGTACCCATAAACTAGTTACATTGAAGCACTTATGACAAACTGTACTAAATGACGTGAAGTTTTTCAATATATTTTAGGTATACCCCTGGATATATGCCCCTTATAAAGTCGTTACTAGACAACTAAAACAAAGAGTACACATGCCCCAAATACACATCTCCATTATCTTCCAGTCTACATCTCCTAAAATTCTTCTTTTAAAATATTCACCTCTTTAGGAATAAAAATACCTTTACTAAAGGGTCCACGTGCATGGTGCATGGCTAAAATGCGTCATAAAGCACCACATTAGTATAGTTTTTCATACAAGAAAAATTTTAAATAATATATCATTATAAACGTGTGAAAAAAAGTTTTTGCTATGAATAAAAAAATAATAGTTTATATATAGGTCATTTCTCAATCGTCAATGTTCACTTGTAATTCAATATTATAGTTTACGAAATATAGAACCTTCTTTTATGATATAGATACCAATGATACCTTGGAAACAAGACTTTGATCCCATATCTCATATGAACTAAATATTTGAGTGCTCTATGTTACAGAAGAGAAATGAATATGAATAGAATCTATATACCCTATATATAACATAACTAAGAAAAGCAAATAACATGTACAAAATAATTAGAACTAAATATTTATAGTTATTCTTCCATATGAGAAATTAGTTATACATACCTATGAACAATTTTAGCTTTTCAATTTGTAAAAAATAATTGTATTAATATTTTTCGAATCTAAAATAGCAAATAAATGATAGAATCGGACTTAGAGCTCAGGTGATGTCGTAGTTGAGGTTAATGTTGTCATTTTTAAGCGAAATATGGGTAATTTTCCATCATTAAGTAAAAAGATGCTGTCTTATAGGGTTGAAAAGGTTGCAGCTAAGGGGATTAAGCGGGTAAGTGCCAACATATATTACCTGTCATTTCACTTGAAAAATGAAACAAAAATTACCCTCAATGTGAAAATATGGTCATAAAGGGAAAAGCTAAAAAATATGCATGTTTGTTTATAGCTAATTTTTCAATAAATAACATAGGAATGGGTTTGTTTTCATGAAACGTTATAAAATATTTTTCCCATTCCCCGACAGAGTAAGAAGGCCTTAAAGAAAGCTAAAGGCAAAGTTGTAAATAGTAAATAATCATAGAGTTGATGAAAAAGAATTTCAAAAACAAATATTTAATAGTTATTCGAGACAAATAATTAAATGATTGCATATATCTATAATAGATTTTGAAAAGTACTAGTGGGCAATTTGCAGAACGATAACCAAAGGATCCATATAGAATAAGGAGAGATGCAATTGAACATTTAAAAATTCCTATAAGGAAATGATATTATAAAAAAGAAATTAAACTAAGATAGAGAGCACCTTGGCAAAGTGTTAGTTGTCCTCTCCTTGAGTTCTTGCTCTATTAGGATCTCTAGTTTCTCTTCTTTGTTGCAAAAAGTTGATATGATCTCTCATAGCTATTGCATGTCTTGGTGTCAATCCCAGCAATGTGTTTTTCCTTTTAGTTATGTTCTATTGATCAATTTCTCGTTCAATAATTTGGGTTTCAAGAGGAGAGGTTGGATGATGGTTTTGGTCAATAATTTAATTCCTGCAATAAGCCACCGGTAGATCATTCAAGTCAATAATTTTGTTTCTAGTGGAAGATTCTAACACATTTTGATTCTTGAGAGTAGATTCTGGTAGATCATTCATGTCATTTTGGTACATGGTGGGATGATTTGGTACACTTTGACCCTTGGAAAGAGACTCTGGTAGGTCATTCTGGTTATTTTGGTACATGGTGAGACATTTTGTACTCTTTGACCCTTGGAAAAAAATTCTTGAAAATCATACGGGTTATTTTGGTACATGGTGAGAGATTCTGGTGGACTTTGACCCTTGAAGAAAGACTCTGATAGATCATTCGTGCTAACAGCTGCTTTTATCTTGGGAGAAAAGCACAGTGGGATATTAGGATAATTATCTTCTTCTTCTTCTTCTATTTTATTATGTTTCTCATTCAAGGCCTGTCCACTAATATAGCATCCTCAATTTCAATGTTAAGCACTAAGATTTGTTCTTGATCCCAAAAGTACTTTCTTCCTTTAGCTAAACTTCTTTCCTCCTTGAATCCAACAAGTTTTTGTTGGAGCCAAAACTGAGTTCCTCCACCAAATTAAGTAATGAATGCTCACCTCTTTTTTGGACAATCTTGATGGAAAGTACATTGATTGGTCAATACTTAAAGGCCAACTATAATTTACTAGTGAGACTTCAATACTCATATTTGAAAAAGTGGCCGATCTAGGAATATCTTTATCAAATCCAAATTGAAGCACTGCACGATGTGGATTATACACCTCTTCACAGTCTATAACAATAAGAACACACGCTCTCAAGCATTGAGCAAAAGATTCTAATTCTTCGTTGGAATATTTGCCGATGGATATCCACGTTTCTTTTTCCTTGTAAAATTTTGGAAAGAACAAATTATTTATGTTTAAGTAATAAAGTCGCCATAGAAAATCCTCACAAGAAGAATTAATGATTGGCTTGGCATTCCCAATGTCAAATTTTTGTTTACTATTCCATAGTGCAGCCTTTGGATCTGTAGGTCTAAGTGAGTAGACCTCTAGTTAAAATGGTAGGATCCTTTCCTATGCCCATAATTGTACACATTAAATGGAGCCCATAGTGTACAACTTAAATACAATACTTCTTGACCTTCATCTTCAAAGTCCATGTTTGTTGAGGCAGGCATTATTCCCTTCAACAAGCATAAGTCTCTATATATGCTAGCTAACATCGTCAAACCAAGCACAATTTTTGTCCCTTTAGCAAGGTGTATTGCAATGGGAATAATATACTTATCAAGTTTTGTAATTTCATCCACTAGAAAAACGAACATTGAAAGCCAAGACACAAGAAAAGCTTCATGCTCAAATTGGCATCTAGGTTTCTTGAATGAGTCTATCCAGTTGATATGAGTACTCTTTAGCTTTCATTTTCTCAAGCTTGTCCGATTTCTTTTTTCAAAATTTCCTCAATTTTGATTCAATCTTTTCCATCAAGGGGTAACAAAAAATAATTGCATATCAGAGAGAACCCGCCAAGAATTATCACATCTTCTAATATGATTGATGCTTCACCCGAAGGGGAAACAAAAGTATTAGTTTCAACGCACCATCTTTCTACTAACCTAAAAATTAGGTAATGATTTCTTAGAAACTCATACTTGGAGCACAAAATTCACTTGAAGAATTCCAACTTTCCTCCATAACAAATGGTATGTTGGGAACATTTAATCAACCCATTCGTTCCACTCTTGTAACTGATGTTACAACCCATTGAAGACCAACTCTATTGATCACTTTGATTTGGGGGAAAGGATAAGTAGTTTCAAGCTTGAATCTTCAAGTGAAGCCACAACTGGTTTCAAGAAATGGGCATTCCTTCTGGAAGTAGGTCTGCCAGTATGTAAAAATGAAACAATCAATTCCTCCCTTTCCTCAATAATTGAGTAGTCTATTAAGGAGGTAAAAGATACATGTACTCAGATATTTTTCCGAATATAGTTGTGGAATCCACGAATATAAAAGAGTATCTCATATATAATACAATAAATTTTAATTTTAAAGATCTATTTGCTTATTGTTTAGCATGAAATTAAATTTAAGAATCATCTCAAACAAGAGAGAAGATTTTAGTTGGAAAATAGTGGAGAATTTTTTTTTTTTTTTAATTGTAGATTGAGACAAGTGGAGATTTCTTTCTAGCACTTCATAGAAAGTAAATTATTTCAACGAGAGTATGCAAAGTTAAAAAAAAGGAAACCAATTTTGTTTTTAACTTCAATCCAAATACACTATTTCTTGTATTAAAAAAACGTTACAATGATTATATATTAACTAATGAAGACCATGTTAAATTGTAAAGGTAGTATTTGATAGCCACACAAATTAGAAAAGTATAGTTGACAGATTTAATTTAATCGATTTTTATTTATCTTTTGTGATAAAAAAATGTGGGATATAAAGAGAAAAATATATAAATTTCTTTTAATAGATTAAAAATTTAAAGTATTTCTTTTGGTTTTGCATCTTATCTAAGAAATTTAAAATTTAAACAAAAAAAATTGAAATTCAATCCAATCCAAGTCTATACTAACACGACGGAAACATCCCTTCCTTTGTTCTTTTGAAAACAAGTCATATGTTCGAAATGATATTGAAAATTTGAAGTAAATGATTTATACTAACCCATTTTTAGAGACATCAAGTTCTTATCAGCTTTTGATTAAATCTGATAAAAAAAATTAGGGGATGGACGACTTACGACTTCAAGGCTACTTTGTAAATAAAACATGACATAAGGAAAAAATGACAGACAAAAATGAAAGAGCCATTGACCTATTGATATAAACATAAAAAATAAATGAAAAAATAAAGAGGAAGATTAAAGGAATAGGAGATAATAATACTTGGAGATACCATGGACACTAGATTCGATCTTTACTTTTAGAGTGATTTACGAGTGGTTTAGGGTTAATCTCTTTTTCTAGGGTTCACCATCTAATAGGGAGACCTTACTCACTCGAAAGAGATGAAACATGACTACTTGTGTTTTGAGTTTTAGTCTTAGTTTAGTTTTGTTAAGGGGTTTTGTTAGGGGTAAAAACTTGCAGGAAAATATGAGAGATGTAAATCAGGATGTAAATATCCTATTTTACCTTATTTGGTTTCAATGTATGAGAGAATATGATGCAAATCTAGAGGGGAACTCTCCCTATCCACTATAGTAAACTAGCCCCTCCAAAAAGAGACAGATTCATACATAAATGATGATAAAAATACCACTTGACTCTCTTACCAATTAGTTAAATTTATCCTAAATCAAACTCCGGTACAATATATATAGCATTCCAAGTTTCGCACAATGGATATAATAGTAATCTATTTATTTTCCACTTTCACCCTAATCAAATAAAAGGATGTAAACGTTATTTACTTTCTTTCCAACCATAAAAAATTTTCAAATAATTGATTATACTTCCCCTAATGAAAGTAAGGGTGCCATTCCACATCCCCTTACCCTATATATGTCTCCCTCTAGAGCTAAACTATACTGCTTAAACTACGGTTTTGATTAAAAGCCTAACAAAATGTTATACTAGCAATTGTGTACGAGAATAAATGTGTAGTACATTAACTTTTTGCTAAAGAAATAATTTGGTACCATGAATGAGTCCTACAGATATTACAATATTGAAAGAAAAATAACTATATACAACCTACAATAATCAGGAAATAATTTTTTATGTTAATATGCTTCCATAGTAAAATAAAGAAGGCCTAATTCCTCATTCCTTATGGAAACTTTCAATTTTAATTTTTAGATGAGTGGACATTCATTTTCAAAGTAGAACTGATCTAGTCACTGTAATGACGAGTTTTTGAACAAAAATATTTATGTCTATATAATTAGTATTTCTTAAATGGAAATTTTCAATGATAATTATGTATAAAAAGAAAAGGAAATTGATAAATTCAAGGCTTTTTTTAAATACAGAAGAAATTTCTTTTCATCTCAATATAATCCTTAGTAAATATTAACTATTTTTCATCCTTGGTTATTAGCTTTACAAAAGATAACTTTGAAAGATATCTTACTTTCAATAACAAAGATTTATTACTTTAAATATTAAAAGAAGAAGAAGATATAATTTTCAATGTGATATTTTTTTTTGGTAATATTTTCACATAAGAGGTATAAGTACTGCAAATTATACCATGAACCTGAGTGCAACTTCCAAGGTTCACTCCGAGTGTTGAAAAGGCTCCGTCACACTTAAATTTCGAATTACTACTTCTCTTCAGTCACACTTCTGTCACCCTCTTCTTTTGCAGTGTCTCACTACTCTCCTTTTTTTTCATCGTTCTTCATCTTCTACCTGATAGAATTCTTTAGAAATCTCTATTGGAACCACTTCAGTCTTGTATAAAAGAATACAAAATAAATTACACAGATAGATAAGAGACACAACCTCTATATCCATGGTAATAGAAATAAAACCAACCTTCAGAATCTCTTACTGTGTATAAAAGTTAAAATAAACAACATACTCACATCCAATCTTCTTCTGGCATCTTTAAAACAAACTCTTCATACTACGAGTATGTCAAAAATAGTCTCCAACTCATCCGTAAATAGAAATCTAAAAGACTCTGGGGCATATCAGTTTTCTTGAGGATTTCCTAGGATAGAGATTAAAAAGTAAAAATTAACAGACCTAGATTTAATTGGGTTTTAAGAAATCTACTTCAAGAAGAAGACTAGAACTAGGATATAAAATGATCAAGGAAAAAACACACTTGTAGAATGTAGATCAAGAAAAAAGATTAGGAAACAAAGAACTAATATGGTTTTTCAATGCAAGAAAACTAGAAAATAATGTAAATAGAGATAGAAGGCATTCCCTGACAAAGGTTAAAACTGCGGCCACAGCTGGAGTCCAGCCTTGGCCAAAGAAGACAACAGCGAGAATAAGAGGGCACTTGAGCGAAGATAAAAAAGTGAAGAGAGTAATAAGAGGAAAGAAGGTATGACTTTGTCATACATGGAAGAATGTTTATATACGATTCTTCTAGATTGCTTTTTAGGTTTTTTAAGCATCTGGAAAAAATAAATACAAAATCATTTTAAGAAATTGATGTAACATTTAGTTTACATTAATGACGTGGAGCAGTTTTAGAAATTAATTTGTAGCTTTTCGAAAATATATATTTTAAATCATATGAAACTAAAAACAATCGTAATATGTATGTAAAAACTACATAAAAATAGCTTAAAATATGCTAAAGGATGAACAAAAAGGATACTCCGTAGTTTTGGCAATTGTAAAAAAGTACATGATCTTTGACAAATGGCAACAATTGAGTGACGAAATTGTATCCATGAAGAGATCAATTGCCTGAAAATTTTAAATCCCTTGTTTACCCCTACGACTAGAAATAAAAAATCAATTTATTAAACAACACCTTATATATCAATCTTAAAACAAAAGAAGAAACCAAATTGTCATTTCCCTCCCCTGAACTATCAACATCCTTGCCCCGCCCCATTTATGTACAATAACTATTGGCTTATCCTTTCTCTTCTCTTCTCCTTTCTTCACCCAACTATCTCCATAGAACGAAAATCCAGCAACACGTTAGTATTTTGAACTAATGGCTAAGTAAAAAACCTAAAATCAACAGCTGAAATTCCCATTTTGTTTCCAAATCCACATACCCTTATAGAGCTGGAAGAGTATGATTCCAATAAATAGAAAATTTTTGCAGCCAGGGAAAGGTAAAAATCTAATTGTATCACCCTTTAGCAAGTTGCTTCAAAAATATCATGTATCCATTGAAAAGAAGAAAAAAAAGAATCAAACTACTTAGTTTTCCATCTTCAAATTCATGTTACTTTCCGCTTTTATCCAATGCCCTACTTTTCCTCTTATTATTAAGATTGTATATCTGATCAAGTAACCGTAAGGAAGTTGCATTCAAACTATAAGCCTTCCTCGATTTTGTGAAAAGGATTTAAGGATGAGTAATAGAGAACTAACAGGTGAGAAAGAAGGAGGGAGAAGAGAGAAGTAGTGGTGAGACTAAGTGGTGGCGTAGCCCTACAGGGAAAAAGACATTTATGGACTAGTAAAATTCGTCTCTATTTGGAAAAATTTGGAGAAAATTCATCTCTAAATTGTTTTAGAGAAAATTTGGAGACGAAATAAGTGACAAAAATACTTTTTCATTTTTTTTAGTGGATCCCAAAACTTTTAAGGGGATATTCACTTCTACCTTCTTAAAGATGTCCAAAACATTTTCGAACTCCTCCTTCCTATTCATTTCAAATCTATTAGGAAAGAGATGTTCGACCTTAATACGAATATATGACTCTTGTACTTTAGGTTTTTCCACTATAAGCTCTTCACTAGAAGTAGGGTTGGATCTACTTCTAACTCATTCTCCTTATCTATTGGCTTCTTTCTCTAAAACTCTTTGAACTCCTATTCGGCCTAATAGTAATAGCCCTAACATTCTATTTAGGATAAGGGTTTGAGTAGGAACTTTTTTTTAGAGTAGAGCCATTATTTTGCTTATCTAAGAAGCCAATTGTGCTATTTTCCTTCTCTGTATTCTTGATTCTAGCTTTAGTGTCCTTTTGTAAAATTAAAGTACACGAAGCACAGGATTTAGTTAAGAATATCTTCACGGGACATCCTTTGAGATTAAGTTTGAGGAGGAATAACATTAAGAGAAGAATTGGGAACAAATCCTAGAGGATGATTATATTAGTGTTGTCTAGACCCTTTATTTCTCTACTGAAAGTTAGGGTATCCCTCCAGCCTTCATTGTAAGTGCTTGAGGAAGGATTATACCTTCCCTGTGATAGATAAGGAAAAGCTCCTACAACATTAACCTATTCACCCTTATAGAAGATAGGACTTGTATCTGTGGTATGATTATATGCCATGAAAATTTTACATGCCTTAACTTTTGCATTCATGTTATTATTCTGACAAAATAATTTCCCAACAAAGTTAGTGAAGTTATCTAATTTTGCTGTCAAGTTCATATGTACCTACCTGTCACGCACTTACTTTTTCTTGTAAGTGGACGTGCGACCTTAGCACTCCCGCAAATGCTAAGAAAGCCTTAATTTGCTCAAAACCTCAAAGGCTAGATGAAAACCTTGGAAAGTTGTAGGCAAGAGTGGGTGTTTATGAAAGGAAGCTTATATTGCTTGGAAGGAGCTTACAAGTCTTAGAACTCTAAGTTCTGGTGTCTTTACAAATGAAGAGGGTGAGCCTATTTATAGGCAAGCACCTCCTCAATGGATGGCTAAGATTATTACATGTGGCAACGATCCAACGGTTGCCTTATATCATTCTAGAATATTCTACATAAAGATCTAGCTATAGAGTATTCTAGAGAATTCTACACTAGTCTACATAATGCTTTCTCTATTGTTCTAGAGACTTCCAGAGGATTCTAGGCTTGTGTAGAGACTCCTAAAGTCTTCCAGGGTCCTCTAGACAAGTCTAGATCATAATAGAACCTTCTGGAACGTTCTCAAACTTTGTGGGCTTGTCTAAAAAAATGTGGAAGAACCTCATGTCTTGCAAGCAGGGCGTGACATACCGCTCTAACTTTCCTAGGTGTTTTACTTAGTTTGCCAAAATGTTGTGTGTTAGATGCCATGTTTGCAATAAACTCACGAGCAGCTTGTGGAAACAACACAATCAATCTTTAGTTATACCCTGTAAACTAAATTGAAAAGTACGCAACTTAATTACTTCATCCTCAACATCTTCAGGTTTCATATTAGAGAAAAAACATGAAATTCTTTTCAATGACTATGTAGTACCACCTAGAGTAACACATGAAAAGTAGGCACAAATCGGATAAAACAGAAAAGTAACTTAAATGTATTAGTTATTTCATGAAAGGGGATGTACAAAGGTCGATTATCCATAGTTACTTAAAGGTATTGTTAAAGACTAAGTTTACTCACATGCATCTTTTACATCACGTAGAAAAAAAACTAGCATCCGTAGTTCTGTGCACCTTCTTGCACATGGCGTGCAACATCCTACACAAATCTCATAGCTGAACTTTTGCATCGTTCAAGACATAAAATTAACGATTTGGTTCCAAGTACCTAAAAACATCGGATAATATAAAATGAGAAGATTTCATACCAATATAACAAAAAATGCATTAAAAGACTAATTATAAAAGGGGTAAGAACGTAATATTTTAACACTTAACACGTAAATTGATATATAATTCCTTTCTATTTAACTTCAAGTAATTTAATTAATTTTATACATTTCCCTTTATCCTCAATTTAATAAATAAGTCTAACTAACTTTTTACATTTCAAATCTTCTAAAAGCCCACACAAAAATTAGGCTTCACATACAAATTGCAACAAAAATAAGGCCGCTATACATAAAAAATCCTCACAAGAAGAATTATTGGTTAGCCAAATATTCCCAATCGCCAGGTGTGGGAAAACTTTCTGTAATCTAATTTTTCTTGCTCTTCCATTCTCTACAATTGCATATTTACTAAAAAGATACAAACACTGACTTCCTATGATCAAGGAAGCAGTTACATGATATTTGCTTATAATATCTAGAATACAGTTGTGATATCTACAAAGCTGTAAAAGTAATCCTAACTATATAACAATATTTTCAAACTTCAACACTCCCCCTCAAGTTGGAGCATACAGGTCACAAATGCCCAACTTGCCAACCAGCTTCTGGAATTGTGGCAAGTGTAGCACCTTTGTGAGAACATCAGCAGGTTGTGAGGTACTTGGAATATAGACTAGATCTATCAATCGTAGTTGAAACGCATCATAGATGAAATGACAGTCTATCTCTATATGCTTGGTACGCTAGGGAAAGACTGGATTTGCTGCAATATAGATAGCCGCTTGACTATCGCAATGAAGTGGGGTGGAGTAATTCACAGATACACCAAGATCCTTGGGAAGTTGACGAAGGCATTTTAACTCACACAATGTTACAGCCATTGATTGATATTCAGCAACGACAGAAGAGCAAGAAACTGTATGTTGTTTCTTTCTCTTTCATGAAATGGGTGAATATCTAAGCGAGACAAAGTATCCAGAAATAGAACGCCCGTGTAACTGGGAAACTGGCCTAATCAAAATCACAATAAGCAACTAAACGAAGAGGTGTGGAAGACCGAAGTAGTATGCCCTGTACTTGGTGTACCCTTGAGGTAACGAATGACTCGAACAGCGCCGTCCCAATGTTCCTTTAAGTGGGTTTTGCATACACTGAGAGAGAACATGCACAAAGTAGGCAAGGTCTGGTCTGGTAATAGACAAGTAAATAAATTTTTCAACAAGACCCCTATATCGGTCCAGATGAGCGCACAAATCTCTAGTGGCCTTAGCTAATTGATGGTCTGGCTCCATTGGTGTAGAGATAGGCTTAGAACCCAGCATTCCTGCTTCGGATATAATCTCGAACGCATATTTTCCTTGACTCAGATAAAAACCTGCTTGGCTACAAGCAATCTGAATACCCAGAAAGTATTTAAGATGACCGAGATCTTTCATACGAAAACATGATCCTGGATAGGACTTGAACTTATTAATACAGACTACGGTATTTCCACAAATCAACAAATCATCAACATAAATTAGAATGCAGAGAAAAATATTATGGTTCTTAAAGGTGAAAAGTGAGTAATCTGCATATGACTGTGCAAATCCATAATGACGAAGAGTATCTGTAAGTTCAGAAAACCAGCATCAAGGAGCCTGACGAAGGCCATATAATGACTTATTGAGACGACAAACCTGATGTTGTTCCGAAGCACGAAATCTAGGAGGAATTTTCATATACACTTCTTCAGGAAAGTCACCATATAAAAAAGCGTTGTGCATGTCCATTTGATGGACTTCCCAATTTCGAGTAGCTGCTACAGATAATAAAGTTTGCACAGTCACCATTTTTGCAACGGGAGCAAACGTCTCGGTGTAATCAATGCCCTCCAGTTGAGTATTACCGATCACCACCAATCTTGCTTTGTATTGTTCAATAGTTCCATCAGATTGATACTTGATTCTATACACCCACTGGATTCCCAGTGCTCGTTTCCCAGGTGGTACTTTGGTCATAGTCCACGTATTATTTTCCTCAAGTGCATCTATCTCTTGTTTCATAGCAAGACGACATTCAGCAGCAGCTTCAGAATATTTAACAGCTACTACGAAACCTCAATGTGAAAGTGAAAATTTGTCATAAGAAATGTAATGAGTTAATGGGTACAGGGATGTACCTGTAGGAGCCGAAGAAGAAGGCGAAGTAGAAGAGAGAGATATACTAGGATTAGACCAAACCGTGTGACCAACATAATCCTTAAACTTCCCAGGAGGTCTATGTGATCTGTAACTTCGACAAAGTTGTATCGGTGCAATATTATCTTCTACTTGTTGTTCACTACTGGATGATTTAGTTAAGGAACCTGAGGTTGAGTTACTGGAATTTCCCATCGAAGCTTCTTCATGAGTTGCTAAAAAATTTTCTGACACACTGTCTTGGGTTTGGCCCACAGAAGAGCTAAGCTGTGGCCCAAAATTTTGTTGATGCATAAGTGGTCCGCCAAGCTGCCCCTTGCTACTTGAGATGGCTGAATGTGCTGAGCTACCCCAATTTCAAAAGGCTGCGGTTGGACTACTGTTGGACGGTGGACTGCACGCTAGGCTTCAAAATAATCCAGCTCTGTGGGCCTTGAGAAGCCTGACAGCTGGGCTTGCTCCATGGGCAGTGATGTATAGTAGTGATGCGGTCCACTTGCAGAAATAAAATCAGACCCATGGATCCCTTGCTGGACCATCCCATATGGTGACTCCTGGGCTTCTGGTTGTTGCTGAAAAGGCCCAATGCTTTCTATTGCTGATGGAATGCTCCCCCTTCTTCCTGGCCATGTCTCGAGAATTTCACCAAAATTGCGGTTTACTTGATTTTCATGAGGAAAAGTAACTTGAGATTTGGATAGGAAGGGAAATTTATCTTCAACAAATACAACATCATGGGAAGTTATAAACTCATGTGTTTCCAAATCAAAAAATTTCCACCCTTTTTTCCCATATGGATTACCTAAAAATATACACTTTCTCTCCCTTGGTTTAAAATTGTCTTTGGGCACCCCATGATCGTGTACATATGCTAAGCATCCAAAACACTTTACATGAGAATATGAAGGAGCCTTATTAAATAACAATACGAATGGGGTTTTTCCTTTTAATACAGATAATGGAGTGCGATTAATTAAATAACTAGCAGTGAGTATACTTTCTCCTCAAAATTGAGTTGGAAGATTTGCCTGAAAAAGCAAAGCATGGGCCACATTTAGTATGTGACGATGCTTACGCTCGACTCGGTCATTCTGTTGGGGTGTATTTACCATAGAAGTTTGATGCAACATACTGCTTTCCAAAAAATATGGTTCAAACAAACAAACTCTGCCCTATTATCAGTCCGTACAATTTTAACACGTTTATCAAACTGCGTGTGAACCATGACAAAAAACTGTTTTAGAGTCTGTGCTACTTCTCTTTTTTCTTTAAGCAGGAAAATCCAAACACACCTTGAATAGTCATCAACCACAGTCAAAAAATAACTTGCACCACAAGATTAAAGAATTTTATAAGGCCCCCAAAGATCACAATGAATCAAATCAAATGGTGCAACAACATTATTCATACTAACAGGGAATGGTTCTCATGTTTGTTTCGCACGCAAGCAAATTGAGCAATTATCCAAAAAATCAAAATTAAAAGACTGTCCTAGGAATTTATTTATAATGAATTTAGACAGATGTCCAAGTCGCTTATGCCACAAAATTCCCAACTCTGAATGTCCAACCGAATAAACAAATTTCAACGGTTTAGGTAAATATCTAAAATAGTATATACCATCTCTCTCTCTTCACCAACTCCAATCGGCATCCCCAAGGTGCGATCCTACAACATTAACACACCATCATTAATTATGATCACACAATTATTCGCTTTGGAAAGTTGTGGGAGAGATAGAAGATTGCACCGAAGTTTAGGTATAAAGAGCACGTTATCAACATTTAATTTAGAGTGTAAAGGAATTGAACCCAAAGTTTCTCCAGTAGTTTTAGATCCATTTGGTAGAGTAGTAGTAGTATAAGAAGGAGAAGGTCTTAATTTTGACAAAAAATATCTTCTTCCTGTCATGTGATGGGAACATCCACTGTTTAAAATCCAGTGTTTTCAACCTTACCGGAGAGTGTGTCCTCAGATGAAGTAGAACTCTTTCGGTTATTCAAAAAAATTTATGAACGAAGTCCACTGGGCTAGTGTGAGACTCGGAAACCCAGCTG
Source organism: Catharanthus roseus (assembly GCA_028651295.1). Taxonomy (NCBI): domain Eukaryota; kingdom Viridiplantae; phylum Streptophyta; class Magnoliopsida; order Gentianales; family Apocynaceae; genus Catharanthus; species Catharanthus roseus. The sequence continues at coordinate 3,581,246 of JAPQWS010000050.1, read as the reverse complement.
AATTTGAGTTCGCCGCAACTGCTCTAGCAACGGCTTTCTGTCCATCTGCACTGAGTAGTTCTATGGTGGCGCCATGCTCTATCCTTCCTCCTGCTGAGCCCGGATCTGTCCTTCCTCCTACAGAGCTCGGGTCTTTTGCTCTTCGAAGGACGGCGGGCCATCCAGAGTGCGCTGGAGAAGACGTACCAGAAGTTGCTGGAGATGCTCCTAGCCACTGCTGTGCCGATGAAGATCATATCATCTCGCAGCTGTAACCTATTCTACTACGACCTCGACCTCTACTCATCCTTCCTCTACTTCTTCTACCTCTGACACCGGCGTCTGCATTCCGGTCCGGCCGCCGTTCTGTCGCCGGAAATCCTACCAGGTAATAGCAGTGTTTAGTCTCATGGCCTTGTTTGAAACAATAAGTACATTGGATTGAATTAGATTTTGGTGCTGCAAATGCTATTGCTTCGGTTCCAATTTATGTATTTTTTATCATTTTTCTGTGAGCTTCTTCCTTAACAATCATGCATATACTTTTTTAATATTTACAATCGGTTCCATTTGCAATATGTTCGATCGTACAGTACCAAAAATTGTATCGTCTAATCCAATAAGAAATTGATGAATTTTATCTTTTTCTCTTTGCTTAGTGATCTCATTAATCATACCACATGTACAGTTAGGCAATTGCTGTAATTAATTATTTCATCTCAGATTTTCTTTCACTTAGCAAAATAAGCTGAAACAGACATACTAGACTGCCTGCAATTTACTAATGATGTCATGAGTTCGTGTTTTCTGGGCGCATTGCCTGACATAAAATGTTCCTTCAAATCCGACCACATCTCATCACACCTCTTTGCATAGGACATGGTTGCTCTTAGGTTAGGTTCAATGGTATTTAAAATCCATGAACCGACCATTGTATTTATGGTCCACCACTCTTCTTCTTTGACGGTACCGGACTTTGGTTTTGGAATTGTTCCTTCTACAAAAACGAGTTTTTTCTTCGTTTTGCCTTAACCCATTCATCATAGTTATCTTCTTTAAGTTGCACTTGTGTAATAATCAAGTGCAGGCTGTCTGAGGAAGCCAATTGATAGGCTTCCTTATGAATATTAGCATTATCATCCATAATTTTGGTATAAGGAAAGAAAATGTTGAGCAGACTACTTGATATATATATGACTTATTCAGTACTTGTATTAATCCGGAAAGGATAACTTTTAGAACTTAGCTCTGATACCATAAAGTTTTTAGTGGGAAAACTTTTTGTAGTTTGATTTTTCTTGCTCTTTCATTCTCTGCAGTTGCATATTTACTAAAAAGATACAAACACTGACTTTCTATGATCAAGGAAGCAGTTACATGATATTTGCCTACAATATCTAGAATACAGTTGTGATAACTACAAAGCTGTAAAAGTAATCCTAACTGTATAACAATATTTCAAACTTCAACACCAGTTTATGTTTACCTTTCCATAGGGCAGTTCTTGGCTCAATGGACTAAGGGAGTTAACCTCTGGTTAAAATTGTAGGAACTTTTCCTATGCCTAAAGTTGAACCAAATAAAATGGAGCTCATAGTGTATAACTTAAATACAGTGTTTCTAGACCTTAATCTTCAATATCAAAGTTTGTTGAGCCAGTCATTATTCTGTTGAACAATCTTAAGTCTCTATATATGATAGCCAAAACTGTTGCTAAATCGAAATATGAGGTTGAACATTCAAAAACTATTGGGAAAAATCAATTCTTGTTCTTCAATTGAAATCCTAAAACTTGAGTTCTTAGAAGTACAAGGAGAAAAGAAACAATAAAGAGAGAAGAACGATAGCTCCTTAATCATCTCTGACTCCTCAGTGTTTTTCACCCTATATTATTACATTAATACCCTATTAAGTTTCCTAATCTGCATTTAAAATAAAAGAATAAAATAAAGACTAATAATAATTAAAATTCAAACTTTCAAGTCTTCTAATATAGTTCACGACCTGTTTTTCGCAGGCGCGAAGAATTTTGTGTGCACGCGTAAAATTTCATGAAACCTTGTGTGGCGCATTAATTTTTGGTACAGGCGCAAAGTATCCAAAACCTTCAAACTTCTTATGCGGCTTCAACTCAATTGTTAAGAGACTTGCTTGATGACACATAATGCTAAACTTCATAACTTAGGCCTTTTTCTTGTGCTCCTCTATTGATAAATTATCCTGAGCATTCCTTTATCAAATCTTATACTATTCTTTGCAATTGTATTCCTTATGGTCCACTTAAATAGCAAAAATCCTTCACCTTGCAAAACAAATAAGTGTGATGAAGTAATCTAATTTATATAAAGGAAAATCAATAAAAAAACATAAGTTCACTAAAATCATAATAAATGATGATAACTTCTGTGCTATAAACATGATACTTTAATCCCTATGAAACTCCCTAAAGCTTAGATCTTTACTTGTCCTCAAGCAAAATAAACTTCAAAATATCAAGTAGACTTGTAAAAAGATATGAAATAAAGATCACCTTCTCAGTTAAAAGTTTCTATGAAAGAATCAATTAGAAGAATTCCAAAAGCTCATACTGAACATGTGCTAGTATCACGAACATAAAATCTTACAACAAACATTCCCTCAATATTTATTGTAACAATATCATAAACATTCACTAGCTACGTGAACAATCAAACTGAAAAAGATAATTTTTTTTCTCAGTTACCTACTCAGTAGTCATGATCTACCATCAGCTTGCCCATTATCTCATCCCTCCTCCAAATAAAATGCCATAAACACAAGCAAGTGAAGAAACCATTATTCACATAGATTATAATGTAGGCTTGGATTAAAAGTAGGATAAACATTTTTGAAAATGTAGCTTAAAGAGCAAAAAGAATTATGTAACAAAGTTCAACAAACTACAACTATACCATCATCTCAAGTTACAAATCCCAACTTCTAAAGTAAATCAAAACACCCTTGTAATATCATATGCAAAATCAACACCAACACCAACCAATGTACAAAAACTAAAGGGAAATCGCAATCTCATAAGATGAAACTTTGTAATCAAATCGACCAATTATTATGACCAAGAAGCCTCTTTAATATACAATATTTTTCTTATTTCTTTACTTTCATTTTTTTCTTTTTACTTTAATTCTTTCTTTTTCACATTGTTTACAATAAAAGGAAATGACATCATGAAGTAAAATAACTACAAAAGCCATAGAGTTCTAAGCATATACAATAATCTCAATAACTTTATATTTTCCCTCATTCATTAAAGTTTATAAATTAGTCTAACTAACTTTATATATTTCAAATCTTCTGAAAAGCCCAAACAAAAATTGGGTGATCGGGATTTTTTATACGAAGTTTTAACCCAATACTTACAAGTGCACAAGATCAATGTAATACGAAAGTATCAGGGTATCGAACCACAGAGAAAGGCTTAGCTACTGAAATTATTATCTTCCTAAATTAGTTTTATAAAGAGAAGAATCAAAGTTTATTACTCCTAAATCAAGTAAGAATAATAAGAAAATAACTAAACTAAAAGTAAGAAGAGTTTAACCAAAGAGATGATTTAGAACCTTGAATCCACCACTAACCTATATAACAATAATTTAATTCTATTTAGGAGAAAATATTAAACCTTTATGTGGTGATCTACGCTAGAAGTTTCGATTCACTAAAGATGTTGAAGAAAACTAATTACTATTACAATAATCTAATTACTATTAAAATCTCCAAAAATAAAACACAGCAGAAGGAAAAAAAATTATTACAGAAGAATAAATCTTCACAAAGAACAGTCCGATCCAAGAATCAAAGAGACAACCTGCAAAATTAATAAATAGTTACCATCAAAGAAAATGCAGAAAGTAAAAATGGAATATCACTTACCACTACCGCAGTAGAAACCGTCGGCGGGAATCAAACCAAAGAGATGATCGAGGCAGAGCAGATGAACGGTCGCCGAGCAGCGGCAGCGCCAGGTCGAGGCGCCATGAGTAAGCGACGAGTAGATCGAAAAAAGGCACTCTCAGAATCAGCCTCAGCCGTGACAAGAGTCACCGGAAAATCCCTTCTCTATTTCTCTCTCTTTCTCTTGGCTCACTCTCTCTCTCTAAACACACCAAGGAACATGCAAAGGTGAAAGAAGAAGACCGGCAAGAGACTGAGTCACAGAGAACTCTGGCCGACTGAGAGAGAGAAGAGCAGGACAGCGCCGCAAGGAAGAAAGCAAGAAAAGCTGGAAGAGTTCAAGTAGAACTCAAAGAGGTAGAAGAAAACTAAAGAGATGGTCAAGAGAAGGAAGGAGGAGAGACTGCACAAGAAACAATGAGGCAGGGTATTAAAAAGAGGAGTCACCAATGGGTAGCTCGGGTGGCCGGCCTGGGCATCTCTTGACCCGTTGAAAAGCATACTCTACAGCTGAAGCCCATCATCATTGGGTTTTAAGAAAAAATTAGGCTGGAAATTGGAAGAAAATATTGGGAGAAAAGTTGGCCCAAAAGGCCTACAATCTCCACCTCGAACAATATTTTCCATCCCTATGGTGACTCAATTTGAGTCAAACTGTTTCCACGTGAAGTAAGTCCCTGCAAAACATAAACTCGTTAGTGTTTAAAATTTTAGTACCAAAATCTGCAGGATTATTATCAGTACTAATCTTTTCTATGTCAACTAAACCACTAGAGACATTTTCTCTAATAAAGTAGTATTTGACATCTATTTGTTTAGTCCGTTCATGATAGACTGGATTTTTACACAAATGTAAACAACTCTGCCTGCTTTTGAATGTAAAATATTTAATTCATTCAATAACCCTTGAAGCCAGATGGCTTCTTTGATTTCTTCTGTTGCTACGATATACTCAGCCTCAGTAGTTGACAAGGCAAATACCGGCTACAGTTGAGATTTTCATGAGATGCAATTACCTCTATGGTAAAGGAATAGGAAGTGGTAGATTTTCTACCATCCTTATCACCTACAAAATCAGAGTCAACAAATCCAATTAATTCAAAATCCGACCAATTGTGATAGTGTAAGCCCGATCTAAAGTTCCATTCAGGTAACATAGAAACCACTTGAGAGTAGCCCAATGATCTCTTCCGGGATTTGACATAAATCTGCTGAGAAGGCTTATAGAAAAAGCAATGTCTGGACAGGTAGATATCATTGAGTACATAACTGAGCCTATGGCCATTCTGTAAGGGATATCGGCCATATCTCTTTTCCCACTTTCAGTTTTGGGAAAGGTTTTGTCACAAAGTTTAAAGTGGCTTGCAAGAGGTGTTATGACGGGTTTACACAGGTGCATTGAAAATTTGGATACAATTTTCTGAAGGAAAGGCTTTTGAGATAGAAAAAGTGAACAATCAGATCTATCTCTTGAGATACTCATCCCAAGAATTTTGGATGCAACCCCTAAATCCTTTATATCGAATTCATATTTCAGCAAGGATTTCAAATCATCGATTTTTTCTTTATGTCTGCAAGTGATTAGCATATCATCCACATACAGCAACAAATAAATAGCAGAATCCACAATATTCTTGAAAAAATAAAGACAACTATCATAGTTGCTTTTTGAAAAACCAATTTTTGTCATGAAAGAATCAAATCTCTTTTACCATTGCCTGGGAGACTGTTTAAGCCCATATAAAGACTTTTTCAAAAGACATGCCATGTGTTCCTTACCCTTTAGCTCAAAACCTGGTGGTTGACGCGTATATATAGTTTCTTCAAGATCACCATTTAAGAAAGTAGTTTTCACATCAAGTTGTTCAAGATTAAGATCATAAAAAGCAACCAGAGCAAGAATAATCCTGAATGTTTTGTATTTAACAACAGGAAAAAAAATTTGGTTAAAATCAATGCCCTCAGCTTGTGAAAAACCTTTTGCAACAAGTCTGGCCTTGAACCTTGGAGGTTTGTTAGAAGACTCAGGTTCTTTTATTTTGAAAATCCATTTGCAGTCAACTAGCTTTTGTTTTGAGGGTTTTGGAATAAGAATCTAGGTTTTGTTTTTGTTGAATGAAGACATTTCTTCACCCATAGCACTAACCATAAAACACGATTGGGACTTTTCAAAACCTCAAAAGACATAAAGGTTCTTTTCTTCCACATAAGACGCAACAGCAAAGGCATATGATACGATGTAGGAGCAACCATACCGAGAATGATCCTTCTACGGACTGGATCTCTAGCGAGTTGATAATGCCTAAGAGCTTGGGCTTGAGCCTCAAGATGTTCTTCCTCCTCATCGGAACCATCTCGAATAGGATCAAGAGTTTAAGGAATACTAGGAAGAACAAGAGTACTACTGGACGGAACAGAAGACTAAGGATTGGTTTCAGGTTCTGTGGTGGATCTAAAGAAGGTTCAGAGATGGCCTCCACCTCCTCTGGAATGCTACTTGGAGTGGGAACACTAGGAGGGTTATCGGAGATGGGTTTATCCTTTAGACAGAGCATCACTAACTCATTGAAGATGACATCCCTACTGATAACAACCCTTACCCCTGGGTCACCCTTTAACCATACTCTATACCCCTTCACCCCACTGGGATATCCTATGAACACTCCCTTTCTAGAGCTTGGATCTAGTTTATCCTCTTTCTGATGAGCAAAGCTGCACACGTAAAGGCTCTCAGATTGGAAAGATTAGGAGGTTTACCACACCAGAGTTCTATAGGAATCCTAAAGTTTATAGCTGTGGAAGGGGATCTATTGATGAGGTATACTGCTGTACTAATAGCTTTACCCTAGAAAGGTTTAGGAACACCAGAAGAAACTAGAAGAGATCAAACCTTATCCATAGTAGTACGTTCATCCTTTCGGCAACTCCATTTTGCTCTGCGTTATGTCTAACTGTTCTATAGTGTAAAATGTCATGTGATGCACACAAATCAGAAAACTTCCGGTCACAAAATTCAACACCGTTATCGGTCCTAATAGTTTTTAGTTTATTTCGAAAATGATTTTCGGCAAAACGTTTCCATTCACAAAATTTTTCAAATGTTTGATCTTTGGTTTTTAAAAAAAAAACCCATAAATGCCTAGAAAAATCATCAACAATAGACAAGAAATAAATTTTACCACCGTAAGTCGGAACCTTTTCAGGTCCCACAGATCACAATGCACATAATCAAGAGGTGCAGAAGACTTGTGTGTACTGGTTGAAAAACTGATTTTATGTTGTTTTCCCAAAACACAGTGATCACAAAAATCCAAGGAATCAATTTTGTCACCACATAAAAGATTTTGTTTTGTAAATGATAAAGCCCCTTTTCACTAATGTGGCCGATCCTCCGATGCCACAACATAGTTTTCTCAGGGACAGTTTTAAATCAATGCAGTGGAGTTGCAAACTGTTTTACCAAGAAGAACATATAAAGTTTCCCTTTTAAAACATTTTAGCATGACTAGGTTTCCTTTGCAAACACGTAAAATACCGTTTTTAGATTTAAAAGAGAGACCCAATGAGTCCAAATAACTAAGAGAGATAAGATTCTGACGTAAGTCAGGTACATATCTCACCTCAATGAGTCTTCTAGTCACACCATCATGCATTTTTATGAAGATATTACCAATGCCTTTAATATCACACACCTGATTATCACCCATAAAAACTTTTCCTTGGTTTAAAGGTTTGAAATCAGAAAACCAGTGTTTGTTGGGTGTCATGTGAAATGAACAACCAGAATCAACCACCCTGTGATTAACAACATTAGTACATGAGGGAGAAAGAGAAACACACAAAACCTCTGAAAACATAGAGTTACCATGTAAATCAAAAACATGGGTTTTGTCGACTTTATTACCTCCTTTACCATGTTTGCGTTGTTTCTCATTTTTAATTCGTTTAAAACACTTATTTTTCATATGGCCCTCTTTCCCACAATAAAAACATTTTACTTTGCTTTTTTCCTCTCATGATTTGGAACGACTTTTAAAACGATGACTAGGAGGTTCTCTCCGGTCAATCCTTCCTCGCACAAAAAGATTTTCACCATGAGATTTATTTTCTTTTTGTAAATACAAATATTTAGATTTCAAAGCATTTTTGACATCGGAAAGAGACAAATCATCTCTGCCATATTTAATAGCATATTTGACATCATTAAAAGAATCAGGTAAGGCATTTAGTAATATAACTGCAATATTTTCATCAGAGATCTTCTCTCCAATATTTTGAAGTTCCAAAATGATTTTGTTTAAATTATTCATATTTTCAGAAAGTGATTTTGTCCCGCTCATTTTGAAACTGAAAAGCTGCTCTTTTAAATAAATTTTATTAGAAAGAGATTTTCCCAAATATAGTTTTTCTAATTTTGTCCAAATTTCAAAAGCATTGTCTTTTTCATCAATTTCTCGTAAAACGTTTATCAGTCAAATGCAAGGTGAGGCAACTATGAGCATCACCTAGTTTTTCCATAAGAACTTTACCCTTCAAAGATTCCGGATATTCTTCAGGGCTACAAATAGCAGGAGCAATTTTATTTTGTACCAAAACTACTTTCATTTTCCGCTGCCACATTACAAAGTCAGATTTGCTATCAAACCTATCAGTTTCAATTTTTGGAACTGACATGTTTTAAAGGCAAATAGGTGTAATTTGGTGGCTTATGAAGGATGAAAGATTTGAAAAAAGTTTTGAATAAAAACTGCCCGGATTGTTTTCGAAAAATAAAGAGAAAAACTTTCAAGGAAAAATAGCGTTGTTTGTTTTAGTTTGTTTAATTAGGTTTGGTTTTGAGTAAGCAAAACAGTGAAACACAAAGAGAGCACAAAACCTAATAAACAAAAGGTAAAAACAGAAACAACAAGATAAACGGCTGAAACAACAGTTTCACCAAACACCAGAAAAAGACAAGAACAGAAAATATATAAAATATACATTAAAAAAATTTTGAAATACAGAAAAATGCGCCAAGTCACAGATACTTGAAATCTCACGAATTCAAGCCAGGTTTGTGTTTTCGTTTTTGAAAAAAAAAAACTGAAGGAAAAACCAAGAATAAATAGAGGCAGTAATAACAGTAATTAGAAAAACAAGATAGGCAATCCACAAATCACTGTAATAGCAAGAATCGACGGCAAGTCGTATCAACAAATAAGACAGAGACAAAAAATCGGGGGCAAGCTGAATCACAGAAACAGTAAATAATAAAGGCACGGCGGCAAGCTGAGTAGAAGCAATAATAATAAAACTAAAAGAATTAAAAAGAGGAGAAAGAAGACTTCACTGGCCGGATCTGAAGAACTCCTCAGATCTGAAAGATTATTGACTGGTTGCCGGTGCCGATGAGCCGAACCGCGGCTCTGATACCACTTGTTGAAGAAAACTGATTACTATTACAATAATCTAATTACTATTACAAGTCCCAAAAATAAAACACAGCGGAAGAAAAAAAATTATTACAGAAGAATAAATCTTCACAAAGAACAGTCCAATCCAAGAATTAAAGAGACAGCCTACAAAATTAATAAATAGTTGATATCAAAGAAAATGCAGAAATTAAAAATGGAATATCACTTACCAACGCCGTGGTAGAAGCCGTCGGCGGGAATCAAACAAAAGAGATGACCAAGGCATAGTAGATGAACAGTCACTGGCAAATGAACGGTCGCCGAGCAGCGGCAGCACCACGTCGAGGCGCCGTGAGTAATCGACCGGTAGATCGAAAAAAGGCACCCTCTGAATCGGCCTCAGCTGTGAAGAGTCACTTACAAAATCCCTTCTCTATTTCTCTCTCTTTCTCTCGGCTCACTTTCTCTCTCTAAACGCACCAAGGAACATGCAAAGGTGAATGAAGAAGACCGGCAAGAGACAGAGTCACAGAGAACTCCGGCCGACTAAGAAAGAGAAGAGCAGCGGTAGCGCCGCAAGAAAGAAAGCAAGAAAAGTTGAAAGAGTTAATGTAAAACTCAAAGAGGCAGAAGAAAAATTAAGAGATGATCAAGAGAAGAGAGGAGGAGAGACTGCACAAGAAACGAGGAGGCATTGTATTAAAAAGAGGAGTCACCGACGGGCAGCCCGGACCGGCCCGGGCATCTCTTGACCCGGTCAAAAGCCTACTCTCCAGCTGAGGTCCATAATCATTGGGTTTTAAGAAAAAATTGGGATGGAAAATGGAAGAAAATATTGGGAGAAAAGTTGGCCCAAAAGGCCTACAAAAGAAGTATATTGTGCTTAAATGCATGACATAATCCATTTAACCATTAGCATGACTTAATCATTCCTATGACATAAATCATCTAAAATTAGCATAAACTATTCAATTCTAAAACCCACAATACATTGCAAAAATTACATATTTCTCATACTCAAGACTACAAGAATCAGGCATGGATAAAAATATCAATTAACCTAAATAATTATTCTAGAAGAACAATCACAAAGAATTAATCGCATCAAACTAATAAACATCCCAAAATATACAATCACATAAATAATATAATAAATCTCTCCAAAAATAAAATAAACCAAAGTCACATGGCTAGGGTTTCATCAAGATTCTCAAAATACATTTAGTTCATGGCTGAAGGGAAAGAAAGAACCAATTTGTAGATCATGGTTTTATCTCTTTGAAGGGTTTCATCAAGATTCTCAAAATACATTTAGTTTCTGCATGCTGGAATTTCTACTGCCTACTTCAGCTCAACTGTTGCGGCTGCTTGGATGCTGATGAGCTGCTACGCTGATTCAGCTTCTTCAATTTCGGCTGCCAGCAACAGCTTCCTTCTCTTCTCTCAGCTTTTTCTCTTTTTCTTCGTTTTCTTTTTTTTTTTTTTTTTCTTTCTGTTCTCTCCAACTACCTTCTGTTGCGACTCTTCCTTTCTTCCTTTTTCCCCAGCTTCCTTGGTTCTCTATATACAGAGATGGTTCTTTTTTGTGGATTCCCCCGCAACTCTCCCTTTCCTCCTTGTATTATAATTCCTTTTCCTATTTTTTATTGTGATTCTTTGTCCTCTTCAATTTATTCTTCTTTTTCTCTCTTTTTTGGTAGCCTAATTCAAATTATGGGCTTGTTTGTGGGCTGCCCTTCTTGACAGTGGGCCTTTTTCTCCTCTTTATTTGTGGGCTGCATCAATTAATGGGCTTCTTTTCCTTTATCAGCAAAATAAAATAAATTAAATATAATAATTATAAAATATTTTTAATGGCTAATAATTAAAACTTAAGGTGTTTATTTGTACAAAAAAGGGATTTTATCAACTCCCCCACATCTAAGTTTTGCTAGTCCTTAAACAAAAATGATTTTAAAAAAACAAAAAGAAAAACTAACTAGCTACTTTCGTAGGACTCACGATTACACTTAGCATGTGCAACAAGTCCTTTAAACCCCTATGTTACCCCTAGTGGACGAGTATGGTCTCGTGAGGGTTTGCTAACAACATACCTACAAAGTCAAATAAACAATAAACCTTAGCAAAGATATAGAATCATCCAAATTAAGTATCCTTCATCAATATCTCAAACTTATCAAGACAAGCACTCTTCCTCTTATTTTCAAACTCAAGTAACAAACAAATATTCAATTATCTCCTATAACTAATGTAAGACTTGTGTAAGGTGTGATCATGGTCATAAGAGAGTGTAAAATAAATACTAAACAAAATTTCCAAATTACAAATAAAAAACAAATCTCAACAAGAGTTCATTCTACAAGCTAACTCTTTGTACCTTCTCTCCACTAATCAAGGAATCTCAAACTCAACCTGAATCAGGTAGGACTTTAAAGCTTGTAATGTAAGGTTAGGGTGTTAGTTATCAAACGAAGGTAAGGAGTTCAAAATCAAAGAAAAGAGAGCTTACAAAGAATATGGATAATCTAAAATTTTGACAAACTTTCTAACTTTGATTTCCTCCTTTTTTTTTTCAATTACTACATTCACCAACTACCATCTTTTTTTTTTTCTCAAAATTCCATCATTTAAGGCCATTCTTTTTCTTACATTCACAAATTCGGGCCTAGTGAATTTTTTCTTCTTTGCACCTTATGACTTGTAACAATCATGTACCAAATTTTCTTTCTTTTTCCCTTCTTTTTCAGCTCAATACATTTGGTTTTTTTTTAGCACAACGAGTCATATATTTTTTTCTTTTTCTTCTCCCCTTTGTCAAAATAACTTATTCTCTTTGCACAACATAACAACAACAACCCATCATTGAAGCACAAGTTAGAAGTTTGCATTTAGTTCTCTACAAGGTTAAAGGTTAATATTTAAGTAGTTTAAAGAAAGAAATAACATTTAAGGCTCAAAGGGGTACTAAGGTAAAAATCATGAAATTTGGTAAGCTTGAAAGACACAAACAATTTAAAGAAGGCCTATGACCGTTGTCTTTGAGTCAAATTAGGAAAACCTTTCTATTTCACCTCAAGAAGTACTCAAGTAAGTTCTAGAATGTAGGGAAGAGATTCATCAACTTTATGCAACTCAAAAATAATGTAAAGGATTTATTAAACACTAACAATAACCCATGTGCTCAGGTGTAAGTCATGCAAGAGTTATAATAGATACAGAACATAACTCTGTTACTCTAATTAAAAACAAGAAAACAATTACTTTCCTCAACTTATGCAAGATATTTTTAAAGGAACTCAAAAAGAATCATTTTTTAAGTGAAATCATATTTTTGATTTTTTTTCTCAAAATAATAAAAAAATCAGCAAAAATAATAAAAAAATTTGAGAAAAAAGTAATAAATAAATAAAAATAATTGACACCAGAATAAAAATATCTTCTCCCCCACACCTAGACCGTACATTATTCACAATGTGATAAAATAGTACCATGAGTAGAGAAGAGATAAAGAAAAGAACAATACAATCTGGTAGAATAGGCAATATTAATGCATGTCTGCAAAATTGGTAAACAATCTTTGCAATCTCCATGATAATGATAAGTTGTTTTATTACCCTACAAAACAAATACTTCACACCTTTCTACGAATCAAGTGAAATAAAAACAAATAATGAAATAAATAAATAAATAAATAAACAAAATAAAATTTTGGGCCAAAAGCGCTAAATTTAAAGTCTTCAGCCAGACTCCTTAAATATTTTCCTTTTAGCCAGGATCCATTTCTCTCAAATTAAGCTCATGATTCACAATCCAAGAAGAGTTTTAGGTGGAGCAATGCAGGCAAGATTATAATTAACATTTTCACTGCGGATAAGGTTTTCTTTCTCAACAGAAGTATAATCTTTTTAACACAATAAAGGTAGAGTTTCTTCAATTAATTCATCATTTACATCTATCAAATAGCAATCAGAATTATCTTCTATAAACGGTTGTGAATAAATTTAAAGATATTTAATCTAACCCTCATATTCATTACATAGACATCCATAACCTCAGTTCTACAATTAATATTAGCATCAGTAGTAGCTAAGAAAAGACGACCTAAAATAATAGGGATATGATTATGAGAAGATCTACCAGGTTCTATATCTAGAACCACAAAGTCTACATGGAAGACACCTTTATCAATTTGAACTAGAACATCATCTATCCTCCCCCTAGGTACCTTGATTGATCTATAAGCTAACTGTAAAGCTATGTCAGTTGGTTGCAATTCCCCTAATCCTAATTCTTCATAAACAGTGTAAGGAATCAAATTAACACTAGAACCTAGATCTAAGAGCGCCCTATCTATTTTATGATTACCAATAAAACATGAGATAGTAGGGACACCAGGATCTTTATATTTAGGTGGAGTGTTATATTGTAAAACGGAGCTCACCTGTACAGTTAGAAAGATTTTCTTTTAAAAGTACATACGTCTATAAGAAATTTTGCATAAGATGAGACTTTCTTAATAACCTCTAAAAGTTGAAGATTAATTTTAACTTGTTTGAGAATTTCTAAAATATCTTCCCTTTTATTATCCTTTTTAAGATATGGGGGTGACAATAAAGCTTGTGGATAAGGAACCTTTGGTTTATATGAAGCCATAGGAGATGATTCTAAAGTTTTAGAATTAGAGGAAGAAGCTAGCTCCTTCTCTATTTTCCTTTCAATTTTAGTCCCTATATCAATTCCCTCGATTTAGTTTTCATTAAACTTACCGTCTTTAATAGATTCTGTTACTTTATCATCTACCAACTTCCCATTTCTAAGAGTGATTACTGCTTTAACTTGCTCATGATGATTAGCTCTAGGATTTTCTATTGGATGACTAGGAATCTTACCCTAATCTCTTCTACTTATTGCATTAGCTAGTTGCCCTATTTGAGTTTCTAACTTAGCAATAGATTGAGTGTGTGAGTCTAGAATTTGTTTCATAGATTCTAAACCTTTCAAAGCAAATAAGACTTTTTCTTCAAAAATAGAGTTTCCACTTTGAGAAGGGTGAGGAAGTACATACCTTTGAGATTGAAAACTAGGAGGAGCATTCATACCAGGTTGTTTGTTCTGCTGATATTGTTGTTGGCCTAACTGACCTTCCCCTCCTTGTTTTCTCCAAGAGAAATTAGGATGCTTTCTCCAGCCTGGATTGTATGTGTTTAAATATGGATCGTTTTGTCTGTGAAATCCTTGAGCTGAATTGACTTGTTCCTACACAAATTCTGGGAATAGTGAAGCACTAGGACAGTCATAGATAGCATGAGAAGGACTAGAGCAAATTGCACAAACACCTTGCACATTAAGACAATTAGTAGGCAATGTATTCAAAGCTAACAATTGATCAAACTTTTTAGATAAGACATCAATCTTCGAAGAAAGATCAACATTTTGAGTAACTTCATACATTCCTCTATTTCCTATTTGCCTAGATGTTCCTATATGTGAGGATGTGGCATGTTGTTGTGAATTATCACTCAAATTTTCAAATAAATCCCACGCCTCATCTGAAGTTTTATGAAGAAAGGAACCACTACAAGAGGAATCAACCATTTGCCGATTTCTCTCATCTAGTCCTCAATAAAAACTTTGTATTTGCTGCCATTTTGGGACTTCATGGTGAGGACAACTACGAAGAAGTTCCTTAAATCTCTCCCAACTCTCATGAAATTGTTCATTATTTTGTTGGGAAAAAGTAGTGATTTCTCTCTTTAACCTTGTAAGTTTACCTATAGGAAAATATTTTTTTTGGAAATTCCCTAGACATCTCAGCCCAAGTACCTATTCTCTCACGTGTGTGCAACCAATGTTTAGCCTTATCCTTCAGAGAAAAAGGAAAAATGCACAATTTAATAGCATCATCAGTAACATTAGGCAGTCTAAAGGTACAGTAAATTTCTAAGAACTCATCAATATGCTTATAAGGATTTTCAGATCAAGCCCATAAAAGGATGGTAACATTTGAATAGTAGAAGCTTTAATTTTGAAGTGATTAGCCTCAATTTCAGGTAGTCTATTACCTATTGGTAAGTTATAAGTGTTAAGAGTAAAATACTCCCTTAATGCTCGTGGATTTTTAGCCATTTTAACCTCTCAATAAACAACTTAAAGAAAGAAAAAAAATTACTACAAATAATAATGAAGAATAAATTACTAAATAGATGAATATTATTTAAAAAATAAAAATAATAATAAAAAAAATGAAGACAATCAAAAGAATTTTCCTTTTTTAAGAATAAAAAAATTCAAAATAAATAAAATAAAAATATTAACAAATTTAGGAAACAATAACACAAGCAATTAATTAAACCGTTCCCCGTCAACGGCGCCAAAAACTTGATCGGGATTTTTTATACAATGTTTTAACCCAATACTTGCAAGTGCACAAGATCAATGTAATATGCAAGTATCAGGGTATCGAACCATAGAGAAAGACCTAACTTCTCAAATTATTACCTTCCTAAATTAGTTTTATAAAGAGAAGAATCAAAGTTTATTACTCCTAAATCAAGTAAAAATAATAAGAAAATAACTAAACTAAAAGTAACAAGAGTTTAACCAAAGAAATGATTTAGAACCTTGAATCCACCACTAACCTATATAACAATGATTTAATTCTATTTAGGAGAAAAGATTAAACCTTTATGTGGTGATCTAGGCTACAAACTTTGATTCACTAAAGAAGTATATTATGCTTAAATGCATGACATAATCCATCTAACCATTAGCATGACTTATTCATTCCTATGACATAAATCATCTAAAATTAGCATGACTATTCAATTCTAAAACCTGTAATATACTTGCAAAAATTACATATTTCTCATATTCAAGACTACAAGAATCAAACATTGATAAAAATATCAATTAACCCAAATAATTATTCTACAAGAATAATCACAAAGAATTAATTGCATCAAACCAATAAAATCCCAAAATATACAATCACATAAATAATATAATAAATCTCCAAAAATAAAATAAACTAAAGTCACATTACTAGGGTTTCATCAAGATTCTAAAAATAAATTTAGTTCATGGCTAAAGGGAAAGAATGAACCAATTTGTAGATCATAGTTTTATCCCTTTGAAGTGAAGCTGAAATTCTACAGCTTCTGCTTGTTGGAATTTCTGTTGCTGGAGAATTTTCTGCTGCGTGCTGGAATTTCTGCTGCCTGCTTCAGCTCAACTGCTATGGCTGCTTGGATGCTGATGAGCTGCTGCGCTAATTCAGCTTCTTCAATTTCGGCTGCCAGCAGCAGCTTCTTTCTCTTCTCTCAGTTTCTCTGTTTTTCATTGTTTTCTTTTTTTTTCTGTTCTCTTCAACCGCTTTCTGCTGCGGCTCTCCCTTTCTTCCTTTTTCCACAGCTTCCTTGGCTCTCTATATATAGAGATGTTTCTTTTTTGTGGATTCCCTTGCAGCTCTCCCTTTCCTTATTATATTACAATTTCTTTTCCTCTTTTTACTGTGATTCTTTGTCCTCTTCAATTTATTCTTCTTTTTCTCTCTTTTGTGGCAGCCCAGTTTCAATTATGGGCTTGTTTGTGGGCTGCCTTTCTTGGCCGTGAGCCTTTTTCTCCTCTTTATTTGTGGCTGCGTCATTTAATGGGCTTCTTTTCCTTTATCGCCGAAATAAAATAAATTAAATATAATAATTATAAAATATTTTTAAAGGCTAATAATTAAAAACTTAAGGTGTTTATTTGTACCAAAAATGGATTTTATCATTGGGCTTAACATAAAAATTCGCAATAAAAATAACGTCGCCACACATATAAATTCCTCACCAGAAGAATTAATGATTGGCCAAACATTCAAATCTCCAATTTCTGTTTACCTCTCCATAGAGCTGTTCTTGGCTTAGTAGCATTAGGGAGTAAACCTCAGGTTGAAATTGTAAGAACCTTTCCCATCGCTAAAGTTGAACCAAATGAAATGGAGCGCAAAGAGTATAACTTAAATACAATATTTCTTGACCTTGACCTTCATTATCTAATTTGTTGAGATAGTCGTTATTCCGTTTAACAAGCTTAAGTCTCTTTATATGCTAGCCAAACAAGTGCTATTTTTTTGTTATTGCAATTTTGTGAATATACTTATAATTTTTCATCAGTGATTTTTTATTATTATTTTTCCCATTAATAAATTTGTAACATTCTACGTTCTCTAGCTAAACCATAAAAGGTCTTTACTTCATAATTACTTTTTCTAAATAATTACATTCTTTTGAAACCAATTCAATCTATGGTGATTTTGGCCTTCTTTTATAAAATATTGAATCTAAAGTCTAAATTTTTTAAATTATGAATTATTAATCTTAAGTTTCACAATTCTGAATGATGAATTAATTAATATGTGGTAATTATATAAAAAAAGTATAATAATTTGACAAGTAATATACATATTTAGTTTTCAGACTTCAAAGTTAAGCAAAAAATTTCACTTAAAATTTACAATTACAATTAAACAAATCATAAACAATTAAGTAATTTGTAAAATTTAATGAAAAGCATTTAAATATTAAATACTTAATGATATATGTTATCAAATGCACTAAATTCAATAACTCTAAACCAATAGAATTGAGGAGGTCAATTAATTTAACAAATAAGACTTAACTCTTTTATATTCAATGTGGTTGTGGAAAAAGAATATCATGACAAGGATTTTTAATTTAGGATGACCAACAAGCTTTTTAGGATGACCGAACATATATCAGGAATTTTCTTTTAAAAAAAAAGAAGAAAATTAAACATTTAAATCATCATTACCCCTTTACAGACTTTATTAGAGAATAGATTTTTGTATTTATTTTTAATTAAATATTGGTATAATTTGAATTTCATTAGAAAAATTAACTTTAATCTATATTAGATTTGCAAGGCTAGAGTAAAGAGAAAATGGAATTACAATGATTTATAGAAATGATTTTCTTTACAAATGAACATCTTTAAGTTATAATTATTAATCCTCGATAGTAGTACTCGTTTAATTGTTAGAAATATTTGATTTGATTTATTTATTCTCCCTTTTTTCCCTTTTCCTGCAGATTAATTATAAGAAGAAAAAAGATGCTCATCCTTTGTGATTGGTTGCATTATATGGAAGTAGAAGGATAAATTTACGTATAAAAAATCCAATGGAAGGATCGAAAGAAAAGCAAAATTTAAAAGGATAAACAGAAAATAAGTGGTGGCTGACGTGGTATTTGAATTGGAATCCAAGTTTGTTGCGAGTTTTCTTCTGATGGAATTGTAATTCCACTAACAAATATACCAGTATAGAGGGGCCGCAAGCGGAGGGCTTGCTCTTGAGTGATTCAATATCAAAGGAGAGAGGAAGCCGCAGCTACCATTGAAGGCAATGAAGCCCTTTATTATTTTTCAAGAATTTAATTCTTTCTTTTCTTTTAATCATGAATTAATTTTCTATTTAGAGTCCTATTTTCCTTTTTTTAATGGAAATTTTCTTAGAATCTTTTATGTGATTTCATACTTTAGGGATTTTTATTTTGGTTGATTCAAGTAAAATTTTAGTTATTGTTCTTGTGGAATACTTTTATCCATACTTTCTTCTGGTAATTTTGTGTATGAAATATATGTATTTTTTGCAAGTATATTATGAGTTTTAGAATTGAATAGTTCATTCTAATCATAAATGAGTTATGTCATAGAATTGAATAAATCATGCTAATGGTTGGATAAGTTATATTATGCATTTAAGCACAAATGTTTCTTTAGTGAATCAAAACTTGTAGCCTATATGGATTAATAGTGGATTCTAGGTTCTAAATGATCTTTATTGGTTAAACTCTTCTTAGTTTTTAATTTGGTTATTTCATTTATAAATTTAATTAATTGAGGAATAATATTAGCTAGTAAAAATTGATTATTTTTTTCAAATTAATGTAGGAAGATAATAATTTAGGTGTTTAAGATTTTCTCTTTGGTTTGACACTCTTTAACTAACCGTATAATATTAATCTTGTACACTTACAAGTATTGGGTCTAAAATTTGTTAGAAAAATCCCGACCAATAACTTTAATTTAGTGCAAAAATAAGGGCAAAAAGACAAAAGAATTAGAGTAAGTAAAAACATGCAAGTGGGATCTAAGACTTTTTTCTTGAAATAATTGTGTTTTTAAGGAAGATTCGCCTCTTAACCTAATTTTTGTTGTCTTAGCATGAGACCCATGTAGTGTTCTAAAAACACATACCGTGTAGGGATGTTCAATCAAAGCATATTTTGCGCATTAGTACTTCATATATAACTTTTAATATATATTCTATATATATATTTTTTAGATAATGCTTTTTGTTAACTAAATCTACTTTTCTATTTAAAGTAATTTTTATTGATATATTTGTCTTAAAAAAACTCTGAATAAGAATTTTAAGAAAATTTTTAAGTATAAATCATAAAAACTCTTAAGGAAAAATCGGTGTTGAGAAAATCGAACCAGTTGATCTACTTGTAAATTATTTTATTAGTTTTACTAGTCGAACCAATGGTCAAATAGGATATTACGTAATATTTTTAAAAAAATTTAAATATGTTAATAATTACGTAAAAAACAAAATTCATCCAGGTAAGAATTTTTTTAAAACGTACTGAAATAATTTCATCCTATTCAAATATGCATAGTAATAAAAAATAATTCATTTACACACATATCTCACACGTTATTTTTCACTAAATATAATTAAAAAATATAATTCAAGAATGCAAAAGATTTATAAAATTTAAAAAACGAAAGCGCTTGCATTAGTAATCCCTGATTCTCTACATATAAATGGAGCACTGGTCCTCTTGGTATCTTTGTGAGGATATAGTGACCAAGTTGGGTTTAATCCCAACGAGTAAGGATAGAACAAAACATTCTATATTGGCATTTGCTCTCTTAATTGGGGTTAATACTCGGCACTACCCCCCTTACTTTTTTATTTAGCACAAAATAAAAAATAAAATTAAAAATACAAATTTCTTTTAGTAAAAGTAAATTTATATTACGTATAATTGGCTTAGTCATGAAAAAAGAATTGAAGAACTATTTACTAACCTTTTTAAAAAAATATATATTTTAAATAAGTGATGACGTTCTTTCTTGTTTTTTTAGAATACATGTTTAAATCTTAACTTCTTAAAAAATTTATAATTTGCAGATCATATATTCCTAATATTATTTAGCCTCTTTTAAAATTTTTTTCCAACTATCATTTTTGAGATATCCTCTATAAAAAAGAGAAAACGAATGATCTTTTTTTGAGCTGAACAAAAAGCCCAAGTTCTCTCTATATCCGCAGTGCCACGCCACTATCTTTTTTTTTTTTTTTATATTATTGTTCTCCTTTTATCCCTCCTTTTCTCCATTTTCCTTACACCGTAGAGTGAACTCTTATTTTTTTCTTTTCTTTTTTCCTTCTTATCCCTTCCTCCTCATAGACTCCCCTTGTTTTCTCGTTCCCCTAATCCCCTTCGTTCTCGCATTCTCCTCCCTTCATAAACTTATGATGCAATTAATTTGCTCCTTACCTCACATTCATGGCTTCTTTCCACCTTCTCTTTCATGTTGCTATTTTTGCTTTTTAAATGGTTGGATGACATAGGTGGAGAAGTGAGGTGAGAGAGGGGATGGCGGCAAAAGCTCATTTGTCTTTGGTTCTGTATCAAAATATATTTTTTTATTTTTAAGAAAATAAAATTTGGGGTCAACTTATTCTAGCGATTCCCAATCGAACTGCCTGGTTTTGACTGAATTTGACGGATTTACTACTATAGCTACTAAATGTTGAAGAAAAATGTCTAATTACTATTACCAAACGCTGATTACTCTTACAAAACCTCAAATCAGCGAAAGAATAAAATCTGAAAAATACAAAAGATTCAATCTTCAAGAACAGTAACAGAAATATATATAAATAAGACAATCTGCAAAATTAACACACGGTTAATATCAAAAGAAAAACCCGAATATATCAAGAGATGTTCCTCTTACCACCGCCGCGGTGAAACCAGCGGCGGAAAATCAAAGAGATGACAGAGGAGGTGCAAATGAATGGTCACCCGAAAAACAAACGGTCGTCGAGCAGCGGCAACGCCGCATCGAGGCGCCGAAGGTAAGCAAGGGAATGATCGAGTACAACACCTTCAGAAATGGCCTTAGCCATGACAAAGTCACCGGCAAACCTCCTTCTATTTCTCTCTATTTTTTTTTCTCACGGCTCACGCTCTAAACACACCAACAGACAATCAAAGGTGAAAAAGAAGACCGGTAAGTAAGAGACACTCATAGAACACCAGTACAGAGAGAGGAGCAGCAGCGGTACCGCAGAAAGGAGCAAACCAAAGAGTTCAGTGGAACTCAAAAAACAGAGGAGAGAATGAAGAGACGGTCAAGAATAGGAGAGGGAGAGACTGCACAATAATCGAGGAGGCAAGGGAGGTTTAAAAATCGAGGAGTCACAGTGGGTCGCCAACGTGCAGCCCGGTTGGCCAACCCGAACCGGCCTGGGTATCCCTTGACCCAGTCAAATGCTTACTTCAGGCTCAGGCCCCTCTTCATTAGGTTAAGGGGATAAGATTGGGCTGGAAAATTAAAAATATTGGGAGAACATGGGCCAGAAAGGCCTACAATCTCCACCTTGAACAATATTTTCCATCCCTGAAATGACTTAATTTGAGTCAAATTGTTTCCACGTGAAGAAAGTCCTTGCAAAACATAAATTTGTCGGTGTTTACTATTTTAGTACCAAAGTCTGCAGGATTATTATCAGTACTAATCTTGTTTATGTCAACAATACCACTAGAGACCTTTTCTCTAATAAAGTTGTACTTGACATCAATATGTTTCGTCCATTCGTGATAGACCGGATTTTTATACAAATGTAAACAACTTTGGCTATTTGTATAGATAACAACTTTAGAATGTAAAATATTTAATTCACTCAATAACCCTTGAATCCAGATGGCTTCTTTGATTGCTTCCGTTGCTACGATATACTCTACCTCAGTGGTTGACAACGCAACTACAGGCTGCAGTTGGGATTTCCATAAAATGCAATTACCCGCTAGGGTAAAGAAATAGGAAGTGGTAGACTTTCTACCATCCTTATCACCTAAAAAATTAGAATCAACAAATCTAATTAATTCAAAATCAGACCAATTATGATAGTGTAAACCCCGATCCACAATTCCATTCAGGTAACGTAGAAGCCACTTAAGGGCAGCCCCATGCTCTCTTCTGGGATTTGACATAAATCTGCTGATAAGGTTTATAGAGAAAGCAATGTCAGGACGGGTAGATATCATTGACTACATAACTGAGCCTACGGCCATTCTATAAGGGATATTCGGCATATCTCTCTTTTCACTTTCAGTTTTAGGACAGGTTTTGTCGGAAAGTTTAAAGTGGCTAGCAAGAGGAGTTATAACCGGTTTACACAGGTGCATTGAAAATTTGGATACAATTTTCTGAAGGAAAGGCTTTTGAGATAGAACAAAAGAATGATCAGGTCTATCTCTTGAAATACTCATCCCAAGAATTTTTGATGCAACCCCTAAATCCTTCACATCGAATTTAGATTTCAGCAAGGATTTCAGATCATCTATCTTAGCTTTGTGACGACAAGCTATTAATATATCATCCACATACAGAAACAAATAAATAGCAGAATCCACATTATTACAAGAAAAATAAAGACAACTATCATAGTTGCTTTTTGAAAAACCAATTTTAGACATAAAGGAATCAAACCTCTTGTACCATTTCCTTGGAGACTGTTTAAGCCCATATAAAGACTTTTTCAAAAGATACGCCATGTGTTCCTTACTCTTTACTTCAAAACCAGGTGATTGACGCATATAAATAGTCTCTTCAAGATCACCATGTAAAAAGGCAGTTTTCACATCAAGTTTTTCAAGATTATGATCATAAAAAGCAACAAGAGCAAGAACAATCCTGATTATTTTGTATTTAACAACAGGAGAAAAAATTTCATTAAAATCAGTACCCTCAACAATGTGAAAAACCTTTTGCAACAAGTCTGGCTTTGAACCTTAGAGGTTCATTAGAAGACTCAGATTCTTTTATTTTGAAAATCCATTTACAATCAACAAGTTTTGGTTTTGAAGGTTTTGGAACAAGAATCCGATTTTGTTTTTGTTTAAAGAAAACATTTCTTTTTCCATCGCAGGTAACTATAAAACGCGATTGGGATTTTTCAAAAACTAAGAAGGACATAAAGGTTCTTTTCTTCCATATAAGATGCAACAGCAAAGGTATATGATACAATGTAGGAGTAACCATACCGAGGATGATCTTTGGGTACCCTACGGACTCGATCTCTACTAAGTTGATAATCCCTAAGAGCTTGGGTTTGAGCCTGAGGATGTTCCTCTTCCTCATCAGAACCATCTAGAATAGGATCAGAAGATTCAAGAATACTAGGAAGAATAGGAGTATTACTGGAAGGAGTAGAAGACTCAGGATTGGTTTCAAGTTCCTGTGGCGGATCTAAGGAAGGTTCTGAGATGGTCTCCAACTCTAGCGGAATGCTACTAGGAGTGGGAACACTAGGAGGATTTTCGAAGATGGGTTTATCCCTAAGATAAGACATCTCTAACTTGTCTAAGATGACATCCCTACTGACAACAACCCTCACCCCTGATTCACCCTTTAACCACACTCCCTTTCTAGGATATCCTATGAACACCCCCTTTCTAGACCTTGGATCTAGTTTATCGTCTTTCTGATGGGCAAAGGCTGCACACCCAAAAACTCTTATATTGGAAAGATTTTACCACACCAGAGTTCTATAGGAGTCCTAAAATTTATAGCTGTGGACAGAGATCTATTGATGAGTTATACTGCTGTACTAACAGCTTCACCCCAGAAAGGTTTAGGAATATCAGAAGAAACTAAAAGACATCGGACCTTATCCATAATGGTACGGTTCATCCTTTCGGCAACTCCGTTTTGTTGTGGGTTATATCTAAACCGTTCTATGGTGATGCACACGAATCAGAAAACTTCCGGTCACAAAATTCAAGACCGTTATTGGTCTTGATAGCTTTTAGTTTATTTCGAGAATGATTTTTGGCAAAATGTTTTCATTCACAAAATTTTTCAAACGTTTGGTCTTTGCTTTTTAAAAGAAAAACGCATGTATGCCTAGAAAAATCATCAACAATGGGCAAGAAATAAACGTTACCACTGCAAGTCGGAACCTTTTCAGGCCCCCACAGGTCACAATGCACATAATCAAGAGGTGCAGAAGACTTGTGTGTGCTGGTTGAAAAACTAATTTTATGTTATTTTCGCAAAACACAGTGATCACAAAAATCCAAGGAATCAATTTTGTCACCACATAAAAGTTTTTGTTTTTGTAAATGGAAAAGCCCCTTTCCACTAATATGGCTGATCCTCCGATGCCGCAACATAGTTTTTCACGGACAGTTTTTGAAACCAAAGCAGTGGAGTTGCAAACTATTTTACCAAGAAGGATGTATAAAGTTTACTTTCTAAAACATTTTAGCATGACTAGGTTTCCTTTGCAAACACGTAAAATTCCATTTTTAGATTTAAAAAAGGGACATAGAGAGTCTAAATAACTAAGGGAGATAAGATTCTGACATAATTCGGGCACGTATCTCACCTCAGTGAGTTTTCTAGTCACGCCATCATGCATTTTTATGAAGATATTACCAATGCCTTTAATATCACAAACCTGATTATTACCCATAAAAACTTTACCTTGGTTTAAAGTTTTGAACTCAGAAAACCAGTGTTTGTTAGGTGTCATGTGAAATGAGCAACTAGAATCAAGCACCCAATGATTAACAACGTCAGTACATGAAGGAGAAAGAGAAACACACAAAACCTCAGAGAACCTGGAGTTACCATCTTATTCAAAAACGTGAATTTTGTCGACTTTATTACCTCCTTTAACATGTTTACGTTGTTTCTCATCTTTGATTCGTTTAAAAACTTATTTTTCATATGTCCTTCTTTCCCACAGTGAAAACATTTTACTTTGCTTTCTCTCGTGATTTGGAACGGTTTTTAAAATGATGACTAGGAGGTTCTCTCCGATCAATCCTTCCTCTTACAAAAAAATTTTCACCATGAGATTTATTTTCTTTTTGCAAATCCAAATCTTTAGATTTTAAAATATTTTTAACATCAGAAAGAGACAAATCATCTCTGCCATATTTAATAGCAGATTTGACATCATTAAAAGAATCAAGTAAGGTATTTAGTAAAATCACTGCAATATTTTCATCAGAGATTTTCTCTCCGACGTTTTGAAGTTCCAAAATGATTTTATTCAAATCATCTATATTTTCAGAAAGTGATTTTGTCCCACTCATTTTGAAACCAAAAAACTGTTTTTTTTTTTTAAATTTTATTACAAAGAGATTTTTCCAAATATAGTTTTTCCAAATTTGTCCAAATTTCAAAAGCATTGTCTTTTTCATAAATTTCTCGTAAGACGTTATCAGTCAAATGCAAGGTGAGGTAAATATGGGCATCACCTAGTTTTTCTTTAAGAATGTCGCCCTTCCAAGATTCTAAATACTCTTCAGAGTTGCAAATAGTGGGAGCAATTTTATTTTGTACCAAAACTACTTTCATTTTCCTCCGCCACATTACAAAATCAGATTTTCCATCAAACCTATTAGTTTCAATTTTTGGAACTGACATGTTTTAAAGGAAAATAGGTGTAATTTGGAGCCTTAGGTAAGATGAAAGATTTGAAAAAGTTTTGAATAAAACTGTCCGGATTTTTCTCGAAAAATAGAGAGAAAAACTTTCAAAGAAAAACGGCATGGTTTGTTTTAGTTTGTTTAATTAGGTTTGGTCTTCATTTAAGAAAAACAGTGTAATAGAGTACACAAAAGAAAAAACCTAAGCAGTAATCAAGAAAACAAACTGTATAACGAGAAAGAGAGGCTGAATTAGACAGATTCACCAAACACAGAAAAAGACAGGAACATAAAAAATATATATATAAAAAATATACATATAGAAAAACTTTTGAAAAACAAAAAGAAAAAACCGCCAAGTCATAGATACTTGAAGTCTCGCAAATTCAAGCCAGGCTTGGATTTTTGTTTTTGAAGAAGAAAGGAAAAACAACTGAAAGGAAAAACTAAAGGGAAAACAAAAGCAGAATAATAATAGTAATCACAGTAATGGCAAGAATCGGCGGCAAGCTGAAAGGAAAAAAAAAACTCAGAAACAGAGAACAGGAACCGACTACAAGCCGAAACACACAAAAAGAAAACAGAAACCGGCGGTAAGCCGAATCAATAGAAACAATAAGCAATAATAATAAAACTGTAAGTACAGGGTGAGTAAGAGAGAACTTCACTGGCCGGATCTGAAGAACTCCTCAGATCTGAAAGGTTGTTGACGGATGCCGGTGCCGATGAGCCAAAACCAGGCTCTGATACCACTTGTTGAAGAAAAATGTCTAATTACTATTACAAAACACTGATTACTATTACAAAACCTCAAATCAGCGGAAGAATAAAAAAGGAAAAACACAAAAGATTCAATCTTCAAGAACAGTAACAAAAATATATATATAAATAAGGCAATCTGCAAAATTAACACACGGTTAATATCAAAATAAAAACCCAAATGTATAAAGAGATGTTCCACTCACCACCGCCTCGGTGAAACCAGCGGCGGAATATCAAAGAGATGACCGAGGAGGTGCAAATGTACTGTGACCAGAAGAACAAACGATCGCCGAGCAGCAGCAATGCCACGTTGAGGCGCCGAAGGTAAGTAAGGGGATGATCGGGTACAACACCCTCAGAAATGGCCTCAGCCATGACAAAGTCACCAGCAAACCTCCTTCTCCATTTCTCTCTCTTTTCTTTTTCTCACGGCTAACTCTCTAAACACACCAACAGACAAGCAAAGGTGAAAAAAAAGACCAGTTAGTAACAGACACTCATAGAACACCGGTATAGAGAGAGGAGCTGTGGCGGTGCTGCAGAAAGGAGAAAACCAACGAGTTCAGTAGAACTCGAAAAATAGAGGAGAGAATGAAGAGAATGTCAAGAGGAGGAGAGGGAGAGACTGCACCGAAATCGAGGAGGCAAGGGAGATTTTAAAAACGAGGAGTCACAGCGGGTTACCAACGGGCAGCCTGAGTGGCCAACCCGAACCGGCCCGGGCATCCCTTGACCCAGTCAAATGCCTACTCCAGGCTGAGGCCCATCATCGTTGGGTTAAAGAGGAAGAAGATTGGGCTGGAAAACAAAAAATATTGGGAGAACATGGGCTATAAAGGCCTACAATAAAACTAAAGATAATATTAGTGCTCTTAATTTTATTTCATACATGTTTGATATTTCCAGTATATATTCAGATTTATAATTAAAAAAAATCATGCTAATTTACAAAGTTGGTAAAGTCAAAAAATAATTTAACAATACTGAAACTCATTAACAGACCTTAACAAATGTCAAAGAACAAAACACAAATAACAAAAATGGAGCAATATGCATAATAATTTTCTGAAGTAAGTGATATTAGTACTATAATATGCATTATATTATCAAGATTCTCTTAGTACACAAGTTTTTGCCTAGTTTTATCTCATACAAATGAAAATAGATAAAAAAAAACAAAGCCGAGCCACTTGGTAAGTTTAAAAAAATTTATAACTATGTAAACAAGCAAAAAAAAAAAAACTTAACAAAATAAAGAAATGGTATCCCACATCGCATAATCTCATAAAAGTTGATGCCCTAAAGAAAAATTTTAATATAAGGAAGCAAATTTTATTAAAGAATCATATTAGTCTCATGTAGCAAATCTCATAATTTGCTAAGCCCTTTAAAGTGCTTAGAAGAGATAACCATAACTTAGTTGCAGTCAATTAATGGTACACTCAATTACATAAATTGATATATAGGATAGAATATGGTGAAGAGATGCAAGAATTGTGTAGGGAAGAGGATATTGCCAAGTTCATGAAACTTATTTGGGGGACTTGGAATGCTAGAAATTACATTTCTGAGTGGAGTAACTGCAATTTAAAAGAAAGACCATGGATAAGTCAATAATTGGGAGCAAAGAGGTGAACTGGAGTATACCAGATGATAAGAGGTTCTGTTCATGTGTCTATGTAGCATTCAAGCCATAACTCTGACTACGATATAATTGCTGCAATGGCACCTAATTTTAGTGGAGGAATTGAAGATGCATAGGCTAATTTGGAAAAGGCTGGAACGGCTCCCAACATTTAAGTTCAATGCAAAATTAATGAGAACGGGAAGATGATTTCTCACCTTTTGCTCATATAATTGACTCTTTGAATATAGGAGATAAACCAGGAGATGCTGTTTCAATTTTAAGGGTATAAAACAATCTAATGGTGAGGGAGAATAAAAAATCGACAAATATTGAAATGGAGATTACGTAGACTATTCATTATAATTATTTAAATTGGAATACCAAAACCTCCTCAGATGCAATAATATTAAATAAATAATGTTGGCAGTATTAGAAAAATAATATACGATAAATACGTTAGAATAATAATGACAAATTTTTTGATATCATTTTCATAATAAAATAAAATTTTAACTTTATTGAACAAATAATTAATAGGGAAAAGTTCTATAATTTATAATAACAACCATTAATTCTAAAACAATTCAGAGCTTTCATCTTACTATCTTATTATTAATATTAAATTGATATTGGAAAATCTATATAAATAAAATTTTACTAATCCTAATTTGAAAAAAAGTCTACGTGCAATACAAATGACTTTTCCTAGTAATTCATAAAATGGCAAATGATAATGCAAGCTTTCTTCCTCAAAATACTCCAAAAACCATTCGTGAATTATTAACAGAATGAATTCCTTCTGTTTGAAAGAAAAGTTGTATTTAAAACCCTTATTCTCAAAGTATTTCAAGATGGATTCATGGATAACAAGATAATTAGACTTCATCAATTTTAAATTCATACTCATTAATCCAAGAACTTCAATGGAAAAAAAATGAAAAAGAGGGTTTATAGAAGTAACAAGGAAGTGCAAGAATGCCATTCTCATATGACCAATAAGTACGAAAAAAAAAAAACAAGTTATCCATTCCAATTTATCCTTCATTAAAGATAGAACCAAGTTTCATCAATCATATGCTTCAAGAATGTTCTGAATGAAGCAATCTAAGAAGAAATTATGAATCTAGACCCATCAACAGTTTGACAAATACCAAGAATCTTCTACAAATGTGCATTCTTATAGAAATCCATCACAAAAGGTTTAAGCAATAGTTAGCCAAAAATTAGGGCTATCAAGTCTTTTCCTGTTATATTCAATATGCGTATCATCAGGCAATGGACAAGAGAAACAATCAACAAAATTAGAATAGAAATTATCAATTATCTAATCCAAGCAGTCATGATTTAATCTCAAAGTAGATTCAATGGAAAACAATGTGTCATCATTTCTAGAGACATCGGTAGGAAGACTGGAAAATATGGAACTAATCACAATGGAATTTTTTTTCGAATATAGTTCATAACGAGCTAAGATATTGAAAAGTATATCTATCGCGAATGTGAGCCAAAAAAATTGACATCTTCAACTAACTCCCTAGGTTCACTGGTAATTTAATGCTTCGGTTTACAAAATATATAGCTCATTTCTCAATCCGCAATGTTCATTTCTAATTCAATGCTTCAGTTTACGAAATATAGAGCTTTCTTTTTTATGATATATATCAATGATACCATGGAAACAAGACTTTGATCTCTGTTACAGAATATAAATGAATATGATTAGAATCTATATACCCTATATATAACAATAGTAAGAAAAGCAAATAAGATATACAAAGTAATCAGAACTAAAAATTTCTAGTTATTCTTTCGTATGAGAAATTAGTTATAAATACCTAACAACAATTTTAGCTTTTCAATTTATAAAAAAGAATTTTATTAATATTTTTCTAACCATGAACTTTTTCAGTGATTATTTCTTTCAAAATAGAAAATATATGGTGGAATCCGACTTAGAGCTCGGGTGATGTTGGAGTTGAAGTTAATGTCGTTATTTTATAAGCAAAATATGGGTAATTTGCAGCATTAAATAAAAAGATGAGGTCTTATAGGGTTAAAAAGGCAGGAGCTAAGGGGGTTAAGCGAGGTAAGTACTCGCAACATATATTACCTTTCATTTCACATGTTAAACAAAAAAATTACCCTCAACCTCAAAATATGATTATAAATGGAAAAGCTAAAAAATATGAATGTCTATTTATAGCAAATTTCTCAATAAATAACATACTAATGTGTTTGTTTGCGTGGAACGTTAAAAAAATATTTTGCGGCATACCTCAGTATAGTAAGAAGGCCTTAAGTAATGCAAAGGGCGAAGTGTTAAATAGGAAATAATCATAGTATTCATGAAAACCTATTTAAGAAACAAATATTTAATAGTTATTCGAGAGAAATAATTAAATGATTATATCTGTCATAGATTTTTAAAAGTATCAGTGGCCAACATTTATAGAAAGATAACCAAAAGATCCATATAGAATAAGGAGAGATGTAACTTAACATTGAAAATTCCTATAGGCAAATGATATTATCTGAATGAAATTAAACTAAGCTAGAGCACCTTGGCAAAGTGTTTGTTGTCATCTCTTTGAGTTCTTGCTCTTTTGGGATCCCTAGCTTCTCTTTTTTGCTGCAAAAAGTTGATATGAGCTATCATAGCTATTGCTTCTCTTGGTGTCAATCCAGCAATATGTTTCTGCCTTTAACTCTATTCTCTTTATTGATTTCAGTTTCAATAATTTGGGCTTCAAGAAGAGAGTACTGGTGATGGTTTAGGTTAATAATTTGATTCCTGGAAAAAGACATTGTTAGATCATTCAAGTCAATAATTTCGTTTCTGATGAAAGATTCTAATACATTTTGATTCTTGAGAGGAGATTATGGTAGTTCATTTGTGTCATTTTGGTACATAGTGGGATGATTTGGTACACTTTGACCCTTGGAAGAGACTCTGGTATATCATTCCAATTATTTTGGTACATGGTGAGACATTTTGGTACACTTTTACCCTTGGAAAGAGATGCTTGTAAATCATATGGGCTATTTTGGCACATGGTTAGAGATTCTATTAGACTTAGACCCTTGAAGAAAGACTCTGATAGATCATTCATGCTATTAGCTTTCTTGATCCTAGGAGTGAAGCCCGGTGGGACATCACGGTAATTATCTTCTTCTTCTACTTTAATATGTTGCTCATTCGAGGCCTGTCCACTAATTTTAGGATCCTAAGTTTCCATATTAAGCACTAGGATTTATTCTTGATTCCGAAAGTACTTCTTCTTTCAGGTAAACTCCTTTTTTCTCGTCAAATCCAACAACTTTTTGTTGGAGCCGAAACTGAGTTACTCCATCACGTTAAGTAACGAATGCTTACCCCTTGTTTGGACAACCTAGATAGAAAGTACATTGATTGGTCAATACTTAAAGGCCAACTATAATTTACTTGTGAGACCTCAATACTCATATTTGAAGAAGTGGTCAATCCAAGAAGATCTTGATCATATCCAAATTGAAGTGCTACACGATGTGGATTATATGCCTCTTCAAAATCTATACCAATATGCACCATGTACGAAAACTCCGATCTACAACTGACAAGGTGAAGAAGGACTATTACAAGAACACATGCTCTCAAGCATCGAGCAAAAGATTCTATTTCTTTGTTAGAATATTTATTGATGGATATTTGTGCTTCTTTGGAAAGAACCAATTATTTATGTTTAAGCAATAACGTCGCCATAGAAAATCCTCACAAGAAGAATTAGTAACCGGCCTAACATTCCCAATTTCAAATATTTGCTTACCATTTTATAGGGCAGCCCTTAGCTCGGTAGGCCTAATGGAGTTGACCGCTGCTTGAAATGGTAGGAACCTTTATGATGTGAACCAGACAAGTCAATCACCTTTCGAAGCCAAGAGTGGACCACTCACTACAGCTCAAATATGGAAACTCAAAGCTTTGGATGATAATAGCATAGTTGCTTATTTGGAGGAAGCTTTGGATGAAAATTGGAAGGGTTTGAAGACCAAGAAAGGGTGTCCAAATTGTTTTCCAAGTGTTCAATTAGCTAGGAAAAAACAAGGGAACAAATTGCACGAGAAATTGTCTAAGAAATTAAAGAAACCTACCCTACTACCACAGGTAGGCCATACCCTACTGTTGCCGATATGTTTCTGGACAGACAGCCCTGTTGAAGACTACACCTACCACCAACCGTAGGTTCTACCCTACCGTTTCCAGTAAGTCTCCAGAAGGAAAGTGCCTATGCATCCTTATAGGCGGGCTTTTGTAATTGAAGTTGTTTTTCTAGCTTTAATGCAAGGGGTTTATTGGTATTTTAAATCACTAATCACTTTTTTAGCTAGGGTTAATGCTTAGCCTATAAATACCTCATGATACATTGATTGTAACTAATCTTGAATGAATTTTTCTAAAATTGTTGAGAGAGAATTCTTTTCGTCTCTAGGGTTCTTTACCCTTGATTGGTTAGCTTTATTAGGACTAATGTCCTTAGTATTGAACAATTGATTGCCTTAGGTTGATGAATCTATGGAATTCGATTGATCATATTCATTCCTTTCATTGATTGAGTCTTAGAATTCTTGTTATTTGATTCCATTAATCCTATGTCCTCTAGATTGTGTAGTTGGGGTATTAAGGCCTTAGTTTCCTCAAGGTTCTTCCTATCAATTTTGGAAAGAGTTTTTCCTCTAAATGTTTGGTTTATCAGGCTTAGATTCTCATAGGTTTTCCATTGGAGTGTTGAAGCTACAAAATCTTCAATAGAGGTTCTTCATGAAGGAGGTGACCTTCGGAAGGTGTGGAATCAAATCTACTTGCAATTGAAGATTTACATCAAAGTAGTATCAGAGCAATCTCCAATTAAAGATCAATTTCATTTGGAAGTGTTTAAAATTCGTGAAAAATAAAACAAAAAAAGTGAAAGCACTTGATGATCAAACAAAATTCTATGAAGATCATGCAAAATTAAGTACAGAAAAATCAATTTGAAATTCAATTGAAGAATCAAATGTAATTTGTGCGAATTTGTTGATGAAATTTCATGGAGATATTCTCCTTTTAGTTATGATTCTTTTGAAATAAGTTGTGCTCAATTTGGAGGATATCTGGTAGCTTAATTTGATTGAATTGTGAAATGTGTTTCGGATTCGCGATTGTAAAAGAAGCGTTGATTAATCCGAACATAACGTTTGTTGTATTGATCCAAATCGATTGAAATTTGTACCTAATTACATCCTCTTCGAATGCTTAATCTTCGTGCATTGGTCTCATATGATTTTGATTTATTGACGTTTTAGTGTCGGGGTGTCATCATCCCCTGTTTCCTAGAAATTTGTTTTACTACTCTAATGGTCTTTGTTTAGCTTAATTGTTTTTAATTTCTTTGTTGTTGACTTTTAAATTGTTTCCTTGTGTGTTTCTAATCCTTTGTTGATGATCAGTAATGTTATTTGGTTCTTTTCCATACACGTCTTCCCCGAGGAGATGCTTGGTGGACTTCTTCCCTTCAGAGGGATTGAGCATTAAATTGATTTGGTACCCGGAGCGATGTTTCCAAATAGATCAGCGTATAAAAATCCCCTCTAAGCGACAAAGGAGCTAAGAAGACAAGTTGAGGAATTACTCTCCAAAGAATGTGTAAGAGAAAGCTTAGACCCTTTTTCTGTTCCCATTTTATTACTTCTAAAGACAGATAGTACATGATGTATTTGTGTAGATTGTGGAGCCATTAATAATATAACTGTCAAGTATAGGCATCCTATTCCTACATTAGATGATTTGCTTGATGAGTTCCATGATTCTCAAATATTTTCAAAGATTAATTTAAAATCAGGTTCCCATATAATTAGAATGAGGGAATGGGATGAGTGAAAAACGGCTTTCAAAACTAATTTTGGTCTTTATGAGTGGCTAGTTATGCCTTTTGGTTTAACTAATGCTCCTAGTACATTCTACATTCATGAGACTTGTGCATAATGTGTTGAGGAATTTCATTCGTAAATTTGTTGTTGTTTATTTTTATGATGGTTTAATCTATAGAAAAACTTTTGAAGATCATTTGCATCATCTTAAACAAGTTTTGTTAGTTTTGAGAAGTGAGAAGTTATATGATAACCTTGGAAATTTTGACTTTTGCTTGGAAAGAGTGACTTTCCTAGGTTAAGTGATGAGTCCTCAAGGCCTTCATGTGATTCAAGAGAAGGTGAAAGAAATTAAGGAATGGCCTACCCTAAAAATGCATCCAAAGTGACGAGTTTTCATGGCTTGTCAAGCTTCTATAGGAGGTCAATCAAGGATTTCAGTACCATTGTTAGTCCTCTGACGGATGTTATAAAGAAGATGAATGGATTCAAATGGGAGGAGAGCTAAGAGAAGGAATTCAAGCTACTAAAGGAAAGGTTAAGTAGTCCACCTCTACCTGCACTACCTACCTTTGAAAATATATTTGAGATATAATGTGATGCCTCGGGTGTTGCATTGGAAGAGTATTGATGCAAGACCAACGACCCTTGGCATACTTTAGTGAAAAGTAAATCGGTGCAGTGTTGAATTATACAACATATGAAAAGGAGCTCTATGCACTTGTACGGACGTTGAAGTATTGGTAACATTATTTGTGGCCAAAGGAGTTTGTGGTGCACACCGATCATTGGTCCTTGAAATTTCTTAAAGGTCAACACTTATCTATTACTTTGACTCAAAACGGCTAAGCATGTTATTCTAACATTGGCTCCATGAAATAAGGTTCAATTTAGGGAGAGTTTAAAAATACGAAGAATAGAAGAGAGTGAAACCCTTAGCATGAAGGCACAAATAAGGGAGCTAGGGGTTAATTTCAAACACGGGTACGCAAATCAAAACTTCAACGGCACAATGAGGCCTAAGACCATCATTTCCGGGCTCAACTTAAACTAAGACTTTTCACTTCAGAGAACAGAAAAAACAAAAGGATGTATGCACAAATATCAAAGGATTTTCACTAGGCTAATTTTCTAGAATTCCTAGGTTTCAACTACTCAGAACACTCGCAGGGGAAAGAAAACAATCAACATGTACTGATATTATGCAAATAAGGTTTTCCAAACACACAAGTGCTACACCATTTCGAAAAATCCCAACAATCTCGTGATCTAGCATTCTACTCAAAGTGGAAAAAAGAAAGATAAAGAAAATCTTTTTGGTTTTTTCCGAATGAAAAGACAAAGAAAAAACTAAGAAATTTTTTTTTAAATATTCAAACTTTTGAT
This sequence comes from Catharanthus roseus, assembly GCA_028651295.1. Lineage (NCBI taxonomy): Eukaryota > Viridiplantae > Streptophyta > Magnoliopsida > Gentianales > Apocynaceae > Catharanthus > Catharanthus roseus. Next base: position 3,545,538 of record JAPQWS010000050.1, on the reverse strand, counting down.
TTTTTTTTCTTTTTTGCTTTTTCATAAGGAAAACGAAGAAGGATGGTAAACGACAAAAATATAGAATTACCCCCCCAGACTTAAGAGACATTGTCCTTAATGTAGGGGGCAGACTCACAAGCAAACAAATAAAAGCATACATGGGAGGCGCTCCTACAAATAATAAAACAGTAAAATACACGAGAAGCCAATCCCACATAAATAGATAAAGGAAAGCATAGAAGGAAAAAGCAAGACAAATTACAATAAAAACAAAATAGAACATCAAAAGAACTAAACAAAAAAAAGAAAGAAAATAAAATAAAATGAAAATAAAAAGCATAAAAACTCCCTTTTGGTAGCCCCCGCCACCACCACTGCTACCTTGATCGGGCACAAAATTGCTGCAAAGACGGTAGTAAAGAATTTTGTGGTGGTGAAGTGAAGGTGGAGAATTGAAGGAATAGAAGAGTTAGAAATAGAAGAGAACAAGAAGAAGAAGAGGAAGAAGAAGAAGAAGAACTAGAGAGAGAAAGAAAACAAACCAAAGGGAGGAGGAGTTGCCATCGGAAAAGGAGATGAGCTCGCCGAAAGTTGGTGGTTGAGACAGAGAGAACTGAGAAAAGGAGTGGAAGGGAGGAGCTATGGAAGTTATTGATGCCGGTAAGTAGAGACCTACCGTGCACAGTAGGTCTTTTTCCTAAAAGTGTCGAGAAATGCCCACTACCTACCGCGACCGATAGGGTGCCCTACCGTCCGCGGTAGGTCTCTGCTGGAGCTTTTATTTTGCTTCTTCTTTGCATCTTTGTGCCCCGTTTAATCACTTGTCAGTCTTTGTCACTTAAAATCCACCTAGAAATGTTCCCAAGAGGTAATGAACTCTCCGAAATACCTTACAACATGATAACGGAAAACGATTAGAGCGAAGGTGGACATAAAAGAATTCAACGATACATCTTACTTACAAAAACATGCTGAAGATATTTCTTTTCTTAGCCGTTTTGGAGAACAAAGGACTCCTTTAAAAGGTTTCCCACATTCTTTCCAAAGAGCAACTTAAGATATTGCTCGGTTACTACCTCCTTATAATGAAAGTTATAGAATTAAACGACAAAGTAAGAAGAGAAATAACAAACTTAAAATTGAGCTCAAGAAAGATGTTCCTAATTTTGAAAAGCTTTAATTCTTTAAAGGAAAATGCAATGTTAATGATGACTAAGTTTGAAGAAAAACTCATTTTCACTTTTCCATGACATAGGGCTTCTTTCCTCTTAGCACTTTAAAATTTTCCTCTGAACTCCATGAGATTTCTCCTCTTCTTGTTGTTCTCCTTAGATTGCGTCCATGGTGCATGTAGACATAAAGAATCACAAACAAGAAACGAGTTAGTTTCTTGAGTAAGGAAATTCACTCCCTCACTCTTTCTGATGACATCAATCTCCGTCCCTTGTCTCCTTTCTTTATGACCCTCGTGACTTTTCACAAGACACTTTTTTTCCTTTTTTGGCTTGCCTTCTTTGACTTCACCCATATTCTATGGCACGCACTCATTCCTCTTACTTTCTCATATGTTGCTTGTAACCCGATGAGGTCCTTGAATTATTGGGAGACCGTCATGCCTCCTTTCCATTATTTCATGTTCAACCTCCCCTTCCTCATAAAAAATGGACTCCTCTGGTGTTTGAGCAGTTGTCTCCTCTTCATCCACAACTATGGAAAATGTATTTACTATTTCTTCTACACTCTACGAGGTGACTGCCTCTGAATACTCTCTCGTAATCCACTTTATATTCCTAGGCGAACTACCTAGTGGTCCTTCAGCGATCATCTTTGCCAATAGGTTGATTTGAACTTCCATGTTTTGTATGGAAGCTATTTGACCTTTCTGAACTTCTTCCATACTCTTCACCCCAGCATCCACCGACTCGACATATCGTGAGATCTTTTAGATCATGCTTAGGGGGTGATGGATGTACCGGTAGATTGTAATCATATGGTTAGCATGTGGTATAATTTCCCAAGGAACATCCAGTTAATTCATCTAACTCGAACTATACTAGTTAGGGTATGTGATATACCCCTGCCAGTTGTCTTGAAACATGGCCTATTGATAATTTAGAGGTTGAGATGCACCCGCCATTCTCTCTTCCCCTTGTTCTAATATTGCCGCCAACCAGATTCTTATAGGATTGTTATATAGGATTCTTCTCGATTGCTTTTAGTTTTTTAAACAACTAGAAAAATAATTAAAAAGTTATTTTAAAAAATTAATGTAACATTTATTTTAACATTAATGAGATAGAGCAGTTTTAGAAATTACTTAGTAGCTTTTAAAAAATATATACTTTAAATCTTATGAAACTAAAAACAGTTGAAATATGTATATAAAAATTACATAAAAATAGCTTAAAATATGCCAAAGAATGAACAAAAATGATACCCCGTAGTTTTTGCAATTGTAAAATAAGTACATGATCTTTGACAAATGGAAATAATTGAGTGACGAAATTGTATCGATGAAGTGATCAATTGCCGAAAAATTTTAAATATCTTATTTGCCCCTATGACTAGAAATAAAAATTCAATATATTAAACAACATCTTATCTATCAATCTTAGTACAAAAGAAGAAAACGAAATTTTCATTTCCCTCGCCTGAACCATCAAATCCCTGCTCGCCCTATATATGTACCATCATTACTGCCTCATCCTTTTTCTTGTCTTCTCTTTGTCTCACCCTCACCATCTATATAGAAAGAAATCAAGTAATACATAAGTATTTTAAACTGGTGGTTGCAAAAACCCTAAACACGATAGGCGAAAATCCCATTTTTTGTCAAAATCCGCATACCCCCCTAGAGTTAGAAGAGCATGATTCTAATAAGTAGAGAATTTTTGCAGCTAGGGAAAGGTAAAAATCTAACTGCATCATCCTTTAGCAAGTCACTTCATTGACATCATGCCTCAACTGAAAAAGAAGAAAAAAAAAAAAAGAATCAAACTAATCAGTTTTCCTTCTTGAAATTCATGTTACTTCCCTATGTTTATCCATTGCTCTCCTTTTCCTCTAATTATTAATATTCTATATCTAATCAAGGAACGGTAAGGAAGTTTCATTCGAATTATAAGCCTTCCACAATTTTGTAAAAAAGGTTTGAGGACGAGTAATAGAGAAGTGATGGGTGAGAAAGAAGGAGGGAGAAGATAGAAGTAGTGGTGAGACTAATTTCTGGCTATAGCACTAAGGGCAAAAGGCATTTGTAGACTGGGAATTTCTTCTTTATTTGGAAAATTTTCATCTCTACATTGTTTTAGAGATAATTTGGAGACGAAATAAGTGACAACAATACTCTTTCGTATTTTTAGTGGATCCCAATAATTTTAAGGGGATATTCACTTCTACCTTCTTAAAGACGTCTAAAACATATTTTTCAAACTCCTCCTTCATATTCATTGCAAATCTATCGGGAAAGAGTGGTTTGACTATAATAGGAATAGATGACTCTCCTACTTAAAGTTTTTCCACTCTAAGCTCTTCACTAGAATAGGGTTGGATCTAGTTCAAACTCATTCTCGTTATCTATTTGGTTTCTTCCTCTCAAACTCCTTCAACAACTATTAGTCCTAATAGTGATAGCCATAAAATTCTCTTTAGGATAAGGGGTTGCGCAGGGAATTTGTTGGATAATTGAGCCATTATTTAACTCAACTCAGAAGCCAATTGTCCTACTTTGCTTCTCTATGTTCTAGGTTCTAGCTTTAGTGTCCTTTTGGAAAGTTAAAGTACATGAAGCAAGGGATTTAATTAACCATGACTTCAAGTGACACCCCTTGAGATTAAGTTTGAGGAGGGATAACATTATGAGAAGAATTGGGAACAAATCCTAAAGGATGATTATATCAAGACTGTCTAGATCATTGATTTCCCCAATGAAAGTTAGGGTAATCTTTCCAGCCTTTCAAGTGCTTGAGGAAAGATTATACCTTCCCTGTGATGGATTAGGAAAACCTCCTACAACATTAACTTGTTCACCCTTATAGAAGGTAGGACATGCATCAGTGGTATGATTATATGCCATGAAAATTTTACATGCCTTAACTTGTGCATTCATGTTATTGTTCCAACAAAATAATTTCCCAGCCAAGTTAGTGAGATTATCTAATTTTTTCAAGTGCATATGTACCTACCACATTAACTTTCCTAAGTGTTTCACTTAGTTTGCAAAAATTATGTGTTAGATGCCATGTTTGCAATCAACTCACAAGCAGCTTGTGTAACACAATACAACCAATCATTAGCTATACTCTGTAAGCTAAATTGAAAAGCACGCAAGTTAATAACTTCTTCCTCAATATCTTTAGGTTTCATATTAGAGAAAAAATACATGAAATTCTTTTCAATGACTATGTAATACCTCCTCGAGTAACCCATGAAAAGTAGGCACCAATTGGAAAAAAAATGCAAATTAAATGTATTAGTTATTTCATGAAAAATGATGCACAAAGGTTGATTATACATAGTTACTTTAAGGTATTGTTAAAGACTGAGTTTACTTACGTGCATCTTGTGCATCACGTAGGAAAAAAGAAGCCTTAGTAGTTCAGCGCACCTTCTTACACATGGTGTGCAATATCCTGCGCAAATCTCATAACTGAACTTCTTTATCTTTTCAGCCTTAAAATTCACTATTTGGTTCCATGTACCTATAAACATCGAATAACATAAAATGAGTGGATTTCCTACCAATAAAACACGAAATGCATTTAAAGACTAATTATAAAAGGTGTAAGAATGTGATATTTTAACACTTAACAAGTAAATTGATATATAATTCTCTTCCATTTAACTTCAAGTAAGTTAATTAATTTTATATTTTTCCCTCAGTCCTTTAATTTAATAAATAAGTGTAACTTACTTTTCATATTTCAAATCTTCGAAAAAGCCAACACAAAAATTAGGCTTCAAATAAAAATTGCAATAAAAAATAAGGCCGCCATACATAAAAAATCCTCACAAAAAGAATTACTGATTTACCAAACATTCCTAATCTACAATTTATGCTTGCATTTCCATAGGGCAGTCATTAGCTCAATGGGCCTAAAGGAGTTAACCTTTGCCTAAAATGGTAGGAACTTTTCCTATGCAAAACGTTGAACCGATGAAACGGTGCCCAAAGAGTATAATTTAAATACACTATTTCTAAACCTTGATCTTCACTATCCAAGTTCGTTGAGGCAGTCATTACTCCTTTCAACAAACTAAAGTCTCTATATATGCAGCCGAAACTGCTGGACCGAGCACTATTTTTTATTCCTTGAGCAAGATGTATTATTATTGGGAGAATATACTTATAAATTTTTGTAATTAAGTGATTGTTTTGCCTTAATAAATTTGTGACCTTCTGTCTCTCTGGCTAAACTATACAAAGCTTTTACTTGGTAATTACTTCTTCTTCATAATAAAAGATTATCAGAAGCAGTTTAATCTATGGTAATTTAGTCCCCATTTTATAAAACTAAAAGTGTAGAATGAAGATTGAATTGTTTGTGTTTTGAATTTTGAATCCTAAGTTTTGACACTAAATTTAAATTTGAATGATGACTTAAATGTTCAGTTGTAATTATATCCAAAAAAGTATAATTATTTGAAAATTAATATATATATATATTAAGATTTTACAAACTTCAGAATTAAGTGAAAAAATTTTCATTTCAAATTTATAGCTACTACTAAGTACATGTTAAACAATTAAGTGATTTATAAAAACTGCAATCAAATGCACTTAAATATTAAATACTTGATAATATGTTATCAAATACACTTAATTCAATAAATTTTTAGCTAATAAATTTCAAGAGGAGAGAGAAGCTTTGGGCTGCTTCTTGCAACTTGGAATGCTTTCCTCCCTCCGCCTCCTGAGTAATCTGCTGTCCAAACACCTCCATACAAAGGACGACCAAGCAAGGGGTCAATTAATTTAATAAATAATTCCTTAACTCCTGTGATTGTGGGAAAAAATGTCATATCAAGGGTTTATATTTAGGATGACCAAAGTATTATTAGGAAAGTAAAAAAAATTAAGAAAGTTTAACATGTAAATCATCACAACCCTTTTAGAGACATTTATAAGACAATAGATTTTTTTATCTTTTTGAATTAAATTCTAGAGTATTTTAAGTTTAATTGGAAAAATAACTTCCTTAATCTTTATTAGATATGCAAGGCTAAAGTTAAGACAATGAAATTATAATTACTTTAATTTAGTGCAAAATAAGGGCAAAAAAGATAAAAGAATAGAGTAAGTCGAAACCTATTGGTGTCTAACCCAACTTTTGTTTCCTTAGCAAGAGACCCATGGAGACGTATTCTCAAAAACGTGTCGCCGTATTCTCAAAACACGTGTCGCGTAGAGACGTTTTATTGGAACATGTTCTGCGAAAAAATAACTTCCTTAATCTTTATTGGATATGCAAGGCTAAAGTTAAGACAGTGAAATTATAATGACTTTAATTTAGTGCAAAATAAGGGCAAAAAAGATAAAAGAATAGAGTAAGTCGAAACCTATTGGTGACTAACCCAACTTTTGTTTCCTTAGCAAGAGACCCATGGAGACTTATTCTCAAAACACGTATCGCATAGAGACGTTTTATTGGAACATGTTCTGCGCATTGATTATATTTACATTTTTTGTCTTTTTTATAATATATTCAATACTTATTCTTTTCTTTTTTTATTAAATATTGTTGTTTAATTAACTAATTATAATTTTTTTAATATAACTTTTATTGATATAGTTATCTCAAAAAAACTCTAATCAAAATTTTAAGAAAATTCTAAACACTGAATCTTAAAATCTCTTAAGGAGCCATGTTGAAAAATTGGACTGAAAATCGAACCGGCCTAGCTAATAGTTCATTAATCCATTGGTTGAAACGGTCGAACCAATGGTCGAACAAGATCTTACCTAACAAATATATAAAACTATAAATATATTAATAACTTTAGTTTACACTCTATTGGATTTGCCGGTCTAAATTCTTGTATAATTATTTTAATTAAATTCTTGTATAATTTCAGTTTAATTAGAAAAAATAACTTCATTTACACTTTAATGGATTTGTAGGTCTAAAAGTGTAGACAAAGTAAAATTATGAGAACTTGAATATAAGAACAAAAATAAGGAAAAAAAGACAATAGAATTAGAGAAAGTCAATCAGCATGGCAACATTGGACTTTGGTGGCACACAATAAGTGCCCCCAAAAGCTAATTAAGTGCCACGAAAACACATTTGTGGCACTTATCCTACTCTTTACAAAAGTGCCACCGAAAGTTGTGTCGTTTTTTTGTGGTGCTTCATAAATGTCACAGATATGTTGGACGCCCAACTTGTGGCACTTATCTAATGCCACAAATTTGTTGAACAATATGAAACTTTTTGTGGCATTTTTTTAATAAATGCCACAAAGTATTTTAATTTTATTTAATGAAATAAAATTTAAAATCCCAACAAAAATAAAGTACGTGACCATACATCGAACTCACATATTACTTACTATTTATTATTTAGTGGGAAACATTTGATAATGCAACATTTCTTTGCACCATAAGTGCTTCAACTACTGCACCTCATACACTTTTGTTATAATTTCTCAATGATTTTTTTTTTATATTGTAAATCGAAAAATTAAAACTTAATTTTATTATTTATAGCATATTTTAGTTAAGAATTTGTCTTTACTAAATAATAGAAAATTAAATTTTCAGATAAACAGTAAATCTCTTACATTTTAGAGATTTTCTGTAAAACATATTCAACTTTCTATCTCTATAATAATTTTTGAGTTAATAATTTTTTTCTCTTATTCCAATTATATAATGATTTTATAAATTTTATAGAAAGGTACGAGCGGTTCTGTCAAAATAGCATTCTTTATCCTTCTTTCTTCTTTCACCTATAGGCGAGTGAGTGAGTGACCCAATAAAAATGAGGCTGAAAGGCGGGACAAGCTGCTGACTTTGGCACCAAAATCAGTTAACCCTATTGTTCGCGCTTGCTCTTTGTGAGAGCTCATCATGTATAGAATCACTCTTTCGTAATAGAACCGGGAAATCTTCCTCGCTAGCACTACGGCTTACGTGGTTGATCAGATCAGATAGCCCTTCGGGGAAACCAACCAAACCCATCACATCGAATGTAAACGATATTTTTAAAAAAACTAACACTAATACAATTATACATATGTTTAAATAACATTGAGAGAAATCACAACAATGAAAATAACAAAATTGTCATACCCAATTTAAGACGTACAATATTCAAGGTATCACTATATTATCTTCCTCTTTTATATCTTAAATATTTTTTTTCTTAAATTTTAAATAATATATAAACCTTACTCATTCTTTGTAAGAAAGAGTTGATATGTTATTTAATACATCAATATTTGTGAAAAATGATTTGAGTTCTTCAAAGTTTTTTTATTTATTAAACTATAACTTCAATGTAAAAATCAAGTTATATATATAAATATATATTATACATACACAATGTATGTATATATATACATATATGTGTGTGTGTGTGTGTGTGCATATACATATATATGTGTGTGTGTGTGTATATGTGTTTGAGTGTTAATTAGTGGCTTTTGAAACTTTGTGCAATATTTTTATGGCATTATTTGTAACATTTGAGTTTGTACCATATTTTAATACCATTTTTTTTTACATTTGAGTTTGTGTCATATTTAGTGGCATTATTTGTGGCGTTTGAGTTCTTGCCATATTTTCATAACATTTTTTATGAGATTTTCTTATATTGTCATAATTTTGTGGCATTTTTGTGTGATACTTCAAAAAGTACCACCAAATTTGTGGCACTTTTAGAAAGTACCAACTATTGCAATTTTAATTGTCTAATTCAGTCTAGTTTGATGATTAAGATATTTTTATTAAATAACAAAAAATTAACTAAAGCAAAGTCAAAAGCTTCTATGAATAAACTACAAAGAAAACATCTAGGACAGGGGTTTCACCTCAAATAACTCTGTTAATATGGAATTAACTATTCTAAATTATTAATTATGTGATCGAAACGGTGAATTGTCCTAATGCAAATATTGTATTCTATCGAAGTACAATAATATATCTAAACCAACCTAACATCTATCCTCATAGTGATTAAATTGAACTTGATCCATTAAGATTTTTGATAATCATTTGCTCCTCAGGCATAATTAAACTACTCTCTTGATCTAAAAATTCCTGTTTAATTCCTATTGTTCTTTCAATAATCGGTCTCACCTTTTGATCGGTCCTTCACCTTATTATCTAAAATCAAGAAATTGTAGCTAGGTTTATAATAGCAGGCATTAAGAACATAAGAAACAAATAATGACCAACAATAAATATAGCAAAATTGAGTCAACCCCTCAAATAATATAATTTCATTGGGCTTATCCCATCCTAGATAAAGAAATTAATCATACATATCTGAACAATCAACTACAATCATCAACAAATTCATCTTGCAAATAATTAATAAACAAAATAAAATAAAAGGATAGGAGAGAGAAGAAAAGAACTCTGCTCGATGAATTTAAATCAAAATTTGAGGTTGAGCATTCAACAATTGTTTAAACAAAAATTCTTGTTCTTCAATTGAAATCCTAAAAACTTGGGTTCCTAGAAAAATAGAGAGAAAAAAAATGATAAATAGAGAAAGAGAGAAGAACAATAGCTCCTGAACCATCTCTGACTCCTCAATGTTGTTCACCCTACACTTTACAATAATATCTTATTAAGTCTCCCAATCGGCCTTTAAAATAAGAGAATAAAAGAAGGAATAAATATGAATCAAACTTTTAACTCTTATAATATAATTGACGACCTGTTTTACGTGGGAGGAATTTTTCGTGCCTACGTAAAATGTCCTGAAACCTTTAAAATCTTCAGAGGCTTGCGTGGCCGCGTAAATTTTGTGTGCCCATGCAAAGTGTCCAAAACCTTGAAGCTTCTTGTGGGGCTTCAACTTAATTGCTAGGAGACTTGCTTGATGACACATAATGCTACACTTCATAACTTAAGCTCTTTTCTTGTGCTCCTCTATTGATAAATCTATCCCCGAGCATTCCCTGATCAGGTCTTATGCTATTTTGTGCAATTCTATTCCTTATCGTCCATTTAAATAGCAAAACTCCTTAACCCTACAAAACAAATAAGGTGAAGAAGCAATATCATTCATACAAAGAAAAATCAATAAAAAAAATTTTCACTAGCTATATGAATACTCACACTAAAGAGGATAGATTTTTTTTCTCAATTACCCACTCAATAGTCATGGTCTAACTTAAGCTTGCCCATTATCTCATCTCTCCTCCAAATAAAATGACAAAAACAAAAGCAAGTCAAAAGACCATTAGTCACATAAGTTGTAATGTAGGCTTGGATTAAAAGTAGCATAAACATTTTGGAAATGTAGCTTAAAGAGCCCAAAGAGCAATGGAGAAAAGTTCAACAAACTCTTACTACACTATCGTCTCCTTTTACAAATGCCAACTTCTAAAATAAGCCAAAACACCCTTGTAACATCCTGTGCAAGATAAACACCAACACCAATCAATGTAAAGAAAAACTTAAGGGAAATCACACTCTCATCAGAGGAAACGTTGAAATCGAATCATCCAATTATTATGACCAAGAAAATTCTTTAATATACAATATTTTCCTTATTTCTTTTTTTATCATTTTTTCTTTAATTTTTCTTTTTTGCATTCTTGACAATGAAAGGAAATGACATCATGAAATAAAATAACTACAAAGCCACAAAGTTTTAAGCATATACAAACATCTTAATAATTTAATATCTTTCCCTCATTCCTTAAAGTTTATAAATTATGTAACTAACTTTATATATTTCAAATGTTCTGAAAAAGCCCAAACACAAATTGGGCTTCACATAAAAACTCGCAATAAAAATAATGTCACCACACAAAGTTTCCTCATAAGAATGATTAATGATTGGCCAGACATTCAAATCTTCGATTTCTATTTACCTTTCCATAGAGCAGTTCTTTGCTCAATAGGGAGTGAACCTCAGGTTAAAATTGTAAGAACCTTTCCCCATTGCTAAAATTGAACCAAATGAATGGAGCCCGAAGATTATTTCTTGACCTTGATCTTCAGTATCTAATTTTGTTGTCATAGTCATTATTCCGTTCAACAAGGTTAAGTTTCTATATATGGTTGCCAACCAGGCACTTTTTTTTTAATTTTTTTTATTGCAATTTGGGGAATATGCTTATAAATTTTCACAATTGAGTACTTTTTTCCTTTAATAAATTTGTGACGTTTTTTCTTTTCTTGCTAAACCATAAAAAGTTTTTTACTTCATAATTACTTCTTCTAAATAATTACATTTATTGGAAACCAGTTTAATCTATGGTGATTTAGGCCCTGCTTGATAAAATTGAAGTCTAAAGTTTGAATTGTTTAAATTCTAAATTAAGCATTTTAAGTCTAACTACTGAATCTATTTATGAATGATTAATTCATTAATAAGTGGTAATTACATAAAAAAGTGTAATAATTTGAAAAATAGTATACATATTCAGGTTTCAGGCTTTAGAGTTAAGCAAGAAATTACTCTTAAAGATTACAAGTACAACGAAATACATCATAAACAATAAGTTGTTTGTAAAATTTAATCTAACACTTAAATATTAAGTATTTAATGATATATGTTATTAAATGCACTTAATTCAATAAGCTCTTAACTAATAAAATTTAGGAGGTCAATTGATTTGACAAATAAGGGATTAACTCTTTGGTATTCAATGTGACTGTGAGAAAAAATATCATAACAAGAATTTTTATTTAGGATGACCAACGAGTTCTTTTCTTTTCTTTTTTTTTTTTTTAGGATAACCAATATATATTAGGAAATTTTTTATAAAAAAATTAAACATTTAAATCATCATTACCCCTTTAGATACTTTTATAAGGGAGTAGATTTTGGTACTTATTTTAGTTAAATTCAGTTGTATTTTGAATTTAATTAGAAAGAATAACTTTATTCTTTATTAGAATTGTGAGGTTAAAGTGAAGAAAAAATGAAATTATAATGACTTATAGAGGTGCTTATTTTTGTAAAAATGAACACTTTTAAGTTTTAATTATTACTCCTTGATAGTAGTACTTGTTTAATTTCTAGAAATATTTGATTTGATTTATTTATTTTCCCTTTCTTCCTTAAGATTTAGAATAATAAGGAAAAAATGAAGAAAGGCTCATCCTTTGTCATTGCTTGCATTAAATAGAAGTGGAAGAAAAAATTTACGGTTAACACATGCAAAGGAAGGATAGAAAGAAAAGCAAAATTGAAAACAACAAACAGAAAAGAAGGGTGGTTGACGTGGTATTTGAATCCAAGTGTATTAGTGAGTTTTCTTCCAATCGAATTGGAATTCCACTAACTGATATACCCATATGGAGGGGCCGCAACCCGAGGCTTGCTCTTGAGTGATTAAATATTAAAGGAGAGAGGAAGCCACGGGAACCATTGAAAGCATTGAAGCCATATATTCTTTTTCAAGAATTTTGTTATTTCTTTTCTTTTAACCATGAATTTAACTTTCCGTTTAGAATCGTATCATTTATTTTATTTTTGGAGAATTTGTTAGAATATTTGATATGATTACGTATTCTTGGGATGCCTATCTGTTTGATTAAGTAAATTTTTGTTGATTTTCCTTGTAGAAAAATTATTTAAGTTAATTGGTACTTTTATTCGTACTTAATTATTGTAGTTTTAAATATGAGATATATAATTTTTATATGTATATTGTGGGTTTTAGAATTGAATAGTTGATGCTAATTATAAATGAGATATGTCATAGAATTGAATAAATCATTCTATTTGTTAGATGGGTTATATCATGCATTTAAGCAAAATATGTTTCTTTAGTGAATTGAAATTTGTAACCTATATCACCGCATAAAAGGTCTGATCCTTTTCTCTTAAATAAAATGAAATCATTGGTATGTAGTTTAGTGGTCGATTCAAGGTTCTAAATCGTCTTTATTGGTTAAGCTCTTGCTATTTTTTAATTTGGTTATTTTATTTATGATTTTAATAAATTGAGAATAATATTAGCTAATAAAAATTGATTATTTTTATAAATTAAATTAGGAACATAATAATTTAGGTGGTTAAGTCTTTCTCTATGGTACACCCTTTTACTAATCGTATTATATTGATCTTATGCACTTACAAGTATTGGATTTAAAATGTGTTAGAAAAATCTCGACTAATGACTTTAATTTAGTGCAAGAGTCAGGGCAAAAACAGACAAGAATTAGTGTAAGTGAAAACATGCAGGTTAGATCTAAGAGTTTTTTCCTTAAATAATTGTGTTTTTAAAGAAGAGTCCTCATTTAACCTAATTTTTGTTGTCTTAGCAAGAGACCCATGTACATGCATTCTAAACAGATACATTGTAGGGATGTTTCGTTAAAACACATTTTGCACATTAGGACTTCATATATAATTTTTAATATATTCTATATTCATTTTTTTAGAAAATGCTTTTATTAACTAAATCTACTTTTCTGTTTTAATATAATTTTTATTGATATATTTGTCTATAGAAACCTCTAAGAATTTTAAGAAAATTCTAAACTATAAATCATAAAAACTCTTAAGGGAAAATTAGTGTTAAAAAAATGGACTAAATATCGAACCGATCGAGCAACTTGTAAATTGTTTTATTAGCTCTACTAGTTGAACCAATGGCCGAAACAGGATATTACGTAATATTTTATAAAAATTATAAATGTATTAATAATTAAGCCAAAAATTTCATCCAGGTAAAAATGTGTTTTAAAGCTTATGAAAAAAAATTTTCATCCTATTCAAACATGCATAGTAATAAAAATTAATTCATTTACAAACATATCACACACTTTCTTCTTCACTAAATATAATTAAAAAATATAATTTCAAAATGATAAAGATCTATCAAAATTTTAAAACGAAAGCGCTTGCATGAATAGACCCTGATTCTCTGCGTATAAATGGAGCAGTACTCCTCTTAGTATCTTTGTTGAGTTATGGTGACCAAATTGGCTTTAATTCCAACAACCTTTCACAGAACAGAACATTCCATATCGGCGAGATGGTCCCCTAATTGGGGTTAATACTCGGTTCTACCATCCCTTCCCTTTTATTTAGCACAAAAGAAAAAAATAAAATTAAAGAAACAAAATTATTTTAGTAAAAGTAAATTTATATCATACATAATTGACTACTAATGAAAAAAGAATTTAAGAACTATTATTCACCTTTAAAAAATGAAAATATTTTTTAAGTAATAACATTCGTTCTTGTTTTTTTACAATAAATATTTAAATCTTAAATTCTTAAAAAAAATCTGATTTATAGATTATATATTCCTAATTTTATTTTGTTTCTTTTAAAATATTTTTCGAACTATCATTTTTTAGATAACCCCTATAAAAAAGAGAAAACAAAGGATCTTCTTTTGGGCTAAATAAAAGGCCCAAGTTTTCTCTATAGGAAAAAAAAGTCCAAATTCTTTTTCTTCACTTTTCCTTCCCTAAGCCTCAATGCTGCACCACTATCTTTTTTTTTCTTTTATTATTGTTTTCCTTTTATCCTTGTTTTTCTTCATTTTCCTTGCACCTTAGAGTGAACTCTTGTTTTTTTCTTTTCTTTTTCCTCCTTATCCCTTTCTCCTCCCAGACTCCTCTTGTTTTCCTATTCCCCTAAAGCCCTTCGTTCTCGTATTCTCCTCCTTTCATGAACTTACCATACAATTAATTTGCTACTCACCTCAAATGCATGGTTTCTCTCATTCTTTTCTTCCATGTTGCTACTTTTGGTTTTGAAATGGTTGGACTACAGAAGTAAGGTGACAACAGGGATGGCAGTAGAAGCTCATTTGTCTGTGGTACAAATTGGGGTGAACCGGTTCAACCAGTTCCAATCGAATTGCGTGATTTATAACTACTAAAAACAAACATAATATAAGTACTCTTAATTTTATTCAATATATTTGATATTTCTAGTATAAATTCAGATTTGTAATTAAAAAAGCAGTTGTTCTAATTAACAATGTTCGTAAAGTCAAAAACCAATTTAATAATAATACAAACTCATACTAACACATATTAACAGGCCTCAACAAATGTCATAGAACAAAACATAAATAATCAAAATGGAGCAATATACACAATGATTTTGTGAAGTCAGTAGTGTTAGTATTATAATATGCATCATATTATCAAGATTCTCTTAGTACTCAAGATTTTGCCTAGTTATTATCTTATACAAATGAAAACATATCAAAATAAAGGCCTCTTCATAAATTAAAAAAAAATTATTCAACTATGAAAATAAGCAAAAAAAAAAAAAAAAAAACTAACAAAATAAGGAAATGGTATCCCACATTGCATAATCTCGTAAAAATTGATGCTCTCAAGAAAAATTTTAATGTAAAGAAGAAAATTTTATTAGGGAATCGTATTAGTCTCAGTTAGCAAATGACATAAGTTTTTAAGCCCTTTAATGTTCTTAGAAAAGATAACAAGAAATTTGTTGTACTCAATTAATGGTATATATTATTATATAAATTGATGTATAGAATAGAATATGGTGAAGAAATGCAAGAACCATATAGGGAAGAGGATATTGTTGAGTTCATGATATTTATGTGGGGAACTTAGAATGTTAGAAATTAAATTTTTGAGTGACAACTAGTTTCAAGCACCTGATGAGGTTGTTATGTACGGAGTAACTGCATTTTAAAACAAATGCCGTGGAGAAGTTAGCAATTAGGAGAAAAGAGGGAAAGTGGTATATACCAGATGATAAGAGGTTCTATTGCAATTGAGCATTCAAGTCGTAACCGTAACAACGATATAATTTCTGAATGGTGGCTAATTTTAGTGGAAGAACTGAAGATCCACAAGCTATTTTGAAGTGGTTGGCGCACGAACAATTCCCCAATATTCAAATACAATGCGAAATTAATAGATAGGAAGATGATCTATCACCATTAGCTCATATACTTGACTCTCTGAATATAGAATGAGATAAACAAGGAGATGGTATTCTTCAGTTTAAGGGTATAAAATGATCAAATGATGGGAAAACAATAAAAATCGACAATTATTGGAATGGGAATTACATTGACTATTCAATATAATTATGTAAATGGAAATACCAAAATCTCATCAGATGCTATAGTATTAAATTATAATAATAACAGTTTTAAAAAAATAATACATTATATAAATAAGTTAGATTAATAATGTTAAATTTTTTTTTATATCATCTGATAATAAAATAAAAATTTAACTCCGTTGAACAAATAATTAAGAGGCAAAAGTTCTATAATTTGTAATAACAACCATTGATACTAAAGCAATTCAAAATTTTCATCTTACCATCTTATTATTTTTAACTTTCAATCGATATTGGAAAATCTATATAAACAAGTTTTTCATACCTTTTAATTATTAGAGAATGGTCATTCTTTAAAAGACAAAAGTTTACTAATCATAAATAAGAAAAAAAATCCACGTTCAATACACTTGATTGTTCTTAATCATTCTTAAAAATAATGCAATCTTTCGTCCTCAAGATTGAAAGTTTCCAGTGGGGAAAACAATCTTATGTTTTCTGTCTCATTAATGTGAGAATAGTGTACAATTTATAGATTTGTCCAAGTGACAAATCCTAAGCAGATTAGAACTAGGAAACACATTAGAAGTAGAAGTCCCAGCTAAATAAAACTAGGAAACACAACTATACATAGTTTATGATTAATAGTAATCCTATTTTGAATATATGTCTAACACTCCCCCTCAAGTTGGAGCATGAAGAATAGAAATACCCAACTTGGAAGCTAATCGATGAAAATGGGTCGGATGAAGTGCTTTAGTAAGAATATCGGCAGGTTGCTCCTCACTTCGAATATAAGCAGGATAGATAAAACCGTCTTGAAAAGCATCACGAACAAAATGACAATCTATTTCAATGTGTTTAAGTGTGTTCATGGAAAACAGGATTTTCAGCGATATGAAGAGCAGCCTGGTTATCACAATGTAATGGAATGGGGCGAGTGACAGGAACATGAAGATCGCGCAGAAGAATAGATAACCATTTAAGTTCACATAAAGTCATAGCCATAGAGCGATATTCAGCTTCGGCAGAAGAACAAGAAACAGTATGTTGTTTCTTTGGCTTCCAAGAAATAGGAGACCCACCAAGAGAGATAAAATAACCAGTGAGAGAGCGGCGAGTTATTGGGCAGGTGGCCCAATCGGAGTCACAATATGCAGTTAACAAAAGAGGAAAGTTAGAAGAAAGAAAAATGCCACGTCCAGGACTCCCTTTCAGATAACGGACAACTCGGATAGCAGCATCCCAATGAGCATGACGAGGGGCGTGCATAAATTGAGCAAGTGTATGTACAACATATGCAAGTTCGGGCCGAGTAAGTGTGAGATATATGAGCTTGCCTATGAGTCTTCGGTAGCGATCTGGGTTGTCAAACAATGATCCAGATGCTTTTGCCAGCTGATGATTAGGTTCCACAGGAGTAGATGCCGGCTTGGCACCTAATAAACCCATTTCAGCGAGAATTTCCAATGTGTATTTTCGTTGGGATAAAAATAATCCCGTGGAGTTTCTCGCAATTTCTATGCCCAAAAAATATTTGAGCGAGCCCAAATCCTTCATGTGAAAGCACTTGTGTAATGAAGCTTTGAATTTTTCGAGTGTGGATAAAGAATTTCCAATAATGAGTAAATCATCCATATAAATAAGAACACATAGATAAATATTCCCTCGAGGATATGTGAAAAGAGAGTAATCTGCATAAGACTGAGAAAAACCATACCTACGGAGAGCGGTGGTGAGTTTGGAAAACCAACATCGGGGGCTTGGCGAAGACCATATAAAGACTTCTTTAAACGACAGACTTGTCCTTTGTAACAGGGACGAAATCCTGGAGGTGGTCGCATATATACCTCTTCTTGTAAATCTCCATGCAAAAAGGCGTTGTGAACATCCATTTGATGGATAGGCCAGTTGCGAGCAGCGGCAACGAAAAGGAAAGTACGAACGGTGACCATTTTAGTAACGGGAGCAAAGGTGTCTGTGAAATCAATACCTGCCATTTGTGTATTTCCCAAAATTACCAAGCGGGCTTTATATTGCTCGATAGTGCGATCGGCTTTGTACTTTATCCGGTAGACCCATTTACTCCCCAGTGCACGTTTTCCAGGAGGTAAGGAGGTTAAAGTCCATGTACCATTTTGTTCAAGAGCATCAATCTCTTGACGCATAGCAGTGCGCTAGAGAGGATTAGAGACTGCCTCAGAGTAAGTGGTAGGCTCAGATTCCGTTGCTACAGATGCTAAAAATTGCCTGTGTCTATTAGAAAATTTACTATAGTCCACAAAGTTTGTGATAGGATAAAGGGACGTACCTGAGAGATCCGAAGAGGGTGAGAGAGCAGAGGAGGAATGGGATATAGAGGACTTCCATATGGCATTGCAATCATAATCTTGGAGCCGAGTCGGAATATGTTTAATTCGAGTGCTTCGTCTTGGGGCATTAATTGGCGGATTGTCTTGCGACAAGCTGGCAGGAGTATCATTTGGACTAGTTTGGAGAGGGGCTGCTGGAAAGGTTGGTGGTGGGCCTTGCTGAACTGGGCTGCTGGGTTGTGGGTGTGGACTAGGGTGTGAAAGTAGAGATGGGTTGTGGGAAGGGTATAGTGGAGCTGGGCCGTGGGTTAGTGGGCTGCTGGAAGGGTTTGGTAGATCTGGGTTTGCAGGTGGGCTGTGGGAAGGATGTGTTTGATCTGGGCTAGGTGTGTTGTGTGTTAAACTCCCCCTCGTTTGCATACTTTGTTGCTTGGAGCCCAAAACTTGTTCCCCAAAATTGTAAGATTGTGTGAAGTCTGTAGGAACGGAAGTACCTGATTTGTCATGGAATGGAAACTTTGTTTCATCAAAAATCACATCTCGGGACACAAAGAATTTTTCTGTTTGCAGGTCGTAAAATCTCCATCCTTTCTTATGAAGAGGGTAGCCAAGGAAGACACACGGTTTGCTGCGGGCTCGAAATTTATCTTTTGGGATATCATGATTATGTACATAAGCTAAGCACCCAAAAGTTTTAATGTGAGAGTAGGGTGGTTTTTCATGGTATAGCAATTCATAAGGACTCTTACCTTGTAACAATTTTGAGGGAGTTCGATTAATGAGATAGCCAGCCGTCAAAATGCATTCTCCCCAAAATTTCATAGGTAAATTTGCTTGAAATCGTAATGCCCGAGCTACATTTAAGATATGGCAATGCTTGCGTTCAACTCTTCCATTTTGTTGTGGTGTGCCAGCAATAGTAGTTTGGTGGATTATGCCGTGGGTAGTAAGATACGACTTTAGGGGTGCAAATTCTGTCCCATTATCAGTATGCATTGTCCCGGGACAGCTTTTGTGAAATTGGGTTTTGATCATGGTAAGGTAATCTTGAAGAATAGAGGCAACCTCACTTTTCTCTGACAGTAAATATATCCAAATAGCCCTAGAATAATCATCTAAGATAGTAAGAAAATATGAAGCACCTATAGTGGATTTGGATTTATATGGGCCCCATAAATCACAATGAATTAGGTCAAAAATTGTAGATGCTTTATTGATGCTAAGAGGAAAACAATCACGAGTTTGTTTGGCACGTAGACAAATATTACAAGGTGATGTTCTAGTTGTAGAGTCTTTAGAATTACCCAAAAAATGATTGACTACATAATCTGAAAGATGTCCCAACCGTATATGCCATAGTGTGCTTGAATCAAGAACTGTGCTGGAAAAGGTGTATAATTCCTTCAATTCCAAAGGTTTGTAGAAGAAGATCCCATTCCTCTGCTCACCCACTCCAATCAGCCTCATCGAGATACGGTCCTGTATAACACAAAATTTGTCAGAGAGTTTTGATAAAGCATTGCAAATCTCTTGCCAATTGAGACAAAGAAATTAAATTGCAGGTCAGTTCAGGAATTAGCAACACTCTGTGGAGTTGTAATGTAGGACTTAAAGAGACCATTCCTTCATGCACAGCAAAAGTTTTGGCACCGTTAGGTAATCCAATAATATGCGGACAGATAGGATGTAAATTTTGTAAAAAAAATTTCCTACCAGTCATATGGTTAGAATACCCTGAATCTAAAATCCAAAAATTTTCCATACCAGATAGCTTTTCAGATTGCATATTATTTGAGTTTTGGAGGGCAGTCAACAGGGTTGACCACTGGTCAACGGTCAAAGCTGGTAAGGGGCCATGGCCCGGCCTGGCCCGTTTCTGCTGGAATTCGGCCCGAAGCCCGGCCCGGTGCTGTAGATCGGCCCGCCTTCATCTTCTTCTCCAGCGCGCCGGCGAACATCGGTTGCTGGAGCCGCCGCGGTCGTTGCAGAATAGGCCCACGCCTCGGCCGTTCTTCCTCCATCTCGCGGTCTGGCCATCGCCGGTGGCTGTCTGCCGCCTCGCCCGGTCCCGGATCTGCCTCCGCGCCAGGAATTGTGGGTCGCCGGTGAGGAGCCGCGGCCGTCGGTTTTTGGAGGATTCCGAGGCCACCAATCCGGATAGCCAATAAGTTGGAAGCATCCGATGACATCGTGGCCGGCGCGTCTGCAATGGGAGCAGAAAGATGAAGAAAAAATCTGGAATTTTTTTCGGTTCTGGCGGCGGCGGCAACTCCGACGGCGTCTCCGGCGGCGAAGGCGGCACAATCTCCAAAATAATTTTCTTTCCGTGTCGAATTTTTGTGTTGTTCTTCTTTACAGATTTGAGCAAGAACGGTACGTAATTTGGGTATAGGTTCTTGTTGGATCATATGGGAACGAACAGTGCCATAAATTGCACTATTTAATCCCATTAAAAATTGGAAAACCTTCTCGTTTTCTCTTTCTTTTATAATAAAATTCAACAGATCTGTGTCTGTGCTGAGCGGAAGTTGAGTATAGTTTTCTAGTTCGTCCCATACCTTTTTTAGACGTGAAAAATACACGTGTACTGAATCACCACCTTGCTTACAATTTGCCAATGCTGCTTTTAATTCATATATTCGTGGGCCGGTGCCAAGTAGAAATCATTCCTTCAAGTCTATCCATAATTCATCAGCTCTCTCTGAATGATATATTGTGGATCGGAGAGAGGGTTCGATAGTATTGAGAATCCACGAGTTTACAAGATTATTGATCTCCCACCATTCTTCTTCTTTTTCTGGATCACCTTCAGGAATTGGAATTATTCCATCAATGAATCCCAATTTCTTCTTCGATCGCAAGGCCATGCGCATGGCCCTTGCCCATTCTGCATAATTATTATCTGTTTCTGTCTCTTTCAACTGGACTGTTGTTAGGATCAATCCAGGTCCATGAGTGGATGCCACATAATAAGCATCTTTCTTTATTTTGTTAACATGGCTTTCTTCCACCATGTCATTATCAACATTGCCAATATTGTCGTTACTCATTTTGAGAAATTTCAGACAATTGGCTCGATACCATGAAAGTTTCCAGTGGGGAAAACAATCTTATGTTTTCTGTCTCATTAATGTGAGAATAGTGTACAATTTATAGATTTGTCCAAGTGACAAATCCTAAGCAGATTGGAACTAGGAAACACATTAGAAGTAGAAGTCCTAGCTAAATAAAACTAGGAAACACAACTATACATAGTTTATGATTAATAGTAATCCTATTTTGAATATATAGTAATCCTATTTTGAATATATGTCTAACAAAGATACTTCAGAAACCATTAGTGAATTCTTTTGAGAATGAATTTCTTCTATTTTAAAGAAAAGTTGAATTTCAAACTCTCATTCTCAAAGTATTTCAAGATAGACTGATGGATAACAAGATAATTAGACTTCATCAATTCAAATTCATATGCATGGATCCACAAACCTCAAAAGAAAGGAAAATAAGGAAATGCAATTCTCATATGACCAAGAAGTAAGATAAAAAACAAACAAGTTATCCAATTTCAATTTATCCTTCAGCAAAGATAGAACAAAGTTTCATCAATCATATGCTTCAAGTATTTTCTGAACGAAGCAATCTAAGAGTAAATGTTGAATCTGGACACATCCACAGTTTGTCAAAAAAGCACCACATTAAGTATAGTTTCTCATACAAGCAAAATTTTAAATACTCTATAGGTATAAATGTGTGAAAAAATAAGTTTTTTGCTATGAATAAAAAATGACTATTTTATATATAGTTCATTTCTCAATCGTCAAAATATAGAGCCTTTTTTTATGATATATATACCAATGATACCTTGGAAACAAGACATTGATCACATATCTCAAATGAATAAATATTTGAATGCTCTGTGTTATAGAATATAAATGAATATGAATAGAATCTATATACCCTATATAAAACATAACTAAGAAAAGAAAGTAACATGTACAAAATAATCAGCACTAAATATTTATAGCTATTCTTCAGTAGAAATTAGTTATAAATACCTATGAACAATTTTAGCTTTTTAATTTATAAAAAAGAATTTTATTAATATTTTTCTAACCTAAAATAGCAAATATAGAGTTGAATCAGACTTCGAGCTCAGGTGATATCGGAGTAGAGGTTAATGTTGTCATTTTTTAAGCGAAATATGGGTAATTTTGCAGCATTAAGTAAAAAGATGAGCTCTTATAAGATTAAAAGGGCAGGAGCTGAGGGGGTTGAGTGGGATAAGTGGCAATACATATTACCTTTCATTTCACATGTAAAATGAAAAAAAAAAAATTTGCCCTCAACCTGAAAATATGGTTATAAAGCGAAGAGCTAAAAAATATGCATGTCTATTTATAGCTAATTTTTCAATAAATAACATAATAATGTGTTTGTTTTCATGGAACGTTATAAAATACTTTGGGCACCCCCCAATACAGTAAGAAGGCCTTAAAGAATGCAAAAAGAAGAGTTGTAAACAGGAAATAATCATAGCATTGATAAAAACCTATTTCAGAGACAAATATTTAATAGTTATTCGAGAGAAATAAGTAAATGATTGCATATATCTATCATAGATTTTGAAAAGTACAGTAGCGAACATTTGTAGAAAGATAATCAAAGGATCCATTTAGAATAAGGAGAGATGTAATTGAACATTTAAAAATTCCTATACGCAAATGATATTATCAAAAAAGAAATTAAACTAAGCTAGAGAGCACCTTGGCAAACAGTTAACTGTAAACTCATTGAGTTCTTGCTTCTTTGGGATCTCTAGCTTCTCCTCTTTGTTGTAGATAGTTCATATGATCTCTCATAGCTATTGCTTCTCTTGGTGTCAATCTTAGCAATATGTTTCTCCATTGAGATTTTTTCTCCTGATCAATTTCTGGTTCAATAATTTGTGTTTCAAGAGGAAAGTCTGGATGATGGTTTAGGTGAATAATTTGATTCCTTGAAGAAGACACTAGTAGATCATTCAAGTCAATAATTTTCTTTCTGGTGGAAGATTCTAATATATTTTGATTCTTGCAAGGAGATTTTGGTAGATCATTCGTGTCATTTTGGTATATGGTGGTATGATTTTGTGCACTTTGACCCTTGGAAAGAGACTCTGGTAGATCATTCTAGTTATTTTGGTACATAGTGAGACATTTTGGTACTCTTTGACCCTTGAAAAGAGATTCTTGTAAATCATAGGGGCTAGAGATTCTAGTAGGCTTTGACCCTTGGAGAAAGACTTTGATAGATCATTGGTGCTAATAGCTTCTTTGATCTTGGGAGAGAAGCCCTATGGGATTTCAGGATAATTATCTTCTTCTTCCTCTACTTTAATATGTTGCTCATTTGAGACCTGTCCACTAATTAGGAGCCTCAGTTTCCATGTTAAGCACTAGGATTTCTTCTTGATTCCCAAAGTACTTTCTTCCTTTAGGTAAGCTCCTTTTTCCTCTTTGAATCAACAAGCTTTTTGTTGGAACCAAAACTGAGTTCCTCCACCAATTTAAGTAACGAATGCTCACCTCTCCTTTGGACAATCTTGATGGAAAGTACATTGATTGGTCAATACTTAAAGGCCAACTATAATTTACTAGTGAGACTTCAATACTAATATTTGAAGAAGTGGCCAATCCAGGATGATCTTGATTATATCCAAATTGAAGCGCTACAATATGTGGATTATACACTTCTTCACAATCTATACAAATAAGAACACATGCTCTCAAGCATCAAGCAAAAGATTCTAATTCTTCACCGGAATATTTGCCGATGGATATCCGTCTTTCTTTTTCCTTGTAAAATTTTGGAAAGGACAAATTATTTATGTTTAAGGAATAAGGTAGAGTGCTCATTTTTTGTCCACCATAACGGACTCATAGAAAATCCTAACAAGAAGAATTAATGTTGGCCTAATATTCCCAATCTCAAATTTTTGTTTACCATTCCATAGGGTAGCCCTTGGCTCAGTAGGTTTAAGGGAGTAGACCTCTGGTTGAGTTTCCCATGCCCATAATTGAACAAATGAAATGGAGCCCATAGTGTATAACTTAGACAAAGTACTCCTTGACCTTGATCTTCAGTGTCCATGTTTGTTGAGGCTGTCATTATTCCCTTCAAGAAGCTTAAGTCTCCATATATGCTAGCTAAAAACCAGACCGAGTGCTATTTTTGTCCCTTTAGTAAGGTGTATTGCAATGGGAATAATATACTTATCAATTTTTGTAATTTTTTCCACCGGAAAAACAAACCTTGAAAGTGAAGAGACAAGAAAAGCTTCATGCTCAAATTGGCATCCAGGTATCATGAATGAGTCTATCCACTTTATATGAGTTCTCTTAGGTTTCATTTTCTCAAACTCGTCAAATTTCTTTTTCAAAATTTCCTCAATTTTTATTGGATCTTTTTCATCAAGGGGCTGCAAAAAAGAATTGCCTAGCAGAGGGAACCCACCCAGAATCATCACATCTTCTAATGTGATGGATGCTTCACCCAAAGGGAAAACAAAATTATTAGTTTCAACACACCATCTTTCGACTAACCCAAAAATTAAGTCATCATTTCTTAGAAACTCGTACTTCGAGCACAAAATAGCCTCAAGAATTCCAACTTTATTCCATAACAAATGGTATTTCGGGAACATTTTATCAACCCATCAACTCTTCGCTTTCCTCAATAATTGAGTCATCTATTAAGGAGGGAAAAATACATGTAGTTAGATCTTCATCCGAATATAGTTGTTGAATTCACGAATACAAAAGAGTATCTTTATATATAATACAAGTGATTTTTATTTTAAAGATCTATTTGCTTATAGTTTAGCGTTAAATTAAATTAAAGAATCATCCCAAATAAGAGAGAAGATTTTAGTTTGAAATAGTGGAGATTTTTATTTTTTTTGTTTTACTGTAGATTGAAACAAGTGGAGATATCTTTCTAGAGCTTCGTAGAAAGTAAATTATTTCCAAGAGAGTATGCAAAGTTAAAAAAAGAAAAACCTATTACGTTTTAACTTCAATCCAAATACACTATTTTTTGTATTAAAAAACCGTTGCAACGATTAAATATTAACTAATGGAGACCATGTTTCATTGTAAAGGTGGTATTTGATAGCCGCTTAAAATAAGAAAACTATAGTTGCTAGATTTAATTTAAACGATTTTTATTTATCTTTTGTGATAAAAAATTTGGGATACAAAGAGGAAAAATATTAAATTTTTTTAATACTTTTAAAATTTTTAAGATATTTCTTTTTGTTTTGCATATTATCTAAGAAATTTAAAATTTAAAAAAAAATTAAAATTCAATCAAATCCAAGTCTATACTAAAAGGCTCAAAATATCCCTTCCTTTCTTCTTTTGAAAACAAGTCATATGTTGTAAATGGTATTGAACATTTGAAGCAAATGATTTATACTAACCCCATTTTTATAGACATCAAGTTCTTATCACCTTTTGAATAAATCTAATAAAAAAAATAGGGGATGGACGACTTAATCAAGTCTACTTTGCAAATAAAAAATGAAATAAAGAAAAAATGATAGACAAGAAAAAAAGCCATTGAGCTATTGATATAAACATAAAATATAAATGAATAAATAATGGGTAGATTAAACGAATAGCAAAAAATCAAACCTGGAGACGCCATGGAGACTAGATTCGATCTTTAGTTTTTTTAAAAGGTAAATGGATATTTGTATTTAGAGTGATTTACGAATGGGCATGGGATAATCTCTCCTTCTAGGGTTCACCATCTATTTGGGAGACCTTACTCACTAGAAAGAGATGAAACCTGACTAATTGTGTTTTGACTTTTAGTCCTAGTTTTGTTTTGTTGAGGGTTTTGTTAGGGGTAAAACCTTGGAGGAAAATAGGGGGAGATGTAAATCAGGATGTAAATATCCTATGTACCTTATTTAGTTTCAATGTATGAGGGAATGTAATGCAAATGTGGAGGGGAACTCTCCCTATCCACTATAGCAAACTAGCCCCTCCTAAAACAGACAGATTCAGACGTAAATGATAATAAAAAGAACATTTTACTCTCTTACAAATTAGTTAAATTTATTAAAAGTTTATCCTAAAACAAACTCCAGTACAATATATATGTAACATTCCAAGTTTTGCACAATGCATATAATAGTAAACAATTTATTTTCCACTTTCACCCTAATCAAACAAAGGTATGTGAACGTTATTTACTTTTCTTCAAATCGTAAAAAATTTTCAAGTAGTAGACAACGCTTTTGAAATTTAGACTAAATTGGAAAAACTATATTTGGGAAAATGACTTTCAAATAAATTTTTTTTAAAAGAGCAGCTTTTCGGTTTTAAAATGAGCGGGTCGAAAACTCTTTTAGAAAATATGGATGATTTAAATAAAATCGTTTTGGAACTTCAAAACATTGGAGAGAAAATCTCTGATAAAAATATTACAGTCATTTTATTAAATGCCTTACCTGATTCTTTCAACGATGTCAAATCTGCTATTAAATATGACAGAGATGGTTTATCTCTTTTCGATGTCAAAAACGCTTTGAAATCTAAAGATTTGGATTTACAAAAAGAAAATAAATCTCATGGTGAAAACCTTTACGTGCGAGGGAGAGTTGATCGGAGAGAACCTCTTAGTCACCGTTCTAAAAGTAAAGGGCGATCCAACTCTTGAGAGAAGAACCAAGTGAAGTGCTTTTATTGTCGTAAAGAGGGTCATATGAAAAACAAGTGTTTAAAATAGATTGAAGATGAAAAAAAACGTAAACATGGTAAAGGGAGAAATAAAATTGACAAAACAGATTTTGATTCAGATGGTAATTCTATGTTTTCAGAGGTTTTGTATGTTTCTCTTTCCCCTTCATATTCTAAAGTTGTTGATCATTGAGTTCTTGATTCTGGCTGTTCTTTTCACATGACACCCAACAAACATTGGTTTTCTAATTTCAAACCCTTAAATCCAGGAAAAGTTTTCATGGGAAACAATCAAGTTTTTGATGTTAAAGGCATTGGAAATATTTTCATTAAAATGCATGATGGTGTGACTAGTAAACTCACTGAGGTGAGATACATGCCCGACCTTCGTCGGAATCTTATCTCTCTTAGTTATTTGGACTCTTTGGGTCTTTCTTTTAAATCCAAAAATAGTATTTTACGTGTTTTCATACGAAATCTAGTCATGCTAAAAGGTTTTAAAAGAGAGACTTTATACATCCTTATTAGCAAAACGATTTGTAACTCCACTGCATTGATTTCAAAAACTGTTCCTGAGAAAACTATGTTGTGGCATCGGAGGATCGGCCACATTAGTGAGAAGGGACTTTATTATTTACAAAAGCAAAATCTTTTATGTGGTGACAAAATTGATTCCTTGGATTTTCGTGACCACTGCGTTTTCGGAACACAATACAAAATCAGTTTTGCAACTAGCACACAAAAGTCTTCTACTATACTTGATTATATGCATTGTGATCTGTGGGGACCTGAAAAGGTTCCAACTTATGGTGGTAATGTTTATTTCTTATCTATTGTTGATGATTTTTTGAGGTATGTTTGGATTTTTCTTTTAAAAACTAAAGATCAAACCTTTGAAAAGTTTTGTGAATGGAAACGTTTTGTCGAAAATCATTCTAGAAATAAACTAAAAAGTGTTTCTTTTATCAAAAAGGAATTGGAAGGGAAGCACCTTCAATCACTCGCTATAAAGCAAGCTTCGGCTTCGAAGGGTGCCTGTCTCAACCCTTCTCACAAGCAAAAGAAGGACAAAAAGAGTCTAAAGTCAACAGCCTTAGCTATTCTTGGACTCACTTATGTCTCTTTCCAGTAGAAAGTCTCCTGTTTCAGGTTTGTCTATTTCAATTATATATTCCATTATCAGGACCGATAACGGTCTTGAGTTTTGTGACCGTAAGTTCTTTGATTTGTGTGCATCGCATGGCATTTTACACCATAGGACAATTAGGCATAACCCACAGCAAAATGGAGTTGCCGAAAGGATGAACCATACTATTATTGATAAGGTTAGATGTCTCCTTAGTTCTTCCAGTGTCCTAAAACCTTTCTGGGGGGAAGCTATTAGTACGGCTGTCTATCTCATTAACATATCCCCTTCTATAGCTATAAACTTTAGGACTCCTATAGAACTCTGTGTGGTAAACCTCCTAACCTTTCCAACCTGAGAGTTTTTGGATGTACGGCCTTTGTACATCAGAAGGAGAGTAAGCTAGACCCTAGGTCTAAAAAGGGAGTGTTCATAGGATATCCTAGTGGGGTGAAGGGTTATAAAGTGTGGTTAAAGGGTGAACTGGATGTAAGGGTTGTTATCAGTAGGGATGTTTTCTTTAACGAGTTAGAAATGTCCTGTCTTAAGGATAAACCAGTCTCCGATAGTCCATAAGTGCTCACATTCCTAGTAGTATTCCTATGGCGGTGGAGGTCACGTCTGAACCATCTCTAGAACCACCTCAGGAACCCGATACCAACCAAGTCTTACCCATATCAACCAGTAGCACACCTGGTCCTCCTAGTATTCCTAAAGCTATTGATCCTTTTTTAGAAGGTTCTTATGTGAAGGAAGAGCACCCTGAGGCCCAAGCTCAATCCCTTAGGGATTACCAGCTTGGGAGAGATAGGGTTAGAAGGTTACCTAAGGATCATGCTCGGTATGGTTACTCCTACATTGTTTCATATATGCCTTTGCTGTTGCATCTTATGTGGAAAAAAAGAACCTGGATTGTTTAATCACATTTTATGGTTACGTGCTATGGATGAGGAAATGTCTTCTTTAAACAAAAACAAAACCTGGATTCTTGTTCCAAAACCCTCAAAACAAAAGTTGGTTGATTGCAAATTGATTTTCAAAATAAAAGAACCTGAGTCTTCTAATGAACCTCCAAGGTTCAAGGCCAGGTTGGTTGCAAAAGGTTTTTCACAAGTTAAGGCATTGATTTTAACAAATCTTTTCTCCTATCATTAAATACAAAATCATTAGGACTATTCTTGCGCTTGTTTCTTTTTATGATCTCAATCTTGAACAACTTGATTTTAAAACCGCTTTCTTGCATGGTGATCTCAAAGAGACTATCTATATGCCTCAACCACCAGGTTTTGAGGTTAAGGGTAAAGAACACATGGTGTGTCTTTTGAAAAAGTCCTTATAAGGACTTAATCAATCACCCAGACAACGGTACAAGAGGTTTGGTTCTTTTATGTTAAAAATTGGTTTTACTAAAAGCAACTATGATAGTTGTCTTTACTTTTCTTGTAATAATGTTCATTCTACTATTTAGCTATTGCTTTATGTGGATGATATACTAATTGCTTGCAAACATAAAGCTAAGATCTATTATCTAAAATCTCTGTTAAAATCTGAATTTGATATGAAGGATTTAGGTGTTACATCCAGAATCCTTGGGATTAGTATTTCAAGAGATAGAATTGATGTTCACTTTTTCTATCTTAAAAGCCTTTGCTTCAGAAAATTGTCTCCAAATTTTCCATACACCTATGTAAGCCCATTAAAACTCTACTTGTGAGCCATTTCAAACTTTCTGACAAACCCTGTCCTAAAACCGAAAGTGAGAAAAGAGATATGGCTAATATCCGTTACAGAATCGCCATAGGTTCAGTCATGTACTCAATGATATCTACCCGACCAAACATTGCTTTTTCTATTAGTCTTCTTAGCAGATTTATGTCTAACCTTGGGAGAGATCACTAGGTTGCTCTCAAGTGGCTTCTATGTTATCTTAACGGAACCTTAGATCGAGCCTTACACTATCATAATTGGTCTGATTTTGTAGGTGATGAGGATGGTAGAAAATCTACCTCATCCTATTCTTTACCCTAGCTAGTAATTGTGTCTCGTGGAAATCTCAATTGCAGCCGGTAGTTACCTTATCAACTATCGAGGCTAAGTACATCGCAACAACGGAAGCGATCAAAGAAGCCATCTAGCTTCAAGGGTTATTGAATGAATTACAAGTTTTACATTTAAAAGCTATTATTTATACTGATAGCCAGAGTTGTTTACATTTATGTAAAAATCCGGTCAATCACGAACGAACAAAACATATAGATGTCAAATATCACTTTATTAGGGAAAAAATCTCTAGTGGTTTAGCTGACAAAGACTAGATTAGTATTGATAATAATCTTGCAGATTTTGGTACTAAAATTATAAACACTGGCAAGTTTATGTTTTGTAGGGATTCCATTCATTTGGACGCAGTCTGGTTCCTGGTGAGTAAAAACAACAGTTGGAAAATATAGCTCGAGGTGGAGATTGTAGTCCTTTTGGGGCTTAGTCTTCCTAATATTTCCCATTTTCTAGCCCACTGTATATTACCCAATGATGACCATGGGCCTCAGCTGAAGAGTAGATGATCTAGTTTTGACTGGGTCAGCGATGCCAAGACGGGCCGGGCCAGGCCAACCCGGGCTGCCCGTTGTGACTCTACCTATTTATCTGTTGCCTCCTCGGTTTCCAAAGAACACTCTCACACTTCTTCTTCTTCTTGGTCTTTCTCTCTTCCCCATCTCTGACTTCTTGGAAGTGCCGTCTCTATCTCTGTTTCCTCCCTTTCTACTTTTGGTTCGCTGCGCCGCTGCTCCTCTCTGACCTTCAGTCTTTCTTCGCGACGCTGCCTTGCTGTGAGCGGTTGTCTTTAGTGGTTGTCTTGACCATTGTTTCCAGTGAGTACTTGAGAGAGAGCCGAGAGGGTGAGGAAGAGAGAGACACCCGTGACTCTTGTTTACCGAGGCTTCTTGGACTGAGGGTACCCAATCTAAACCTCCATACCGGTGCCTCGATGTTGCTCGGCACCATTGTCCGTGCAGTTGTTCGTCATCCAACAGAACCAACCCGCGGCGGTGGATAAGAAGCATCCTTTTATGGTTTTTTATTGTTTTATTTTCTGTTTCAGTTAACCATTTTGCAGGAACACGATTTGGTACTGATCGGGATTTTTATAACAAAGTTTTAAACCCAATACTTGTAAGTGCACAAGATCAAAGTAATATGAAAGTATTAGGGTATCGAACCACAGAGAAAGGCTTAACTACTTAAATTATTATCTTTCTAAACTAATTCTATAAAAAGAATCAAAGTTTATTATCTAAAAATTATTACTAAATTAAATAAACCTAATAAATAAAATAACTAAAATAACGAGAGCTTAACCAAAGAGATGATTTAGAATCTTGAATCGACCACTAACCTATATAACAATGATTTACTTTTATTTAGAAGAAAAGATTAAACATTCATGTGGTGATCTAGGCTACAAGCTTCGAGTCACTTGAGAAATATATTGTGCTTAAATGCATGACATAATCCATCTAACCATTAGCATGACTTATTCATTCTATGACATAAATCATCTAAAATTAGCATGAACTATTCAATTATAAAACCCACAATATACTTGCAAAAATCACATATCTCTCATACCCAAGACTACAAGAATTAAGCATGGATAAAAATATCAATTAACCCAAATAATTATTCTACAAGAACAATCACAAAGAATTAATTGCATCAAACCAATAAAATCCCAAGATATGCAATCACATAAATAATAGAATAAATCTCCCAAAAATAAAATAAACCAAAGTCACATGGCTAGGGTTTCATCAAGATTCTAAAAATAAATTTAGTTCATGGCTAAAGGGACAGAAGGAACCAATTTCTTGGAGTAGATCATGGCTTTTTTCTTCTCCAATTGAAAGTCGCTGCAGCTCTTCTCTTTCTTTTTTCTCAAATTGAAAGTCGCTGCAGCTCTTCTCTTTTTTTTTTCTCTTCTTGTGTGGCTCTTCTATATATAGACAAAAGAGAAGAAAAATCCTAAACCTAAAAGGATTCTACTAAAATCCTAATCCTTAAAGGATTCTATTAAAGTTCTAATCCTAATCTTTAAAGGATTCAAATACTGCAGCTTCCCTTTACCAAATCTAATATGGAATCTTTATTTTCCATTCTTTTTTTAGAAATCTACACAAAGATAAATAAAATAAATTAAATATAATAATTATGACTAATAAATAAATTAAATATTTTCAAAGGCTAATAATTAAAACTTAAGATGTTTATTTGTGTTAAAAATCGACTCTATCAACTCCCCCACACCTAAGTTTTGCTAGTCCTCAAGCAAAAATAAAAAAAAGAAAAAGAAAAACTAACTAGCCACTTTTGTAGGACTCACGATTGCACTTAGCATGTGCAACAAGCCCTTTAAACCCCTAAGTTACCCCTAGTGGACGAGTATGGTCTCGTGAGGGTTTGCAAACGACATACTCACAAAGTCAAAATAAACAACAAACTTTAGAAAAGATAGAGAATAACCCAAATTAAGTACCCTCCATCAATATCTCAAACTTATCAAGACAAATACTATTCCTTTCATTTTTAAACTTAAGTAAACAAACAAATATTCAATTATCTCCCATAACTAATGCAAAACTTGTGTAATGTGTGATCGTGGTTATCAGAGAGTATGAAATAAATACTAAATAAAATTTCCAAATTACATATAGAGAACAAATCTCAGCAAGAGTTCATTCCATAGGCTCACTCTTCGTACCTTCTCTCCACTAATCAAGGATTCTCAACTCAACTCAGATCAGGTAGGAATTTAAAGCTTGTAATGTAAGGTTAGGGCATTGGTTATCAAACGAAGGTAAGGAATTAAAAATCAAAGAAAAGAGAGCTTACAAAAAAGATGAATACTTTAAAATTTCGACAAGCTTTCTAACTTTGTTTTTGCTCCTTTTTTTTTCAGTAATACATTCACCAACTACCATCTTCTTTTTCTCAAAATTTCATCATTAAGGTCCTTACTTTTCTTATATTCACAAGTTCGAGCCTCCTAAATTTTTTTCTTTGCACCTTATGACTTGTAACAATCATGTATCGACTTTTATTTCTTTGTCTTTTTCCCTTATTTTTTTCAGCTCAATACAATTTTTTTTTCAACACCACAAGTCATATATATATATATATATTTTTTTTTTCTTCTCCCTTTTTTCAAAATAACTTCTTCTCCTTCCATAACATAAAAAACAATAACCCACCATTGAAGCACAAGTTAGAAGTTTACATTAAGCTCTCTACAAGATTAAGGGTTAGTATTTAAGTAGTTTAAAGAAAGAAAATAAGATTTAAGGCTCAAAAAGGGTACTAAAAAAAATCATGAGATTTGGTAAGCTTGAAAGGCACAAACGATTCAAAGAAGGCCTATGACCATCGTCTCTGAGTCAAATCGAGAAAACCTTTCTATTTCGCCTCAAGAGGTATTCAAGTAAGTTCTAGAATGTAGGGAAGAGATTCATCAACTTTATGTAACTCAAAAATAATATAAAGGATTTAGTAAATACTAACAATAACCCATGTGCTCAAGTGTAAGTCATGCGAAAGTTATAACAAATATAGAACATAAGTCCGTCACCCTACTTAAAAACAAGAAAATAAGTACTTTTCTCAACTCATTCAAGACATTTTTAAAGGAACTCAAAAAGAATCATCCTTTAACTGAAATCATATTTTTTATTTTTTTTAAATAATGTAGAAAAATAAATAAAATTAAAAAAATAAAAAAAATAATTGAACAAGAAATACGAGAAAAAAAAAATGAAAATACTAAAAAAAATATTAGATATCAGAATAAAAGCATCTTCTCCCCCATACCTAGACCCTACATTGTCCACAATGTGATAAGAGTACCAAGAGTAGAGAAGAGACAAAGAAAAGAACAATACAACCTGGTAGAAGAGGCAGTATTAATGCATGTCTGCAAGAGTAGTGAACAATTTCTGTAATCTCCATGATAATGATAAGTTGTTTTATTACCCTACAAAACAAACATTTCATACCTTTCTACCAATCAAGTGGAATAAAAAAAATTAAATAAATAAAAATAAATAAAATAAAAATATAAAAATAAAATAAAATAAAATTTGGGTTGCCTCCCAAAAGCGCTAATTTTAAAGTCTTCAGCCAGACTCCCTAATTCTTTTGCATTCATCCAGGATCTATTTCTCTCATATTAAGCTCATGATTCACAATCAAAGAAGAGTTTTTAGGTGGAGCAATGCAGGCAAGATTAGAATTAACATTTTCAGTGCATATAAGGTTTTCTTTCTCAATAAAAGTATAATCTTTTGAACACATTAAAGGTAGAGTTTCTTCAATTAATTTATCATTTACATCTACTAAATAGCAATCAGAATTATCTTCTTTAGAAGGTTGTGAAGAAGTTTGAAAAATATTTAATCTAACCCTCATATTCATTACAGAGACATCAATAACCCCAGTTCTACAATTAATAGTGGCGTCAGCAGTAGCCAAGAAGGGACGACCTAGAATAATGGGGATATGATTTTGAGAAGATCTACCAGGTTCCATATCTAGGACTACAAAGTCTACAGGGAAGACACCTTTATCAATTTGAACTAGAACATTATCTATCCTTCCCCTAGGTACCTTGATAGACCTATCAGCTAATTGTAAGGTCATATCAGCTGGTTGCAATTCTCCTAATCCTAACTCTTCATAAACAGAGTAAGGAATCAAATTAACACTAGAACCTAAATCTAAGAGTGCCCTATCTATTTTATGATTACCAATAATACATGAGATAGTAGGGACACCAGGATCTTTATATATAGAGCTCACCTGTTCAGTTAGAAAGATTTTCTTAGAAACACTGGTTTTAGATTTTCTTTTAAAAGTACACATGTCTTTAAGAAATTTTGCATAGGATGGGACTTGCTTAATAACCTCTAAAAGTGGAAGATTAATTTTAACTTGTTTGAGATTTTCTAAAATATCTTCCCTTTTATTATCCTTTCTAAGATGTGGGGGTGGCAATAAAGCTTTTGGATAAGGAACCTTTGGTTTATATGAAGTCGTAGGAGATGATTCTAGAGTCTTAAAATTAGAGGAATAAGCTAGTTCCTTCTCTATCTTCCTTTCAATTTTAGTCATACAAATTCCCTTGGTTTCATTATTATTTGACTCACTATCTTTAATAGGTTCCACTACTTTATTATCTACCAACTTCCCATTTCTAATAGTAATTACAGCTTTAGCTTTCTCATGGTAATTAGCTCTAGGATTCTCTATTGAATGACTAGGAAGCTTACCCTCATCTCTTCTACTTATTGCATTAGCTAGTTGCCCTATTTGAGTTTCTAACTTAGCAATAGATTGGGTGTGTGAATCTAGAATTTGTGTCATAGATTCTAAACCTTTCAAAGCAGATAATACTTTTTCTTCAAAATAGAGTTTCCACTTTGAGGAGGATGAGGAGGTACATACCTTTGGGATTGAAAACCAAGGGGAGTAGTCATACCAGATTGTATGTTTTGTTGATATTGTTGTTGGCCTAATTGAACTTCCCCTCTTTGTTGCCTCTAGGAGAAATTAGGATGATTTCTCCAGCCTGGATTGTACGTGTTTGAATATGGGTCATTCTGACTGTGAAATCCTTGGGCTGCATTGACTTGTTCCTGCACAAATTCTGGAAATAGTGAAGCACTAGGACAGTCATAGATAACAAGAGAAGGACTAGAGCAAATTGCACAAACACTTTGCACATTAGTAGAATTAGTAGGCAATGTATTCAAAGCTAATAATTGATCAAATTTTTTAGATAAAGCATCAACTTTCCCAGAAAGATCTACATTTTGAGAAACTTCAAACATTCCTTTATTTCCTATTTGCCTAGATGTACCTACTCGTGAGGAGGTGGCATGTTGTTGTGAATTATTACTCAAATTTTCAAATAAATCCCATGCCTCAACTGCAGTTTTATAAAGAAAGGTAGCACCACAAGAGGAATCAACCATTTGGCGATTTCTCTCATCTAATCCTGAATAAAAGCTTTGTATTTGCTGCCATTTAGGGACTTCATGGTGAGGGCAACTACGAATAAGTTCTTTAAATCTCTCCCAACTCTCATGAAATTGTTCATTATTCTGTTGGGAAAAAGTAGTGATTTCTCTCCTTAACCTTGTAAGTTTACCCATAGGAAAATATTTTTTTAGAAATTCCCTAGACATCTCAGCCCAAGTACCTATTCTCTCATGTGTGTGCAACCAATGTTTAGCCTTATCCTTCAAATAAAAAGGAAAAAGGCGTAATCTAATAGCATCATCACTTACATTAGGCAGTTTAAAAGTAGAGCGAATTTCTAAAAACTCATCAATATGCTTATAAGGATTTTCAGAATCAAGCCCATAAAAAGATGGTAACATTTGAATAGTAGAAGCTTTGATTTCAAACTGATTAGCCTCAATTTCAAGTAGCCTATTACCTATTAGTGAATTATAAGTGTTAGGAGTAAAACACTCCCTTAATGCTCATGGATTTTCAGCCATTTTAACCTCACAAGTGTTAGTAATTTTTCCTTGTGCTCTAAGTGCCTTAAGTGTACGCTCTATCTCAGGATCAAATTCTTTTAAATCAACAGAGAGTGAACGACGACCATGCATTAATAAACCAATTCAAGGAAGAAGAAAAAAAATTTACTACAAATAATAATAAAGAATAAATTACTAAATTGAAGAATATAAAAAAAAAATAATAATAAATAAAAAATGAAGACAACTAAGAAAACAATAAAAAAAATTTTCATAAAAAAAATCAAAATAAATAAAATAAAAAAATATTACAAATTTAGGAGACAATAACACAAGCAATTAATTCAACTTTTCCTCGGCAACGACGCCAAAAACTTGATCGGGATTTTTATAACAAAGTTTTAAACCCAATACTTGCAAGTGCACAAGATCAAAGTAATATGAAAGTATTAGGGTAACCACAGAGAAAGGCTTAACTACTTAAATTATTATCTTCCTAAATTAATTCTATAAAAAGAATCAAAGTTTATTATCTAAAAATTATTACTAAATTAAATAAACCTAATAAATAAAATAACTAAAATAACGAGAGCTTAACCAAAGAGATGATTTAGAATCTTGAATCGACCACTAACCTATATAACAATGATTTACTTTTATTTAGAAGAAAAGATTAAACATTCATATGGTGATCTAGGCTACAAGCTTCGATTCACTAGAGGAATATATTGTGCTTAAATGCATGACATAATCCATCTAACCATTAGCATGACTTATTCATTCTATGACATAAATCATCTAAAATTAGCATGAACTATTCAATTCTAAAACCCACAATATACTTGCAAAAATCACATATCTCTCATACCCAAGACTGCAAGAATTAAGCATGGAAAAAAATAACAATTCCAAATAATTATTCTACAAGAACAATCACAAAGAATTAATTGCATCAAACCAATAACATCCCAAGATATGCAATCACATAAATAATAGAATAAATCTCCCAAAAATAAAATAAACCAAAGTCACATGGCTAGGGTTTCATCAAGATTCTAAAAATAAATTTAGTTCATGGCTAAAGGGACAGAAGGAACCAATTTTTTGGAGTAGATCATGGCTTTCTTCTTCTCCAATTGAAAGTCGCTGCAGCTCTTCTCTTTCTTTTTTCTCCAATTGAAAGTCGCTGCAGCTCTTCCCTTTTTTTTCTCTTCTTGTGTGGCTCTTCTATATATAGACAAAAGAGAAGAAAAATCCTAAACCTAAAAGGATACTACTAAAATCCTAATCCTTAAAGGATTCTATTAAAGTTCTAATCCTAATCCTTAAAGGATTCAAATACTGCAGCTTCCCTTTACCAAATTTAATATGGAATCTTTATTTTCCATTCTTCTTTTTAGAAATCTGCACAAAGATAAATAAAATAAATTAAATATAATAATTATGACTAATAAATAAATAAAATATTTTCAAAGGCTAATAATTAAAACTTAAGGTGTTTATTTTGTGCTAAAAATAGACTATATCAGGTACTAAGATCGATTTTTACCAATCAGTAAAGGGAGAGGAAGAAGATATTGTTTATGTGATAGAGTTAGATTTTTTAGTTTTCACTGTTTATTATTATGATTTGGGTTCTGTAATACTAAATAATTTTGTATAATAGTAATTAGTTTTCCAACAGGATTTAATTAAGAATATCTTCAAGGGACGTCCCTTGAGATGAAGTTTGAGGAAGGATAACAATATGAGAAGAATTGGGAACAAATCGTGGAGGATGATTATGTTAAGGCTATCTAGACCCTATATTTCCCCAATAAATGTTAGGATGATCTCTCCAGCCTTCACCGTAAGTGCTTGAGGAAGGATTACACCTTCCCTGTCTTGGATTAGGAAAACCTCCTACAACATTAACCATTCACCCTTATAGAAGGTTCGACATGTATCCGTGGTATGATTATATGCCATGAAAATTTTACATGCTTTAAGTTGTGCATTAATGTTATTATTCTGACAAAACCATTTCCCAACAAAGTTAGTGAGGTTTTCTAATTTTATTGTCAAGTGCATATGTACTTACCACACTAACTTTCCTAGCTGTTTTACTTAGTTTGCCAAAATTATGTGTCTTAGATGCCATGTTTGAAATACACTCATGAGCAGCTTGTGGAAAATATACAACCAATCTTTAGCTATACCCTGTAAGCTAAATTGAAAAGCACGCAACTTAATAACTTCTTCCTCTACATCTTCAGGTTTCATATTAGAGAAAAAAACATGAAATTCTTTTCAATGACTATGTAGTACCTCCTTTGGTAACCCATGAAAAATAGGCACCAGTTGGATAAAAAAATTGCAACTTAAATGCATTAGTTATTTCATGAAAAATGATGCACAAAGGTCGATTGTCCATAGTTACTTAAAGGTATTTTTAAAGTCTAAGTTTACTCACATGCATCTTGTGCATCACGTAGAAAAAAACCAGCTTCAGGAGTTCTGTGCACCTTCTTGTACATGGTGTGCAACATCTTTGAAATCTCGTGGCTGAACTTCTTCATTTTTTAAGCCATAAAATTAACTATTTGGTTCCAAGAACCTAAAGACATCGAATTACATAAAATGAGTAGATTGCATACCAATATAACAGAAAACGCATTAAAAGACTAATTATAAAAGGTCCAAGAACTTAATATTTTAACATTTAACAGGTAAATTGATATATAATTCCTTTCTATTTAACTTTGAGAAATTTAATTAATTTTATATTTTTCCCTCAGTCCTTCAGTTTAATAAATAAGTCCAATTAACTTTTTACATTTCAAATCTTCAAAAATCCTCACACAAAATTTGGCTTCACATAAAATGCAACAAAAATAAGGCCGCCATATAAGAAGAATTATTTGTTAGCCAAACATTCCTAATCTCCAATTTGTGTTTACCTTTCCATAGGGTAGTTTTTGTCTCAATGGGCCTAAGGGAGTAAACCTCTGGTTAAAATTGTAGGGACTTTTCCTATGCCAAAAGTTGAACAAAATGAAATGGAGCCCATCGAGTATAACTTAAATACCCTCTTTCTAGATCTCAATCTTCACTATCAAAGTTTGTTGAGGTAGTCATTATTCGGTTCAACAAGCTTAAGTCTCTATATGCTAGCCAAAACTGCTGGCTAAACCAAAATCTGAGGTTGATAATTCAAAAATTGTTGAGAAAAATCAATTCTTGTTCTTTAATTAAAATCCTGAAAACTTGAGTTCTTAGAAGAACAGGGTGAAAAGAAAGGATAAAGAGAGAAAGAGAGAAGAACAATAGCTCCTAAATCATCTCTCACTCCTTAGTGTTTTTCACACAACATTATGATATTAATACCCTATTAAGTTTCATAATAAGAATTTAAAATAAAAGAATAAAATAAAGAATAATAGTAATTAAAAGTTAAACTTTTAAGACTTCTAATATAATTTACGACCTGTTTTATGCGGGCACAAAGAATTTTGTGTGCCCACGTAAAATTTCCAAAAACCTTTCAAATCTTAAGAGGCTTACATTGCCCATAAATTTTGGGTGCATGCACAAAGTGTCCAAAACCTTCAAGCTTCTTATAGGGCTTCAACTCAATTGTGAAAAGACTTGCTTGATGACACACAATGCTTAACTTCTTAACTTATGCATTTTTCTTGTACTCCTCTATTGATAAATCTATCCACAAGCTTTCCTTGATCAAACCTTATACTATTCTTTGCAATTGTATTCCTTATCATCCACATAAATTGTCATAATCCTTCACCCAGCAAAACAAATAAGAGTGAAGAAGTAATCTCATCTATAAAAAGGAAAATTAATAAAAAACAAGACATCAGTTTATTAAAATCATGACAAATGACTACTACTTCTATATAAGCATGATATTTTAATCCCTATCAAACTCCCCAAAGCTTAGATCTTTACTTGTCCTCAAGCAAAATAAACTTAAAAATACCAAGTAGAGTTGTCAAAAGATAAGAAAGAAAGATTACCTTCTCAGTTAAAAGTTTCCATGAAAGAATCTATTAGAAGAATTCCAGAAGCTCAAAACGGAACAT
This sequence comes from Catharanthus roseus, assembly GCA_028651295.1. Taxonomy (NCBI): domain Eukaryota; kingdom Viridiplantae; phylum Streptophyta; class Magnoliopsida; order Gentianales; family Apocynaceae; genus Catharanthus; species Catharanthus roseus. Next base: position 3,504,574 of record JAPQWS010000050.1, on the reverse strand, counting down.
GTACTAGTGTCACGAACACACAATCTTACAACAAACCTTCCCTCAAGATTTAGTGTAGCAATATGATAAACCTTCACTAGCTACATGAACACTCACACTAAAAAGGATAATTTCTTTTCTCAAGTACCTACGCAATAGTCATGGTCTAACATAAGCTTGCCCATTATCTCATCCCTCCTCCAAATAAAATGACATAAACACAAGTAAGTCAAGAAACCATTAGTCACATAGGTTGTAATGTAGGCTTGGATTAAAAGTAGGATAAATATTTCAGAAATGTAGCTTAAATAGCCAAAAGAATAACGGAGCAAAGTTCAACAAACTCCGACCCCACCATCATCTCAAGTTACAAATCCCAACTTCTAAAATAAATCAAAACACCCTTGGAACATCATGTGCAAAATCAACACCAACACCAACCAATGTGAAACAAAAAAACTTAAGAGAAATCGCACTCTCATAAGAAGAAGCGTTGTATTCGAATAGTCCAATTATTATGACCAAGAAATTCTTTAATACACAATATTTTTTTCTTTTCTTTTATTTTTTCTTTTTTGATATTATTTACAATAAAAGAAAATGACATCATGAAGTAAAATAACTACAAAAGCCAAAGAGTTTTAAGCATGTACAAACATCTCAATAATTTTATATTTTTCTCTCATTCCTTAAAGTTTATAAATTAGTCTAACTAACTTTATATATTTCAAATGTTCTGAAAAGTCCAAACAAAAACTGGCTTCACCTAAAAACTCGCGATAAAAATAACGTCGCCACACATAAAGTTTCCTCACAAGAATGATTAATGATTGGCCAAACATTTAAATCTCCAACTTCTGTTTACCTTTCCATAGAGCAGTTATTTGCTTAATAGGCCTATGGAGTGAAGCTTAGGTTGAAATTGTAAGAATCTTTCCCATCGTTAAAGTTGAACCAAATAAATGGAGCTCAAAGAGTATAAGTACATTAATAATAGGCCTAGGGAGTAAACCTCAGGTTGAAATTGTACACTATTTCTTTACCTTGATCTTCACTATCTAATTTGTTGACATAGTCATTATTCCGTTGAACAAGATTACGTCTCTATATATGCTAGCCAACCAAGCGCTATTTTTTGTTATCGCAATTTTGTGAATACACTTATAAATTTTCATAATCGAGTGATTTTTTATTTTTTTGCCTTCAATAAATTTGTAATATTTTTGCGTTCTCTATCTAAACAATAATTTGTTTTTGACTTCATAATTACTTCTTCTAAATAATTACATTCATGGGAAACCAGTTCAATCTATCCTGATTTAGGCCCTGTTTGATAAAATATTAAAGTCTAAAGTCTGAATTGTTTAAATTGTGAATTATTAATCTTAAGTTTCACCGTTGAATCTTAATGTTAATGATGAATTAATTAATAAGTGATAATTATATCAAAAAGAGTAATAATTTGATAAATAATATACATAAAGATTTCAGACATCAGAGAGTAAAAAATTTCACTTAAAATTACAATTACGATTAAACACATCATAAACAATTAAGTTGCTTATAAAATTTTGTCAAACGCACTTAAATGTTAAGTACTTAATGATATATGTTATCAAATGCACTTAATTCAATAAACTCTTAACTAATAAAATTCAGGAAGTGAATTAATTTAACAAATGAAGGACTAACTCTTTTGTATTCAATGTAATTGTGGAAAAAATATCATAACAAGGATTTTTATTTCGAATGACCAACGAGTTTTTTTTTTTTTAGGATGACCAAACGTACAATAGGAAATATTTTTTTAAAAAAAGTAAGAAAATTAAACATTTAAATCATCATTACCCCTTTATAGACTTTGGGCAGATTTTGGTATTTATTTTAATTAAATTTTTGTATAATTTAAGTTTCATTGGAAAAAAATAACATTAATATTTATTCATTTGCAAGGGTAAAGTAAAGGAAAAATGAAAATATAATGACTTATAAAGGTAACTTTTTTATAAATGAACAACTTTAAGTTATCATTATTAATCCTCACTAGTAGTACTCGTTTAATTGTTAGAAATATTTGATTTTATTTTATTTATTTTCCCTTTTTTCTTTGTCTTGCAAATTAATTATAAGGAAAAAAAAAATGTTGCTCATTCTGTCATTTGTTGCATTATATGGAAGTGGAAGGGAAAATTTACGGGTAACATATGCAAAGGAAGGACAAAAAGAAAAGCAAAATTAAAAAGAATAAATAGAAAAGAAGTGATGGCTTACGTGGTATTTGAATTGGAAACCAAGTTTGTTAGCAAGTTTTCTTCTGATCGAATTGGAATGTCACTATCTAATATAACAATATAGAGGTCTGCAAGCAGAGGGCTTGCTCTTGAGTGATTCAATATCAGAGGAGAGAGGAAGCCACAGCTATCATCGAAGGCATTGAAACCTATATTCTTTTTCAAGAATTTAGTTCTTTCTTTCTTTTTAACCATGAATTAATTAATTTTTTATTTCGAATCATATTTTCCTTTTATTTATGAAAATTTTCTTAAAATATTTTATGTGATTACATATTCATAGAATGTTTATTTGTTGGATTCAAATATTTTTTGGTTGTTGTTCTTGTACAATACGTTTATCCGTACATAATTCTTGTAGTTTTGAATATGAAAGATATGTGACTTTTGCAAGTATTTTATTGGTTTTAGAATTTAATAGTTTATGTTAATTATAAATGAGTTATGTCACAAGATTGAATAAATCATGCTAATAGCTAGATGGGTTATATCATGCATTTAAGTACAATATGTTTCTTTAGTGAATCAAAACGTGTAGCCTAGATCACCAAATAAAAGGTCTAATCTTTTTCTTCTAAATAAAATTTAATTATTATTATATAAGTTAGTAGTTGGTTTAAGGTTCTAAATCATCTTTTTTTGTTAAACTCTTTTTAGTTTTTAATTTGGTTATTTTATCTATAAGTTTTAATTAATTGAGCAATAATAATTGAGGAATTGATTGTCTTTTAAATTAATGTAGGAAGATAATAGTTTAGATGGTCAAGCCTTTCTCTTTTGTTTGACACCCTTTTACTTAACCCTATTACATTGATCTTGTTCACTTACAAATATTGAGTTTAAAATTTGTTTGAAATATCCAGACCAATGACTTTAATTTAGTGCAAAAATAACGACAAAAAAGAAAAGAATTAGAGTTAGTAAAAACATGTCGGTGAGATCTAAGAGTTTTTTTTTTTTCAAATAATCGTGTTTTTAAAGAATATTCCCCAGTTAACCTAAATTTTGTTGTCTTAGCAGGAGACCCATGTAGACGTATTCTAGAAACACATACCGTGTAGGCCTGTTCAGTTAAAACACATTCAGTGCATTAGTACTTCATATATTGCTTTTAATATATACTTATATTTATTTTGTTTTTTGTTAGATAATGCTTTTTATTAAATCAATTTACTTTTCTGTTTTCAAATAATTTTATTGATATATTTGTCTTCAAAAACTCTGAATAAAATTTTTAAGAAAATTCTAAACACTAAATCATTAAATCATAAAAACTCTTAAGGAGAAAAATCGGTGTTGAGAAAATCGGACTGGAGATCAAACTAATCGAGCTACTTGTAAATTGTTTTATTAGTTCCACTGGTCGAACCAAGGGACGAACATTATGTTTTATAAAAAATTTTACATATGTTAATAATTAAGCAAAAAAATTTTATCAAGGTAAGAATTTTTCTAAAACATGTTGAAATTATTTCATTCTATTCAAACATGGATAGTAATAAAACATAATTTATTTACACACATATCACACACGCTATTTTTCACTAAATACAATTAAAAATTATAATTCAAGAATGCAAAAGATCTATAAAATTTAAAAAAAAGAAAGCGCTTGCTTGAGTAGTCCCTGATTCTCTGCATATAAATGAAGCACTGGTCCTCTTGATATCTTTGTGAGATTATGGTGACCAAGTTAGGTTTAATCCCAACGTGTTTTGGCGGAATGGAACATTCCATATTGGCCAGTTGGTCTCTTAACTGGGGTTAATACTCGATTCTACCACTCCTCACCTTTTTATTTAGCACAAAATAAAAAATAAAATTTAAAAAAATACAAATTCTTTTAGTAAAAGTAAATTTATATTATGTATAATTGACTTAGTCATGAAAAAAGAATTTAAGAACTATTTACTCACCTTTTAAAGACAAAATTTTTTTGAATAAGTGAAGACGATCTTTCTTGCTTTTTTTAGAATACATGTTCAAATATTAACTTCTTAAAAAAATTATAATTTGCAAACCATACATTCCTAATATTATTTTGTCTCTTTTTAAAATTTTTTTCCAACTATCATTTTTGAGATATCCTCTATAAAAAAGAGAAAGCAAATGATCTTGTTTTTGAGACATATAAAAGGTCCAAGTTCTCCCAATATCCACAATGCCGCACCACTATCTCTTTTTTCCTTTTATTATTGTGCTCCTTTTATCCTTCTTTTTCTCCATTTTCCTTACACAGTAGAGTGAACTCTTGTTTCTCTTTTTTCTTTTTCCTTCTTATGCCTTCCTCCTCAGAGACTACTGTTGTTTTCCTATTCCCCTAATTCCCTATGTTCTCCATTCTCTTCCCTTCATAAACTTATCATACAATTAATTTTCTCCGCACCTCACATTCATGTCTTCTTTCCTTCTTTTCTTCCATGCCGCTATTTTGGTTTTGAAATGGTTAGATGACATAGGTGGAGAAGTGAGGTGAGAGCGGGAATGGCAACAAAAGCTCATTTGTCTGTGGTTTTGTATCAAAATATTTTTTTTCTTAAAAAAAGAAAAATTGGGATCAACTTATTTCAGCGATTCCCAATCGAACTACCTGATTTTGACTGAGTTTCACAGGTTTACCACTATAACTACTAAAAATAAAGATAATATTATTGCTCTTAATTTTGTTTTATATATGTTTGATATTTCCAATATAAATTCAAATCTAGAATTTAAAAAATCCATTCTAATTACAAGGTTAGTAAAGTGAAAAAATAATTTAATAATAATAAAACTCATATTAAGAGGCCTTAACAAATCTCCCAAAACAAAACACAAATAACCGAAATGGAGCAATACGCATAATACTTTTGTGAAGTGAGTAGTATTATTATTACAATATGGGTTATATTATCAAGATTCTCTTAGTACACAAATAAAAATAGAAATAAAGCCGAGCCTATTTGTAAGTTTAAAAAAAATTTATAACTATGCAAACAAGCCAAGTAAAAAAAATTTACGAAATAAATAAATGGCATCCCCACATTGCATAATCTCATATAAATTGATGCCTGAAAAAAAATTTTAATATAAGGAAGAAAATTTTATTAAAGAATCATATTAGTCTCAAGTAGCAAATTATATATATTGTTAAGCCCTTTAAAGTGCTTACTAGAGATAACCCGAAATTTGTTGCAATCAATTAATGATGTATATTATTATATAAATTGATATATAGTATAGAATGTGGTAAAGAGATGCAAGAATCATATAGGAAAGGCAATATTGTTGAGTTCATGATATTTATTTAGTGAATTTGGAATGCTAGAAATTAAATTTCTGAGCAATAACTAGTTTCAAACAGCACATAAAGATGTTACTTTTTTGTCAAAGTAAATTGAAGTAAGAAATAACTTCAATATAATACAAAGACCATGGATAAGTCAGTAATTGGGAGCAAAGAGGTGACATGGAATATTGCCGATAATAAGATGTTCTATTCATGTGTCGATGGAGCATTCTAACTACAATATAATTGCGACAATGGTGCCTAATATAAGTGTAGGACCTGAAGATGCAAAAGCTAATCTTCAAGAGACTCGAACGGCTCCTTACATTCAAATACAACGTAAAATTAATGAGAACGGGAACATGTTCTCTCGCCTTTAGCTCATATAATTTACTCTCTGAATATGAAAGGAGATAAACTAGGAGATGGGGATTTTCATTTTAAGGGTATAAACTAACATAATGGTCAGAGAAAATAAAAAATCGGCAATTATTTGAGTGGAGATTACATAGACTATTTAATATAATTGTTTAAATTGAAATACCTGAACCTCCTCAAATGCAATAATATTAAATGAATAATGTTGACAGTATTACGAAAATAATATATGATAAATATGTTAGATTAATAATGTTAAATTTTTTTGATATCATTTTGATAGTCAAATAAAAATTTAACTTTACTGAACAAATATTTAAGAGGCAAAAGTTCTATAATTTGTAACAATAACCATTAATTCTAAACAAATATAGAGCTTTCATTTTACCATCCATTATTATTAATATTAAATTGACACTGGAAAATCTATATAAATAAATTTTACTCATCCTAATTTAAAAAAAAAAAAAAAAAAACTCCAGGTGCAATGCACATGACTGTTCCTAGCAATTCTTAGAAAGGCAAATGATAATGTAAGCTTTCTTCCTCTAAATACTCCAAAACCATATATCAATTTTTAATAGATGAATTTCTTCTCTTCGAAAGAAAGGTTGTATTTCAACCCCTCATTCTCAAGGTATTTAAAGATGACTCATGGATAACAAGATAATTAGAATTCATCAATTCAAATTCATACTCATTAATCAAAGAACTTCAGGAAAAAAAAGAAAATAGAAAAATAGGGTTTAAAGAAGTAAGAAGGAAGTGCAAGAATGCCACTCTCATATGATGAATAAGTAGGATAAAAACAAACAAGTTATCCAATTCCAATTTATCCTTCATAAAAAATAGAAGGAAGTTTCATCAATCATATTCTTCGAGTATGTTTAGAAAGAAGCAACCTAAGAGGAAATTTTAAATCTAGACCCATCAACAGTTTGACAAATACCAAGAATCTTCTAGAAATATGCATTCCCATAGAAATCCTTCACAAAAGATTTAAGCCGATGTTAGCAAAAAATGAGGGCTATCAAGTCCTCTCCCCTTATATTCAACATGCATACCATCAAGCAATAGATATGAAACACCATCAACAAAATTAGAATAGTAATTATGAATTATCTAATCAAAAGAGTCATGATTTAATCTCAAAGTAGATTCAATGGAAAACATTGTCATCATCTCTAAAGACATGGGTAGGAAGACTGCAAAATATAGAACCAATCACAATGGAATTTTTTTCCGGGTATATTTCATAACGAGCTCACATATTGAGAAGTGTCTCTATCGTGAATGAGTACAAGAGAAAATCGTGACATCCCCAACTACCTCCCTAGGTTCCATTGGGAGGTGAGTAAGAACCTACTTCTCGTAAGTTAGTCCAAGACAATAGGATTTTTTTTAAGGTGCATGAATGAACTATCTATTACACAAGGTGTTTTTTTTTTTTCTTAAACAAAAGGACATCATTACATCATATAATAAGTTTAATAATAATAAAAGTAGATAAATCGAAAAATTGTAATTCCATAGAAGTCTCTTACTTCACTCTAAAAGATTATCTGCTCGCGGTTCATTATTAAATACTAAGTTCTACCGCCCCTTACCTTTATTTGGCACAAAATAAAAAATAAAATTAAAAAACAAAATTATTTTAATAAAATTAAATTTATATCATGTATAACTAACTTAGTTATGAGAAAAGAATTTAAGAACTATTTACTCACCTTTTGAAAAAACAAAATAATTTGAATAAGTGATGACATTTTTTCTTTATTTTTTAGAATAAATGTTCCAATCTTAAGTTCTTAAAAAAAATTCTAATTGTTAAATCATATATTCCTAAAATTATTTTGCCTCTTTTAAAATTTTTTTCCAACTATCATTTTTTAGATATCCTCTGTAGAAAAGAGAAACAAATGATCCTTCTTTGAGCTAAATAAAAGGCCCAAGTTCTCCCTATAGAGAAAACAGTCCAAATTATTTTTCTTCTTCATTTTTCCTTACCTAAGCCGTAGTGCCGCACAACTATCTTGTTTTTCTTTTATTATTGTTTTCCTTTTACCCTTCTTTTTCGACATTTTCCCTCGACCTTAGAGTGAGCTCTTTTTTTTTTTTCTTTTCTTTTTCCTTCTTATTCCTTTCTCCTCACAGACTCCCCTTGTTTTCCTATTCCCCTAATCCCTATCATTCTCACATTCTCCTTACATTCATACACTTATCATACAATTGATTTGCTCCTCACCTAACATTCATGGCTTCTCTCCTTTTTCTTCTATGTTGCTATTTTTTATTTTAAAATGGTTGGATGACATAGGTGGAGAAGTAAGATAAGAGCGGGGATAGAGGCATAAGCTCATTTGTCCATTTTTCTGTGATTCTGTATCAACATATGTTTTTTTTTAAGAAAAAAAAAAATCGAGGTCAATTGGTTTGAGCGATTCCCAATCGAACTGCCTGGTTTTGACTGAGTTTGACAGGTTTACTACTGTAAGTACTAAAACTATAGATAATATTATTGCTCATAATTTTATTTTATATATGTTTGATATTTCCAGTATAAATTCGGATTTGTGATTAAAAAAAAAAATTCATTCTTATTTACAAGAATAGTAAAGTAAAAAAATAATTTAATAATAATACAAACTAATATTAACAGACGTTAACAAATGTCATAGAACAAAACACAAATGACAAAAATAGAGCAAAATACACAATAATTTTGCGAAATGAATAGTATTAGTATTATAATATGCATTATATTATCAAGATTCTCTTAGTATGCAAGATTTTGCCTAGTTGTATCTTATACAAATGAGAAAAGATCAAAACATGCAAACAAGGAAAAAAAAAAAACTTACAAAATAAAGAAATGGTATACCCACATTGCATAATCTCATAAAAATTGATGCGCTCAAGACACATTTTAATATGAGGAAGCAAATGTGGTTAGGAATGAGATTAATATCATGTAGCGATTTACATAATTTTTTAAGCCCTTTAAAGTGCTTAGAAGAGATAAGAAATTTGTTGCACTCAATTAATGGCGTATATTATTATATAGATTGATATATAGTACATAATATGGTGAAGAGATGCAAGAATTATATAGGGAAGAGGATATTGCTGAGTTCATGATATTTATTTGGAGGGCTTGGAATGCTAGAAATTAAATTTTTGAGTGACAACTAGTTTCAAATACATGATGAGGATGTTACTTTAGTCAAAGTAAATTGATGTGAGGAGTCAATGTAATTTAAAACAAATGCCATGTATAAGTCAGCAATTGGGAGCAAAGAGGTGAAGTGGAGTATAACGGATGATAGAGGTTCTATTCATGTATGCATGGAGTATCAAGCTGTACCTCTGATGACGATATAATTAATGCAATGGCACCTAATTTTAGTGGAGGAACTGAAGATGCACAAGCTAATTTGGAAGAAGCTCGAACAGCTCCCCAACATTCAAATAGAGTGCAAATTAATGAGAACGGGAAGATGATCTCTCACCTTTAGCTCATGTAATTGACTCTCTAAACTAGGAGGTGATGTTCTTTAATTTAAGGGTATAAAAAAATCTAACGGTTAGGGAGAATAAAAAATCACGATTATCAGAATGGGGATTAGATTGACTATTCAATATAATTATTTAAATTGAAAAACCAAAACTTCCTAAGATGCAATAATAACTCATTAATGATGTTGACAGTATTAGAAAAATAATATATATAAATATGTTAGATTAATAATGTTAAATATTTTTTTATATCATTTTGATAATCAAATAAAAATTTAAACTTTATTGAATAAACAATTAAGAGGCAAAAGTTCTATAATTTGTAATAGCACAAATTAATACTAAAACAATTCAAAGCTTTCATCTTAACATTTTATCATTATTAATACAATTGACATCGAAAAATATATATAAACAAAATTTTACTAATCCTAACTATAAACAAAAGTCCACTTTCAATGCAAATGATTGTTCCTGGTAATTCATAAAAAGACAAATGATAATGCAAGCTTTCTTCCTCAAGATATTCAAAAACCTATTCGTGAATTCTTAAGAGAATGAATATCTTCTCTTTGAAAGAAAAGTTGTATTTCAAACCCTCATTCTTAAAGTATTTCAAGATGGACTCGTGTATAAAAAGATAATAAGACTTAATCAATTCCAAATTCACACTCATTAATCCAAGAACTTCAAAGAAAAAAAAAAATGAAAAATACAGTTATATAAGTAACAAGAAAAGGCAAGAATGCCATTCTTATATGACCAATAAGTAGGATAAAGAGAAACAAGTTATCTATCCAATTTATCCTTCATCAAACATAGAACCGAGTTTCACCAATCATATGCTTTAAGTATGTTCTGGAAGAAGTAATTTAAGAGGAAATTATGAATCTAAATCCATCAACAGTTTGAAGAATACCAAGAATCTTCTACAAATATGCATTCTTATGGAAATCCATAAAAAAAGATTTAAGTACTGGTTAGCAAAAAATGAGGGATATCAAGTCCTCTCCCTTTATATTCAATATGCATATCATCAAGCAATGGACTAGAGAAACCATCAACAAAGTTAGAATTGCAATTATCAACTATGTAATCCAATGAGTCATGATTTTATCTCAAAGTAGATTCAATGGAAAATAACACATCATCATCTCTAGAGACATGGGAAGGAAGACTGACATCCCCAACTACCTAAAGTGCTTAGAAGAGATGACAAGAAATTTTTTGCACTCAATAGATGGTGTATATTATTATATAAATTGATATATAGTATAGAATATGGTGAAGTGACACAAGAATCATATGGTGAAGAGGATATTGCTGAGTTCATGATACTATTTTGGGGAACTTGGAATGCTAGAAATTAAATTTCTGAGTGACAATAGTTTCAAACACCTAAGGAGAATGTTATTTTTGCCAAAGTAAATCGACGTAAGGAGCAACTACAATTTAAAATAAAGGTCATGGAGAAGTCAGTAATTCGGAGAAAAGAGGTGAACTGGAGTATACCGGATGATAAGATGCTCTATTTATGTGCCAATGGAGCATTCAAGTTGTGACTCTGACAACGATATAATTGCTGCGACGGTCCCTAATTTTTGTGGAGGAACTGAAGATGCACAAGCTCATTTGGAAGAGGTTGGAGCTCGAACAACTCCCCAACATTCAAATACAATGCAAAATTAATGAGAATGGGAAGATGATTAATAATGTTTAACTTTCTTATATCATTTTTGATCATCAAATAAAAAGTTAACTTTATTGAATGAAATAATTAAAAGGCAAAAGTTCTATAATTTATAATTATGACCATTAATACCGAAACAATTCAAAGTTTTCATCTTACCATCTTATTATTATTGATATTCAATTGATATTGGAAAATCTATATAAAGAATTTTTCTATACCTTTTAATTATTAAAGAATGATCATTATTTAAAAAACAAAATTATACTAATCCTAATTAAAGAAAACAGTCCACGTGCAATGCACATGGCTGTTCCTAGTAATTCTTTAAAAGGCAAATCATAGTACAAGCTTGCTTCCTCAAAATACTCCAAAAACCATTCGTGAATTTTAAGAGAATGAATATTTTCTCTTTGAAAGAAAACTTATATTTCAAACTCTCATTCTCAAAGTATTTCAAGATGGACTCATATGTAACAAGATAATTAGACTTCATGAATTTAATTCATACTCATTAATCCACGAACGTAAAAAAAAAAAAAAGAAAAGGCTTTATGGAAGTAACAAGGAAGTGAAAGAATGCCATTCTCATATGGCCAATAAGTATGATCAAAACCAAACAAGTTATCCAATTCCAATTTATCCTTCATCAAAGATAGAACAAAGTTTCATCAATCAAATGCTTCAAGGAAGTTCCAAATGAAGCAATCTAAGAGGAAATTTTGAATCTAGACCCATTAACAGTTTGGCAAATACCAAGGATCTTCTACAAAGATGCATTCCCATGGAAATCCATCACAAAAAATTTAAGCAATGGTTAGCAAAAAGTAAGGGCTATGTGTTGGGAAAACTAATTACTATTACAAATAAATCTATTTACTATTACAAATAAAACTAAAAATAGCGGAAAAATAAACCTGTGAATTACAATAATTTCTTCCTCTTCTTCCTATGAGTCGGTTCAAGCCGAGAATGGGAAGACTAAATGGCAGCCAAAACAAACAGTCAAGAGAAGAAAATAATAAAGATAAATGCACCCTTACCTGCTGCGGCGATATAGGTACCGCCAACGGAGAACCACCGTGCAGGGATATTCGCAGCACCGAGTAGTGGCGAAGAGCGGCAAGCCGCGTCGAGGCGCCAACAATGAACACAACGAGATCGGTGAAGATGGAGGTTTTCCCTCAGTCTACGGACCACAATATCATCTGTTCCTCTCTCTATCTCCCTCTCACACCCTTTCTATTTCCCTAAAGCAAACAGCAATCAAGAAATAATTGCAAGAGACTGATGATCGGTACAAGCAAGCAGCAGCGCGGAAGCCGAAGAGGCGAAGAGACAGCGGTTACAGCTAGCCACAAAAACCGAGAAAGGAAGAAGAAGAGACAGAGATGCAACAGGCAGCAGAGGAAGAGAAAAAGAAAAGAGAATCGGTCATGTGTCGTGTGAACCAAGGAGAAGAGAGGGTTGATATAGATCAAGTCACAACGGACAAGCTCGGGCTGTCCCGGCCCGGATCTCTGACCAATGCAACAACATAATCTTTCTATTGTGGCCCAATAGTAACATCACTGGGAAAGTTGGGAAGGAAATTGTTAGCCCTAAGGGCATTAATACTTGTGGTTTGATTATGATTAACATATGCTTGTGTGAGTATGTTAGCTAAACCTTCATAGAACAAAAGAAGAACATGTGAAGTCTCAAAGTCTCAAGCAAAAGATCTTGTTGATGAGGGCAAAATAGAGAAGAAGAGATCAAGCCATGCCAAGATCAAATCATCGAAGACATTGAAGGCATTGTGTTGTTAGAATGAACTAGGTACTATCTTGTAAACTCCCTAGTCTTAGTCTTTGATTAATTGATCATATATGAAGCTCTTCTTATGTTTTTCTAAAGTATAATCTTTTGTTAAAATCTAAGTATTCTTGACTGAAGATGTTTTGGAAAGTTTTTCTTCCCTTTAAAATGATTGTCAAGAATACATGCCTTTGAAACAAGGAATAAAATTTTTGTTTAAAAGGAAACATGGCTGAGGAAACAAAAATTCGGTAGTCCGATTTTAAAACCGATCGCCCGGTTTTTCCAAAGTAAAAATTCAGCAGTCCGTTTTTCAGAAAAACAAGTCCGAATCTTTCTGTCCAAGAATTCGGTCATCCGATTTTTCTCTAAATCAAAAATTCGGCAGTCCGTTTTCTAGCTTGATCAAGTCCGAATCTTTCTGTTTTAAAGAACCGGAAGTCCGTTTTCAGGAACCGGTCGTCCGGTTTTTGCTGTCACTGTAAAAAATATTACCGTTGCACAGAATGCAACGGTCATTTCTGAAAAGCAACAGCTATTTTCTTTAGGCAACGGTCTTGAGCTTCAAGACTCTATATAAACACTCAATTATCAGCCATAAATGCAACAAGTTTGGGAATTATTCATTGAGAACATTTAAGACATTTAAAGAGCTTCAAAAATACATTTATTGCAAATCATTTTCAATCCCAAACAAAAATCTTCTTGAGCTTCATTGTTGATCATCCATCAAAGAAGAAGAAAAGAGGTGCTTGTAGAAGTATTCCATTGAGTTGTAATCTTCCTCTTCTCAAGCTCATTCGGTAACATTGTTCCTTACTCTTCCTATTTTTTATTGTGATCAAAGGTTTGTGGAAAACCCTTTGAGTGATCCTTTGATAAACTTGTTGTATTGTTGTGTTTAAGGTTTTAGTGTAAAACCCTTGAAGGGTGAACCTTATTGTGTAGTTGTGTAACCAACTTTGAAGTTAGTGGATTTGTGAAATCCTTGGGTTGAGTCTCAAGGTAGTGGATGTAACTCTTTGAGAGAGTGAACCACTATAAATTGTTGTGCATGTTCTTTAATGTTTAACTCTATGCTCATTTCTTAATTGCCAATACTATAAGATTGTGTTTTGTGTGTATTCTTATTAAAAAGAGTTTTAGAAATCTTTCACAAACAAATTGGAGGTTTATCTTTCTAATCACACAAAAGATTTTTTAAAATTAGCCAAAAACCTTATTCACCCCCCCTCTAAGGTTTTTCAATTGGTATCAGAGCGGGGCTTCTCTAAAAAAGGACTAACATCCTTGAAGCAATAGATCTTTATTTCACTATGGCTAATGTTTCTAGTTTACCATATGTAGAAGGCTCTTCTACAAATAGACCTCCTCTTTTCGATGGTACAAATTATACTTTTTGGAAATCTAGAATCAAAATATATATTTGCTCTATTAACTTTAATCTTTGGAGCATTGTAGAGAAAGGACCTTATGTTCCTATAAAGGATGGAATAGTCAAGAAGGTCGAAGATTATGATGAGATTGACTCAAGAAAGATGACTCTAAACTTTCAATCTATGAACATATTGAGTTGTGCCTTGGATGCTAATGAATACAATAGAGTGAGCGGATGCGACTCGGCTCATGAAATGTGGAAGTTACTTGAAGTAACTCACGAAGGCACCAATCAAGTGAAGGAGTCTAAGTTGGCTATGTTGGTGAGAGATTATGAGTTATTCATGATGAAACAATATGAAAGCATTGGTGACATGTTCACAAGATTCACCAACATCACAAATGGCTTAAAGGCGTATGGAAAAGAGTACACAAGGGGAGAAGTAAATAGAAAGATTCTTGATTCACTCCCAAAAGCATGGCAACCAAAAACTCTTGCCATTGAGGAATCAAAAGAGTTAAGTCAACTTCCTATTGAAGAACTCATAGGATCTCTCCTCACTTATGAGATGAAAATAAAAAGATTAGATGAAATGGAAGATGAAGACAAAGGAAGAAAAGACATAGCACTCAAAGTGAATGTTGATGATCATACATGCTCGTCAAACAATGAAGATGAGATTGAGGATATGGCCTTAGTAATAAGGAAATTTAAAAGCTTTTACAAAAAGGACTTCAACAGAGGAAAGAATCCTCCATTCAAGAAAGGAGGACAAAGTTCATCACTCTTCAAGGCTAGGTGCTTTGAATGCAATAGCGCCAATCATCTTGTAGCCGATTGTCCCAAGGTCCTTGAAAAGGAAAAGGAAGCTTTAGAAGCCAAGCTTGAGGCATTGAAGAAGAAGAAGAAAGGCAAAGGCCTAATTGGAACTTGGGATCAAGACTCAAGTGAAAATGAAGAAGAAGAAAATGCCAACATATGCTTCATGGCACTAGAAAATGAGGTACAATCTTCACTTCCTAACTCTTCTAGTATCCTTGATGATGATTGTGATGTTGATCCTAGTTTAATGCTTATTGAAATGTATGATGAGTGCAAAAAGGTTACTAAACGAAACAAAGATTTGAAAAGTAAAACTCAATTTTTGTTAGATGAGAATTCAAGACTCATTTGTGAGAATAAAGCTATTCTTGAATCCTTGGAAGTTTTGAAGAAAGAAAAAGAGTGTTAAAATGATGACTTTCAAAAACTTGTTTTAGAAAACAAAAACCTTTGTGAAAAGATTTCCTCTCTTGAAAAATGTTTGATTGATTATGAAGTCTTAAAGAAAAAGGTGAGTGATCTCACTCTATGTGTTGAAAAGTTCACAAAAGGAAAAGAAAACTTTGAAAAACTTCTTGGCTCTCAAAGATCACCTTTTGACAAAAATGGTATTGGATACAATCATTCCAATATTTTTTCCAAACAAACTCGTTTTGTAAAAGCCTCCTCATCCCTTTTCACACTTTTGTTGTACTTATTGTGAAAAGAGTGGTCATAAAGCCACAAAATGTTTTATAAAAAGAAAGATTGAAAGGGGAGTAAAAACCGTTTGGAAAATAAAAGAAAATCCAACTAACATTCATGGACCCAAAAAGATATGGGTACCAAAAGACTTTTCTACTTCTTTTTTTAGGAACACAAGTCAAGGTCATCTAAGTGGTACTTGGATAGCGGATGCTTAAGACACATGACCGGATATGCATCCCTCATGAATGAACTAAAACCGAAGGTGGCTTTGTTACTTTTGGAAAGATCATCGGTATAGGTAACATTGCATATAGTTTATCTTCTTTAATTAAGGAAGTGCCTTTAATTGTTGGTTTGAAGTTTAATTTATCTCGTATTATTCAATTGTGTGATTATGGGTACAAAGTTGTTTTTAAAAGTGAATCTTCTTTTATCATAAACAAGCTTGTGAACAAAACTATTTTTGTTTCAAAAAGAGTTGGCATATGTCTATGTCTTTTATCTTGAAGTTCTCATATTCTCAAAACTTATAGTGTCTCTTGGTTCATGATGATGATGCATTTTTGTGGCATAGAAGGCTTAGTCATATTAGTATGGATTCATTGAACCATCTTTCCTCAAAAGAACTTGTTAGAGGCTTACCAAAATTTCACTTTGAGAAAACTAAACTTTGTGATGCTTGAAAAACAAATTAAGACCTCTTTTAAACCAAAGAAAATGATTTCAACTTCAAAACCTTTAGAACTCATTCATATGGATTTCTTTGGACCAATGAGGATCACTAGTCTTGGTGGTAAGAGGTATGCCTTTATCATTGTGGATGATTTTTTCTAAGATTCACTTGAACTTTGTTTTTAAGCCGAAAGGATGAAGCATTTCATGAATTTATCAAATTATTCAAAAGAGTCCAAACCTCCCTTGTTTGCAAATTGATTTCTATAAGAAGTGATAATGGGAGAGAATTCAACAACCAAGATTTTACAAAACCTTGTGATGATTTTGGTATTTTACATAATTTTTTTTTCGGTAGCCAAAATTCCTCAACAAAATGGATTTGTAAAAAGGAAAAATAGAACTTTACAAGAAATGGCAAGATCAATGCTTTGTGAAAACTCCCTTCCTAAATACTTTTGGACCGAGGCCGTTAACACCACATGCTACATTTGAATCGTGTTATCTTGAGACCTTCAATTAAAGAAAACTCCCTTTGAACTCATTTTTAATAAAACCCCCTCAATTAGTTATTTTAAAGTTTTAGGATGCAAATGCTTTATTTTAAACACCAAGGACAATCTTGGAAAGTTTGATCGAAAATCCGATGAGGGAATTTTTTCTTGGTTATTCTTCAAACAAAAAGGCTTTTAGAATTTTTCAACAAAAGAACCTTATGTGTTGAAGAGTCTATTTTGATGAAACTAACATTTTTGACAAGAAAGATGATGATGACATAGATAACTCTTTAAAATACCAACCTTTGTACACTCAAGCAATGGAAGAACATGCTTATGGAGGAAGAAGAGATTGAAGCAACACAAGAAAATGATCAAGAAGCTCAAAATCTTACTCAAGATGTGATATATCCAAAGGATCACTCTAAGGTTTTTCAATTGGTATTATTTCTAATACTAATTTGCTTTTGTTATGCTTAATGATCTGTTTGTTGCATTTTTTAGGCCTTTCTTGTTATGGACTTCATGATGATACTTTAATATTGAAAGTCCTACTACCACCTCTTCTATGATCCCTTGGTACTTCTCTCCTAAAAACTTTTTGATTTATGACAAAAGGGGGAGAATATAGTGCATGATGTAAGGGGGAGAAATCTTGTTAATATGTTGATTAGTTGATGATGATTATAAATTGTTGTTGATGTTTATGAGTTGTTTATAATGATTATTGATGCAAGGGAGTTGTCTGTTTTTCTTGGTGATTGTTGAGCTTTGCTCTTTTTGATATTTTGATACATCACCATACTTTACTCTTGCTCTTTTGTTCTTCTTGCATATGTGTTTGTCATAATCAAAAAGGGGGAGATTGTTAGCCTTAAGGGCATTAATACTTGTGTTTTGATTATGATTAACATATGCTTGTGTGAGTATGTTAGCTAAACCTTCATAGAACAAAAGAAGAATATGTGAAGTCTCAAAGTCTCAAGCAAAAGATCTTGTTGATGAGGGCAAAATAGAGAAGAATAGATCAAGCCATGCCAAGATCAAATCATTGAAGACATTGAAGGCATTGTGTTGTTAGAATGAACTAGGTACTATCTTGTAAACTCCCTAGTCTTAGTCTTTGATTAATTGATCATATATGAAGCTCTTCTTATGTTTTTCTAAAATATAATCTTTTGTTAAAATCTAAGTATTCTTGACTGAAGATGTTTTGGAAAGTTTTTCTTCTCTTTAAAATGATTGTCAAGAATACATGCCTTTGAAACAAGGAAGAAAGTTTTTGTTTAAAAAGAAACTTGGCTGAGGAAACAAAAATTCGGTAGTCCGGTTTTAAAACCGGTCGTCCGGTTTTTCCAAAGTAAAAATTCAGCAGTCCGTTTTTCAGAAAAACAAGTCCGAATCTTTCTGTCCGAGAATTCGGTCATCCGATTTTAAAACCGGTCGTCCGATTTTTCTCTAAATCAAAAATTCGGCAGTCCGTTTTCTAGCTTGATCAAGTCCGAATCTTTCTGTTTTAAAGAACCAGAAGTCCGTTTTCAGGAACCGGTCGTCCGGTTTTTACTGTCACTATAAAAAATTTTACCGTTGCACAGAATGCAACGGTCATTTCTGAAAAGCAACAACTATTTTCTTTGGGCAACGGTCTTGAGCTTCAAGACTCTATATAAACACTCAATTATCATCCATAAATGCAACAAGTTTGGGAATTATTCATTGAGAACATTTAAGACATTTAAAGAGCTTCAAAAATACATTTATTGCAAATCATTGTCAATCCCAAACAAAAATCTTCTTGAGCTTCATTGTTGATCATCCATCAAAGAAGAAGAAAAGAGGTGCTTGTAGAAGTATTCCATTGAGTTGTAATCTTCCTCTTCTCAAGCTCATTCGGTAACATTGTTCCTTACTCTTCCTATTTTTTATTGTGATCAAAGGTTTGTGGAAAACCCTTTGGGTGATCCTTTGATAAACTTGTTGTATTATTGTGTTTGAGGTTTTAGTGTAAAACCCTTGAAGGGTGAACCTCATTGTGTAGTTGTGTAACCAACTTTGAAGTTAGTGGATTTGTGAAATCCTTGGGTTGAGTCTCAAGGTAGTGGATGTAGCTCTTTGAGAGAGTGAACCACTATAAATTGTTGTGCATGTTCTTTAATGTTTAACTCTATGCTCATTTCTTAATTGCCAATACTATAAGATTGTGTTTTGTGTGGATTCTTATTAAAAAGAGTTTTAGAAATCTTTCACAAACAAATTGGAGGTTTATCTTTCTAATCACACAAAAGATTTTTTAAAATTAGCCAAAAACCTTATTCACCCCCCCCCCCCCCCCCCCTCTAAGGTTTTTTAGAAATTAATGGGCTAGAAAAATGGGGAAAAAAATTGGGAGACTAAGGCCCAAAGGCCTACAATCTCCACCTCGAACAATATTTTTCCAACCATTGTTTTAACTTACCAAGAATTGGACCGTGTCCAAGTGAAGGAAATCCCTGCAAAACATAAATTTGTAATGTTTAAAATTTTAGTACTAAAATCTGCAAGATTATTATCAATGCTAATCTTGTCTCTATCAACTATACCACTAGAGACTTTTTCCCTAATAAAGTGATATTTGACATCTATATGTTTTGTTCGTTCGTGATAGACCGGATGTTTACATAAATGCAGACGACTCTGACTATCATTATAAATAATAGCTTTTGAATGTATAACTTGTAATTCATTCAATAACCCTTGAAGCCAGACGGCTTCTTTAATCCTTTCGTTACTGCAATGTATTTAGCCTCAGTAGTTGATAAGGCAACTACCAGCTGCAATTGAGATTTTCACGAGACATAATTACCTACTAAGGTAAAGAAATAGGATGTGGTAGATTTTCTACCATCCTTATCACCTGCAAAATCAGAATCAACAAATCCAATGAGTTCAAAATCAGACTAGTTATGATAGTGTAAGCCTCGATCTAAAGTTCCGCTAAGATGACGTAGGAGCTACTTGAGAGAAACCCAGTGATCTGTCCAAGGGTTAGGTATAAATCTGTTGAGAAGGCTTATAGAAAAAGCAATGTATGGATGGGTAGATATCACTGAGTACATGACTGAGCCTATGGCCATTCTGTAAGGGATATTAGCCATATCTCTTTTCTCACTTTCGGTTTTAGGATAGGTTTTGTCAGAAAGTTTGAAATGGCTCGCAAGTGGAGTTATAAAGGGCTTACACAAGTGCGTTGAAAATTTAGATACAATTTTATGAAGGAAAGGCTTTTGAGAAAGAAAAAGTGAACGATCAGATCTATCTCTTGAAATACTCATCCCAAAAATTTTGGATGCAACACCTAAATCCTTCATATCAAATTCATATTTTAGCAAGGATTTTAGATTGTCGATTTTTGCTTTATGCCTACAAGCAATTATCATATCGTCCATATAAAGTAATAAATAAATAGCAGAATCAACATTATTACCAGAAAAGTAAAGACAACTATCATAGTTGCTTTTAGTAAAACCAATTTTTATCATAAAAAAATCAAACCTCTTGTACCATTGACTGGGTGATTGTTTAAGCCCGTATAAGGTATTTTCAAAAGACACGCTATGTGTTCTTTACCCTTAACCTCAAAACCTGGTGGTTGTCGCATATATATAGTCTCTTCGAGATCACGATGTAAGAAAGCGGTTTTAACATCAAGTTGTTCAAGATTAAGATCATAGAAAGCAACGAGAGCAAGAATAATCCTAATCGTTTTATATTTAACAACATGAGAAAAAATTTAGTTAAAATCCATGCCCTCAACTTGTGAAAAACCTTTGCAACTAGCCTGGCCTTGAACCTTGGAGGTTCATTAGAAGACTCAAGTTCTTTTATTTTGAAAATCCATTTGCAATCAACTAACTTTTGTTTTGAGAGTTTTGGAACAAGAATCCAAGTTTTGTTTTTGTATAAAGAAGAAATTTCCTCATTCATAGCACGTAACCATAAAACACGATTAGGGCTTTTCAAAACATCAGAAAAACATAATGATTCTTTTTCCTCCACATAAAATGCAACAGCAAAGGCATATGAAACACTGTAGGAGTAGCCATACCGAGGATGATCCTTAGGTACCCTACGGACTCTATCTCCTGCAAGCTGATAATCCCTATGGGCTTGAGCTTGTTCCTCAGGGGGTTCTTCCTCCTCATCAAAACCTTCTAAAACAGGATCAAAGGTTTCAGGGATACTAAGAGGATCAGGTGTGCTACTGGATGAAGCAGGAAGCTCTGGATTGGTTCCAGGTTCCTGGGGTGATTCTAAGAAAGGTTCATAGGTGACCTCCACCTCCACCGGAATACTACTAGGAGTGGGAACACTTAGTGGACTATCACAGATGGGGTTATCCTTAAAAAAGGGCATTTCTAGCTTATTGAGGATAACATCTCTAACAACCCTCACCCTCGGTTCCCCCTTTAACCATACTCTATAACCCTTCATCCCACTAGGATATCCTATGAACACTCCCTTTCTAGACCTTGGATCTAGTTTTCCCTCCTTCTGATGTGCAAAAGCCACACACCCGAAAACTCTCAAGTTAGAAAGGTTAGGAGGTTTACCACATCAGAGTTCTATAGGAGTCCTAAAGTTTATAGCTGTAGAAGGGGATCTAATGATGAGGTTGGCAGTCGTACTAACAGCTTCCCACCAAAAAGGTTTTGGGACACCAGAAGAAACAAGAAGACATCTAACCTTATCCATAATGGTACGATTCATCCTTTCGGCAACTCCATCTTGCTGTGGGTTATGTCTAACCGTTCTATGATGTAGAATACCATGCGATGCACACAAATCAGAAAAAGTACGGTTACAAAATTCAAGACCATTATCAGCCCTAATAGTTTTTAGTTTATTTCTTGAAGGATTTTCGGCAAAACGTTTCCATTCATAAAACTTTTCAAAAGTTTGATCTTTATTTTTTAAAAGGAAAACCCAAACATGCTTTCAAAAATCATCAATAATAGATAAGAAATAAACATTAACACCATAAGTTGGAACCTTTTCAGGTCCCCATAGATCACAATGCACATAATCAAGTATTGCAGAATACTTGTGTGTGATGGTTGAAAAGCTGATTTTATGTTGTTTCCCCAAAATGCAGCGGTCACAAAAATCCAAGGAATCAATTTTGTCTCTACATAAAAGATTTCGTTTTTGTAAATAATAAAGCCCCTTTTCACTAATGTGGCCGATCCTCCGATGCCACCACATAGTTTTCTCGTGAACAGTTTTTGAAATCAATGTAATGGAGTTATAATATGTTTTACCAATAAGGATGTATAAAGTTTCTCTTTTAAAACCTTTTAGCATGACTAGGTTCCCTTTGCAAACATATAAAATACCATTTTTTGATTTAAAAGAAAGACCTAAAGAGTCCAAATAACTAAGGGAGATAAGATTTTGACGTAAGTCGGGCACGTATCTCACCTCAATGAGTTTTCTAGTCACACTATCATGCATTTTAATGAAAATATTACCAATGCCTTTAATATCACCAACTTGATTGTTTCTCATAAAAACCTTTCCTTGATTTAAGGGTTTGAAATCACAAAACCAATGTTTGTTGGGTGTCATGTGAAAAGAGCAACCAGAATCAAGAACCCAATTATCAACAACTTTAGAACATGAAGGGGAAAAAGAAACACACAAAACCTCATAAAACATAGAATTACCATCTAAATCAAAATCGTAGGTTTTGTCAATTTTATTACTCCTTTTACCATATTTACGTTGTTTTTCATCTTTAATCCGTTTAAAACACTTGTTTTTCATAAGACCCTCTTTACCACAATAAAAACACTTTACTTTGTTCTTCTCTTGAGATTTGGATCGCCCTTTACTTTTAAAATGGTGACTAGGAGGTTCCTTCCGGTCAACTCTTTCCTCGTACAAAAAGGTTTTCACCACGTGATTATTCTCTTTTTGTAAATCCAAATCTTTAGATTTCAAAGCATTTTTAACATCATAAAGAGATAAACTATTTCTACCATATTTAATAGCAGATTTGACATCATTGAAAGATTGAGGTAAGGCATTTAATAAAATGACTGCAATATTTTCATCTGAGATGTTCTCTCCAATGTTTGAAGTTCCAAAACAATTTTATTTAAATCATCCATATTTTTTGAAAATGTTTTTGACCCCCTCATTAAATGAAAAGCAACTCTTTTAAATAAATTTTATTTGAAAGTGATTTTCCCAAATATAGTTTTTCCAGTTTAGTCCAAATTTCAGAAGTATTGTCTTTTTCATCAATTTCTCGTAAAACAGTGTGAATTAAATGTAAGGTTAGCCAACTGTGAGTATCACCTAGTTTTTTTGAAAGAATTTCCTCCTTCCAAGATTTCGGATGCTCTTCAGGGATACAGATAGCGGGTGCAATTTTATTTTGTACCAAAACTGCTTTTATTTTCCTCCGCCACATTACAAAGTCAGCTTTGCCATCAAACTTATCAGTTTCAATTTTTGGAACTGACATGTTTCAAAGGCAAATAAGTGTAATTAAATGACTAGGAAAAATGAAAGATTTGAAAAATTTTTGAAAAAGAATAAAGATGCCTGGACTTTTCGAAAAATAGAAAAATATAATTTCAAAGAAAAACGGTGTTAGTTTGTTTTAGTTTGCTTGATTTGTTTTTTTTTTTTTTCTTAATAAAAACGGTGCAACAACGTGAAGCACGAAACCCAAGAAACAAACAATATAACTGAAATAACGAGAAACACGGCAGCAACAAAACTGCCTTACCAAAAACAGAAAAAAAAAAAACAAAGAACAGAGGGAGCAAGATAAAAAATTTTGAAAAATAGAAAATCCGCGCCAAGACATAGATACTTAAAATCTCACGGATTCAAGCCAAACTTGTGTTTTATAGTTTTTTTTAAAAAAACTGACTAGAAAAACCCAAAACAAAAACAGAACAGCAGCAAAATAACAGAAGGAAGTATAAGAATAGTAAATAGAAAAAAATTGAATAGTAACGCAATTCAGTAAAAACGTAGTAATAGTAATTGCAATCGGCAGCAAGCCAAAGCAACAGAGAAATAGAAAACAGACGGTGGCAAGCTGAGAATCACAACAGAAACACAAGAAATAACTGACGGTAAGCCAAAAAAGGAAAAATAGAAAATAAAACGGCAGCAAGCAGAAACACAAAAAAAAAAAAACAGTAAAGGATAACCGAAAGAAAAGAAAAAGCGAAAGAAAACTTCACTGGCTAGATCTGAGGAACTCCACAGTTCCCTCAGATCCGAAATCTTCCGATGGTTGCCGGCGCCGACGAGCCAAACCGTGGCTCTGATACCACTTGTTAGGAAAAGTAATTACTATTACAAATCAATCTATTCACTATTAAAGACAAAACTAAGAATAGCAGAAAAATAAACCCCGTCTATTACAATAATTTCTTCCTCTTCTTCCTGTGAATCGGTTCAAGCCGAGAATGGCAAGACCAAATGGCAACCAAAACAAACAGTCAAGAGAAGAAAATAATAAAGATAAATGCACCCTTACCTACCGCGGCGATGTAGGCACCACCAGCGGAGAACCACTATGCCGGGATATCTGCAGTGGTGAAGAGCGGCAAGCCGCGTCGAGAAGCCAGCGAAGAACACGACGAGATCAGTGAAGATGGAGGTTTTCCCTCAGTCTAAGGGCCACAATATCATCGGTTCCTCTCTCTATCTCTCTCTATCTCACCCTTTCTATTTCCCTCAAGCAAACAGTAATCAAGAAATGATTGCAAGAGACCGATGATCGGTACAAGTAAGCAGCGATGCAGAAACCGAAGAGGTGAAGAGGCAGCATTTACAGCCAACTGCAAAAACCGAGAAAGGAAGAAGAAGAGACAAAGACGCAATAGGCAGTAGAGGAAGAGAAAAAGAAAAGAGAATTGGTCATGGGTTGTGTGAACCGAGGAGAGGAGAGGGTTGATATAGATCGAGTCACATCGGGCAAGCCCAGGCTGGCTTGGCCCGGCCCGGCATCTCCGACTAATTCAACAACCTAATCTTTCTATTGTGGCCTAATAGCAACATCATAGGTAAAGTTGGGAAAAAAATTAATAGGCCTGAAAAATGGGAAAAAAGATTGGGAGACTAAGGCCGAAAGGCCTACACTATCAATATGCATATCATCAAGCAATGGACAAAATAAACCATTAACAAAACTAGAATAGCAATTATCAACTATGTAATCCAAGGAGTCATGATTTAATCTCAAAGTAGATTCAATAGAAAACATCGCATCATCATCTCTAGAGACATGGGTAGGAAGACTGCAAAATATAGAACCAATTACAATGGAATTTTTTTCCGGGTATAGTTCACAGGGAGCTAACACATTGAGAAGTATCTATCATGAATGTGTGCAAAAGAAAATTGTGACATCCCCAACTACTTCCCTAGGTTCCACTCGGAGGTGAGTAAGAACCTACTTCTCTATAATTAGTCCATCAAGACAGTAGGATTTTTTTTAAGGTCCACGAATAAACCGTCTATTATGCAAGGTGTTTTTTTAAAAACAAAAGGACATAAGTACCTCATATAATAAGTTTCATAATAAGAAAAGTAGATAAATTGAAAAATTGTAATTCCATAGAAGTCTCGTACTTCACTCTAAAAGATTATCTCCTCATGGTTCTTCCTTAAATCCTGTATCGAAATGATAATTATGTGAGCTAGGCCCAGTAAATTCCGTGTATTTTAAGTTAAAAGCCCAAAACAACTTATCACTCAAAATAAGTTAAAAGCTACTTATTTTAAGTAATGAAGAACATGGCAGTAAACAATCATAGTAGTGCTCAATATATCATAATATTAAACACATCAAATCGTAGTATCAGGAATATTAATGACGTCTATTTAAAGATCAGGAAGCAACTGATTTGTTAACATGAGAAGAGATTGAAATAAAAACTAGATGATAATTTGGTGTAGGTAAGAGTGGTTTCCTACCATAAGTAAAATTTCACAAATTCAAAGATGACCTCCAACCCCTAATACTTCATGAACTCTACCTCTACCCTAACTGTATCCCTAATTGTATGTATTTGAACGGAAATTTGAGGAATGAGAATATGCAGGTTGGACAAATTTATCTCCTTTTTTGTTTTTCATAAAAAAGAATATGCAAGATTCCTATCCATTTAGCAAGTAAGATATCAAGATTTACCGAAGCAAAATTCACAACAAATCATGAATATCTAGAAATTGATGCGAACGCCAGCATAAATATTTAATATTTTGAATTTCATGTATTATTTAATTATAAATTAATATTTTTTGTACTTAATAACTGAATAATTTTTACTTATTTTGGAGAGTCATTATAGAACAATACATTAATATTTACACAAAATACAGAACCAAATTTTATACCGTAATAAATCATAATTTTTTTCTAATAGCTACGGCGTTCCCAAGCCCCTTTTTGCTCCGGCACTGTGCTTCCACAATTTAAACTGTTGTTGTCCTTTTATTCATAGTCAAAAACATTTTTTCAAACATTTATTGTACACATAAACTACTTACATTAATGCACTTATGACAAACTACACTCAACGATGTAATGCTTTTCAATTTATTTTAGGCATACCCCTGCATATATGCCCCTTATTAAGCCATTACTAGACAACTAAAACAAAGAGTATACATGGGGCAAATACACATCTCCATTATGTTCCAATCGACATCACCTAAAATTATTCTTTTGAAATATTCACCTCTTTAAGAATTAAAATACATTTACTAAAGGGTCCACGTGTTTGGTGCATGACTAAAATATGTCAAAAAGCACCACATTAAATATGACTTTTCATACCATAAAAATTTTAAATATTCTATAGGTATAAATGTGTGGAAAAAAAGTTTTTTGCTATGAATAAAAAATGACTAGTTTAATATAAGTCATTTCTCAATCCTTAATGTTCATTTGTAATACAATACTACAGCTTACAAAAATATAAAGTATTTTTTTATGATAAATATACCAATGATACCTTGGAAACAAGACTTTGATCCCATATCCAAACGAATAAATATTTGAATGGTCTATGTTACAGAATACAAATGAATATAAATAGAACCTATATAGCCTATATATAACATAAGTAAGAAAAGAAAATAACATGTAAAAAATAATCTGAAGTAAATAACTATAAACAATTTTAGCTTTTCAATTTATAAAAAAGAATTTTATTAATATTTTCTAACACAAAATAACAAATATATGGTGGAATCTAAATTAGAGCGTAGGTGATGTTGGAGTTGAAGTTAATGTTATCATTTTTGAAGCGAAATATGGGTAATTTTGCAGCATTAAGTAAAAAGATGCGGTCTTATAGAGTTAAAAAGGCAGGAGTTGACGGGGTTAAGCGGGGTAAGTGACAACATATAAACCTTTCATTTCACATGTAAAATGAAAATAATTACCCTCAGCCAAAAAATATAGTTATAAAGGGAAAAGTTAAAAAATATGCATGTTTATTTATAGCTAATTTTTAAATAAATAACATAGTAATGTTTTTGTTTTCATGGAACGTTATAAAATATTTTGGGGCATCCCCAAATATAGTAAGAAGGCCTTAAAGAATGCAAAAGGCAAAGTTTTAAATAGGAAATAATCATAGCATTTATGAAAACCTATTTCAGAAACAAATATTTCACAGTTATTCGAGAGAAATAATTAAATGATTGCATATATCAATCATAGATTTTGAAAAGTACCTGTGGCAAACATTTGTAGAAAGACAACCAAAGGATACATATAGAATAAGGAGAGAAGTAATTGAAAATTTAAAAATTCCTATAACCAAATGATATTATCAAAAAGAAATTAAACTAAGAAAGACAGCACCTTGGCAAACTGTTAGTTGTCATCTCTTTGTACTAAACCATCTTTCTACTAACCCAAAAATAAAGTAGACAAAAAAATAAGGCCATCATTTCTTAGAAACTCATACTTGGAGCACAGAGTAGCCTCAAGAATTCCAACTTTCCTTCATAACAAATGGTATTTTGGAAACATTTTACCAACCAATTTGTTCCACTCTTGTAACTGATGTTGCCACCCATTAAAGACCAAATCTATTGACCACTTTGATTTGGGGAAAAGGATAGAAAGTTTCAAGCTTGAATCTTCAGGCAAAGCCACAATTGGTTTCAAGAAATGGTCATTCCTGCTGGTAGGAGGTCCGCCAGTATGTAAAACTGAAACCATCAACTCTTCATCCGAATGCATGTACTTAGATCTTCATCCGAATATAGTTGTTGAATCCACTAATATAAAAGAGTATCTTCATATATAATACAATGCATTTTTATTTTAAAGATCTATTTGCTTATTGTTTAGCATTAAATTAAATTTAAGAATCATCTCAAATAAGAGAGAAGATTTTAGTTTGTAAATAGTGGAGATTTGTTTTTTCTTTTTTTATTTTAGATTAAAACAAGTGGAGATTTCTTTCTAGCACTTTGAAGAAAGTAAATTATTTCCAAGAGAGTACGCAAAGTTAAAAAAAAAATAATTTCGTTTTTAACTTCAATCCAAATACAGTAATTTCTTGTATTTGAAAAACGTCACAACAATTAAATATTAACTAATGAAGACCATGTTACATTGTAAAGGTGGTATTTGATAGCCACTTAAAATTAGAAAAGTATAGTTGCTAGATTTAATTTAATCGATTTTTATTTATCTTTTGTGATCGAAAATGTGGGATACAAGGTGGAAAAATATATAAATTTCTTTTAATAGATTAAAATTTTTAAAATATTTCTTTTGGTCCTGCATCTTATCTAAGAAATTTAAAATTTTAAAAAAATTAAAATTCAATCCAATGCAAGTCTATACTAGTAGGACCAAAAGGTCCCTTACTTTCTACTTTGGAAAACAAGTCATATGCTTGATATGGTATTGCATATTTGAAGTAAATGATTTATACTAACCCAATTTTTAGAGACATCAAGTTCTTATCAACTTCTGAATAAATTAGATTAAAAAATTAGGGGATGGACGACTTACGACTTCAAGGCTACTTTGCAAATAAAACATGACATAAGAAAAAAAATGACAAACAAAAAAAAAAAAAGCAATTGAGCTATTCATATAAACATAAAAGTTAAATGAATAAATAAAGAGGAAGATTGAAGGAATAGGAGATAATCATACCTGGAGATACCATGGGGACTAGATTCGATCTTTAGTTTCTTTAAAACAAAAATGAATAAATCTATTTAGAGTGATTTACGAGTGGGCATGAGATAATCTCTCCTTCTAGGGTTCACCATCTAATAGGGAGACCTTACCGAAAAGAGATGAAGGATTACTAGTTGTGTTTTGACTTTTAGTCTTAGTTTAGTTTTGTTGAGGGGTTTTGTTAGGGGTAAAAACTCGGAGGAAAATAGGAGGAGATATAAATCAGAATGTAAATATCCTATTTATCTTATTTTCTTTCAATGTATGAGGGAATGTGATGCAAATGTAGAGGGAAACACTCCCTATCCACAATAAAAAATTAGCCCCTCCTAAAACAAATAGATTCAGGCGTAAATGTTAATAAAAAAGACCATTTTACTCTCATACAAATTAGTTAAATTTATTAAAAATTTATCATAAATCAAACTCTGATATAGTATATATATATATAACATTCAAAGTTTTGCACAATGGATATAATACGACACTATTTATTTTCCACTTTCACCCTAACCAAACAAAGGGATGGAAACGTTACCCTAGCCCCCTCCGCGAACCAAACTATGGTGCTTAAACTACGGTTTTGATTACAAGTCTAACAAAATGTTATACTAACAATTATATACAAGAATAAATGTGTAATACAAACTTTTAGCTACATAAATAATTTGGTACCATTAATTTGTCCAGCATATATTGCAATATTGAAAGAAAAATAACTACATACAACCTACAATAATCAACAAATAATTTATTATATTAATACGCCTTCACAGTAAAATATAGAAGGCCTAACTCATCATTCCTTATTACAGTTTATGGAAACTTTCAATTTTAATTTTTCGATGAGTGGACATTCATTTTCAAAGTAGAATTGATCTGGTCAATGTGATGACAATTTTTTGAACAAAAATATCTATGTCTATATAATTTGTATTTCCTAAATGGAAATTTTCAATGATAATTATGTATAAAAAGAAAAGGAAATTAATAAATTCAAGGCTTTTTTCTTAAATCCAGAACAAATTTCTTTTAATCTCTGTTAGCAGAGCATAAACTCTGATACCACTGTTAAGAATAGTTGCTCTGGTGATCAGTCTTGTTACATTAATATAAAACCTCTACAGAAAACTATTGCAATAGCAAAAGAACGAAAGAACAAGAAATTACTAATCTATTACAAAAATTGGATGATAGAATCGGATAACAACTTTTAATCAAAGCTCTTCAAAATTGGGTGAGAAGTCTAAAAAACAGACTTTTCGTTTCTTTTTTAAATACCTACAAAACAGATAAACAAAATAGGACGAGTCCGATTTTTACCACAAGATAAAACCGGACGATCGAAACCAAAATTGGACGTCCGGTTATGAAAAACGGATGCCAACACAGAAGAAAACAAGCGACCAATCTCTGTGACAGAAAGGAATAGAGATGTTTGGATAATCAAAACAGATGAGAAGGAGAAAAATGGGATGACCAGTTTTTCTCTGTATGTCAGAATCTCGATCAAACCCTCAGCAATGGATGAGCCTCGCACAACAATAATCTAATCTCTCACTTTCGATTCACTCCTTGACAAACTACCCAAGCATGTGGTCAACCAGAAATGGTGACTAACGGCGGCAGTAATAGAAGAATTCACAGAGAACAAACAGAAACAAGAATCTACAGAGAAGAAGAAGAGAGAAAATAAGAAGGCTTAACACAGAATAAACAGTCACGTCTCATCTATTAGCAACAAGAAGGATAACAGTATTTATAGAGTTTCTATGGTAGATTTATTCAAATAACAGAACAGTCATCTGGAAGGATCGTTCAATAATAGAACATCCTGTTACCTGGGAGACCTTTTCAAAGAAGCAACAGCCAAGTCACCTGGGAAGACTCAAGAGGATTGGGTTGTTTACCAGCCGGGCCCGCCCGGCATCTTAGACTAAAATAAACTCATCCTATTTGGGTTGTAAGGCTCAATACAACTCGTCACAGGGATTAGAGGAAATGGGCAGAAGAATGTAAAAGACAAAAATGTGTGAACACAGGCCCAAAATTGGCCTACTGAAAAAATTTGCATCCGATCTATTCATTTCTTTATGTTCCGAGAATTCATTAAAATATCTGTTTTTTCGATTTGTTAGCTCATTCTGAAGATTATTACGTGAATCTTTTAGGTTAGCAAAAGGATCATTCAGCACAAGAGAAAGAAAGGAAGCGAAGCAGCAGGGACTTAAGCTGGAATTATGGTATTTCGCTTTCCAGCTCTACCTTGAAAATATTTTTGTCAACTTCTCAGCTAAAGCAATCAACCTTTCACCTCAAAACCAGGTGGTTGACGCATGTAAATGGTTTCATCAAGTTCCACCCTGCAAAAAGGCTGTTTGAACGTCCAATTGTTCAATCTCAAGATCAAAGAAGGTAACAACAGTAAGCATAATTCTAATAGTTTTATACTTAATAACAGGAGAAAAGATCTCATTGAAATCAATACCTTCAACTTGAGAAAAATATTTTGCAACCAATCTAACCTTGAACCTTGGAGGTTCATTAACAGATTCAGGTTCTTTAACTTTGAAAAACAATTTACAATCAATCAATTTTGGTTTAGGTGGTTTAGGCACAAGCACCTAAGTTTTGTTCTTTTGCAAAGAAGATATTTCTTCATCCATGGCATCCATCCACGAAGCGCGATTAGGACTCTTTAAAACATCAGAAAAACAAACAGTTTCTTTCTATACAACAAAAGATGCAGCAGGAAAAGCATAAGACACATTGTATGAAAAACCATACCTAGGAGGTTTCTTTATCTCTCTTCTAACCCTTTTTCTCGATAGTTGTAATCTCTAAGGGCTTGTGCTTGTGCATCTGGATAATCCTCATCATCATCAGAATTATCTAAAATTGGCTCATCAGGTTCAGGAACATTAGACTCCATATTGGTTTCTAGTTCTAGCTCGGGTTCTAGTGTGTGCTCATGAGAAGGTTCGGAGGTGACCTCTACCTCCACAAGAATGTTCTCAATTACGGGTGTACCAGAATAACTCTCAGGTTTGGTTTCAGTTCTAAGACAAGGCATGTCTAGCTTGTTAAAGACTACGTCTCTACTTACGACTACCCTTACACATGGTTCACCTCTAAGGCACACTCTGTAACCCTTCACCCCACTAGGATAGCCTATAAACACTCCCTTCTTAGACCTAGGTGCTAACTTCCCTTTTTTATGTGCAAAAGCATCACACCCAAACACTCTAAGGTTGGAAAGGTTTGATGATTGGCCTGACCACATTTCTATGGGAGTTTTAAAGTTTATGGATGTGGAAGAAGACCTATTTATAAGGTAAACTGCTATACTAACAGCCTCTCCCCAAAAGGGTTTAAGAACCCAGATGATACCAAAAGACACCTAACTTTATTCATTATGGTTTGGTTCATCCTCTCAGCTACCCCTTTTTGTTGTGGGTTGTGCCTAACAGTTCTATGATGAACAATGCCATGCAAAGCACAGAAATCATGAAATTTTTTGTTACAAAATTCCAAACCGTTATCTATTCTTAAAACCTTTAGCTTATTTCCGATTCGATTTTCGGTAAAACATTTCTATTCATTAAACTTTTGAAAAGTTTGATCTTTGGTTTTAAAAAAAAACACCCAAACATGCCGAGAAAAATCATCAACAATAGAAAGGAAATAAACATTGCCACAGAAAATGGGTACCTTTTCATGACCAGAAAGATCACAGTGCACATAATCAAGAACAGCAGTGGATTTGTGTGTGCCCGTAGAAAAACTGAGTTTATGTTGCTTACCAAGAACACAATGATCAAAAAAATATAATGAAGTGATTTCATCATCGTTTAAAAGATTTTGTTTGTGTAACTAATGCAAACCTTTTTCATTAATGTGGCTAATCTGACGATGCCATAACATGGTTTTATCAGAAACAGTTTTAGAAAATAACACAGATGATTCACAAACAGTTTTACCAAGTAAGGTGTACAAACTATCTTTCTTAAAACTTTAGCATGACTAGAGATCCTTTACAAACACGTAAAATCCCGTTTTTAGATTCATAAGAATATCCTTTTGAGTCAAGAAAACCAAGGGAGATTAAATTCCGTCTAAGGTCATGTACATACCTTACCTCAGTCAGTGTTCTAGTCATACTATCATGCATTTTTATAAAAACATTTCCAATTCTCTTGACATCACAAACTTGATTGTTTCCCATAAAAACTTTTCCATGATCAAGGGGTTTAAAATCAGAAAACCAATGTTTATTGGGTGGCATATGAAAAGTGCAACCAGAATCAAGAATTCACTTATCAGAGCTAGATGGGGAAGGGGAACATATAAAACTTCAGAAAGCATAGAATTACCATGTAGTTCAAAATCGTGCATTCTATCAGTTTTATCTTTTCCATTACCTTATTTACATAATTTTTCATCTTTGATTTGTTTAAAATATTTGTTTTTCATATGACCATCTTTGCCATAATAAAAACACTTCACTCTATTCTTATCTCGAGATTTAGACCTCCCTTTACTTTTAGAGCAGTGACTAGAAGGTTCTCTCCAGTCAACCCTTCCTCGCACGAAAAGATTATCTCCGTTTGCTTTATTTTCTTTTAGTGAATCTGAATCTTTTTATTTCAAAGCATTTTTCACATTAGAAAGAGTCAAGTTATCTCTACCATACTTGATAGCATATTTCACATCATTATAAGATTCAGGCAAAGCATTCAACAAAATAACAGCAATGTTTTCATCAGAAATGTTTTCTCCAACATTTTGGAGCTCTAAAACAAATTTTGCTTAAATCATCCATGTTTTCAAAAAAGGATTTTGACCCACCCATTTTGAAGCCAAAGAGTTATTCCTTTAAATAGATCTTGTTTGATAAAGACTTTCCCAAGTACAGTTTTTCAAGTTTTGTCCAGATTTCATAAGTATTGTCTGTTTTATTTATTTCTCTTAAAACATTATCTTTCATATGCAAGGTTAGACAGTTATGTGCATGGCCAAGTTTTTCAGTTAGTATTTCTCCAGTCCAAGATTCTGGATACTTGTCAGGAGTAGAAATAGCAGGTGCAATCTTGTTTTGGACTAAGACAGCTTTCATTTTTCTGCGCCACATTAAAAAATCAGATTTTCCATCGAACTTGTCTGTTTCAAGTTTTGGAACAGACATGTTAAACAGTGGTGAATAAGAGTAATGTGCGAAAAATAAAAGATTTAAGAAAAGGTTTTGTCACCAGCACATCCCAGAAAAACAATACGCTAGAAAAACAGGCAATATGCAAATAATCAACTCACAAAAGATCAAGCAGATAATAAAGGCTGAGAAATAGCCACAAAATAGATGATCAACAGAGAAACAATATATAATCACAGGCTGAGCAACAGCCCCTAAACAGACAATAGAACAATCTCAATGATCACGGACAAAAAAAAAATAATTAAATAAGAAAAACACTAAGACACAGATACTTGAAGTCTCAATAGGACTTAAGCAAGGCTTGGGTTTTGGTTTTTTTTTTAGAAAAAAACTAAAATTATAAAAATTTAATCCGTAATCAGAGATACAAGTAACAGAATATGAATATATCAGGACAATAGACTTTACAAAAATGAAAGCAAAAACTGTAATAGTGACCTGTGCCAGATTCACGGAACTCAATAGTTCCTGTGAGTCTGGAAAGCAACTTGGGAGGTTTCGAATGACGTCTGCGTCGCTGGTGGAATATAGCAGGCACTAGACACCAGAAAGATCGAATTTCTTTCTGGCTCTGATACCACTGTTAAGAATAGTTGCTCTGGTGATCAGCTCTATTACATTAACAAAAAACCTCTATAGAAAACTGTTACAACAGCAAAAGAGCAGAAAAACAAGAAATTACTAATCTATTACAAAATCCAGATGTGGAACCGAATAACAACTCTTAATCAAAGCTCTTCGAAATTGGATGAGAAGTCTGAAAAACAGACTTTCTGTTTCTTCTTTAAATACTTGCAAAAAAGATAAACAAAACAGGAAGATAAAACTGGATGACCGAAACCAAATCTGGATGTCCGGTTATGAAAAACTGAAGGCAACACAAAAGAAAACAGATGACCAATTTCTATGAAAGAAAGGAACAGAGATGTTCGGACGATCAAAACGGATGAGAAAGAGAAAAATGGGATGACTGGTTTTTCTCTGTATGTCAGAATCTTGATAAAACTCTCAGCAATGGATGAGTCTCACACAACAACAATCTAATCTCTCATTTTCAGTTATCTCCTTCACAAACTACCCAAGCATGTGGTCAACCAGAAATGATGACTAATGGCGATAGTAATAGAAGAATTCATAGAGAACAAATAGAAACAAGAATTTGCAGAGAAGAAGAAGAGAGAAAAGAAGAAGGCTTCACATAGAATAGACAGTCACGTCTCATCTGTTAGCAACAAGAAAGGATAAGAGTATTTATAGAGTTGCTATGGTAGACTTATTCAAACAACATAACAGTCATCTGGAAGGATCGTTCAATAACAGAACATCCTGTTATCTTGAAGACCCTTTCAAAGAAGCAATAGCCAAGTCACCTAGGAAGACTCAAGAGCATTGGGCTGTTGACTAGCCCGGCCTGTCCGGCATCTTGGACAAAAATAAATTCATCCTATTTTGGTTGTAAGGATCAGTTCAACTCATCACAAGAATTAGAAGAAATGGGCCGAAGAAAGAAAAAGAAAAAATGTGTGAACACAGGCCCAAAAGTGGCCTATAATCTCAATATTACCATTAGTAAGCCTTAACTATTTAATATCCTTAGTTATTAGCTTTACAAAAGATAACATTGAAAGATATCTTACTTTCAATAACAAAGATTTCTTAATTAAAATATTAAAGAAGAAAAAGAAGATATATTTTTCAAAATCATATTTTTTTGGGTAATATTTTCACATAAGAGGGATAAGTACTGCAAATTATACCTTGAACCTGAGTGCAACTTCCAATGTTCACTCAGGGTGTTGAAACGACTCCGTCGCACTTAAAATGGGAATTACTTGGGCTCTTCATTCATAGGTCTGTCACTCTCTTCTTTAGCATCGTCTTACTCTTCTCCTATTTTTTTTTTTATTGTTCTTCATCTTCTACCCGATAGAATTCTTCAGAAAACTCTATTGAAACCACCACAGTCTTTTTCTTCTTATTGTTTTCTGGGGGAACAACAACGGTATTCATCTTGTTATTATTTTGATTCGAAATCCATGGAGGAATATAGAAAAATTATTATTATTATTTGCTGAATAAGTAGTTGTATTAAACAACACAAAAAAAGTTACACAAATGGATAAGAGAAACAACCTCTATATCTATTGAAATAGAAGTAAAACCAACCTTCAGAATCTCTTACTTGGTACAAAACATAAAATAAACAACAAACAAAATCACATCCAATCTTCTTCTGGCATCTTCAAAACAAACTCTTCTTACCACGAGTATGTCAAAAACTGCCTCCAGCTCATCCGTAAACAAAAATCAAAAAGACTCTGGAGCATATAAGTTTTCTTGAGGATTCCCGAGGATAGAGATTAAAAAAAATAACGGACTTAGAA
The DNA here is from genome assembly GCA_028651295.1 of Catharanthus roseus. NCBI lineage: Eukaryota > Viridiplantae > Streptophyta > Magnoliopsida > Gentianales > Apocynaceae > Catharanthus > Catharanthus roseus. The sequence goes on along the minus strand of JAPQWS010000050.1, from coordinate 3,467,780 downwards.
CGAATTGGTGTTTCAAGAAATCTGCTTCAAGAAGAAGAGTAGAACTAGGATCTAAAATGATTAAGGAAAAAACATACTTGTAGATTGTAGATTGAGCAAAAAGAATATGAAACAAAGAACTAATATGGTTTTTGGATGCAAGAAAACTAGAAAATAATGTAAATAGAGATAGAAGGCATTCCCTGAGAAAGGATAAAACTCTGGCCATAGCTAGAGTCCAGCCTTGGCCAAAGAAGACAACAAGGAGAAATACGAGGGCACTTGAGCAAAGATCAGAAAGTGAAGAGAGTGTTAAGAGGAAAGAAGGTATGACTTTGCCATATATGCAAGCATGTTTATATAGGATTCTTCTCGTTTGATTTTAGGTTTTTTAAGCGGGTGGAAAAATAATTAGAAAATTATTTTAAAAAATTAGTGTAACATTTATTTTAACATTAATGAGATGGAGCAGTTTTAGAAATTACTTGGTAGCTTTTGAAAAATATATATTTTAAATCTTATGAAACTAAAAACATTATAATATGTATGTAAAAACTACATAAAATAGCTTAAAACATACTAAAGGATGAACAAAAACCATACCCCGTAGATTTGGCAATTGAAAAATAAGTACATGATCCTTGACAAATGGCAATAATTGAGTAACGAAATTGTATTGATGAAGAGATCAATTGCCTGGAAATTTTAAATGCCTTGTTTACCCATACAACTAGAAATAAAAATCAATATATTAAACAACACCTATATATCAATCTTAGAACAAAAGAAGAAAACCAAATTGTCATTTCCCTCCCCTAAACCATCAACATCCCTGTCGGCCCCATATATGTACAATAACTATTGGCTCATCCTTTCTCTTCTCTTCTCTTTTCCTCACCCCAACCATCTCCATAGAAAGAAAACCATGTAATACATAAGTATTTTGAACTTTGGCTAAGCAAAAACCCTAAAATCGACAGCCAAAATTCCCATTTTGTTTTCAAATCTGCATACTCTCGTAGGGCAGGAAGAGCATGATTCTAGTAAGTAGAAACTTTTTACAGCCAGGGAAAGGTAAAATCTAATTGTATCACCCTTTAGCAACTTGCTTCATGACACCATGCATCAATTGAAAAAGAAGAAAAAAAAAGAATTAAACTACTTAGTTTTCCTTCTACAAATTCATGTTACTTTCTTCTATTATACATTGCTCTCCTTTTCCTCTTATTATGAAGATTCTATATCTATTTCATTCGAATTATAAGCCTTCCACGATTTTTTGAAAAGGAATTGAGGATGAGTAATAGAGAATTGATGGGTGAGAAAGGAGGGAGAAAAGACAAGTAGGGGTGTGACTAAGTGGTGGCTATGGCACTACGGAGAAAAAGACATTTATAGACTGCCAAAATTCATCTCTATTTTGAAAATTTTCGTCTCTAAATTGTTTTAGAGACAATTTGGTGACGAAATACGTGACAACAATACTTTTTCACTTTTTTAATTGGATCCCAATACTTTTAAGGGGATATTCACTTCTACCTTCTTAAAGACGTCTAAAACATCTTTTTCAAACTCCTCCTTGCTATTCATTGCAAATCTATCAGCAAAGAGATGTTTGACGTTAATAGGAATAGATGACTCTCTTTCTTTAGGTTTTTCAACTATATGATGTTCACTAGAAGTAGGGTTGGATCTACTTCTACCTCATTCTCCTTATCTATTGGCTTCTTCCTCTCAAACTCTTTGAACTCATATTAGTCCTAATGGTGATAGCCCTAGCATTCTCTTTAGGATAATGAGTTGAGCAAGGACTTTGTTGGACAGCTAATCCATTATTTGGGTGATGTAAGAAGCCAATTTTCCTACTTTGCTTCTCTATGTTCTGGATACTAGCTTTATTGTCCTTTTGGAAAGTTAAAATACACGAAACAAGGGATTTAATTAAGAATATCTTCAAGGGACGTCCCTTAAGATTAAGTTTGAGGAGGTATAACATTATGAGAAGAATTGGGAACAAATCCTGGAGAATGATTATATTGAGGCTGTCTAGACCCTTGATTTCCCAACTGAAAGTTAATGTAATCTCTCCAGCCTTCATTTTAAGTGCTTAAAGAAGGATTATACCTTCTCTTTGATGGATTAGGAAAACCTCCTACAATATTAACCTATTCACTCTTATAGAAGGTAGGATATGCATCCGATGTATGATTATATGCCATTAAAAGTTTACATGCCTTAACTTGTACATTCATGTTATTATTCTGACAAAACCATTTCCCCATAGAGTTAGTGAGCTCATCTAATTTTCTTTTAAAGTTCATATGTACCTACCGCACTAACTTTCCTAGGTGTTTTACTTAGTTTGCCAAGATTCTGTGTATTAGATGCCATGTTTGCAATCAACTCACGAGCAGCTTGTGGAAAATAATACAACCAATCTTTAGCTATACCTTGTACACTGAATTGAAAAGAACACAACTGAATAACTTCTACCTGAACCTCTTTAGGTTTCATATCAAAGAAAAAAACATGAAATTCTTTTCAATGACTATGTAATACCTTTTCTGGTAACCCATGAAAAGTAGGCACCAATTGGATAAAACAAAAATATAACTTAAATATATTAGTTATTTCATGAAAAATGATGCACAAAGGTTGATTATCCATAGTTACTTAAAGGTATTGTTAAAGACTAAGTTTAATCACATGCATCTTATGCATCACGTAGGAAAAAACCAGCTTCAGTAGTTTTTCGCGCCTTCTTGCCCATGGTGTGCAACATCCTTCACAAATCTCATGGCTTAACTTCTTCATCTTTTAAGCAATAAAATTAACAATTTGGTTCCAAGTATCTAAAAATATCGAATAGGATAAAATGAGTAGATTTCACACTAATATAACACAATGCATTAAAAGACTAATTATAAAAGGTGTAAGGACGCAATATTTTAACACTTAACACGTAAATTGATATATAATTCCTTTCTATTGAACTTCTAGTCATTTAATTAATTTTATATTTTTCCCTCAATCTTGAATTAATAAATAAGTCTAACTAACTTTTTACATTCCAAATCTTCTAAAAAGACCACACAAAAATTAGGCTTTACATAAAAATCGTAAAAAAAATAAGGCCGCCATACATAAAAAATCCTCACAAGAAGAATTACTAGTTAGCCAAACATTCCCAATCTCTAATTTATCTTTCCACAGGGCAGTTCTTAGTTCAATGGGCCTAAGGGAGTTAACCTCCAGTTAAAATTGTAGCAACTTTTTCTATGCCAAAAGTTGAACAAAATGAAATTGAGCCTGTTAGCCCTAAGGGCATTATTACCTGTGTTTTGATTATGATTAACATATGCTTGTGTGAGTATGTTAGCTAACCCTTCATAGAACAAAAGAAGAACATGTGAAGTCTCAAAGTCTCATGCAAAAGATCTTGTTGATGAGGGCAAAATAGAGAAGAAGAGATCAAGCCATCATTGAAGACATTGAAGGCATTGTATTTATGAACTAGGTACTATCTTGTAAAACTCCCTAGTCTTAGTCTTTGATCAATTGATCATACATGAAGCTCTTCTTATGATTTTCTAAAATATAATCTTTTGATAAAATCCAAGTATTCTTGACTGAAGATGTTTTGGAAAGTTTTTCTTCTCTTTAAAATAATTGTGAAGAATGCCTTTGAAACTTGGAAGAAAGTTTTTGTTTAAAAAACTTGGCTGAGGAAAATTAGAAATTCGGCAGTCCGGTTTTAGAACCGGTCGTCCGTTTTTTCCAAAGTAAAAATTCGGCAGTCCGTTTTTCAGAAAATCAAGTCCGAATCTTTCTGTTCAAAAACTCGGTCATCCGGTTTTTAAAACCGGCAGTCCGATTTTTCTATATATCAAAATTCGGCAGTCCGTTTTCAGGAACCGGTCGTCTGGTTTTTGCTGTTACTGTACAAATTTTCCCGTTGCACAGAATGCTTCTATCATTTCTGAAAAATAACGGCTACTGTCTAAAGGCAACGGTCTTGTGCTTCAAAACTCTATATAAACACTTGATTTTCAGCCATAAAAGATACAAGTTTGGGAATTATTCATTGAGAACATTCAAGACATTTAAAGAGCTTCAAAAATACATTTTATTACAAATCATTTTCAATCCCAAACAAAAATCTTCTTGAGCTTCATTGTTGATCATCCATCAAAGAAGAAGAAAAGAGGTGCTTGTAGAAGTATACCATTGAGTTGTAATCTTCCTCTTCTCAAGCCAATTTGGTAACATTGTTCCTTACTCTTCTTATTCTTTTATTGTGATCAAAGGTTTGTGGAAAACCCTTTGGGTGATCCTTTGATAAACTTGTTGTGGTGTTGTGTTTGAGGTTATAGTGTAAAACCTTGAAGGGTGAACCTCATTGTGTAGTTGTGTAACCAACTTTGAAGTTAGTGGATTTGTGAAATCCTTGGGTTGAGTCTCAAGGTAGTGGATGTAGCTCTTGGAGAGAGTGAACCATTATAAATTGTTGTGCATGCTCTTTAATTCTTTGCTCATTTCTTAATTGCCAATACTATAAGATTGTGCTTTGTGTGGATTCTTATTAAAAAGAGTTTTAGAAATCTTTCACAAACAAATTGGAGGTTTATCTTTCTAATCAAACAAAAGAATTTTTTAAATTAGCCAAAAACCTTATTCACCCCCCCCTCCCCTCTAAGGTTTTTCAATTGGTATCAGAGCAGGGCTTCTTAAAAAAGGACTAACATCCTTGAAGCAAAAGATCTTTATTTTACCATGTCTAATGTTTCTAGTTTACCATATGTAGAAGGCTCTTCTACAAATAGACCTCCTCTTTTCGATGGTACAAATTATACTTTTTGGAAATCTAGAATCAAAATATATATTTGCTCTATTAACTTTAATCTTTGGAGTATTGTAGAGAAAGGACCTTATGTTCCTATAAAGGATGGAATAGTCAAGAAGGTCGAAGATTATGATGAGCTTGACTCAAGGAAGATGACTCTAAACTTTCAAGCTATGAACATATTGAGTTGTGCCTTGGATGCTAATGAATACAATAGAGTGAGCGGATGCGACTCGGCTCATGAAATGTGGAAGTTACTTGAAGTAACTCACGAAGGCACCAATCAAGTGAAGGAGTCTAAGTTGGCTATGTTGGTAAGAGATTATGAGTTATTCATGATGAAACAATATGAAAGCATTAGTGACATGTTCACAAAATTCACCAACATCACAAATGGCTTAAAGGCGTACGGAAAAGAATACACAAGGGGAGAAGTAAATAGAAAGATTCTTGATTCACTCCCAAAAGCATGGCAACCAAAAACTCTTGCCATTGAGGAATCAAAAGAATTAAGTCAACTTCCTATTGAAGAACTCATAGGATCTCTCCTCACCTATGAGATGAAAATAAAAAGATTAGATGAAATGGAAGATGAAGACAAAGGAAGAAAAGGCATAGCACTCAAAGTAAATGATGATGATCATACATGCTCGTCAAACAATGAAGATGAGATTGAGGATATGGCCCTAGTGATGAGGAAATTTAAAAGATTTTACAAAGAAGACTTCAACAGAGGAAAGAATCCTCCATTCAAGAAAGGAGGACAAAGTTCATCACTCTTCAAGGCTAGATGTTTTGAATGCAATAGCACCGATCATCTTGTAGCCGATTGTCCCAAGGCCCTTAAAAAGGAAAAGGAAGCTTTAGAAGCCAAGCTTGAGGCATTGAAGAAGAAGAAGAAAGGCAAAGGCCTAATTGGAACTTGGGATCAAGACTCAAGTGAAAATGAAGAAGAAGAAAATGCCAACATATGCTTCATGGCACTAGAAAATGAGGTACAATCTTCACTTCCTAACTCTTCTAGTATCCTTGATGATGATTATGATGTTGATCCTAGCATAATGCTTTTTGAAATGTATGATGAGTGCAAAAAGTGTTACCAAACGAAACAAAGATTTAAAAAGCAAAACTCAATTTTTGTTAGATGAAAATTCAAGACTCATTTGTGAAAATAAAGCCATTCTTGAATCCTTGGAAGTCTTGAAGAAAGAAAAAGAGTGCTCAAATGATGACTTTCAAAAACTTGTTTTAGAAAACAAAAACCTTTGTGAAAAGATTTCCTTTCTTGAAAAATGTTTGATTGATTATGATGTATTAAAGAAAAAGGTGAGTGATCTCACTCTATGTGTTGAAAAATTCACAAAAGGAAAAGAAAACTTTGAAAAACTTCTTGGCTCTCAAAGATCACCCTTTGATAAAAATGGTATTGGATATACTCATTCCAATATTTTCTCAAAACAAACACGATTTGTCAAAGCTTCATTATCTCACTCACACCTTTGTTGCACCTATTGTGAAAAGAGTGGTCATAAAGCCACAAAGTGTTTTATAAAGAAAAAGATTGAAAGAGGAGTTAAAACCGTTTGGAAAATAAAAGAAAATCCAACTAACATTCATGGACCCAAAAAGATATGGGTACCAAAAGACTTTTCTACTTCTTTTTTGTAGGAACACAAGACAAGGTCATCTAAGTGGCGGATGCTTAAAACACATGACCGGATATGCATCCCTCTTGATTGAACCAAGGAAAACCGAAAGTTGTTTTTTTGTTACTTTTGGAAGGATCATCGGTATAGGTAACATTGCATATAGTTTATCTTCTTTATTTAAGGAAGTGTCTATAATTAATGGTTTGAAGTTTAGTTTATCTTGTATTATTCAATCCAAACCTTCCTTGTTTGCAAATTGATTTCTATAAGAAGTTATAATGGGAGAAAATTCAACAACCAAGTTTTTACAAAACCTCTTTCAAAAGATCGTTTTTGCTACTTAAGAAAATTACTTGGTATAGGGAGATTTAATGAGTAATATGTGTTGCTTGTATTATCTGTTTTTCTTATTTTCTGCCTTGCTGATGTTTTAAAAAATTCGGACGCCTCTTTTAAAGATTAGGAAGTCCGGTTTTAAAACCGGACTCATACTCCCCTTTTAAAAAAAATTCCAGAGATATTCGGACTCTCAAACCGGACGCCTACACCAAAAATTCGGACGTCCGAATTCTTGAAAATTCTGAAACCGGAAGACCGGTTTTAACAAACGGTCGACCGAATTCCTCAAATTAGGTCGGGACTGCGTTTTAAAAATCAGACTTTTTTTTAACTCCTCACATTCTTCTCCAAACTCTCTCTCACTCTCTCGACCGAAAGCACCACCACTCACAAGACCCGTCCGATTTCTTGTTCCGGTTTTCAATTTTCTTCTTATTTCTCTTCAAATTCATCTCCTGTCACAGCAAAGAAGCTATTTTTCTCTCTGATTACTATCTACTAATCTCCAAAACTCTTCATCTCCTCTCCAAACCCTACTCTCGAAATTGTTCAAAAATGGTCAAAACAAAGAATGCCCAAGTTGGTTCAGGGCAAAATCTTGAAGAAGGAGGCACCAGTAGAGGAAAAGGGAAAGGAAAAAGAGTACCTGCTGGAACTGGGGCTGCCACTGCTGCTGCTAGGGTTTCTAGAGTTCCAGAAAGGTTTATCTCAGTAAGGGAAGCTGCTAGGTTCGAAGAGTGGACTAGGAATCGCCGAAAAATTGCTCCGAGTCATAGGGTGGACTTGGGTGATATGCAAGGTATGGAGGTTATTCCTAATCTCTTTGAAATAATTGGTTGGATACCTCTATTGATTGTCAATGAACTGTATTATGTGGACATGATCTATGAATTCTATGCTAATCTCCACAAAGGTAGAATTGAAAAGGTGGATAACATATCACATCAATGGATAGTGACTAGAATTGGAGGAAGGGATATAGCATTTGATGATAGACTACTGAATGTCATTTTGGATACCCCTCAAGATGGTATCAGATTTTACACAAAGAACAAAAAGTGCTATGATCAAAATTTATACAGTGAAACACGATTTGCAGAAATTTTCACTAAGGGAGAGATATTGAAAAGGCATGATGATAGAAATGTTAATAAACTGGATACATATGGGAGAGTGCTTCATCACATGATATCTAACATCATCATTCCAAATGTTAGGCATAAATCCTCTATCACCAACATGCATGCATTTGTGATGCTAGCCTTGCATGAGAAAAGGAGAATGAATTTTGGCTTTATGGCTATAGAACATATGCTAGCTGCCCAATCTTCCCAAACGAAATGCCTGCCGTATGGTTGCTTTATCACTAAAATCCTCCAACACTTTGTGATCAATTTGGTTGGGATGGGTAATCACATTGGACCTGGCAAGATATACACTCAGCAAACCTTCAAGAGAATGGGGTTTGAAAAAGACGAAGCTGGGATTTTCATCTGAGGTGGACAAGATGTTGATGACAGTGATGAGGAAGATGATGATGACGATCCAGAGGACATGGATATAGAAGAAGAAGATAGTGATGAAGAAACAGAGGCAGAAATACAAAGGAGAGAAACGAGACAAAAGAAACGACAAGAAAGAACAGAAGAAGGCTCATCTTCAGGAAGCACGAGTCAGCTTATGGTTATGATAGTCTCTCTCCAAACATCAATGAACACCCGATTTGATGCATTCGACAGTCGCTTTGAGGCTTTGGATGGGAAAATTGATGCCTTGGACCAAAAGATGACCGACACACAAGAACGGGTTAAGAGACTCGAGCAAGGAGGAGGAGATGGAGATGATTGAGATTTTTTTCTTATAAACCCTTCTTTCTCCTGTTTTGTCCAAAACTCTTTTCAAACTTCTGTTTTTCATTTTTAATGATATGGTTTTAACTTGCTTATTTCTATTCCAAATTTGCTTTTATGTGGTATTCCTAATTCCTAAATAATCTGTTTGTTGCATTTTTTAGGCTCTTCTTATTATGGACTTCATGATGATACGTTAATGTTGAAAGTCCTACTACCACCTCTTCTATGATCCCTTGGTACTTCTCTCCTAAAAACTTTTTGATTTATGACAAAAGGGGGGAGAAAATAGTGCATGATGTAAGGGGGGAGAAATTTTGTTAATATGGTGATTGTTTATTGATGATGCCTATGTAAGGGGGAGAAATTTTGTTAATATGGTGATTGTTTATTGATGATGCCTATAAATTGTTTACAATGATTATTGATGCAAGGGGGAGTTATCTTCTTGGTGATTCTTATGCTTAATATGGTGATTCTTTATTGATGATGCCTATAAATTGTTTACAATGATTATTGAAACAAGGGGGAGTTATCTTCTTGGTGATTGTTATGCTTTGCACTTTTTGATATTTTGATGCATCACTATACTTTACTCTTGTTCTTTTGTTCTTCTTGCATATGTGTTTGTCATAATCAAAAAGGGGGAGATTGTTAGCCCTAAGGGCATTATTACTTGTGTTTTGATTATGAGTAACATATGCTTGTGTGAGTATGTTAGCTAACCCTTCATAGAACAAAAGAAGAACATGTGAAGTCTCAAAGTCTCAAGCAAAAGATCTTGTTGATGAGGGCAAAATAGAGATGAAGAGATCAAGCCATCATTGAAGACATTAAAGGCATTGTATTTATGAACTAGGTACTATCTTGTAAAACTCCCTAGTCTTAGTCTTTGATCAATTGATCATACATGAAGCTCTTCTTATGATTTTCTAAAATATAATCTTTTGATAAAATCCAAGTATTCTTGACTGAAGATGTTTTGGAAAGTTTTTCTTCTCTTTAAAATAATTGTGAAGAATGCCTTTGAAACTTGGAAGAAAGTTTTTGTTTAAAAAACTTAGCTGAGGAAAATCAGAAATTCGGCAGTCCGATTTTAGAACCGGTCGTCCGTTTTTTCCAAAGTAAAAATTCGGCAGTCCGTTGTTCAGAAGATCAAGTCCGAATCTTTCTGTTCAAAAACTCGGTCATCCGGTTTTTAAAACCGGCGATCCGATTTTTCTCGTATATCAAAATTCGGCGATCCGTTTTCCAAGTCCGAATCTTTACGTTTTAAAAAAACCGGCGATCCATTTTCGAGAATCGTCGTCCGGTTTTTTGCTATTATCTGTACAAATTTTACCGTTGCACAGAATGCTTCTATCATTTCTGAAAAATAACGGCTATTGTCTAAAGGCAACGGTCTTGTGTTTCAAAACTCTATATAAACACTTGATTTTCAGCCATAAAAGATACAAGTTTGGGAATTATTCATTGAGAACATTCAAGACATTTAAAGAGCTTCAAAAATACATTTTATTACAAATCATTTTCAATCCCAAACAAAAATCTTCTTGAGCTTCATTGTTGATCATCCATCAAAGAAGAAGAAAAGAGGTGCTTGTAGAAGTATACCATTGAGTTGTAATCTTCCTCTTCTCAAGCCAATTTGGTAACATTGTTCCTTACTCTTCTTATTCTTTTATTGTGATCAAAGGTTTGTGGAAAACCCTTTGGGTGATCCTTTGATAAACTTGTTGTGGTGTTGTGTTTGAGGTTATAGTGTAAAACCCTTGAAGGGTGAACCTCATTGTGTAGTTGTGTAACCAACTTTGAAGTTAGTACATTTGTGAAATCCTTGGGTTGAGTCTCAAGGTATTGGATGTAGCTCTTGGAGAGAGTGAACCACTATAAATTGTTGTGCATGCTCTTTAATTCTTTGCTCATTTCTTAATTGCCAATACTATAAGGTTGTGCTTTGTGTGGATTCTTATTAAAAAGAGTTTTAGAAATCTTTCACAAACAAATTGGAGGTTTATCTTTCTAATCAAACAAAAGAATTTTTTAAATTAGCCAAAAACCTTATTCACCCCCCCCTCTAAGGTTTTTCAGAGCCCATAGAATATGACTGAAATACACTATTTCTAGACCTCAATCTTCACTATAAAAGTTTGTTGAGGCAGTCATTTTTCAGTTCAACAAGCTTAAATCTTTATATATTCTAGCCAAAAATGCTGGCTAAACCAAAATCTAAGGTTGAGCATTCAAAATGTTAAGAAAAATCAATTCTTGTTCTTCAATTGAAATTCTAAGAACTTGAGTTTTTAGAAGAACAGGGAAAAAACGATGAAGAGAGAAAGAGAAAAGAACAATAGCTACTGAATTATCTGTGACTCCTCAGTGTTTTTCACCCTACATTATTACATTAATACCTTATTAAGTTTCTTAATCAGCCTTTAAAAAAAGAATAAAATAAAGAATAAAAATAATTAAAAGTCAAACACTTAAGTCTTTTAATAGAATTCATGACCTGTTTTATACGGGCGCGAAGAGTTTTGCATGCCCGCGTAAAATTTCCAAAAACCTTTCAAATCTTAAGAGGCTTGCATGACAGCATAAATTTTGGGTGCATGTGCAAATTGTCCAAAACCTTCAAGCTTCTTATGGGGCTCCAACTGAATTGTGAGGAGACTTGCTTGATGACACACAATGTTAAACTTCCAAACTTAGGCCTTTTTCTTGTACTCCTCCTATTGATAAATCTATCCCGGAGCATTCCTTGATCAAATCTTATACTATTCGTTGCAATTGTATTCCTTATTATCCACTTAAATAGCCAAAATCCTTCACCCTGCAAAATTAATAAGGGTGAAGAAGTAATCTCATCCATATAAAGGAAAATCAATAAAGAAAAAGACATAAGTTAATTAAAATCATGACAAATTACGATTACTTCTATACTGTAAACATGACATTTTAATCCCTATTAAACTCGCCCAAGCTTAGATCTTTACTTGTCCCCAAGCAAACTAAACTTGAAAATAACAAGTAGAGTTGTATAAAAAGATATGAAAGAAAGGTCACCTTCTCATTAAATGTTTCCTTAAAAGAATTAATTTGAAGAATTCCAAAAGCTCATAACTGAACATCACTAGTATCACGGACATAAATCTAACAACAAACCTTCCCTCAAGATTTAGTGTAACAATATGATAAACCTTCACTAGCTACGCAGACACCTGTCACTAAAAACGATAATTTTTTTTCTCAATTACCTACTCAATAGTCATGGTCTAACATAAGCTTGCCCATTATCTCATCCCTCCTCAAAATAAAATGACATAAACACAAGTAAGTTAAGAAACTATTAGTCACACATGTTATAATGTAGGCTTGGATTAAAAGTAGGATAAACATTTTGTAAATGTAGCTTAAAGAGCCAAAAGAATAATGGAGCAAAGTTCAACAAACTCCAACTACACCATCATCTCAAATTACAAATCCCAACTTCTAAAATAAATCAAATAACATCATGTGCAAACTTAACAATAACAACAACCAATGTAAAAAAAAACTTAAGGAAAATCGCACTCTCATAAGAGCAAAACGTTGTAACTGAATCGCCTAATTATTATGACCACGAAGATTCTTTAATATACAATATTTTCTTTTTTCTTTTTATTTCATTTTTTCTTTTTTCTTTAATTTTCTTTATTTTGCATTGTTTACAATACAAGGAAATCACTTGATGAAGTAAAATAACTACAAAAGCCACAGAGTTCTAAGTATATATGAACATCTCAATAATATTATATTTTTCCCTCATTCCTTAAAGTTTATAAATTAGACTAACTAACTTTATATATTTCAAATCTTCTAAAAAGCCCAAACAAAGATTGAGCTTCACATAAAAACTCACAACAAAAATAATGACGCCACACATGAAAATTCCTCATGAGAAGAATTAATGATTGGCCAAACATTCAAATCTCCAATTTCTATTTACCTTTCCATAGGCCTAGGGAGTAAACCTCAGGTTCAAATTGTAAGAACTTTTCCCATCACTAAAGTTGAACCACATAAAATGGATCCCGAAGAGTATAACTTAAATATACTATTTCTTGACCTTGATCTTCACTATCTAATTTGTTGAGATAGTCATTATTACATTCAACAAGCCCAAGTCTCTGTATATGCTAGCCAACCAAGCTATTTATTTATTACAAATTTGTGAATATACTTATAAATTTTCATAATTGAGTGATTTTTTATTCTTTTTGCCTTTAATAAATTTGTAATATTCTTTGTTCTCTAGCTAAACCATAAAATTTTTTTATCATAATTATACATTCGTTGGAAAAAATAAACTTCAATCTTTATTAAATTAGCAAGGCTAAAGTACAGAAAAAATGAAATTATAATGACTTATAGAAGTGATTTTTTTTTACAAATGAACATCTTTAAGTTATAATTATTAATCCTCCATGGTAGTACTTGTTTAATTGTTAGAAATATTTGATTTGATTTATTTATTTTCCCTTTTTCCTTTTCCCTGCAGATTAATTATAAGGAAAAAAAAATGCCCATTCTTTGTCATTAGTTGCATTATATAAGTGGAAGAAAAAATTTACAGATAACACATACAAAGAAAGGATAGAAAGAAAAGCAAAATTAAAAACAATAAACAAAAAAGAAGTGGTGGCTGACGTGGCATTTGAATGGGAATCCAAGTTTGTTAGCGACTTTTCTTCCGATCGAATCGAAATTCCACTAATTAATATACCAATATAGAGGGGCTTCAAGCAGAGGGCTTGCTCTTTAGGATTCAATATCAAAGGAGAGAGGAAGCCGCGACTATCATTCAAGGCATTGAAGCCCTATATTCTTTTTCAAAAGTTTAGTTCCTTGTTTCTTTTTTAATCATGAATTAATTTTCTGTTTAGAATCGTATTTTCTTTTTATTTATGAAAATTTTCTTATAATATTTTATTTCTTGAGATATTTATTTGTTTGATTCAAATAATTTTTTATTATTATTTTTGTAGAATACTTTTATCCATACTTAATTCTTTTAGTTTTGAGTATCAATGATATGTGATTTTTTCAATTATATTATTGGTTTTAGAATTGAATAATTAATGCTAATTATAAATAACTATGTCATAGAATTAAATAAATCATGCTAATGGTTAGATGGGTTATATCATGCATTTAAGTACAATATGTTTCTTTAATGAATCAAAAGTTATAGTTTATATCACCAAATAAAATTTTTAATCTTTTTCTCCTAAATAAAATTTAATTATTATTACATAGGTTAGTTGTAGATTCAATGTTCTAAATCATCTTTATTTGTTAAACTGTTCTTGGTTTATAATTTTGTTATTTTATTTATAAGTTTTGATTAACTGAGGATTCATATTAGCTAATACGAATTGATTTTTTAAAAAAATAATGCAGGAAGATAATAATTTAGGTGATTAAGTATTTCTCTTTGGTTTGATACCCTTTTATTAACCATATTACATTGATCTTGTGCACTTACAATTATTGGATTTAAAATTTGTTAGAAAAATCCTGACCAATAACTTTAATTTGGTGGAAAAATAAGGGCAAAAAAGAAAAAAGAATTAGAGTACAAGTTTTTTCTTCAATAATCATGTTTGTAAAGAAGATCCCCCTATTAACCTAATTTTTGTTGTCTTAACTAGAGACCATGTAGACGTGTTTTAAATACATGTATCGTGTTGGGATGTTCAATCAAAATACATTCCGCACAGTAGTAATTCATTAGCTTTTAATATATCTATATTTATTTTGTTTTTTGTTAGATAATGCTTTTTTTAACTAAATCTACTTTTCTATTTAAAATATTTTTTATTGATATATTTGTCTTCAAAAAACTTTGAATAATAATTTTAAGAAAATTCTAAACTATAAATCATAAAAACTATTAAGGAAAAATCGGTGTTGAGAAAATTAGACTGAAGATCGAACAAGTCGAGCTACTTATAAATTGTTTTATTAGTTCTGCTAGTCGAACCAATGGTCGAAAATGATATTACGTAATATTTTATAAAAAATTTAAATATGTTAATAATTAAGCAAAACAATTTCATCCACGTAAGAATTTTTTTAAAACATGTTGAAATTATTTCATACTATTCAAACATGCATAGTAGTAAAAAATACTTCATTTACACAAATATCACACACGCTATTTTTCACTAAATATTATTAAAAAATTAATTCAAGTTTGCTAAAGATTTATAACATTTAAAAAAACAAAAGCGCTTCGTGAGTAGTCCCCGATTCTTTGCATATAAACGGAGCACTGGTCCTCCTGGTATCTTTGTGAGGCTATGGTGACCAAGTTGGATTTAATCCCAACCAGTTTTGGGGAAACGGAACATTCCAAGTTGGCGAGTTGGTCTCTTAATTGGTGTTAATATTCTGTTCTACTATCCAGTACCTTTTTATTTATCAAAAAATAAAAATAAAATTAAAAATACAAAATTCTTTTAGTAAAAGTAAATTTATATTATGTATAATTGACTTAGTGATGAAAAAAGAATTTAAGAACTATTTACTCACCTTTTAAAAAAATATATATTTTAAATAAGTGATGAAGTTCTATCTTTTCTAGAATACATGTTTGAATCTTAACTTCTTAAAAAATTATAATTTGCACATTATATATTCCTAATATTATTTTGCCTCTTTTAAAAATTTTTTTCAACTATCATTTTTTAGATATCCTCTATAGAGAATAGAAACCAAATGATCTTTTTTTTAGCTAAATAAAAGGCCCAAGTTCTCCCATAGCCGCAATGCCGCACCACTATCTTTTTTTTACTTTTATTATTGTTTTCCTTTTATCCTTCTTTTTCTCCATTTTCCTTACATCGTAGAGTGAACTCTTGTGTTTTTCTTCAATTTATCTACCGAAGCTTGATTTAACTAATTGCCTCTTGCCGCCCTTTGTCATCCCTACCAAAGATAATAAAAATAATACATTGACTATCTTACTAAAAGAATAAAAAAACCGGTCGAGGTGGACGGGTCTAGGCATCCTTTTTCCAAAAAGTCCTTTAAGTGTTACTTCTAGCCTGGTCCAACTTGTTAATGGAAATTAGAGTCACTTCTCTTTTTTTTACCTATTCTTGCTCCGTATGTTCCCATTTCACTTTATTCTTCCTTCTAACTCATCCGTGAATTACCTTTAAACAAAAAAGGAAAATGGTGCGTAAATAATCCATTTCATGCATAAAACACTTCGAAAATTGAAATTAAACAATATAAATATGTATACAACATGGACATGTAAATATTTTAGGCAAAAAAACTCATTAAAGATGTTATTTTTCACTAGTTGGGACTGTTTCTTCTTTAAGGTAGGCATGTTTAGGTATTTTATTGAATAAAGTTGTTGATTTTTTTCAAGCACTCACTATTTCACAAGATTCTTCAATATATTTTGACTACTTTACGTGTACTATGCTTTTATTTGATCAACTTATTTAAGATTCTTAAAATTATTGTACGTGAAGAAAGCGTACATATCTTTACCCCAAAATAGAATCGGCATTTTGTGATCATTGAACTAAAATAATTGGGACCTTTTGTAATATCTTTGTAACAATTCTTCTGTAATATTCATTATGTAATATTCTTAATGTAATATTTTGTTAACAAAATATAACCAATAAAATATAAACCTTAACTTTCAAAAGATAACGAGTAAGAAAAAAAGTATTATGAAAAAATGTTACGAGAAATATTCTTGTTAGTTTTATGGACACTCTTGTATTATTTTTTTTCGTAACATTGCTAATATGGTATTTTATTAGTAATAAAAAATCTCAATCTCGAATGCACCTTTTTTATTATTTTATGAAATTTCAAAGAGTGACAAATTATTTTCAGGTAGATAGATAATGTCAAAACTATCATGTTTTGCATGGTAAAGAGAAATATAATTAATAAGAGAAATAATGGGAGAGAGAGAGTAGTCGAGAGGTAAGTCTTGGAGAAAAAAAATTAAAAAAAAAATTGGTAAGAAAGCTGAAATATATATATATAGATATAACTACAAAAAATCAACTTATTACCGATTGGCAAATCGATCAGTAGCAGTTATCCATAAATTTTTTTGTAGCTGCATATTCGGTTGGTAACTTTTTTTTTTTGGAAATTAATAAAATCAATTTTCAAACTTACTAATCCATTTTTTGTTAGTAACTTTTTATATACGGTTAGATGTTCGGTCTGTAATTTTATTTATTTAATATTTAGAAAATAGTTACCAGCCAAACTTCGATCGATAATTGGTCAGTAACTATGTATTTTTCAAAATTTTTATTTATAATTTTAATAATCCATCTGAAATTCAAAAACCGACAACAACAACCAATATATATAATCTACAAAATAACAAAAACGTCATAACATTAATACATAATATAGGAAATAGTATATATAAGTATAAACTACATAAGTATCAAATTCAAAACAAAATTACAATAAATGTACGTACCAAACATAAATATAATACACGAGTAGAGGTGCTCCAAAGGAGGAGGGACGACCAGTCAGTGGTTGAGGATCGACTCAGGCAACATATGATGTGGCGTCATCTATCAGAAGGAGAGGAGGGAACAATGTGAGTGCTGAATCCAGCTTGACATTACACTGAGATGTGAACCCCTGCATGAAGATGGCAAATGTTTTCTGTGCCTACTGCATATCTCCACACCACTTCTTCACGCTCTCGATGCAACACTCGTGGGTAGCCACAGAAGAGATAGAAGGAACCGATGACCAGTTGCTGCCTCCTTGTCACTCGCTGGTGATGGGTTCAAATTGTGAGTGAAAATTGTAAATGTGACTTTTGTTGCCACCACCAACAACCTCGAACATCAATTTCTCATCGAGTGACATTTTCCTTTAACTCTTTAAATTTTTCCTATAAGAAAGAGATTACTAAGTTACTGTTAAGCAATTTAAAATAAACCGTGAATAATAACAAAAACTAACAAATAATATTACCCAAAATTCATCAGAAGGCGTATCAACCCACTATTCCTTTTACTGATGCAGGAAGATGTGCAACTCAAAATGCTAAAGACCTATTAAAATTTAAAAAACAAAAGCGCTTGCGTGAGTAGACCCTAATTCTCTGCACATAAATGGAGCACTGGTCCTCTTGGTATCTTTGTGTGGTAATGGTGAGCAAGTTGGGTTTAATCTCACCAAGCTTTGGCCGAATGGAACATTTCATATTGGCGTGTTGGTCCCTTAATTGGGGTTAATACTCGGTTGCACCGCCCCTTACCTTTTCATTAAAATAAAATTAAAATAAACAAACTTATTTTAGTAAAAGTAAATTTATATCATGTATAATTGACTAGTAATGAAAAAAAGAATTTAAAAACTATTTACTCACTTTTAAAAAACAAAAACATTTTGAATAAGTGATGACGTTCTTTATTGTTTATTTTTTTTAGAACAAATGTTCAAATTTTAACTTCTTAAAAAATTCTAATGTTTAGATCATATATTCCTAATATTATTTTGCCTCTTTTAAAAAAAATTTCCAGCTATATTTTTTGAGATATCCTCTATAAAGAAAAGAAAACAAACTATCTTTTTTTAGGCTAAATTAAAGGCGCAAGTTCTCCCATAGGGAAAATGGTCCAAATTCTTTTTCTTCTTCTCTTTTCCTTGCCTCAGCCACAATGCCATTACCTTGTTTTCTTTTATTATTGTTTTCCTTTTATCCTTCTCTTTCTCCATTTTCCTTACACCTTAGAGTGAACTCATTTTCTTCTTTTCTTTTTACTTCTTATCCCTCCCTCCTCACAGACTCCTCTTGTTTTCCTATTCCCCTAATCCCTTTTGATCTCGCATTCTCCCTCCTTCATAAACTTATCGTACAATTGATTTGCTCTTCACCTCAAATTCATGGCCACTCTCCTTCTTTTCTTCTATGTTTCTATTTTTGGATTTGAAAAGCTTGGAAAAACATAGGTAGAGAAGTGAGGTGAGAGCAGGGATAGCGGTAGAAGCTCATTTGTCTGTGGTTATGTGTCAAAAGTATATTTTTTTCAAGAAAAGAAAAATAATTGTCAACCAGTTGGAGCGGTTCCTAATCGAACTTCTTGATTTTGACACTTTACTACTATAACTACTAAAAATAAATATAATATTATTACTCTAAATTTTATTTTATATATGCTTGATATTTCTAGTATAAATTCAAATTTGTAATTAAAAAAAAAGTCGTTCTGATTTACAAGGTTAGTAAAGTTAAAAAAAATTAAATAATAATACAAACTCATATTAACAGACCCAAACAAATGTCACAGAACAACAGACAAATAAACCAAAATGGAGGAATATACACAATGATTTTGCAAAGTCACTAGTGTTCCTATTATAATATGCATTGTATTATTAAGATTCTCTTAGTACATAAGATTTTGTCTAGTTTATCTTATACAAATGAAAACAAGTCAAAATAAAGCCAAGCCTCTCCATAAGTAAAAAAATCTTTATAACTATGCAACAAGAAAAAAATAATAATAAATAAAGAAATGGTATCCCCACATTGCATAATCTCATATAAATTGATGCCCTAATGAAAAATTTTAATATAAGGAAGCATATTTTATTAAGGAATAGTATTAGTGTTAGGTAGCAATCACATAATTTGTTAAGCCCTTTAAAGTTCTTAGAAGAGATAAAAAGAAATTTGTTGCACTCAATTGATGGTGTAGATTATCATATAAATTGATATATAGTATAGAATATGGTGAAGAGATGAAAGAATCATGTAGGGAAGAGAAGATTGCTGAGTTCATGATACTTATTTGGGGAACTTGGAACGCCAGAAATTAAATTTCTTAGTGACAACTAGTTTCAAACATCTGATGAGGAGGTTACTTTTGTCAAAGTAAATTGATATAAGGAGCAACTGCAATTTAAAACAAAGGCCGTGGAGAAGTAAGCAATTAGGAGCAAAGAGGTGAAATGAAGTATATCGGACGATAAGAGGCTCTATTCATATGTCAATGGAGCATTCAAGTTGTAACTCTGGCGACAATATAATTGCTGCAATGGTACCTAATTTTTGTGGAGAAACTGAAAATGCACAAGCTCATTTGGAAGAGGTTGGAGCTCGAACAACTCCCTAACATTCAAATAAACTGCAAAATTAGTGAGAATGAGAAGATGGTCTCTCACTTTTAGCTCATATAACTAACTCTATGAATATAGAAGGAGATAAACCTGGAGATGGTGTTTTTCAATCTAAGGGTATAAAATGATCTATTGTGGGGAAGCATAAAATATTAACAGTTATTGGAATGGGAATTACATTGACTATTCAATATAATTATGTAATTTGAAATACCAAAACTTCCTCAGATGCAATAATATTAAATTAATAATATTGAGAGCATTAGAAAAATAATATATGATAAATATGTTAGACTAATAATGTTAAACTTTTTTATATCATTCTTGATAATCAAATAAAAAGTTAACTTTATTGAACAAAATAATTAAGAGGCAAAAGTTCTATAATTTGTAATAACAACCATTAATATTCAAACAATTCAAAGTTTTCATCTTACCATCTTATTGTTATTAATATTCAATTGATATTGGAAAATCTATACAAATAAGTTTTTCATAGCTTTTAATAACTAGAGAATGGTCATTATTTAAAAAACAAAATTACACTAATCCTAATTTTAAAAAAAGTCCACGTGCAATGCATATGACTGTTCCTAGTAATTCTTAAAAAGGCAAATGATAATACAAGCTTTCTTCCTCAAAATACTCCAAAAAGCATTCGTGAATTTTTAAGAGAATGAATTTCTTTTCTTGGAAAGAAAAGTTATATTCCAAACTCTCATTCTCAAAGTATTTCAAGATGGACTCATGTATAAAAACATAATTAGACTTCATCAATTTAAATTCACACTTATTAATCCACGAACTTCAAAAAAAAGGGGGGAGGGGGGAGGGGGGGGGGATTTGCGTAAGTAACAAGGAAGTCCAAGAATGCCATTCTCATATGGCCAATAAGTAGGATAAAAAACAAACAAGTTATCTAATTCTTATTTATCCTTTATCAAAGATAGAACTATGTTTCATCAATCATATGCTTCAAGTATGTTCCGAACGAAACAATCTAAGAGAAAATTTTGAATCTAGACCCATGAACAATTTCATAAATACCAAGAATCTTCCACAAATATGCATTCTCATGGAAATCAATCACAAAAGATTGAAGCAATGGTTAGCAAAAAATAAGGGCTATCAAGTCCTCTCCCTTTATATTCAATATGCATATCATCAAGCAATGGACAAGAGAAACCATCAACAAAATTAGAATAGCAATTATCAACTATCTAATCCATGGAGTCATGATTTAATCTTAAAGTATATTAAATGGAAAACATCGCATCATCATCTCTAGAGACACGGGTAGGAAGACTGCAAAATATAGAACTAATCACAATGGATTTCTTTTTGGGGTATAGTTCATAACGAGCTAACATATTGAAAGGTGTCTCTATTACGACTGAGAGCAAAAGAAAATCGTAACATCCCTAACTACCTTCCTAGGTTCCACTGGGAAGTGAGTAAGAACTGACCTCTCGGTAGTTAGTCCATCAAGATAATAGGTTTTTTTAAGGTCCACGAATAAACTATCTATTACACAAGGTGTTTTTTTTAAACAAAATGACATAATTACATCTTATAATAAGTTTCTTAATAATAAAAGTTAATAAATCAAAGATTGTAATATAGAAGTCTCGTACTTCACTCTAACAAATTATCCCCTCATAGTTCTTCCTTAAGTCCTGTATAGAAATGGTAAATGTTTGAGATAGGCGGTAAATTCAATGTGCCTGTGAGTGTATTTTAAGCTAAAAGTCTAAAAATAGCTTATCAGTTAAAATAAGCTAAAAGCTACTTGTTTTAAGTAATAAGATCATGGTAATAAACAATCATAGTAGGGCTCAATGTATCATATTATTAAACACATCAAACCATGGTATCAGGAATATTAATGACATCTATTCAAAGATCAGGAAGCACTAACTCGTTAACATGAGAAAACATCGAAATAAAAACTAGATGATAATTTGGCGTAGGTAAGAGTAGTTTCCTAGCATCAGTAAAATTTCACAAATTCGAAGATGACCTCCAACCCCTAGTACTTCCAAGAGCTCTACCTCTACCCTAATTGTATGTATTTGAACGGAAATTTGAGGAATGAGAATATGTGGGATGGATAAATTTATCAACTTTTTTTGTTTTTCACAAAAAAGAATATGCAAGATTCCTATCTATTTAGAATGGTTAGATATCAAGGTTTACCGAAACAAAATTCACGAGAAATCATAAATATCGAGAAATTAATGAGAACGCCGGCATAAGTATTTAATAATACAAATTTCGTGTTTTATTTAATTATAAATTAATATTTTTTGTACTTAATAACTAATTAATTTTTATTTATTTTGGAGTGTCTTGCTAGAATAATACATTAATATTACACAAATGAACATAGTTTTATACCGCAATAAAGCATAAATTTTTCTTGAGAGACTATGACCCTCCCTAGCCCTTTTGCTGCTCTGCCACTGTTTCCACAAATTAAATTGTTACTAACTTTTTATTCATAGTCAAAAACTTTTTTCAAATTGTACCCATAAACTATTTACATTATTGCACTTATGAAAAACTACACTCAATGACATGAAGCTTTTCGAAACCATTTAGGCATACCCCTGCATATATGCCCCTTATTAAGCCATTGCTAGACAACTAAAACAAGGAGTACCTATGCAGCAAATACACATCTCCATTATCTTCTAATAGACATCATCTAAAACTTTTTCTTTTGAAATATTCACCTCTTTATGAACAAAAATACCTTTGTTAAAGGATCCACGTGCATGGTGCATGCTAAAGTACATTGAGTATGCTTTTGTTATACAAGCAAAATTTTAAATGTTCTATAGGTATAAATGTGCGAGAAAAAACTTTTCTATGAATAAAAAATGACTAGTTTATATATAGCTTATTTCTCAATCCTCAATTTTCATTTGTAATTCAATACTTCAGTTTAAAAAATATATAGCCTTCTTTTTTATGATATATATATCAATGATACCATAGAAACAAGACTTTGATCCCGTATCTCAAATGAATAACTATTTGAATGCTCTATGTTACAGAATACAAATGAATATGATCAGAATCTACATATCGTATATATACCATAACTAAGCAAACCAAATAATATATACAAAATAATTAGAACTAAACATTTATAGTTATTCTTTCGTACGAGATATTAGTTTTAAATACCTATCAACAATTTTAGCTTTTCAATTTATAAAAGAGAATTTTATTACTATAGTTCTAACCATGATTTTTTGCATGATTATCTTATTCAAATAGCAAATATATGGTGGAATCCGACTTAGGGCTCAGGTGATGTCGCAGTTGAGGTTAATGTTGTTATTTTATAAGCGAAATATGAGTAATTTTGCAGCATTAAATAAAAAGATGAGGTCTTATAGGGTTAAAAAGGTAGGAGCTGAGGGGCTTAAGCAGGGTAAGTACTTGCAGCATATATTACCTTTCATTTCACATGTAAAATGAAAAAATTACCCTCAACCTCAAAATATCTTCATAAACAGAAAAGCTAAAAAATATGAATGTCTATTTACAGCTAATTTCTCAATAAATAACTTAGTAATGTGTTTGTTGGCATGGAATATTATAAAATATTTTGGGGCATACCCAATACAGTAAGAAGGCCTTAAGTAATGCAAAAGGCAAAGTTGTAAATAGGAAATAATCATAGTATTGATAAAAACCTATTTCAGAAACAAATATTTAATAGTTATTCGAGAGAAATAATTAAATGATTACATATATCTGTCATAGATTTTTAAAAGTACCAGTGGCCAACATTTGTAGAAAGATAACCAGAGGATCCATATAGAATAAGAAGAGATATAATTCAACATTTAAAATTCCCTATAAGCAAATGTTATTATCAGAAAAGAAATTAAACTCAGCTAGAGCACTTTGGCAAAGTGTTTGTTGTCATCTCTTTGAGTTCTTGCTCTTTGGGATCCCTAGCTTCTCTTTTTTGTTGCAAAATGTTGATATGAGCTCTCATAGCTATTTCTTCTCTTAGTGTCAATCCCACCAATGTGTTTCTCCCTTTAGATCTATTCTCTTGATCGATTTCTGTTTCAATAACTTACGTTTCAAGAAGAGAGTCCTGATGATGGTTTAGGTCAATAATTTGATTCCTGCAAGAAGACATTGTTAAATCATTCAAGTCAAAAATTTTGTTTCTGGTTGAAGATTCTACTACATTTCGATTCTTTAGAGGAGA
Source organism: Catharanthus roseus (assembly GCA_028651295.1). Classification (NCBI taxonomy): domain Eukaryota; kingdom Viridiplantae; phylum Streptophyta; class Magnoliopsida; order Gentianales; family Apocynaceae; genus Catharanthus; species Catharanthus roseus. Next base: position 3,443,705 of record JAPQWS010000050.1, on the reverse strand, counting down.
TTCTGGTAGATCATTCGTGTCATTTGGCACATGGTTGGATGATTTAGTACACTTTGACCCTTGGAAAGAGACTACAGTAGATCATTCCGGTTATATCAGTACATAGGGAGACATTTCGGTAAACTCTGACCCTTGGAAAGAGATTCTTGTAAATTATACGAGCTATTTTGATACATGGTGAGAGATTCTAGTAGACTTTGACCCTTGGAGAAAGACTAATAGATCATTCGTGCTAATAGCTTCCTTGATCCTGGGAGAGAAGCTCGGTGGGACATCAGGGTAATTATCTTCTTCTTCTTCTACTTTAATATGTTGCTCATTCAAGGCCTATCCACTGATTTTAGGATCCTCAATTTCCATGTTAAGACTAGGATTTGTTCTTGATTCCGAAAGTACTTATTCCTTTAGGTAAACTTCTTTTTCCTAATAGAATCCAACAAGTTTTTGTTGGAGCCGAAACGGAGTTCCTCCACCAATTTAAGTAACGAATGCTTACCTCTTGTTCGGACAACCTTGATGAAAAGTACATTGACTGGTCAATACTTAAAGGCCAACTGTAATTTACTAGTGAGACTTCAATACTCATAGTTGAAGAAGTGGCCAATCCAAGAAGATCTTGATTATATCCAAATTGAAGCGCTACACGATGTGGATATATACCTCTTCACAATCTATACCAATAAGAACACACGTTCTCAAGAATCGAGCATAAGATTCTAATTGTCGGTTAGAATATTTGCCGATGGATATCTGTGTTTCTTTTTCCTTGTAAAATTTTGGAAAGAACCAATTATTTATGTTTAAGCAACAAGGCCGCCATAGAAAATCCTCACAAGAAGAATTAATGATTGGAGGAGAGGAAAAAGGAAAAATTGCAGAAATTTGCAGTTGATAACTGGAAAATATTGTCAAAACAGGTTGACCGACCCGATCCTCATTTGAAGAACTGACCCGCAGCCTTACCTGGAAACTACCAACGCTGATAGCTGGGGACCTACCGTGCACATTAGGTCTCTGTCTAGAGGTGCCGAGAAATGCCACTACCTACCGCGGCTGGTAGGGTGCCCTACTGTCTGCGGTAGGTCTCTACTGGAGTATTTGTTTTGCTTCTTCTTTGCATCTTTTTGCCCTATTTCGTCACTTGTCAGTCTTGGTCGTTCCAAGTGCACTTAGAAATGTTCCCAACAGGTGATCAACTCTTCAAAATACCTTACAACAAGATAATGGAAAACGAGTTAGAATGAAGGCGGACATAAAAGAATACAACGATATATCTTACATACAAAAACATGCCGAAGATATTTTTTTTCTCAGCCATTTTGGAGAACGAAGGACTCCTTTAAAAGGTTTTCCATAGTCTTTCCAAAGTACAGTTTAAGATAATGCTCGGTTGCTACCTCCTCATAATGAAAGTGATAGAATTTAAACCCCAAAGTAAGAAGAGAAATTACAAACTTAAAAATGAGCTCAAGAAAGACATTGCTAATTGCGAAAAGCTTTAATTCTTTAAAGGAAAGCACAATGTAAATGATGACTGATTTTTAAGAACACATTTTCACTTTTCCATGGCATAAGGCTTGTTTCCTCTTAGCACTTTAAAATTTTCCACTGAACTCCATGAGATTTCTCCACTACTCATTGTTCTCCTTGGATTGCGTCCATGGTGCTTGTATGCATAAAGAATCACAAACAAGAAATGAGCTAGTTTCTTGAGTAATGAAATTCACTCCCTCACTCTTTCTGATGACGTCAATCTTCATTCCTTGTCGCCTTTCTTTATGACCCTCGTGACTTTCCACAGGACACTTTTTTTCCTTTTCTGGCTCGCATTCCTTGACTGCACCCATATTCTCTGGCACGCACTCATTCATCTTACTTTCTCAAATTTTGCTAGTAACCCGAGGAGGTTCTTCGATTATTGCAAGACCATCGTGCCTCCTTTCCATTATTTCTTGTTTAGCCTCCCCTTCCTTGGGAAAAGTAGACTCGTTCGGTGTTGGAACAGTTATTTCCTCTTCATCCACAACCATGGAAAATTTATTCGCTATTTCTTCTACACTCTATAAGGTGACCACCTCTAAATACTCCCTTGGAATTTTCTCTACATTCCTAGGCAAACAACCAAGTGTTCTTTCAGCGATCATCTTTGCCAATAGGTTGATCTGACTTTCCATGCTGTGTATGAAAGTTGTTTGACTTTTCCAAACTTCTTCCATACTCTTCACCCCGGCCTCCAGCAACTCGATATATCGTGAAACAAAATCTTCTAGATCAGTTGGAGGGGGTGATGGATGCACTAGTAGAGTATATTCTCATGTCAAGTATATGGTATAACTTCCCAAGAAATGTCTGGTTTATTCATCCAACTCAAACTATACTAGTTAGGGTATGTCTTATATCCCTGCCAATTGTCTTGAAACATGGCTTGTTGGTAATGTAAAGGTTGAGATGCAGCCGCCATGTTCTCCACTCCTTGTTCTAATATTGCAGCCAACCGGGCTTCTATGGCCGCATTGGTATCCATGATCTTTTAGCTGAACTCTAAAATCAATAGAATATATAATCAACACATGGTTCACAGATAATAACCTGGGATTCCAAAGTCCATACCATAAACACCTGAAGGAATAAGGAAGAAGGTGAAATGGACTTAACAATAAAGACAAAAAAGAAAAGAAAACTACACAATGGGGAGAAAAGAAAAACTATACAAATGACTAAAGCACCAAAGAACGATATTTATTAAAATTGGACGCCCAAAGACGGTGCCAGAAACTTGATATGCCAAAAACTTGGTGTGTTTGTTTTGAATGAAACGGGAAGGGAATCCTACAACTATAGTACAAGGCAAGTGGATAGAAATTGGTTTACCCTGAGTGTCGATCTTCTCGAGGATGGCAGGACTTAACTACTCAATCGGTCACTCAATTTTTAGCCTTAACAATGTGGTAGCAATGATCGTGACCTACTAGAATAATAAACACAAGCATCAACTAGCAAAAGAAAAACAAAAATAAAATGGAATTTGGATCTCGGGATCCCCCTAATCATGTTACTATGTCAATTAAAAAGAATTAATGAAAATTATAGTTGCCTTAGTGAATTGGGTCATCACACTCGTTATTATGTAAACCCTATCTCTAAGTGAAAGCCTCTTTATTTCTATAACTTTTAGACGAGAATCTTCTCTCCCTAACAAGTTAATAATGTTGTAAACCCAGGTGATTATTGACCTAAGCGTGTACTAACTATCTCTAGTTCAATACCCCAATTAATCCCCAAATTGGAAGCCCTCTGGTGTTCTTCTTCTCTTCTCAATTCAGAATACTCGTGTGACTAATTCAAGTTCATGACACTTAAATTGCATATAAATAATCAATTAAAGAACAATTCGATAAGAAGAAACATCCAATTTCATTACATTAAAGTCAATTTCATAATACCCAAAAGTTACAGTTCAACCCTTGAATCCAAACAAGCTAATTACTCACAATTCATTGCATGAAATTGAAATTAAACAAATTAATGTAATAGAGAAGGAAAAGAAATGCTTAGGCATAGAAATTGAAGCCCAATGGCATCCCCGAACTGCGCCCGAGCTCATCTCTCTAGTTGCTTCTGCGAAGTTCGAATCTGTTGTTTTGATCTTCAATTCCATTTGTAATCTTCCAATCCTTGTTCTCTAGTCTATGTTCTATCTAATTGAGGTGAGAATTAGAGAAAATTTGTCACATAAAATTGTCCGAATTCGCCTCCTAAAAGCCTATCTACACTACTCAAAACTAAGAGAAGAAAAATGAAGAAAAAAATCACTAAGTAAAGCCATTCTCTAGACCTACCGGCACCGGTAGGTCTCTGTTCCCAGTTTCCCTGTGATGTCCGGAACCAACCATGAGTGATAGTCTACTGCCTACATCATTTTTGTGTTGTTTTCGCTCCATTTCAAGCCGTTTTTGTTTGTTCTTCGTTGTACTTCATTCGGCAAGCACTTACAACACATATGGGCGATATTAGACTCAATTGTATTTTTATACCTTAAAATCACCCAAAAAAACAATGAAATTAGCATACAAAATAATAGCCAAAATAATAACTATCAGTGGTACACACTGGTCATGAGTCCTTGAAATTTCTTCAAGGACAAAAAAAGTTGAACAAAAGACATGCAAGATGGATAGATTTCATTGAGACTTTTCCATACATCATTCATCACAAGAAAGGTAAAGAAAATATTGTAGCCGATGCATTATCAAGAAAGTGCATTCTTATCTCTACTTTGCAAGCTCAAATTCTTGGTTTTGAGCTGCTTAAGGAATTATATGCTAGTGATCAAGATTTTAAGGATATATTTGAGAACTGCTTGCTTATTCATGATGGTTTTCTTTATTGTGAAGGGAAATTGTGCTTTCCATCTTGTTCTACTAGATTGTTGTTGGTTAAAGAGGCTCATTGTGTTGGTTTAATGGGACATTTTTGCATTACTAGAACTTATGATATTTTGCATGAGCATTTCTATTTGCCTCACATGAGAAAAGATGTTGAAAAGTTTTTTGGAAATTGCTTGGATTGTAGAAGGGCTAAATCTACTTCCTTGAATCATGGTCTTTGTACTCCTTTAGAAGTGCCTAAAGTTCCTTGAATTGACATTTATATGGATCTTATTCTTGGTTTGCCTACATATCCTAAAGGAATGGATTCTATCTTTGTTCTATTAGATAGGTTTTCTAAGAATGCTCATTTTGAAGCTCGTAAGAAAATCGATGATGCTAGCCTTATAGGAAACTTGTTCTTTATTTGGGTGGTACGATTCTATGGAATCCCTAGGAGTGTTGTTTCAGATCGTTACACCAAATCCTTAGTCACTTTTGGTGTGTTTTATGGAGAAAGCTTGGTATTAACTTGTTATATTCTACAGCCTGCCATCCACAAATAGATGGCCAAAAGGAGGTGGTCAATAGGACCATTGGGCAACTTCTTAAGGTCATCCTTAAAGAAGAATTTGTGCTAATAGGAAGAAGTTATTCCTCACATTGAGTTTGCTTACAATAGGGCTAAACATTCTACTACTTCCTTTTTTCCTTTTGAGGTTGTTTATGGTTTTAATCCATCAACTCCCTTTGACTTAGTTCCTTTCCTATAGATCATGTTGCGAGCTTGGATGGAAAGTAGAAGTGGGAGATTGTCAAGTCCATTCATGCCAAAATGTATGACGCCATTGAGTCCAAAAACAAGAAATTGGTGGCTAAACAGAATGTTGGGAGGAAACGTGTTGTGTTTAAACCCGATGATTGGGTTTGGATTCATCTTAGGAAGGAACAATTTCCTTTTGAACACAAACTAAGCTTGATGCTTGTGGCAATAGACCTTCTCAAGTTCTTGAGCTTCTTAATGATAATGCATAGAATTGATCTTCCGGGTGATAAGAATATTAGTGCCACTTTTAATGTTTCTGATTTGTTGTCACTTGATGTGGGTTAAGATTCAAGGACGAAGCTTTTCAAAGGTGGGGTGGATGATGTGAACCAGACAAGTCAATCACCTTTGCAAGCCAAGAATGGACCACTCACTAAAGCTCAAAGAAGAAAACTCAAAGCTATAATAATGGCATGGTTGCTTATTTGGAGAAAGCTTTGAAGAGAAAATTGACAGGGTTTGAAGACCAAGAAAGGGTGTCCAAGTTGTTTTCCAACTGTTCAATTAACAAGGAAAACTTGGTTAAGTATTGGGAGAAATCTACCTTACCACTGTCAGTAAGCCCTATCCAACTGTCGCCAGTAGGATTCTTGACGAACGACCCTATTGAAGACTGCACCTAACGCCGACGATAGGTTCTACCTACCGTTGCTGGTAGGTCTCTGGATAGAAAGTGCCATGTATCCTTATGGGCGAGATTTTGTAATTCAAGTTGTTTTTCCAGCTTTAATACAAGGGGTTTATAGGTAATTTAAGTCATTTGTCACTTGTTTAGCTCGGGTTAATGCTTAGCTTATAAATACTTCATTATACATTGATTGTAACTAATCGTGAATAAATTTTTCTGAAATTGTTGAAAGAGAATTCTCTTCGTCTCTAGGGTTCTTCACCTTTGCTAAGTTAGCTTGCTATGGGTTAATGTCCTTTGTATTGAACAATTGATTGCCTTAGGTTGATGAATCTATGGAATTAAATTGATAATCTTAATTCCTTTCATTGATTGAGTCTCAGAGTCCCTGTTCTTTGATTAAATTAATCCTAGGTCTTCTAGATTGTGTAGTTGGGGTTTTGAGGCCTTAGTTTCCTCAAGGTTCCTCCTATAAATTTAGGAAAGAGTTTTCCGTCTCAATATTGGGTTTATTAGGCTTAGATCTTCATAGTTTTTTCCATAGGAGGTAATCCTCAGATTTATCAGGCTTAGATCCTCATATTAGGCTTAGATCCTCAAGCTTAGTAGAAGCTACAAAATCCTCAATAGAGGTTCTTCATAAAGGAGGTAATCTTGGGAAGGTGTGCAATCAAATCTACTTGTAATTGAAGATTCACATCACTTTCCCATGCCCATAAATGAACAAAATGAAATGGAGCCCATAGTGTATACCTTAAATACACTACTTCTTGACCTTCATCCTCACTGTCTGTGTTTGTCGAGGCAGTTATTATTCCCTTCAATAAGCTTAAGTCTCTATATATGCTACCCAAAACTGCCGGGCCGAGAACTATTTTTGTCCTTTTAGCAAGGTGTATTGCAATGAGAATAATATACTTATAAATTTTGGTAATTTCATCCACCTAATAATAAACCTTGAAAGCCAAGACATAAGAAAAGCTTCATGCTCAAATTGGCATCCAGCTTTCTTGAATAAGTCTATCCACTTGATATGAGTACTCCTAGCTTTCATTTTCTCAACCTTGTCCAATTTCTTTATCACATTTTCCTCCATTTTTATTGAATCTTTTCTATCAAGGGGTAACAAAAAAGAATTGCCTAGCAGAGAGAACCCACCAAGTATCATCACGTCTTCTAATGTGATGGATGCTTCGCCCCAAAGTACTAGTTTCAACACACCATCTTTCTACTAGCACAAAAATCAAGCCAGCCTTTCTTAGAAACTCATACATGGGCACAAAATAGCCTCAATAATTCCAACTTTCCTCCATAATAAATGGTACTTTGGGAACATTTTATCAACCCATTTGTCCCACTCTTGTAACTAATGTTGCCACCCATTAAAGACCAAATCTATTGGCCACTTTGATTTGGAGGAAAGGATAGGCAGTTTCAAGCTTGAATCTTAAAGCGAAGCCACAACTGGTTTCAAGAAATGGGTATTCCTTCTGGAAAGGAGGTCCACAGTTTGTGAGAATAAACCCATCAACTCCTCCCTTTCCCCAATAATTTGGTCACCTATTACTAAAGGAAAAAACATACATGTACTTAGATCTTAATTTGAATATAGTTGTGGAATCCATGTACATAAAGTGTATCTTTGTATATAATACATTTTATCTTCAATATGATATTTTCTTTTCGGTAATATTTTCACACTAGACAGACAAGTATCGCAAATTATACCTTGCAACCGAGTGCAACTTCCAAGGTGCACTCCAGGTGTTGAAACGGCTCCGTCCCACTTAAAATTGGAATTACTAGGGCTCTTCAGTCACGCGTCTGTCTCCCTCTTCTTTAGCAAGTCCTCTCCTTTTTTTTCATTGTTCTTTATCTTATGCCCGATTGAATTCTTTAGAAATCTCTATTCAAACCATTACAGTCTTTTCTTTCCTATTGTTCTCTGGGTGAATACGACGGTATTTCTTCTTGTTATTTTGCTGATTCGCATTCCAAGGAGGAATATAGAAAAATTATTTTTTTTTATGAATAAGTAGTTTTATTGAACAACACAATAAATTACACAGATGGATAAGAGACACAATCAATTATCTATGGTAATAGAAATAAAACCAACCGTTGGAATCCCTTACTGGGTACAAAACTTAAGATAAACAACAAATAAACTCACATCCAATATTCTTCTAGAATCTTCAAAATCAACTCTTCGTACCACGAGTATGTCAAAACTAGTCTCCAGTTTATCCGTAAATAGAAGTCCAAAAGACTCTTGCGCGTATCAGTTTTCTTGAGGATTCCCTAGGATAGAGATTAAAAAAGATTAACGGACTTAGATTGAATTGGGTTTCAAGAAATCTGCTTCAAGAAAAAGAGTAAACTAGGATCTAAAATGATCATGGAAAAAATACACTTAGATTAGGCAAAAAGATTATCAAACAAAGAACTAATATGGTTTTTGGATGCAAGAAAACTAGAAAATAATGAAACTAGAGATGGAAGGCATTCCGTGACAGAGGTTAGAACTCTGGCCATCCGAGTCCAACCTTGGCCAAAGAGCACAACAGTCAGAATAAGAGGAGACTTGAGCAAAGATCACTAAGTAAAGAGAGAGATAAGAGGAAAGAAAGTATTACTTTGTCATATATTCAAGAATTTTTATATAGGATTCTTCTCGATTGTTTTTATGTTTTGAAGCGGCTGGAAAAATAATTTAAAATTTTATTTTAAAAAATTAATGTAAAATTTATTTTAACATTAATGAGATGGAGCAGTTTTAGAAATTACTTAGTAGCTTTTTAAAAATATATATTTTGAATCTTATGAAACTAGAAATAGTTGAAATATGTATATAAAACTACATAAAAATAACTTAAAATATGCTAAAGAATGAACGAAAATGATACCTCGTAGTCAAATAAGTTCATGATCTTTGACAAGTGGCAATAATTGAGTGACAAAATTGTATCGATGAAGAGATCAATTGCCTAAAAATTTTAAATGTCTTGTTTACCCCAACGACTTGAAATGAAAAATCAATATATTAAACAACACCTTATATATCAATCTTAGAACAAAAGAGGAAAACCAAATTGTCATTTCCCTCCCCTGAACCATGGACATCCCTGCCGGCCCCATATACGTACAATAACTATTTGCTCATCCTTTCTCTTCTCTTCTCCTTTCCTCACCCAAACCATCTCCATAGAAAGAAATCCAGTAATACATAAGTATTTTGAACTGATGGCTAAGAAAAAACCAAAAAATCGATTGCCAAAATTCCCATTTTGTTCCCCATCCTCATACCCATTAGAGTTAGAAGAGCATGATTCTAATAAGTAGAAAATTTTTGCAGCCAGGGAAAGGTAAAATCTAATTGTATCACCCTTTAGCAAGTCGCTTCATTGACATCACGCCTCAATTGAAAACGAGAAGAAAAAAAGAATCAAACTACTCAGTTTTCTTTCTTCAAATTCATGTTACTTTTCTTTGTTATCCATTTCTCTCCTTTTCCTCTCATTATTAAGATTCTATATCTAATCAAGTAACGGTAAGGAAGTTTCATTCGAATTATAAGCCATCCGCAATTTGGTGAAAAGGATTTGAGAATGAGTAATAGAGAAGTGATGGGTGAGAAAGAAGGAGGGAGAAGATAGAAGTAGTGGTGAGACTAAGTGGTGGCTATAGCAATACAGGGGAAAACACATTTATAGACTTGCCAAATTCGTCTAAATTTTGCTAAATTTTGTCTCTAAATTGTTTTAGAGAAAATTTGGAGATGAAATAAGTGACAGCAATAATCTTTCATTTTTTTAGTTCATCCCAATACTTTTAAGGGGATATTAACTTCCATCTTCTTAAAGACATCTAAAACATCTTTTTCAAACTCCTTTTTCCTATTCATTGCAAATCTATTAGGAAAGAGAGGTTTGCCCATAAAAGGAATTGATGACTCTCCTACTTAAGGTTTTTCCACTCTAAGCTCTTTACTACAAGTAGGATTGGATCTACTTCTAACTCATTCTCCTTATCTATTGGTTTCTTTCTCAAACTCTTTTAACTCCTATTAGTCCTAATGGTGATAGCCCTAACATTCTCTTTAAGACAAGGGTTTGAGCAGGGAGTTTGTTGGAAAGTTGAGCCATTATTTGGCTCAACTCACAAGCCAATTGTCCTACTTTGCTTCTCTATGTTCTGGATACTAGCTTTAGTATCCTTTTCGAAAGTTAAAGTACACGAAGCAAAGGATTTAATTAACCATACCTTCAAGGGACATCCCTTGTGATTAAGTTTCAAGAGGGATAATATTATGAGAAGAATTGGGAACAAATCCTGAAGGATGATTATATTGAGGCTGTCTAGACCATTGATTTCCTTACTGAAAGTTAGGATAATCTTTCAAGCCTTTATTGCAAGTGTTTGACAAATGATTATACCTTCCCTGTGATGGATTAGGAAAAACTCCTACAATATTAACCAATTCACCGTCATAGAAGATACGACATGCATCAGTGGCATGATTAAATGCCATGAAATTCTTAACTTGTGCATTTATGATATTGTTCCCACAAAACAATTTCCGAACCAAGTTAGTGCGGTTATCTAATTTTTGTTTCAAGTGCATATGTCCCTACCACACTAACTTTCCTATATGTTTCACTTAGTTTGCCAAAATTGGGTGTATTAGATGCCATGTTTGCAATCAACTCACGAGCAGCTTGGAAAACAATACAACCAATCTTTAGCTATACGCAGTAAACTAAATTGAAAAGCACGCAACTTAATAACTTCTTCCTCAACATCTTAAAGTTTCATATTATAGAAAAAGACATGAAATTCTTTTCAATGACTATGTAGTACCTCCTTGGGTAACCCATAAAAAGTAGGCATCAATTGGATAAAATAAAAATGCAACTTAAATGTATTTCATGAAAAATGATGCACAGAGGTTGACTATACCTAGTTACTTAAAGGTATTGTTGAAGACTGAGTTTACATGCATCTTGTGCATCACGTAGGAAAAAAATAGCTTCATTAGTTCTATGCACCTTCTTGCACATGGTGTATAACATCCTACGCAATTCTCATAACTGAACTTCTTCATCTTTTAAGCCTTAAAATTCACTATTTGGTTCCAAGTACCTAAAAACATGGAATAACATAAAATAAGTAAATTTCATACCAATATAACACCAAACGCATTAAAAGAATGTTTATAAAATGTGTAAGAATGTAATATTTTAACACTAAACACATAAATTGATATATAATTCCTTTCCATTTAACTTCAAGTTATTTAATTAATTTTATATTTTTCCCTCAATCCTTCAATTTAATAAACTTTTTATATTTCAATTCTTCTAAACAAGCCCATACAAAAATTAGGCTTCACATAAAAATCATAATAAAAAATAAGGTTGCCAGACATAAAAAATCCTCACAAAAACAATTACTGATTAGCCAAACATTCCCAATCTACAATTTATGTTTACCTTTCCATAGGGCATTCCTTTGCTCAATGGGCCTAAGGACTTACCTCTGGTTAAAATGGTAGGAACTTTTCCTATGCCAAAATTTGAACCAAATGAAATGGAGCCCAAAGAGTATAACTTAAATACACTATTTTTGGAACTCAATCTTCACTATCGAAGTTTGTTGAGGTAGGGATTATTCCATTCAACAAGCTTAAGTCTCTATATATGCTAGCCAAAACTGCTAGACCGAGCACTATTTTTATTCCTTTAGCAAGATGTATTATAATTGGGAGAATATACTTATAAATTTTTGTAATTAAGTGATTGTTTTACCTTAATAAATTTGTGACCTTCTGTCTCTCTGGCTAAACCATACAAAACTAATACTTGGTAATTACTTCTTCTTCATAATAACGATTATCGGAAGTAGTTTAATCTATTGTAATTTAGGCCCCATTTTATAAAACTAAAATTGAAACATGAAGATTGAATTGTTTACGAATCTTATGTTTGGACACTATATTTAAATCGGAATGATGAATTAAATGTTCAGTGCTAATTATATATAAAAAAAAGTATAACCATTTGAAAAATAATATATATTAATATTTCAAACTTTAGAACTAAGTGAAAATTTTTCATTTAAAATTTACAAGTACAATTAAGCACATCTTAAACAACTACGTGATTTGTAAAAATTGTAATCAAATGCATTTCAATATTAAATACTTAATAATATATTATCAAACACAATTAATTCAATATGTTTTTAACTAATAAATTTCAAGAGGTGAGAGAAGCTTATTTCTCTGTTGCCTAACCAAAGGTCATCCACAAAGAATAAATGTGAAATCTTGCGGCCGCTTCTTGCAACTTGGAATACTTTCCTCCCTCCACGTCCTGAGTGATCCATTGTCCAAATACCTCCATACCAAAGACGAACAGGTAAGAGGTCAATTAATTTAACAAATAATGCCTTATCTCCTTGGTGTTCAATGTGATTGTGGGAAAAAATATAATAACAACGGTCTATATTTAGGATGACCAAAGTATTATTAGGAAATTAAAATGGATTAAGAAAGTTTAATATATAAATCATTATGACCCCTTTAGAGACTCTTATAAGAGAGTAGATTTTGTTATCTTTTTTAATTAAATTTTAATATATTTTAAGTTCAATTGAAGAAAATAACTTCCTTTAATCCTTATCGGATATGCAAGGCTAAAGTGAGACAAAGTGAAATTATAATGGCTTTAATTTACTGCAAAATAAGGGAAAAAAAGATAAAAGAATTAGAGTAAGTCAAAACCTATTGGTGATTAAGCCAATTTTTGTTTCCTTTGCAAGAGACCCACGGAGACTTATTCCTAACACACATGTCGCGTGGGGATGTTTTATCAGAACATGTTCCACGCATTAGTTATAGTATTACTTTTTTATGTGTTTTTTGTAATATATTCAATCCTTCTTCTTTTCTTTTTTTGATAGATATTGGTTAAGCTCTTGTTAATTTTTAATTTGGTTATTTTATTTATAAGTTTTAATTAATTTAGATATAATATTAGCTCATAAGAATTGAAAATTTTTATAAAATTAAATTAGGAAGATAATAATTTAGGTGATTAAGCTTTTCTTTGTAGTTCGACAGTCTTTTACTAATCGTATTACATTGATCTTGTACACTTACAAATATTGGGTTTAAAATTTGTAAGAAAAATCCCGACCAATGACTTTAATTTAGTGCAAAAATCATGGTAAAAAAAGACAAAATAATTAGAGTAAGTCAAAACATGCAGGTGATATCTAAGAGTTTTTTCCTCAAACAATCGTGCTTTTAAAGAAGAGTCCTCTTTTAACCTTTTGTCTTAGCCGAAGACCCATGTGGTGTTCTAAAAACGTACCATCTAGGGATGTCCCATTAAAACACATTCCGCACATTAGGATTTCATATATAATTTTTAATATATTCTATATTTATTCTGCTTTATTATAGATAATGCATTTTACTAACTAAATCTACTTTTCTGTTTTAATATAATTTTTATTGATATATTTGTCTTCAAAAAACTTTGAATAAAAATTTTAAGAAAATTCTAAACTATAAATTATAGAAACACTTAAGGAAAAATCAGTGTGGAGAAAATTGCACTGGAGATCGAACCGGTCGAGCTACTTGTAAATTGTTTTATTAGTTCTACTAGTCGAACCAATTGTCGAACAGGATATTACATAATATTTTATAAAAATTATAAATATATTAATAATCAAGCAAAAATATTTCATCCGGGTAAGAATGTGTTTTAAAACATGTTAAAATTATTTCATCCTATTCAAACATGCATAGTAATAAAAAGTAATTCATTTACAAACATATCACACGTGATATTCTTTACTGAATATCATTAAAAAATATAATTCAAGAATGCTAAAGATCTATTAAAATTTAAAAACGAAAGTACTTGCATGAGTACACCTTGATTCTCTGCCTATAAACGGAGTACTGGTCCTCTTGGTATCTTTGTGGAGTTATGGTGACGAAGTTAGGCTTAATTCCAACGAGTTTTGGTGGAAGGAACATTCACAATTGGCGAGTTGGTCCCTTGATTGGGGTTAATACTCAGTTCTACTGCCCTTTACCTTTTATCTAACACAAATAAAATTAAAATTAAAAAAACAAAATTATTTTAGTAAAAGTAAATTTATATCATGTATAATTGACTAGCAATGAAAAAAGAATTTAAAGAACTATTTATTAACTTTTAGAAAATCAAAATATGTTTTGAGTGATGACATTCTTTCTTTTCTTTTAGAATAAATGTTCAAATCTTAACTTCTTAAGAAAATTCTAATTTATAGATCATATATTCCTAATATTATTTTGCCTCTTTTAAAATATTTTTCCAACTATAATTTTTGAGATATCCTCTATAAAAAAGAGAAAACAACTGATCTTCTCTTGGGCTAAAAAAAAAGGCCAAGTTCTCCTTATAGGAAAAACAGTCCAAATTCTTTTTTTTCTTCACTTTTCCTTGGCACAGCCACAGTGCCGCACCACTATATTGTTTTTCTTTTATTATTGTTTTCCTTTTATCCTTCTTTTTCTCTGTTTCCTTACATTTTAGAGTGAACTCCTATTTTTTTCCTTTTCTTTTTCCTTCTTATCCCTTTCTCCTCAAGGGCTCCTCTTATTTTCCTATTCCCCTAATCCCCTGTTCTCGCATTCTCCATCCCTCATAAACTTATCATACAATTAATTTGCTCCTTACCTCAAATTCATGGCTTCTCTCGTTCTTTTCTTCCATGTAGCTGTTTTCGGTTTTAAAATGGTTGGATGACATAGGTAGAGAAGTGAGGTGACAGCGGGGATTATGGAAGAAGCTCATTTGTCCGTAGTTTTGTGTCAAAAATATATTTTTTTTGAAGAAACGAAACAAATCGGGGTCAACCGATTCCCAATCAAATTGCCTGCTTTTGATTGAGTTTGACAATTTTATTATTATAACTACTAAAAAAAGATAATATAAGTACTCTTAATTTGATTTTATATATGTTTGATATTTCCAGTATAAATTCGGATTTGCAATTATAAAATAGTCGTTCTAATTTAAAAGGTTCGTAAAATGAAAAGCAATTTAATAATAATACAAACTCATATTAACAGAGACAAATGTCACAGAACAAAACACAAATAACCAAAATGGAGCAACATACACAATGATTTTGCAAAGTCAGTAGTCTTAGTATTATAATATGCATCATACTATCAAGATTCTCCCAATACCTGTGATTTTTCCTAGTTTTATCTTATACAAATGAAAACAAATCAAAATAAAGCCAAGCCTCTTCATAAATTAAAAAAAAAAAAAAAAGAAATTATAACTATGCAAACAAGCAAAAATGATAATAATAATAATAATAATAAAGAAATGGTATCCCCACATTGCATACTCTCATAAAAATTGATACCCTCCAGAAAAAGTATAATACAAGGAAGAAAATTTTATTAAGGAATCGTATTATTCTCAGGTAGCAAGTCACATAATTTTTTATGCCCTTTAAAGTGCTTAGAAGAGATAACAAGAAATTTGTTTCACTTAATTAACAGTGTATATTATTATATAAATTGATATATAGAATAGAATATGGTGGTGAAGAGACGCAAGAATCATATAGGGAAGAGGATATTGCTAAGTTTATATTACTTACTTGGTGAACTTAGAGTTCTAGAAATTAAATTTCCGAGTAACAACAAGTTTAAAAGACCTGATGAGGATGTTACATAGGGAGTAACTGCATTTTAAAACAAAGGTCATAGAGGAGTCAACAATAGGAGCAAAGAGGGGAAGTGGTGTATACTGGATGATAAGAGGTTCTATTCATGTGTCAATGGAGCATTCAAGTCGTAACTTTGATGATGATATAATTGTTGAATGGTGCCTAATTTTAGTGGAGGAACGGAAGATGCACAAGCTAACATTTAAGAGGCTCCAACGGCTCCCACCATTCAAATACAATGCAAAATTAATGACAGCGGGAAGATGGTCTCTCACCTTTAACTCATATAATTTACTCTCTGAATATCGAAGGAGATAAGACAGGAGATGGTGTTTTTCATTTTAAGGGTATAAAATAATCTAATGGTGAGGGAGAATAAAAAATCGACAATTATTGGAATGGGGATTACATTGACTATGTAATATAATTATGTAAATTGAAATACCAAAACCTCCTTAGATGCAATAATATTAAAGTAATATTTTTTAACAGTTTTAGAAAAATAATACACGATAAATATGTTAGATTAATAATGTTAAATTTTTTTATATGATTTTGATTATCAAATAAAAATTTAACTTTATTGAACAAATAATTAAGAGGCCAAAGTTCTATAATTTGTGATAACAACCATTAATACTAAAATAATTCAAAGTTTTCATCTTACCATCTTAATATTTTTAATATTCAATTGATATTGGAAAATCTATATAAATAAGATTTTCATAACTTTTAATTATTAGAGAATGGTCATTATTTAAAAAATAAAATTATACTAATCCTAAATAAGGAAAAAAGAAGTCCACTTGCAATACACTTGACTGTTCTTAATCATTCTTAAAAATAATACAAGCTTTCTTCTTTAAAATAGTCTTAAAATACTCCAAAAACTATTAGTGAAATCTTTGGAGAATGAACTTCCTCTATTTGAAAGAAAAGTTGTAGTTCAAACTCTCATTATCAAAGTATTTCAAGATGGACTCATGCATAGTAAGATAATTAAATTTCATCAATTCAAATTCATACACATTAATCCACGAAGTTCAAATAAAAAAAAAAAGGTTTATAGAAGTAACAAGGAAGTGCAAGAATGCCATTCTCATATGACCAATAAGTAGGATGAAAAACAAACAAGTTATCCAATTCCAATGTATCCTTCGTCAAAGATAGAACAAAGTTTCATCAATCATATGCTTCAATTATGTTCCGAACGAAGCAATCTAAGAGGAAATGTTTAATATAGACCCATCAACAGTTTGAAAAATGCCAAGAATCTTCTTCAAATATGCATTCTAATGGAAATCCATCACAAAAGATTTAAGCAATGGTCAACAAAAAATGGGGCTATCAAGTCCTCTCCCTTTATATTCAATATGCATATCATCAAGCAATGAACAAGAAAAACTATCAACAAAATTAGAATAGTAATTGTCCACTATCTAATCCAAAGAGTCCTGATCTAATCCCAAAGTATATTCAATGCAAAATGTCACATCATTATGACATAGGTAAGAAGACTCCAAAATATGGAACCAATCACAATGAGATTTTTTCCGAGTATACTCCATAACGAGCTAACAAATTGAAAAGTATCTCTATCACGAATGAGAGCAAAAGAAAATTTTGACATCCCCAACTACCTCTCTAGGTTTCAGTGGGAAGTGAGTAGGAACCTACCTCTTGACAGTTAGTCCATGAGGATAATAGGATTTTTAGGTCCACGAATAAACTCGGTATTACACAAGATCCATGGAAGTCTCGTACTTTACTCTAAAAGATTATCTCCTCACAACTCTTCGTTAAATCTTGTATCAAAATAATAAATGTGTGAGCTAGGCCCAGTAAATTCCATGTGCCTATGAGTGTATTTTAAGATAAAAGCCTAAAAATAACTTGTCGCTCAAAATAAGTTAAAAGCTACTTATTTTAAGTAATGAAGAACATGGCAAAAAACAAATCATAGTAGTGATCAACATATCATAATACTAAACATATCAAATCGTAATATCAGGAATATTAACGATATATATTTAAACATCAAGAAGCAATTGATTCGTTAATGAGAAGACATAAAAAAACTAGATGATAATTTGGTGCAGGTAAGAGTTGTTTCTTAGCATCAGTAAAATTTTTTAAATTCAAAGATGACCTCCAACCCCTAGTACTTCTATGAACTCTACCTCTACCCTAATTGTATGTATTCGAACGGAAATTTGAGGAATGAGAATATGCAGGCTGGACAAATTTATCTGCTTTTTTGTTTTTCATGAAAAAGAATCTGCAAGATTCCAATCTATTTAGCAGGTAAGATATCAGATTTACCAAAGCAAAATTCACAAATCATGAATATCTAGAAATTGATGAGAACACCAGCATAAATATTTTATATTAAAATTTTCGTGTAGTATTTAATTATAAATTTATATTTTTTGTACTTAATAGCTAATTAATTTTTACTCATTTTGCAGAGTCATGATAGAAAAATACATTAATATTACAAAACGAACTTAATTTTATACCATAATAAATCATAATTTTTTTCCAGTAGCTACGGCCCTCCCTAGCCCCTTTACTGCTCTGGCACTGTACCTCCACAAATTAAACTATTGCCGTCCTTTTATTTGTAGTCAAAAACCTTTTTTAAACACTTATTTTACCCATAAACTACTTACATTAATGCACTTATGACAAACTAGACTCAACGATGTGAAGTTTTTCAATATATTTTAGGCATACCCTTGCGTATATGCCCCTTATTAATCCATTACTAGACAACAAAAACAAAGAGTACATATGCAGGAAATACGTATCTCCATTATCTTCCAATCTACATCACCTAAAATTCTTCTTTTGAAAAATATTCACCTCTTTAAGAATAAAAATACCTTTACTATAGGGTCCACGTGCATGGTACATGGCTAAAATGTGTCAAAAAGCATCATATTGAGTATAGTTTTTCATACAAGCAAAATTTTAAATAGTCTATAGGTATAAATGTGTGAGAAAAAAGTTCATTGCTATGAATAAAAAATGACTAGTTTATATATAGGTCATTTCTGAATCGTCAATGTTTATTTTTAATTCAATACTACAGTTTACAAAATATATAACTTTTTTTATGATATATATACCAATGATACCTTAGAACCAAGACTTTGATCCCATATCTCAAATGAATAAATATTTGAATGCTCAATGTTATATAGATTATAAATGAATTTGAATAGAATCTATATACCCTATATATAACATAACTAAGAAAAGCAAAGAACATGTACAAAATAACCAGAACAAGATATTTATAATTATTCTTTCGTATGGGAAATTAGTTATAAATATCTATCAACAATTTTAGCTTTTCAATTTATAAAAAAGAATTTTATTAATATTTTACAACCCAAAATAGCAGATATATGGTGGAATCTGACTTAGAGCTCAAGTGATGTCGGAGTTAAGGTTAATGTTGTTATTTTTTAAACGAAATATGGGTAATTTTGCAGCATTAAGTAAAAAGATGATGTCTTATTGGGTTAAAAAGGCAGGAGCTGAGGGGGTTAAGCGAGGTAAGTGGCAGTATATATTACCTTTCATTTCACAAGTAAAATAAAAAAATTACCCTTAACCTGAAAATATGGTTATAATGGAAAAGCTAAAAAATATGCATATCTATTTATAGCTTATTTTTCAATAAATAACAAAGTAATGAGTTTTCATGGAATGTTAATAAAATATTTTGGGGCATCCCCCAATACAGTAAAGATGCCTTAAAGAATGCAAATGGCAAGGTTGTAACAAATAAATAATCATAGCATTGATGAAAACCTATTTCAGAAACAAATATTTAATAGTTATTCGAGAGAAATAATTAAATGATTTCATATATCATCATAGATTTTGAAAAGTACCAATGGCAAACATTTGCAGAAAGATAACCAAAGGATCCATAAAGAATAAGGGGAGATGTAATTGAACATTTAAAAATTTCTATAAGAAAATGATATTGTCAAAAAATAAATTAAACTAAGCTAGAGAGTACCTTGGTAAACTGTTAATTATCATCTCTTTGAGTTCTTGCTCTTTTCGGATCCCTAGCTTCTCTTCTTTGTTGTAGAAAGTTTATATGATCTCTTATAGCTATTGTTTCTCTTGGTGTTAATCCAGCAATGTGTTTCTCCCTTTAGCTCTGTTATCTTGATCAATTTCTGGTTCAATCATTTGGGTTTCAAGAGGAGAGTCTGGATGCTGGTTTAGGTCAGTAATTTGATTCCTACAAGAAGACACTGGTAGATCATTCAAGTCAATAATTTCATTTCTGGTGGAAGATTCTAATACATTTTGATTCTTGAATGGAGATTCTAGTCGATCATTTGTGTCATTTTGGTACATGGTGGGATGATTGGAAAAAGACTCTGGTAGTACATTCTGGTTATTTTGGTATATGGTGAGACATTTTGGTACTCTTTGACCCTTGGAAAGATATTCTTGCAAATCATACGAGCTATTTTGGTACATTGTAAGAGATTCTGGTAGACATTGACCCTTGGAGATAGACTTTGATAGATCATTTGTGCTGACAGCTTCTTTGATCTTGGGAGAGAAGCTCGGTGGGATATCAGGATAATTATCTTTTTCTTCTTCTTCTACTTTAATATGTTGCTTATTCGAGGCCTGTCCACTAATTTTTGGAGCCCCATTTTCCATGTTAAGCACTAGGATTTGTTCTAGATTCCCAAAGTACTTTCTTCCTTTAGGTAAACTCCTTTTTCCTCTATGAATCCAACAAGTTTTTGTTGGAGCCAAAACCGAGTTTCTTCACCAATTTAAGTAACGAATGCTCACCTCTTGTTTGGACAATCTTGATGGAAAGTATATTGATTGGTCAATACTTAAAGGCCAACTATAATTTACTAGTCAGACTTCAATACTCATATTTGAAGAAGTGGCCAATCCAGAAAGATCTTGATCATATCCAAATTGAAGCGATACACGATGTGGATTATACACCTCTTGACAATCTATACCGATAAGAACACATGCTCTTAAGCATCGAGCAAAAGATTCTAATTCTTCATCTGAATATTTGCCGATGGATATCCGTGTTCCTTTTTCCTTATAAAATTTTGGGAAGAACCAATTATTTATGTTTACGCAATAAGGTCGCCATAGAAAATCCTCACAAGAAGAATTAATGATTGGCCTAACATTCCCAATCTCAAATTTTTGTTTACCGTTCCGTAGGGCAGCCCTTGGCTCAGTAGGCCTAAGGGAGTTGACCTCCGGTTGAAATGATAGAAACCTTTCCCATGTCCATAATTGAACAAACTGAAATAGAGCCCATAGTGTATAACTTAAATACACTACTTCTTGACCTTGATCTTCACTGTACATGTTTATTGAGGCAGTCATTATTCCCTTCAATAAGCTTAAGTCTCTATATATTCTAGCTAAAACAGCCAGACCGAGGGCTATTTTTGTTCCTTTAGCAAGGTGTATTGCTATGGGAATAATATACTTATTAGTTTTTGTAATTTCATCCACCGAAAAAACAAACCTTGATAGCCAAGACACAAGAAAAGCTTCATGCTCAAATTGGCATCCAGGTTTCTTGAATGACTCTATCCACTTGATATGAATACTCTTACCTTTCATTTTCTCAAACTTTTCCAATTTCTTTCTTAAAATTTCCTCAATTTTGATTGAATCTTTTCCATCAAGGGGTAACAAAAAAGAATTGTCTAGCAGAGAGAACCCACCAAGAATCATCACATCTTCTAATGTGATGGATGCTTCACCCCAAGGAAAAACAAAAGTAGTAGTTTCAACACACCATCTTTCTGCTAACCCAAAAATCAGGTCATCATTTCTTAGAAACTCATACTTGGAGCACGAAATAGCCTCAAGAATTCCAACTTTCCTCCATAATAAATGGTACTTTGGGAACATTTTATCTACCCATTTGTTCCACTCTTGTAACTGATATTGCCACCCATTGAAGACCAAATCTATTGACCACTTTGATTTGGGGAAAAGTATAGGCAGTTTCAAGCTTGAATCTTCAAGTGAAGCCACAACTGGTTCAAGAAATGGGCATTCCTTCTTGAAGAAGGTCCGCCAGTATGCAAAAATGAAACCATAAACTCTTCCCTTTCCTCAATAATTGAGTCATCTATTAGAGGGAAAAAATACATGTACTTAGATCTTCATCCGACTATAGTTGTAGAATCCACAAATATAAAAGAATATCTTTATAAATAATACAATTGATTTTTATTTTAAAGATCTATTTGTGTATTGTTTAGCATTTAATTAAATTTAAGAATCACCTCAAATAAGAGAAAAGATTTTAGTTTGAAAATAGTGGAGATTTGTTTTCTTTTTTTTTTTTTTTTGGTTTTATTGAAGATAGAAACAAGTGGAGATTTCTTTCTAGCGATTTGTATAAAGTAAATTATTTCCAAGAGAGTATGCAAACTTCAAGAAAAAAACAATTTTGTTTCTAACTTCAATCCAAATACACTGGTTCTTGTATTAAAAAAATGTTACAACGATTAAATATTAACTAATGAATGCCATGTTACATTGTAAATGTGGTATTTGATAGCCACTCCAAATTAGAAAAGTATAGTTGGTGGATTTAATTTAATCGATTTTTATTTATCTTTTGATGATGGAAAATGTGGGATACAAGGCGGAAAAATATATAAATTTCTTTTAATAGATTAAAATTTTAAAATATTTCTTGTGGTTCTGCATCTTATCTAAGAAATTTAAAATTTTAAAAGAAATTAAAATTCAATCCAATCCAATCCAAATCTATACTAATAGGACAAAAAGATCCCTTCCTTTCTTCTTCTGAAAACAAGTCATATATTTGAAATGGTATTAAACATTTGAAGTAAATGATTTAATCTAGACCCATTTTTTGAGACATCGAGTTCTTATGAGCTTTTGAATAAATCTGATAAAAAAATTAAGAGATAGACAACTTTTGACTGCCAGGCTAGTTTGCAAATAAAACATGACATAAGGAAAAAATGACACACAAAAAAAAAAAGCCGTTGAGCTATTGATATAAACATAAAATATAAATGAATAAATAAAGAGGAAGATTAAAGGAATAGGAGATAATCATACCTGGAGATACCATGGAGACTAGATTTGATCTTTCTTTTTTTTTTAAAAGGCAAATGAATAAATGTATTTGGAGTGATTTACGAGTGGGCATGGGATAATCTCTCCTTCTAGGGTTCACCATCTAATAGGGAGATCTTACTCATCCGGAAGAGATGAAACATGACTAGTTGTGTTTTGACTTTTAGTCTTAGTTTAGTTTTGTTGAAGGGTTTTGTTTGGGGTAGAAACTTGGAGAAAAATAGAAGGAGATGTAAATCAGGATGTAAATATCCTATTTACCTTATTTGGTTTCAAAGTATGAGAAAATGTGATGCAATTATGGAGGGGAACTCTCCCTATCCACTATAGCAAATTAGCCTCTCCTAAAACAGACAGATTCAGACGTAAATGATAATAAAAGGACCATTTCACTCTCTTACAAATTTGTTAAATTTATTAGAAATTTATCCTAAATCAAACTCTGGTACAATATATATATAACATTCCAAGTTTTTCACAATTGATATAATAGTAAACTATTTATTTTCCACTTTCACCCTATTCACACAAAGGGATGTAAACGTTATTTACTTTCTTTCCAACCATAAACAATTTTTAAGTAATTGATTATGCTTCCCCTAATGAAAGTATCCACATCCCCTTACCCTTCCTTTCCCCCTCTGAGAACCAAATGATAGTGCTTAAACTACGATTCTAATTAGAAGTCTAACAAAATGTTATACTAAGAATTATATACAAGAATAAATGTGTAATACATCAACTTTAAGATACATAAATAATTTGGTACCATGAATGTGTCCTGCAGATATTGCAATATTGAAAGAAAAATAACTATATACAACCTACAATAATCAGGAAATAATTTATTATATTAATATGCTTTTATAATAAAATACGAAGGCCTAGTTCATCATTCCTTATTAAAGTTTATGGAAACTTTCAATTTTACTTTTTAGATGAGTGGACATTCATTTTAAAAGTAGAACCGATCTAGTCAATGTAATGACACTTTTTTTAACAAAAATATTTATGTCTATATAATTTGTATTTCCTATATGGAAATTTTCAATGATAATTATATATTAAAAGAAAAGGAAATTGATAAATTCAAGGCTTTTTTTTTAAATCTAGAACAAATTTCTTTTAATCTCAATATTATCCTTAGTAAATATTAACTATTTATTACCCTTAGTTATTAGCTTTACAAAATAAAACTTTGAAAGATATCTTACTTTCAATAACAAAGATTTCTTACTTTAAATATTAAAAGAAGAAGAAGAAGAAGATATATTTTTCAATATAATATTTTTTTTTTTTGGGTAATATTTTCACATAAAAGGGATAAGTATCACAAATTATACCTTAAACCCGAATGCATCTTCCAAGGTGCACCCCGGGTGTTGAAACGGCTCCGTCCCACTTAAATTAGGAATTACTAAGGCTCTTCAGTCACACGTCTAGCACCCTCTTCTTTAGCATCGTCTGACTCCTTTCCTTCTTTTTCTCATCGTTCTTCATCTTCTACCCGATAGAATTCTTTAGAAATCTCTATTGAAATCACCAAAGTCTTTGTCTTCTTATTATTTTCTAGATGAACGTATTTCATCTTGTTATTCTGCTGATTCATAATCTATGGAGGAATATATAAAAATTATTATTATTTGTTGAATAAGTACTTGTATTAAACAACACAACATAAATTACACAGATGGATAAGAGACACAACCTCTATATCCAAGGGAAATAAAAATGAAACCAACCTTCAGAATCACTTACTGAGTACAAAGCACAAAATAAAAAACAAACTAACATCCAATCTTCTTCGTACATCTTGAAAACAAACTCTTCGTACCACGAGTATGTAAAAAACGGTCTCCAGCTCATCTGTGAAAAGAAATGAAAAAGACTCTGGGGCATATCAATCTTCTTGAGGATTCCCAAGGATAGAGATTAACAAAAAAATAACGCACCTAGATTGAATTGGGTTTCAAGAAATATGCTTCAAGAAGAAAAGTAGAACTAGGATCTAAAATGATCAATGAAAAAACACACTTGTACATTGTAAATCGAGCAAAAAGATTATGAAACAAAGAACTAATATAGTTTTTGGATGTAAGAAAACTAGAAAATAATGTAAATAGAGATAGAAGGCATTCCTTGATAAGGGTTAAAACTCCGACCAAAGCTGGAGCCTAGCCTTGGCCAAAGAAAACAACAACGAGAATAAGAGGGCACTTGATCATAGATCAAAAGTGAAGAGAAAGAGAGAGAGAGAGAGAGAGAGAGAGAGAGAGAGAGAAAGAGAGAGAGAGAGAGAGAGAGAGAGAGAGATAAGAGGAAAGAATGTATTGCTTTGTCCTATATGTAAGAATGTTTATAAAAGATTCTTCTCGGTTGTTTTTAGGTTTTTTAAGCGGCTGAAAAAATAATTAAAAAATTAATAACATTTATTTAACATTAATGAGATGGAACAGTTTTAGAAATTACTTAGTAGCTTTTCGTAAATATATATTTTAAAT
The DNA here is from genome assembly GCA_028651295.1 of Catharanthus roseus. NCBI lineage: Eukaryota > Viridiplantae > Streptophyta > Magnoliopsida > Gentianales > Apocynaceae > Catharanthus > Catharanthus roseus. Next base: position 3,418,481 of record JAPQWS010000050.1, on the reverse strand, counting down.
CTTATGAAACTAAAAACAATTGTAATATGTATGTAAAAACTACATAAAAGTAGCTTAAAATATGCTGAATGATGAACAAAAACGATACCCCATAGTTTTGGCAATTTTGAAATAAGTACATGATCTTTGACAAATGGCAATAATTGAGTGACGAAATTGTAATGATGAAGAGATCAATTGCTTGAAAATTTTAAATGCCTTGTTTACACCTATGACTAGAAATAAGAAATTCAATATATTAAACAACACCTTATGTATCAATCTTAGAACCAAAAAAGAAAACCAAATTATGATTTCCCTTCCCTTAACCAAGAACATCCTTGCCCACCCCGTATATGTACAATAACTATTGGCTCATCCTTTCTCTTCTCTTCTCCTTTCCTCACCCCAACCATCTGAATAGAAAGAAAATCTAGTAATAAATAAGTATTTTAAACTGATGGCTAAGCAAAATCCCCAAAAACGACAGCCGGAATTCTAAGTTTCTTTCGAAATCCACATACCCTCATAGAGCTAGAAGAGCATGATTTTAATAAGTAAAAAATTTTTGCAGCTAGGGAAAGGTAAAAAATCTGAATGTATCACCCTTTAGCAAGTTGCTTCATTGACATCATACATCAATTGAAAAGGAAGAAAAAAAAGAATCAAACTACACAGTTTTCCTTCTTCAAATTAATGTTACTTTCCTTTTTTATCCATTGCTCTCCTTTTCCTCTCATTAATAAGATTCTATATTTGATAAAGTAACGGTAAGGAAGTTTCATTAGAATTACAAGCCATCCATAATTTTGTGAAAAGGATTTAAGGATGAGTAATAGAGAACTGATCGATGAGAAAGAAGGAGGGAGAAGAGAGAAGTAGTGGTGAGACTAAGTAGTGGCTATAGCACTACGGGGGAAAAGACATTTACAGACTGGAAAATTTTCGTCTCTAAATTGTTTTAGAGACAATTTGAAGACGAAATAAGTGACAACAATACTTTTTCATTTTTTTTAGTGGATCCCATTACTTTTAAGGGGATATTCACTTCAACCTTCTTAAAGAGATCTAAAAACATCTTTTTCAAACTCCTCCTTCCTATTCATTGCGAATATATTAGGAAAGAAATGTTTAACCTGAGTAGGAATAGCCTCTCCTACTTTAGGTTTTCCGATAGTAAGCTCTTCACTGAAGGTAGAGTTTGGTCTACTTCTTACTCATTCTTCTTATCTGTTGGCTTCTTCCTCTCAAAATCTTTCAACTCCTATTAGTCCTAATGATGATAGACCTAAAATTCTCTTTAGGATAAGGGGTTGAGCAGGGAATTTGTTTTATAGTTGAGCCATTATTTGGCTTATCTAAGAACCTAATTGTCCTACTTTTCTTCTCTATATTATGGACACTAGCTTTAGTGTCCTTTTGGAAAGTTAAAGTACACGAAGCAAGGGATTTAATTAAGAATGTCTTCAAGGGACGTCCTTTGAGATTAAGTTTGAGGAGGGATAACATTATGAGAAGAATTGGGAACAAATCTTGGAGGATGATTATATTGAGGCTGTCTAGACCCTTGATTTCCCCACTGAAAGTTAGGATAATCTCTCCAGCCTCCATTGAAAGTGCTTGAGGAAAGATTATACCTTCCTTGTGAGGGATTAGGAAAACCTCCTACAACATTAACCCATTCACCCTTATAGAAGGTAGGACATGCATCCGTGGTATGATTATATGCCATGAAAATTTTACATGCCTTAACTTGTGCGTTCATGTTATTATTCTGACAAAACCATTTCCCAACAAAGTTAGTGAGTTATCTAGTTTTGTTGTCAAGTGCATATGTACCCACCGCACTAACTTTCCTAGGTGTTTTACTTTGCCAAAATTCTGTGTGTTAGATGTTATGTTTTCAATCAACTCACGAGCAGCTTGTGGAAAACAATACAACCAATTTTTAGCTATACCCTGTAAACTAAATTGAAAAGCATGCAACTTAATAACTTCATGCTCAACATCTTTGGGTTTCATATTAGAAAAAAAAAATGAAATTCTTTTTAATGACTATGTAGTACCTCCTCTGGCAACCCATGAAAAATAGGCACCAATTGGATAAAACAAAAATCAACTTAAATGTATTAGCTATTTCATGAAAAAGGATACACAAGGGTCGATTATTTATAGTTACTTAAATGTATTATTAAAGGCTAAGTTTACTCACATGTATCTTTGTACATCACGTAGGAAAAAACCATCTTTAGTAGTTCTACACACCTTCTCGAACAAGGTGTGCAACATCCTGCGTAAATCTCATGGTTGAACTTCTTCATCTTCTAAGCCGTAAAACTAACTATTTTGGTTCCAAGTACCTAAAAACATGGAATAACATAAAATGAGTAGATTTCATACAAATATAACACAAAATGCATTAAAAGACTAATTATAAAAGGTGTAAGAACATAATATTTTAACACTTAACACGTAAATTGATATATAATTCCTTCTATTTAATTTCAAGTAATTTAATTAATTTTATATTTTTCCCTCAGTCCTTCAGTTTAATAAATAAGTCTAACTAACTTTTTACATTTCAAATCTTTTAAAAGCCCACACAAAAATTAGGCTTCACATAAAAATCCCAACAAAAATAAGACCGCCATACATAAAAATTCTCACAAGAAGAATTACTGGTTAGCCAAATATTCCCAATCTCTAATTTGTGTTTACCTTTCCATAGGGAAGTTCTTGTTTCGATGGACCTAAGGGAGTTAACCTCTTGTTAAAATTGTAGGAACTTTTTCTATGCCAAAAGTTAAACAAAATGAAATGGAGCCATAGAGTATAAGTTAAATACACTATTTCTAGACCTCAATCTTCACTATGAAAGTTTGTTGAGGCAGTCATTATTCTGTTCAACAAGCTTAAGTCTCTATATATGCCAGCCAAAACTGCTGGCTAAACTAAAATCTAAGGTTGAGCATTCAAAAATTGTTGAGAAAAATCAATTCTTGTTCTTCAATTGAAATCCTAAAAACTTGAATTCTTAGAATAATAGGGAGAAAAGAAATGATAAAGAGAGATAGGAAGAAGAACAATAGCTCCTAAATCATCTCTTACTCCTCAATGTTTTTCACCCTATATTATCACATAAATAACCTATTAAGTTTCCTAATAAGCATTTAAAATAAAAGAATTAAATAAAGAATAATGTAATAATTAAAAGTCAAACTTTTAAGTCTTCTAATATAATTCAAGACCTATTTTACGCGATCGCAAAGAATTTTGCATGTCGCGTAAAATTTCTGAAAACCTTTCAAATCTTAAGAGGCTTGCGTAGCCGCGTAAATTTTGGGTGCATGCGCAAAGTGTCCAAAACTTTCAAGCTTCTTATGGGGCTTCAATTCAATTGTGAAGAGACTTTCTTGATGACACACAATGCTAAACTTCATAAGTTAGGCCTTTTTCTTGTGCTCCTCCATTGATAAATCTATCCCCAAGCATTCCTTGATCAAATCTTATACTATTCGTTGCAATTGCATTCCTTATAGTCCACTTAAATAGCCAAAATCCTTCATCCTGCAAAATTAATAAGGATGAAGAAGTAATCTCATCCATATAAAGGAAAATCAATAAAGAAAAAGACATAAGTTAATTGAAATCATGACAAATTACGATTACTTCTATACTATAAACATGACACTTTGATCCCTATTAAACTCCCCCAAGCTTGGATCTTTACTTGTCCTCAAGCAAAATAAACTTGAAAATAATAAGTAGAGTTGTATAAAAAGATATGAAAGAAAGATCACCTTCTCAGTTAAAAGTTTCCATGAAAGAATCAATTAGAAGAATTCCGAAAGCTCATAACTGAACATCACTAGTATCACGAACATCAATCTAACAACAAACCTTCCCTCAAGATTTAGTGTAACAATAGGATAAACCTTCAGTAGCTACGTGAACACCTCTCACTGAAAACGATAATTTTTTCTCAATTACCTACTCAATAGTCATGGTCTAACATAAGCTTGCCCATTATCTCATCCTTCCTCCAAATAAAATGACATAAACACAAGCAAGTTAAGAAACTATTAGTCACACCTTCTCAGTTAAAAGTTTCCATGAAAGAATCAATTAGAAGAATTCCAAAAACTCATAAGAGGCTTTTATAAGAGAGTAGATTTTGATATGTATTTTAATTAAATTTTGGTATAATTTGAGTTTCCTTCGAAAAAATAACTTTATTCTTTAATAGATTTGCAAGGCTAAAGTAAAGAAAAAATGAAATTATAATGACTTATAGAATAGATTTTTTACAAATGAACACCTTTAAGTTATAATTATTAATAATCGATAGTAGTACTCATTTAATTGTTAGATATATTTGATATGATTAATTTATTTTCTCTTTTTCCTTTTTCCTGCAGATTAATTATAAGAAAAAAAGATGCTCATCCTTTGTGAGGAGTGGAAGGAAAAATTTACAGATAACACATGCAAAGAAGGGATAGAAAGAAAAGCAAAATTAAAAACAATAAAAAAAAAATGGTGGCTGACATGGTATTTGAATTGGAATCCAAGTTTGCTAGCGAGTTTTCTTCCGATCGAATTGGAATTCCATTAATTAATATACCAATATAGAGGAGCCACAATCAGAGGGCTTGCTCTTGAGTGATTCAATATCAAAGGAGAGAGGAAACTACGGCTATCATTGAAGGCATTGAAGGCCTATATTCTTTTTTAAGAATTTAGTTCTTCCTTTCCTTTTATCTATGAATTAATTTTCTGTTTAGAAACATATTTTCTTTTTGTTTATGGAAATTTTCTTAGAATATTTTATGTGATCACGTATTTTTAGGATGTTTATTTGTTTGATTCAAATAATTTTTTGTTATTGTTCTTTTAGAATACTTTTATCCCCACTTAATTTTTGTAGTTTTCAATATAAAATATATGTGACTTTTGCAAATATATTACGGGTTTTAGAATTGAATAGTTCATGCTAATTATAAATTAGTTATGTCATAAAATTGAATAAATCATGCTAATAGTTAGGTGGGTTATATCATGCATTTAATTACAATATGTTTCTTTAGTGAATCAAAACTTGTAGCCTAGATCACCAAATAAAATGTCTAATCTTTTTCTCCTAAAAAAATTTAATCATTATTATATAGGTTAATGGAGCATTCAAAGTTCTAAATCATCTTTATTGATTAAATTCTTCTTAGCTTTTAATTTGGTTATTTTATTTATAAGTTTTAATTAATTGAGGAATAATATTAGCTAATAAGAATTGACTTTTTTAAAAAATTAATGTAGGAAGATAATAATTTAGGTGGTTAAGCATTTTTTTTTTTTACACCCTTTTACTAACCGTATTACATTGATCTTCTGCACTTACAAGTATTATGTTTAAAATTTATTAGAAAAATCCTGACCAATGGCTTTAATTTCGTGCAAAAATAAGGGCAAAAAAGACAAAAGAATTGGAGTAAATAAAAATATACAGGTGGGATCTAAGAGTTTTGTAATGCCCTATTCCGTAAGCACCTAGCATGACTTTAAAATTAAGGACGTGATGAAAATAGAGTTCTGATCTATATGGTGGGATATAGTGTTTTTTGGCACTTAGTGGTATTTTGGGGATATTTAGGAATATGAATAAAATTTTATTATATTATTGAGGTTTTATTATTAAGGTTTATAAATGTCTTTAAGTGGATTTTATTTTTAATACCTAGTATATTTATTTTAGAAATTTAAGTACTTAACATTTTCATATAGGGATTTCAAAAAAAAAAAAAAACTTAACAATTAAGAAACTGCGGCCACCTACCTACCCGTCACCCTGCCGTCTTCTTTTCTTTGCTTTCTATTTCCCCCACTAACCGCCACAAATTGTATTTATATATAGAGGATTTGCATGCCAATTTGTTTTGGCAAGGGAAAAAGGAAAGAAAAGGGAAAAGAGAAAGTGAACTTTCAGGTAAGTTTGCATGTCTTTCTTTTTTTTTTTCCTTTCTTTCTTTTCTTTAGTTAGTTAGGTTATATAAATACATACATGCATATATATAGTATATGTTTGTTTTCTTTTAATATATAGTGAGATCTACTTCTAGTTAGATTATATATATTTTAAGCTAGTTATTTATTTTAGGATTTCAATATTTTAAATGAATTTTTAGTATAATGTATATAATTAATTATGGTTTTTTAGGAGAGTATATATATATTTTTTTAGGAGTATAGGATTTTTGATCTTTTTAACGAATTATTATAAGTATATATATCATTATATAGGTATCATTATATAGGTATACATATTATTTAAGGAATAGGGCTATTTGATGATACCTAGGTATTAAGTATTTTTGTATTATTATTTTGTAGGATCTTAGCACTAGATCTACATCCAGGTGAGTCCACAAACTCCATTTTATTTCAAATATTACAAGACATATAAATATGTTTTTTTTTTTAACCTTTACAAAATATTGCTATATTTGGAACTATATTTCTCAGCGTGCTTTTGGAGATGTTCTCCCTAAAGTGTTACGTGTTTCCTAGAAAAATACATAGGAGCGGTTCTCCATATAGGTGTTTCTTTTAAAACAGACTATTACGGTGGTGCATAAGAAGTTTGTTGTACACAGGTTTTTCAGAAATATTTATATATTGGAAAATGTTCTAGCTTGAAAAGTTACGTATTTTGATATGCATGAATATAGATCTGGCATTGGCATAATTGTGAAATTGCATAAGCATATGATGACTGGCGGATGAGGATTTTCGGTGCTCTAAAATGTTTATGACTTGAATCTGTTATTATGGCCGGGCAAATGGCCCTTTGATTTGTAAATAAATATGAAAACCTCATTCTAACTAGGGTTAAAGTTTGTTGAAAATCAAGTGAACGGACGAGTTAGCGAATTGCACTGTACGTAGCTAGTCCCCCATACTAGGGCCTCTTCCGATGACGTGGACGGGTTTTTCACTCTGAGGATGGATCCACTTGAAGAGGGGCATAGACCATAGAGGGTGTGGCCCAATCGGTCTACCTGGACACCGAATCATGCTCTGCGGTGGGGTTCGGCCGCCTAGTGGAAGTCAAGAGGGGTTCGAAACTGAGGTCTGTCCCAGGGCAGACCTGGTAGATGCCCACGGAGTTTGTAGCCTGTTTTGACCAGTGATATGGGAGTGCGGTTGCCTGTAATCGAGCGCTCGTATGGTGTTTGGCTAGTATTGACTATGGGATGCCGGAACTTGATTCCGATGGCCCAGTTTTAGGGATCCGGACTTTGTCTGTGGAGCCCCACTGTTGCATTACATGTTCTTTTAAATTTGGGGCGTAGAAGCTGAGCTGATGTATCTTGATTCGCTCAGACTTCCCAGCTGCGCTCGAAACCGTCATATAGGTTCAAGCATCAGTTTTGTCAAAATAGTAAAAGAAATATTTTTTCTTATAACATTGCATGAACTGTTTTGTGAAACGACATCATCATGGTTTTAAAGAAATCACTATCGCACACACACACGTGGACTCACTGAGCATTTGCGCTCACGTTTTTGCCATATCATGTTTTCTTCTCAGATTAGCTCGGGATGGTCAAGGGCCCAGCGAGCCACTGAAGTTTTAGGCCAGGAGTTTTTGGATCAAATCTCCCCAGAAGGGCCTATGTTTATGTTTTATCTTTTTAGACTCGAATCGTCTGTAGAGTTTCTTTTTATGTTTTTATATAAGATGTTGATGTAAAATACTATTGTGTTTATAATAAAACAAAAATGAGAAGTTTTTTTTTAAAGATCCTGTGTTCTGAGCGCACTAGTAATATCTAATTTACCACGTACCTTGTGTGTATAGCTGTTAGTGTTGTTCTAGGGTTATGTTTCATTGTGAAGCTTATAATTTAGTGCCGAGAGGCACGCAGATGCCCTACTCAGCCGTAGTTGACCTAGTGGCAGGGTTGGGGGCATCACAGGTGGTATCAGAGCGATCTATGTTCGATACTAGGTTTGAGACGTTGGATTTTAGACAAGTTATAAGAATCAACTGCTTAAACTTTAAAGTCAACCATATGATTTATTGGTTAGTACTAACCCTAAGATTTTGTTTTGTAGGTACTAGATGGCACATCCTTCGCATAGATGGACATACAGGGAGGGCACCCTCGTAGATGAGCCTAGCAGGACTACGTCATCATCATCATCCTCATATTCCCTTACGGAGATCGTCCCAGAAAAGGAACCAATTCCAGTGATTGACCTTTTCGATGATGGGTCAGTAGAAGGACCAGAGACGGCACCAATGGCACCGAGAATAGGACTTGGAATATCAATAGAAGAGGACCCTAGTAAGCCCACGTCAGACTCAGAGATGATGCCCGAAGAGAGAGAGAGACAGCAGCAGTCACTGGGGGTATGGTTACCTTTGTAGCAAGTAGTATTCCAGCCGCAACACCCCCTACCCCTATTCCACCCGTGGAGTCTGTATCTTCTTTTCCAGCACTACCATCATTACTTCGGGGTGGGGTTAGGGAGTATGACATCTGTGGTTATTGCCTGTGGCATGAGCAACGGGCTGAAGCCGCTAGCCAGCAGGTTGTAGCGTTGAGAGAGGAGATCTCCCAAATGGACGCCTTATTTTACGCAACACGCCAGGCATGGCGACAGGAAACGGCGAGGGCCGCCATGTTAGAGAGGGAGTTAGCCCAGACGCGGGAGGCTCATGCAGCCCCAGAAAGAGAGAGATTTTGGATCTGGTTAATGAGTGGGACTGGCTTAGGCAGTTTATCGCCCATTTCCTTGGTACTACTAGAGATTCAGTGGATAGAGCACGTGATGAGCTGGAGTCCCGACCAGGATGTTCTGGTAGCCAGTGTCCTCAGGCGGAGTAGGTGTTGGATAGAGTACAGGTAGGTGTGCATATTTGGTCACTTGGATAGGTACGAGTAGTATTTTTGTCGGTACTTGATGCAGTAGGCTTAAGATTGTAGGTATGAGGTCCTCGGGTTTTGGATATGTATAGCAACCCGGCCATATATTTTTTAGGTGGTAGGACCAGGATGATCTGATTGTATCTTGACACTACTTGTACAAAAATCCTTATTTTGAGTTATATATATATACTTGTATGTATGCATTGACGTTGGTGCCTGGGATAAATTCATGTGTACTTGTCGTAGAGTATCTATAACCGTAAATGTTTATTAGTGTTGGAACTTTTGGTTTTTAGAAACATGTCAGGTTCACAATCTCCCAACCGTGCGGACGAAGCTATGTCGGAAAGTTCTCAAAATAGACAGTCTGAAACTATGAGAGAGGCCACACCTCGTCCAGAACAAGCCACACACAAGGTAATTGAGAATTTTATGATCAAGATGATAGAATTGTTAGAAACTTCAATGGCCACAAGAAGAAACGAACGAGTACCAGCCACTGGAGCAGATGAAGCACTGGAATGATGTCTTAAGTTTCGACCCCCGGAGTTCTATGGAGACGTTGAGCAAGAAATTAAAGCTGAACTATTCCTTGAGCAGTTGAATGATACCTATGATACCCTTAAGTATGAGGATGCCCTGAGGGTAAAGTTTGCAGCTTTTAGGCTTCGAGGAATGGCAAAAGATTGGTGGCTTAGAGCTTCCGAAGCTCGGACACTCAAGAACCAACCATGGACCTGGAACGATTTTCAAGAAGAATTCAAAAAGGAATCCATACCTCGTTGGGTTTGTGAGCAACGAGAGGATGAGTTTCAGCAATTGAGACAGGGTAACCTGACAGTTGCCCAGTATACGGCAAAGTTCAATAGGTTGGATAAGTATTGCTTAAGATTGATAGATATTAATGAAAATAAGATGCGACGATTTGTGAAAGGATTGAGGGTTGAACTGCAACAGGCATTAGCCCCCTTGCCACCAATGGGATTCGCGGCCGCTGTTGAAGCCGCCACACGAACGGAGATGGCTGATCAAGAGGTTATACAGAGGAAAACAGCTATTGGTTCAGCCACGACTCCATATAAACGTCTTGGACAAGGACCATGGAAACCTAGAGATTTCAAGAGATCCCGTAGTGAACAAAGGACATGAAATGAAGGCCGACAAACCCTAACCCCTGGAGGAGCCCATAGAGTATGTACATACTGTGGACGAAGTGGGCATGTGGCTAAAATGTGTTATCGGAAGTTAAGGTTATGTTTCAAGTGTGGGAAACCAAGACATACCAAGGACCAGTGCCCTGAGATACAACAAGTACCTGCGGAGACGTCCAGAAAAGTAGGCCGACCCCCAGTTATTAGAGGAGCAACAAAAGGAAGGAATAATAAGCCACAAGTAAAAGCTAAAGTTTATGCACCAGATGGATTGCCCGTAGATACTGAAGCAGAAGTAGTTGAAGGTATGATAAAAATCTTTTCTCAACTAGTAAGAGTACTCATTGACCCTGGAGCTACGATTCTTTTGTGAGTTTACATTTCACAAAACATATTCCTATACCTCCTGTTAACATGCATTACCAGTTGATAGTTAGCACTCCTATGGGCGTGAATAAGATAACTGAGGTAAAATACCCTGATTGTGACATATATGTCGAGAATGTGGTTTTATCCAGAGATTTAATTGCCTTACCATTGGAAGGATATGACATGATACTTGGGATGGACTGGTTGTCTAAACATTATGCCCAAGTAGATTGTCAACAGAAGTTGGTTAAGTTTAGCCGACGGAGTATGCCAATCCTGGTGTTCCAAGGGAAGCGAACAAAACGGGAGAATCTCTTTATGTCTGGCATGAAAGCTAGAAAGTGCTATGGAAAGGATGTCAAGGGTACTTAGCATATTTACTCAACAAACCTACGGAGGAGGTAAAATTAGACACAGTACCTGTAGTAAGGGAGTTTGTGGATGTTTTTCCTGAGGAGTTGATGACACTACCCCCAGATCGAGAAGTGGAGTTCGACATAGAATTGGTACCTGATGCTATACCAATAACTCGAACTCCATATTCGATGGCACAGGAGGAACTAAAAGAGTTGAAAAAGCAACTAGAAAAACTGTTGTAGCTAGGATATATTCGTCCAAGTATATCTCCATGGGGTGCGCCAGTTTTGTTTGTAAAGAAAAAGGATAGAACCCTGAGGATGTGTATAGATTACAGATGATTGAATAATGTGACAGTCAAGAACAAATACCCACTACCCCTCATTGATGAGTTATTTGACCAACTCCGAGAAGCGGGATGTTTTTCCAAATTGGACTTGAGACAAGGGTATTATCAAGTCAGGATAAGAGAAAAGAATATTCCAATGACGGCATTTAACACACGATACGGGCATTACGAGTTTGTGGTATGCCGTTAGGATTAACTAATGCACCTGCGACATTTATGGACTTGATGCATAGAGTCTTTAGTCCTTACCTGGATAAGTTTGTGGTGATTTTTATTGATGATATTCTTGTTTATTCACCCAACCCTGAAACTCATGAACAACATCTTTGAAAAGTGTTGCAAATCCTACGGGAACATAAGTTATATGCTAAGTTTAGCAAATGTGAGTTCTGGATGAGTCAAGTTACTTTCCTAGGACATGTTATCACCCTGGAAGGAATCTCGTTAGATCCGACGAAAGTAGAATCACTGACCCATTGGACACAACCCAAAACACCAATCGAAGTACATAGTTTCTTGGGTATGGTGGGATATTATCGGAGATTCATAAAAGATTTTTCAAGGATTGCTGGACCTCTAACATAATTAACCAGAAAAGTAACCAAGTTTGAGTGGACGGAGAAGTGTGAGAGGATTTTTCAAGAATTGAAGAACCGATTGACGACGGCACCAGTGTTAACATTACCCGATCCGAACAAGGAATTTTCATTGTATACAGATGCTTCAGGAGAAGGTCTAGGAGCTGTGTTAATGCAAGACAGGAAGGTTGTCGCATATATTTCAAGGAAGTTGAAGGATCATGAACGGAATTATCCGACACATGATTTGGAATTAGCAGCCATCGTGTTTGCACTTAAGAAGTGGCGACGCTACTTGTATAGGGCTAAGTATGAGATATTCACTTATCATAAGAGCTTAAAGTATCTGTTTTCATGAAGGACTTGAACATGAGACAACGTCGATGGATGGAACTGCTGGAAGAATATCGATGCCCGATTAACTATCAGCCAAGAAAGGCGAATGTGGTGGCAGATGTATTGAGTAGAAAAGCAAAGATATCAAGTCTTAGCTTAACATCCACTCTACAACAGGATATTAAAAGTGCCCAAAAGAATAATAAGGAGTTCCAGGAGTTCAAAAACCGTGTGGAAGCTAAGAGATTGGAAGATTTTCGAACATTAGAAGCTGATGGGAGCCTGTACTTTCGGAATAGGTTATGTGTACCCAATGATACTGAACTTAAGCATAAGATTTTAGAGGAAGCCCACAGAAGTAAGCATTCAATGCATCCTGGAGAGAATAAGATGTATAAAGACTTAAAGCAAAAGTTTTGGTGGAACAGAATGAAGGGAGAAATTGCAGAGTATGTAGCAGCCTATCTTACATGTCAAAGGGTCAAGACGGAACATCAAAAGTCAGCGGGACTACTACAACCGCTACCTGTTCTCGAATGGAAATGGGATCATGTGACAATAGACTTTGTCACAGGATTGCCCCGGACCAAGGGATATAAGGATGCTATCTGGGTAATCGTTGATCGTTTAACAAAAGTGGCTCATTTTATTGCCATTAATATGTCATACCCTTTGGACAAGTTGGCACAGATATGTAGATGAGATTGTCCGACTTCATGGAGTACCCGTTGACATTGTATCCGATAGAGACCTAAGGTTTACCTCAAGGTTTTGGCCTAAGTTCCAGGCAGCTATGGGGACTAATCTAAGTTATAGCACCACAGCACATCCCCAAACAGATGGACAGTCTGAAAGAACAATTCAAACCCTAGAGGATATGTTAAGAGCTTGCGCCTTAGACTTTGGAAATAAGTGGGTTGACAATCTTTCTTGTGCCGAGTTTGCTTATAATAATAGCTACCACTCTTCGATAAGAATGGCACCGTTTGAAGTATTATATGGTAGGAGATGCAGAATACCTTTGTACTGGGATGAAGTCGGAGTTCGATCCCATTAGAGGCAAAGAAACTTGACGCCAGAATTAGAGGAGATGCAGAAACAAGTTAAGATAATTCAAGAGCAGCTTCGGACAGCTAAAAGTAGACAGAAGAGCTATGCCGACAATAGAAGAAGGGATCTGGAGTTTATTGTGGGAAGATCGAGTTTTCTTAAAACTTACACCACATCGCGAGAAGCTGCGATATCTGAGGAGAGGAAAGTTAAATCCCCGATATATCGAACCGTTAGAAATTATTGATAGGATTGGTAAAGTAACATACCTACTCGCCTTACCAAATGAACTGATGGGTATACATGATGTTTTTCATGTATCACAATTAAAGAAATATCATCCTGCACCTGATCATGTTCTCAATGATGACCAATTGGAATTACAAACCAATCTATCATATGAAGAAAAACCAACTGAGATTATAGAACGAAGTGTAAAAGAGTGACGCAGAAGACAGATTCCAATGTATAAAGTGATATGGAGACATCATGGATCGAAGAGGCAACCTGGGAAACTGAGGAGTACTTGAAAAAAAAAGTATCCAGAGCTTATAGGTGCGTAACTATTCAATTTCGATGACGAAATTTCTTTCAAGGAGGGTAGAATGTAACGCCCTATTCCGTAAGCACCTAGCATTACTTTAATATTAAGGACGTGATGAAAATAGAGTTTTGATCTATATGGTGGGATATAGTGTTTTTTGGCACTTAGTGGTATTTTGGAGATATTTAGGAATAGGAATAAAATTTTATTATATTATTGAGGTTTTATTATTAAGTTTTATAAATGCCTTTAACTGGATTTCATTTTTAACACCTAGTGTATTTATTTTAGAAATTTAAGCACTTCACATTTTCATATAGGGATTTCAAAAAAAAAACTTAACAATTAAGAAACCGCCGCCACCTACCTAGCCACCCGTCACCCTGCCGTCTTCTTTTCTTTGCTTTCTATTTCCCCCACTAACCGCCACAAATTGTATATATATATATATAGGATTTGCATGCCAATTTGTTTTGTCAAGGGAAAAAGAAAAGAAAAGGGAAAAGAGAAAGTGAACTTTCAGGTAAGTTTGCATGTCTTTTTTTTTTTTTTTCCTTTCTTTCTTTTCTTTAGTTAGTTAGGTTATATAAATATATACATGCATATATATAGTATATGTTTGTTTTCTTTAAATATATAGTGAGATCTATTTCTAGTTAGATTATATACATGTATTATTAAGCTAGTTATTTATTTTAGGATTTCAATATTTTAAATGAATTTTTAGTATAATGTATATAATTAATTATGGTTTCTAGGGAGAGTATATATATATTTTTAGGAGTATAGGATTTTTGATCTTTTTAAAGAATTATTATAAGTATATATATCATTATATAGGTATCATTATATAGGTATATATAGATACATCTTAAAGTTCATTTCGTAGGATTTCGATATTATTTAAAGAATAGGGCTATTTGATCGATACCTAGGTATTAAGTATTTTCGTATTAATATTTTGTAGGATCTTAGCACCACATCTATATCCAGGTGAGTCCACAAACTCCATTTTATTTCAAATATTACAAGACATATAAATATGTTTTTTTTGAACCTTTACAAAATATTACTATTTTTCGAACGATATTTCTCAGCGAGTTTTTGGAAATGTTCTCCCTAATATGTTATGTGTTTCCTAGAAAAATGCATAGGAGCGGTGCTCCATATAGGTGTTTCTTTTAAAACAGACTATTACGGTGGTGCATAAGAAGTTTGTTGTACGCAGGTTTTTCAGAAATATTTATATATTGGAAAATGTTCAAGCTTGAAAAGTTACGTATTTTGATATGCATGAATATAGATCTGGCATTAGAATAATTGTGAAATTGCATAAGCTTGTGATGACTGGCGGATGAGGATTTTTGGTGCTCTAAAATGTTTATGAGTTGAATCTGTTATTATGGCCGGCCAAACGGCCCTTTGATTTATAAATACATATGAAAACCTCATTTCAACTAGGGTTAAAGTTCGTTGAAAATAAAGTGAACGGACGCGTTAGCAGATTGCACTGTAAGTGGCTAGTCCCCCGTACTAGGGCCTCTTCCGATGACATGGACGGGTTTTTGACTCTGAGGGTGGATCCACTTGAAGAGGGGCGTAGACCGCGGAGGGTGTGACCCAATCGGTCTACGTGGACACCGCATCATGCTCTGCGGTGGGGTTCAGCCGTCTAGTAGAGAGTCAGGAGGGGCTCGAAACTGAGGTTGGTCCCAGGGCACACCTGGTAGATGCCCCAAGAGTCTGTAGCCTGTTTTGGCCAGTGATATGGGAGTGCGGTTGCTTGTAATCGAGCGCTCGTATGGTGTTTGGTTGGTATTGACTATGGGATGCCGGAACATGGTTCTGATGGCCTCGTTTTGGGGATCCGGAATTTGTCTGTGGAGCTCCACTGTTGCATTACATGTTTTTTTTAAATTTGGGGCGTAGAAGTTACACTGATGTGTCTTGATTCGCTCAGACTTCCCAGCTGCGCTCGAAACCCTCATATAGGTTCAAGCATCAGTTTTGTCAAAATAGTAAAAGAAATATTTTTTTCTTATAACATTGCATGAACTGTTTTGTGAAACGACATCGTCATGGTTTTAAAGAAATCACTACCGCACACACACACGTGGACTCACTGAGCGTTCGCGCTCACGCTTTTGCCATATCATGTTTTCTCCTCAGATTAGCTCGGGATGGTCAGGGTCCCAGCGAGCCACTGAAGTTTTAGGCCAGGAGTTTTTGGATCAAATCTCCCCAAAAGGGCATATGTCTATGTTTTATCTTTTTAGACTCGAATCGTCTGTAGAGTTTCTTTTTATGTTGTTATATAAGATGTTGATGTAAGATACTATTGTGTTTATAATAAAACGAAAATGAGAAGTTTTTTTTTTAAAGATCCTGTGTTCTGAGCGCACTAGTAATATCTAATTTACTTAAGTATTCCACGTACCTTGTGTGTATACCTGTTAGTATTGTTCTAGGATTATGTTTCATTGTGGAGCTTATAATTTAGGGCCGAGAGGCACGTAGATGCCCTACTCAGCCGCAGTTGACCTAGTGGCAGGGTTAAGGTCATCACAAGTTTTTTCTTCAAATAATCGTGTTTTCAAAGAAAATTTCCCTATTAACCTAATTTTATTATCTTAGCAGGAGACCCATGTAGACGTATTGTAAAAACACATACCGCATAGGGATGTTCAATCAAAACACATTCCGTGCATTAGTACTTCATACATAGCTTTTAATATATTCTATATTTATTTTGTTTTTTGTTAGATAATGTTTTTTATTAACTAAATCGACTTTTCTATTTTAAGATAATTTTTATTGATATATTTGTCTTTAAAAAACTCAGAATAAAAATTATAAGAAAATTCTAAACTATAAATCATAAAAACTCTTAAAGGAAAATCAGTGTTGAGAAAGATAGACCGGAGATCGAACGAGTCGAGTTATTTGTAAATTGTTTTATTAGTTCTACTGGTCGAACAAATGGTTGAACAGGATATTACGTAATATTTTATACAAATTTTAAATATGTTAATAACGAAGCCAAAAAAATTTCATCCATGTAAGAATTTTTTTAAAACATGTTGCAATTATTTCATCCTATTCCAACATGCATAGTAGAAAAAAATTAATTTACACACATATCACACACGGTATTTTTCACTAAATATAATTAAAAAATATAATTCAAGAATGCTAAAGATATATAAAATTTAAAAAACAAAAGTGCTTGCGTGAGTAGTATCTGATTCTCTGAATATAAAAGGAGCACTAGTCCTCTTGGTATCTTTGTAAGGTTATGGCGACCAAGTTGAGTTTAATCCCAATGAGTTTTGACGAAACGGAACATTTTATATTGGCGAGTTGGTCTCATAATTGGGGTGAATACTCGGTTTTACTACCCCTTACCTTTTTATTTAGCACAAAATAAAAAATAAAATTCAAAAATTCAAAATTCTTTTAGTAAAAGTAAATTTATGTTATGTATAATTGACTTAGTCATGAAAAAAGAATTTAAGAACTATTTACCCACGTTTTAAAAAAATATATTTTGAATAAGTGCTGACGTTCTTTCTTTTTTTTAGAACATATGTTCAAATCTTAACTTCTGAAAAAATGAGAGCTTGCATATCATATATTCCTAATATTATTTTGCTTCTTTTAAAAAAAAAAATTCCGACTGTCATTTTTGAGATATCCTCTATAAAAAAGAGAAAAGAAATTATCTTTTTTTAGCTAAATAAAAGGCCCAAGTTCTCCTTATATCCGTAGTGCCGCACCACTATCTTTTTATTCTTTTATTATTGTTTTCCTTTTATCCTTCTTTTTCTCTATTTTCCTTACACCTTAGAGTGAACTCTTGTTGTTTCCTTCTCTTTTTCTTTCTTATTTCTCCCTCCTCACAAACTCCCCTTGATTTCCTAGTCTCCAAATCCCATTCGTTCTCGCATTCTACTCCCTTCATAAACCTATCATACAATTCATTTGCTCCTAACCTCACGTTCATTGCTTCTTTCCTTCTTTTCTTCCATGTTGCTATTTTTGGTTTTGAAACGATCAGATGACATCAATGGAGAAGTAAGGTGAGAGCGGGGATGGCAGCAAAAGCTCATTTGCTTGCGGTTCTATATCAAAATATGTTTTTTTTTTTTTTAGAAAAGACTTGTTCCAGCGATTCCCAATCAAACTACCTGGTTTTGTCTGAGTTTGACAGGTTTACTACTATAACTACTAAAAATAAAGATAATATTATCGCTCTTAATTTTATTTTATATATGTTTGATACTTCCAGTATAAATTCTTATTTATAATTAAAAAAGTCATTCTAATTTACAAGGTTAGTAAAATAAAAAAATTAATAATAAAACTGATATTAACAGACCTTAACAAATATCGCAAAACAAAACACAAATAACCAAAATGGTGCAATATGCATAATAGTTTTGTATTATAACATGCATTATATTATCAAGATTCTCTTAGTACACAAAATTTTGCCTAGTTTTATCTTATACAAATGAAAACAGATGAAAATAAAGCCGAGCCTCTTTGTAACTTTTGCAAAAACTTATAACTACGCAAACAAGCAAAAAAAAACTAAAAAAATAAAGAAATTATTTCCCCACATTGCATAATCTCATAAAAATTGATGCCCTCAAGAAAAATTTTAATATAAGGAAGAAAATTTTATTAACATATCGTATTAGTCTTATGTAGCAAATCACGTAATTTGTTAAGCACTTTAAAGTGCATAGAAGAGATAATAAGAAATTTGTTGCACTCAATTAATGGTGTAAATTATTATATAAATTGATATATAATATATAATATGGTGAAGAGACGCAAGAATCATATAGGGAAGAGGATAATACTGAGTTCATGATACTTATTTGGGAGACTTGGAATGCTAGAAATTAAATTTCAGAGTGACAACTAGTTTCAAGCACCAAGTGAAGATGTTACTTTTGTCAAAGTAAATTGAAGTAAGGAGTAATTGCAATTTAAAACAAAGACCATGGATAAGTCACTAATTTGGAGCAAAAAGTTGAAGTGGAGTATTATCGGATGATAAGAGGTTCTATTCATGTGTCGATGGAGCATTCAAGCCGTAACTCTGACTACGATATAATTGCTACCATGGTGCCCAGTTTTAGTAGAGGAACTGAAGATGCACAAGCTAATTTAAAAGAGGCTCGAACGGCTCCCAACATTCAAATACAATGCAAAATTAATGAGAACGGGAAGATGATCTCACCTTTAGCTCATATAATTGACTCTCTATAATATAATTGACTCTCTGAAAATAGAAGGAGATAAACCAAGAGATGGTATTTTTTATTTTAAGGGTATTAAATAATCTAATGGTGAGAGAGAATAAAAAATCGACAGTTATTGGAATGCAAGAATGACATTAAAATAATAGGATTTACAGAAGTAACATGGAAATGCAAGAATGCCATTCTCAAACGACCAATAAATAGTGTAAAAAAAAAAGTTATCCAATTCCAATTTATCCTTCATCAAAGATAGAACCAAGTTTCATCAATCATATGCTTCAAGTATGTTCCAAACGAAGCAATCTAAGAGGAAATTATGAATCTAGACCCATCAACAATTTGACAAATACTAAGAATCTTCTAGAAAAATGCATTCTCATGGAAATCCACCAGAAAACATTTAAGCAATGGTTAGCAAAAAATGAGGACTATCAAGTCCTCTCCCTTTATATTCAATATGCATATCATCAAGCAATGGACAAAGAGAAACCATCAACAAAATTAGAATAGCAATTATCAAATATTTAATCCAAAAAAGTGATTAATCTTAAAGTAGATTCAATGGAAAACATTGCATCATCATCTCTAGAGACATAGGAAGACTGCAAAATATAGAACTAATCACAATGGAATTTTTTTCCGATATAGTTCATAACGAGCTAAGATATTGAAAAGTGTATCTATCATGAATGAGAGCAAAAGAAAACTGTGACATTTTCAACTACCTCCCTAGGTTTACTGGGAGGTGAGTAGGAACCTACCTCTCGACGGTTATTCCATCAAGATAGTATGAATATTTTTAAGCTCCACGAATAAATTATCTATTACACAAAGTGTTTTTTTAAAACAGAAGGACATAATTACATCATAGTAAGTTTCTCAATAATAAAAGTAGATAAGTCTAAAAATTGTAATTCTATAGAAGTCTCGTACTTCACTCTAAGATTATCTCCTCACTGTTCTTCCTTAAATCCTGTATAGAAATGATAAATGTGTGAGCTAGGCTAAGTAAAATTCATGTGCTTGTGAGTGTATTTTAAGCTAAAAGCCTAAAACCAACTTATAACTTAAAATAAGTTAAAATCTACTTATTTTGAGT
This sequence comes from Catharanthus roseus, assembly GCA_028651295.1. Taxonomy (NCBI): domain Eukaryota; kingdom Viridiplantae; phylum Streptophyta; class Magnoliopsida; order Gentianales; family Apocynaceae; genus Catharanthus; species Catharanthus roseus. The sequence goes on along the minus strand of JAPQWS010000050.1, from coordinate 3,398,466 downwards.
AATAAAAAACATGGCAATTAACAATCATAGTAGAGATCAACATATCATAATATTACACCTCAAAACGTAGTATGAGGAATATTAGCCACATCTATTTAAAGATCATGAAGCAATTGATTCCCTAACATGAGAATATGTCGAAATAAAAACTAGATGATAATGTGGAGTAGGTAAGAGTGATTGCCTAGCATTAGTCAAATTTCACAAATTCGAAAATGACCTCCAAGCCTTAGTACTTCCATGATCTCTATCTCTACCCTAATTGTATGTATATGAATGGGAATTTGAGGAATGAGAATATGCAGATGGATAAATTTATCTGCTTTTTTGTTTTTCATGAAAAAGAATATGCAAGATTCTTATCAAGATTTACCAAAGCAAAATTCACAACAAATCCTGAATGTCTAGAAATCGATGAGAACACTAGCATAAATATTTAATATTACAAATTTCCTATATTATTTAATTATAAATGAATGTTTTTACTTAATAACTAATTAAATTTTATTTACTTTGGAGAGCCATTAGAGAAAAATACATTATTACTTATATGAATGAACAAAATTTTATACCGTAATAAATCATAATTTTTTTTTTTTTTGAAGAGCTACGGCCCTCCCTAGCCCTTTTATTGCTCCGCTACTGTACCTTCACAAATTAAACCGTTGCCCTCTTTTTATTCATAGTCCAAAACTTTTTTCAAACATTTATTGTACCCATAAATTATTTACATATTGCAATTATGAAAAAATACACTCAGCGACGTGAAGTTTTTCAATATAATTTAGGTGTACCCCTGCATATATGCCCCTTATTAGGCCATTGCTAGACAACTAAAACAAAGAGTACACATGCAGCAAATAGACATCTTCATTATCTTCCAAAAGACACCATCTAAAAATTCTTCTTTTGAAATATACACCTTTTTAAGAACAAAAATACCTTTCCTAAAGGGTCGACGTGCATGGTGTGTACCTAAAATATGTTAAAAGTACCACATTGAGTATAGTTTGTCATACAAGCAAAATTTTAAATAGTCTATAGGTATAAATGTGTGGAAAAAAAAGTTTTTTGCTGTGAATAAAAAATTACTAGTTTATACATAGCTCATTTCTCAGTCCTCAATGTTCATTCGTAATTCAATATTATAGTTTACAAAATATAGAGCCTTGTTTTTATGATATATATACCAATGATACTTTGATCCCATATCTCAAATGAATAACTATTTGAATGCTCGATGTTACATAATAGAAATTAATATGAAGAGAATCTGTATGCCCTATGTATAATATAACTAAGAAAAGAAATAACCTATACAAAATAATCAGAACTACACATTTATAGTTATCTTTCGTATAAGTAATTAGTTATAAATAGTTATGGACAATTTTTAACTTTTCAATTTATAAAAAAGAATTTTATTAATATTTTTACATAAACTTTCCTGCATGATTATTTTTGTCAAAATAGCATATATATATATATATATATGGTGGAATCAGACTTAGAGCTCAGGTGATGTCGGAGTTTTAGGTTAATGTTGTCATTTTATAAGCGAAATATGAGTAATTTTGCCGAATTAAATAAAAAGATAAGGTCTTATAGGGTTAAAAAGACAGGAGTTAAGGGGGTTAAGCGGGGTAAGTGGCAACATATATTACCTTTCATTTCACATGTAAAATGAAAAAATTACCTCAAGCTCATAATATGGTTATAAATAGAAAAATCAAAAAATATGCATGTCTAAATATAGCTAATTTATCAATAAATAATATAGTAATGTGTTTGTTTCATGGAATGTTATAAAGTTTTTTGGGGCATCCCCCAATACAGTATGCAAAAGGCAAAGTTGTAAATAGGAAGCTACAGCTTAAGGAAAAAATCCAAAGACATTATTCCAAGCTTGGATCTTATCGATTATCTCAGACAATCACAAGTTTTTTAAATGACCAGACTTGTTGATGGAAGAGTGGCAGAGGTAAGTGTTTGAAGCGAACGACATGTTACAACTTGACTAAGGAAAAAAAGAAAATGGTGCTTTGCTGGGTTAAAGAGTTGCAGCTACCAGATAGATATGCATCTAACTTACCTAGGTGTATTGATTATAAAGACATGACGATGATAGGCACGAAAAGCTACGATTATCACATATTCATAGAACGACCTATACCATCTCCTTCAGAGAGTTCCTTCCTGTGAAGGTGTGAAGTTGCTTTGCCTAGTTGAGTCTCTTCTACTGAATAAAAGGATTTTCAAAAGAAAAGAATAAAAGTATAACAAACAATTAGACTAAAATAATGGAAAAACTCTTTCAATTTGAGTTTTGGAAAGATGTGTTCAAACCAATTCATCGGAAAGCTTTAGAAAAATGGTTGAATCATTGGTTGGGTCTCTGCTCAACTATTAGGATTAACACTATCTTTAGGCAAAAATCCACTATTCCCCTAGCTGATTAGAGAATAACCTCTTCTCTCTCTAACTCAATTATGATTGAATTATGCACCAAAGTGAATTAGATTTCTCTATTGACCTAGAAAGCATAGTTATTATATAATCAAGTGCCAATTTATATCACTTAATTAATGCCCTAGACCGTTCTTCTTTTCTCAATTGCTGCCCTATATCAACCCTACAAAAGATAATGAAAATAATACATTGTCTTACTGAAAGAATAAAAAAAATTGCAAACAATACCCCACGTTTGGGTTTATTACCAGTATCAACATACTATTAAAAACAATTACAAATAAGTAAAGAGATTATATGGAAGGTAAGTTGGATATGACAAATGAATAAAATAATAGGAAAACTTTTCCTCACAATTTCAGCTCCTCTCCTCGAGTTACACTTTGAGCCACTAGTATGCGGGATGGTAAGTTTATTCCGAATGTCTGCGTTTCGTTTACACATAGCTTTACACCATAATTTTGTAAACTGTGTTAGAATCAAAATTTACAATAATAATAAATATTCAACGAAAATTAATAACTGTCTTTGGTCTCAGAAGGTAATCAACAAAGGTAGCCCACTGATCCCCAGAGATACTTGTTGGAACATTGTTAATAATAGCATATCTACTTAAGGTGGGATCATAGACCACATTCCATAGTTTAAGTCTATGTGCAGCCCACTTCTTCCAAATAGATTGAGAAACATAACACCTTGCATTCACCTCTGAAGTGTTGAACATACATCGAGGGTATAAGAAATTTAATAGTAGTTTGTCAAAGTTGAACCATTACAACAGTAAAAGGAGGAGATAATGAATTATTTATTTAGTACCATTATAATATCCTTGAAACGTGCATCAACGTAGGAATCAGGTACGTTTGACCACTTCTCAAAACAAATTGGAAAGATGCCGCAATCCGTAGCCAGCTATCCACAAAACCATACAAGAAAGCCCTGTACTTCATCAATTGCTACATTTAAATCATCAAACTCCACGAATACTCTTAGCCCAGTTTCCAAAGAACACAATTCATTCGCTTTCACTTTCAACCTCTTAGCTTCTCCATGAGAATCTTATATCAAAATAATGCAACAAAGAAACATATCAGTATAAGAATTATTTTACTTTTCCATCAGTGGTAGACTAAACCATTTTAAACATATAAATGAAAATACCTAGTGCATCAACAGACCAATGACCCAAAGATGCACGTACTGCTCGCTTTCTCAAAGCTAGAGCTTGTTCTTCCGGCTGATGTGATGCAGCTCCTCCTATCTGTGGAGGAGGTGGAGGATGCTGCGATGAAGCTCCTAACTGTGCAGAAGGTAAAGGCTGTTGTGGTGGAGGTGGTGGAGATAGAAACTGTTGTGATGAGGCATCCACAATTTCTGATGTAGAATAAAACTACTGTACATTTCATCCTAGGCATTCTTGAAGCCTAATAAAAAGTTTAAACATATAATTACTAAAATGCAAAATCTTTAATCATATCTCAATCCAAAATGTTTAATCATAGCAAAATGTTCAAGTTTTATCATAGCAAAATGCATTTCAATCATGGCAAAATGTATTTCAACTTAAAGTTATATACAATGAAAAAAATATCATAGCAAAATGCATTTAAATTTATAGTCATATACAACAACAAAAAAAAAAAATTTAACTTGCACAAAATCACCTATTCAGACATAGGCTCATCGACGTCATATAAGTTTCTAATATGTTATTCTTCTACTCCCTCCCTCACTAGTTGGGTGTTTTCATAATTATTATAAAAGAAACTTTCAAGTTCTTGCTGTTGATATGGCTTTCTCGTATGCTTCTGCTTCATCATCAGAACTTATATCATACAAATCCCTTGGCTTTACATGCAATGTGACATTCCACCCTTTTATCAAATTTATCCTCAACATAGTAAACCATCTGGGCTTGAGATGCTTCAATATAAGGATCATGATCCTCTTGCGCACACGTATGAATTATTCTATCAAAACTAATACAATTAAATTTCCGTGCATCTCTCTTGTATCCCCTTTCTCGCGTAGTATTAGCCCATTTGTACTTAAAAAGTGTAGCAGCTAAACGACATAATAATTAGGGTCAATAATATCTTCCAACTTCCCATAGTACGGGAAGTCTCCATGGCTCATATTTCTTTAGGAACTAGATGCAACACAAGTAGCAGATGTCAAAAAACATCACTATTCTCAGTTTTCAACCCTTCTTCTCGCGACAAAGTTCGAAATTTGAATCCATTGATATTATAAGGTTTGAATCTTGTCACTTGAAGCATTGGTCTTCGAGCTAGAAACTTCAAATTCGTAGATATTGTGTTTTCTATATTTGGATTCATGATCTGAAAAACTTCCTTTTTTTATTAGATTAAACTAATAGAAAGAAATGCTTGAATAACTCTCATAACTAGTTGCTTACCCATTTTGGTAACCAATCACTAAATTCTTTATAAACTCTCTTTTCTACTTTTGTTGTTGATGGTTTTCTACGTGTTGCTTTTCTTCTTATATGATCTGTAAATTCACTAAAAATAAAATATGTGATTAAGAATTTAGTTGGGTAAAAAATTACGAGTATATGATATCCGGAATTAATTTTAGTACCTTACTCAATAAACGGCCTGACAGCTTCACAATTTAACAAGACGTAACGATGAGCTTAAACTTTCTCCAAATCAGTCAAAGAAAACCTTGATGAACCTCCAACTGCTCTACCTCAATGAGGGAAGAGCGATGATGCTTCAAAAAAAGATTTTCGTCATCTACACGCCTTGGCCTATTTAACCTACTCTCGATATTTGTAAAATATCGAGAGCAAAATGTAAGAGCCTCTTCTGCTACATAACCTTCGGTTATAGAAGCTTCACGTTGTTCTTTATTTCCCACAAGAGATTTGAAATGCCCTAATAACCTCAAGTTAAGATGAAAAATGACATTGAGTAAACAATCTATACTATATTAATTTAAAATTTTATTTTTCAGAATATAAACCTTTCAATGGGAAACATCCACCTATTTTGTATGAGTCCGCCTTTCATACATTCATCCACTAAATGGACCTTCAAATGCACCATCACAGTAAGGAATGACAAGGGGAATAATATCTCCAAATGGCAAAGTAAGAGTACAATCCGATCTTATAACTTTTCAAGGTCTGAGATGTTCAAAGTTTTAAGGCAAAGAAGTTTAAAAAATGAACATAACTCTACCAAAACAGCAACCACTTATTTGGGAAGTATATTACGAATCACTAACGGTAAATAGTTGCTCCATAATAATGTGACAATCATGTGTTTTGAATCAAGAAATTCGTTTTTTGCCCAAATCAATGCATCGAGAAATATTACTCGAGTAGCCATGTGGCACAGACACATTTTTTAATGTTCTAACAAATAACTCTTTCTTGTGTCTTGGAATTCTAAACATTGCAGGCTGACAATATCCTTTTCCATTCGGCCAAAGGTTTTCTCTAATCCCCATTTCTTGTAAATCTTTTCGAGCTTTCAAATGGTCTTTTGACTTCTTTTGATATTGAGCACGGTGTATATAACATTTTCAAAGACATTCTTCTCAAGATGCACAACATCTCAATTATGATGCAAAACATTAGTTTCCCAATAAGGAAAGTCAAAAATATACTTTTCTTTCTCCATTGGTGGCTTGTATCTTCCCCAACATTCTTAGTTCTAGATCTTTTTTTCATCTCATTTGACTCCAATGGTCTACCAAATGTGACTTCAATATCTTTCACATGTTGTAGAATGTCGAACCCAGATAACATTTTGGTGGATTCCTCTCTTTCCATCAAATCGATGTCTCATCATTCTAAATTTGTGACGTTTCTTCAAGAAGCAACAATGACCAATGAAACACCACTTTCTACTATGACGAAGTGGAATAGGCTCAATGTCATAGTTACATGTTGGGCAGGCCAACCTAGTATGTGTATTCTACCCGGACAATACATCTAGGGTAGGAAAATCACTAATTATCCACATCAAAGCTGCTCTCACTTTAAACATTTCATTGGTCGAAGCATCAAAAGTTTGTATACCCTTACCCCATAACTCATTCAACTCCCTAATAAGAGGTTGAAGATAGATATCTATGTTATTTCCCGAAGTACGTGGACCTGGAATAATCATTGAGAGAATGAAGTTTGGTTGCTTCATGCACAACCAAGGAGGAAGGCTATATGGAATTAAAACAACAGGCCCGAGCTGAATTAGTACTCATCGTACCAAATGGGTTGAAACCGTCACTAGCAAGACCTAGTCGAACATTTTTAGTCTCGCTAGCAAATTCAAGATGAGTGACATCAAACCTCTTCCATGCCTTGCCATCCTTAGGATGCCACATCAATCCATCATTACAATTGTCTAAAACATGCCATCTCATATCCCCCAGCAAGCTTAGAACATGAATACAATCTTTGCAACCTTTGTTTTAGAAGAAAATAGCGTAAAATTTTCTAAGGCTTCTTTTTATGCTTCATAGTAAAAGTAGACACGTTTTCACCATTGTTCTGTCTCACTAACTTCCATCTAGAAGCTGTACTTATACACTTCTTCATTAGCATGATCTCCCAAGTATAACATACAGTTATTCGGGCAAGCATCTATTTTGATATAATCCAGTCTAAGTTTGCTTATCGTTCTTTTAGCGTCATGAAAAGATTTAGGAACTTTTGCAAATTCAAATGCTTCTCTCATCAAATCTAGCACCACAGTCATGGCCTTATTAATCATCCTAGTCAAACATTTTATGTGCTATAATTTCAATAAGAACTCAAGCTTTGAGTATTTGGACCCTTCATACAATTCTTGACTTCCATTTTTAATCAAGTCAAAGAAGCCTGTACTTTCTACGCCAACATCCTCCACTACTCTTTCTTCCTCACCCGCTATCTTTGATGGCTCTTCACTTGTATTTCGGTGCATACAACCCCAAATGCATCATTAAGCAACATGACAAAAGGGTTTTCAGGATAAACTATTTCTTGCACAACTTCTATATTTCTGTGCTCACTAGACTCATTAGGCTCATTTTTTTCACCATGCATGACCCAATTAGTATAATTTTGAAAAAATGGCCTACGAATCACATGATCAAATATACATCCCTTTGTTGCCACCTTTTGAAAGCACAATTAGAACCCAGACATTTTATACTTCCATCAGGGCCTTTGTCCTTAAATGCAAACTCTAAAATTGATTTAACCCAACAATATATTCAGTGTTTCTTTGCATAGCAAACTCTAAAATTGATTTAACCCAACAATATATTCAGTGTTTCTTTGCATAGCAATGTAAGATTATCCATTTTTTAATGCACAAAAAGAGATACCTAGAAATGACATCAATAAATAAAATATTTATATGATAAAAAAATTAAAAATAGAAAAAATAGGAAAAACATAAAAAACATAATACCAAAAAAAGCAGAAAAATAGAAAAAACAAAAAAACCAGAAAACAGAAAGTTGGGGTGAACCGTACAAAATTTTGACAGCATTTCATCTATCACTCAAACAATTCCAAATTTACAAATAAAATAGCAAAAAATAGGTAATCTCCCATTATAAATGAGGATTAATCACCATATCACTCACGATGAATGATTACCCATCACACACGAGATAAATATCTCTATCAAAGCTAGAGATATGAATGCAAAAGTCATTGGGATAACCGACCGAGCACTATCCAAAGACGACTTCCAATATGAACTGCAATTAATTAAAAATGATTAGAAAATTAATATAAACATAAATAACACTTATACAAATACTTTTATACTGAAAAAGAAATCAGTTTGAGAATGATCAGATTGGAGTCGCTTGTAATATCTTATAGTAATATCTTATGAGAAGTATGGCCTCCTATCACATACACATATTAAATACCCCATTCACCATCTCCTTTCACCATTAACTCTAGTTTTTAGTTTTATCTTTTGAATAGGATGCTTATCATCAATAAGAATATGAAAGTCCAAGTCCTTCAATACGAGTATATAATAGTTTAAAAATAATCAAATCCTATATAATCTATCACCTAATAAGAATAGTTTAAATCAATTCAAGTCCTATAATGGGAGAAATATATGAAAAATAAAAACTAGTAGTAGTTGGGAAATATTATAAACCCAATTTAATTACAAATGTTCTAATTATAATGCTATGGTTTTGAATATTTTATGAAATGTTTCAATGCGAAAGAAACAAGTTTCCAAACTGTAATATTTGTTCGCAACTTTTCCCAAGTAAACTGCACTACTATGGCTGTATTTTTTGAGTTACACCAAAAAGTGTGCAAATGTTAGCATATATATATATATATATATATACATATATTATGTTGGAGTACTCCCATTAAAATGATCATATATATATATATATATATACATATATATTATGTTGGAGTACTCCCATTAAAATGATCATAGAAAGATAAGCAAACATAATTTCGCAGCTAACTTTTAATAAATTGAAAGAATCCCGATCAAATCTAAAATTAAAACTTATAATGGTTTTTTTAGCACAAATGACCATTCGACCTAGAATTTTTGACTTTTTGACATGTCAAACCCAGTCTACCTGTTCCATACTCAATACTCGACGGATCGGCTTCACGGTTCTTGATTTGGCCATAAAAGTGATGTTTGAGACTAATTTATATCTCCTTATTTGTAAAGTAGTCTAAACTGATAGACTGTGTTCTAACAAGGCCATGTAGATAGTGAAAATGATAGTGGTGCTGTTGATGTTGAAAAACTGGTTACAATATTGGCTTAGTAGTAAAGTAAGGAGTCATGTGCATTACATTACCAATGGCTTCATTAAGTTGTTGAAAACTGTGAATCAAATTAGAGTGTGATCAACATCCCCAAGCATTTTCTTTAGTCTATTTAAAACTAGACATTAATTGGCAAATATAACAATATGAAGAAGGGAAAATTTTGATGCATTAGAGATTAGAGAGCTTCCCCTTAGTTAAGGGAATTGGATTTCTGGTTCTCAATGCATTAGAGCCCAAATTTTGCATACAATAATGAATGCATAGGCCAGAATTAATGCATTTATTAGCTCTGTTACTAGCATTTAAGTCTTAATTTCATCAACTTCATCTTTTCCTCATCTCCGGAACATGATGCTTCCCTTAATTTAGTTTGTGGTCTTCTAACTCAAAGAGAGAGGTCTCGAGTCTGAATTAGCTCAAATCTTGAGAATGCAGATGTTTCTTGTGGATGACTCTTGTGGTCCTACCCGATTTGAATTTTTAGATAAAAAAAAAACTATATCTTCACCTTATGTAAATTCATATAATTTGAAATATGTGTCAAATTCAAGATCTCTCTGTATAGTAAAGAGAAGATCAATTTTTAAGTATATCACAATTAAAGATAATTGACTGCATATTTCAATCCAAATATTCTTTCATATTTTTAGACTTTAATTTCTTTATTTTAACTTGTACAAGTATAAAGAATGGTAATTTTTAGTACTTATCCAGATTTTCTCCTGCGTATTATATATTTTTTAGATACTCTCTGTATAATAATCTTCCCATTGTTGCTTCCTCTCATTCAAGAAATAATAACACCAATGGGTGAGTATCACATGTCCAAATGACCAAAGAATTAATTAAGGGTTTAACTAAAAAAATAAAAATTCAAGATTCTAATTAAGAGATAATGTTGCATTAGATGGTGAGCAGAGATTCCATCAATATTTCTAATGTGCTAATATAAACATGAATGAGTTTAGCTCATTGTCATGGCTGGTATGGGTCCTGTGCTGGCTCTCAAGTACTTCAGATACACATACAGACCAAGTAAAATAAACATACTTCAAGCCATAAACAGAAAAACAGAAAAAGTAGAAAAAACAGAAAATAGGAAAAACAGAAAAAACAGAAAATCAGAAAAAGCATAAAAAAAAACCAGAAAAAATAGAAAAAATGACCACCTATGATCTCAAATAATTATGGTCGGAATTCAAAAAATATGAGAGAGAGAGAGAGACAGAGAGAGACAGAGAGAGAGAGAGAGAGAGAGAGAGAGAGAGAGAGAGAGAGAGAGCGGGTAAATATTCAACAATATGATCTCATTAAATGAAGAGTGCTAGGTTGCTTTCTGGTTCTTGAGAAAGTCTTTCCTTATAGACAGTCCCATTTCTATTATCTATTATATGGAATTCAAACCTGAACTCTCACAACCACATAAGCAAGAACAATCTTTTAGACAAATTTCAAACACGATATAGCTTCAGAACTAAGATGGCTATCATTAGTTATTTTCATTAGTTAATATCATTAGTTAATTTCATTAGTTAATATCATTAGTTAATTTATAAAGAAGACATAAAAATCATACTTTTACAGGAAAACGTAGAAATTTTTTGACTAACAAAATGAAAAATTGCCAACTTTTAGCTCAGAAAAAGGGTGGGAAATTTGAAAGAGGAGGATTTAGGGATGGGTTAAGTTAATTTTATAAAACAAAAAGCTTTTAAAATCTAATTAAAAAACCTACCTTTTCTTCTTCTTCGCTGCTGCTGAGCCGGCGCCGCCCACTGCAGGAGAGCTCACCGTCACCGGAGCTGGAGGGAGGTGGACCGGCGTTACCTGCAGTCGCCGAAGTCCGAACGAAGAGAGAGCAGAGGAGAAAGTCGTAGAGGGACTGAAGAAGGGAGAGGGACAGTGAATGGAAAATATAAGTCTGGGAGATTTCAGTCTCGGAGTTCTTGTTTTATTTGGCTTAGGGTATTTCATTTATTTATTTTTTTAAAATAAAAGTCCACCGCAGGAGAGTTTTGGCTTGGGGTTATTTTGAAAAACAAATTTCTAAGGGGCTTGAATTAGATTAATTAGAAAATTAGATTAACCTTTAAAATCTAATTTGAATGAGTTAAGTAAATTTTGTAAAACAAAAAATTTGTCTACTTAATTAGATTAACCTTTAAAATCTAATTAAAAAACCTACCTTTTGTCTATATAGAAACACTATTTCGTTTGTATCTCAAAATAAAATATACAAATTACATTCTTCATAAATTTTTTATTTAATTCTTATTATGTATAATGTTATTATTATAATTAACAAATTCATAGAAAATTATCTATAACTATTACAATGAAAAATATTAACAAATATTAAAGGCTTAGAGTATTTCTTTTCATAATTCAAAGTATAAGATATCAGTTAAAGATACTAATTGTATTTTATAACGGATCTCTTTGAGATTTGTGTAACTTATTACTTTAAATCTCTAGCCAACCATCAAATATAAAATATTATCACCTATAACTAACCGTGTGAAATTTTGCAAAGAAATATTTGAATTTCATAGGTTACTTAGGGCCAAAATCATGTTACTGTTGATTTGTACATATAATAGAAGCCTTCTTAGAAACATAGATATAGATATATTTTCCCATCAAGAAGCAACTAGGTAATGGTTTTTATTGTTTGGACTCAAGTGCGACTCTATTTTATCTCTATGTGAACTAAGTATTAAGAAAAGAAATCCACTCTTAGCGATTTGTCTCTATTTCATCAATGCTCTTGTGTAAATTAGGGGGAAGTGTGAGAGATTTGTGTGGATTCGAAGAATCGATATATTTATATAAATAAAGTAGAAGAGAATGAAAATATATATTTTTAAAATAACCATGTGAATATTGCTTATATATCTATTAAAAAAAGCAACATAAATTATATTGAAGGAATTATAAATAAATAAATAAATAAAATTTTTCCTAAATGATAGCAGGGGTTTGAACCGCCGCTAAAAGAAACCGCCGCAAAACGAAATTATTAGCGGCAGTTTAACTGCCACAAATAAAATCAATTAGTGGGGGTTTTGAAAACTACTGCCAATTTTTGCTTTTATAGTGCAAGTTCCTCTACGCGACCGGCCGAGTTCAGCCGGTTGAGGTGGTTGAGTCTAGGAACTCTCTGTGCAATAACTCCTTTAAGTGTTACTTCTGACCTGGTTCGATTGGTTAATGGAAATTGGCACCACTTCTCTTTTTTCCTCTATTCTTACTCTTTATATTCCCATTTCACTTCTTTCTTTCTTCTAACTTATCCGTGATATACCTATAAACAAAAGAGGAAAATGGTGGGTACATAATCTATTTTATACCTAAAACAATTCGAAAACTGAAAATTAAACAATATAAAGCCCCATACAATATGGATATGTCAACATTTTAGCCAAAAAAAAAAAAAAAAAATCATTGAAGACGCTATTTCACTGGTTGGGATTGTTTCTTCTTTTATGTTGGAGTGTTTAGGTGATTTATTGAATAAAGTTGTTGATTTTTTTCAAGCACTCCCTATTTCTCAAGATTCTTCAATATGCTTTTATTCCTGTACTTGTACCATGCTTTTATTTGATCAACTTATTTAAGATTCTTAAAATTCTTGTAAGTGAAGAAGGCGTACACATATTTACTCCAAAAAAATCGACACTTTGTGATCATTCAACTAAAACTATTCCTTTGTAATATTCAATATGTAATATTCTTAATGTAATATTTTATTAACAAAATATAACCAATAAAATATAAATCTTAACTTTCAAAAGATAAATAGTAAAAAAAAAAAAGTATTATGAAAAAATGTTACAAGAAATATTGTTGTTAGTACTATAGACAATCTTGTATTATTTTTTTCATAACATTGTTAATATGGTAATATATTAGTAACAAATAATCTCAATATCAAATGCACTTCTTTTATTATTTATGAAATTTCAAAAAAAAGAGTGAAAAATTATTTTCGAGTTGATAGATAATGTCAAAACTATCATGTTTTGAACGGTAAAGAGAAATACAATTCATAAGAGAAATAATGAGTGAGAGAGAGGGGTCAGTCTTGGAGAAAAAGAATTTTTTTTTGATAAGAAACCATATATATATACCTACAAAAGGCAGCTTATTACCGATTGGTAAATCGGTCGGTAACAGTTATCAACCAATTTTTTTGTAGTTACATATTTGGTCAGTAATTTTATTTTTCGAAATTAATAAAATAAATTTTTAAAAATCGTTATCAACTGAATTTTTAAACTTACCAACCAATTTTCGGTCGGTAACTTTTTATTAATCGACAGATTTTCGATCGGTCATTTTGTTTATTTAATTTTTAAAAAATTGTTACCAAAAAAACTTTGGTCGATAATCATTCAGTAACTATGTATTTCTTAAAATTTTTATTTATAATTTTAATAATTCACCTGAAATTCGAAAAATGACAACAACGACAAATATATAATCTACATTCAATACGATAACAACGACAAAATAATAAAAACGTGATAGCGTAATACATAATATATGAAATAATATATAAGTATCAAATATATAAGATCAAACATAAATGTAATTCACGGGTGGAGATGCGCTAGAGAAGGAGGGACGACCAGTCGGTGGCTGAGAATCGACTTGGGCGGCATCAAATGTGGTGCCATCTATCAGAGGGAAAGGAAAGAACAATGTGGGTACTGAATCCAGCTGCACACTACACTGAGATGCGAACCCCTGCATGAAGCCAACATTCTTTTCATGTGCCTGCTGCATATATCCATACAACTTCTTCACCCTCTTGATGCAACACTTGCGGACACTCGTTGTTGGCTCCTTGTTGATCGCCAGTGATGGGTTCAAATTGTGAGCAAAAATCGTGACGTAATCTTTGTTGCTGCCACCAACAGCGTCAAATAGCAATTGCTCGTCACTTAGAGTTGGCGAGCCAGTCTCTATATGAAGGCGTAATGCATTTACCTTTAACTATTTAAATTTGTCATTCAAGAAAGAGATTACTAAGTTATTGTTAAGCAATTTAAAAATACACCATAAACGATAACAAAAACTATTATATAACATTAACCAAAATTCAACGGAACGCGTATCGACCCACTGTTCCTTTTACAAATGTAGGAGGACGTACAACTCAAACTATGCAAATGCTTCGCCCATTTTCTCCTATTGTAAATGTTATAGGATTAATGGCATATCAAATATTAAATGTTTCGTATTTTAAGTTAAAAAATACATACGAATTAATAAAAGAAACAATGTCATTCTTACCTACTCAATGAAGGATCTAGACCCACGGGTGTGCTTGCTGATCGCCTTGCCACCACGCACTTGCAAATGATTCCTCTTTGCCGCCTCCTGCTTCTTCTTGTACGCTTCCGAATTCTAATGAGTGCAGAGCTAGATATATTATGTTGCAGTCATCCAATCAGGCTAAAACCTATTCGCTCGAACCTCATATAACAAGTCCTTGTAACGAGCGGACATTCGTTTCTCCCAAGCAGTTTGTGGGTCCCATCGAATCTTTTTCTACAATAGCATAAAATAATACATAAATACAAATAAAAACTGTTGTATATTTAAAATCTCATATAAGTGGTAGTTATTTGAACACTTACCTCAAACTCTGTATACCACATATTTTTCATATTATCTAGCACCTTCTCGAAACTGGCATGAGCCTCGACAAAATGTTACTTTATAATTTCTGAAATCAACTTTACACAGACCGATTGATTGTTGAAGTTGTGCAAATTTAAGAAACAAATACTAGTGTTTAAGAAACTTAAGAGTGAACAAATTGTGGCTTTCCTTAAAATAATTAACCAAGCTATAAATAATTAAACAACTTACCAGTTTAAGAAATAAATAGTGGTGTTTAATTTTTGAAAATTTTTAATAGAGTTTCCCTATAAAATGAACCATTCCTAGGCACAATAGCCACATAACAAACCAACAACACAAACACAAACGCAAACAAATGTAACAAATTTTTAAGAGTCAGGTTCCCTATAATATAAACATATAATTATTCTTTTAAGAGTCCGGACCCCCTTAAAGATAAAAAATTATTCATAAAATTTGAATATACTATTATGAAAATTTAAACACATACAAGACTTTCAAGCAACTAAGAACTAAAACCTTAATTTACTTACAACACTTTAAAACCATAATTAACCTACAAGTTAAATGATTATAGTTCTATTATGGAAAAAACTAAAAATTTCTATTTAAAAGATTAACAACTTCAATTTCTAATCATTTAGTCTAAACAAAAAATAACATGTACCTTTTGGAATGCGGAGTGTTAAGTGTACGAGCATGAACAAGACCCTATGCAAGTGGAGGTGTGAATGATAAAGGGGCACGCCTCGATGACGTCCTGACAGCAGATGTAGAAGAAGATGGACTGGAGATGGGTGCCGGACTCGAGTATGTTAGCTTAGAAATGAAGTAAAGGTCGCCAGAGGAGTAGACGTTATCGCCGCAGTAGTAGACTTTATTAGAGGAGTAGATGTCACTGTCGGAGGAGTAGGCGTCTCCAGATGAGCTCTCTTCTTCTTCTTCTTCTTCTCACGTACCATCTATAATATAAAAGAGAAACCAATAATTAGAAAGTTACTAAAAGAGAAAGTTACTTATAGATTAAGATTTTAAGATTTTTGCGTTTAAACTTATAGATTAAGAGTTTAAAAAATTCTCAATTTTGTATAATTATAGTTACACTCAAAATATTCTAATTTAACTTTCATTAATCATTATTATATGCGTAAAAGGAACTAAAATGATTATTCTCTCAGAAATCGTATACTTCTCTTAGGGCTAGTTTGCGAGTTTAGGAGAGACAAGTAGTGGACACTTATTTGTTTACGTATATAGATCAAATAGTAGAGTTTAAGGAATAAATAGTTTAAAAATAAATGTTTAAAAAAATTTCGACAAAGTTTCTCATATAAAATAAACAATTCCTAGGCACAATACTCATACAAGACACCAATCACACATAAGCAAATAAGACGAATCAAATTTTTAAGAGTTCAAGTTCCCCCATAATATAAACAATTTGAAACACACATTTAGAAGAATGTACTAGTTTACGTTGCCCTAATCATTATTATAGTTTCACTAATAACTACATGAAGATCAAATAGTCATTTTAAAATGTAAACTTTAAGGATTAAATATGGCACAACTTACAAGTTAAGAGTTTAAAGTTTTTAAGTTTAAACTTTGAGATTAAGAGTTTAAATACTTCTCTAATATTTGAGTATTAAAAATATATTAAAATTTTTTAGAGATTAAAAGTTTAAGAGTTTTACATTTAAACGTATAAATTAAGAGATGCTAATATAAAGTTGTACAATGATGAACAATTATGAGGATATCATTCGTGCAAATGTGAAATAGAGAAATGCTTTAAAAATCAATATATGTGGCAAATGACACTCTAAAAACCAATTAATAACTTAGAAGTCACACAACAAAGAGTTTAATAGTAAATTTTAAAAAAAATAAAAAGTTTAAAATTTAATGTTTTAAAATTTTTTTATAAAGTTTCTTTATAAAGTGAACAATTCCTAAGCACAACAACCACACAACAAACAAACAAACAACACAAACACAAACAAATGTAACAAATTTTTAAGAATTCGGACTTCCCCATAAATACAACAAATGATTCATAAAAAAACAAAATAACTATATACTAAAAGCTGGGCTCTCTATAATAATGATAAAGAAATAAAATATTGCATATTTTATTGTGAATAAGAGTAACTCTAACAATTTGTTTGGGTAGTAAAATTTAGGTAATTCCTAAGCAAATTCCTGCTTCATCATGCCAATATTCTATCATATTTCTCTCTCAAGATTCAAGAGCATGCAAGCCATCTCTAGCAAATGCTACACAAACCAAATCTAGTTTTTCCTATCAAATTCCATAATAATCCGTTTCCGTGGACTGCAATTTTAACATTCTGAAAACCTATTTCTTGTTTAAGATATTTGCTGATTGATTAACTGTCAAAAGTCTCTTTTAATCTGAAAAATTCCCTGAACAAATGGGGCGTATCATCTATCATTTCCAATTAATATGTTTGTGAAGGAGTCCGAAAATCCTTCACTAGATAACTTCACAAAACAAAATAAGTAAACCAGAAGTATCACCTCTTGAAGCAAAAAGAAAAAAGAAAATCAACTTGTAAGGTCTTTTGAATTTATTTTCTCAACCAAGCATTACTAGTAAAGCCAAATTTATTACCCTTGATTCCATAAGACTTTTCTTTCTCGAAATTCAATACCTATCAAACTCCAAGATCACATCTATCACATTATAGCAAGGATGATAAGATTTGAACAATTTAAATTGAACAGAAAAGATGTCCATGTTTTACTAAATGCTAGAACCCATTAAATTAATCAATTTTCTTAGTAGTTCATATAATTCAGTCAAAGTGATGATGTCAGAATCGGGAAAACATTTCCTTGAGGTATAAATAGAAACAAATCTCTAAAAATGCACAAATTGAGAGTGAATAATTAAAGGCGGAGCTTGATTCTTGTGTGCTAATGGAGTATTAATTTCGAACAAATACCTAAATTAAAAAATTAATTCAGCAAAAGAGAGAGTCCGAAGGACTAAATAAAGAAAGAAGTCCAGCCCAGATGATGAGTGTCACCTTCTTGAGAGGGGAGGGCAGGAATTCCTAATTGACTTAAGTGAAACAAAATTTAAAAAAAAAAAAAAAAATTAATTCAGGTATCAACCGATTACCAATTAAAACATCGATCGATAATTTGTTGAATTGGACTTAGCGACCAAATTCATCAACTTTAGTCAATAACTAGATACAGTGACTTAGATATAGTTATTGATCGATAAACATTCGGTCGTTAATTAGCCAGTAACTAGATAAAGTTATTTATCAAATATGATTGGTTAGTAACATAGGTTGCTATTTCGTTATATATGCGGAGAAGAGTTGAAATATATTAAATAACTTAAGTAGTCGTAGTACCAATAAGTCTACAAATAAATAAATAACTTAAGAATTTGAAGTAATTCATTATCATATTCTAATAGTTATATTAATTAATTCGTATTAACTTTCATAATTTTGACTTGCTATCTTTACATGTGTGATTATAGTATAAAAAGTGTTGTAAATATGATTAGCACATGTACTCGAATTTTCCTAAAAAATTATCTTCTCACAAATCTTAAAATTTTTAAATTAATACAAAATTAAAAAATGTGTTTTTGCACTGAATATCACACTTATAAAATTTCAAAAAAATACTTAAAAAATAATCGTCATAATTATCTATAGTAAATTTCATTATTTATTAAAGTTAAGAGGTGCACATTTTTCATAGAATATCAGAAAAGTAAAACTTACTCACCTTTTTGACTTATTCTACTTATTCTGTTCCTCCTTTTGTTGTACAATACACTTATCCACCGATGCATACTTCTTTACTATTGATTCTATCAAATTCACTTTATCCTTTTAATTTTCACAAGCTTTAGTATTTTAAATGATCTAGGAAGAAACAGATATCATGAATTGTACATGCATGTTGAAGTCACATGAAAGTAAATTTATATACATGAATTATAGAATAATTATTAAAGAAAAGCATTATATATAAGATACTTATCATTAGCCACAAGGATATAAGATACTTATCATTAATCACAAGGAAGCAATCCTTAAATATATTTTTAAAATCTTGATCATTAGCATATAATTTTTTAAGTATCTTAAAATAAAAAATTTGAGTTTGTAAAGTAGAGATAAGAATGTACCTTCTAGATAATGCATCGGCTACAATATTTTCTTTACCTTTTTATACCGGATAACGTATGAAAAGTTTCGATAAACTCCATCCATCTTGCATGCCACCACTTGTTTAACTTTTGTTGTCCCTTAAGAAACTTCAAGGACTCATGATCAATGTACACTACAAACTCTTTAGGCAACAAATAATGTTGCCGATGTTTCAATATCCTCACAAGTGCATAGAACTCCTCATCATATGTAGCATAATGTCGCAATAGTCAACGTCTCAATAAAATAAGCCAACGTTCTCTTGTCTTGCATCAATACTCTAATACCAGCACAGGAGGCGTCACATTCTATCTCAAATATATTTTCAAAATTAGGTAGTGCAAGTAAAGGTGCACTATTCAACCTCTCCTTTAGCAACTTGAATGCTTTCTCTTGATTCTCCTCCCACTTGAAGCCATTTATCTTCTTAATGACATTCGTCAAAGTACTAGCAATGATGCTAAAGTCCTTAATGAATCTCCTATAGAAACTTGCTAGTCCATGAAAGTTCCTCACTTTGGATGAATGTTTTGGAGTAGGTCATTCCTTGATTGCTTTCACCTTCTCTTGATTCACTTGGAGACCTTGAGAGCTCACCACATAAACAAACTCACATTTTATAAGATTAACATATAATTTCTCACTTCTCAAAACTAACAAAACTTGTTTAATATGATGTAAATGATCTTCACAAGTTTGCTATAGATCAAGATATCATAAAAATAAAGTATAACAAATTTACCAACGAAATTCCTCAACACATGATGTATAAGTATCATTAATGTACTAGGAGAATTAATTAAACCAAAAGGCATGACTAGCCTTTCATAGAAACCAAAAATTGTTTCGAAAGCCGTTCTCTACCCATCTCCTTCCCTCATTCTAATTTGATGGTAACCCAATTTTAAATCAATCTTTAAAAATATTTGAAGCAATCATCTAATCTAAGGATAGGATGCCTATACTCGGCCCCACCCGCTTTGCCTTGAAAAACCCGAACTGCTGCCCAAATCTGGATCCTATCACCGATGACAGAGCAAAGACCTATTGTCCGTGGTAGGTCGCTATTTTACTGGAGCTGAGAAACTCCTGGAACCTAACGCTGGCGATGGGTTGAGCTTACCGTTCGCAGTAGGTCTCTGCCGAAGTGTCGATTTGATTTGTTTTCTGCAATTTTGAGCCCCCGTTCAAGTCACCTACCTTATAAACTCAAATAACCTTTGTATAGACCTTTAGGCCATCACTTTTTCTCTCTAAAGGGACCTTGTACACATCATCAACAAATAATCAAAGTAGAAATTAAAACGTAAAATTCAAAAGTACAATTTTACAATTACAATTACAATTACAATTACAAAGAGTTTAAGGAATACTCCCCTTTTCTAGGTGCTAATTGGACCTCCTGGATCACAGAAATCCAGGTTTTTTTTAAAAACTTTTTGTTCCGTATTGGTATCCATTCCATCTTGCCAATCTTTAAATTAGAGGCAATTTGTCTCTGTTTCTTACATTTTCATCTTGGCTTTTCTTTGCTTTCCTCTCTAGTGGGTTCCTGCATGTATAAAAATATTTATTAGTTTTATGAATTATAATATATGAAGTATCTTTAGTTTTGGATGAAGAGGTCTGTAGCAAGGAAACTTGAAAAAAAAAACTCAATTCAAAAAAAAAAAAAAACAAAAATAGTAGCAACGCTTGGAAACGAAAAGAAACAGTTGTATGCATCATTTAAAGGGCACCACATTATTTATAGTAATGCTTTGAGAGATTTATACTAATATGAAAATTGTTTGTTTTCTCAATTTTCATTTTATGCATCTTATTCATAATTAGAATGGTTACATATTAAAAAAAAATATATCATTCAAATTACTATCTTTAAGTATGTTCACCTTCTCCATTTATATTCACATATTTCTACTCGTTCATCTTTTCCATTCTTATTTTTTATGCATTCAAAAGCATTCTAAAATTATAAACACCTTTATATATATTAGGGAGATATTTAACTCAAAGGTATTCTTCAGGAATTGATAATAGAGTTCTAAAGTTATGAACTATATTATAAACTATATTTTTCATAATAGTTATAAACTTCTCAAATTAAAAAAATAGTTATAAACAATAGTTATTAGCTTGAGTTATATACTATACTTATGAATTATATTTTACACTAATTTTAGCTATAGTCATAAAGTATATTTACACATTATAGTTATATTCTATAACTATAAACCATATGGTTAACTACAGTTATAAACTATATTTCTATACTATTATTATCAATCATATTTTTAACTAGAGTTATATACATTATTCATTAACTATATTTTAATTATAATTTTAAAATATAGTTATATATTATAATAATAAATTACATTTTAACTATACTTATAAATTATATCATTAGACTATATTTTAAATTATAGTAATAAAATTTAGCATACATATGATATTACATTTTAGGATAATTCATTAGTTTCATTTAGTTTATAGCTAATGGCATTTCACTCATTAAAAATAAAAAAAAATTATTTATCAAATCAAATTTTAACATGTGACAAGATAAGAAGAGATTCTTCGTAATAATGTATAGGTATCGCTTCTATTCTCACATTCTTCTTCCCAACTTTTATATTTATATATATACACATCATATATATATATATATATGTATATTGAGTAAATCATGCAATATAACTTTGAATTGTAAAAAAAGACAATGACAAAATCAATAAGAGTGACACATTTTGTCACCTTTTCTGCACACAAATAAGACTAAGTCATATATATTTCAATGATTGCCGACTACAGTAGAAAGAATAAGGTAAACAATGAATACGTCATTCCTCAAAAAAAAATTTTAATGTGTTTGTATTTGGTTCAGTTATCAACGATTGACTACTGGATGGATTTCACAATTAGTAATCTGTAACATAGCAATGGCCTATCTCCTTTAAAGTTGATGATACATATGAAGGTACAAATCCTCATAACCTGGTTGACTTCCGGTTAAAACTGCCGCATATCAATCAGAATAGAAACTAAGGTAAAATTTTGTTGTGAAATACAAACTAGAAAATCGAGCAAGATCATCAATTAAAACTAAATTTGTTCATGGTATTTGTTATTGCCATCTAGACTTGTATACAGTTTGAGTTATTTGATTCCAATTTTATTTCTAAATGGTTTCGATTCTCATGGTTAAAGCTTTTACAATTTTTTAAAAATTACAGAGTTAAAACGGTTTTAATTTCTCGTATTTAAGGAGTTTCTGTCCTATTCATGGTTCTGACTCATTTAGCAAAACTCCAAATTATATTAAAAAATTTAAATTCAAAATTCAGAAAACTATGAAATTGAAATCGCTAAATCAAGAAATCGAAATTGTGAAAATTGCAAAAACCTCAAAATGAATTAAAACTTTTTCATACAAGGCTTGAGTAGCCAACATATTCTCTCGAAAGACAAAGAAATATAAGCCCACATGAAAACGGAATGGTAAAATCAAAAAAACTTGAAACAGTAAACTGTGAAAATCGAAATATTACAATCTCGAAATCAGAATTATAACGCCCAAGCCGAAACTGTGGAATTGAATAATCGAAACTGTTAAACTGGAAAAATCGAAATAAAGAAACCGCAAACATAAACTGTAAAACCGTGAAAGTCAGAATTATAAAATTATAAAATTAGAGTTGTAAAACTGCAAAACTGAAATCGTGAAATCGGTAAACCCAAATCGAATAACAGTGTAAATTAGAATTATAAAATCATAAAATTAGAACTGTAAAACTGCAAAATTTGAACCGTGAAATCGGATAAACGGAACTGTAACATCGGAAAAAATAGAATAAAGAAAGTGTTAAACTACAACCATGAAATCGAAGAGCAAAAACCATCAAATCGTGAAAATTGAAATTATAAAATCATGAAATTAGAACCGTAAAATATCCAAACCAGAATCATGTAATCAAATAAACAGAACTGTGAAATGAAAAAAATGGAATAAACAAATCGCTAAATCCAACGTGTTAAATCGGAAAACCAAAATTGCCAAATTGGAATCATGAAAATAAAAATCCTGAAATACAAAACCATGAAAACCATAATATTACAATCGTAAAATCTAAATTGTAAGCCAAGCCAAAACTGTTAAATCGAATAATCAGAACCGTGAAATTGGAAAATTTTGAATAAAGAAACCACAAACTGAAACTGTGAAACTAAAAAACCAAAACCACAAAATCGTGAAAATCAGAATTATAAATTATGAAATTAGAAACATAAAACTACCAAACCGAAACTGTGAAATCAAAAAATCAAAGTTACAAAATCGACAAATCAGAATTATAAAATCATGACATTAAAACCGCAAAATTGCCAAATCAGAACGAGAAATCGAAAAATTCTGAATAAAAAGATCGCCAAACGGATACTGTGAAATCGAAAAATCATAACTGCAAAAACGTAAAAACTGTAATTATAAAATCATTAATAAGAACCATAAAACAGCCAAAGTAGAACCGTGAAATCGAATTATCAGAACTGTAAAACAGAAAAAATTAAAAAAAGAAACTGTCAAACTGAAACCGTGAAATCATAAAAACAAAACCACCAAACAGTAAAATCTGGAATTATAAAATCATGAAATTAGAACCGTAAACGACCAAACCAAAGCCATAAAATTGGAATACCAAAACTGCAAAATTATGAAATCTAGAATTACAAAATAATGAATCAAAATCGTAAACTGTAAAACAGGAACCGTGAATTTAAATAATTAGAATTCTAAAACCGTAAAACCTCATTTAAAAGTTTTAATTAACATGTATGAGGCGTGAGCTTACATTTTAATAAATAAATAAATCTAACCGTTAAAAATATAGATTTAGATTTTATTTATTTATTTTTAATTGGAACCTTTAGAATTGACGGTTCCAATTCTTTCCTTTAACAAACGCAACCAGTTCAAGTTACAGTTCCAAGTAGGAATCATATCCATAATTAGAACATTGAAAACTGTAAATGGCGGTTCTATTTGACGGTTCCGATTTCAATTTACCAAATTGATACTGTGAAATCGAAAAACCATAACCGGCAAAACGTGAAAACTATAATTATAAAATCATTAATTAGAACCATAAAATAGCCAAATTAGAACTGCAAAATCAAATAATCAGAACCATGAGATAGAAAAAATCAGAATAAAGAAACTGTCAAACCGAAATTGTGAAATCGGAAAAACAAAACCGCCAAACCGTAAAAATCGAAATTATAAAATCATATAATTAGAACCGTAAACCACCCAACCGAAGCCATGAAATTGGAAAACCAAAACCACAAAATTGTGAAAGCTGGAATTACAAAATCATGAAATAAAATCGTAAACTGCCAAACAAGAACCGTGAATTCGAATAATTGGAATCGTAAAACCGTAAAAACTCGCTTAAAAGTTTTGATTAACATGTATGAGGCGTGAGCTTAAATTTTAATTTATAAATAATCCGACAATTGAAAATATATATTTAGATTTTATTTTTTTTAATTGGAACCTTTAGAACCGATGATTCTGGTTCTTTCATTTAATAAATGGTTCCGGTTCTAGTTAATCGAAATCTTGAAAACAGTAACCGCCGGTTCGCTTTGTCAGTTTCGATTCCAATTTGGCAAGGTCTATCTGACATTTTAATTATATATATAGCTTATGGAAGAGCCTGGAATCTTTAATTTTGAGTTTGATCGGTGTTTTTTGTTTTTTTTGAATGACCTGTGTACCCTGGAATATATATATATATAGCTTTTGAGAGAGCCCCGAGTTTTTAGTTTTGGGTTTGATCAGTATTTTTTGTTTTTTTGAGTGACCTATGTTCCTGAAAAATGTCCATAATGCAGGAAAAACTTTGCCAAAACTTTTTTAATCTTATAAAAACTTAGAATTTTATGTAATGAGTTACAGTAAAACTAAAAATGAATTATTTTTAAACCTTATAATACTAAACTAACTAAGATTTCTTATAATATTTTAAAAAATAAGATTTTGAAGAACCTCTAAAATGTAAAACTTTATAATTGTAACATAGAAGTTGTGGAACTACTAATTCTTTCTCCTAATCATTCTTAGAAGCTATAAAAGTACCAGGTGTATTTGATGTATAGAGAAAGATGGCTCGAGATTAATAGTCTTACAAGTCAATTCATGCATGGGGTAAATTGTTTTATTCGTCGTGAATATTGGACGTGAAAATGAGATGAGGTGTCTTTCTACAAAGTGTTAAAATAAGAAGTTTATACCTGCCAATGTTGTGAAGAAACATCTTTTACAGTGGTATTTTGTACCTTTTTATCTGAATTGAATAGCTCATGGTGAAAAACTATCGCCACATGATGAGGGACTTGTTCTTGTGAAATGTGCTAGTACAATTTGTTCAAATTTTGGAGTAGAAAGTTCATGATTAATGACGACACAAAGAAACTCATATAGTGAGATAATATTTAATGTAGCCGGTCCGAACTTTTTCTCTCAAGAAGAAACCAATCATGAAGAACCACCTATTCCTGAGGCACAAAAGTGTTTTGACATGTTACAAGCGGTAGAGACAGTGTTGGTTGAACTAGACCATAGACATTCAGTTTTATTTGTGACTGCGGAGTTGTTTTACATTAAGTCTGAGAACCAATAGACTCAAATTTTTACGATGATGTTTGTGCATATATCAAGAAGCATTTGCCCCAAGGAAATAATGTGGTCAAAGATTGCTACACGACGCAGAAATTGATATCCGTCTTAGGATTGCCTGTGCATAGGAATGATTGTGTATGAATGGTTGTATGTTTTATTGGAAAGAGCACTCCAAAAGACCGGGATGTAAGTTTCGTGGCAATCACCGGTATAAGATAAGTAGGAAGAAGAGAGGCAAGAAGAAGAAACTGCAACAGAAGAGACCGGTAAAGATGGTGTTTTATTTTTCGTTAACTTTTAGATTATAAAGATTATATGCATCGAAAAGAACTGTCAAGCACATGAGATAGTATTCTAAAAGCTCACAGGGATTGAATTTGATGAGTCATCCTAGAGAGGGGAAGATTGGAAGTATTTTGATAAGACTTACTCTAATTTTTCTATAAAAACACGAAAATGCTAGACTTCGTTTTTGTACGGATGAGTTTTCACCTTTTAGAATTGTAGGAAACACATACTCTTCGTGGCCAGTAATGGTAACCCCATATAACTTACCGCCTTGGATGTGTATGAAAAATGAGGTAACATTCTTGACAATTCTTATTTCGGGTCTGAAAAATCTGAAAAAAAAAAATTGATGTTTATTTGCAACCGTTGATAGAAGAATTAAATCAGTTGTGGACATTGGGGACCCTAACGTATGATATATCAAAGAGAAAGAACTTCAAAATGCGAGTGGCACTTCTTTTGAAGTGTTGGCTTGTCCATATTGCATGGAATAGACATAATTGTTTCAATTGAAAAAAGGAGGAAAATAATCTTGGTTCAATTCCCATCGACGTTTCTTGCCACTGGGTCATTAATTTAGACAAGATTCGAGGTCTTTCAACTGGGGTAGAGGCAAAGATCAGTCGTGGCTTCCACCACAAATTTCAAGAGAATGGATATGAGAAAGGGTCAAGGACTTTCAAAAAATCACCAAAATAGGCAAGAAAATGGGCGAGGAAGATGGTAGAGAGAAGGAACACAACTGAACAAGGAGTATATTTTGGGATCTTTCTTACTAGCTTACCGTTTAGTCCGTCATAATATTGACGTCATGCATATTGAGAAGAATGAAGGTTGGGTTCCGGAGGGGCATCAGAAGACAAAATGAGGGAAAAATAAAGGATCTTATACCTATTGGATGTCTTTTTAAACGATTGCCATCCAAAAATTGTATAGATGCCGGTTTCGCTTTCGTTTAATGGTTTTTCCTCCTTTTTTAGTGCGGATTTTTTTGGTGATCTTTCCAGCAAATATCTTACTATTCCTCATCAATCTCTCTAGCTTTTAAGTCTTTCTGGATTATTCTTAGAGCTTGCAAGAGTCCCCGGTGAATGAGAAACAAAGAACTAGAAGAGAAGAGAAGAATTGTTGAATTATTTTTTAGAAAACTTGAAGAACCTTTTGTGTTCTTATTTTCTCAATAATTTTAGCAAGAATAGGAGAGAGAAGAGCTACAATTTTAGTGAATATTGCTGTGAGAGAGAGAGAGAGAGAGAGAGAGAGAGAGAGAGAGAGAGGTCTTGGTTGTTTGGATGAACACTATGAGTTCTTAATAGGTTCTAACTCATAAGTGAACCCGACCACCTCCTAGATTCTCTGTTTTCCAACTCAGACTTCAATGAGTCAATTAGCCCACATGGTGGCACTACCAATGGTTGAAAAATCCTTAGTGTTTCGGCCACAGGCTTTTTCTGGGCCTTGGACTTTTCGGCCCAACTTAGAACAAGTCCAGTCCTTTGTATTTGGTCTAGTTATTTTTGGGCTTCTTATCAATAGAATTATTTAAAAACTCAATAACTACCAAGCTAATATGCAATAAAGGCTTTGAGCTTCTTATTTAATGAAATAGCTTGGCCCAATTTACTTGATAACTACTCAAAGCCCTAATAATTAAATAACCCTTATTTCTACTCTACTACTCCTTTTATTCTTGCGTTGTGAAAATAATACATTGAGTGCGTACTAAACGAATGCAAAAAATTGCAAACAAGTTCCTCTGCATAACTGGCCGAGTTCGACTGGTCGAGGTGGCCGGGCCTAGGCGTCCACTTTGCAAAAAGTCCTTTAAGTGTTACATCTGGCTAGGTCCGATTGGTTAATGGAAAATAGGCATCACTTCTCTTTTTTCATCTGTTCTTGCTTAGTATGCTCCCATTTCACGTCATTCTTCCTTCTAACTCATCCAGGATATACCTATAAACAAAAGAGGGAAGATGATGGCTGAATAATCCATTTTATACATAAAACACTTAAAAACCTAAAGACTAAAAAATAAAAAAATGTATACAAAATGGACATATCAACATTTTAACCAAAAAATAAATTATTAAAGATGCTATTTCACTGGTTGTGACTGTTTCTTCTTTTACCTTGGGGTGTTTGTTAAGTCATTATTCAATTTAGGTGTTTAATTGAATAAAGTTGTTGATTTTTTTCACTTGCTATTTCACATAGATTCTTCAATATGTTTTTATTGCTTTACATGTACCATACTTTTATATTATCAACTTACTCAAGTTTCTTATAAAATCCTTGTAAGTGAAACAGACGTACACATGTTCACCCAAAAAAAAAAAAAAAAAAATCAGCATTTTGTGATCATCCAACTAGAACATTAGGATCTTTTGTAATATCTTTGGAATATTCTTGATGTAATATTTTATTACTAAAATATAACTAATATAATATAAACCTTAACTTTCAAAAGATAAATAGTAAGAAAAAAAAGTATTATGAAAACATATTTCGAGAAATATTGTTGAGAATATTATAGACAATCTTGTATTTATTTTTATTTTTTTAAAAACATTGCTAATAGAGTATTTTATTAGTAATAACTAATCTCAATCTCAAATGCACTTTTTATTATTATTTCATGAAATTTCAAAGAAAAGTGTGAAAATTTATTTTCACGTAGATAGATATGTCAAAACTATCAAGTTTTGCATTGTAAGGATAAATATAATTAATAAGAGAAATAATGATGTGTGAGCGAAAGAGTAATCGAGAGGTAACTCTTGGAGAAAAAAAATAAAAAGAATAATTTTTTTGGTAAGAAAGCCGAAATATATATCACTACAAAAAAGGTATTTTATTACCGATCGACAAATAAGTCGGTAATAGTTATCGATCGATTTTTTGTAGGTACTGACTGAATAATCGGTCGGTAGCTTTTAATTTTTGAAATTAAAAAAATTAATTTTCAAGAAAAGTTACCGATCGAATTTTAAAACTTATCGGCCAGAAATTTTATTTATTTTAATTTTTTAAAAAATAGTTACTGACCAAACTTTGGTCGGTAATTGGTTAGTAACTATGTATGTTTTAAAAATTATTTATAACTTTAATAATCCACATGAAATTCAAAAAAATTAATAGCAACAATCAATATATATAATCTACATCAAATGTGATAACAACTACAAAACAACAAAAATGTCATAAATTAATACATAACATATAAAATAATATATAAGTATCAAATATATAAATATTGAATTCAAAACGAAAAACATAACAAATGTATAAGTATCAAATATAAATGTACTACGCTGGTGAAGGGCACCAGAAGAGGAGGGACGACCAGTTGGTGGCTGAGGATTGACTTAGGTGGCATCAGATGTGGCGTCATCTATCAGAGGGAAAGGAGGGAACGGTGTGGGTATTGAATCAAGTTGTACACTACACTGAGATGCGAACCCATGCATGAAGCCGTCGAATGTTTCCTATTCCTGGTGCATATATCTACACAACTTCTTCACCCTCTCAACGCAGTACTCGTGGACAGCCGTAGAAGAGATAAAAGGAACTGATGCCGAGCTGCTACCTCCCTGTTGCTCGCTAGTGATGGCTTCAGATTATGAGAAAGAAATTGTAGACGTGACATTTGTTGCTGCCACTAACAGCCTATAACATCATTTGCTCGTTACTCAAAATTGGCAAGCCGTTCTCTATATGGAGGCATTCCGCATTTGCCTTTAACTCTTGAAATTTGGTCTACAAGAAAGAGATTGCTAAGTATCGACCCATTGTTCCTTTTACTGATCCAGGAGGACGTACAACTCGGATGTGCAAATGCTTCACCCATTTTCTCCTGGTGCAAATATTTAAAGGATTAATGGCATATCAAATATCAAGAATTAAAGAATTAAAGAAATAAACGATGTAATAGACTTACCCACTCATTAAAGGATCTAGAACTGCCGGTGTGCTTCCCGGGCCCGTAGCAACCATGCCCCTAGAGACGATTCCTCTTTGCTGCCTCATGCTTTTTCTTGTAAGCATTCTAATTCTAATGATTAAGAGTTGGATGTATTGTGTTGCAGTCATCCAATTAGGCTAAAACCCGTCCATTCGAAACTCATACAACAAGCCCTTGTAACGAGCGGACGGTCATTTCTCCCAAGTGATCCATACTGAACCTTCATGTCTCGGGTTCCATCGAAAATTTTTCTACAATAGCACAAAATAATACATAACTACAAATAAAAAACCGTTGTATATTTAAAAGCTCATATAAGTGATAGTTATTTAAGTACTTACTCCAAATTTTGTATACCACATATTTTTCATATTATTCGGCACCTCCCCGAACTGGCATGAGCCTCGACAAAGTGCTACTTTATAATTTCTTAAATCAACTTTGCAAAAGCTGATTGCTTGTTGAAGCTGTGCAAATTTAAGAAAAAAATACTGGCGTTTAAGAAAGTTAAGAATGAAGGGATAGTGGCTTTCCTTGAGATAATTAACCAAAAGTATAAATGATTAAACAAACTTTACACTTTAATAAACAAAAAGTGGTGCTTAATTTTTGAATTTTTTTTTTTTACAAAGTTTCTCCTATAAAATGCACAATTCTGAGGCACAATAGCCACATAATAAACAACCAACACAAACACAAACAAATGTACTAAATTTTTAAGAATCCAAGCTCCCCCATAATATAAACATATAATTATTGTTTTAAGAGTCTGCACCCTCATAAATGTAACGCGCTACCCAGTAAGCACCTACCATGACCCCTAAAATTTCGAGGCTGATGAAAATAGAGTTTTGATCTAATGTAGTGAAGTATAGTGTTTTTGACACTTAGTGGTAATTTTGGAGATATTTAGAAATGAGAGTAAAATTTTATTATATTGAGGTTTTATTGTTAAGGTTTATAAGTGCCTTTAAGTGGATATTATTTTTAATACCTAGTATGTGTATTTTAGAAATTTAAATACTTAACATTTTCATATAAGGTTTCCCAAAAAAAAAAAAAAAAAATACTTCACAATTAAGAAACATTCCGCCACCCCCCTAGCCACCCGTCACCCCACCCAAATTCTTCTTCTTCTTCTCCTTCTTCTTTTTTTTTTTCCCCACTAACCGCCATAATGTATACTATATATATGCATGGGTTGTATTCCATTTTTTTTGGCAGCAAGAACAATTTGAGGCAACACTAATATGTATGTAAGGTTAGTTTTATATTTTTTTTTCCTTTCCTTATATTTTCAATATAATATCTATATATATAGTTTAATTGTATTATTTTTTTTCTAGGCTTTAGCATATAGTGAGATATATTTCTAGTTAGATTATATATATTAAGTTAATTATTTATTTTAGGATTTAAATATTTTAAATTGATTTTTAGTATATAGTATATAGTTAATTATGGTTTCTTGGGAGAGTATATTTTTTTAAGAGTATAGGATTTTCGATCTCTTTAAAGAATTATTATAAGTACGTATATACTAGGGCTGTAAACGGGGTGGGTCTTACCTGTACCCGCGCAGGTATGTACACGTTTTTAGCGGGTAAGGTTTAAATTTTATACCCGCGAACCCGTACCCGTACCCATGCCCGTATTTATACTGTTATATGGGTCTGGGCAGGATATGGTGATGCCCAAACCCGTATACCCGTAGACCCGTATTAATAAAATAATAATATATATTATATATTATATTAGATGGAAGATATTAAAGATATATAGAGAGGTCTGGTTGAGTGGTTAGGGAGGGGAAGTTAAAATCATAATGGCTTGGCAGTGTAGGTTCGAATCTTGTTGTTGCCAACTTTCTATTTTTCTCCTTTTATCTTTTTTTTTCTCATTTTCAATCATTTTCTCTTTTTTTCTCATTTTCAGTCCTTTTATCTTTTTTTCTCCTTTTAAGTCTTAAATAGAATCTCTTTATTTGATGGATTTGGCCCAACTAACCTCTTTCAAATTATTTATTTATTTATTTTCAACTTTATTTCAAATGTCATTTCACAAATAATTTATTTTTACTAAATATAAAAATATATTCTTTCATCCCGTGTAAAAGCAATTTATGATAGTAATATTTTCCCTTATTTTTTATTTCATAGAACTCTTGAAAATATGAATCATGACAAAAAGGACAATCTTTTTCTTTATTTCTCTTTTTCGTTCTCTATCTTATATGCTACTATTTGACTTATCTATTAGGCGACACCGTATTATTACATATACTCTTTGCTCAGAGGTTGTCTAGGAATTTGGATTACAGACTGAAATTAATATAGTTAAAGGGGTCTATATCCCTATTCATTTATGTATACGTTAAATGATTGTATTTGTTGAAAGAAATGTTGAGGAGATTATGTTAATCATGTTAAAATTTTTAATTTAGGATTATACATTGTTTTATATATTTTGTTTAACAGGAAAAAAAATATATCATACGGGTATGGGTATACCCATACCCTACCCTGGACCCTAGAGGGTCGGGTCTGAGTCCAGAATTTTATACTCTGGAAGGTATGGATTCGGGTCTGGGTCCAAGTTTAACTATAAAGGTACGAGTCTGGGTCTGGGGGTACCCTTAGGGTCTGGAACCGTTTACAGCCCTAGTATATACAGATATATATCTCACTTAAGTCATTTCATTGGATCTCTATATTTAGGGATAGGGTTATTTAATTAGTACCTAAATATTAATATTTTTCTATTACTATATTTGTAGGATCTTAGCACCAGATCTGCATCCAGGTGAGTCCACAACCTCCGTTTTATTATGTTATTTCAAAAGTTATGGGCTATATAAATATGGTGTCTAAACTTATCATAAAATATTTACTATTTTTGAAATAGTATAACGTGCCATGTTTTTCTTAATTGGAGATGTTCTCCACGATGTGTTACATGTTCATTAGAAATGCATAGGAGCGATGCTCCATATAGGTGTTGTCTTTTTAAAACAGATTATTATTGTTATGAAAAAGAACTAGTCTGTACACGGGTCTTCTGGAAATATTTATAAGTTGGAAAATACTTTGTTTTTGAAAAGTTATATGATTTAGTATGCATGAACGTAAACATGGCATGTTTGTAAAATCTGCATAAACTGGAGAATGCTTTGGTCCTGAAAAGTTACATTTTTCAACATGTATGAATATAAGCCTGACATTGGCATAATTGTGAAATTTGCATAAGCATGTGATGACTGGCGGATTAGGATTTTTGGTGCTCTGAAATGTTTATGACTTGAATATGTTATGATGGCCGGGCAATTGGCCTTTCGATTTTTAAATATATTTGAAAACCTCATTCCGACCAGGGTTAAAGTTTGGTAGAAATCAAGTGAACAAACACGTTAGCGGATTGCACTGTACGTGGCTAGTCCCCCGTACTAGGGCCACTTCTGATGATGTGGATGGGTTTTTTACTCTAAGGGTGGATACACTTGAAGAGGGGCGTAGTACCTAGAGGGGTGGCCCAATCAGTATTTACGTGGACATCGCATCATGCTCTGTGGTGGGACGGTCGCCTAGTAGAGAATCAGGAGGGGCTCGAAACTGAGGTTGGCCCCAGGGCAGACCTGGTAGGTGCCCCAGGAGCCTGTAGCCTATTTTACTAGTGATATGGGAGTGCGGTTATCTGTGATCGAGCGCTCGTATGGTATTTGGCTGGTATCGACTACGAGATGCCAGAACTTGGTTCCGATGGCCTCGTTTTGGGGATCCGGACTTTGTTTGTGGAGCCCCACTGTTGCATAACATGTTCTTTTAATTCGGGGCGTAGAAGCTACGCTGACGTGTCGCTCAGACTTCCCAGCTGCGCTCGAAACCCTCATGTAGATTCAAGCATCAATTTTGTTAAGACATTAAAAGGGAATGTTTTCTTAAAATATTGGATGAATTGCTTTGTGAAACTGCATCATCATTATTTTAAAGAAATCACTACAGCGCACACACATGGAGTCACTGAGCGTTAGCGCTCACGTTTTTCTATATCATGTTTTCTTCTCAGATTAACTCAGGACGGTCAGGGATACAATAAACCGTTGAAGTTTTAGGCGTGGAATTTTGGTTCGAGTCTCTCCGGAAGGACATGTTATTGTGTTGCTTTCTTGTACTCGAGCCGGTTGTAAATATTTCTATCTTTGTATCGGAATTACCATAACATAAAAAGTTTTCTTGAACCCTATATTTTGAACGACTTTTTAGTGTTCAGATTGTTTAGTTTTCCGCTGCATATTGTATATATACTTCTAAGTGTCGCCCAGGGGGTTATACTCTTGTTTTTAGACTTATCGTTTAGTGCAGAGAGCCACGCAGATATCCTACTCAGGGTAGTTGAGCTAGTGGCAGAGTTGGGGTATCACAATAAAGACAACAAATTATACATAAAATTTTAATATACTAGTATGACAATTTAAACAAATACAACACATTCAAGCAACGAAAAATAGAAACCATAATTTACTTGCAACACTTTAAAACCATAATTAACCTACAAGTTAAGCTTACAGTTCTACTAAGGAAAAAAATTAAAAATTTCTATTTAAAAATTAACAACTTCAATTTCTAATTATTTAGCATAAATAGAAAACAAAAACATATACCTTTTGGAATGCGGAGTAATAAGCGTACGAGCATTAACAAAATCTTGAGTGGGTGGTGGTCCGGATGATGAAGGGACTGGCCTAAATGATTTCCCAGTAGCAGATTTAGAAGAAGATGGACTGGAAATGGGCATCGGACTCGAGTATGGTAGTTACGGAAATGGAGTCAAAGTCGCCAGAGGAGTAGATGTGGCTGCCGAGGAAGTAGGTGTCACTGGAGGAGTCGATATCACTGCTGGAGGAGTAGGCGTCTCCGAATGAGCCCTCTTCTTGTTATTCCTTTTGACCCTCCGTAATATAAAAGAGAAATAATAATTAGAAAGTTACTTATAGATTTAAGATTATGAGTTTAAATAAGAGATTAAGATTTTAAAAATTTTATGTTTAAACTTATAGATTAAGAGTTTAAAGAATTCTCATTTGAGTATAATTATAGTTTCAAGCAAAATGTTCTAGGTCTAGTGCAACTTTCATTACTCAGTATTATACACGTAAAAAGAACTAAAAGGTCTAGTTCAACTTTCATTAATCAGTATTAACACATAAAAAGAACTAAAAGGATTATTCTCTCATACAGTGATCAATGATAATGAGGATATTGTTGTGGAAATATGAAATAGAGAAATACTTTCAAAACTAATAAATGTGTCAAATGGTACTCTAAAAACCCATTAATAAGTTAGAAGCTACACAACAAAGAGTTTAATATTTAATTTTTTAAAAATCAAAGAGTTTACAATTTAGTTTTTTAAAACTTTTTGATAGAGTTTCCCTATAAAGTGAAAATATCTAGGCACAATAGCCACAAAACAAGCCAACAACACAAATACAAACAAATGTAACAAATTTTTAAAAGTCCGGGCTCCCCCATAAAGACAACAAATGATTCATAAAAAAACAAAATAACTATATATTTTAAGAGTCTGAGCTCTCCATAATAACGATAAAGAAATAAAATGTTGCATATTTTATTGTGAATAAGAATAACTCTAACAATTTTTTTGAGTAGTAAATGAGTAGTTGGATTCTGGTGTGCTAATGGAGTATTAATTTTGGACTAATAATAAAATTCAAAAATTAATTTAGTAAAAGAGAGAGAGTCCTAAGAACTAAACAAAGAAAGAAGCCCAGGCCAGATGATAAGTGTTACTAGGACTGTAAATGGGGCGGGTCTTATCCGTACCCGCGCGGGCTTATACCCGTTTATAGCAGGTAAAGTTTAAAATTTGTACTCGTGGACTCGTACCCGTACCCGTATTTGTACTCATATTTATTCTGTAATATGGGTTTGAGCAGGGTATGGTGACCTGTATACATGTACTAATAAAATAATAATACATATTTATATATATTATATTGTTTACATATATATATTATATTATATGAATATATAATTTATAAATTTTATGGGGTAATCAAAAGGGTTGGTGCATACATGGATGTTATCTGGAATATCATGCAATTGCTAGAATCTAATGGAGGAGAGGGATTGAGGAGTTCTTTTATATTTTATGGGGTATATGGAATGCTGGAAACAAAATGGTTTTTGAGCACATATACAAAATGCCTTCGGAGGTCATTTCTTAGCCCAAGCATGGCGTACTGAACTTTCAAAGGCGCAGATTACACATTGGGTGGACAGCAGCAAGCTAGTGGCATGGGGGAGTAGTGGCGACCACCGGGAGAGGGTTGTTTCGCTATGTCAGTCCATGGAGATTTCAAAGGCAATAAAACTGGAGCTTGGGTGATCATTCGAGATGCGGAGGGGGAAGTCTATGCTGTGATGGCCGCAAATTTACAGGAGGTAATGGAAGCGGGGCTTGCCGAGTTGTTGGCTATGTTGAGAGGTCGAAGGAGCTGTGCATTGATGGCATTGAAAAAATTATGTTAATAATGTTAAAATTTTTATTTTAAGATTATGCATTATTTTATATATTTTTGTTTAAAAAGATAAAAAATAAAAAAATATCATAAAGGTACGGATATATTCAAACCTTATCCTGGACCTTAGAAGGTCGGATTCGAGTCCATAAATTTTATACCTGCAGGGTATGGATCTGGATCTAAATCCAAATTCTACTATTAAAGTATGGATTTGGATCTGGATATACTTTAAGGGTGTGAATCCATTTACAGCCCTAAGTGTTACCTTCTTGAGAATGCCAAGAGCAACGATAACGGTGACGAAGTAACAACACGAGCAGTGGCGATTGACAGAGAGTCTTCATGGGAGAACAGAAAAGCTGCAAAATAAAAAGAAACAATCGAAGAAGAAGAGAGGTATTTGAGAGAGAGAGAGAGAGAGAGAGAGAGTTCAGTTTTAAAAATAAAAAAAGCCAATTCGAACCTTTTCTTTTAAAACTCATTCCATTTTTTTTACACCAATCTCAATTACTAAGATTGAATGCATTTTTTTTCGAATTACAAACTTTTTCTGCAATAAAAATATGAAATGAGCAAACAAATTCATTGAGATAATCTACCATTTAGTTTTGGTAAGAAAGAGGGGCGGAAAGAACGAATAGAATATAGGCATCGAGCTTTGACTCGCTAGCTCGTTCGGTGGAAAGAGTTTCCTCTGTAAAAGCATAGGTAGTCGATCGTTTACCTTATGTTGTAGGAGTCGTAAGCCCCATTCATCCCCTGTCCGCCTCTTTAGCCCTCAAAGGTTTAACGTAAGTCGAAAGGCCTCAAATCAACCTTAACTTAAGACAAGCACAAGTCACAAATCTATGTTTTTGCATTACATTAGAATAGTAAAAGAAGGATAAATTAAATGGGTTTTAAAAAATCTATTAGATTGCCCATTAGATTAGTCATTGGTTATCCTATAAATAGGTTTAAGTTATTCTTTAATCTATCCATAATATTGATGGTTTAAATCCAATTAAGTTCACCATCAATAATGAATGGGTGGGCATTGGACAAGAGAATTTTCTTATCACCTCTAATAATATGCAACATATTAATATTCTCATACAAATTGCAATCATATATTCTAATTATATTCTAATTATATGATCACTAATATATCACATATATATCATTT
The DNA here is from genome assembly GCA_028651295.1 of Catharanthus roseus. Taxonomy (NCBI): domain Eukaryota; kingdom Viridiplantae; phylum Streptophyta; class Magnoliopsida; order Gentianales; family Apocynaceae; genus Catharanthus; species Catharanthus roseus. The sequence continues at coordinate 3,360,701 of JAPQWS010000050.1, read as the reverse complement.
ATATATCATTTATATATGTTCATGTTGTATATTAATATGTAATATATTAATCAAATTAAATATTACATGCCAAGGACATATTTAATATCAAATTATGGATCTATGTCCATAACTTTATCTAATCAAGTTAGATGAAATAATTTTTAGTAGAATCTTGAGAAGTCTTTTGTCAATTCAAAAATTAAATTAACTACAAATTTAAATTATATTTAAAAACAAAAATTTTCTAAATTTAAATCACATATAAATTTAGAAATCTTCAATTAGACTATCACAATAATAAATTCAAACGTTTTTATAATAAATTTTTTTTAAAAGAAATTCAAATGATAGAACTCTTTTGTAAAAAAAATTTATTAAAAAACAAATTTGGGACATTTTCGTAATAAATTCAAAACTTAATAAAAATTTTCTTTCCATGAAACTCTGTCACGTCAAAAACTTACCATGAGCCATTAAATTTATTTATAAAAAAAAAAAAAAAATCAAAGAGCTTTCAAGTTCAACATGGCCCGTTGATGTTGAAGGTTGGACAGTTATTCAACTATTCAAAACCTTATTCAGGGTGGTCATCACTGCTCATACAACCTCTATTTAATAAAACCTGGGGGGGGTGGTTTCAAAAGGTGAATCAAATTGAGTAGCAACGAAAAAGTTTTTATTTTCCGTTAAATCGCGCCGTCAAACGGCGTCGGTCAAACAAAAATTTTCTTCTTATTATTTGTTCATAGAACTTGGCAAGTGTTGTCATGGTGGGTGACAATCTTGAATTAGATACCTTTTGATTCGGAAGGATCAAACATATATTATCAACCAATTTACAAGAATCACAAGCACCTCACTTTTGAATCAAATCCTTTATGCACTGTTCCAAGAAAATTTGGCACCAATTGATTTCACTAAAATTGAAATCCATCTTGCCTCTAACGATGCACCGTACCAGTGAAGAAAAAAAATTTGTCCGAAAAACAAGTTTGCCAAAATCACAAATCTTTAATTCAAATCCATAACAATTAAATGTCAAACATATCATAGATTCAAAAAAAAAATCTGATACTACAGTAAGGAAATCAATTTATACACAGCGAAATAAAACATAGATTGACATTATGCCATAATCACTTTGTAATCTATAAATAATATGTGCAAAGGAATAGTGATTTTACCTCTGTAGCAGATTCGACAGAAACAAATAAGTTAGGTGATTTCAATCACAGGTCTTACAAGTATCTGGCCTCTGATAGTATCCACACGAACAATTCTTGCATCATCCACTAGTTAATGACGGCAAATTCCTCTAAACCGTAGAATTCTAAAATGACTAAGGCTTGTAAAATCTATAAAATTCTACTTAGATTAGGATTAGTAGCCGAAACTTATCCAATAAGCTATCTATTGGGTTTAGGTCAAAGATTTGATAATAAGATTATTTAATAATAAGTTCTTAGAATTACAAGATAGTACTCTTTTATATATGACCTTTTAAATTTCTAAATATGTTAGTAATAAATATAAATTATAATAAATCAATGGGTCAATAAACCCAACTCGGGAATCTATATGTATAGCGAAAAAATTCATTATTTACCCTCCTCTTTCTCTCTCTAAACAATTTCTCTCTATCCTAAAACTCCAATATTTAACATTCAACATTGGTTGAAGGTAGATATGGATCATTTTGAAAATTTTATGCAAGAAACTATTGATTTTGAGGTAACAAAAGTAGTAATTTTTTTTCGTCACTGAACTGACTTTCACCCAGACTGCCAAAACTTGCGGAAGAGTTTCGCCCAGTCAAGTGTTATGATTCAAAAATTTTCGCCTAGATGGGCGAAACTCCTTGCAGAATGTCGTTGGTCTTGGTGAAAGTCCGCTCGGGCAGTTTTTTTTTTTTTTTTTTTTGTTAATATCTTACATGTTTTCTTATTACACTGTTTTATATTTTTATTTTTAATATGAAATGTGTTCATAATTTGTTTCGTATTATAACGTAACAGGATGACGTAGATCCGAATACATTTGAAGAATTTTTGGAATCGGAAGAATACGTAGATCCGGACATTTATTCACAACTGATCGAATCTCTAATTCGAAAGTAGAGTTGGTGAAGTAGGCAAAAGAAACGGCTATGAAAGTGAAAACATACTTGATTGTCACTCAGTATTTGAGTTCAGGAACATCTGACCCGCCGATCGTACGTTACATTGGGTTGCGAGCGTAGAGGTGCAAAGAAACCAAGAACGAAACCCAGAGTTGATAATGAAGAAGAAGTTCCCATAAAAGGCGGGGTACTTACAGGATTAAAAAGTGTGATTGTCCCTTCAAATTAAAAGGTGAGCAAATGGTCACGTGTGAAAATTGGCAATTATTCGTACATGATGGGAGACACAACCATGCAATAGGTGTCTATAATCACGGTCACACTCAGACTGCAAAACTAACAGAGGAGCAGCTGATACAGATTGAGCAATTTAGGAAGAGTTATGTACCCACACGTAATGTCTTACAATTTTTCCTAGAACAAAATGTGAGTTGTACCGTCAGGTATGTCGCATTACTTTTAATGCCTCCTGGTTATATTTTAAATTTGAATTTAGGGTCTAATAATATGATTTTCATGATTTATGTAGTGCACAGAAAATATACAATGTGATTGCCAAGATTAAGAAGAATAGGATGCAGGGGCAAAACACGGTTGAAGAAGTTCTTTGCCTAAGTGCTCAATGGGGTTACACAATCCTCTATAGAAACTGTGACGACAGCAACGTACTTGCTCACCTGACAACAATTCAAATGATGAGAACATGATCATATATACTTATAATGGATACGACATATAAAACAAACAAGTAAGTTGTCTCTATTTTTTACATTAAATGTAGATTTCAGTGTTATTTGCAAATTGATTGTTTAATTATATTATTAATAGGATTAGGTTTTAGGGTTTAAATTCTTAGTGTTTATGGCTTAGGGTTTTAGATTGTGCGCCAGTGTTTAATTTAGTTTTCTGTTAGTATAAAAGTATTTGATTAATATTTACTCGGTTTAGGTTTAAGTTTACTCGGTTGTATGTGTAGTTTCTAAATATATTATCTGTCCTCTGTGTTTTTTAAAAATGTACAATATGCCACTGTTGAAAGTCGTAGGGATGACTCCGATTTGTAAGAATTTCACTGTGACCATTGCTTTCATGCGGAATAAGCAGGCTACGACTTATAGATGGTCATTCAACAGATTAAGCATCTATACTTTTCAAATGCTATGTCAACAGAAAATCAAGAAGATGTTAATGCTCATGAGCCGAAGGTAATTATTATAGACAGGGAAAGTAGTTTAATGCCTGTGATCGACGAGGTGTTTAGTATAGCATACCATATGCTATGTAGAAGGCACATCGATTAGAACGCATTAGTCAAATTAACCAAGATGATAAAAGATGAAGAGGTGGCATCACTGTTTATAAATGCCTCATGGCACAAATTGTTGAATGAAATCAATGAGCAGGAATACTTAAGGATATTGGATGTTCTAAAAACGAAGTGGCAGAAACAGTCATACTTCTTACATTATTTGTTCATCACTTGGTTGAATCCCCTTGGTCATAAATTCATGAGAGTTTAGGCAAGTCGAGTGATGCATTTTGGCATGGAGACCACCAACCATGCTAAGAGTGAAAATTCAGTCCTGAAGCTATGGCTTTCAACATGCCATGGTGATTTTGACATTGTGTTCCTTAATATTGACTCACTCATTGAAGGTCAAATAGCTGACATTAAGAGCTCATTGCAAAGTTCTAGGGTTAAAGAAAAGTTTAGTGCGAAGAGTAATCCGATATTGAGGAATATAAGTAATAAAATCAGTCACTTAGCCTTGAAGGAGATATAGGTTGAGAGTACGAGAGCTCTAAAGATAATTGATGATCTAAAAAATAAGTGCGGCCACTATATAAGGACATCAAACGGCCTCCCCTGTTCCAGCAAGTTGATTACATAGTTCAAGCACATGCTTCCTATCCAGTTGGTTAATATTGAGGCTTTTTGGAAGACACTAGAAATTGGTGGTTATCATCCTTCATCGTAGGAGAAGGGCAGGGATATAGATTCTGAGATGTGTGCTCTCATCGGCCTCTTGCATCAGATAAGTACGGAACTCATATATAAAGTTAGAGAGATGCGTCGTCTTGCGAAAAGGGGTATTGATTCCGGTTTTGCCCAAAAATCCAGGTATGACATTGTCATCCCCTCTCGAGGTTACAACCACAAAAAGGTGACGGAAGACGAACTCAACAAAAAGGTACAAGTGGCATTTGGAGCACGTGTCAATTGCTCATAGAAAGATACAAAAGTCAAGTGGTTCTAGTTCTGGATCCAGTTTGGGTTTGAGTTCACATGAGAGAGGGAGACCACCACGAGCTTCTAGGGGTAGGGATAGAGGGCGTAGCCGTAGACGAAGTAGTTTATCTTCTGTTATAGATCCATCTCCGTGTTTCACACTCCCTTATATTGACGCTTTCCCTATGTTCGTGTATCCTTTCATTGAGAATTAGAAGAACGTGATCGGTGATGGAAATTATGGTTATCGGGTTGTGGTAGATTTTGTGTTTGGTGATGAACATCAATGGTCGGAGGTACGTAGACGAATGGTTTTTAAATTGGAACATACGACGAACCTGTATCTTTCACTCGTCAAATCAGCGGAACGTGTTTATGAGCTCATACGTAGGACATAGTGGCAGAATGGATCTGCACCTTGAGATCATTGGTTGGAAACACCGAGTCTCTTTATGTCATAGCAAATGCATTCAATCTATGTGTGATATTAATTGCACATATTGGCTCTACAACTGTGTTGCCTTTGTATTCGTATTCGGATCGTCCTTCAGGTACTTTGGTTATCGGTCTCCTGACAGATCAACAGCACTTTATTCAAGTAAGTGTAAATTAATATAGGAAAGTAAGTACTTTTGTACATTATTTTGTTCATCGGATCTGAGACTAATTAACATATTTTAATTGTCTTATGCAACTACAAATGCATGACGGATGCCCAATGCCCTCTTTACACGTGCAATGGGTTCATCACCGTAGTGATCGAGTCAGCAGTTGGGTAGAGGCTTATTCTGACAGGATTGCAGACTGGAACACGAGGTTTCCTAGAACCATGTAGTAATTAAATTCTTAAACATTTTTTCTTAATTCAATTCATGTATACTAATTAAATTCTTAATTCATTATTACAATCACTTGTAATTTTTCTACCTTATAGTTACCATTCAAGTTCATTTGTAATTTTTTTGTAATCCAATATTTAATTATTTTTATACTAATTTTAATTTTTCTACCCTAATGTGTTTGTTGATTATGAGCAATAGTTGCAAATATACTAAAAGTAAACATACCAACAATAGTAAAACCAGTAAATGAAGAAATCGTAACTATAAGTACACAATGCCAAAAGTAACACACTAAAGACAGTGAATGAGTAAAGCAGGTACAAAAAACAACAATCTAAGGGCGAGACTGATAATACTTCTTAATAATTACGGATATCCTTCTTATCTTCGTGTTCGAATCAGTGTCGTCACGGTCCACCTCACGAACAATCATGTCTAGGAGAAATCTCTCAAAAAAGGGAGTTGTAGTCGACAATTGAACGCCAGGTGGGAGCCTTTTAGGATTCTGTATCCTCGGATGAGTGCGAGAGATAAACGAAGACATGTAATCGTCTGTGCAATGAGAGGGTGGTACAGTAGGGACACTGGTCCATATCTCCGTCAGCAGATGTGAAGGTGCCTCCAGCCACAATGCCTCGATAAATGCATTCTTCACGATATACTGCCTGTTATTTGCTAGCCTGCGGTGCTCCAGAAGTCGAATAGGGTGTGCTGGAATGTATTGAACCCACCCAAACTGTCGGACAACTCTGTCGGGCATATATGGCTCCGCACAGTCGAAGTATGCAAGCCTCCCATCCCACGTAGATACCCAGACATCCTTTATCTCCTCGGGCTTGTGTGAAGTCCACCTGACCTCGTCAGCAGGCATCACGTCTAAACGGATACAGATGTCGAGTAATATATGCTCAGATTTGTGTCCCAATATCGCAAACCGCTGGATATAAGGCTTGCACAATTTTGCTCCCGGTCTCACTGCTTAGGCAAATATAGGAAAGTACAAGTATGTATATCCATGCCTAAAAAAATAGCATTTATATTATGTTAAACAATAAACGATAATCACTAGTTACAGTAAACGACGACATAATTACAGTAAATAAACAAATAAAGACAGTGAATGATAATACCTCAAGCAGTGACCAATACCCAGCAAACTCCTTCGTATTAACCCGTGAGGTTTACCCTAAGTTCCGGTACAAATATGCTAGTGTCGCAGCACCCCATGCAAATCTACCACTAGCCCGAACATCCTTCACGATCGGCCACAGCTTGGTGAGGACAATGTTACCACTCTTACCGGTAAAGAGTGAATTGCCAAGTAAATACTGGATGTAGCAGGCGACCCTCAGCTCCGTGAAAAGTTGATTATCCGGATCCTCTGCAACCCGTGCCAACTCCTGACAATTTACACCACCTCCGGAGTAGGTAATACGCAAGTCGCTCTAAATAATTGCAATCAGCTGCTCCCGAGAATAATATAGATCGACAACGTTACCGGAAGCAAGTACACCTAGAATCAACTCCACATCATGCAAGATAATTGTCATCTCTCCCCAGGGTATGTGGAAACTGTTGGTGTCTAGCTTCCGCTCTCCACAAAAGTAGATAATAACGCAGAGTTCAGATACTGGAATATGCAAGACCTCAAATGTGCTAGTCCCACCTCCCGAGCCAACTTTGCAACTACAGAATCACTAGGGGTCTAACCTGTCAGTGACACGAAGCGTGACTGCCACTTTAATACGCCTCTCTCCTGCATATAAAAAAAATTAACACAAATATTAAATGAATGAATACTGAACATTTATAATCATAAATAAAAATTAAAAATATTAATTTAAAAATGACTCTTGGGAGCAGACAGGACCAGTTGATGGATGTCCACAAATATTAAATGAATGAATACTGAACATTTATAATCATAAAAATATTCAATTTACCTGTCCACGCCATATACAACCAGCAATATACGCACTGTATGAAGGAATAAGGACTGGATCCTGTGGACATCCATCAACTGGTCCTGTCTGCTCCCAAGAGTCATTTTTGCTTTCTTCCTTTGCGTAGGGTTTGTAGGAGGATGCAACTTCTTGGGTCTTTTTGTTGCGACCCAGCAATTTTACTCATTACTGATATGAAACTTCCAGTAAACTCTTTCCCCTTTCCCAGAGCAGACCTACCACTAGAAGATGATGCAAGAGCCACAGGAACAGCCTCATACTTATCACCGTGACTCTTGCCATCATCATCATCATGACCATCATCCGCAGGTTGAACCTCATCGTCCTCATCGCTGATACGAAGGGATCCAACCATGTCAGGCTCCTCAGATCGGGTCCGGTCACCCTTGACTGATGTACTAGAATATAAACCCACTCCAGCATCAGATGAGGGAATGCCACAATCAATGGCTTCATAATTAGCTGTGCTGTAAGATAAGTCGATCGGGACTCCTGACATAAGCTGCTCGAAGAATTGGGCACCTAACTACAACCCTGGACCACTGACCTCATTTAATGGCATCTGAGTTTTATTTCTATGCTGTGGCAGATACTGGCCGGGCATATACAGAGGCAGGGTCATGATATATACCCGGTCCAAGTGGTGCAGGAATCGACAATATCAGAAGTACTATGGCATCCCTTTACACCACGGGATGACGCAGTGATTACACGGTCTTCAACCCTACCGGTCCTATTTGTCACAAGACCTTGATCATCATCACCCCTATGTGCTCCGAGTCGAACCATCTAAATAAATTACCAAACATTTTCATCAATCACATTACTTATATTTGTCTAATTCATGTCTTATATTATTTAAATCCTTTTACACAGCACAAGTAATGCATTTGTCTTTATCTTTTTATTTAACTTCGTTCTTCATAATTTTTTATTATTTGAATTATATTTTTTAATTACGTCAAATCCAGTTTTTTATTGTTTATTTTTTAATTTACTGTATTATTTCTTTTGTATTATTACATTATTTTCTTACAGAGTAAAGTTGTCTGTATATTTTCATAATTTGAATCAATATTGGATTTACTATTCATAATTTTTTATTAATTGAATTATAATTTTTAATTACATGATTTACATCAGGTTATTATTTATTTATTATATTTATTGTGTTATTTCTTTTTGTGTTATTATCTTAACTTATTATTTTTTTAGTACGTTTATTAGTTCATTTACATTACTTTATAATTGAATATTATTAAGGGATAAATCGCTCTAAGAATTTTTTTTTGGAGTCAATAAATTCATAATTATTGATAATTATTCTTCACGTAATGATAATTATTATCAATTCATCAAATGATTTTATTTTCTTTATTATTATTCATAATATTATTTAAATATCAATGTTTAAATTACTAATTAGTTAAAGTCATGTATTAAGCGTAATAGATTAGAGTTATATTTGTTATCCCCTTTAAGCACTTAATACTTTTTTACTAACTAATCTCAACCCTAAATAAATTGATTCAAAATATAACATGAATAATTATAACACTTATACTAACAAATACCAATTTAAAGTCGTATTATTCATTTAAACATAACTAATTACATAAAGTGTAAATAAACAAAATAAACAACATGTCAAATAAACATACACCCTAATTTATGTCAACTCTAAATTAAATAATATAACATAAACAAATAAGCATAAAAATGATCATAATTTTAAAAAAAATAACAAAATCATAATAATTAAAACTACATAATCATAAACAAATATTAAAAAAAAAAAGGACTTCCGCCCATTCCGGCGAAACAATTAAAAAATCTCGTACAAAAACGGGCGGTCAAATACCCAGACTCAGCGCAAGACCAAGAATAGTTTCGCCTGACCAAGCGAAACTCAACGAAGATTTTCGCTCGTCCTGGCGAAACGATTCATTTCCGGCAGAATTTCAAGCAACCAAAAAATGTCATTTTTTTTATCCAACGGATATTTTCAAATTTAAACCGATAAAATTGTAAATAAATGAGTATAGATCGAAGTACTAACCTTTTTTTGAGTGATAATGGTCGGATCTTCCTAAATTTGAAGTTTTAGAGAGAAGTTAGAGGATTTGTTGAAGATAGAGCAAGTTTATAGTGAAAAATGAAATTTTTTGAATTTTTCACGCTATACATATAGATTCTCGAGTTGGACTTATCGACCTCCTAAATCAATTAGCTTTACGACATTAAAACCAACTATTTCTCGTAGAATTGCCGTCATTATCTTTTTCTTTTTGATTAGTATTTGTTGGTTGAAATAGTTGGGCCCATGATCAAATCCTACCCATTTGGAGGCCTTGGATAACAAAAATTCATTGAGGTTGTTAGCCCACATATGACCTACTAATTTGTCAAAGGTTTGCAATCACTTGAATTGAAGAAATTGAGAGCTATTGCCGTTAGCTCCTTCCTCGGTAAAACGGAGAAGAACGGAGAGTTAGAGAGTTTTGAGAGAGAAACTTTTTTAGCCTTTTGAGTCTTTATTGGATGGTCATTTCAAGCCCGATATATTATCGTGATCCTCTTAAGAAGTTCTTCATATCTATCGCTTTTGAACTTTGTTTCATTATTTATTTGGCAATATCATTCTAAACTCTCATATTGGTTTATTGTTATTTTCGGAGATGATTTTGATATTATTGCTCCTCTAGTTGTATCAAGAGAAGACTTCATTGTTCATTATTATTATGGGTGATAGTGGATGTTTTTTGGACTAGGTCCCGTGGTTTTTTCCATCTTGAATTTTTCCACGTTAAAGATCTTTGGTGTCCTGTGTATTTTACTTTTGTGCCTATATCTACAGTTGGTGTTGGTGATCATTTTTATATCTGGTTATATTGTCTTATATATATTTTATTAGTGTTTGGGGAATTGATTTAGCTTGGTGAAAATATTTGTTTGAGCTTTCGTTGTGATTTTGTGAACCTATACTTTCCAATAAAGTGGTATCAACAGTGATACAGATGACATTGGATGTATGATGAAACATCCTCTAATTATGTAGATTGGAAACCTAGAATGGAAGAGTATTTATATTGCAAAAATTTGTATGATCATGTACTAGGAGATAATTCTAAACCAGAGGGCATTAGTGATGAGAAATGGTAAAATATGCAGAGAAAAACTCTTAGTAACATTTGAAAATTGATTGGCTAGAGTATATTTCAACACTTTACTAAACAAACCAGAGAGGATTTTTTAAGGATAAACTTGAGCAAATATATGAGAGAAAAACTGGAGTAAACAAAACCTCTTGTTCCAGGGCTATTACTCGGTTGAGATATAAAGATGGTTTTGACATGTTTGAGTACTTGACTAAATTTCAAAAATTAGTTATATCAAGCAACTACTTTAAAGTTGCGCTTGGATTATGAGATACACGTTGTTCTATTATTCAGTTTATTGCCGGATAGTTAGGAACCAATAGTGCTTTCTATCAGTAATTCGAATCCTAAATTGACTTCTGCCAAAGCAAAATATGTGCTTGATGAAGAGCTTAGAAGAAAAGAATAAGTAACCAATTATGAATCTTATGCTTTGGTGACTCACAAAAACAATCGGAGAGGAAGTGGACCGCACTGCATGAACAACAGATCTAAGAGCATAAATGATTTTCTGAAAAATATTGAACATTATTGTGGAAAGAAAGGATACATCAAGAAGTAGTGCACAATATTGAAATGGAAACTTAATTGCAAAGAAAAAGGGCACTAATAAGATGAAGGAAAATGATAAAGAAAACCCTACTGTAGTTGTGGTAGTTTATGGTGATGATTTGCTGGTATTCTATGATGATGGTTATGTAAATGTTACATGTCAGGACAGTGATTGGATTGTTGATTTAGGTGCATCATACCATGTAACTCTCCATCGACATTTCTTCCCAACTTACTCCAAAGTAGAATTTGGTCATGTTAAAATGGGAAATAAAGCTTTATGTAAAGTTGTTGGCATGAAAAATATTTATCTAGATACAGATACCAAGTGTCAGTTGATTCTAAAGAACGTCAGATATATTCCAGATATCCGTCTTAATCTTGTCTCTACAGGAAAGCTTGATGATGAGGATTATCACAGTTCTCAAGGAGAAGGCAAATGGAAACTCAGTAAAGGAATCTCATTGTTGCAAAAGGAACAAAACATAGTACTCTCTACTTGATGCATAAAAAGCTGGGAAAAGATGAAGTGAATGTTATTCATTATTCTTCTATGAATATGTGGCATGACAGGCTCGGGCATATAAGTAAAAAAGGAATTTAGACACTTGTTCACAAGCAGCTCCTTCCAAATGTTCGAGGTAATTACTTAAACCTTGTGTTGATTGCATTTAGGGAAAACAACATAGAGTTTCATCTCATAAACAATTTTCATCTAGATAGTTGAATGCATTAGAATTGGTACACATTGATGTTTGCTACATGAAAGATAGGTCTTTTGGTGGTGCAATTTACCTTGCAACTTTTATTAAGGATTTCTTAAGAAAAACTTGGTGTTTTGCATTGAAATCCAAAGACTAGTTTTTGGATGTGTTTAATGACTTCCACAGAAAAGTTGAAAGGGAAATAGGCAAACAGTTCATGTGTATCCGTGTTGATAATGATGGCGAGTACAGAGGACCGTTTGAGAGTTACCTCAAATTAAATGAGAACAGATTGTGAAAAATAGTACAAAAGACACCTCAAGAGAATGGACCGTTTGAGAGTTACCTCAAATCAAATGAGAACAAATTGTAGAAAACAGTGCAAAAGACACCTCAAGAGAATAGGATTGTTGAGAGGATGAATAGAAGTATCACTGAGTGGATCAGATGTATGCTCTCTAATGCTAAGCTGCCAAAATCCTGTTAGGTAAGGCAATGAGGACTGTATTTGACTTGATTAATCTTTCTCCTTCAGTTTCTTTAGATGGTGACATCCCAGAGAAATTATGGATAGGAAAAGATATATCCTTCAAACAGTTGAGAGTGTTTGGCTCCAGGGCACTCATTCATATTCCCAAAGAAGAGAGGTCAAAACTTGATGTAAAGTCCAAGCAGTGTATTTTCTCGGGTCATGGGCATGAAGATTTTGGCTACAAATCGTATGATCCTATTGAAAAAAAGTTTATCAGAAGCAGAGATGTTGTGTTTCTTGAAGACCAAACCATTGAAGATATTGATAAAGACCATGTCATAAAATCTTCAGATGACACTTTTACTGGTTTAGACTTAGATCCAATATAATTGATTTTCATGATCTAGTTTCAAAACTAGTAGAGTCTAATCAAAGGGGAGCTGAGGTACTATAAAAGGAAGAAAGTGATGTTACTGATGATGTTGCTAATGATGAACTTGAGAAAAAATTCCACTACCTCCAGTACCAACAGCACAAGTTAAGCATAGGAGGTCTACTGAGAAAGAAAACCTTATAGCAGGTATAATCCTAGAGAGTATGTGCTATTAACAGATGGAGGTCAGCCAGAATCTTACAGTGAGGCCTTAAAGCATGAAAAGAAATAGGAACGGTTACAAGAAATGCAAGAAGAAATGGTATCCTTGCAAGAAAATCATACTTATGACTTGGTGAAACTACCAAAGGGTAAGAGAATGCTAAAGAACAAATGGGTCTACAGGTTGAAATCACAATAAAATAGTTTACAGCCAAGTATAAAGCAAGACTAGTTGTGAAAGGATTCAATCAAAAGAAGGGTATAGACTTTAATGAGATATTCTCTCCAATGGTAAAGATAACATCTATCCATGTTGTTCTTGGGATTGCAGATAGCTTGAACTTAGAGATTGAGAAGCTAGATGTGAAAACAACTTCTTACATGGTTATTTGGAAGAGGAAATTTATATGGAACAACTAGAGGGATTCAAAGAAATTGGCAAAGAGAAATTAGTGTGTTTGCTCGGAAAAGAATGTATAGGTTGAAACAGGCACCAAGACAATAGTACAAGAAGTTTGACTCCTTCATAATAAATTGGAAATACAAAAGGACTATAGGACTATAGCAGACCAGTGTGTTTATGTGAAGAATTTTTCTGATGGTGACTTCATTATTAATCTATTGTATGTTGATGATATGCTGATCATTGGTCGTGATACTGGGAAAAGCTGAAAAAAGTAGTTGAGCAAATCTTTTGCAATGAAATACTTGGGTCTAGCAAAACAAATTCTTAGTATGAAAATCACTCGAGATAGAAAAAATGTAAAGTTGTGGTTATCTTAAGAAAAATATGTTTAAAAAGTACTTGATAGGTTCAATATGAGCAAAGCTAAGGTAGTCTCTACACCACTTGCAGGCCACTTCAAGCTTAGTAACAAACAGTGTCCAGAATGTGAGAAACATAAAGAAGATATCCTTATGTTTTAGCAATCGGCAATTTTGTTGTAGGCCATGGTTTGCACTAGACCTAACACTGCTTATGCAGTCGGGGTTGTTAGTTGGTATCTCTCCAATCTAGGTAGAGAACATGGGAATGCTATCAAATAGATTCAAATACATGAAGGGAACTTCTAAAGTATGCTTATACTTTGGAATGGCAAAAATGAACTTGATGGATACACCGATTCTAATATGGGAGGTGATCTTGATAAAAAGAGGTCTACATCTGGATACTTAATGATTTTTGCAGGGGGAGCAGTGTCTTGGAAAAGCAAGCTGCAAAAGTGTATTGTAGTTTCTAGTACAAGAGCAGAGTATATAGTAACCATTGAATCTTGTAAAGAGATTCTCTGGTTACATATGTTTCTAAAAGAATTAGGAATGAAACAAGATAAATATAGACTTTATTGTGACATTCAAAGTGCCATTCATTTGTGTAAGAATTCTACACTTCATTCTCGGTGCAAGCATATTGAGTGAGATATCATTGGATTAGGGACATTTGGGATTCCAAGTATTTGAAACTTGAGAAGGTGCACACAAATGACAATGGTTCTGATATGCTGACAAAGGTATTGCCTAGGGAAAAATTCATATTCTGCCAGACAGGAAGCAGGTTTGTTTTGCCCCCTAAATGAGCTGAAAGGGGGAGATTGTTGGGCCCATGATTAGTCCAGCCCATTTGGAGGCCTTGGATAACAAAAATTTATCGAGGCCCATTAGCCCGCATAAATCCACTAATTTGACAAAGGGTGTCCAATTCTTTGAATTGAAGAAATTAAGAGCTACTGTCATGAGCTCCTTCCTCGGCAAAATAGAGAAGAAGAACATAGAGTTAGAGAGTTTTGAGAGAGAGTTTTTTAGACTTTTTGGTCCTCATCATAAGGTCATTTCAAGCCCGATCAAGAAGTATTTTACATCACAGTGATCTTCTCAAGGAGCTCTAAACATCTATCTATTTTGATCTTTGTTTCATTATGTATTTGGTAACATCCTTCCAAACTCTCATTTTGGTTTATTGTTATTTTAGGAGTTGATTTGGATATTGTTGTGCCTCTAGTTGTATCTAGAGAAGACTTGTATTTCCTTTTATTATTGTTGGTGATAGTGGAAGTTTTCTGGACTATGTCAGTGATTTTTTCCAATCTTGGGTTTTTCCATGTTAAAAATCTTTGGTATCCTGTATCATTTATTTTGTGCATATATCTGCAATTGGCCTTGGTGATAATTTTAGATCTAGTTATATTGCATTATACCTATTTCTATTGACGTTTGGGAAATTGCTTTATCCTGGTGAAACATTTGTTTAAGCTTCCTTTGTGGTTTTATGAACCTATATTTTCCCAACAAAAATTGAAGAGGAGAGGCTGAGGGGATGTTCAGGTGAGAGAACTAGACCCTCTGGTGAGTCCAAAGACTGTAGCTCCTGGGGTGGTGCCACCTTCTCACACTCCATCAACATGGGGACACACTCGCCCAAATTCATCTAAAAAGAAGCAGACCAGTACTAGGATGACCTCACTCTCACCTCCAGCTCCCAGTACTGAAGTACCCACAAGCCTGGACCTCCTTAATAAAAAACTCTCAACTGTAATGGCATCTATTCTCAAAATGTAGTAAGACCTCCAGAATCTCAAGGATAAACTCCCTTGAGCATTATTTCATATCAAAAGAGGGAGTACCATACCAGGCTGCAGTGGCAATTTTTTTCCTCTTATGATTACCTTGCTTGGTCGGGTGTGTCCTTGGATTGAATTTGCCTTAAGTTGAATTATTATTTTGGTTTTTTTGTGGTAACCTGTGAGCTATCTGCTTTGGCCTGTGTGCCACTATCTTAGGACTTAAATAATTTATGTGGTCTTTCTTTCCGTTCCATGCTTTGGTTTAATATGCATGCTATGGTTTAATATGCATGCTATAGTTTTCTTGTGAAGCATAATGCTCTATGTAGCTCACTGGTGTTTGATCTAAAACAATGCCAAAGTGGGAGTTTTTAGAAACCTGTCACACAGCTTGAGTGTGGCCAGACAGGATGGTTGTGTGATAATATAAGCTCCAGGTTTCAGTGGCACTAAGTATTTGCATTGTTTTAGGATACCTAGAAGATCTCGAAGATTTTATTTGACTAATTGTTTGAAGATCATGAGCTACAATATTAGAGTCTTAAGAAGATTTGAAGAATAAGGAAAGATTAAAACCTAAGGGAGATGGAACTTTGTTGGCAGTAAAACTAGAAGTCTTTTTGGAAACAAAGTCCTTGGTCAAAATTCTAATTTGAAAAGGATTAGTAATTCAAGATTTATTGTTCAGCCTCAACATCGATAAATAGAGGAGCGTAATTGAAGGTTAAGGTTAGTCATTCTGTAATTCTTCGAAGACATTCTGCAAAAGAGAAGACGACGGTTCATGGTGGTTGAGTTTGTGTAGTCACAAACTTCAAATATTGTGATTCTCCATTGATGTTTGTTGTTCATCCTTCATAATTCAATGGAGTTCTTGTTTTGAAGACAATAGCTTCTAGGAATAGAAGTTGTGTTGCGGTTCAACAATGTTGAAGACTTGAATGAATCAAGATCAAGTAGCTTGTTCTAAGGGAGAGCCTTAAAGAGTTGAAGGGTTTGAACTATGCAGTGTGCAAAGGGAGTTTGCACTGATTCCACAAGGGAAACACTAGATGTGTAAAAGAGTTAGATGTTTTCTTGTACTATATCGAGAGTTATTAGTGGATTAATTTCTGGGTATTGCCCCGCAAATGTAGGCTTAGCTGAACTACGTTACCAATTGCTGAGTCTTGTGTAGTTTTGTTATTTACTACTTTTCACGCTGAGTATCACACTACTTCTCACACGGAAAAGTCAGTCACATTGCACGAATTCCCTAAGTACTAACTTACATCTTACTTTTAGGAGCTCTTCAGAAGTTCTAATGAAATTCATCTCAATAACATATATTGCAACTATGACAAAGCTTGATTCAGATTTCTTAATAGACTCGTATGGACAAATAAGATCATTTTTATATCCGTCTTACATCAAGCTTTCACTAAGATGATAATACCACATTCTTCTAGATTGCTTTAACCCATACCGAGATTATCATAATTTGATAAAATAATTTTCACGAGTGCTTGATGTACATGCTTCAGGCATATAAAATCCTTCAAAGATTTTCATATAAATGTCGCTAGCAAGCTCCCCATATAAATATACAGTAACATCTAAAAGACGCATATCAAATTTTTCATGAATTGCTAAGTTCACAGGATATTGAAATGTGATTACATTAATTACAGGAAAATATGTCTCCTCATAATCAACACCTGGCATTTGAGAGGATTCTTGTGCTACAAGTTGTACTTTATGGCTTACGACTTCATTTTTGTTTATTCTTTTTCTCACAAATACCCATTATAGCCAATTAGCTTTACATCTTTTGGTGTTTGGACTAAAAGTCTAAAAACTTCATGCATTGTCAATGAGTTCAACTCTAACTGAATCACATCTTTCCATTTTAACTAGTCTAATCTATGTCAACATTCTTCAAATGATCTTGATTCGCGGTCTAAATTTTCACTTACAATATCAAATGCTATATCATATACAAAAGCATTACGAAGAATCTTATTCACTCGATTTCAACTTTCACTTGTAACAACAAAATTTATGGAATTCTCCATATTTTTATTATTTTTCTGAAACTTGAACACTCTTAATCAATATTCTCTGACTGTTTTTGGAGGATCCCTTTGATCATTTAATCCTCTTTTCTTTCTAGGATTTTTATGCTTGGAACCAAGAGGTCGGCCACGCTTCTGGCATGTGTCTATAGTTGAGACGTGCGATTTTGTAACTTTTATAGTCTGCGGATGCATCAAGCAACTGATTTTATAATTCTTTGCAAATGAATTGTCTTTTGAACTTCCAATTCATCAGTGCTTGTGCATGAGTCTAGATAAATTAATGATGATATTTTCCATGTAATGTCTTTCTTCTATTGTTGATTTTCTCCCCCTAATGTGGGGAAACATTGTTTCATAGAAATGGAAATCAACAAATCTTATAGTAAGGACATTACCTGTTAATGCCTCAAAATAATTGATAATGGAAGAACAATCATATTTCACATATATTATCCAATCGATTATGCCAAATTATAAATTTATTTGGATCAGTAAATTTCTGGTTTACCAATGATGCATTTCAACTGGCTAATTTTAGCATAGTATATGTTAAAGGAAAGAGATAGTAGTTTCTCAAATACATGTTTTTTACCCAGATAAGTGTAGTAATGTACATAGATATTCTGAACTCGTGTTATTCATTGTCTCAATGTAATATCCATTTTGGAGGATATCTCAAAAACTCAATAGATTTTTCTGAGACTTTGTGGAGAATAATTTATTATGAATTACCAATATAGTCCATTCAAATAATAATATGTTAGCTCTTATAGAACCTTCAATTAATTTGCACTACCATTTATAATATGAACATATCTCTCCTTATTTAATTGAGAAAAATACTTTTTATACTTAAGTATGTCGTGTGTCGTTTTACTATTAATGAGACAAAAATTTTCACATTGATTTTTCTATCCAATATAGAATATGAGCCATATTACTTTCAAATAAAATATATAAATAAATTTAAATTTTAAAATAAGATCATAAATAATAATATTTACTAAGGTAAAATGCGTTAGTGACTCTTAAACTTTCACACCTTTTACTTTTTGACCCAAAACTAAAAAATATTAAGTTTGAATCCTCAAATTATCCAAATGTTCAATTTTAACTATTCTTCTGGATTTTTCTGTTAAGTCATCTAATAAAACTTTTTACAAGGATATTTTTTACCATACAAAGAGAGGGGGAAAATGGCGGCAAGGATATCGGATTCCCTCCATGTTGTTGTTTTACCGGCCGACAGTCACCATCTATCTCAACTCCATGCCTGTTGCAGTAGTCAAGGACGGACCTACTAGGGGGCTCGGGTGGGCTCGAGCCCCCCTCCCCCCTCCCCCCTCCCCCGCGGCAATTAAATTTTTTAAAAAAAATATAGGTTTTTTACATTTAAGCTCCCCCAGTTTTTTTTTTTTTCAATTTAGCCCCCCTAAAACGTAGGGACTGATTTATAAAAAAAAAAGTTTGTAAAACCTCGGCAGCTGTGGGCTGCCAGTAGAAACAAAAAAAAAATAACTGAAGCTTTCTCTCTCTCCCCGACCGGCTCCCGCTCCCCCTCTGCGAAAACAGAAACGTAAACCCTCTTCCTCGGTCAGTGGTCGGACTCCGAGCTCGGCGGTGGTGGCGCAACAAGCAGACAGCGACGCAGCACGGGTAGTGTCGTGTGCATGTCGACGGTGGCGGAGAGCCTCAGCCCGCGAGACAGAGGGACAGACGACTCTGCAGCAGCAAGCCAGCAATCGGCGGCAGGAAGGAAGGAGACGGACACGGCGGCGCGGTGGCGGCAGCAATGCAGCCAGTGCTGTACTGAAGTAATGAAGCTAATCTCTGTTCAAAAACATTTTGACGAAAAAAAAAGTAAGTTTTCAGAAACATTTTTATTTCTAGGATTTTTTATTTTGAGTGCTAAAATTTTTTATTTTGGTAAATAGATTTTTGAGTGCTAAAATTTTTATGTTGTTAGTAAACAAATTTCTAGGATTTTTTTGGTAAAAATATGATTATTATGTAATTTATGTTCTAATTAATTATTATATTATAAATGAAAGGTGTTGAATTGTGAATTTAAAATATTTGAATATTATATAGGATTTTACTATGGAGAAATATTTTGGAAAGTGGAAGAAGGGTCCTAAACCGGTTGAAGAAAAATCAGCTAATAAAGGAAATGTTAATAATGAAGATCGTGGGAAAAAGCCTCGGGTAGGGGTAGAGTTTTCAGATTTTGAAATTATTGGTGATCCAGGATTGCGTAAACCAATTAATAGTTATCCTTATGAAATTAAAGATGAATTAAGGAGACGGTATGTGGCTAAAGGTCCAACTCAACCATGTGATCATAAATTTCCGCAAACTAATTTTGGTGAAATTAGAAGATCGTTTCAGAAGATATGGTTTAAAGATTTTACTTGGTTAGAGTACAGTGTACATAAAGATGCAACATTTTGTTTCTATTGTTATTTGTTTGCTAAAGGTCAAAATCACAAACATGGTGATGATATGTTTACAGAAGTTGGTTTTAAAAATTGGAAACGTGCTAAAGAAAAATTTAGAAACCATGAAGGTGTTCCAAATAGTCCTCACTCTGGTGCTATAATTCAGTTGTTGGGTTTCAAAAATCAATGACATAATGTGGAATACATTTTAGCAAAACAAAGTAGTCAAATTGAGATTGACTACCGTGCACGGCTAAATGCTGTTGTAAAAGTTATTCGATTTTTATTAAATCAGGTTTTAGCTTTCCGTGGAAATGATGAGTCGATAAATTCAATCCGACGAGATAATTTTCTTGAATTAACAAAATGGTATTGTGAGGAATCGGAAGAAGTAAATAAGGTCATGAACTTGAATGCTTCGGGAAATAATCAGTTGACTTCTCCTAAAATTCAAAAAGAAATTGTTAATGCTTGTGCAACAGAAGTGAGACAAGCTATTATCAATGAGATTGGTGACAAGTTTTTTTCTCTTTTGGTTGATGAGGCTCGAGATAGCTCTGTGAAGGAGCAATTGTCTATAGTTTTGAGATTTGTTAATGATAATGGAGAAGTGGTCGAGCGTTTTCTTGGAGTAGTACACGTGACTGACACATCTGCACGAACGTTGAAAAATAGTATTGATGATTTCTTTGCAATAAATGGATTATCAATTTCACAGCTCAGAGGTCAAGGTTATGATGGGGCGTCTAATATGCGTGGCGAGCTTAATGGATTGAAACAAAAAAATTTAGTATGATGATCTTGTAAAATGTCTAGAAAGTGGAGAATTGCCACAAGAAAGGGCAAAAATCAGGAAACAAGTTTAGTTCGGCCAGGTGACACTCGTTGGGGCTCTCACTTCAAAACAATAACTCGAATTTTGCATATATGGGATGCAGTGACACATGTGCTTGAAACTATATTTGAAGACGCTGATGAGGTCAATAGTCGAGGCATTGCCCGAGGTTTGATTGATAAAATGTGGCAGTTTGAATTTGTATTCATTGCTCAATTAATGGTAAATGTATTGGCAAAAACAAATACATTGTCAATGTGCTTGCAACAAAGGACTCAAAACATAGTCACTGCTGTCCGGATGATTCAGACAATAAAGGAAGCTTTGAAGAAGTACAGAAATGATGGTAATTATTCGGAGTAGTTATTGGGTGTTGTTACTGCATTTTGTATCAAAAATGATATTTTCGTGCCGAACATGCAAGATCCTTTACCAAGCCGAGCTAGATTATACAGGAGTGTGGATGGGCAGCCAAAGACTTACTACCTTTTTTTTCGTCAAGACATCTTTTTTGAGGTAATTAATTTCATTATTTTTTTAACTTATTACCTAATACTCAATTATTTGTAATATTATAAATTATTAACTGTTCTTTTCTCTATTTAATGTTAGGTACTTGATTTTATAGTCAAAGAAATAGATGATCGTTTTACGGAGTCAACTTCAGAGCTACTTATTTGCATATCATGCCTTGATCCCAGAGATTCCTTTGTGAATTTTGATCGGGATCAGTTACTCCGTCTATCTGAGTTCTGTTCAGATGATTTTTCTATCTCTGATAAGTTTGAGCTTAAAGCAAAACTTGATACATATATCTCTTACATGAGATCAAGTGATGGGGCAGCTTTCTCTGGCCTTACTGACATTGGAGATCTTGCAAAGATGGTTGAGACGAATACTCACAAGTTTTTTACTTTAGTTTATCGACTAATTGAGTTGGCTTTAGTCTTGCCTGTTGCTTCAGCGACCGTTGAAAGATCGTTTTCTGTTATGAGAACGATTAAGAATGATTTACGCAATAGGATTGGAGATGAGTTTCTCAATGACAGTTTGGTTTGTTATGTGGAGCAAGAGATTTTTAAGAGTATTGAAAATGAAGACATCTTGCAGCAATTTCAAAATATGAAACTCGAAGAATAAAATTGTCATCTTAATCATTTCGTTCACATGTAAAACTCTATTTTAAATCATTTTTCAGTAGTGATTTCTTTTTCATTCTTTGCATTGGGATGAATGTTATTTGTTTTCATATTAATCTTCTAATATTTCTAAATCAATTGCAGGTCATATTGAATTTCGTCTTCTGATCTTGCTCATCTCATCTGTTATCTCAAGATTCTAATCAAGATATTCAGCTTTGATAGAGGTATTTACCCCGTGAGTGATGGATAATCATTTCTCGTGAGTGATGGGTGATCACTCCTCATGGGTAATGGGTGATTACCTATTCTTTTGCTATATTATATGTAAATTTAGAATTTCTAATGTTTATCCCGTGAGTGATAGGTGATCACTCCTCATTGGTAATGGGCGATTACCTATTCTTTTGCTATATTATATGTAAATTTATAATTATAATGCTTATCCCCTGAGTGATGGGTGATCACTCTGCATTGGTAATGGGAAATTACCTATTCTTTTGCTATATTATATGTAAATTTGGAATTGTTTGAGTGTCTTTTGTACATAGAATGCATCATTTTATAGACGAAATTTTGATAAAATTTTTTTTTCCTCCTGCCCCCAATTATATTGTTCTAGTTCCGTCCTAGGCAGTAGTCGCAGCCAACCCAGACTCCATTGACAAAACACCACTTTTCCCAACTCTAGAAAACATGCCGCTCTCTTCAAAGTAACCAGACTTCACGATGCAGCTTTATCAGCAACCGAAACAGAGCCATTTGATTTGGACTCTGTGCATTAAGCCAAAACAGAGGGTAAATGCAAATTTTTGGCCGAAAAAGTCTTCAACTTTGAGCTTGTAATGGGTGAAGTTAGAAAAGAAGAAAAGTTCAGATTTTGGCTAAAAATCATGGGTTTTCGGTTTTCATTGAACCCATGAGATGATCTTTACCTTTGTTTATTTTATTATAGAACTTGGTATTATTTCTGGTTTTCTTTCATGCATTTTCTTCCGGCAAACTCGTAGCAACAATCACGGCCACCACCGACACTCCAAAGATTGCAAAAAAATTAACTACCATTCCAGCACATCCACTCTATTCCTCCTCCTCCCTAACTCTCCTTACCAATTTCCCTACCCTCTGCTGCTCAATCCTTCATAGTTTCCACTGGATGTTCAAATTTTTCAAGAAAGTCACATTAAACAATCAGACCAGTATATGAGTTGGTGGGTGCCAATCTTCATTATCAAATTAGCTCCAAGCTCTGAGAAGTAGAGCCATCAATATTCTCCCAAATTTCCTTCCAAAGCCAAATGAAAAAATAAAGATAATTTGAGCACTTGGGAGAAGAAAATATCCAAACGAAGAATTGAAGGAATTCCTATTCCCTAAAGAGGAACTAATTTGCTCAAAAGAAAATCAATCTTTTTCTTGCGGCTCCCAAAGTATAAAGACGAAAACATAGGTGTTGAGTATGTTCTGTGGGGTACTGGAAATCATGCCAGAAGTCAACCTGAGCCGCCGCCTGTCTGAATGTTGCAGGAAGTCAAAATCCGATCTTGGAGTCGGCAGTCTCCTCCTCCTCCTCCTTCCTTCGATCTTCACGCGCTGCCACCTCTTCTTCTTACATCACATCTCTACGACATTCTCCTTCTTCTTCTTCCCCTTTTTATGAGACATCTCTGCACCTCCGTTTCTTCTTCTTATTCTTCTTCTTTCCCCTCACGTCCGGTTCGGAGGGCGGGGATATCTTCCTTATTCCTCTCACACCTCTGCATTGCCTCCCCCCTTTTTCTTCTTCCCCTTCTTTCCTATTTCCCATCACCGTCTCTGCACCTCTATTGTGAATTTGGAGAGGCGGTGGTGGTAGTGGAGAAGGAGGAGCCGATGGAGGAGGTGGAGGTAGAGGTGGTGTTGATGGGTTTTGGTGGAGAAGATGATGCGGTGCGGTTCTAGGGAGGAAAGAAAAAAGAAAAAGATAAAAAAAATGAAGAACAAAATAAAAAATATATATATAATTTAAACTTTTTCTAATTAATCTTTCGATTTGACAAAAATGTCCTTATTATTATTCACACAGATGATTCCGTTTGCACCTAAAGGAAAAATCACGAAAAATGGTTAAAATTGAACATTTGGATAATTTGAGTATCTAAACTTAATGTTTTTTATTCAGGATTAAAAATAAAAATAGAAAAGTTGTTAGTTCACTAGTACACTTTACCCTATTTATTATAAACATCTCCAATTATTATTTATAATAAAACTTGTTAGAATTACCATAAAGTTGATTAAAAACTTAAATGAGGTAATCTAATTTATTTACCCTCTTCAAGCCAAAAGAAAATCATCCACATCTAAATGAGTCACATCAACAGAAACACTATCAATATTATCATTATTTTCAGTAGTATTTGTTGGGAAACAAAATTTGTTTTAGTACTCTTTTCCTTTTTCTCCACCGAGGACTGATAAAGATCGACAATGTGCTTGGCCATACGATAGGTACGTGCCAAATCATTTTGGAAATTGTTGGATATATACTCACTACCGGTTGGATATATCTCTTTCTTTTTTTTCTTTTTTCATTCTCTTTTTAGATTTTAAGGAATTTTCCACCTTATAATGAGAATAGGGAACATATTTTCCTTGACAAGTCCACAACCATGATCTCAACTACAATCACGACTTCTTCCACAACTAGAAGTCTTGTTGCATTCACTTCAGGAAATGGAGTAGAGCCTGTTAGCCCTAAGGGCATTATTACTTATGATTTTGATTATGATTAACATATGTTGTGTAAGTATTTAGCTAACCTTTCATAGAACAAAAGAAGCACTTTTGAAGCCTAAAGTCTACATTCTCTAAAAGCAAAAGATTTTGGTGATGAAGGCAAAATGAAGGAGAAAAGACCAAGCCATTCTAAGATCAAGTCATTGAAGACATTGAAGACCTTGTCTAAGTTAGGGTGTGCTAAGGTATTTCTTTGTAAAACTCCCTATTCTCATTCTTTGGTTATTGATCATGTATGAAGCTCCATTTACGATTTTCTCAATATAAACTTTTCTTAAAATCTAAGTATTCTTGATTGAGATTTTGATGCTTTTGAAAGGTTCTTCTTATCTTTAAAATGAGTATCAAGAATACATGTTTTTGAAATAGAAAGGAAAGCTTTTGTCTTAAAAAACTGGCTGTAAGATCTCAAAAATCGACCATCCAGTTTTAGAACCGCTTAGAAAAAATCGGCCATCCGATTTCTTGCAGGACAAGTCCGAATCTTTCTGTTTAAGAAGTGGTCGTCCGATTTTCCTGTAAACTGTAAAAAATTATTACCGTTACATAGAGTGCAACGGTCACTTTTTTTAAGAAAATATATATACACTTTTTTTATCAGCCAAAAAGTAAGAAGTTTGGTGAAATATTTATTGAGATCATTTAAGGCTTTTAAAGAGCTTTAAAGCACATTTATTTCAAACACTTTCAATCCCAAACAAACATCTTCTTGAGCTTCATTATTGATCATTATCAAAGAAGAAGAAATGAGGAGCTTGTAGAAACATTCCATTGGGTTGTACCTCCTATTTCTCAAGCTCAAATTGGTAACAGTGTTCTTAAACTTATCTCTTTCTCTTATTGATATCAAAAGTTTTTGTTGAAAAGCCCATTGGGTAATTCTTTGATTTACATTGTGTTGTGAAGTGAGATTGTGTGCAAAACCCTTGTAGGGTGATCCTCAAATTTGTATTTGGTGTATATTGTGTTTATAGTAGATTTGGAAAATCCTTGGGTGTTGACTCAAGGTAGTGGATGTAACTCTTTGAGAGAGTGAACCACTATAAATCTTTGTGTCTTTCTTTCTAAGCTTCTTACTTATCTGTCTTAACCACAAGATTTTGTTTGGTTTGGAATTTTATTAAAAAGAGTTTTAGAATTCTCTTTCAAACAAAATTGGAGGTTTATCCTTTAATTAACAAAGGTTTTTCAAAAATTAGCCAAAAACCTTATTCACCCCCCCCCCCCCCTCCCCCCCAAGGTTTTTCAGAGCCAATTGGTCGAGTCTCATGATTTCTCATTAGAAACTCATTATTTTGTTTAACCACAGTAAGACGTAAACTTAAATCAGAATACTACTTAAAACCTATTCTCAATATTGTTGGTGTATGAGCATATTCGAGACATGAAACATGGAGAATATTTTTCCTAGCATATCAATATTAGTTATATTTTCTCCACATAATTTTAGCTAAGAAGTAATTGTAAACATGGTTGAATTATACTCACTAATGAATCTAAAATCTTGAAGTCGCAAAGGTTGCCAATCATTCCATACTTTCGAAAGAGCAACCATTTTCAAGTTCTCATATATATATATATATATATATTTCCTTTAAATTATTCAATAAAATAAGAGGAACTTTGACAGTAGAATATTTTGTCTTCAAATCTTCGTGGAGATGATGGTAAAGAAATATTATAGCCTTGACACGATCTTGAGATTTGATACTGTATTGTTTTCTTTAATGGTGTCTCCAAAGACTCATTGCATCCAAATGGATTTTAGCATCAAGTGCTTATGGTAGATAATTTTTCTAGAAAATTAAGAGCAATAAATTCAAGTGTAGCAAAATTAGCCATGAAAATAAAACTTATCTAAATTTTCAATCCTCTAAACTAGTAAATGCACTAGTGAGAAGCCTTATAAGAACTATATCAGATAAAATAAAGGCTTTTAATCTCTTCAAAATGGACAAAGGTAGAGACTCTGCTAATAACGTGTTTCACATTTGATATCTATTATTATAATAAAAATGCTAGGCTAGATAATAAACAGAAAATTGAAGAAAAAATAGAGAGCATTATATATTTTCTTCTTATTTCTTCTTGTTGTTCATTTCTTCTTCCGATACTAAACATATATAATATAAGAATACACTAACATTAATGTAAGATGCTATCTTATAATGACTATAAGATTAACTATCTACTAAATAAATGGAGCATTAAAGAGAGGAGAATATAGGATAGATTTATGGTTACATCCATATCAGTTCTTGGATTTATAACATATACAAAGTTTTATTTTGTTGTTAGAAATTATATAAATAAAGTTAAAAAGATTTTAATCTCGAAATAAGTGATACTTAGAAAGTAATAGCTTAAATAATAAAACTTAATGTTTATTTATGTGATACCCCGTACCCCTCCGCTAGGTCAACTGCGGCGGAGTAAGGTACCTGTGTGCCTCTCGGCACTGAACTTACAAAGATACAAGACTAAGGTACAACCGGGAGGAGCTGTAATGAGTATTTCTATATTAAATAATGTGAGAAGAAAGAAAGGTTTGAATATAACTTTATAACAAAATATTCTCAAACTTATACATAAGTTTAAGGCCGTAGTCTACATAATCAAAGTCTTTCTAGAAGTGAAAAACTTCAATGTTACGAAGTATCATAGGTGGTATCAGAGCTCTAGGTTCGACACTAGGTTCTCTAGATCCTAGATGAGTTTTTAAGAGTTGACTGCTTTGACTCTATATTTTGGAGATTGAGTAGCTTACTCGTCCTGTCTGGTTAGACAGTTAGAGACTGCAGGGTTGACTGATAGCTAAAATTATACAGATGAGAGGAACTCTTGAGGCTTAACAGTAGGTTATGACTCGACGATGTTAGAGTAGGATCGGTGAGTAGGTCAGCAAACGAGACCCCGATCGAGGCCGAGGCTCACTGGAGAAGCTTTAGTAGACGTTTTTCCCGACAGAGTTAGAACCTTGATAAGTTATCTTATGATTTTGATATTTGAAGTAGTAGGTATTAATAAGTTTGATGTTTTCATGCATTTGGAGCAACTGTTAGTTCGACTTGTATTTAACTTTCTTTATCAGCTTGTATCTTTGAGTGGATAAGGCTTTACAAAGTATGATTTCTTTATGATTATATCTTTGTTTTTAAGTTTGATATTTCTTTTAAGTATGTGATGTTACATGTAAGCTATAATTTACAAACTAAGGGTCAGCAATTCTGAGTTTTCTCAAGAGTTCGAACTTATCTTTGGTTTAGAAAAATGTCAGGACCACACTTTCCGGATCACGAAATTGAAGGTATGCCAGAAAGTTCATCGCACGGACAAACAAATAATGCAAGTCATGAAATAATAGAAAATTTCATGACAGAGATGACGGAATTACTGGAAGCCACGTTGGCAAACCGAAGAGGAGAACGAGCCCAGAGTACTAGCAATGATGAAGCTCTGGAAAGATTCCTTCGATTTTGGCCCCCGAAGTTCCATGGCAAAGTGGAAAAAGAAGCCAAAGGCAGAGCTGTTTTTAGAACAACTAAACAACATTTACGATACCCTGCAATATTAGGGCACCAGGAGGGTAGCCTTCACCGCTTTTTGATCGAGAGGAGCAGCGAAAGATTGGTGGTTAAGAATTTCCGAAGCTCAGGTACTAAGAAATCAATTATGGATGTGGGAAGACTTTCAAGAGGAATTTAAACAAGAATACATACCCCGCTGGCTAAGGGAACGTCGTGAGGATGAGTTATAACAACTGAAGTAGTAAAGGATGAGGGTAGCAGAGTATACTGCAAAGTTCAATCGTCTAGCCAAGTATTGTTTACGTCTTATAGATACGGAAGAGCATAAAATCCGTCAGTTTATAAAGGGGTTGCGAGTGGATCTGCAACGTGCACTAGCCCCTTTACCACCAACAAGTTTCACTGCTACGGTTGAAGCTATTACCAGGACTGAAATAGCGGACCAAATGGCAAAACAGAGAACGGTAGCAATGAATGCTTCATTCCATCCCTACAAACGGCCAGGACAAAGACGCTGGAGACCCTAATATCCAAAGAAGCCACGAAAGAGTAATCACACGGGAATGGGAACCGTCAAGATCCTATGATAAGGAATCCTCGTCTGACTTATACTTACTGCGGACGTGAGGGAAGTATCACAGAAACATGTTATAAAAAGACAAGAACGTGTTTTTTCTGTGGAAAGGCAGGACACTTCGCAAAATAGTGCCCTACAACACAACCAACAACCTCATAAATGCCCAAAGGAGTGGGACGACCACCAAATATAGTAGTGGCATCAGTAGGCTGAAACAATAAGCCTTAGGTCAAAGCCAAGGTTTACACCCTAGATGGGCAACCCGTGAACGGAGAAACCGAAGTAGTTGAAGGTACTATTCGTGTCTTCTCTCACCCTGCTAAAGTATTAATTGATCCAGGAGCCACACATTCATTTGTGAGCATGCATTTCATAAAGCATATCCCTAAAACTTCCGTTAGCATGCCCTACCAATTGATTGTTTGCACACCTATGGGAGTGAGTCGGGTCATAAAGGAGAAGCACCTCAATTGTGAGATTTACATAGGAAGCGCAGTACTATCTGGGGATTTGATTACCTTATCATTTGAGGGTTACGATGTGATATTAGGAATAGATTGGTTGTTTAAGCATTATACTCAGGTAGATTACCAGAAGAAAAATGTTAAATTTATCCAGCCGGATATGCCTACCCTAGAATTTCAAGGAGATAAAACCAAGAAGGAAAACCATTTGATCTCCAGTATTAAAGCAAGAAAATTGATCAAGAAGGGATGCCGAGGGTATTTGGTATACTTGCTAAACAAAATAGAAGAGAAGAACAAATAGAGACTATCTCGGTGGTGAAGGAATTCTTGGATATTTTTCCTGCCGAATTAACAACTTTACCACCTAAACGGGAGGTAAACTTCAGCATAGAACTAGTATCTGGTGCTGCACCAATATCTCGAACACCATACCGAATGGCTTAGGAGGAGTTGAAGGAGCTAAAAGAACAAGTACAAGAATTATTACGACAAGTCTACATTCGACCGAGCACATCACCATGGGGTGCACCAGTATTATTTGTCAAAAAGAAATATGGAACCCTTAGAATGTGCATCAACTACCGAGGGTTGAACAATGCCACTATAAAGAATAAATACCCTCTTCCCTTGATCGATGAATTGTTTGAACAACTTCGCGGAGCAGGTTGTTATTCAAAATTGGATTTAAGACAAGAGTATTATCAAGTGCGGATAAAAGAAAAAGACATCCCAATAACCACTTTTAACACTCGGTACGGACATTATGAGTTCGTGATAATGCCTTTTGTTTAACCAATGCACCAGCGACATTCATAGATTTAATACAAAGAATTTTTCGCCCATACTTGGACCAGTTTGTGTTCATTTTCATCGATGATATCCTGGTTTACTCTCCAGACGCGGCGACACATGAGCAACATCTTTGAAGTGTGCTGCAAACTCTATGAGAACACAAACTATACGCCAAGTTTAGTAAATGTGAGTTTTGGATGGAGAAAGTGAATTTTCTGGGACATGTGGTCACACGTGAGGGCATAACCGTGGACCTGACCATGGTGAAAGCAGTGACTCGCTGGGCACCACCGAAAACCCCTATGGAAGTACGAAGTTTTCTGGGCTAGCTGGATACTATCAACGGTTTATTAAGGATTTTGCTAAAATTGCTAGACCTCTAACACAGTTAACGTGAGAGGCTGTTAAGTTTAAATGGTCGGAGAAATATGAGAAAAGTTTTCAAGAGTTGAAGCATCGATTAACGTCGGCACCAGTGCTAACTTTGCTGATCCATAAAAGGAGTTTACCTTGTATATCGATGCATCTGGAGAAGGACTAGGGGCGGTGCTGATGAAAGATAGGAAAGTGGTTGTCTATATCTCCGAAAAGTTGAAGAATCACGAGAAGAACTACCTAACGCATGATTTAGAGTTAGCAACCATAGTGTTTGCACTCAAGAAGTGGCAGCATTACCTCTATAGGGCCAAGTACGAGATCTTTACTGACCACAAGAGTTTAAAGTATATGTTCTCCCAAAAAAATCTAAACATGAGACAACGGAGATGGATAGAACTGCTTGAGAAATACCGATGCCCAATCAACTATCATCTTGGGAAAGCAAACAAGGTACCTGATGCTTTAAGTAGGGGTGCCAAGTTAACAAGCCTCACTTTAACTTCAACCTTGCAACAGGAGATTAAGGAAGCACAAAGGAGTAATGAGGAATTTCAAAGGTTTAAACTCAAGTAGAGGCAAAGAAATTAGACGATTTTCAGATCTTGGGTACTGAGGGAAGCTTGTATTTTCGAAATCAGTTATGTGTACCGAATGAGGCAGAGATTAAACGAAGGATATTGGAATAAGCACATAAAAGCAAGTATTCCATACACCCTGGTGAGAACAAGATGTATCAGTACATCAAGAGAAGATTTTGGTGGAACAGAATGAAGAGAGATGTGGCAGAATATGTGGCTACTTGTCTTACTTGCCAAATGGTGAAAGCATAGCACAAGAAGTCCGCAGGACTTTTATAGATATTACATGTTCCCGAATGGAAATGGGATTGTGTCACGATGAACTTTGTTACGGGGTTGCCACAAACAAAAGATTACAAGGACGCCATCTGAATCATAGTTGATTGATTAACGAAGGTGGCGCACTTTATTGCCATCAACATGACGTACTCCTTGGAAAGGCTAGCTCAACTATATGTGGAAGAGATTGTAATATTTCATGGGGTACCAGTAAACATTGTGTCAGACCGAGATCCGAGATTTACTTCGAGATTTTTGCCTAAGTTCCAGAACGCATTGGAAACTAATTTAAGTTATAACACCGCTGCACACCTCCAAACTGATGGACAATCAGAAAGAACAATTCAAACTTTGAAAGATATGTTGCGAGCATGTGCTTTAGAATTTGGAAACAAATGGATTGATAACCTGGTTTGGGTGGAGTTTGCTTACAACAACAACTATCATTCCTCAATCGGAATGGCGCCGTTTGAAGTATTATATGGGAGGAAATATAGAATGCCTTTATATTGGGATGACACCGGAATTCGCTCCCTTTGGAAGCATAATAGTTGGATGCCAGAGTTGGAAGAGGCATAGAAATAGGTAAAAATAATCCAGGAACGACCCCAAGCTGCTAAAAGTCGACGAAAGAGCTACGCCAAAAATTGATGACGAGACTTGGAATTTGAGGTGGGAGATCGATTTTTCTAAAACTCACACCACACCAAGGAAATCCCAGACACCCAAGAAAAGGAAAATTAAGCCCCCAATACATTGGACCATTTGAGATAAGCAACAGGATTGGTGAGGTAGCTTACTGGTTGATATTACCAGAAGAACTACCGGGCATTCATGACGTCTTCCATGTCTCCCAATTAAAGAAATATCAACTGTCACCCGAGCATGTTTTGAATGACGATCCGTTGGAATTGCAAACTAACCTGTCATATGAGGAAAAGCCTAGTGGGATTGTGGAACGAAGTATAAAGGAGTTACATGGAAAGAAAATTCCACTGTGCAAAGTATTATAGAGGCACCACAGCATCGAGGAAGCAACATGGGAAACCGAAGAGTTTCTACGTAGAAAACATCCGGAGATTCTAGGTACACGAACCTTAAAATTTCGAGGACGAAATTTTTCTAAGGAGGGTAGAATGTAACATCCTGAATAAGCACCTCAAAGTTAGTTTAGGTCGCGGTAAGTTCGAGCAAAAGTTTCGGGGTTAGTTTATAAAGAATACTAAGTATTGGGGTCATTTTTTAATTATTAGAAAAATTAACGGAAGAATTTTTCGGTAGGAAACTTTTTCGACATGTTTTAGAATTATTTGGGTTTAACGCTTCAAAGTAGAAATGGAAATTTTAAGTTTGAATATTTTTTTAGTCATTTTTAATATTTGTGGCCAACGTAAAAGTTTTAGAAAGTTGAGGGATTACCTACTTGGAGAGGTGGTAATGTAATGGTTGGGTAAGACATATGGAAGGGTATTTGAAAGCCACATGGAAGGGGATGATAAGTGGATTAGGGGGTGAGTGATACATGGCTGGCTATTGTCATGTGTCTCATGCATGGATACAATACAAGAAGCCATGCATAGATGGCTATAAATAGAGGGTTTTTTGCTGGAAAAAAAAAATATTAGCCTTCCTTTTTTTTTCTCCACTCATTCTCTCTTCTGCTTTTCTCTCTCCCCTCTCCCTCTCGGTCAACTCCAGCTTTCTCCCCTCTCTCTCTCTCTCTCTCTCTCTCTCTCTCTCTCTCTCTCTCTCTCTCTCATTTTCTCTCTTTTCTTTTTTTATTCTTTTTCTCCTCTCTTTCTCTCGGCTCTCTCTCCCTCATTTTTTTCCTCTCAAGGTATATATATATATATATTGTTTCTTTTTAAGTTAAATATAGTTATATGTAGAGTTTTATTTTATTTATTTATTATTATTATGGGATTATATTTTCTTAGATAAATAACGTTAAAATTTAATAATTATATATTTATTTTAAGAATCCATGATTTTTAAGGAATTATTATGAAATTATTTTGAAATTGTTATTTGTATGTTTAACTCGTATCGCGACTCCAAGTGAGTTCACTAACCTTTTTCTTTTACAAGAGTTTTAATTATTTTAAAAAAAAAATATATATTTTTCTCATCTTCGTGATCTTGGCAAAAGTTACAAAATATTTACTGGGATTATTATGGGTTATGCTAAAATATGTTTGGGTTATTAAAATATTTATGTTTTAAATATTCTTTTATGGCATGGAAATATATCTTGAGTTAGTAACGTATTTTCATGACATGTTTACTTGAAATATTTTTTACAACCCTTTTAATTTGGATTTTGAGTTTCAAAAATTATTTTGAGAAATTAATTTTCAAAGTATTATTATTTCTTTTTGGAAATAAATTTCTAAATATTTTAATTTCTCTTAAGGGTTTTGAGTTTTAAAATGATTTTGAGAAATATTTCCAAAATATTTGCTATTTCATTTTGGAAATAATATTTTTAAATATTTTAAATTCTCTTAAAGGTTGTGAGTTTTAAACTTATTTTGAGAAATTATTTTCAAAATATTTTACTATTCTTTTTGGGAATAATATCTTTAAATATTTTGAATTCTCTTAAAGATTTTAAGTTTTAAAATTATTTTGAGAAATTATTTTAATATATTTATTATCTCTTCTTGGAAATAATGTTCTAAATACTTTAAGAAGGTTTTGAGATATATTATTTATTTGAAAAAAAAATTATTTTTAAATACTTATTATTTCCTTTGGAAATAATATTTTAAATATTCTTATAAGATTTTGAGATTTAAAATCTCCTTTAAAATATATATATTTTTGAAACCAATACTTCACATATTTCCTAAATAATCTTATAAAAGCTTTTGAATTATTAAAAATATTTAATACTTTTGCTTAAATATTCTTATAAGGTTTTGTGATTTAAAAATACCTTTAAGGTATTTATTATTTTTTTTTGGAAAATAATAACTTCATATATTCTCTAGATATTCTTATAAAGGTTTTTTTTTTTCCGTGAATTAAGAGAATATTTTTAAAATTCTTTTATTTTAAATATTCTTATAGTATGATTTCGAAACAATGTTTACTAGTTATTTCTAAAGAATATTTTTCTACGGTTTTATTCTTACTATAAGTTTTGGAAGTATTAATAATTTCCTTTCGAGAAATATTTATCATAATTTTTTGTATGCATCTTGGCATAACCTATTTTATACCTGGTAATGTGATTTAAAGTTTACAATCCAACGTCACATTTACATGGCTATGAGTTTGGCCCAACGGATAGGGATTTTTCGTTATCTAAAGAGTTTTATGTGGCCGATAGATGGCCTATAATTTTATTAAGTAAATTAAAACCCTAATCCGGCAAAAAGGAACTTGGTACACATTTTTTATCAACATGTCGAAAGGACTTACACTATGCGTGGCTAATCCCCCGTATGAGGACCTCTTCCTAACGACATGCTTGGTAGTGTTACTCTTGATTTGGATCCAGTTGATAGAGGGCGTAGTACCGTTGGAGGGTTAGGCCCAAGGTGGTATTGCGTTTGACTCTGTATCATGCTTAGCGGTAGTGACTATTTCCTAGAAGATTCGGTCAGGAGGGGTCCACCAGCTAGGGTAGCACAGGGCAGCCTGGTAGGTATGCCAGGGCTCGTTACCTATTTATGTATATGTTGTGTGAGGTTGAAAAATCGAACGTTCGTACAGTGTGCTTTGGAGTTCAGGCTGGTATTGACTACGGGATGTCAGAATTTGTCCGATGACCTCGTTTAAGGTTTCGGACTTTGTCCGTTGAGCCTATCATAATGCATGCATGTTTTTCTTAAAAGTTCAGGTGTCGTGGCAGCTTCGATATGTCTTGATTCACTTAGACTTTCCGGCTGCGCTCGAACCCTTCAGAAAAAATTATATTTTGTATAAAAGGATTTATTTTGAAGGCACTTATTTTTTGGGATGACAATCCATTTTATAAACAAAACGAAATATATATATTTTGCTCGTACGAAAAATTCTCGAATAGCACACGTGCACGTGAACTCACTGGGCGTCCATCGCTCATATTTTCCAAATGTTTTCTTCCCTCTTTCAGATGACTTGGTAACCAGATCTAACTAGTGGAGCCATGGTGAGCCATTAGAGTCAGCATCATTGAAGTTTTTTACCTCTAGAAAGATTTTGATTATGTAGACTACTGGCTTAAACCTATGTATAAGTTTAAGAAACTTTTGTTATAAAGTTATATTCAAACCTTTCTTTCTTCTCACATTATTTAATATAGAAATATTCATTACAGTTCCCCCCCGTTTATACCTTAGTCTTGTATCTTTATAGGTTCAGTGTCGAGAAACATGCAGATATCTTACTCTGTCGCAGTTGACCTAGCGGAGCGGTACAGGGTATCACAATTTATATTGAAGTTTAACTCACAATTTCACTGTATTTTTTTAATACTCTGAATCTTATTCTCTCATATATATTTTAACTTTTATAAAATTCAATAATAAAGGTCTATTTGAATTGATTTTTTACTTTAATTTTCTTTTACTTTCTTTTATGGTTAAGTTAAAACACCCCTCCCCCCAAAGTTAGGAAGTTTGATCAATTAAGATCAAAAAAATTTTTTGGACAAGTTACCCCCAACCTTCTCTTACCATTAAGAATTCTAAGGGATAGATTATGTCTATCGAACCTGGTCCACTTTTAATATTAAAAAATTCAATAACACTGCCAACCACTTCATCTCTCCTCTTTTCAATTTCTCTCCAACATCTCTCTCACTCATTCTCCCTATTTTTTCTTTCTCTCTCTTCATCTCCCTTAAACTTTCTTTTAGAGCTGAATATCACTACTGCATAGGAGGAAGAATTCCAGAGGATACACAGCAGAGAGAACAAAATTTCTTGAGAGCTTGTGACCAATAGATAAAGTTGTGGATTCCCATTTTATCCTACCATGCTAGCCTCCCATTCTTTCTCTCCGTGTTCTATTTTCTTCTCCCCCTCTTCTTCATTGGACATTTTTTAGCCAAAAATCTCTAGGAATATTTATGTTTTTCCTCTGTGGATCCTAGCAACCGTTGTTGGTCTCTCTGTGTGTTCTCGATTCCTGATTTTTATGAGTGGATGTGGATTTTGATAAATGGATGAAGAAGTTCATTGGTGGTGGAGGTTGGTTTATATTTCTGGTGGTGGCGTTAGAGATGAGAATTTACAAAGTTGAAGTTGGGAAGAAAGGTTGCACTGTGCACTGCAATGGACTGAGATGAAGGGTGGGGTATTTTTATTTTTCTTTTTTGGTTTCTTGAACAAAGAGAGGATGAAAAAATGAATAAAAAAGAAATAAAGAGTCAGAAAAATTGGTTGTTAAAATTTTGAACATTTGTTGAACAGATAGAGTCCTAAAATGAATGAAAAAGAGAGTGAATTTCATAGAAACCTTCTAAAAGTGGAAGTTTAGAATAATAAATTAAGTACAAAGTTGATTAGGAAATAGAAGTCTTTGATATTGTTAAAAAATGAATACAACAAAGAAAAAAGTTATTTTATAAAAAACTTATATTTTCTTTGTAGAAGAAAAAAAGCGAAGTTTTTTTTAGCCCAAAAAAAACTAGAAGAAAAAAGAAAAGTACGGATAAAGAAATAAAAGGGAGAAATAATAAATAATAAATAAATAAATGGATGAAATAGTGTATAGTAAAAGAGATATATTAGATCTATGAGAGAAATTGAGAGGAAGAGATAATAGTAAGAGAGGTGAAACAGATGGGAGCATGATTGAATTTTTTAATATTAAAAAATAGACTTGGTCTATCCCCTAATTTTCCTTAAGATTTGATGTAATATGGTATAATTTCTGAAATACTATTTAATTGGATAAAAAAATTTTAAAAATTTAATTTCAAAAACCTCTAAAGTTAAAAATTTGTCAATGAAAGTCATAATTATTTAATTTTATTGAATAATTATATCATTAATTGACAACTCGAACTTAAATTCCTGAAGTTTTTTCTCTTCAGTAAAAAATATTTTAAGAATTATAGGTTTACTTGTATGAAATTTGATACTAATCTGCCCCCAAAAAAGTTATGAACGTTAGTTGTCCAAATTTACTAACTTTGAGGTTTTTTTCTATTTTATTTTATTTTTTTGTATTAACTCCTTTTTTTTTTTTTTTAATCTTAACCTCACATCTTATCTCACAAATATTTTAGGCTCTACCTGAGTTGCAAATAAAAAATAAATAAATAAAACAAATCAGGTAGAACTTTATCTTTCACAAAATCAAAAGATAAAAAACACTCTCTCCTTTAGAAATAAAACCCAATCAAAATAAAATCTAGAGTAATTAGTCAAAAAAGCCCATGACTAATTTAGGTTTCGCCAAGTGAGGACATTATCTATTTATTAGCCGCTTTTGCCTAACATCTTTTTACAAAGGCCAAAAATACCCTTACACGGCGAGGATGGATGATTTTCGGTGACTTTTGATCACATGATATTCACATGCCCATTTTAATAAGGGTAAAATAGTCTAATAACTAATAAAATTAAATTAATTAGTTAGTAGACTATTTTATCCTTATTAAAAAGCCCATGTGAGTGTCATGTGACTGAAAGTCGCCGAAAATCACAAATCTCCGCAGTGTAAGAGTAGGCTTTCCTAAAAAGATATTGGGCAAAAACGAGTAAGAAAATAAATAATGTTCTCACTTCACAAAATATAAATTAGTCATGAGTATTTTTGGTCATTTCTCTAAAATCTAAACCCTCCAACCACTAGAATGTGGAGACCAAAAAATTTTGCCTTTCGTACAAAAGAATTTATTTTCTTGTCAGTCTTTTCCAACCCATTAGATTATTTATTTGGGCTCAATTTATTGGGTCTAAAATGATAAATAGCCTGTTAGAATAATTATTTGGGTTCAACCCATAAAATCTAGTAAATATTATTAACAAAATATTTATTATGGCCCATGTCTTTATAGGAAGTTCTAATCCTTCCTTAATTAAATTATTAACTTAAATCAACCTTTATGATAAGGGTTACATAGTAATATTACATTATTTTTCTTGAAGGACAAGATAATCCTCCTATAAATAAGAGGTATTGTTCTTAACTATGATTCATTCTGTTTTTCTATTGTAGGCCTCTTGTGGCCCATGTTCTCCCAATTTTTTTTTTCCAGCCCAATCTACGCCCCTAACCCAATGATGATGGGCCTTAGCCTGGAGTAGGCATTTGACCGGGTCAAGGGATGCCCGGTTCGGTCCAGGCCAGCCACCCAGGCTACCCGTTGGCGACCCCTCGTTTTATTCCCGTTGCCTCCTCGTTTCTGGTGAGAATGCTCTCCCACTCCCTCTCTTGCTCGTCTCTTCATTCTGCCCTCTCTGCCTCTTTGAGTCCCGTTGGAACTCTCGGTTCTTCTGCTTCTCTCCTCTCTGCGGCTCCGCCGCTGCTCCTCTCTCTACCGGCGTTCTCTGTGGTTCCGTCCCTTGCCAGTCTTCTCTTTCACCTGTTTTGCTAGTCTGTTTGATGTGTGTAGAGAGTGAGCCGAGAGAAAAGAGAGAGAAATAGAGAAGGAGGTAGTGCCGGTGACTCTTGTCACGGCTGAGGCCATTTCTGAGGGTGTAATGTCCGATCAACCCTTCGCTTACCCATGGCTCCTCGACGCGACCGTTCGATTGTCCTGTGACTGTTTGTTTGCACCGTCTCGGTCATCTCTTTGGTTTTTTCGCCGTCGGTTGCTACCGCGGCAGTGGTAAGTGAAATATCCTTATTTTGTTCTGTTTTTCTTTTTATTACTAGCAGTTTGATGTTTTTGCAGATATCTTTTGTGAAGATTTAATCTTTCTGTTTTTCTTTCCTTCCGTTGTGTTTTTCTGTTTGTTCTTGAGGTGTAATAGTAATTAGGCCCTTCATTTGTAATAGTAATTAGGCCCTTTTTTCTCAACAATTGGTATCAGAGCCGAGGTTTGGCTCATCGGCGCCGGCATTCGTCAACAACCTTTCGGATCTGAGGAGTTCCTCAGATCCGACCAGTGAAGTTCTCTCTCTCTTTTCTCTGTTCTTACAGTTTTATTATTGTTACTTTTATTGCTTTTGTAGGGCTTGCTGCCATGCCTTTACTATTTCAGAGTTTTTTTTTATTTTTTTAATTTTTATCTTTCGGCTTGCCATCGGTTTCTGCTTATTATTTCTGTGATTCGGCTTGTAGCCGATTTCTGTTCTCTGTTTCTGGGTTTCGGCTTGCCGCCGGTTCTTCATCTCTGTTTGTTTGTTGATACGGCTTGTCGCCGATTCTTGCTATTACTGTGATTACTGGTTTATTATTCTGTTTTTCCTTTCCTGATTACTGTTATTATTCTGCCTCTGTTTTTCCCTTAGTTTTTTTTTTTCTTTCAGTTGTTTTTCCTTCTTCTTCAAAATCAAAAACCTAAGCTTGGCTTAAACTGTGAGATTTCAAGTATCTGTGACTTGACGGTTTTTCTGTGTTTCAAAAGTTTTTTTTTTATATATATTTTATATATTCCTGATTCTTGTCTTTGGTTCTTGGTGAAACTGTTTGTTTCAGCCTCTCTTTCTCATTATTCTGTTTGTTTTTCCTGTTTAGGTTTTGTGTTCTCTTTGTTACACTGTTTTGCTTAATCAAAACCAAACCTAATCAAACAAACTAAAACAAACAACGGCGTTTTTATTTTAAAAAATTTTTCTCTGTGTTTTTTGAGAAAAAATCCGAACACTTTTATTCAAAACTTTTTCAAATCTTTCATCTTTCCTAAGCCACCAAATTACACTTATTTTGCCTTAAGGACATGTCAGTTCCAAAAATTAAATCTGATTTTGTAATGTGTGGGAGGAAAATGAAAGCAGTTTTGGTACAAAATAAAATTGCTCCCGCTATTTTTAGCCCTGGAGAGTATCCAGAATCTTGGAATGGTGAAATTCTTAAAGAAAAATTAGGCGATGCTCATAGTTGCCTCACCAGTTATTTTACTAAATGCCTTACCTGATTCTTTTAATGATATCAAATATGCTATTAAATATGGCAGAGATGATTTGTCTCTTTCCGATGTAAAAAATGCTTTGAAATCAAAAGATTTGGATTTACAAAAAGAAAATAAATCTCATGGGGAAAATCTTTTTGTGAGAGGAAGGATTGACCTGAGAGAACCTCCTAGTCATCATTTTAAAAGTCTCTCCAAATCACGAGAAAAAAGCAAAGTAAAATGTTTTTATTGTGGGAAAGAAGGCCATATGAAAAATAAGTGTTTTAAACAAATCAAAGATGAGAAAAAATGTAAACATGGTAAAGAAGGTAATAAAGTCGACAAAACTCGCGTTTTTGAATTAGATGGTAATTATATGTTTTCTGAGGTTTTATGTGTTTCTCTTTCTCCTTCATGTACTAATGTTGTTAATCATTGGGTGTTTGATTCTGGTTGCTCATTTCACATGACACCTAACGAACACTGGTTTTCTGATTTCAAATCTTTAAACCAAGGAAAAGTTTTTATGATAATAATCAGGTTTGTGATATTAAAGACATTGGTAATATCTTCATAAAAATGCATGATGGTGTGACTAGAAAACTCACTGAGGTGAGATACGTGCCCGACTTACGTCGGAATCTTATCTCCCTTAGTTATTTGGACTCTCTGGGTCTTTCTTTTAAATCTAAAAACTGAATTTTACATGTTTGCAAAGGAAACCTAGTCATGCTAAAAGGTTTTTAAAAGGAAACTATACATCCTTCTTGGTAAAACAGTTCGCAACTCTACTGCTTTGGTTTCAAAAACTATCCCTGAGAAAACTATGTTGTGGCATCGGAGGATCGGCTACATTAGTGAAAAAGGGCTTTACCATTTACAAAAACAAAAACTTTTATGGGATGACAAAATTGATTCCTTGGATTTTTGTGATCACTGTGTTTTGGGAAAACAACATAAAATCAGTTTTTCAACCAGCACACACAAGTCTTCTGCACCTCTTGATTATATGTATTGTGATCTGTGGGGCCCTGAAAAGGTTCCAACTTATAGTAGTAATGTTTATTTCTTGTCCATTGTTGATGATTTTTCTAGGCATGTATGGGTTTTTCTTTTAAAAACCAAAGACCAAACGTTTGAAAAATTTTGTGAATGGAAACGTTTTGTCGAAAATCATTCTTGAAATAAACTAAAAACTATCAGGACTGATAACGGTCTTGATTTTGTAACCAGAAGTTTTCTGATTTGTGTGCATTGAATGGCATTTTACACCATAGAACGGTTAGACAACCCACAACAAAACAGAGTTGCCGAAAGAATGAACCGTACCATTATGGATAATGTTCGATGCCTTCTAGTTTCTTCTGGTATTCCTAAACCTTTCTGGGGTGAAGCTGTTAGTATACCTCATCAATAGATCTCCTTCCACAGCTATAAACTTTAGGACTCCTATAGAACTCTAGTGTGGTAAACCTCCTAATATTTCCAATCTTAGAGTCTTTAGGTGTGCAGAGGTTTGATTCTTTTATGTCAAAAATTAGTTTTTCAAAAAGCAATTATGATAGTTGTCTTTATTTTTCTGGTAATAATGTGGATTCTGCTATTTATTTGTTGCTGTATGTGGATGATATGTTAATCGCTTGTCGTCACAAAGCTAAAATCGATGATCTGAAATCCTTGCTGAAATTTGAATTCGTTATGAAGGATTTAGGGGTTGCATCCAAAATTCTTGAGATAAGTATTTCAAGAGATAGACCTGATCGTTCTCTTTTTCTATCTAAAAAGCATTTCCTTTAGAAAATTGTATCCAAATTTTCAATGCACCTGTGTAAACCCGTCACAACTCCCCTTGCAAGCCACTTTAAACTTTCGGACAAAACTTATCCTAAAACTAAAAGTGAGAAAAGAGATTTGGCTAATCTCCCTTACAGAATTACCATAGGCTTAGTTATGTACTCAATGATATCTACCTGTCCTGACATTGCTTCCTCTATAAGCCTTCTCAGCAGATTTATGTCAAATCCCAAAAGAGATCATTGGGCTGCTATTAAGTGGCTTCTACGTTACCTGAATGGAACTATAGATCGGGGTTTACACTATCATAATTGGTTTGACATTGAATTAATTGGATTTGTTGATTCTGATTTTGCAGGTGATAAGGATGGTAGAAAATCTACCACTTCCTATTTCTTTACCCTAGTGCGTAATTGCATTTCATGGAAATCCTAACTGTAGCCGGTAGTTGCCTTGTCAACTACTGAGGCTGAGTATATCGCAGTAACGGAAGCAATCAAAGAAGCCATCTGGCTTCAAGGGTTATTGAGTGAATTAAATATTTTACATTCTAAAGTTATTATTTATACAGATAGTCAAAGTTGTTTACATTTGTATAAAAATCCAGTCTATCACGAACGAACGAGACATATTTATGTCAAATACCACTTTATTAGAGAAAATGTCTCTAGTGGTGTTGTTGACATAGACAAGATTAATACTGATAATAATCCTGCAGAATTTGGTAGTAAAATAGTAAACACTGACAAATTTATGTTTTGCAGGGACTTTCTTCATGTGGAAACAATTTGACTCAAATTGAGTCATTTCAGGGATGGAAAAATATTGTACGAGGTGGAGATTGTAGGCCTCTTGTGGCCCATTTCTCCCAATATTTTTTTCCATCCCAATTTACTCCCCTAACCCAATGATGATGGGCCTTAGCCTGGAGTAGGCATTTGACCGGGTCAAGGGCTGCCCATTGGCGACCTGCTGGCGACCCCTCGTTTTATTCCCGCTGCCTCCTTGTTTCTAGTGAGCACACTTTCCCACTCTCTCTCTCTTGCCCGTCTCTTCATTCTGCTCTCTCTGCCTCTTTAAGTCCCATTGGAACTCTCGGTTCTTCTGCTTCTCTCCTCTCTGCGGCTCTGCCACTGCTCCTCTCTGTACCGGCGTTCTCTATGGTTCCGTCCCTTGCCGGTCTTCTCTTTCACCTGTTTTACTAGTCTGTTTGGTGTGTGTAGAGAGTGAGTCGAGAGAAAAGAGAGAGAAATAGAGAAGGAGGTAGAGCCGGTG
Organism: Catharanthus roseus; assembly: GCA_028651295.1. NCBI lineage: Eukaryota > Viridiplantae > Streptophyta > Magnoliopsida > Gentianales > Apocynaceae > Catharanthus > Catharanthus roseus. Next base: position 3,317,609 of record JAPQWS010000050.1, on the reverse strand, counting down.
ACTCTTGTCACGGCTGAGGCCATTTTTGAGGGTGTAACGTCCGATCAACCTTTCACTTACCCACGGCGCCTCGACGCGGCACTGCCGCTGCTCGGCGACCGTTCGATTGTCCGGTGACTGTTCGTTTGCACCGTCTCGGTCATCTCTTTGGTTTTTTCGCCATCGGTTTCTACTGCGGCGGTGGTAAGTGAAACATCCTTATTTTATTCTGTTTTTCTTTTTATTACTAACAGTTTGAAGTTTTTGCAGATATCTTTTGTGAAGATTTAATCTTTCTGTTTTTCTTTCCTTCCGCTGTGTTTTTCTGTTTGTTCTTGAGGTGTAATAGTAATTCGGCCCTTCATTTGTAATAGTAATTAGGCTCCTTTTTCTCAACATCTATTATTGTTACTCTGTTGAACTTGAGACTGACTTAAGCATCAAAGGTGAAACGGGGTATTAGCCCCGCTTCGGTGATTTCTTGTTTGTTTGCAGGCCTTATTGAGAGGATTGGGAATTCGAGAACCATTATTTGGCACCCACCGTGTTCTTTTTGTTAATTTCTTCTTTATTGCTTATTTACACTCACTTCTTTTTATGGCATCTAGCAATTCCCATGTTGAGGACATTCCTCTAAATCCTCCTCAATTTTTGTCAACAGCCGTTACTACTCTCCCTACACCCCCATTTGCTCAACGAACGAGAGGTGTCGATACTTTTTATCTTTCGCTCATAGCAGATGCATCCATGTTTATGCAATTGCAGCTGGATCAAATTGCACAGATGCAAACCTTCTTAGCATCTCTACAAGCAGTGTTAGCTTCTCAAGCTTCTACACATGTTTTGTACCTTCTGTGTCCATTCCTATCATAGCCCCTCCCTCGTTTACCGCATCCCAATTCCCGTACCTTCTTTTCCTTCTACCTTTGTTTTGGTGATGGCATTTCTCACAGACCAGCATCCCCCATTCCCTTAACACAAATTATACATGATTTGGTAAACCAGACTCAAATGACACCTTCACCAGCTCCTGTGTCTTGTACTTGGGATTTCTTACAACATAACCCATTATGTGAATCTTATGCTTGACAAAAGTGCCTAATGAATTTTCTCATCTGAAACTTCCGAAGTATGATGGTTCTAGTGATCCAAAAGAACATATCATGCGATTTGTTTCTCAGATGTACGTTTATAATGCTTCTGATAGTATTTGTTGCCATTTGTTTCCTAGTTCTTTGATTGGAAAGGCTCTACAGTAGTATGCTCTTCTACCACCTAGTAGCATTTATAGTTTTCGAGATGTGCGTGAAAATTCATTCAAAATTTTTCCCCCAGTCTATTTTTCGACCAACTTCTAATTTTCTGCTTAGTTTTCGTCAGCGATCCAATGAGACTGTTCGTGATTTTACGGCTCATTTCAATCTGAATGGGAATATATTTAGGGGTATTGTCATGAATTAAAAAATTAGGTTTTTTCTCGAAAACCTATTGAACAACTGCGGACGTTTCTGATCTTTTGGGTAGGATTCAATGCTTTATCCATGCTGATGATTATGTTCGTCGAAAACGGGATTTGGAGAATAAAGTTAAGGAGTTACATGGTTGTAAAAAATCCAAACCCGAGGATACTAGGCAAAAGCCTCCCATTCATGATCGGTTAGGTCTGCGAAAATCAAATGATTCACGATATGATTACACTCCTTTAAAAATTACAGATCGAATGTCCTCTAGAAGGTTGAGTCCTTAGAATTCTGGACAAACCTGCCAAAGTGTTGTCTCTCCCTAAAAATCGAAATAAAGCCAAATTTTGTCAATTCCACAAAGATCACTGGCATAATACAGAGCAATGCAATAAGCTGAAAGAGGCCATTGAACAGGCTATCTGGAATAGCAAATTGAAAGAATTTATGATGTTTCGGCAAAATGATTATCGTTGACTGATAATACCAAACGACCTTGGCATGGTGACAAGAAAGGACAAAAGCCCGATTTCTCTTCTTCAAAAAAAAGGTGATTAATATGATACAAAACTTTGGACTTCCCACTTTTAGAAAGTGGAGTCGGGAAAATCATGGAGACGACCCGTTAGTTGTGCAATGACCATAACCAGTTTCTATTAATGACACAACACACATGGTGTAATTTTTTATTGTGTCTGTCTCTTCCCCATATAACTGTATCATGGGTCGTTCAACTTTAAATCAATTCCAAGCACGTATTTCTATTGATGATTTATCTATGGAAATTCCCATGGGAGAAGAAGTTTACGTTATCTATGGGGATTAGAAAACGGCGCAAGAGTACTATTTCTGTAGTAAAGGAAGTAGGAAAAGCTACTGTAGTAAAGGAAGCAGGAAAAGCTAAGGATTCTACCAAGAACAACTCGCTTTTGAAGTTTGAGCCTGATAGGGAATATGAGTTGTTTGTTTTGGAAAATCTTCAACCAAACCACACTGTGTGTATTGGATATAATCTCCCAATTAATTTAAGGATGCAATTAGCTGAACTTTTAGTTGAATACAAAGATATTTTTGCATGATCCTCTTCTGATTTGGGAATAATTCCCTGACACATTGCAGAACACAAGTTTGGTATTCCTAAAGGAAAGAAATTAGTGTTTCAAAAGAAATGTGTAGTTGCCAAACAAAGGCATGAAATCATTTAGAAAGAGGTGCAGGAACTTTTAAAAGCTCGAATAATGAAACCCATTGACTTTTCCAAATGTTTATCCAATCCAATGGTTGTTGCCAAACCTAAGGGTGCATGGCGAGTATATATTAATTTTACAGATTTGAACAAATCCATTCCCAAGAAACTGTACCCTCTTCCCCGCATTGACGAACTTGTTGATTCTGTGGCAGGACATGAATTTCTTTCACTTCTTGACGCTTACGAGGGATATCATCAAATCCCGATGGCTAAAGAAGATATGGAAAAAACCGCCTTTATCACTGATGATGGCATTTATTGTTACATAAGCATGCCATTTGGTTTAAAAAATACTGGAGCAAATTTCCAAGAAGGCATGAACAAAGCTTTTGAAGGTCTCATCGGGGTAACTATGGAAATTTACGTTGATGATATCATTGTTAAATCCAGAACCAAGGCTGCAGCTATAGCAGACTTAAGACAGGTGTTTGAAAGGATCTGGAAAATTGGAATGAAATTGAATCCCAAGAAATGCACATTCAGCATTTCATCTAGAAAATGTTTCGGTTACATGGTTTCTCAGCGGGGCATCGAGGCAAACCTCGCAAAAATTAAAGCCATCCAGAATATGTTTGAGCAAAAAACTGTTAAAGAAGTTCAATGCCTGGCAAGACGAATGGCTTCTTTTGGTCAGTTCTTGCTCGAGCAGGAGAAACAGGACTCCCATTTTATTAGATTTTGAGAAATCCTTCCAAATTTGAGTGGACTCCAGTCACTTCAATGGCTTTTCAAAATTTGAAAACATACTTGTCTTCCCTCCTTCTTGTTACCCCGATAACAGGGGAATCATTGTATCTTTACTTAGCTATCACTCCCAAAGTGATTAGCTCCATTTTATGTGCTTTGCATGATAATATATGAAACCGTTTAATATGTGAGTCATGTTTTGCATGGACCAGAAGAACGTTACAGTTCTCTGGAAAAACACATATTTTGCCTCATCATCACAACAAGAAAACTGAAACCATATTTGCAAACACATACTATCATCGTTTTAACTAACATTCCAGTAAGACATATTTTACATAGACCCGACATATGGGGTAGAACTTTCAAATGGGTACTGGAGTTTAGTGAATATTAAATTGACTTCTCTTCCTGAAAGACCATTCAAGGTCATGCTTTAGCCGATTTTCTAGTTGAATGCTTTTTTCCTAATGCAGCAAGTAACCATCAACTAGCAGCCCAAATTTAATCTCTCGAAACTTGGATACTTAATGTGGATGGTTCCACCAAGGAATAGACCAAAGGAACATGTCCATGTTGGAGGATCTCGAGGGACACTAATATACATAAGCCATGAAGTTTTTATTTCCCGTTAGCAATAACGAAGCTGAATATGAGGCATTATTACCCGAGCTACGGATGGCCAAGAGTCTTAAACTCACTCATATTTTTTTCCAGAGCAATCACAAGTTGTTATTGGGCATGTGACTGGCATTTTTAAAGCAAAGAAGGACAACATGCAAAAGTATTTACTTTGTGTACAACGCATACTTTCTGAATTTTCTAATGTGGAATTTGAGAAGGTTCTTGGAGAGCAAAATACAAAAGTAGATATGTTATCCAAGATCAGTGCTGGTGAACACATTGAAGGAACATGGCTGGAATCTTTGTCAAGAAAAAGTATTTATCTAGATGTTTGTATGATCAAAGAAGCAGAAGATTGGACAACACCTATTCGAGAGTTCATTTTACATGAAAAACTTCTAGAGGATCCCACACAGGCAAGAAAAATACGCACCACTTTCGCTTGATATGTTTTAGTGGATAATCAGTTATACAGAACTATGGGAAACTGGCCTCTACTTAAATGTGCCAATGTGGAAGATGGTCGTTATGTCCTTAGGGAAATCCACGAAGGAATTTGTGGATCTCACATTGGTGTTAAAGTCTTAGTCACAAAGGCCATGCGTTATGGATATTTTTGGCCTTCTATGAAAGAAGATTCCATCAATCTAGTTAAGGCATGTACCAAGTGCCAGATACATTACCTGATTCTATTTGCACAATGGGGTAGACTTATTGGGTCTATTTCCTAAAGCCGCTGCTGGGAAGAATCATTTAGTTGTGGCCATAGACCACTTCACCCGATGGATCGAAGTTAAGCATTGGCAACTATCACTGCATGAAAAGTCCGAAAATTCTTTTATGAGGATGTTATATGTCTATTTGGTATCCCCAAAATTCTGGTATCTGATAATGACAAACAATTTGATTCTAAGGAATTTAAGGACTTTTGTGAGAAACTTGGGATTGAGCAGCATTTCACTTCTGTCGTGTATCTACAAACAAATGGGGCCACTGAAGTTGCTAATTGTACCATATTACACGGATTAAGAAAACGTTTGGATGAAATGAAAGGTCAATGGTGGGAGAAGTTACCCAATATTTTTGGTCTTATAGAATAACTGCTCCCATAAGGGCAATCGGGGAAACATCCTTCAATCTCTGTTTCGAAGTTGATACCACGATTCTGGTAGAAGCTGGAATAAGTCATTGCATAACATTGCCTTTAATGAATATTTAGTTCTTATTGATGAGCTTTGGGAGACGGCTACTAAACGAGATGCTCATTACAAATAGTAGGTAGCTCGATACTATAACTCTAAAATTCGACCTTCCCAGAAAAAAGAAGGCGATCTGGTCTTAAGGAAAAACGAGGTCAGTCAGGTTGATCCCAACAGGAAATTAGACCCTACCTGGGAAGGCCCTTACCAAATGATCAAAGTGAATGGTAATGAGAGTTATAAATTACAAGATTCAGAGGGAAAATTTCTAGCTAAAACTAAGAATGATCTCAACCTACGAAAGTTTTTTTTTCTTAGTTTCTCTTTGTGTATTTAATCTATTATGATATATTCAAAGTTCAAATACATCTTTTATATACATTCTTTTATCATTCAATAGACACTTTATATATATATACACCAAATCTTGGTTTCAACATCATTATTAGTTTTTTCTCATTGGGCATCCCATATTGATTACTTTTCAAAAGTAACATATGCCCGTTATCTAGTTCATTACACAAACAAAAAAATTGGGAGAAGGGGGGAAGGGGGGAGAGAACGAGATATCACGTATATAATTGCTGAAACATGGCATTTTCAAAAGTTTCTCTTTTCATATATATATATATATATATTGACCCAACGATCATATTCCTATCTATTACAAAAAATAAAAGGAAACAATGAAACAAAATAACATAAGCTTTTGTCATTTTTTCTACCTATCAGGCGGCCCACGCTGATAAGCCCTAACATCTACGTTTACCAATCCCGATGTTTAGGGATTGTAAACCATCACATTACCCCCACTCAGTAGGGTCCACATTTTCTTCTCTATTTTTTAAAGAAAAAATTATTTATTGTAGGTTCACCATAGCCCATTTCCTCTTGTGGCTCTTCTCCTCTTTTCCAATGAGTCTATCCAACCTAAGGAAATACTCGAAATTAGGATAGCACCTACAAGATATTTCTAAGGGCTCTTCAAATAATCTATCAAATAGGTCAATGGCCTCCTGTGGAGCAACGATATTCCTGGCCGTTTCTTTAAAATGTCCATCTTTGATGTCTAATTTATATGACAAATCATGGACATCAAGCTCCATTTGTACAGCCCCTCCGCGTAAGCCCATGTACACCTTCACCATAGATAGAAATATTCAAAGAATAACTCTCGATGACACCTTAAAATTTCAAGCAATGACAAATTTAAATACTTTTGTCCTTAATGAAAGTGTGTCCATCACAACTTTAGTGCCGGATCATTAAGTCTGAAGTGCATGGCTAACGGAGTATTGTGGGGAATTTCTTTTCCCTCTATTATTGCAAAATGGTGACTCATTTCTTCTAAGAAGAATATCAAAATTGTTGAGCATAAAAATGGCAATTTAGAATTTGGCGTTTGAGTAGCAGTTCTTCACTTTTTATAGTGGTAGAAGGCCTTAATGGATGTATATGAACGGATGCATTCATTTACCTCCTTTTCTCTACCTTAAGTTTTTCATTAATACTTTTGTGCAACTTAAACGGCTATGATTAATCCTATTATGCCACGTGTACTACAGATCATTTAACACACTGTGATTACAAAGCATCAACTTTTGTCGTCTTTTAACCCATATTACTGACTAAACGGCGTTGTCAGCTTGATGGTAATATTGTTGATGGCTCAATGACGTTTTAAAAAAGCTAAATCAGTTTTCTTTTGCTGCCTTTTTAGGTCTATTCCTCCTTCTTCTGGGGAAGCAAATAGAGTGAGGGGTCTAGCTTAATAGGGCAGGTGGTGACAATTGAGAGGTTGTCAGCCGAGTTAGAAGCTTTGAAAGGCCAGTACTTGAGTTAGAGGAGTAGGAGTACAAGTTGAGAAAAATGACTGTATGGAAGTGCAAGTGAAGAAAGCCCTTTTAATTGGCCTTGGCCGAGGGGATACGAGCTTGCTTTGGGCCGAAATTTACCAGTGTTTGTTTTTCTTGGCAAAAAAGAAAGGTCCCTAGAAGTACCATGGTTACTCTACAATTAACTATTGTACACATGCAAGTATATGGAGTTTAGAAAACCTTCGATTTTCACCAGTTTCTAAGCTTTTGGTATTAACCAGATACATAGGTCTAGGAACTTATTACAAAAGTTGAAAACCTAAGGGTGGCTGAGGCTTCACCCTCTACTTGGATATAACAAAACCACCTGGAAGCTCACTTTCCACTAATTTTTTTCCCTTTGTGGATCCACCTTGTTTTTCCAAGGAAGTGTTACTTATTCTAACCCCGCAGTTGTTGCTACCATTTGTTTTGTTGACGTTGGTGCTTCCGTAGTACCCACATATTCCATGATAGATTGTTCTCCAGATACATCATGATCGGGAACCTGACCACTTCTTGATAGCTCCACGATTAATCTTCCAACATAGTCTGCTGATTCTTGGACATTCATAGAGGGTATATCTGGGAAATTAGTTCTAGAACGTTCTGTGCTATTATCTTCTTGACCTTTCTCCACCTCATTTGTTGGTTTTTCGGGGAATTCATTATGGACATCTGTTCGTGACTTATCTGATTCGGACACAGCTCTCTTATCAACCTCCGTCGTTATAGGATTCATGGTATCCTCATTTTGATTTCCCTAACTATCTTCGACAGGTTCCTCTTGACTTCCTCTTTCTCTTGATGGTGTTTCTTCGTCATCAACACATTCATTTTCCTCCTCCATATTCTGTTCAGTATCCCAAGGAAATACCAGATATTCGACATCTTTCTTATAATATGCCTCGACCACGGATGGTAGATTTATATCAGGGTATTCTTTTCGGATTTCATCAATAAGTTCTGTCAATGAGAAGCTCATAACGGCATATACAAATCTAGGAACTATTCCTTTCCTTTTTCTGACTTAAAAAATTTTCAATTATCTCTTCTTTTAACCTCGTCAAAATTTTTCTTTCTTCATCAACCCATTCGGACAGTTCTAATGATAGGAAATCATTTTCTTGTTTCCTTTATTATGCTTTGTAGTTTCCTGATGAGCTTGTGCTAGCAATTCATTCAAGCTTTCTATCTTCCCAGCTTTAACAGTACACTCATTCATCAATCGCTCATTAATTTCTGACAAATTGGTATTTGTTTCTAATAATTGCATATTCACTGTTTCCACATCAACAATTTTCTTTTCCATCACCTTTACTCGATCAAGTGCAATCACTCTTTCCCAGTGTACTTTCTCCAATTGCTTTTTATATTTATCAGCCAACTCTTTTTGAGCTATCCCATTGATAGTTATTCAATGGGTAGCTTCATTCATTATATTCATATTCTGCACTTACAAATATCCACATAAGACATCCTATTTATTAAAGCAAACAAGCATTCTCCTACATACATAAAATATTTACATGCATACTGTTTGCAAAAAATGTATCAATCATTTCTTTGAGATTCATATTTGGAGCAGTTCACATACCTAATGGAGCCAAACTTGACTCAGCAATTACTTTTTCCTTTCTCCCACTGGATCTTCTTCTTTTCACCGTAGTTGACCAACTCGGAAAATCCATCGTACATCCTTCCACAGGTTCTTCTCGTTCTATATGCTCCAGCAATCATCTCTTTGTTAAGACATTTCTTGTTCTGGACCTTCCAAAAATACTTCGTCTCTTAACATCTGAGACAATCGTGATTTCTTCTTACCCATTTCCATTTCTGTTATTTTTCTTTTGCCAGTCACAGGTATTTCCAACTTCTTTCCTTGTTGTTGGTTTCGTTATCGGGATTTGTATCTCTACGGTACCTGTTGCTTTCTTTTCTTTTCTTTTTGATCTTTCCTCTTGTCGTTTTTCCAATAGTTCGACTGATGGTCGTTCTCCTGATAAAAAGACATATTAGTTACAAAATATTCTACAATTCTATACTATTTATATACATCATAGCCATTTACCTTCGGTCTCTGCCATCAGGGGTGGCACTTTTAGTTTTGTTGTTGATTCTAGCATGCTCTGCAACATCAGCTTTCTTGTAATTCCATAATCCATATTAGGCATTCCTTGAACATTTTGCAAATACTACATATTTGGAAATTGGTTCCTAATACTAACTTAATTCATGTAAATCGCAATCCGCCCAGGAGTAAAACTCGGCAACCTTCATCATTTTCATCATCCCATTTCACTTCTCTCAGAACCATTCCAAAAGCATACCCTTTCATCACATCTATGTAATCTTTCATGAACGGCTATTCTATTTTAATCTCTACATTTGACAATGTCTTTATTATATTCCAGGGTTTATTTGCTCCCATCCTTTCTACAAAAAATCAATGTCCTTTCTACCTGTTGATTGACTGAGGCATCCTAGTTTTCAAATTTCTTGCTTCATTTGTCTTTTGAAAAGTATGCCAACCAGGATGTCTTTAACGGATTTTATGTTGAAAAATTTTGTGAACAACTCTAAACTTGGTAGCACTTCAAAATATTTGCACAACAATATAAATGCTACCGCTATACGAATCCTGTTTGGTGCAATCTTTCCTATTTCTATTCCCTAATAATTCATAATATCACGAAATAATCTGTGTACGGGTAACCGCAAGCCTGCTTTCAATTGCTCCCGGTACACTATCATCCATCTGAAGCAGCCAGTATACCTAATCGAATGGGTATACAAAATTCTTTCCTTATACCTCCAAGCTGATTATAACGGATAGTGGAAGGATACATGACAGCTCTTGGTTCGCACAAATCCGAATCATCATTAGGATTGTACCGCATAGAAACATCCGAAACCAAAAGATGTTTCTTCATAATATTAACTGATTCAGAAGATTCAACATTTGGGAACAAAATAGAACCATTCTCCTTTGAATATTTCCAGCCCCCGAGACCCAGATTATCTTTAGGATGAATTATCTTAACATCTAAAGAAGAGGAACTATCTTGTGGAGCAGCAAAATTGGAACCTTTTTTCGACAAGGGTTTTGGATTCTTTGAAAACGTGGCTTTGGAAGAAGACGTTCTGATCAAAGATATTTGAGAAGATGAAAGAAAATAGTTCAAACTCTGAGAAAACGATTCAAAGTTATAAGGAGAAAATTCCTAGATGAAAAGTGTAATACTTTGATAACAGTTAAGTGAACCAATGTCAATGAAGGATTTTCCTCTCACAATACACTAATTCGAATTTCGTCCAAATAAAAGGAATTTTTCGTGATAAAAGAATCATAATCCATTTATGGATATTTATAGAGGACATTTGATGGGATAACATATTGAATCATTTATTTGAGCTTAATTTATCAGATAATTATTTGAGTTCAGCCCATAAAATCTAGTAAACTTTATTAACAAAATATTTATTATAACACGTCTTTATAAGAAGTTCTGATCCTTCCTTAATTAAATGATAAGAGTTATATAGTAAAATGAATTTTTTATCTCCTACTATTTTTTGCTGGAAAGATTTCATCTCCTACTCAGAAATATACCTCGGCTGCTCTGTGAATCCAATCTCCATCCTCCAATGGAGAAAAAATAAAGAAATCAGTGGGTTTTTTTTTTTTTTAATTTTTTTATGGAATAGAGAAATCAGTGGTCACGTTGACATATTTAAGGAAACATAATAAGATTCAGTATTAAAAAAGACAGAGACTGTTAATCCAAGAGAATTCAGTTCACAGATGGGTCCGTTCACCGGAACAACCATCAAACAACAAAGGTCGAAAAGAGAGAGGGTGGGCTCCCTCTCCACCGCGTTTGTCTACGTAACAGTGGAGGTTTCATTTGGTGAAGTAAACCCCACCCCCCAAAAAAAAAAAAAAAAAGAGAACAAGAAAAAACCCGGAATAAAGAGAACAAACAAAACCTTTTGTCTGTCTCTAGTACTTTGGACTTTGGAGGGGAATGAATAGTGGCTACTAGTAGCAAGCAATCTTTTGCATCACCTGCAACGTTTCAGATGGCTCCTTCAACTCCATAGAAGTCCATGATCGCAGAGATGACAGGAAAAACTCTCCAAAAAAAGATGTTCTTCAGGTTTTTTACTAGATTAGCAGCCATGATATTACTGGTTTGCCTTGAAGTTACTGTTTCTGGAGCTATTACTCTATCGAACAGGGAAGGCAAGTCATGTTCAAAATTGAGGGTTTAGTATGAATGATTTCAGCACCTGATTATCCCATTGCTTCTTTTAAGTTACAAATATAGTATTAGATAATTATGCATGCTTGGTTATTTATTCTTTTAAGTATTTCTTGGATTTTTCCCCTCAATTTTATTCTCTTTAAGTAAATTATTTGTTTGCGCAGTTGAAGCTTTGAAGAAAATTGGAAGCGTATTAGGGAAGACTGATTGGAATTTCAGTGTAGATCCATGTAGTGGAGAGAAAGGATTTGACAATTCAGTTAGTTGTGATTGTTCCTTTGCTAATAACACTTTGTGCCATGTTATTGGAATGTAAGTTTTCATCTACTCTGAAAATCCACTTCTGTTATCAATTCTTATTCTTCGAGTAATAAAAGACATTCCAATGTTCCTTCAATTTCATACTCTGATTTCCTTTTACACTGTTTCTGATGATTTATGGTTGGTTTGGTTATGTATATATTTCTCTTGATTGGGAGAAAACACGGTATTCGACTTTATTGTTTGAAATACTCTCTGCTTCCTTCTGCTGCATCTTGACAGACTTTTAGAAAAGATTGTCTGATTACGCAAAGACATTAAAGATTTTTTTGACATTGTCTGTTTGCAGAGCACTCAAAGGACAGAATCTTTCAGGATCATTGCCGCCAGAGTTGATCAGGCTGCCTTACCTTCAAGAACTGTAAGTCTATGCATCTTAGAACCAATCTGACTGCCTCCTGTGCAGTATCCGCCAGAAAGCCACACTCCCAGAAAAGAAGTATACATTTCCTGTTTTTCCTTTGTTTCTTCTATACCAGTGGAATCACCCTGCTATGTGCTATTTTATGCTGTGCGCCCGTAATAGCTCACAAAGTGCACATAGAAAATCTTGGGTCTCAAATCCCAATGGTATAGTTGGAAATTAACTATTATTCTTTTATTTCGGATTTTGATGTCTTGGTTTTCCAAAATATGTTTGTATAGGGACCTCAGCCGCAACTACCTCAATGGTAGCATCCCTCCAGAATGGGGTTCAACAAAACTCAAACTCATGTATGTTATTCTTCTCCTGCTGTGCTCTGATTTTTCTTTGTGTTACAAAGCACATCTTGCTTTAATTAGTACCCATGTTTTCTTTGCAGTTCCCTCTTGGGAAACCGTATATCAGGACCAATACCAATAGAACTTGGAAATATTACCACACTTACAAATCTGTAATGACTTCTACCATTCTTGTTCTTTCACTATATTGCTGGGCATGTAACGTGAGTTCTCCCCCCTCCCTCCCCTTTTTTTTTCTTTGGTTAAATATTGATAGGACTCTCAGTAGCAATCTGTTAGAAGGAACTCTTCCTCCTGAGCTCGGCAATCTGCTTCACATAGAGAAATTGTAAGAGCCTGCTACTGACTTCATTTGGATGTTAAAACTTGAACCATGGTTTACATGTGAAGTTAAGCATTGCTGTATTTACGTCTAATTGTGTTATATAAGTTTCCTTGCATTTATAAGATCAAGAATAAAGAATAAAACCCTTTTGGTGGATGTTTGCAGAGACTTCGCCTCAAATAATTTGACAGGGGTGTTGCCCTCCACCTTAGCTAATTTGACCAAGTTGAAGGACTTGTGAGTCAGTTTTAGTTTCACTTTATTGAGGCTCAGTTACTCTTGTGCTTAATCAAATTTTGTTAACTGCTTTAAGATTCACTACGTGACTAATAATCTGAAAATGCAGTCGGGTTGGTGATAACCAATTCTCTGGGAGCATACCTAATTTCATCCAGAAGTGGACACATCTTGAAAAGCTGTATGACTATTGATCCTTTCTGAAAATCTGTGTCATTCCCACCTTTCTCGTCTGGTTATTATCTACCACTTTCCAGTAGCTGAAATCTGATTGTCGCAGGTTCATTCAGGGCAGTGGTCTAGATGGACCAATCCCCTCTGCCATAGCTTCACTGACAGAACTCACTGATCTGTAAGCTGAAATACAATACGTGCTAGTTATGTGGATTTGAAATGGAGCAAATGGAACATGTAGTTGGTTGATGGCTTAACTGCATTTTTCTTTTTGAAATATTATAAACAGGAGAATCAGTGATGTGAAGGGCAACTTCTCAAGTTTTCCTCCACTTAGTTCTGCAAAAAATATGAACACACTGTGAGTCTTATGCTATTATGTTACTTTGTTGAGAGAACCAAAGAATCATTTAGCTTGACCTGACTGGAAGATGTTATTTAGTATATTGAGGAGTTGCAATATTGACGGGCCATTTCCACTTTATCTTGGCTTGATGAAGAACTTGGAAGTCTTGTGAGTTAGTTTGCCTTTCTTTCAGTTATGAAGTCCGTATTCCATCTCAATAGAAATTTCATTTTTTGTGAAAGCTGAATTAGTGAACTTTGACTGGTATCCAATTTGTTTTCTATTATTCTTGTCATTTATCTTTTCTGGTATTTTATAAAAGAAATGTTAGACTTTATAAAAGGGAACGATTTTACTGTCTTTTTTTTTTTTTAAAAAAAAAAAAAAAAAAATTCTCGCTGCTTCTCTTACAGGGACCTTAGTTTCAACAGTATAAGTGGACCAGTTCCTAGCAGCTTCGTTGCCTCACCAGATATCCATTTCATGTGAGTATTTTGATTACTGAATATTTACAAGTGTTAACAAGCTGTAAAGAACCTAACCATAAGATAAATGAAGTGCAAGCTAAACAGCTAATGCCACTGAATATACTGTCCCATGGATTGAATGATGATTTCTTTCAAATGGCCATAGAAAGGTGTTCACTCATTAGACAGCTTCCAGCTAGCCTTGCACTTCCATACTCTAGAAAGGTCAAACCTCTAGGTGGCAAATGGTTTATCTCATCAGCTTAATGCAGCTCTCAGTACAAAAGGACAATTTTGACTCATTAGCCCCAAGACGTATGAACTCTCTTCTAGTTAGAGAATGAAATCTGCTGCCATGTCCAGCCAATTGATCTTTTGTTTAAAGAGTCTTTTGAAAAACTGAGAATAAAATGAAGGTGTCTTTAGGGGAACAAAAAAGTTGGGAACCAAGGAAACAATCTTTGATTGTCTTCGTTGTTCCCAAGCTGCTTCAGGTTGTGACTTTGATCTTCTCATCCATGTGCTAGACCATCTGATCCATTTGGAATGGACGAGAACTAAACCTGGCCATGTTATCTCTTTAATATCTTTTAGCTTTTCCCCTTTATAAGATCTCTAAATCCATCTGATATTACAGCAACTGTTGCTTTTAAAATTTTCTCACCATTAATTGCAAGACATCTGATATTGTGGTTACAAGAAAATGCTAAAATATACTATTAATCAGTTTTCTTTTTTCCTAGTTATTTGACTAGCAACTTCCTGACTGGAGCAGTACCTCATTGGATGGTGGACAGCAAAGCTAACATGTAAAGTTCATTTTCCAATAGTTTCAGAATGAATTCCATATAGTGGTTCAATATTGCTTTAGTTCATAATTATCAATATTTATCCTCCCATCAGTTGTTCATTAAATGCAGTTGAGTACACCAAGTTCCCTTCTCTATAAACGTTTTGATTTCTGATGTTTTTACATTTATTTTTGTGGTCTCTATGTGGAAAGATCTCTTTAGTCACAGCTCTATAGATTCAAAGCCCTGAATCACAGATGGGTATTATTTTTCTGTTCCTTGTTTGGTTGGGTGTTCATTATATTCCAAATTAGGTGTTGGCTGACAACTCAGATAATTATAACTGTAACCTGTGTAGTAAAATACAGTCATGGTTGAAGAGAAGTTTTAACTTAACACTAACAAAAGAAAGTCAACTGTAAGCATCTGCAGTATCTAGCCAGCTTCTAGGGTGTCATGACCTGTCAAGGATGAAACAACATTTGTTGTATTCAATTCTTAACATTATGACGGCTAATGTTTTGAATTCTTAACCAGTGACCTTTCCTACAATGATTTTACTCCGGGAAGTTCCAAGGCCTCAACTTTACAAAAACCAAACTTGTAAGTTTACGTTGAGCTCCTCAAGTTAAATGCTACTTTGGGTTCTGTTCTACTATCTAATATTTGCCGTAAAACTTTATCAGGAACATGTTCAATTCAGAGGGCAACCAGATGTAAGTTTCTGAACCCATATTCAGCCAACACTGGTTTTACCAGTAACTTTAATATGAGGGGAATGGTTTTTCTTCCATATGAAATTGCTGTATCCTCCAATATAATTCTGACAACTTTGGGGGACTTTGTTGTTCTCCAGGAGCACTCATTCATGCTCACAGAACTCTCGTCGTCCACAGTGTGAGTTTAAATCTCAACAGTTTCTTTTCTTTAAACGATTTGTTTTAGAGATATGTGTTACTTCTGTTTGGATATTACCAACAATCTTAGATTCTTTTTTTTTGAATAAAATATAACCTAGAAGAGCATAAAGCTCTCCGATTGAAAATTTATCCTTTACATTTTACTGTTGTTGATTCCTTAGTTTAAGTTACTCTTTGCAATATCATTAACATGAATTCCGAAAAGAAAAAGCATTAACAGACATTTAATGAAGAATTTGAAAGTGCCTATGAGTTCAGAATTATTTACCAGGAAATATCGCAAGCAGAAAGCATTATTTTGCAGTTGTAGGTAGTTCTAGGAATTCAAATTTCTGAAAGGATACCTCAGAGAGAGGGAAATGATGGCAAAAGATGGAACAATCATCAAATATGAAATACTCGTTCATCTCAAGACCTAGCTAGATAAGCTTATATTTTCTATTATATTGTAGTTAATTTCTTTTATTTCCACTTATTTTCTTCACAGTACTCGGACAGATGGACTTTACATTAAACCTCTGGAAATAACTCCAGTTGATTTCTGTTCTCCCGTATGTTTGTGGTTTTTCTTGATCTGTTTGTTAGATTATTTTCTATCTACTTTCCAGAGAAAGTATTGAACAAGCGAAGATTATTCAATCAATAAAATAAAATAAAAGAACAATTGAAGACATTTCCATATTAACTTGCTTTATACCTTCAATCATTATCATAAGGAACACTTCCAAGCTTCCAGCAATAATTTATCTATATATCACATGCAGATTGCAAAGATAAAAATCAGTAATCCAGGAAATACTTGCATAATATTGGATAGTTGTAGTCTTCAGTTTCTTATGTTCTTGAGTTTCTACTCATATGTAATCTCTATAAAAAATTCTTGAGTTTCTACTAATGTAAGTGTTTAATTGTTTTTCTCAGACTGGTACTCTCTTCATATAAACTGTGGTGGAAAAGAGCATGAGGTTGGTGGCAAACATTTTGAGAATGATACAGAGGTTGGAGGATCTGCAAATTTCTTCCAGAGTTCAACTAACTGGGCTGTCAGCAGCACAGGTCATTTCTTGGATGATACAAGAACGGATTCTTATACTGTGACAAACAGTTCAAGAATCTCTGGGAACAGTCCCGAGTTATACATGAATGCACGACTTTCCCCCCTTTCACTGACTTATTATGGATTCTGTTTGCTAAATGGAAACTACACAGTCAACCTTCACTTTGCAGAAATCATGTTTACTGAAGACAGAACATATAGCAGCCTTGGGAGGCGCATATTTGATATCTATATTCAGGTATTATCTCCCTTTAGAATAGTCTCCCCAGATGGAAGTATTTGGATTTGTATGATGATAAGAACAAGAGGAAAGAGTAAGAAGAATTAGTAGATAATTGAAGTAGATGCAAAGTATAAATGTCACCTAGTTTAGTCATAAGTTCTGGTTTTTATATATCTCAGTACTGAATACTTGTTTGTTGATCGGTTATTGGAATATTTTTCATCAGGGAAAGTTAATGCTGGAAGAATTCAACATCGAAGATGAAGCAGGGGGAGTCAATAAGCCCATTATTAAACGTTTTCCTGTAAAAGTAATTGACAATACATTGAATATCCGCTTCTACTGGGCTGGCAAAGGGACAATGGATATGCCAGTCAGGGGAGTGTATGGTCCTCTCATATCAGCAATTTCTGTGGATCCTGGTAAGCTTGCGGTTGACTGGGCTAAATCCAATTTCAGAGAGAGAGAGAGAGAGAGACTTAATTGTTTTATTCTTTCTTTTGTTCTTTGGAAAGATTCAGATTATATCACTTCTTTTCTTGCATGTCTCTCCCAGATTTTACACCACCAGAACATCGAGATGCCCTGTCAGCAGGCGCTAAAATTGGGATTGTAATTGCAGTGCTGCTCATAGTCTGTTTTCTTAGAGTTATTCTTAGGCTGATATGTTCTCTTTGTGATACTCTAGGAAGAGGTAGTGACTTCTTTTTCTTTTTCTTTCCTTATTTATTATTGAGAAAATAACTAAAAATGCCCTTGAAATATTTACGTTTAGTCAATCCTGTCCAAAATCTTCTTTAAGATACATTTTCCCTAAACTCCTTCTGGGTGCCGATATGCTCTTGAGCTTCGGAATCCTGCCATTTCGGCCGGCTAATGGACACGTGATGGGCACATGACACGTTGTAGAGGGCCAGATTTTGACAAATGAACGGACAAATTTGCGCTTCTACAATGTGTCATGTGCCCATCATGTGTCAATTAGCCAACCAAAATGGCCAGATTCCGGAGCCTAAGGGCATAAACGACACCCTGTAAGTAGTTTAGGGGTAAAATGTGGCTTAAAAAAGATTCATGTGCCCATTAGCTGGCCAAAATGGCTGGATTCTAGAGCTCAAGGGCATAAATGGCACCCCAAGTAGTTCAGGGGTAAAATGTGTCTTAAAAAAGATTTCAGGCATGACTGGCTAAACTTAAATAGTTTGAGGGAATTTTTGTTTATTTTCTCTTTATTCTTTTGGAGATTGCATTGTGTATACGATGCTGCATGAATGAAATATCTATAGTGATTTCATTTCCAGGTAGGTATTAGCAACTTTTCTCGAACACAGAACACTAGCCTAAAGATCTGTGCAATGCATGAAAATGTAAATCTACAAATGAAAATGATGACCCTTTTTAATAGTTCTAAATTACTTTGAAGTCAAACTGCAGTCGCTCAAGCTTTTTTTCTTTTTCTTCTTTTGTTTTGTTTTTGGCAGCTTTTTGGGCCCTCCAACTGCTTTGGATCCGCATAATTATTCAAAAAACCAGTTTCAAATTAGTGGGTAAGTGATGATTGTTTTATTCCGGTATTAGATATCAGTTCTGTATTTTGTACTATTTGATTGATTGTAAACCTTTGTGGCATGATGGCGAGTGATCTCACTTATGATATCATTAGTAAAGTCATTACACAATCATTGATAGGAAGGCATAATAACAATATCGTTTCAGAGTAGAAAATTTTGCCTCGCAAACAACTCAACAAAGAGTGAGTTAGGTTGGAGATAGATATTATTATTACCAAAATGGGGAAAAAGAAGACCATCACGTGAAAAGCATGTACTTAAAAACGAATCTAGAATAGTGAAATTTTGTATCTTGTCAAGTAAGAGTTAAATTGGAAAAAGATCAAGGCAGCAAACTCAAAAGAAGAATCACAAAGATGTAAAATATAAACATACTTAAACTATTTTAAATTAGAAGCAGTGAGGAAAATAACAAGCATGACTATAGTCACAAAAAAGTCAATTGCAGAGGGGAAAAAATAGAAGTCCCAAGACATAAAAGTTTAGCGAAAGAAACAAACAGCAGAAAAGAAAATCCACCGACACTTGAAAATGTTGAATGAATTGTCAGGAAATCAAAACATGGCACCATCTCAAAATAACTATTAGAAAGAGAAAGTAAGAAGATAATCCTATGCATTGATTTAAATTTTGTATATTTGGATTGGTTTTCAGTTTGAAATTTTTTGCACTGGGACACATTTAATCTGTCTAGATTGTGAGAGTTCATTTATAGGCTCAGCAATTTGCAGAGGAACCCACTTACTAAGATCCGTTTATTTTGCAGATTCTAGGATTTTTAATGTGCAAACTTTCTCATTTACCTTGGAACAAATAAAAGCTGCCACCAATAATTTTGATGTTGCTAACAAAATTGGAGAAGGCGGTTTTGGCTGTGTCTACAAGGTAACATAAGGGCACAATTACCTTCCCCAATTTTTCTATATTCTGAATCATGCTTATTTTTTAACTTGCCTTGTATCTTAATTTAAGGGCAATCTCCTAAATGGCCAAAAAGTCGCAGTCAAGCAGCTTTCTTCCCAATCAGAGCAGGGGAGCCGTGAATTTGTGGCTGAAATAGGGATTATTTCTGGTCTACAACATCCTAATCTTGTAAAGCTCTATGGATGCTGCATTGAGGCAAACCAATTGATACTTGTGTATGAGTACATGGAAAATAATAGCCTTGCTCATGCACTTTTTGGTAAATTTAGCTGCAAATGTTTGAATAAAGTGCTAATCAAGTTTTAGGACAACACTACCTGTTTTTTTGACTGATTGTGTCTCTATTCCTGGTAACGTACAGGACCGGAAGAACACCAGTTAAAACTGGATTGGCCAGCGAGATACAATATCTGTGTTGGTACTGCAAGAGCTTTAGCTTTTCTTCATGAAGAGTCAATATTGAAGATTGTCCATCGAGATATCAAGTCAACCAATGTGCTACTTGATAAGAATTTAGAACCCAAGATATCTGACTTTGGTCTAGCCAAGCTTTATGAGGAAGTGAATGCCCATACGCGGACTCGTATTGTTGGAACCTTGTAAGTATCATGGCATTTATTCTAGGGAGAGGGAACTCGTGTACTATTTAGGGAGAATTACAGGGATCTCATGGGAACTTAGTGGTTGTTTTCTCTATCCTGACTTATTTATTAATTTCAGAGGGTATGTGGCACCTGAATATTTTATGACAGGCTGCTTAACTTACAAAGCAGATGTCTATAGCTTTGGAATTGTCCTTTTGGAAATTGTCAGTGGGAAGAGAAACACAAGGATGCCAATGGAAGGTTTCACCTGTGTTCTTGACTGGGTAATTTTCACTGTATTTCATTTCATTGTCATTTTTAATTGCAAGTCAATTCTTGATTTAGGTCATGTTCTCAATTACTTAAAATAAGCTGTTTTTTAGCTTAGTATAAACCATGAGTGTTTTTGAGATATTCTCAATTGCTTATGACATCTGCTTTTAGCATAAAAAAAGAATGAAAAAAGCTCTTTTGAAAAGCTACCTAAAAGTGCTTTTCAAACTGATGCTTTTGCTTATTGATTTTATTAAATATGAAAATGTTATATTAATTTTTAAAACATTTTTCTTCAAAAGTAATTTTTTTTCAGCAGCTTTATAACACTTCAGCATTCGAGCAATCGAGAATGGGGCCTTGGTTTCTTTTGTTGGAATACCCATTCTGGACAAACAATTGCTCATTCAGTAGTTATGTAGCTTGCACAGATGAAGCTATAGCTTTGCGCATTCTGCTATATACAATCTCCATTGCATTCATTACACATGGAAACAGCATTTCTTATGCTTAATGTGCATTCTGCCCTCACATAAACTCTAATCTAGTTACTGTTTTTTCCTGTAGGCTCGTTGGTTGGAGATGGAAGGGAAATTATTGGAGCTGGTAGATTCAAGACTCGGATCAGACTTTAATCGTGAGGAGGTTATGTTGACGATAAATGTGGCACTCCTCTGCACCAATCAGTCACCTGATGTTAGGCCAAGTATGTCAGAGGTGGTGCAAATGCTTGAGAGCCTAACAGACCACAGCGTGCGGGAGAGCGAGGAAATGGCTAATCTATTCGTAGTAATAGAAGCAGGTGAGAGACGGCCGATTACCATGTCAGCTGATATACCAGAAAACGCAGAAATTATGGAGAATGATATCCAGGAGATTCAGGACGGAGAAGAGCAAGCCCCCCAGGAAGTGCATGGTATAATCGGGGAAGCAGAGAAGGTAGTTGAGGTGAAAAGATCATCATTACTTCCCTTTGAAAGAATCAAACGCGGAGTTAAGCGGTTGGCTGGTAAAGCGAAGTTTAGGGGTTTAGGCTGGACCCGTGGGGTGGCACGTAAAGGGGAGAGAAGCATGCTGCCGAGTAATGGACCAAAACACTGTAGCCATGGTTGAACCAAAACACTCCTTCAGCCTTCAGCTTCAGGCAGACTCTCATCAAACTTCGGCAATATTAACAAGTTTTGCGTCTAGCCTTGGGCTAGACTTCCTCTTGACGATTTCTGTGGTTGATGGTTAGCTTAACATAGGACTTACGAAAAACATATTTAAGGTACTTTAACTCATCATGGTGCTGGATATTGAAGAAAGGACTACAGTGGGATGGTGTGCCAGTTGCTCGTAGCAGTCCCTCCCTCTCAACCTTCACTTGCCTGGACTTTTACGGTGAACTCCATGTATCAATTGGGTAAGCATACGAAAGCTTCAAGGTCTACAACATCTTGATCTGACTCTATATCTAACTCAGAAAAGGATAAACTTCGTCCTACGGCTAGTTCTTTGCTCTATAACAGAACTTTGGCTGACACGACAAGGATGTTTGGTGTAAGTTGGTTGCAATGTCATGTTAGACTTCTTTCTTTGCACCAACTTTAATGGAGCATTCTGCTGGAAGCTTGATTTGTCATGAAGAATGGCGATACATATTTTGAGAAGCGGTGCATGCTTTATGATTTTGGCAGAAGAGGATTTTTTCCCCAAGTGAACTCAGGAATCGAGCATTGGAGTTCAGTTTCATTAAGTTAGCTCTAATTTGGCTAATGTTTGATCAACGTCGAACTTTACACGAATTGTTTATGAGAAGTTGATTTGTTTTGTGTGCTAAGCTAATTTAAGAAGTTGTTTCATTGGTTAGGACTGTTTCTATTTTTATAATTTAGAAGGTCTTTTAAATTATAATTCACTTTAGAAGGTGTTCGTTGAACTTGAACTTATTTGAGATTTTTATAAAAATACTCTGTATAAGTGATGAAGGTGCACACATCCTTGGCTTTTGTGATCATCCTACTAAAAAGATTTTTAAAATTAATATTTTATAAAGAATATGTTATTTACAACCTGAATAATACTAATTGTAGTATCTTAAACCTCATTCTTACCTCTTGTCCTCTCTCTAGCTTCTCTTTTATTTACGAATTCTCCCCAATTTCTATCCAAACAAATTAATTATTTATTTAAAATACTTTGGGACAATATATGTAAAGATATAAATAAAAATTACGAGTGATACTTTAAAAATATTAATTTGAACATAAAAATTAACAATTTTTGCGGGGTAGGGTGCACTAAGGTACCCATCATAGTCTGGTAAATTTTTAAATTTTTTTTAAAGTATTATAAATTTTCAAAATTTTTTTTAAAGTATTGTAATTTTTTAAAATTTTTTAGAGTATCAGTGTTACGTATATTGTTTAAGTTGAATATTCGACTGGTATCGTAAATTCCTTTCATTAAATTTACATAAATTTATTCTTTTTTTAATGGAATATATAGGTTTATTGTCATAATTATTCTAATTATGGATGTCAATAATAATAATAATAGTAATAATAATAAATAATAATATGTACGTACTTTTAGTATCATAAATCTTGATTTTTTTTATTTTAACTTTAATCATTTATGGAGGAACTTTTTAATTGTCGAAAAGAAAGTGTTAGTCTTTACTTTTACATAACATTTATCATTTTTTTATGAAATGATGTGTTTTTCTAAAAAATACAATATTATGTATTTACAAAGCAATACTTTTAGTGTAGGTTTTTCTTATTAGATTTTTAATTTTGTGATATTTTTTAATTATCACATTTTACATTTTTTTTAAAAAATAACATTTTTTCTAAGTAAGTCTTCCACGTAAATGCACGTCTTAAACTAGTTTATATATATATATATATATATATATATTTAAAACTGGTAAATTCTATAGTACAGATATACTATTCTTCTATGAGTATGAGTTAAAGAAAGAATGAATTGGCCACTAAAAATTTACCACCTCAGCCAAACATTTTCCAAAGCTGTTTTGAGCATTGAATGAAAACTGGTTGTCATAGGTTGTCTATGGAAATGGAAATGGTAGTAAATAGCATAAAGGTGAAGGAGGTAGTTAGTTTTGGTGGTTAAAAATCCTATTAAATAAATGTGGTAATAATAAATGTTTTTAATTTTTTTCACGTAAATAATAAATGCATAATGTATGGTTTACACACATGTGAATTTGTGGTGAATGAGGTAGTAGGTATTTTTGTTTTGATGATATAAATGAGGTAGTAATTGAATTTGTGGTTAAAATAGTAATTTTATGATTGAATAAATGACTTTATTTATTTTCAACAAAAATGTAAATGAGTTAATAGTTGAATAGGTGATTAAAGATCGCAACAAATAAATGTGGCAATAATAAATGCATATTGTGTATGTTTATAAAAAAACGTAGAACGTAAAATGGTGAAAAAAAAAATAGATAAATGCCAAACAATAATTAGGGCAATGAGAACTCACTTAGATATTTTTGTCTGAAAGTTTCCTTAAATCATTATCTTTATTTGGAATAACATTTGAAATTTATAGTTATGATGGTAATGAAGGAATGGAAGTGGAGTGGTTCCAGAATATATGTTGATATAATAATTTTATCTTGCATTTTTTTGGTTATTCATATGTATATTATTTAAAAGATGTTTGTTTTATGAATTGAGGGGAAATGATTGAAAGGGACAGATAGGAGGTTGTTCCATATTAGACATAGAAAGTATATAAAGTTCGTGAAATAAAATATTTTTAAGTTAAATTTATAAATGTTCATATTTATAAGAAATATTAATATTCATAATATTTATTTTTTTGTCAAAATATTGACAATATTTATGAAGGTTGAAGGAATGTTAATTTTTATAGTGAAATTTTTTTAAAGTAATATTAGTGAATTTGTCATAGAAGTGAAATGCTTATAACTTTAAGTAGTTACAATACAATGTATAATATTAAGAATTGCTATGTATAATTAAAATAGGATTATTCTCATAAAATTTTAAATCATGTATAATTGTGTTTTTAGTTTTCTAGTTATAATCTATTTAGGTTTTTGTCACATTGATAAGTATATAATGTAAACTATTTGACATTAATAAGACATAAAATATTAGATTGTTTTCCCTACTGGAAACTTTCATGGTATCAGAGCCTTTGTCTAAATTCTCATAACGAATAGCAACAGAGAAGATGCCGGTAATGTTGATAACAACATGGTAGAAGGAAGCCATGTTCGTGGAAAGAAGAAAGATGCTTACTTTGTAGCATCCTCAAATAGTCCCGGGCTGATCATCACGATACTCCAATTGAAAGAAAACGATAAAGATAGTAATTATGCTGAATGGGCAAAAGCTATACGCTTAGCCTTACATACGAAGAAAAAATTGGAATTTGTACATGGAACAATTCCAATCCCAGAAGACCATCCGGACAAAGAAGAAGAATGGTGGGAGATTAACATCCTAGTATATTCATAGATTCTCAATACTATAGAGCCTTCACTCACATCTTTCATAAATTACTCTGAGAGGGCTAATGAATTATGGTCAGATTTAAAGGAGAGATTTTTAGTTGGAAACAGATCGCAAAAATATGAATTAAAAACGGCTTTAGCAAACTGTAAACAAGGAGGAGATTCAATAAACAAATATTATTCGCGCTTGAAGAAATTATGGGATGAGTTAGAAATTATACCCAACTCCCATCTTCAAACGACACACAATTATTAGCAACAATTATGAATGAAAGGGAGGAAGAAAGGGTGTTTCAATTTTAATGCGATTAAATAGTGCAACTTATGGCACTGTTAGATCTCATCTGATTCAACAAGATCCAATGCCAAAATTAAAGACAATTCTTGCCCAAATATGTAAAGAAGAGCAGCACCGGAATCTAGTACGAATGACAGAACATGGCGGCGACGGCGCTGCCTTTGCCGTCGTCAGAACACTCCATTCATCTTCAACCTCTAACCTATTTTGCATCCACTGTAATAGGAGTGGCCATGACATCTCAGGATGTTTTCAGCTCATAGGGTGCCCAGATTAGTGGCCCCGAAGCACTGTCCTTAGCCCAGGCAGCCGCGTGACTCCGATCATCCTCGGCCGCGGAATGTTGACTGCAGCTAAAAGCAGACCTAGACGCATCATCTCTTGAGCTCACCAAACTGGCAGAGCAGCTGGACCAAGCAGGCCGCAGCCACGACAACAGGCAGTAGGGAAAGGCGCCGACGGTTGGGCTCAGACCGTTGCTGTCCGACGCTCAGAAGCTGCAACAGAAGAAGACAGCCATGGCTGCTTCACAGCACCAACAACAGACGCAGCAGACAAAAGCAACGGGAAAGTGGGAATCTTAAACCACTTTCCAAGTTTGACCCAAGAACAATGGTCAACATTGTTGACCATGCTTAATGACAAAAATGCCACTCGCTCGAAAAAATTATCTGATACAACAAATTTATGGATTTTAGATTCAGGATGCTCTCATTATATGACCGGTAGAAAAGATTTCTTAAAATATTTAAAAATATTTACCCGTATACTATTGGTCTGCCTAATAGTGCTAATACAATTACCCTACAAGAAGGAACAGTCTCCTTAAACCCTAAACTCAAACTTCTTAGTGTGTTCTATATTCTTGAGCTTAAATGCAACTTAATTTCCTTGTCCTAATTGGCTCGAGACTCCCGATGTTTTATCACTCTTTCAGATGATTATTGTGTTATACAGGACCGTATCTCGATAAGGCCGATTGGAGTGGGTGAGCAAAGGAATGTGATCTTTTTCTACAAACATTTGCAGTTACAAGATTTATTTGCTTTTTCTAGTGAAGTTCTTGATTCTAGCACATTATGGCATATTCGACTGGGTCATTCTTCGGGATTTGTAGTAAATAATCTTTTGAGATCCTCTACGACCAAGACTGGCCCTTGTAATATCTATTTACGTGCTAAACAGACACCTAACTGTTTCCCTTTAAGTACAAATAAAGCTTCTGAAAATTTTGATTTACTCCATTGTGACTTATGGGGCCCATACTGCATCTACCATAGGAGTTTCTTTTTTTTTTTTTTTTCTTAACTATATTAGAGGATTATTCTAGAGCTGTCTGGATATATCTACTTTCTGAGAAAAGCGAAGTCGCAACTATCTTAAAAGATTACTTCGTAATGGTCCAAACCCAATTTCACAAAACCATAAAAATAATTCGAAGTGACAATGAAACAAAGTTCATCTGTCTAAAATCATATTTTTTTGCTCAAGGCACAATACACCAAACAACTGTCTCTGGTACTCCGCAACAAAATAGAAGGGTCGAACGTAAGCATTGTCATATGCTAAATGTCGCCCGAGCTTTGCGTTTTCAGGCTAACTTGCTAATAAAGTTTTGGAGGAAATGTGTTCTCACAGCCGGATATCTCATTAATCGAACACCTTCAAAGTTGTTGCACGGAAAAACTCCTTATGAGTTATTATTTGAAAAAAAAAAAACCTCATACTCTCATATTAAAAGTTTTGGGTGTTTAGCATATGTCCATGACCATGATACATCCAAAGATAAATTTCACGCCCGCAGTCGAAGGTGTGTCTTCCCTGGCTACCCCTTTAACAAGAAATGTTAGAGATTTTATGACTTGCAAAAACAAAAATTTCTTTTGTCCTGAGATGTGGTTTTTGATGAGACAAGATTTTCATACAAAGAAAAACCAGACACTTCAATTTATCCTACAGATTTTACACATTTATACAATTTTGGCGAACAAATTTTGGGCTCCAAGGAAACCTTTATACAAGATAGGGGGAGTATTGGCCCAAATACTAACAGCCTACCAGACCTGCAGAGCCTACCAGCCCAGCAGCTATGCGGCCCAACTCCAGCATTCAACTCCAGCCCACAACAGGAAGATAGCCCAGCTCGAGCATCCAATTCCAGCCCACAGCAGGAGGAAATCACACGCAGCCTAGATGCTTCGCGTGGCCCAGCTCCGCACAACCCATGCCCTTCTGTGCCGGACTCTACCTGCGGCCCAGCTTCGTGTTGGAATCCGTAGGCAAAAACAAAATAAAATAAAACTACAGAAGTCCACCAACAGGATCTGCACATACTAGAAAAACCGATTGGATAGAAATTACCTCAATGTTTTGATTGTTCGTTATGGAGGCACTGCTTTGTACGCTTCGCCCTCTACTGGTATCCACGCGACGAACTCCTCTGCAAGCGATCGGGATGCTAGCCCCTTCTGTGTTCTGAGAAAACTGTTCAGAACTGATCCTGACTATCTGGTAATCGGTTGTATTTCGGAGAGAGGAGGCTAGATACTATACCGCCGTTCTAGGGTTTAGGGTTTTGTTTTTCTTTAATAAGATAAAGGACGGCCACTAAGAAAAGGTTAAAATAACCTTTTATAGCTGTCAAAATCCTAACTGTCATCTAATGACAGTTTAATCTCGTCCGTCTATTCCTATAATCATCCAACGGTTGGATGAGTAATATTAAGTAATTAATTTCATTTATTCGATTAAATAAAATTAATTACTTATTAACTTACCAGAAAATACAATATGTAATCTGATTCCCCTTTTGTATACGTTCAACGAATTTGGACACAATCTAGATTCATTGAAAGTGGACATTATGCTCACAAGATCGTCTATGCATGTGACCCTGTAGGTTCACTTAACGTTGGCAGTGAATGTAAAATGTCCTAGACATTTATTCACAAAACATAAGCGGCCTTTAGCAAGACATTATGCTTACCCAAGTTAAGTAAATGTAACAATAACCTAGCATCATATTTAATATTTAGTTATTTTGTCACACGATATTCTAATTAAGTATAAGGCATGGATCAAGTCATCCTCATTAAACTTAATTAACCATTTACTTGATCACCAGACAGACTGTTCCAACAAATAATATTAATAACACCTTATTAATACTTATTTGAGCATGACCATGCATATTTTCCAGTCTTCCTTATCAAGGGGCCCATGGATATCTCTCTCTAAAAAGAAAGGGACAAATCCCTTTCACTATCTCCAATATTCAAGTCATGACGAGAAAATAAGCCAACCAATAGTCATAATGATCACCTAATTAAAAGTGATGTTTGACTATGTCAAAACATATTTTCTCCCCATGCAAGAAACATTAGAAACATTAGGTCAAAGGACACCAAATATAAAACTGAGAAGAAATACTTATAACTTAAACCCATGCAATATTTCTTCTTCACTTTGGGTCATGTCCAATACAATATTCTCAATATGTATTTATGAATTCATTTTATATCTCATATTCATGATCAGTAAAACTTGACCATCAATCAACTTCACACTAGTTTACAAGATGTATAAACTAGGGACAAATAAGAATAGTATTTTACTAGCTATAAGGGTTTTACTATCAAGTCACATACTTGATGACCAAGAGCATAAAATACAATTCAAAAAATACATGTTTCATAAATCATAAACGTGAGTCAATTGGTCTTAGGGCATATACTAACACTTCGTGCAGCCTAGGCCCTTCTGCGCCGGACTTTTCCTGTGGCCTAACAAACCTAAATTCTCCTAGCGGCCAAGCTCCGTCTGCTCAGTCTGGTGATGCACCGCCTGACTTCCCTTGTGGCCCAACGACGCAGCCTTCTCCAGCAAACCGTCCAGTTGCTCCATCAAGTATTGGGCCAGCAAACAGCAATCCATCAGCCCAGTTCACCCAGGCAGCGGCACCAGCAGCAACATCCAATATTGGGCCAGCAAATCCACAGGAAAACTAGTCCACTCTCAGCACTAGAAAAAGCACTCAAATTAAAACTATTCTGGTTCGACTCTGAGATTATGACTGTAATGCTATATGGAAATCTTCTATATCTCATTCCTCCCATGCTCTCTCACCCTCTCTAGACCTCTCTGGTACGTCCCTCTATCCAATAACACACTTTGTGGACTATGAAAAATTTTCTCCTTCACACAGGCATTTTTTAGCATCTGTAGCCATAGAATCCGAGCCTACCACCTACTCTGAAGCAATCTCTATTCCTCTCTGGCGCGTCTCCATGGGCCAAGAAATTAATGTACTTGAAAAGAATGGCACATGGTCCTTGACATTCTTGCCTCTTGAAAAACGTGCTTTGGGGAGTAAATGGGTTTTTCGTATTAAGTACAAAGCAGATGGCACCATCAAGCGATATAAAGCTTGCTTGGTGATTTTGGAAAATACACAAATTGCAGGTATCGACTTCACGGACACCTTTACTCCAGTTGCTAAAATGGGAACCTTTCGCACTTTACTTTCTGTTGCTTCTGCTCAAAACTCGCCTATTCATCAGATGGATGTCCGTAATGCGTCTATTCACGGAGATTTACAGGAAGAAGTCTATATGCGACCTCCACCTTGTTTCTGCCCCTCTTTCTGAGGATAGGTTTATCTTCTGAAGAAATCTTTATACGGCCTTCGCCAAGCTCCTCGGTGCTGGTTTTCGAAACTTACTACGACTCTTCGTAAGTGTAGTTTTTTTCAATATTATGTAGATTATTCTCTCTTCACATACTCTCGAGAACACGTTTTTCTCGGTGTTCTCATTTATGTGGATGATTTACTAATTACTGGAAATTCACTATCTACTCTAAATAGATTCAAAGCTTCCTTGAATAAGTGCTTTCATATGAAGGACTTAAGTCCATTAAAATATTTTTTAGGCATCGAAATTGCAAGAAACCCCTCGGGTTTATTTTTATGTCAACGGAGATACACTTTGGAAATTCTCTCTGAAACTGGTTTGTTAGGGACCAAGCCGGCCTCTACTCCTGTTGAACCTAATCATCAGTTGGCAAAAGCTTCTGGATCCTTTTTTGATAACCCAGATCGCTAGTGTAGACTTATCGGTAAGCTGATCTATCTTACTCTTACTCGACCCGAGCTCGCCTACGCGGTCCATACGCTTGCTCAATTTATGTACGCCCCTCGCCGTGCTCATTGGGACGCTGCTATCTGAGTCGTTCGATATCTCAAAGGTAGTCTTGGTCGTGGCATTCTTCTTTAATCTAAATCTCCACTTTTATTGACTGCATATTGTGACTCTGATTGGGCTACCTGTCCCATTACTCAACGTTCTGTTGCCTACTATTTTATTTCTCTTGGTGGGTCTCCTATTTCTTAGAAAACAAAGAAACAACATACTGTTTCTCGCTCTTCTGCCGAAGTCGAATGTCGTTCCATGGCAATGACTTTATGTGAGTTAAAGTGGTTATCTGGTCTCCTACCTCATCTTCATATTGCTGAAAATCCTGTTTTCCATGAACTTACAAAGCATATCGAAATTGATTGTTATTTTTTCAGCGATGTTTTTCGAGCTGGATTTTTTTTCCCGCCTACATTCGCAGTGAATTTCAGCCGGCGGATATTCTGACTAAAGCTCTTCATCCAACTTAATTTCATCATTTAGCTTCCAAGTTGGACATTTCTCATCTTCATGCTCCAACTTGAGGGGGAGTATTAAGGATTATCAAGTATTATGGATTATTAAGTATTAAGGATTGCTATGTATAATTAAAATAGGATTATTCTCATAAAATCCTAAATTATGTATAATTGTGTTTTTAGTTTCCTAGTTATAATCTATTTAGGTTTTTGTCACATTGACAAGTATATAATGTAAACTATTTGGCATTAATAAGATAGAAAATATTGGATTGTTTTCCTTACTGGAAACTTTCATATAATTTTACTAAAAAATACACCGTAAAGTGGGAATATAAGTAGCATTAAAAAGTTGAATAAAATTTATGACAATAAAGTATATAAAGAGTGAATAATGTGATAATCAGCTGTAAATTAGTATAATATTAAGTGTTGATTGTGATATAAGTGTTGATTGTGTAGAAGAACATATAATATTAAGTAGATGCTAATGATATGACAACATATAAATATAGTGCACGAGAATCATGGTACAAATGTAATGAGAGAATGAAATCAAATAAGAATGCTCTGGAAAATAATGTCATAATTTTAGTAATAGGTATTTTGCTTATGATAAACTAGTAAATATATGGTTACTGTTAGGCCCTAATTACTATTATACACTCTAATTACTATTACCAATCAGTAAAAGAACAATAAGGCAGCGGAAAAAAAAACCTATTCTATTACAGTAAAAATATCCTTCTTCCTCTTCCTGTTCCACAGCCAGTTCAAGCCAATCGGCAAGACTGAAATTGCACACAATAACCGTTGAAAGGAAAACTGAACCACCAATCGGTAAGAGGTACTTACCTGTCGCTGCGGTGTCGGAACCGCTAGCGGTATACAACAAGATTAGACCGTGCCGAGCAGCGATGTTGAAATGACGACCACATCGAGGTGCCGGCAAGACAAAAGGTATCAACTTTAACGGTAAAAACCACCCTCAGATCTGGCCTCAAACAGAAAAGATCACCGACGCTCACCCTCTCTCTCATCTTTACGGCTTTCCTCACAGAAAGATCAGAAATGACCGAAGAAGAACAACACAGAACCACCGCTTTTAGAGATGGTGTAACAGAAGACCACGAAGGTCACCAGAGGAGAACAACAGACGCGGTAAGCCGCGGTAAAGAAGGGGAGAAGAAGAAGAGACAGACACGGCTCTCAGAAAGGTCGAGAAGGAGCAGAAAAAGAGAGAAGAAAGGAAGAGTTTGGAATGTCTCTAGAACCGAGGAGGGAGAGAGACATAAATAGATCAAGAGTCACAACGGGCAGCCCGGGCTGGCCCGGCGCGGCCCGGCATCTTTGACCCATTCAAACTTCAGCCACCTATCTTGGTTTGAGGCCCATGGATTCATCATTGGGTTAAAAATAGATTGGGCTAGAAAAATAAAAATATTGGGAGAAAATTGGCCCAGAAAGCATACAATCTCCACCTCGAACAATATTTTCCCATCCCTTGAATGACTTAATTAGAGTCAGCCTACATCCAAATGAAGGAAATCCCTGCAAAACATGAATTTGTCAGTGTTTACAATTTTAGTACCAAAATCTGCAGGATTATTTCAGTGCTAATCTTATCTATGTCAACTAAGCCACTAGAGACCTTTTCTCTAATGAAATGATATTTGACATCTATATATTTTGCGCTTTCATGATAGACAGGATTTTTGCATAAATGTAAACAACTCTGACTGTCAGTATAAATAATAGCATTAGAATCAAAGCATGTAGTTTATTCAATAACTCTTGAAGCCAAATGGCTTTCTTGATGGCTTCTGTAGCGGCAATGTACTCAGCTTCGGTAGTTGATAATGAAACTACTAGCTATAATTGGGATTTCCACGAGATGCAATTACCCACAAGGGTTAAGAAATAGGACGAGGTAGATTTTCTACCATCCTTGTCACCTGCGAAGTCAGAATCGACATAACCAATTAGATCAAAATTATCAGACCAATTACGGTAGTGTAAACCCCTATATGTAGTTCTGTTAAGGTAACGCAGTAACCACTTGGTAGCAGCCCAATGATCCCTCTCCGGGTTAGACATAAATCTACTAAGAAGACTTATGGAAAAAGTAATGTCTGATTGGGTGGGTATCATTGAATACATAACCGAGCCTATGGCCATTCTATATGGAATATTTGCCATATCTCTTTTCTCACTCTCGGTTTTAGGACAAGTCTTGTCAGAAAGCTTGAAACGGCTAGCAAGTGGGGTAATGACAGGTTGACAAAGATGCATGGAAAATTTAGAAACAATTTTCTGAAGGAAGGGCTTTTGAGATAAGAAAAGAGAATGATCAGTTCTATCTCTAGTAATACTCATCCCGAGAATCCTGGATGCAGACCCTAAGTCTTTCATGTCGAATTCGGACTTAAGCTGAGATTTCAAATCATCAATTTTGGCTTCATGTTTGCAAGCAATTAACATATCATCTACATAAAGCAATAAATAAATAGCACTATCAATGTTATTTCCAGAAAAATAAAGGCAACTATCATAATTTCTCTTCAAGAAACCAACTTTTAACATAAAGAAATCAAACCTCTTGTACCATTTTCTCGGCGATTGTTTAAGTCCGTATAAGAACTTTTTCAACAGGCATGCCATATGTTCCTTACCCTTGACCTCAAAACCTGAAGGTTGACGCATATATATGGTCTCCTCGAGATCACCATGCAAGAAAGCAATTTTCACATCTAGTTGTTCAAGATATAAATCATAGAAAGCAACAAGAGTAAGCATAATCCTAATTGTTTTGTATTTAACGACAGGAGAAAAAATTTTGTTAAAATCAATGCCCTTAACTTGTGAAAAACCTTTCGCAATCAGACTGGCCTTGAACCTTGAAGGTTCTTTAGGATACTCAGGCTATTTTATTTTAAAAATCCATTCGCAATCAACTAATTTTTGAGTTGAGGGTTTTAGAACAAGAGTCTAGGTTTTGTTTTTGTCAAGAGAAGACATTTCCTCATTCATAGCACGTAACCATAAAGAGCGGTTAGGGCTCTTTAAAATATCAGAAAAACACAATGGTTCTTTTTCTTCCACATAAGATGCAACAGCAAATGCATATGAGACGATATATGAACAGCCATATCTAGTGTGTTCTTTGGACACTCTTCTAACCTATCTCTAGACAGTTGATAATTTCTAAGGTTATTCCTCCTCATCAGAAACTTCTAACTCAGGCTCATTGGTATCAGGAACACTGGATGGTACAACAGGTTCTACTTGGGTTTCTGGCTCAGGAGGTAATTCCTGAGGGGGTTCGGGATTAGACTCCACCTCCATTAGAATACTATCTATTGTGGGAATATAGGATGTACTAATAAGCTCAGGTTTATCTTTAAGACAAGGCATCTCTAACTCATTGAAAACCACATCCCTGCTTATCACTATCCGCATCTCTAACTCATTGAAAACCACATCCCTGCTTATCACTATCCTTGCACTTGGCTCACCCTTGAGCCAAATTATATAACCCTTCACTCCACTAGGGTGACCTATGAAAATACCTTTCCTAGTCCTGGGATCTAGCTTACCCTCTTTCTGATGTGCAAAAGCGGCACACCCAAAAATTCTAAGGTTGGAAAGGTTTGGAGGTTTACCACTCCACAACTCTACTGGATTTCTAAAGTTTATGGCTATTGAAGGGGATCTATTAATGAATTATATAGCCGTGCTAACAGCTTCACTCCAGAAAGGTTTTGGGATACCAGAAGAAATCATAAATCACCTAACTTTATCCATTATGGTAAGGTTCATCCTCTCAGCTATACCGTTCTATTGGGGGTTGTGTCTAACCGTCTTATGATGCAAGATGCCATGAGATGCACATAAATCAGAAAACTTATGGTTGCAAAACTCAAGACTGTTATCTGGCCTAATGGTTTTTAATTTGTTTCCAGTTTGATTTTTGGCAAGGCGTTTCCACTCACAAAACTTTTCAAAAGTTTGATCCTTAGTTTTTAAAAGAAAACCCCAAACATGCCTAGAAAAATCATCAACAACAGATAGGAAATAAATATTACCACCATAGGTTGGGACATTTTTGAGTCCCCACATATCACAATGCACATAATCAAGTACTGTGGTTGACTAGTGTGTGCTAGTTGAAAAACTGATTTTGTGCTATTTACCCAAAATACAATGGTCACAGAAATCCAAGGAGTCAATCTTGTCACCTCATAAAAGTTTTTGTTTTTGTAAATGATGCAGTCCCTTCTCACTAATGTGGCCAATCCGACGATGCCACAACAGAGTCTTTTCAGGAACTGTTTTTGAAATAAGTGCAGATGAGTTGCAAATAGTTTTTCCAATGAGAATGTATAAACTCTCTCCTTTAAAACCTTTTAGCATGACTAGGTTGCCTTTACAAACTCTTAAAACACCATTATTTGATTAATAAGAAAAACTATTTGAATCTAAATAACCGAGGGAGATAAGGTTCCAACGGAGATTGGGTGTATATCTCACCTCAGTGAGTTTCCTAGTCTTGCCATCATGAGATTTTATGAAAACATTACCAATGCCTTTAATGTCACAAACTTGGTTGTTACCCATAAAAACTTTTCCCTGATCAAGGGGTTTGAAATCTGAAAACCAGTGCTTGTGAGATGTCATGTGAAAAGTGCAATCAGAGTTAAGGATCCAATCATTAAAAAAATTAGTAGGGGTAGGGGATACACACAAAACCTTGGAATACATAGAATTACCATCTGTATCAAAATCATGAGTTTTTTTTTTATTTTTTTTATTTTTATTATTTCCTTTACCAAATTTACGTTGTTTTTCATCTTTGATCCTTTTAAAACATTTATTTTTCATATGAACCTCCTTGCCACAATAAAAACACTTCACTCTATTCTTGTCTCGTGATTTGAACCTCCTTTTACTTTTAGACCTACAACTAAAGGGTTCCCTCCCATCATCTCTCACTCGCAGGTAAAGGTTTTCTCCGCTTAGTTTGTTTTCTTTTCTCAAATCAAAATCTTTTGACTTTATTGCATTTTTAACATCAGATAAAGACAAACCATCTCTACCATATTTAATGGCAGATTTCACATCATTATAAGAATCAAGCAAGGCATTTAACAAAATAACAACAATGTTTTCATTAAGAGATTTTCTCTCCAACTTTTTGAACTTCCAAAACAATTTTGTTCAAATCATCCATGTTTTCTGAAAGTATTTTCGACCTGCTCATTTTGAATCCAAAAAGTTGTTCTTTTAAATAAATCTTGTTTGACAAAGATTTTCCTAAAAATAGTTTTTCCAGTTTGGTCCAGATTTCAAAAGCATTGTCTTTTTCGTCAATTTCTCGTAAAACATTGTCTGTTAAGTGCAGGGTGAGGCAGCTATGTGCATCACCTAGTTTTTCAGTAAGAACTTCGTCCGTCCAAGATTCCGGAT
Organism: Catharanthus roseus; assembly: GCA_028651295.1. Classification (NCBI taxonomy): domain Eukaryota; kingdom Viridiplantae; phylum Streptophyta; class Magnoliopsida; order Gentianales; family Apocynaceae; genus Catharanthus; species Catharanthus roseus. The sequence goes on along the minus strand of JAPQWS010000050.1, from coordinate 3,281,433 downwards.
ACTCTTCGCGGCTATGAATTGCGAGTGTGATTTTATTTTGAACTAAAACCGCTTTCATTTTTCTTCGCCACATTACAGAATCAGATTTGCCATCAAACTTGTCGGTTTCAAGTTTTGGAATCGACATGTTCAAAAATGGCAAATAGGAGTAATTTTATTTGCTAGAAAAATGAAAGTTTTTTTTTTAAAAAAAAAAAAACAGTCACTCAAATAAAATACTCGGAATTTTGCTTTGAAAACAAAACAACGCGTAATAACGAATTGTAGATCGCACAAATCTCACAAAAAGATAAAAGAAAAAGATAGCACAGCAGTAAACCCAGACAATGCAAAAATACATATATGAGTTGCACGGCAGCTTATCATCAGGAACAAAAAAAGAAAAAATAAAAGAATGGTGCAAAAGTTTTGAAAAAACTAAAAATGCGCCAAGACACAGCTACTTGAAATCTCACAGATTCAAGACAGACTTGGGTTTTGTATAATTTTCAAAACAGAAAAAGAAAGCAACAACAAAAAATTGAAATCCAGAAAAACTGAAACCGACAATAATGCTATATCACCAGAAACAGTAATCGGAAGTGTAACACCAGAAAAACAATAGAACAACAGAAGCGGGAATAACATACAAACGAACAAGAACAATAGTAATTCGAAAAACTGAACTGTAACACGGTTCAGAAAAGAAGCAGAACAGTAACAGTAAACCAATCCACAAACGGTGGCAAGCCGAAACAGAAACCAAAAACAGAAGCAACACAAACGGCGACAAGCTGAAACAGAAACCAAAAACAGAAGCAAAAGAAAAGATAATGCTCGGGAAAAAAAATAGAGGGTTTAGCTATACTTCAGTGGCCGGTTATGAGGAACTCAACAGTTCCCTCAGATCCGATTTTCTTGGTTGCTGGCGCCGTCGAAATCAGGCTCTGATACCACTTGTTAGGCCCTAATTTCTATTACACACTCTAATTACTATTACAAATCGGTAAAAGAATAGTAAGGCAGCGGAAAAGAAAACCTATTCTATTACAGTAAAAATATCCTTCTTCCTCTTCCTGTTTCGCAGTCGGTTCAAGCTGATCGACAAGACCGAAATTGCACACAAGAAAAACTGAACCACCAATCGGTAAGTCGATGCAGTATTGGAACCGCCAGCGGCATACAACGAGACTGGACGGCGACGAGCAGCAGCGTTGAAATGACGACCGCGTCAGCAAAAGGCATCAACTTTAACGGTAAAACCACCCTCAGATCCAGCCTCAAACAGAAAAGATCACCGGTGCTCACCCTCTCTCTCATCCTTACGACTCTCGTCACAGAAAGATCCAAAATGACCTAATAAGAACAACACAAAACCACCACTTTCAGAGATGGTGTAACGGAAGACCACGGAGGTCACCAGAGGAGAGCAACAGACGCGGTAAGCCGCGGTAAAGTAGGGGAGAAGAAGAAGAGACAGAGATTGCGCTCGGAAAGGCCGAGAAAGAGCAGAAAAGGAGAGAAGAAAGGAAGAGTTTGGAATGTCTTTGGAACCGAAGAGGGAGAGAGACATAAATAGATCAAAAGTCACAACGGGCAGCCCGGGTTGGCCTGACCCGGCCCGGCATCTCTGACCCATTCAAACTTCAGCCACCTATCTTCGTTTGAGGCCCATGAATTCATCATTGGGTTAAAAATAAATTGGACTGAAAAAATAAAAATATTGGGAGAAAATTGACCGAGAAAGCCCATGTTACATTGTGCAGTAAATTTTACATATGTACTTCCAGGATCACTATATAGTATTCTTCATAAAATAATACACGACTTTATTCATATTGCTGTATCAAAAGATAAATATTTAATAATAGGATATATAAATGCTTATAATAGTTAGTATTATGTGATAGTCGTTTTAAAATATTATAATGATATGCAATATAAGTTTTGATATGCGAATTGTGGACCGAAATGAAGTAGAAAACTTGATTATGGTACGTATAGTAGAACAATAAGTGTATTACAATTCACAGAAACAATGAACAAGTTATGTATAATAAGCGATTGTTAATGCAATAGTTTAATTCGTAATTCCAGTTAAATCTGATATGTATCATGAGAATTTATTAATGGCATATATTATATAGTATTAAATTAAATAAAATGACAAAAATTATAAATTAATGTTTTGCAAAATGTACTATAAAGTGTATATCCAATAATAAATTAAAAATAAGAATGCAAATGTTTTGCTAACGAAGGTAGTTTATGTTTGAAGAAACAATTTAAATTAATTGGTCTAAAATTCAGGCACAACCCGCTGAATTATCTTCTAACTTTACGGTTTTTTATTATCAGGTCAATTCAAGCATTGAATGATAAAATATTATTATTTAATTAATTGCAATTAAAGAACATTCCGAAACGATTTCATGAAATGTGAAGAAAATACTTGAAGGAATTGGCAATGGTTTCTTTCAATATAAAATTAAAATCGTCAAATTTAGTTACCATTACAACATTCTAAGTGGACCGACTGATAAGTAGGCCCATTAATTTTGGTTTATGATCAAGGGTTGGGCTGAATAGTTGACATTTTATATGTCCCATCATTAATATGATAGTTCTAAGTTATTTGTATTTTAATAAAGAAAATTTGAAAATTTATAAGGATAATGCGAAAAAAATTTCATTTTTTATCTTTATTATTTTCTTTCTACAATTTTCTTTCTAACTTCTCTCTAAATAAAACATCAATCTTTCACATTCAACTTAATTTGGAAGAACATATGGAGCATTATGAAGATTATTTGCAAGAAAATATCGTTTTTGAGGTAAGAAAAGTCCTTAATTTTTTTTTCTGTTTCTGTAGTATTTTCGCCTAGATTGGCGAAATAACAAAGAAGTTTCGCCCATCGGAGCGGAATTCTTTTAAAATTTTGCCCAGATGGGCGAAAGTTCTTTGTTATTTCGCCAATCTGGGCGAAAATGCTACAGAAAGGATTTTTTTTTTTTTTTTTTTTTTGTGTTTAGGGTATAGGTTTTTTATTTTTTTATTTTTTTACATAGTTAATATTTTAGTTTTATATTAACAGGGTGATGTAGATCCAAATACGTTTGAAGAATTTTCAGAACCGGAAGAATATGTTGATCATGGACATTTATTCACAACAGATCGAAGTTTCAATTCGAAGTGAGTTGGTCGATTGGGCAAAAGAAACGACGATGAAAGCCAACACATATTTGATCATCAATCGATATCTGAAATCAAGAACATCTGACCGTCGACCTTATGTTACATTGGCCTGCAAGTGTGGAGGTGCAGTTAAGAAAAACACAAAGTCAATGGTTGACGATGAAAAAGAAGAAGTTCCCATGAAAAGGCGGGGTCCTTACATGACAAAAAAAATGTGGTTGTCCATTTAAATTAGTTGTCTACAATCACGGTCATGCTCAGGTTGCAAGACTTACAGAGGAGTAGCTGAAACAGACTGAACAATTTAGGAAGAGTCATATGCCGACACGTAATATCCTACGATTTTTCCGAGAACAAAATATTGGTTGTGCGGTGAGGTATGTTAAACTGACTTTTAATAGTTTATTATAATATTTTTGATTTGTTTTTTCTTCCTATAATAAAATTATTTTTATGATGTATGTAGTGCACAAAAATATATAATGTCATTGCCAAGATTAAGAAGAATAGGATGCAAGGCCGAAACAAGGTGGAGGAAGTTCTTTGCTTAAGTGCTGAACGGGGTTATACAGTCTTCTATAGAAACAACAAGGACAACAACGTACTTAGTGATATTGTCATTACACACCCAACATCGATTGCAATGATCAGAACATGGCTATATGTACTGATAATAGATACTTCGTATAAAACGAACAAGTAAGTTTTTTAGTCAAGCATTGTATTATTAACTCTCTATATTAATTTAAATGTATATAGAGTTTTAATTTATATTTTAAAATAATTTAAAGTTTTAGGGTATTATGATTAGAAATTATAAATAAGAATTAATCATAACATGTCTTGTTTTATTTACGAAAAAAAAGTACAAAATGCCACTGTTGGAAGCCATAGGGATGACGCCGACCGGTAAGAACTTCACTGTGGCAATTACTTTTATGCGCAATGAATAGGGTACGACCTACAGATGGGTCCTTGATCAAATTAAGCACTTATATGTTTCATCGGTTATGTAAACCGAAAACGAGTCAATTGTTAATGATGGTGAACCAATTGTGATTATTACTGACAAGGAGAGCGGACTAATGCCTGTGATCGAAGATGTGTTTAGTAATTCATATCATATGTTATGTAGAAGGCACGTCGATCAGAATGTGGTGGCAAAATTAACCGAAATGGTTAAAGATGAAGAGGTCGCAACTCGATTTGTCAATGGCTCCTGGCATAAATTAATAAATGAAATCGATGAGATAGAATACCGTAGAAAATTGGAATTGCTAAAAACGAAGTGGCAAAGAAAGCCTAACTTTTTACATTATTTTTTTAGTACATGGTTGAATCCACTTACACATAAATTTTTTAGAGTTTAGACATATGAGGTTTTGCATTTTGGGGTTGAGACAACGAACTGTGCTGAGAGCGAATATTCGGTCCTCAAGCTATGGCTTTCAATGTGCCATTGTGATTTGGACACCGTGTTCCTTAATATTGACTCTGTCATCGAAAGTTAAGTTGTCGAGATTAAGAGCTCATTAGAGATTTCTAAACTTAAAGAAAAGTTTAATGCGAAGAGCAATCCCATATTGAAGAATATAAGTAATAACATTAGTCATTTGGCTTTGAATAAGATATTGTTTGAGGTAAAGAGCGCTCGTGAGATATTTGATGATTCGCAAAACAAGTGTAGACATTATTTAAGGAAATCGCATGGAATACCATGTGCATGTGAGCTAGTTGGACAGTACAAACATTTTCTCCCGCTCCAATTGGAAGATGTTTCGGTCTTTTGGAGAACACTAGAAATTGGCGTTGACGTTTCCACTGCGCATGCGCGGGACATGGATTCCGAGATGCGTGATCTCGCCTCCATGTTGGATTAAATAAGTACGGGTCCAATATCGAAAGTCAAGGAATGTCGTCGTCTAATAAAAGGGGTTTTATGTCCAATGTTGCCTGAAGATGCTGGTGCACCATTGACAACCCCCTATGAGCATGCAGTTATGAAGGGACGACGGAAGATGAACTCAACAAAAAGGGATAATTCTTACTGGGAGCACGTGTCCATTGCACATAGGAAGATAGGAAAGTCAAGTGGGTTTGGGTCCGGTTCTGGATCAGGTTCCGGTTCTGGGTCCGGTTCTAGTTCACGTGGAAGAGGTAGACTGCCACAGGCACCTAGGGGTAGGGGTAGAGGACGTAGCAGTGGAAGAAGTAGTTTATCATATGTTATAAATCCATCTACCCCTTCTACATTCCCGTACATCAATGCATTCCCCGGGTTCGTCTATGAGTTCATTCAGAACTAGAAAAGGACAAAAAAAGAAGTGACTTGGACAAAAAGAAACGAAGTAATGTGGTGGGTGATGGTAATTGTGGATTTCGGGTTGTGGCGAACTTTTTATTCGGGGATGAATACCAATGGCCTGAGGTTCGTAGATGAATGACTTTTTTGAGTTGCAGCTTCATACGAACATGTATGCGTCATTGTCCGGTTCATTAGAACGTGTTTATGAGCTTGTACAAAGGACACAGTGGTTTGACGGACATATGGCTCAAGAGCATTGGTTGGATACACCAGATCACCTTTACGTCATTGCAAATACCTTCAATTTCTGTGTGGTACTAATTGCAAGTTTAGGGTCCACTACCTTATTACATTTGTATTCGAATTCAACTAGTATTGCGGGGATACCGTGTATCGGCTACCTCTCGAACAACGATGATTTCATACACGTTAGTTTACTCGCCTATCCGAATCATTCAAAGTATTTTCGTATACTAAATATTATGTTTGAAGAAGATATTTATTATACATTTTATTTTATGTTATACAAACTACATGATGCAAGATGGATGCCCATTGCCTCCTTTGCATGTGCAATGTGTTAGTATATGCCCTAAGACCAATTGATTCACATTTATGATTTATGAAGCATGTATTTTTTAATTGTATTTTATGCTCTTGGTCATCAAGTATGTGACTTGATAGTAAAACCCTTATAGCTAATAAAATACTATTCTTATTTGTCCCTAGTTTATTACATCTTGTAAACTAGTGTGAAGTTGATTGATGGTCAAGTTTTACTGATCATGAATATGAGATATAAAATCAATTCATAAATACATATTGAGAATATTGTATTGGACATGACCCAAAGTGAAGAAGAAATATTGCATGGGTTTAAGTTATAAGTATTTCTTCTCAGTTTTACATTTGGTGTCCTTCGACCTAATGTTTCCAATGTTTCTTGCATGGGGAGAAAAATATGTTTTTGACATAGTCAAACATCACTTTTAATTAGGTGATCATTATGATTATTGGTTGGCTTATTTTCTCGTCATGGCTTGAATATTGGAGATAGTGAAAGGGATTTGTCCCTCTCCTTTTAGAGAGAGATATCCATGGGCCCCTTGATAAGGAAGACTGGAAAATATGCATGGCCATGCTCAAATAAGTATTAATAAGGTGTTATTAATATTATTTGTTGGAACAGATCGCTCGGTGATCATAAATGGTTAATTAAGTTTTATAAGGATGACTTGATCCATGCCTTATACTTAATTAGGATATCGTGTGACAAAGGACTAAATATTAAATCGATGCTAGGTTATTATTACATTTACTTAACTTGGGTAAGCATAATGTCTTGCTAGAGGCCGCTTATGTTTTGTGAATAAATGTCTAGGACATTTTTTTTATTCACTCGCCAACGTTAAGTGAACCTACAGGTCACACGCATAGACGATCTTGTGAGCATAATGTCCACGTTCAATGAATCTAGATTGTGTCCAGATTCGTTGAACGTATACAAAAGGGGGAATCGATTCCATATTGTATTTTCTCAGTAGGTTAATAAGTAATTAATTTTATTTAATCGAATAAATGAAATTAATTACTTAATATTACTCATCTAACCGTTGGATGATTATAGGAATAGACTGACGAGATTGAACTCGTCATTAGATGACAGCTAGGGTTTTGATATTGATAAACTATAAAAGGTTATGTTAACCTTTTCTTGTTGGGACGTCCCTTTATCTCATTAAAGAAAAACAAAACCCTAAACCCTAGAACGGGCGATATAGTATCTAGCCTCCTCTCTCCGAAAAACGACCGATTACCGAGATAGTCAGGATCGCTCCCGAACAGCTGTAACACGTAAGGGGCTAGCATCCCGATCGCTGCAGAGGAGTTCGTCGCGTGGATACCAAGAGAGGGCGAAGCATACAAAGCAGCGCCTCCACAACGAACAATAAAAACATTGAGGTAATTTCTATCCAATCGGTTTTTCTAGTATGTGCGGATCCCGTTGGTGGATTTCCGTAGTTTTATTTTTACTTTGTTTTTGCCTACGGATTCCAACAAAGGGTATCGTAGCCACGCACATACCGGTTTTACTCGATTTTATCTCGTTACCGCTTTGATTACATATGTTGTTTTCAATCGGCCTTATAGTAAGGTTTCGATTAGTGTAATAATCGTAGTAAATTGAATTATAAGATTCGCATATATCATATTCTCGTTTTACTTATTAATACGATTAATTAAACAGTAATATTGTTACTGCTAAATTGTTTGGTGTACATGATCGTAATCTGTGCAATTTAATTGTTAAACAAATATGCGTAATCACATGATTTAATGTTTAACCGTTAAACAAAATTTCCGCGGCATGATTTTAGGGTTTATGACGGCAATAACTCATTCAATGAGTTAGAAAGAAAAATCGTTTTTCTCTGGGCGCTGCCCTCGAGACTCCCCGCAGGGACCGCTGTCTATGGGCTACGCCCCTGAATCCCCCTTTGTTGTTTCTTTGCATGTTTCTTCCTATCTTTAGATGCATGGTGCATAGCATGGCCCTTTTACCTCTTGTGATTGATCGCTTATTTTGTTAATGGGTTGTATGTTTTTAAATACGGCTCGCGTGTCGTTGTTTTCGTTGATGTAATATTATCAAGCTTTACTAGAATAGGGTTAATTTTATTTCCTATTCCTATGTATATTTTCTCGTCCTATGTAACAAGATTAGAAGGCCAAGACATTGGAGGCAAGCTCATGGAGATGAAGACTTACCTAGATTGACCTTTCGACATCCATGAGGCTCGTGGAAGTCAATATAGGATCGGGGGCCATGCTATGACACGTTTTATTTGATGTATATATATTATGCATGAGATGTTTAGTTTATTTCCTTTTATTTTTATATATGTTTTGTGAAATTATATACAAATAAAAGGAAGAAGGTTTTTGAAACCATGTAAAATAAAATTAAGTCGTAAAATGTCTTCCATGATCATAAGCACTTCTCCATGCTTGGATCATCATTTTGTCTCATTGCCAAAGCAAGAGATAAATGGTTACCTAAGTAGGGGAAGATGGAAAATGGTGATTTCCATATGCTTGGAATGGTTTGGCTTAACTAGGCTATCAAAACGGTTTTGAGCCTAGGACATCATATGGGATTTTGCCGGTACATGTAGATGTAAATCCCATTAATACATTTTTCTCTAATTATGGGTGTTAAGCCAAAGCTTACTTATGATTAGAATAAAATGAATTTTTATACCCATGATTTATATCAAGTGTTGAATATTTCAGGAAAATTTAATGCTTCATTTATTTAATTTTACTTTGCAAATTCTATGTAGATAATGGCCTCAAACAATTCAAACACATCATTGCGATCCGTGCTTGAAAAGAATAAGCTTAGTGGGACTAACTTTCTTGATTGGGCACGAAATTTAAGGATTGTCCTTAAACAAGAAAAAAAGGGCTATATGTACTTGAGAACCCTATCCCTAATCAACCAGCTAACAATGCCACTAGAGTCGAAAAATGATGCTTATAGTAAGCACAAGGATGATTCTAACGATGTGACATGTCTCATGTTGGCTACGATGGAATCTCGAGTTGCAAAAGCAATTCGAGGAAGTTGAGGCTTATGAGATGATAAAACAGCTCAAGGAAATGTTCCAAGAGCAGCACGTCAAGAGAGATATCTTACCACTAAGGCGTTGAACAGCTGCAAAATGACCCCCGGCACTTCGGGGCTTAGTGCTCATGTCCTTAAGATGAAAGGGTATTTTGATCACCTTGAAAAACTTGGAGCACCCGTAAGTCATGACTAGCTACCGATATGATCTTGGCCTCTTTGACCTCCGACTATGATCGCTTTGTCATGAACTTCAATATGCATAATATGGAAAAGTCCATAAATGAATTGCACGGGATGCTCAAGCAGCTGAACAAAACATTAGGAAGTCTACTCCCAATGTTCCGATGGTTCGGAAGGGCGCTTCAAGAAGAACAAGGGAAAGGGAAAGGGAAAGGATATGGCCAAAAAGGGTAAAGGCAAGCGTAAGCCCAAGCCCAAGGTTAAACCACCAAAGGAAGGGACTTGCTTCCACCGCAATGAACCCGGTCATTGGAAGAGGAATTGCAAGCTCTACTTGGAAGAAAAGAAGAAGCAAAAGGCTAGTGAGACCGCCGCTCGTGTATTTTCGTTATAGAAATTAATATGTCTACTCCTACTTCATGGGTATTAGATACCGGATGTGGAGCTCACATTTGTGTAAATGTGCAGGGGACTCAAAAGGAGTAGATCTTTGACAAAGGGAGAGGTGGACCTACGAGTTGCAAATGGAGCAAAAGTTGTCGCCATGAGACTGTAGGGACATTTGATTTACTTTTGCCTACCGGGCTTATAATTGAACTTAAAGATTGTTATTATGTTCCCCGCTATGAGTAGGAATATCATTTCAGCTTTCTTGTTTGGATATTGATGGTTTTGAGTTTAATACTAAGAATGGTAAAAGTTCTATTTATAAAAAATGGTATTTTCTATGGGGATGCCTCTTTATGTAATGGACTTTACATTCTTAACCTACATGATTCCATTAGTAAGCCCATCTATAACATAAATACAAAGAAATTTAAATCTAATGATTTAAATCAAACTTACTTCGGCATTGTCGCTTTGGGCCATATAAATGAGAAACGCATATCAAAACTCCATCAAGATGGACTTCTATCTTCATTCGACCTTGAGTCTTATGAAAAAATGTGATTCTTGTTTATTGGGAAAAATGACTAAAAGTCCATTTACAGTGGCAAAGTGAAAGGGCTACCGATTTATTGGAACTTATACATACCGATGTATGTGGGCCAATGAACACACAAGCCGAGGAGGTTTTCGTATTTCATTACATTCACGGATGATTTCGAGAGATATGGTTATGTCTATCTAATGAAACATAAATCCGATTCCTTTCAAAAGTTTAAGGAATTTCAAAATGAAGTACGTAATCAACTTGGAAGGAGTATCAAATTACTTCGATCGGATCGAGGTGGTGAATACTTGGGCCAAGAGTTTGACTGAACATCTAAAAAAATTGTGGGATATTATCACAATTAACTCCACCAGAACACCACAATGGAATGGTGTGTCCGAACGCGTAAATCGAACTCTATTGGATATGGTTCGATCTATGATGAGTCAAACAGATCTTCCAATTTCTTTTTGGGGTTATGCTCTAGAAACCGCCGCATTCATATTAAATAGAGTTCCATCTAAAGTCGTTTCGTAAAACACCATATGAGATATGGACCGGGAAACAACCTAGTTTAGCATTTCTCAAAATTTGGGGATGTGATGCTTATGTGAAGCGATCATTATCTGAAAAACTAGCACCCAAATCTGATAAGTGTCTGTTTGTGGGATATCCTAAGGAAACTAAAGGATACTACTTTTATCTTCCATCTGAAAACAAAGTGTTTGTTGCTCGGAACGGAATTTTCCTTGAAAGGGAATTCGTTTCCAAAAGAGTCAGTGGGAGTAGAATCCATCTTGAAGAAGCTCAAGGACAGCAGATCATTTCTGAACCGAGTATGGATACTCAGTTGGACTCACGTATTCATACTGAGCCTGAACCTTTGACACAAGGGCCAAGAAGGTCTAGTAGGATTTCTCAGATACCAAAGAGATATGGATTTCTGGTGACTGAGGATCATAATATTGATCTTATTGATCAAGGTGAACCTAATTCCTACCAAGATGCTATTCATAGTCCTGAATCTAGCAAATGGCTAGAGGCTATGAAATCAGAAATACAATCCATGCATGATAATCAAGTTTGGACTTTGATTGATCCACCTGAAGGTTGCAAGACCATAGGGTGTAAATGGGTTTTCAAAAAGAAAACTGACATGGATGGCAATGTGCACACTTACAAAGCACGATTGGTAGCAAAAGGGTATAGACAAACTCATGGTATAGGGGTAGGGGTAGACTGCCACAGGCACCTAGGGGTAGGGGTAGAGGACGTAGCAGTGGAAGAAGTAGTTTATCATATGTTATAAATCCATCTACCCCTTCTACATTCCCGTACATCAATGCATTCCCCGGGTTCGTCTATGAGTTCATTCAGAACTAGAAAAGGACAAAAAAAGAAGTGACTTGGACAAAAAGAAACGAAGTAATGTGGTGGGTGATGGTAATTGTGGATTTCGGGTTGTGGCGAACTTTCTATTCGGGGATGAATACCAATGGCCTGAGGTTCGTAGATGAATGACTTTTTTGAGTTGCAGCTTCATACGAACATGTATGCGTCATTGTCCGGTTCATTAGAACGTGTTTATGAGCTTGTACAAAGGACACAGTGGTTTGACGGACATATGGCTCAAGAGCATTGGTTGGATACACCAGATCACCTTTACGTCATTGCAAATACCTTCAATTTCTGTGTGGTACTAATTGCAAGTTTAGGGTCCACTACCTTATTACATTTGTATTCGAATTCAACTAGTATTGCGGGGATACTGTGTATCGGCTACCTCTCGGAACAACAGTATTTCATACACGTTAGTTAATTGCCTATCTGAATCATTCAGTATTTTCGTATACTAAATATTATGTTTGAAGAAGATATTTATTATACATTTTATTTTATGTTATACAGCTACAGATGCAAGATGGATGCCCATTGCCTCCTTTGCATGTGCAATGTGTTAGTATATGCCCTAAGACCAATTGATTCACATTTATGATTTATGAAGCATGTATTTTTTAATTGTATTTTATGCTCTTGGTCATCAAGTATGTGACTTGATAGTAAAACCCTTATAGCTAATAAAATACTATTCTTATTTGTCCCTAGTTTATTACATCTTGTAAACTAGTGTGAAGTTGATTGATGGTCAAGTTTTACTGATCATGAATATGAGATATAAAATCAATTCATAAATACATATTGAGAATATGGTATTGGACATGACCCAAAGTGAAGAAGAAATATTGCATGGGTTTAAGTTATAAGTATTTCTTCTCAGTTTTACATTTGGTGTCCTTCGACCTAATGTTTCCAATGTTTCTTGCATGGGGAGAAAAATATGTTTTTGACATAGTCAAACATCACTTTTAATTAGGTGATCATTATGATTATTGGTTGGCTTATTTTCTCGTCATGGCTTGAATATTGGAGATAGTGAAAGGGATTTGTCCCTCTCCTTTTAGAGAGAGATATCCATGGGCCCCTTGATAAGGAAGATCGGAAAATATGCATGGCCATGCTCAAATAAGTATTAATAAGGTGTTATTAATATTATTTGTTGGAACAATCTGCTCGGTGATCAAGTAAATGGTTAATTAAGTTTTATAAGGATGACTTGATCCATGCCTTATACTTAATTAGGATATCGTGTGACAAAGGACTAAATATTAAATCGATGCTAGGTTATTATTACATTTACTTAACTTGGGTAAGCATAATGTCTTGCTAGAGGCCGCTTATGTTTTGTGAATAAATGTCTAGGACATTTTTTTTATTCACCGCCAACGTTAAGTGAACCTACAGGTCACACGCATAGACGATCTTGTGAGCATAATGTCCACGTTCAATGAATCTAGATTGTGTCCAGATTCGTTGAACGTATACAAAAGGGGGAATCGATTCCATATTGTATTTTCTCGGTAGGTTAATAAGTAATTAATTTTATTTAATCGAATAAATGAAATTAATTACTTAATATTACTCATCTAACCGTTGGATGATTATAGGAATAGACGGACGAGATTGAACTGTCATTAGATGACGATTAGGGTTTTGATATTGATGACTATAAAAGGTTATGTTAACCTTTTCTTGTTGGCCGTCCTTTATCTCATTAAAGAAAAACAAAACCCTAAACCCTAGAACGGCGATATAGTATCTAGCCTCCTCTCTCCGAAAAACGACCGATTACCAGATAGTCAGATCGGCTCCGAACAGCTTTTGAACACGTAAGGGGGCTAGCATCCCGATCGCTTGCAGAGGAGTTCGTCGCGTGGATACCAGTAGAGGGCGAAGCATACAAAGCAGCGCCTCCACAACGAACAATAAAAACATTGAAGTAATTTCTATCCAATCGGTTTTTCTAGTATGTGCAGATCCTGTTGGTGGATTTCCGTAGTTTTATTTTACTTTGTTTTTGCCTACGGATTCCAACACAATGGCCCTATCATCGTGATATTCGAGTTAGCGGTTGGGCAGAGCCTTATTCTGAACGGATTTCAGATTCGGTTAGGAGATATTGTGCAGAACTTCTACCTCGAGATCCTATTTATTTAGATGTTATTTAGTATATATTTGTAAATAAATTAAGCACTTATATTATTTATATTGTGAATCGCATTTATTATTTACATTTACCACTTGTACATTGCATAAATAAGTTAAACCTAAAAAAAACAGGAAAACCGGACTTCTGGTTTGTCAAATTTTGTAAAACAAAAAGTTTCGGATGATCTGTTTAAAAAATTCGGATGTCCAGTTTCAAGAATCGGACGTCTAATTTTGTAAAATAGAAAGATTCAGACGACCTGTTTTAAAAAGATGGAAGTCCGGTTTCAAGAATCGAACCGGGAATTATGCAAAATAGAAACATTCGGACGACCTGTTTAAAAAACCAAACATCCGCTTAAAAGAATCGGACGTCCAATTTTGTAAAATAGAAACATTCGGACGACCTGTTATGAAAACGGACGTCCGGTTTTAAAAAGGACCGTCCGTTTTGAAAATCAGACGTCCGATTTTTGAGAAATTATGAATAAACTTATACTTATTGATCAAACATGTAAAACCAGCAATTCCACAATCATAAACCGTACAGTATCATAACAAAGTATTGCGCCACAATGCTGACAAACATAAACTAATATGAAGATCAGTAATGAAGTTTTACCAATTCGGTTATCCTATCGAACCTCTCTTCTTTCCCAACATCATCTTGGTCAATCTCACGAGCAATCATGCCCATTAGAGATGAAAGTAGCGTAGGGGCATGAATTGGAACATGAAAACCACGTGGAACATTCACAGGATTTTGTATCTTGGGATGAATGCGAGGGATGAACCACTGTAAATAATCGTCTGTGGTGCAGCTAGGCAGTATTGCAGGAACGACGTGGAACATTCACAGGATTTTGTATCTTGGGATGAATGCGAGGGATGAACCACTGTAAATAATCGTCTGTGGTGCAGCTAGGCAGTATTGCAGGAACGCTAGTCCATGTCTCTGTCAACAGATGTGATGGTGCCTCAAGCCATAATACCTCTACAAATGTGTTCCTCACCACGTACATCCTGTTGTTTGTTGGCCTACGAGCCTTCTTGGGTTAATAGGATGTGCCGAAATGCATTGACGCCACCCGAACTGTTGGACGACTCTATCAGGCATGTACGCCTCGACGCAATCGAAATACAGAAGCATCTCATACCATGTGGAAAACAAAATGTTTCAGATCTTTTGAAGCTTGTAATGGATCCACTGTACCTCATCAGCCGACATCATATCCAAACGTAGTTGAATGTCTAGCAATTTATGTTCATTTTTATGACCCAACATTGGGAATTGCTGGATGACTTGCAAGACTGAGCGCCTGGTCTCGCCGCAGGTTCAAACATGGGAAAGTACATGTATATCCATGCCTAATAAACAAGCCATGTTGCGAACAAATAAATTCATGTAACTAATATGCTAATAAATAATATAAAAGCTAAATAAAATATAAGAGAAAAATTGGAAATTCATTAAATTAATATCGTAGGGATTGATTAATAATACCTCAAGCAGTGACCAGTACCCAGCCAATTCCTTTGCATGAACACGCGAGGCTGACCAAGATTCCTATACAAGTAGGCAAGCGTCGCAGCACCCCATGCAAACCCCCCACAGGATCAAACATCCTTCACGAGCAGCCAAATTTTGGCAGGGACGATATTACCACTCTTATCAGTGAACAGTTAACTATCGAACAAATATTGGATGTAACATGCAACCCTGTCACTAGAAGAAAGTCTGCTCTAGGGATCAATGGCAACATCAAACAACTCCTGCCCATTTATACCACCCCAGTGTATAAAATACCCAAGTCAATTTGAATAACAGCAATCAACTGATCCCGAGAGTAATGAAGATCCACAGCCCTACCATAAGCAGGTACACCCAGTATCAGCTCTACATCATGTAAGGTCAGTGTCATCTCACCCCAGGGCATGTGGAAACTGTTGGTGTCCGGCTGCCACCTCTCTACAAAAGCTGATAATAATGCTGAGTTGGGGTGCTGGAACATACAAGACCGCAAATGTATAAATCCTTTCCCCTCCGCCAATTCTACCACCTCAGGTTCACTAAGGGTCCAACCTGTAAGTGCGATGTAGCCGATCACGACTTTAATAAACCTCGGTTATGAACATAAAACAAACAAATTAATAATTACCAATACATAATATATCCTACAAATAATTTCTAGAAATAATTTATCACTATAAACACCACATACTGCATCAAGAACATCAGTAAAAAAAACAATATCAAATTGTTCGCTAGAAACTCAGCGATTTCATGGATTAAATAACCTCATACCCGAACCCAGCAAAAACCGAGCTTCGTATATCGTTCGCATCATCTAAGGTAATGGGCATAGCATAATCAGCTCTTTCAGTGATGGAATCTATCTTCATGGAAGTACTTGCTAGGTTAAAAACATGCTATTAATGTACTGCTACAAAAGGGTGGTAATTGCTAAAAAATTGTTATATGTTACCGCTTTGTTAACCAAAGATTTTTTCGATGGCAGCAGAGTCTTGCTTAGAGTCAAGTAGAAAGATCTTTTACTTAAGTAAATCAATTACTTCAAGTAACTAATGCTGATTGTTCTAGTTCAATGGTGCTGATCGTTCTAGTTCAATGGTACGCATATCTATAATAACATATTTAGTAACATGAATCATATTTTAACTAAACAAACTTAAATGACAGATATAAAATATTCATTACTTTCTTACACATTTACACATATGTATATCACTGTTATAATCGTCATGTATTAAATGTGTGTCGTAAAACTTTGGTGGGGACACACTCATTCGACATGTTATATCAAGCTCCATATTACATTTTTAAAACAACCAAATAATGGAATAATCTTGTTACCAAGTGCTGAACGAACCTGAAACTAAGTAGGTAAATACCAAAGCTTTCCACTATTTGAACTGGAATCCTTATGCAAAGCATTTGTCAACATAATGCAAAAGTAATTAATTACCTAAAAAAACTAAAGGTCATAATAATACATAATATTACATAAAGTAATGTTTATAAACAATGTCAGTTCACCTAGCATTTTATCCATTCATGCTTCATACCTACAATATAATATTTTCTCAGGAAGCTGAAAGCTCCGTATAAGTTGTAATGAATATGAAATAAATTTATAGTTATGCAATTATACTTACTTTTGACTCACTAGCTGAATCGGGTGTATTAACCCATGAAAGATCCTTTTGAGCTAACATCCTAGGATAAGCAGTACAAATTTATTAAACTTATCAATTTCTTGCGAAAAGCTGAACATCAAACATTGGTTTACACACTTACCATGAAGTTAACAACATTCTTTCTGCTCCATGGTTCTGCATTTATTGAATCTTTTACTTCCTTTAATCAAATTGATCTCCTAATGTTGGATTTAGGATTCCTTTCATACTTGCTAATAAGAACATCCTTCATATTGCTAACTCCAAATACCCCTTCAAAACTCTAAACATCAAATATTGCTGGATTTTCACGACCTCGTTTACCAACTGTAGTCATCAGACTTCCACCTTCATATATTCTCCCAATTCTACTTCATTTTCCTTCAAGCATTTTCCTTTACGAAAATAAGCACATTCTTCCTCCTCGATTGCATTCTCTCTATTTTGACCATCCGTCTTCAAGCACTTCTCTACAATTGCACTCATGAATTTATGAATTTCATCCATGATGATTCAGAAGTCTCTTGTTTCTTGGCAATTGTCATCATGAACTCCTTCATCCCTTTAATTTCTTCTTTCAAAGTGTTCACATCTTTTGAAACACTATCAAGTGTGGAACTGCATCATCGTAATAGTAACAGACTGATTCGTTGCTCCTAATGTATCAACAACTTCAACATATTTTCCGCTAAACAACCCAATTTACTAAAACATGACAATCGGTTTCTAAGTTTCACTTTATCGTTGAAATTGGGACCACTTTCTCTCCTACGGGTGAGAGTCTTTCCAAGTACATTACCTAAAACCAAAATGATAACATTCAACATATCATATTTAAATCTTATTTACTATATTCAAAAATGAAATAAACATCTCACTAATAAAACAAAATTCAAAATATATATTAATCGTACAGTTAACGTTAGTAAAGCGATAGAGCCAGTTCCACTCGGATACTCTGTACCACTATTTTTTACCAATCCCAATGTCAATTCGTCAACAACATATTTGCACCAGTTCATTCCTCGTACCTTGCTAATCTCAACAATTGTAGTAACCCAACAACGTCTAACTGCATACTTCAGTGTAGGATTCAATAAACCGCCTATCATAAATAATATGAACTTTACTCTAAACTCCATGTCAGCTTTATTCATACTTAGCAATCTGTGAATGTCTATTATTTTCTCTTCAACTTTAATATTTATCCTACTTTCCAATTCAGCATCTACCATTCCCCGAACCAATAAGCTATCTATGTCAATCTCACCTCTAAGAAGCCCAAGTATTTCATAAACATCATTTTGATTGACCACCGTACTCTTCCTATGTACCTTTATGTATTTATGCACTTTATTAAATCCACGTACTAACCATGATAGCTGTTGGAAACTATATTTAGATAGTTTTCATATTTATATCTAGTTTTCATATTTACATCGTTTCCATAATCATGTTTTCATATATTTAGATACTTCCAAGTTTATGTAATTACCTAAATAGTTTCCTATAGATTTGAAAATTTGTAAACAACTATATAATATAATTCTTTTTACATAATAAGATAGGAAACTCAGATTGATTTCCCCACTGGAAACTTTCATGGTATCAGAGCCATCCTTGTCTAAGTTCTCAAAATGAGTTACGACAAGGAAGATGCTGGCAATGTTGAAAACAACATGGTAGAAGAAAATCATGTTCTTAAAATAAAAAAAAGATGCCTACTTTGTGGCATCCTCTGATGGCCCCGAACTAATCATAACAACAATCCAATTAAAGGAAAACAACAAAGACAATAACTATGCCGAATGGGCAAAAGCCATACGTTTGGCTCTACGTTCGAAGAAAAAATTGGGATTTATAGATGGAATAATCCCTATCCCAGAAGGTGACGCGGATACAGAGGAAGAATGGTGGGAAATAAACACTTTAGTGAATTCATAGATTTTGAACACTATCGAGCCCTCTCTCTTTTCTTCCATAAACTACTCTGAACGAGCTGATGAATTATAGACAGATTTGAAGGAAGGATTTTTAGTAGGAAACGGTACCCGAAAGTATGAATTGAGAACTGCATTAGCATATTATTCACGTTTGAAAAAATTATGGGATGAGTTAGACAACTATACTCAACTCCCATATTTTGCAGACACAAATTTATTAACAGTTGTTTTGAATCAAAGAGAGGAAGAACAAATTTTTCAATTTTTAATAGGATTAAATGGTACAATTTATGGAACTGTCCGTTCTCATCTGATTCAACAAGAACCCATGCAAAAAATAAGAACAATTCTTGCCCAAATTCGCAAAGAAGAACAACAAAAAAATATGGCCTGAATAGAAGACAACGGTAGCGACCGCCACCGTCTTCTTGTTCTTCCTCCTCACGGCTGGTTTGCAGCTACTGTCACCGGGAAGGACATGATGTCTCCGGTTGTTTTCTCCTCATCGGCTTTCCCGACTGGTGGCCTAGATCCGGAGCCACACATACTGGAAGCAATCTTGGCGGCATCCATGGCAGTTTGACAACATCTCGCGGCGGCGGACAGAGCAGAAGTTTACACGGCAGGGGGAGTGCAGGTCAAGGATGGTGTCTCTCTGTCGGACCGACCGGCACCGGACAGAAACCTACAGCGAGCAACGGCCGAGGCTGGGCGGCGGCAGTAAACAGAGCTGGCGGAGCTTCTTCTTCGTCCAGCAATGGCAATTTTGGTCCTTCTTCCCAAAATAGCAATGATAGATTTGGAAGTCTTCTTTCTTCCCAAAATGGCAATGACAGATTTGGCAGTTTTCCCAATTTGGACTCCAATCAATGGTCAAAATTGTTGACCTTGCTCAATAATTCCACTTCCACACAAACTGATACACTCTCAGGTATGGAAAATTTGTGGATTTTAGATTCGGGCTGTTCTCATCACATGAGTGGTTGGAAAGATTTTTTTAAAATTTTAACTACGATACATCCTTATACAGTTAGCATGCCGAATGGTGCTAAAGCACTTGATCTGCAAGAAGGAATGATTTCATTAAATCCGAAACTAATATTGTAGAGTGTATTTTTAATTCCTGAGCTCAATTGTAATTTAATCTCTTTAGTACAACTAACACGAGATTTGAAGTGTTTTGTCACCGTCTCTAATGAATTTTGTGTGATACAGGACCGTACCTCGATTAAGCTGATTGGAGTGGGTGGCAGAGGAATGGGATATACTTCTACAAACCTTTGCTGTTGCCGGATTTGTTTGCTTTTTCTAGCATTGTTTTTTATTCCAGTACTTTATGGCATATCCGACTAGGACATCCTTCGGATTTTGTCATAGAAAATTTTTTAGGACTTTCTAAGAAAACTAAACCTTCTGCTGCTCCTTGCGACATTTGCTTGCGTGCTAAACAAACACGTGATTCCTTTCTTTTAATTCATAATAAAGCATATGCCGTTTTTGATTTAATTCACTATGATCTGTGGGGGCCTTACAAAACTACATCTACTGTTGGTGCTTCATATTTCCTTACTATCCTTGATGATTTTCCCAGAGCAGTGTGGATTTATTTAATTGCTGAGAAAAGTCATGTAGCAAATGTTTTAAAAGACTACTTTGCTATGATCAAAACATAGTTTCATAAGACTGTCAAAATAGTTCGTGTGATAATAGCACGGAATTTCTATGTTTAAAATCTTACTTTTCTATACATGGCATGATACACCAGAACCACTATCGCTGGCACGCCTCAACAAAATGGTAGAGTAGAACACAAGCATCGTCATATTCTTAATGTTGCTCGAGCCTTGAGGTTCCAAGCTAACTTACCTATAAAGTTTTGGGGGGGAGTGCATCTTAACAGCGGGGTATCTTATCAATCGCACCCTCTCCTCCTTGTTTCAAGGGAAGACACCTTATGAAATGTTATATAATGAGAAGCCGACTTATTCTCACATCAAAAGTTTCGGGTGTCTTGCTTATATCCATGATCACGATCTACCCAAAGACGAATTCTGTGCTCGTAGTCGTGTTTGCATTTTTCTCGGCTATCCCGACAACAAGAAAGGTTGGCGTTTTTATGATTTACAAAGCAAGAAATTTTCTTGGTCGTCCTTCCTTACTACTACTAAAGTTTTATTAGATGTTGGGAAAGGGAAGTTAACCCTTAGGTTAAGGGATGAGAATGTTGTTTTTAGGATTCCTGATGCCATCCATAACTCTTCAGATAATGATGATACTTGCTTCATGGTTGATATTCTTTATCCTTACATGTCTACTCATGTACAGGGATTTGTGAAAGATGATGCTCTTCTCATAGCTCTCCAGCAAGATGAACAAGGAATGAATGATTTTTGAAGAAGTTCAAGCCATAGTGAAAAAGCTTGATGAAACGGAGGTAGAGAAGAAAGATACAAAGAAGGAAGACTTGAAGGAATCTCCTAGACCTTCACCTAAGTCTTCACTCGAAGAACCTCTAGAGTTAGAGTTAAAATCACTGCCCAAACACTTGGAGTACGCTTTCTTAGGGGAGAACTCAACAATCCTAGTGATCATCTCCTCCGAGTTAAGTAGACCGCAGAAAAGAGCTTTGCTAAAAACATTGCAGAAGAACAAGTAATCTATTGCTTGGAAGATAGTTGACATACAAGGAATCAGTTATTCATTTTGTACTCACAAGATTCTCTTTGAAGCGGCCTTCAAGCCAATGGTTCAACCCCAGGGACGGTTGAACCCAAACATGCATGAGGTTGTGAAGAAAGAAGTCATCAAGCTCCTAGATGCTAAAATCATATATCCTTTTTTAGATAGCATCTGAGTGAACCTAGTACAGGTGGTACCAAAAAAAGGAGGTATGACAGTGGTCCCTAATGAGAAGAATAAGCTTATTCTAACAAGAGTCATCACTGGATGGAGGGTGTGCATTTATTATAGAAAGTTAAATGAAGGTCCCCGGAAGGACCACTTCCCTCTGTTGTTCATCGATCAAATGTTGAAGCAATTAGCAAGGCATTCATACTACTGCTTTCTCGATAGATTCTTCGGCTACTTTTTCAGCTTTGTATAATTGCCATTTTTTAGGGTTTGGTGGGGAAAATTATGGAAGTTTTCATGGATGATTTTTCTATTTTAGGGATTCATTTGATGCATGTTTAGATCATCTTGAAAAAGTTCTGAAAAGATGCAAGGAAATTCACTAGGTTTTGAATGGGGAGAAATGCCATTTCATGGTTAGTGAAGGAATAGTCCTAGAGCAGAAAATCTCTAAACATGGCATTAAGGTAGAGAGGGATAAGATTTAAACAATTGAAAGGTTACCTCCCTCTTCTTCTGTGAAGACGGTGAGGAGTTCCTCTGGGGCGTGCTAGGTTTTATAGGAGTTCATAAAAGATTTTTCTAAAATTACAAAACCCTTACTGTATTGCTTGAGAAATGTGCTCCTTTTGATTTCAATGATGCTTGTTTGGATGCTTTTACAATGCTCAAATTAAAACTAACCAATTCTTCTATCTTAGTTTCTCCAAATTGGTCGCTCTCTTTTGAACTAATATGATACAAGTGACTTTGCTATAGCAGCAGTTTTAGGCCAGAGGAAGGATAAGTACTTTCATCCCATGTATTATGCAAGCAAGACACTGACGGACGCTTAAGCAAACTACACAGTTAAACAGAAGGAAATGCTTGCAATAGTATTTGCGTTTGATAAATTTCGTCCCTATCTTATTTTATCTAAAGTCATTGTATGCACTGACCATTCTGCTCTTAATTACTTGTTATCTAAGAATGATACTAACCCTAGATTAATTAGATGGGTACTTTGTTGCAAGAATTCGATTTAAGAGATGAAGGACAAAAAGAGAGCCAAGAATCTGGCTGCAGATCATCTCTCAATATTGGAGAATCTTGGCTTAGGATCTTTAGAGGAAGGATGCATCAATGCTACCTTCCCGGACGAACAACTTTTTTGTGCCATGCTATTGTTGATAATTCCCCTTGGTATGCTGACATTGTTAACTACCTTGTTTCAAATGTTATGCCTTTAGGTACATCACAACAAAGGAAGAAGTTCTTTGCAAACTTGAAGTATTAATTTTTGGAGGATCCCTATCTTTTTTGCCAGTGCGTAGACCAAATCATTCGGAGATGTATGGCTTATCCAGAAACTGAAGATATTTTGAGCCACAGCCACAAGGGTCTCACAGATAACCACTTCCAAGCAAATGGTACTGCCCAAAAGGTACTCGAGTCAGGTTTCTACTGGCCCACTCTCTTGTACTATGTTATAGGTTATGATAGTTGCCACGGCACAAGTAATAGCTTGAAACGAAATGTAATGCTTTTAATTGTTTTTCAAGTGTGTGAGGATTTGATTGTTGGGGAATCGATTTCATGGGTCCTTTTCCTAAATCCTTTGGTAATCAATGCATTTTGGTTGCTGTTGAGTATGTTTCTAGGTGGGTGGAGGCTCAAGCCTTACCTACAAAAGATTTCGAGTCATAGTCAAGGTTTTAAAGAAGTTATTTCCTCGCTTTGCCATCCCTAGGGCGTGATAGGGGTACCTGTTTTTGTAACCAACAACTTGAAAAAGTGCTTAAACGTTTAGGGGTTACTTAAAAAATGGCTACACCTTACCTTTCTCAAACTAGTGGCCAAGTGGAGATAAGTAGTAGAGAGATAAAGAGGATTTTAAAAGAAGTGGCAGATCACACCTGAAAGGATTGGAGCATAAAGCTTGATAATGCTCTTTGAGAATATTGAACGGCCTACAAGAATCCAATAAGTTTCATATTGTTTATGGGAAATCTTATTATTTACCTATAGAAGTTGGGCATAAGGTGCATTGGGTGATACACCTTGTTAATTTTTTATTATCTTTGTGCAGGTAAGCAACGATTGTTACAATTGAATGAGCTTAATGAATGGTGTCTCCAACGTATGAGAACTCGAGCATTTATAAGAAGAAGATGAAGAAGTGACATGACAAGCATGTGATGAGGAAAGAGTTCAAGGAAGGCGACTCCGTCCTCCTCTAAAATTCCTGCCTTTGTCTCTTTCTCGGAAAGCTTAAATCTCAAGGGTCGAGACGTTTACTATTAGTAAGGTTTTTTCTTATGATGCAATAGAGATAACAAACCCTCAAAAGGGTACTTTCAAGGTAAACATGCAACGATTAAAGCCCTACTTTGGTGAGGATGTAAGAAACCTTCAAGTGATTTCATTTGTTCTCTATGATAAGTGAGATTTCTATATTTGGGTGTTATATCATGTAATTTTGTAGATGTACTTTTATGCTTTCCCTCATGTATGATCCTTTTGTTTGTCTTTATTGATGTTAAGGTGTTCTTGGGATTTGAATTCATGTTAAAAAGAGGAGGGATAGTTGACATGGATCCATAATTTATTGGGCATGAAATGGGGCCAAGACGGCATAAATCGAATAAAATTCGAAGCTTGAGCATAAGCTTATCACAGACGGTAGGCTAACTTACCGTCGGCGGTAGGGTAAGGCTTTCAAGAGTCCAAGAAGGCAGAAGTCTACCGCGAACGGTAGGCCAACCTATCGTTTGACAGTAGGCTCCAACATTTTTCCTAGTAGAAATAGAAGCGTAGGCCTCAACCTACCGCTGTGGTAGGTTCTTCCTCAAAATACGAGTCAGCTTTGGGTGAGTTGGGTCCATCGAATTCACCCTATTTTCAGCCCCATTTCCCCCCAGTTTTCTGCAAATTATTCCCAATTCCTTCCTCCCAAAATCTCTAATCCCTTCACTCTTTCTCCAACTCCCTTCGTCTTCTTCCCTCTTCTTCAGTACACTTCCCTTGTCTCTGGCGTCTTACCACTGGCAGCATACTTCCCCCTTCCTCTCCTTTATTGTTTTCCTTTCTTTTTTTCTTCTCTCCTTTCCCTTCTTCCCTTCTTTCTCCTCTCCTGTCACCCTGCCACCATGTACCAATACCTCAACCCGTTCAATCTTTTTTTAGCGGTTTCCCCAGAGATCTTTATCATTAATGCAACCTTCATTTTGCTCATTCATGGAGTTGTATTTAGTACATCTAAGAAATACGATTATCCACCGTTAGTCAGTAATGTGGGTTGGCTTGGATTACTTAGTGTTGCGCACCTAGGAGGGCAGCGCGCTTTGGGATGCAGAGGAGCTATTATCGTCCAGCTCCCTAACCTAATGCGGCACTAGGTCCACCCTTTTTTCTTTCCTTTCTTTTTCTTCTTTCCCTTCCTCTTCTTTTCTTCTTCTTCTTCTTCTTCCCATGACCACCATACCCCACTCACCAACACTTTCCACAGCACCGAAGACCACAGTCCACACCCTTTCCCTTTCCTTATATTTTTTCCTCCTCCCTATCTTCTCTTTGTCTTTTATCCTTCTATTTCTATTTTTCTTTTCTTTCCCCATTTCTACTCACTTTACTTGTAGGTTAGTTTTCACTAGAATGCGACAAGATTTCTTGTGAAATTTTGGCAAGCACTCTGGCGGCACGTAATCCAAAGCAGTGACATAAGAACGGTGATTTGTTTATTCAAACAGATTGAGGATAAATTTCTATACTCTTTTCCTTGCTTAACCCGATTTATTTTGTCTAAGTGTAAAATTGACTTAAACTGTGGGTTTATTCTTGTAATTGAAACTTGAATTCTCCTTTTTACTGTGTTTGTCATTCTTACCATTAGTTTTCCTTTCACACTTTATCTCACACTGGAGATATTAAGACACTTTATCATACACGGGCTACGTTTAGTCTATGCATTTTGAGTGATTCTTGGTACCATTGGTTTTTGTTACTCTCGCTGGCATTTTTTTTCATGCTTGTGTGTTTATTTGTTGCTCTCATGGTTTTGTTGTGTCTCTTTTTAGGTTTTTAGTTGTCGCCTTGGTGAGTTTTGATTGAACTTTTCATTTAGTCATGCCTCAAAAAAAGCCCACCTCCACCTCCTCTAAACGCATTACCACTTCTAAATGGGTTCGGGTCGATGATCCTGTACCCGAGCCTACACAAAATCTAGCCATTCCTCCTTTCCCTGATAGAATCTCCCCTGCTAACAAAAAATGGATATCAATAGGAACCAATTGAAAATGATTATTAAGAAATCTTTGGATGAGCATGTGACCGAGCACTTACAGTTGACCACTCGTTTTGGCAATAAGGTTGGGAACCCCTCATTCACCTCGCGGGTGACTATTATCCTGACCTTATCCTTGAATTCTACGCCACCATGCTTCATAAAATAGATAAAACCCACCAAACAATCATTTCCATGGTGAAAGGGGTTTGTGTGGTGTTGGATAGGACGACGTCTAGAGTCCATCCTAGGTATGAGGGATAAAGGGAATATGTTCACCGTTGATTCTAATAGAAAGATCGTGCAAGGGGATCCAAACTAGAGCTATAAGGCAATAACTAATTGCCTTCAAATCCCTCCACATTTGGAAGATAGGAGATGAATCCTTCACGGGGGTGATTTTCCCAACCTTTTATCCCGTGCCTTAGCCAATTTCTTTGGTTATACTTATACGAATTGGCAAAAGATTGTTCAACAATTTGCATAGGAGCAACTAGAGAATTGAAGAACGCATGTATGAAGCTTCAATTAAGGAATTTTAGATTTAATTGGACGGCTTGAAAGAGTTTACAAGACTTCCAAAACACAATAACATGATAAGAAGCTCAACAGAAGCAAACTAGAAGCTCCGAGCCATCATAGACGATAAAAGAAGAAATAAAGAAATGAAGAATAGAGCCTACCGTCGACAATAGGCTTCCACCCCACTGTCCTTGGGAGGCCTCGAGTTAAAAGGAGGATTTTCAATTTTTAGTCAATTTTTGTTATTTTTTTAATTAATTCTTGGTTTTTTATTTCCAAGTTTGTAAATAACTTTATGAAAAGGATAATTAGGTCTTTTAAGTACTCATTAGGCTTAAAAAAGTAGTTAGGGTTTTTTTGTAAATATCCTACTATGCCTCCTTTTGTGAACAAGTTGAAGTTGAATGATTATATAAAATTGGTAACTTTACCCTTAAGATTCTTAGGTTTTGAGTCTTTCTCCTAAACTTCATCTAAGGTTTGATCATTCCTAAACTTCATCTTGGATTGATTTACTTGAGCACTTGGATTGGGATGATCCAAGGGTTCACAATTTGATCACAATTCCTAATTCTATAATAATCACATCCCTATGATTTGTTTTAGAGGTTAGGTCTTCTTTAATTGATCTAATTAGATAAGGGATAACCAATCCCTTTGTTTTATTAGAAATTAAGGCAAAGATCCTCTTCATATGCATTTTACTCTTAGTTTGGATTGAATTATGCGTGGGTGTTGTTGAAGAAAATCAAGTCCTAGTGAAATCAAGGTCCTTGGGTGATGGATATGAAGATTTGGTTTCATTAAAGATCTTAAATCATATCATTTGGCATTAGAGCCTACCTTCAAAGTAAGCTCAGTTTCATGTTTATTTTTTGAAAAATTTGTTTTTTTTTAAAAGAGTAGTACATAATTATCTAAAAGAATATTCATGAAGGTCATGCAAAACTCGTCTAGAAAAATTCATATCAGAAAAGTTCATTGAAAAAGAATTGTAAACTTGATTTTATGTGCTAAATTTGAGATGGATATAATTACCTATGAGTTGGGATCATGTGAAATAAGTTTCACTCAATTTATAGTTGATTTGATTGGTCAATTAGATCAATATTTTCGATCTGTCTATAATCCCGAAATTGTGAACAGTAGTGGATTAATTTGATCATATCATATGTTATATTGGTTCACATTTGACGAAGTTTGTGCCTAATTTCATCCTCATCAAGTTTTTCTTCTATCTAAATTGATTTGACTCGATTTGAATTTCATTTTCTATTTCAATCCAATTGAAAATTGAAAGGTGTTTCAAGATCTAGGTTGCAGAAAGAGTACAAAAGTAAACCGGTTAGATCTTGTGTTTATATGGATTCAATTCAATTGACATTTGTTCTTAAACTCATCCTCTTAGAGTAAGGAATCTATCTAAATTTGTTTGACTCGATTTGGATCTATACTTGCAGAGTTATTAATTTTTAAGTCACTTGGTGCCATTGTTCCCTGTTTTCTGCAAAAACTTTGTTTAGTACTCTTTCTTCTTTGTTTAGCTTAATTTTGTTTTGATTCATTGTTTTTGGATTCTAGTTTCTTCTTTCAGTTTTTTTCCATTATTTTGTGCTGATCAATTGATATTGTTGGCTCTAACTCTTGCACACTAAGTGTTTGTCAAAATTTCTCTTTGAACTTCTTTTAATACCTCAATGAAGTACTTAATTGAAGTCTGTCATTGATTGAATACCTTCGGTGGTTGTGGTGGAGGATGTTTGAAGGCTCAAAGAACTCTTGTGAAGTGACAGTTCGGAAAAAGGAAAGAGGGTGAGCTTATTGATATAAAAGCCATATAAAGAGTATACATGAGAGAAAAGATTGTTCATCACAAGAGTGCATACACTGAGGGAGTGATTGTGAGGTCTTTTTTGTTGGGTTTTATTGATAATTTTTTAGGTTTAGTCATATCTACGGAAGCTCAATTACCTACTCATTACAATGAAGGAACTAGTGGAAGTTCTCATTCCAATTTGGATCTAATGAAGGTTATCGTGCTAGAGTTTCAAAAAATGAGAAAAGACATGAATGATTTAAGAAGAGATGTGACTAATCAATCTACGGAGCATAGGGGAAGAAGTCACAATGTAGATCATGTAACGTCTCATACTCAATAGGGATATGGTAACTTCTCTCCTTATACTAGGACTTATGAGCATAATTATTATGATTGCTATAAGGGCAATAGATTTGGCACTAAAAATGGTTATAATGATAGATCTTATAAGAGAGTTCCAAGGAATGAAATTAGAAATGAAGGAAATTATGTGACTATGGATGGGAGATTCTATAAAAGAAGAGGTGATTATGAGAAATACTATGATAATTATTACTATAGAGGATATAGTTGTGGAAAAAGTTCTCAAATTTTAGGAACTACATCTAGACCTCCTGATTACAACAATTTGAAATTACCTCTTTTGTGTGGAAATTTTGGTCCTTATGATTATGAAGTATGGGAGCAAGAAGTGGAATCATTGTTCTATTTATTGTAAAAGAAGAAGAGAAGTTCCAATTGATGTTAGAATCTTTCTCTTATGATGTGAACCGATTAGACATGCGAGAACATTAAGGAGTTGTGACAAGAGCCATGGCAAAACAACTAAAGTGTCACAAGGATCAAATTGAGCAAGAGAAGTTTCAAGGGTTAAATTTTGATGTCCAAGACTTTATGGGGAAATATGCTAAAGTTTTGAATAAGTTAGAAATTGAAAATTCACTTTGGTAGATGGTTGGGAGCCCTTTTGCCAAGTTAGAAAATTGCCTCCTATTTTTGGCAATGTGTTGACTACTGCTCTAGAATAGTCCAAATGCAATTAAAACACCTTTGTTGTCTTATCAAATGAATGTATAGGTTATATGTATCCTTTGGGCTGTAAATATGGGAGGGTTGAAATATGCCTTTATGGGGCTTAAATTTGGGACTTAAATTTTGGGGCTAAAATTTATGGGGTTTAAATTTTAGGCTGAAAATATGAGAGGGAAAAATTCCATTTTGAAGAAGCAAATCAAGAAATATTTCAAGACAAAGGTTCTTCTCTTAGTATTCTTAGTTCTTAGCTTATTTTTTTTCGATCTTCTTCAAGGGTGAACTTCCTTTGAAAGAAAAATCACTTTGAAGACTTGTTGAAAGTTCCAAGACCTTCAAGGTTCATCATCAAAATTCCTTCATACTAGTTAATACACTCTTGTAGAAAACTAGTCTTGAGGTCTTCCTCTTGTTTCATTAAGGTCTAAGGTTCAAAATACCTTAGGTTGCTTGAACTTTGAAGAAAATATTTTGTTTAAACCTTCTTGAGGTCTTGGATTTAATATATCCAAGGTTGCTATAAGTTTAACATTTTCAAGTCCTTTCAAAGGCACTTTCTCTCTTCTACTCGTTACACTTGTTTTGTTTGTTCTCTTCCTCACTTCTTGGACGAAATTTTATGCTCTTGAAGATCATTCCACATCATCTTATACGGTCAAGGATTGGTGGGGTTGTAATTGTGAATATATAGAAGGAAAATGGGATTAAAACCAATCAAGACTTTGAGCTTAATGAAGCAAGAATTAGATGTGAAGTTGAAAGCCATGAAGGACTAGGACAAGGTCAAGCAAAGGCCAAATTTAAGGCACTATCAAAGAATGAAGAGTCTCCAAAGGTCAAATAGTTTTCACAAGCTAAACTTGAATTTGAAGAGAATGTTGATCCCCATGTTGAGGAAGAAGAACTTAACGAGGAACCTTGTTATATCATGAGTGAGAAGAGCATTGAAATTAAAGAAAGAGATGTAGTGGAAGAAAAAGAGAGATTAGTAGAGAAATTTTGCATCTTTGATTCCATCTCTATCTTTTCAAAAGAGAGTGAACATTTTGAGAGTTCAAAAGAGAAAGAGGATGAGCTTGAAAAAAGTGAGAGAATAAAAAAAAAATGAGTGTTGCATTGAACAAAAAGAGAGTGAAAATGAAGATCAAAGAGTAAAAAGAGATAGTTGTACTTGAAAAGAGTGAGGAAGTGAATTTCTATATTAATAGAACTAACTCTTTCTTTGCTAATGAATCTTTATGTGCGCAAAATTTTGAAGATTCAAGCAAGAATGAAAGAGGAAAGCTTGCTTACAAGTCTATCAAGACTATAAACGTCTTTACTTCTAATTCCTACTTGAGCTTTGAGATTTATTTTAAGGAAATTAAGTTGTTTTCACTTGTTTTTATGGAAAATGGGTATCAATTTTACTTTCTAAACTCTCTTGGAACTTTATTGGAAAAGAAACATTTCATAGAGTTTAGTTCTTTTTCTTATGTCTTTCCTAGAGTTGATGAATATTATGTCAACTTCGCTAATTCTTCTTATGTTCTAGGAATAAAAGACAAAGGAAGAAGCATAGAGAAAGAGCTCAGCACCTGTCTAGAAACTTACCAATGAGGCCATTTCTTAACCCTTCTCTTTCATTTCATGAAGTTTCTTTTGAGGAATTAAAGTCTTTGTTGGTTTCTTATAGTTTTCATGTGGACATAGTTGGTGATATTTGTGTTATTTCTTTTGATGAGAATTTCTTTCTTCTTGTACATTCAATGTTAAAGTGTCTTTCTTTTCCTGTATCTCATGAGGATCTATTGATGAGTAGTGGTGTTAAATTTTGTCCTTCTTGCTATGGCTTTGGTGTGTTAGATGATACTTCCCTTGTTGATCCTAACATTGTTGATTTTGAACTTGATTGGGCTTTATTTGACATTTTACATGATGAGTATTTAGGAAAGTTTATTAAGGATGTTGATTATGTGTTTCCTTTCCTTGATGCTTTCATGAAGAATCTTGATGGAGTTATTCTTTTAAACCAATGTTTTCACCTTTTAAGTAATCAAGTTGAGTTTTTTTGCAATGAACTCGAGCTTTTAAATGTTATTGAATCTTTGAACTCATTTTTGGAAAACAAATTTGGTTTCAAATTCTATCATTTGAATTTTAAAGATTTCTTGTTGAAGGATTTTGAAAACCAAATGGGAGCATATTTTGAGATGGTCAAAGTTAACCCTTTGGCATTTGAAAATTCTATTTTGGGAAAAGAAGCCTTCGAACATATTTGCAAATATTTTGTTGTTGAGCATCTTAATTACCGTATACCTTTCAAGGATTGGTTTTAAAAGTTTTTCAGTCATTTTCTAATTTTCAAAAAAACTCTTGTGCACTAATTTTGAAACATGAATTTGAAGCAACATTGTTTTATCATCTCCCTTTCAAAGAGTTATTTGATAAAATGGCTTTCAAAGAGAAATGTAGACCATCTTGAAGTTTTGGAAGTTTTATGTCTATATTTTCTCACCTCATTTGTGAATGATGAAATTTGAGACTTATCAAGGCTATTCTTTCATTCTAAATGTTTTTGTGTTTATTTGGACGGTGCATTTGAATTATTATTACCCTTTCAAAGAAAAAAGATTTCAAATGTGTGATTTTCATGACTATTTTGAAAAGAATGAGAGCTTTAAATATCAGTTACCCTTCAAGGATTTTGATTTTGAACTTTGCTTTGAACAATTGACAAGAAAGTTCCTTATTAACACTTGTGTTTTAAATTTCCTTCTTAGAATTCTTGAGAAGACACCTTGTGTTTGTAGCATTGAAAATTCTCACGACTTCTTGTTTCAACATTTGAAATCTTCACACACCTTCAGCTCTAGATTTCATCATCTTTTGATGATATTCCAAACTAACAACCTTTTTTATTTACCTTTAGAGTTAGGAAATGATGAAAGTTTCTACTTTCATTTAACTTCTAAAGAGTGTTTGAATAAATATTTTTGAAAGATATGTGACAAATCTTGGGATTTTAGAAACTTTGTTTCTATGTTCTATTACTTTAATTGTGAAGTTGAAGAGTTTGTAGAATTTAAATTCTTTTATTTGCTTTCAAACTCTTTTGATTGTATATCGAAAATCCATTTTTGCATTTCATCATCCTTTTAAGGAAGAAAATTTTCAAACTTTTGAACTTCTTGAATTATCCCTTAGGTTTAAAAAAGGACAAGAGCTTCTTTTATCATTTGCATTTTAAAGATATTGATATTAACCTTTACTTTCATTTACAAGATTTCTTTACTCTCAATTGTGTTTCTATTTGGAGAATTCTTGTAAAACTTGAGTGGTTATTGAAGAGTCCTTTCTAGAATAGCTTTGTGTTAAACTTCTTTGTTTACACCTCTTTTGCTTATCATTGACCATTCAAGGAAGTTCTAATGTTGTTGCTTGTTTTGCTGTTTAGATGGTCATTAGATTTAATTATTAAACTTTTAGCAATACTTATATTGTTGAATACTTTCTAATATTGCCCGCCTTTATAGATACTTGAAGGAAAAAGATTCAAGGACGAATCCTGTTAAGAGAGGGGGTATGATACGAATCGGTAAAGGATTGTTTAACAATTTGCATAGGAGCAACTAGAGGATTGAAGAAAGTATTGTTGATGCTTCAATTGAGGAATTTCGGATTTAATTGGAAGGCTTGAAAGAGTTTACAAGACTTTTAAGGCACATTAAAATCATAAGAAGCTCAACGGAAGAAAACTAGAAACTCCTGGACATCATAGACGATGAAAGAAGCAATGAAGGGATGAAGACTAGAGCCTACTAATGATAGTAAGCTCCCACCCTACCATCCCCGATAGGCTTTTTTTCAATTTTTAGTTTTTTTAAATTAATTCTTGGCTTCTTTATTTCCAAGTTTGTAATTAACTTTATTAAAAGGAAAACTAGGCCTTTTAATTACTCAATAGGTTTAGGAGAGTAGTTAGGAATTTTCTATAAATATCCTATTATGCCTCCACTTGTAAACAAGTTGAAGTTTAATGATTATTAGGAATTGGGGAGTTTACCCTTATGGTTAATAGGTTTTGAGGCTTTCTCCTAATATTCATCTAGGGTTTGATCATTCCTTGGATTGATTTTACTTTAGCACTTGGATTGAGATGATCCAAGGGTTCGCAATTTGATCACAATTTCTAATTCTACAATAATCACATCCTTTTGATTTATTCTAGAGCTTAGGTCTTCTTCAATTGATCTGATTGGGTAGGGGTAATCAATCCCTTTGTTTGATTTGCAATTGAGGGAAAGATCCTCTTCATATGAATTTTACTCTTAGTTTTTGTTGAATTATGGGTGGGTGTTGTTGAAAAAGATCAAGTCCTATTGAAGGCAAGGTCCTTGGATGATGGATATAAAGATTTGGTTTCATTGAAGATCCTAAATCATATCACATACATTAGTACAGAAGGGGGGAGGACAGAGTGATGTTCGGATTTTAGAACTTTATATGATAGATAAAATGCAGAACCAATCTCCTTTTTCTGTGGTTTTTTTCTTAATGATTCACGTGATGCAAAACACTTGTTGTAGCATGAATAAAACCTCGTGTATCATTATTCTGTGATCCTCTCTCGCATTTTTCGATCTCTTAATGTTGATTTTACAGATGAACAACAAGAGTCAACCAGGCGGCCTTAGATTATCACGTTCTATATATTCAACAATTGGGGTACGCTTGGAACGAGCAAAGAAAGACGTGGATACCCTAAGACCTAGAGAATCGGGAAGGGATTGGAATGCCTTCAACTTTTGAAGCATCAAAAAGACATTCTGGATGGGACTCGGGGAATCCTCCTCAAAGCATCCGAAAGATTAGGACTCCTCCGGAGACGACGAGTCCTATGACCCTTCCGACGAAGATGCCCTCCCACCACCTCCATGGATGCCATCGAGACGGAGATGTGGGACGCCTTCAAGTAGTTTCTATTGATCAAGATGCCCTGGCATTTAGTTGGCGAAGCTAATCGAGTCCTTTCCCAATATGTGGACGAGTTGGCATACCAGAGGCCATCGATAAATCGGCAAGAGGTTATGCCGGCCCGACTTTGCAACTGATTCTAACCTAATTAGGGCACAAGTGGCAGCGCAGCCTGGACATGGGTTTGCAAAGCAGGGAGTCTTCTTTCCCCTCTCCTTTGTATTATTTATGTTTTTCTTTATTTTTATTATTATTTGGAGGGATTGCTTCCCTTTTCTTTCTCTTTCTGTTTATCTTTCCCATTCTTTTTTTGTTTTGTTTTGTTTTATGGTGGGGCTTGTTCCCCCTTTTTTCTTGCATATTTTCTTTCCTTGGAAGGCTTTCCATGCATGTTTTTACTCGTTTTCTTCTTTATCTTTTGCTGGGTATTTGTCTTTTGTCCTGGCCCTCATATTGAGGATAATATGGTTTAAAGTATGGGGGCATTTGTGTATTCTGGAAACTTTTTTTTTTATTAGCTCTGTTTGTTTTGTTTTAGTTCATGCATCCAAAAATTCAAAAAAATTTGATATCCTTGAAAAATCCTAAAAATATTTTTTCCTTTTATTTTTATCGAAAATCACAAAAGAGCCTCGTTTTTCTTGTTAGTTTTTTTCGTATTTCTACCTTAGTGTTTCCGTTCCAGGTAGTTGTTAGTAAACTTTGAAAATTTTCAAAAATATTTTTCTTCTTATTAAGTCTTTCATTTTTCCTTATTCAAAATACAAAAATACTTTCTCGTTTTTTACTTTCCCTTTTAGTCTTTGTATGTTTAAAAGAAGTTTACAGATCCCAAAAAAAAATTCTTTATCAAAAAACTGGTGGGAATTTTAATTGCAAGACCTTTAGGAACTTCAAAAGGCACTTGACTTGATTTAACTGAAAACCAAACTTACTTGATATTCTTACGAAATAAACAGTTTTTATGCACTTGCAGGTGGCAGTTAGTATTAGAACGCTTTGGAATCTTACGAGATTAGCATAGTAATCGCTTTTCGAGTTTATACCTTTACACTTGTTTTCTCCTTTCTTTGAAGTAAAAAAAGTCTAGTCTAGGTTGGTCCCGGAGATGATGTTCTTAGGCCTTCATTGAACTATTTGTGCCTTTCTTGCCTACCCTTTTAACATCAATCCTTAGTTTCCTCTTTTTGCTTTCATGCAAAGGGATTTGGTTCCTTCCATTCTTTGCCATTTAAATCCACATTTTATAAAACCCTCAATTCTTTTGAGCTAATAATCTTTTACTTTTTAGCAGTTTTTAGTGAGGAAATTGATAAGTGTAGTGAAAAAGAGGAATTTTGAATAAAATGAGTGTTTTAGGTATTTGTGTGAGCAAGATCTCATTTAAATATAAAAAATGTAGGAAGCAAAAGTGTTGAGAAAATTTTATGAAAAAAATGCTCTGTATGAAAAAAAAAAAAAAAGGGAGGAAGAAAAACAAAGTTGTGAAAAAGAAGAGAAGTAAAAGAAAAGAGAGAAAAAGATAGTGGTTAATTGTTGGTAATGATGATCAAATGGTCAAACCAACCAAGACCATGTTGAATTCTAAAGTTGACATTAGACTTTCTGATGTGATTTTAGGAAATAAAATCATAAGGACAAGATGGCTCTATTTTAAGTCAGTCTCATTATGTGGATAGAATTCTTGAAAAATCTGACAAGAATGATTCTGGTTCTGTTAGAACAGCATTAGACAATAATGATTCTGGTTTTGTTAGAACACCATTAGACAATAGACTCTATTTATCGAAGAATAGAGAGTATTTCTCAAGTAAATTACTCCAGAGTTGTTGGAAGTCTGATGTATCTAATGAGTTGTACTAGATTAGAATAAGTATTTCTCAAGTTGGCTTATACAATAAGTAAAACTCAGCATATATACAAGTAATCCGAGTACAGATCATTGGAAAACTATTGTAAGGATACTTAGATACCCACAGTATACTTGAGATTATGGACTTCAATACTCTCGGTATCCAACCGTTCTAGAAGGATATACTTATGCAAGTTGGACATCTGATATTAATTATTCAAGTTCCACTTGCGAATAAGTGTTTACACTACCTAGTGCAGCTGTGTCTTGGAAGTCCTCAAAGCGAACAGTTATTGCCAGATCCACAATGGAATCTGAGTTCATAGCTTTTTGATAAATGTGGTAAAGAAATAGAATGGCTACGCCAATTTTTAGAGGACATTCCAAAATGGGAAAAATCAGTGACACCAATATGTGTTTATTGTGATAGTCAATCAGTGATTGGAAGAGCAAAAAGTAATATGTATGATGGTAAGTCTAGACATATACGTTGAAGACTTAATACCATTAAACAACTTCTCTCAACATGAGTTATATCTATTAACTATATGAAGTCTAACGATAATCTCGCAAATTTATTAACCAAAGGGTTTAGTAGAGAGTTCATTCAAAAGATGGCAAAAGAAATGGGAGTCCCAGCCCCTGATAGAAAAGTTTTATGAAGGAAAACCCAACCTGGAGATCCCAAGTTATAGGTCCAATGGAACTACCTACTCATAAGCCATAATGTGATCACTATGAGGTATAACCTTAACCTATTCATATAATGAAACAAAGATGTTAAAGGGATAAGGATAGCAAAAGTTTTGCTTTAATGATTCTCAAGGAGTAATTACTTACTTGAGACTTAAGTAAATCACCCATGCGAGAGAGAAGTGGGGCCGCTTCGAAGGCGAATTGTGAAGCACTTATTCTCTAAAAACTCTCACTGAACAAGGTTGATGTTCATGCCCAAAATGAACATACTCAGGAGAATTGAACAAACGTGGAAAATGATTTTTGTGTGAATTATATGTTTCACTTACACAATAAATCATGATAGTTCAAGGACATCATATGTACTGGACATCTAGTAAGGTCTATATATTTCAGAAGGGAAGGTTTAAAGGGTAACATCTACCTATCCTATTCAGGTTTCAGTTGTTAAACATTGTTGAGTCAAAATCAAAACATTCTTTTCATTCATGTGGGGGGATTGTTAGAGATTTACATGTATTGAAACAAACTTTGATGTGCAAGGATCAAAATTTTCAATTAAGCTTCCCAAGGATCTTTGCCTTCAATAGGACTTGAAAATTCATCATTCTCGAGCAATCTCTAGCCAATCTAAAGACCTCTTGAATCCATGATGAACAATCCTTCCTCTATAAGCTAATTCAACAATGGGATTGATTATCCATAAGCTAATTAGACTCTTATGAATAGACCTAGTTCTATGACAATTACAAGGATATACATATCACAGGGTAAGAATTATGATCAATAGTTCCTTGGATCATCCCAATCCAAGTGATTCAAATACAATCTAACTAAGGAAGATCGAACCCTAGATAGAAGTTAGGAAAAAGCTTGAAGAACTCAAGAACCCTAATTCAAGCACTCTCAATTTCATATATAATTCAACTTAATACAAATGAGCTTAGTAAGAAGTATTTATAGTGTATAGGACTAAACCCTACTTTGATCTTGGCCTTATAGGTTCATAAAAGGCCATTTAAGACCTTAATTAAAAGTTGAAAATAGAATTTAAATGCTAAATCCTGCCTAAAACAATTCATTAGTAAAATTTAGTACCTTACCATTGATGGTAGGTACCTTACCGCTAGCGGTAGGTTGTTAGATCTCTTTAAGACTCTATCCAAAAGCCTACCGTGGACGGTAAGTATAGGGCCTACCATTGACGGTAGGTCCTATTTTTAGCATTTCTTCAACTTTTGCACCTCTTACTTGCTCCATTGGTTGCTCATCATGAGCAATTTGGGAGGTTTATCACCATTTTCTAAGGCTTTATTCTTGCTCATAAATCCATTCTTCATTACTTCTCCAACAAATACTACTATTGCTTCAACCAAGTCATCATTATAATCCTTGATCTTTCTTTCCTTTGCTCTAGTGATTAGTCCTTGAAAGGAGTCCTTAGCTTCTTGATCATCCCAGTTCATATCATCTACCCCTTATTTGAAAAGATTCATCCTCGAATCTTCACCTACATTATATAAAGATAAATAAAAAATATTGAAGATAGCAGTAACATTATAATTATCTAGAAGATCAATCTTATAAGTATTATTATTAACGCATTCAAGAACTTGAAAAGAACCATCACCATGATCATCTAACTTTGTTTTCCTTTGAGAAGGACAACGTTCTTTTCAAAGACAAACCCACACCCAATCACCGAGTTCAAATACTCCACGTTTCCTTCCCACATTCCTTTGGCCGACAAGATTCTTGTTATTAGCTTCAATGGTATCATGGACTTTTGAATGAATAGCCCGAATGAACTCCCATATTTTTCTTTCCATCCAAGTTCAACGTATGATCTATAGGTAAGACACCACATCAAATGGAGTTAGAGGTGAAACCATGGATAACCTCAAAAGGAGAGTGAGAAGTAGTAGAGTAACGAGATCTATTTTAAGCACATTCAATAAGTGGCAGTCATTCTTCCCATTGGCTCAAGTTCTTCTTAAGGATAGCCCTAAGAAGTTGTCTAATAGTTCTATTAACCACCTCCCTTTGTCCATCGGTTTGTGGATAGCAAGCTATAGAATACTCCAATTTAGTTCCAAGTTTCCACCACAAAACACGCAAAAAATGACTAAGAAACTCGGTGTCACGATCCGAAACAATAGTTTTAGGCATACCATGGAATCGCACGACCCAAGTAAAGAAGAAATCTGCAATATGACTAGCATTATAAGTTTTCTTATAAGCTATAAAGTGAGCCATCTTAGAAAAATTATCTACTACCAGAAATATGGAATCCATGCCCTTAAGAGATCTAGGCAAACCAAGAATAAAATATATAGATATATCAACCCAAGGTTCCTTAGGCACTTTCAAAGGAGTATAAAGACCATGTGGCAATGATGTAAATTTGTCTCTTTTACGCTCTAAGCAATTACCAGTGAATATTTCAACATCTTTTCTCATATGAGGCCAAAAGAAATACTCATGCAAATATGTCATATGTTTTAGGAACGCAAAAATGACCCATTAAACTACCACAATGAACTTCTTTCACCAAAACAATCTAGTAGAACAAGAAGGAATGCACAATCTACCCTCCAGATAAAGAAAATTGTCATGTATAAGAAGCTTGTCATTAGGCACAATCAAACTATCATCAATATGTCCTTGAAATCATGGTCACTAGCATACTATTCTTTAAGCATTTCAAAGCCAAGTAATTGAGCTTGCAAAGTACAAAGAAAAGTATACCTCCTAGATAAAACATCAACAACAATGTTTTCTTTACCTTCTTGTAACTATGACATATGAGAATGTTTCGATGAATTCCATCCAACATGTATGCCTCCTATTAAGCTTTTGTTATTCCTTGAGATACTACAAGGACTCATCATTTGTATGAATAACAAACTCCTTAGGCCACAAGTAGTGTTGCCAATTCTTCAATGTCCTTGCTAGTGCATACAACTCCTTGTCATATGTAGCATAGTTTAAGGCTGCACTGATCAACTTTTCACTAAAATATGCCAAAGTTCATTTGTCTTGCATCAA
Organism: Catharanthus roseus; assembly: GCA_028651295.1. Taxonomy (NCBI): domain Eukaryota; kingdom Viridiplantae; phylum Streptophyta; class Magnoliopsida; order Gentianales; family Apocynaceae; genus Catharanthus; species Catharanthus roseus. The sequence continues at coordinate 3,241,485 of JAPQWS010000050.1, read as the reverse complement.
CACTGCACCAATTCCAACGCTTGAAGCATCACATTCAATCTAAAATGTCTTTCAAATTTAGGTAGTGCAAGTAGAGGTGCACTATTCAACCTTCCCTTCAATAACTTGAATGCCTTTTCTTGTTTATCTTCCCACTTAAAGCTATTCATCTTTTTTATCACATTTGAAGGGCTAACAATGGTGCTAAAATCCTTTATGAATCTTCTATAGAAGCTTGCTAAATCAAGGGAACATCTAACTTCGGGTGCACTTCTTTGGATTAGGCGATTCCTTGATGGCTTTTACCTTGTCTCGATCTAGTTGTAGTCCTTGAGAACTGGCCATATAACCTAGAAAAGTCACATTTTCTAAACAAAACTCACATTTTCTAAGGTTAGTCTAGAGTTTCTCACTTCTCAAGATTAACAAAACTTGTTTGTGATGATGCAAATGATCTTCATAAATTTTGCTATAAATCAAGATGTCATCAAAATATACTACAACAAATTTTCCAATGAAATCTCTCAAAACATGATGCATGAGTCTCATGAATGTACTTGGTGCATTAGTTAAACTAAAAAGCATTAGAATAAAGTTAGTTTTGAAAGCCGTTTTCAACTCATCCCTTTCCCTCATGCGAATTTGACATAACCCGATTTTAAATCCATCTTTGAAAATATTTGGGAACTATGAAACTCATCAAGTAAATCATCTAATCTAGGAATAGGATGCCTATACTTGATGGTAATGTTATTAATGGCTCTAAAATCTACACTTATGCATCATGTACCATCTTTCTTAGGAACTAACAAAACAGGAACGACACAGGAGCTTAAGCTTTCTCTTACATAACCTTTGCACAGCAACTCTTCAACTTGTCTTCTCAGCTCCTTGGTCTCTTCAGGTGGACTCTTGTACGTCAGCTCATTTGGAAGCACCACATCGAGTATCAAATCGATTTGATGTTCAATTCCTCTTAAAGGAGGAAGTCCACCGAGAATCTCCTTGGGGAAGATATCCTTGAACTCTTCAATGATCTTCACTATAGTGCTAGACAAAGAAGACAAATGATCATTAGTAGAAACTAATGTATTCTTGCAATATAAAAGTAAGACTAATTATTCTTTTTCAATGGCTTCTATGATCTTATTGTCTTTTGCATAGAAACATCTCTTTTCTTTCATATCACTCTCTTTCTTTTTATCACCATTTTCTTGCCACTCTTCGCTCTTTCCTCTCTTGATATTTCTTCACTCTCATCTTGTCTCTCTAGTTTTTACACTTATACTCTTTTTCTTCATTTCATTTTCAACCCTCTCTTTTTCTCTCGTTTTTCTTTGCTCTTCACAAACTTGTTGAGGGGATAAAGGGTTTACGATATAGGATTTTCCATCCTTTACAAAAGTATAAGTGTTCTTCTCTATATGGTTAATGGCTTCCCTATCAAATTGTTAAGGACGACTAAACAACAAGTGGCCCGCTTGCATAGGCAAAACATCACATCCACTTCATTATTGTATGATCTCAAGAAAATGGAAACTTTCACTTGCTTCCATACCTAATCTTCCCACTATTATTCAACCAAAAGATTTGGATGCTTGAAGGTAGGTAAATTCAATTTCTCACAGAGACTAGCTACATTAGTGAAACTACCATTATCAATTATAAGGTTACCAAGTCTACCTTCCACCTTGCATTTGGCATGAAAAATATTCTCCCTTTGAATGCTTGAATCCTCATTAATAACTTGTGTGGTCAAAGCCCTTATAGTCAACAAACCTTAAAGCATCTTTTTTGGTATCTAGATTGGTGTTACCTAGGACTTCATCATCTTGACTCTGCTTTTCATCAACAATATCTTCAACACAATCCTCTTCATCATTTTCAATCAACCTATTCAAGTCTTCATGAAAGATCAAAGTCCTTTTGGTAGGACAATTGATAGCTATATGTCTCAGACTATTACATTTGAAACATCTAGTTGGATTAGTAATCAATCTACCTTTCTCCTCCACCTTAGGTTTAGAATAATCCTTAAAAGACACGTTAGGTGTATCATCCTTCTTTGGCCACCCCTTATAAGTAGATACTTGAGGTTTAGTAACAACACCTCTTGAAGAAGGGAGAGAGGTTTTCATGAAGCCACTCTTTTTACTTTTACTTTCAATCTTAACTGCTAGATGATACATCTCCTCATAAGTGGAAAAAGAGTAAAACTCAAGTTGATTAGCTATGTCCCTGTTAAGTCCACTTAGAAATGTAAGCCATTGATGCATCTTTGTCTTCTTCCATGCTCAATCTCAAAAGGTATAACTCCAACTCTTGTTTAAACTTTTCAATACTTTTGGTTCTTTACTTGACAGTCATCAAATTATAATGAAGTTCTCTATGGAAATGTTCCAGAATAAACCTCTGTCTCATGAGTATCTTCGATTCGGTCCATGTCTTAACTGTAGGAGCTCCAATTCTAGCTCTATGAATTGTAGTTTTATCCCTCCAATGAAGTGCATAACCTGAAAACTTGGCAATGGCCGATTTAACCTTGACATGCTCACTATAATTTCTCACACTGAATAGGTTCTCCGCTTTTCATTCCCAATCAAAAAAAACATTTGAGTCACTCTCACCATGGAAGCTAGGCACTTTATGTTTGATCTTTTCTGAAGTTTTGTCTTCTTGTTGACCACCATAATGACCACCAAAGTATTCTTGACCCCCATTTAGATATCCATCTTCTTCAACACCAAAGTTATCTTCATGCCATGCTTCACCCTTTTCAAATTCCTCATGAGGTCTTTGATAACCTCTTTCGCGTCTTCCACTATTAGGGGTGGTGTGTCTACCACCATCATAGAATTGGTGAGTGCTCTGAACCGGTGTCTCATATGGAACATGAGGATTGTATCTTCTGTGGCCCCTTTGAGTATAAGGAGTGACATGCCCTCCAATGTTACTTCTACCTCTTTTCTCCATAGATAGATTGGTCATGTCCCTTCTCATATCTCCCATTTCCTTTCTCATTTATTGAAGCTCTTGCACGATAACCTATTGATCCAAATCGGACTTTCACTAGTTCCTTCATTGTGAGGGGTTGGTAATTGAGCTTCCGTAGACATGATTAAAACCTGTAAATTAACAATAAAAAAAACAAAAAGTACCTCAAAATCTCTCCCTAAGTGTATGCACTCTTGTGACGAAGACTCTTTAACTCGTGTTATACTCTCTATATGACTTTTATAAAGATAGGCTTATCCTCTTGCCTTTTTCAAACTCTCACCTCACAAGGATACGAGGATACTTTAAGCCTTCAAACTCCTCCCACCACAACTACCAAGTTAATCAACCAAAGAATATATTTCAATAAAAACACTTAGTTGAGGTAGGTAAATGGAATTCAAAGAGTATTTTCAACAAAAATTTGAAGTGCCAGAGTTTCAAAAATAATCCAAAAATAATTAGAGGAAATCAATAATTAGAGGAATATATAGTCACCACAAAATACTTAAAACATTGAAATAAAGCAATTAGATTTCAAAGACAATGAATCAAAATAAAAGTAAGCTAAACAAAGAAGTAAGAGTACTAAAACAAATTTTCACAGGAAACAGAGATCACTGACACCCTGTCACAAAAATTACAATTCCTCAATAAGTACGCCTCCAAATCAAGCCACATCAGTTTGATTAGAAGCAGCACTCAATGAGGATGAAATTAGGCACAAATTTCATCCAATTTGAACCAATATAACATGAGATATGATAAAGTTGATCAACATTTTTTAAACATATCTAGTTTCTGGACACTTTTGAACTTTTGATCAAATTCATCTATCAAGGAACTCCAACTTGAGTAAAACTTATTTAAAAAAATCCCCAACTCATAGGAGTTTAGATCCATAACAAAATTCGTACATACAATCTCGTTTAGAATTCTTTTTCAATCCCATTGTCTTACATGCATTTTTTTGTCCGAGGTTTTGCATGACCAACATGTATTTGTCTCTTTGATCATCATATATTTTTTTAAAACTTTTTTTCAGAGATTAAACACAAATTGAGCTTATTTTGAAGGTAGTTTTGATACCAAATAATATGAACTTTGATGTGCAAGGATCAAATTTTCAATTAAGCTTCCCAAGGATCTTTGCCTTTAATAGGACTTGAAAATTCATCATCCTCAAGCAACCTCTAGCCAAACTAAAGACCCCTTAAATCCATGATGAATAACCTTTCATCCATAAGCCAATTAAATAATGGAATTTATTATCCATCACCTAACTAGACTTTTCTGAAGAATACCTAGTTCTATGACAATTACAAGGATGTAAATATTAAAAAGTAGTAATCATGAGAAATTGTAGAAACTCTGGATCATCCCAATCCAAGTGATTCAAAAAAAATATAACTAAGGAAGATCAAACCCTATATAGAAGTTAGGAAAAGGTTTGAAGAACTCAAGAACTCTAATTCAAACACTCTCAATTTCATATATTATCTAACTTAATAAAAGTGAGTTTAATAAGAAGTATTTATAGTTTGTAGGACTACACCCTACTTTGATCTTGGCCTTAGGTCACTAAAAGACCATTAAAACCTTAATTAAAAGCTGGAAATATGATTAGAATGCTAAAACCTGCCTGAAGCAACAGATTGGAAAAGTTCAGTACCCTACCACCTATACCGTCGACAGTAGGTTTTTTGGCTTTCTTGAAGAATACATCCAGAAGCCTATAGTGAATGGTAGATACAGGGCCTACCGTCGATAGTAGGTCCTGTTTTCAGCACTTCTTCAACTTTTGTACCTCTAATATGTTCCGTTGGTTGCTCCTTGCTTTAGACGTGAATCACGAGTAGTTTGGGAGGTTTATCACCATCTTCTAAGGTTTTATTCTTGCTCACAAGTCCATTTCCATTACTTCTTCAACAAATGCAACCATTCCTTTAGCTAAGCCATCATCATTATCTTTGATCTTTTGAAAAGAATCCTTAACCTCTTGATCATCCAGGTTCATATCATGTATTTAGTGGGTGAATGAAAAACTTGTTTCGAGTATCATCCATAAATGTTGTGTAAGTAGGAGAAGACCGTACTTTGGGATTGTCAATAAGATAATGTATCTTGAAAATTTCAAGTATATAATGTATTAAATAAGTAAATATTTATGTACTTATTTTATGGATAAGAAGATAATGTGTCTAGTTAGAATACATTATACGAAATTGACAAAGGATTGTTCAACAATTTGCGTAGTAGCAAGTAAAGAATTGAAGAAAGCATGGTTAAAGATTCAAATGAGGAATTCTAGATTCAAATTGAAGGTTTGCAAGAGTTTACAAGATTTCCAAGACTAATTAAAGTCATAAGAGGCTCAACAGAATAAAACTAAAAGCTCTCGACCATCATAGAAAATGAAAGAAGCAAGGAATTCAAGAAAACAAAGTCTACCAGTGAAAATAGGCTTCCACCCTACCATCTCCAGTAGCTCTCAGGATAAAATTAGGCAGCTTAGAATATGCCGACTGGCGACGGTAGGCTCCAACCCTACCGTCCCTGGTAAGTCTCGGACTAGCTACACCAAGTGGACAATTTAGTTATTAATTTTGGTTTCTTTTTGTCCAAGCTTTGTAATTAAATTTATCCAAGGGTAATTAGGTCTTTAATATTCCAATTATGTTTTAGGAAGAGTATAGGATTTTTCTATAAATATCCTATCATGCTTTCCTTTGTAAAACAAGTTGAAAGTTGAATATTGATGAAATTGAAAGGATTCTCTAATGGTTTCTAGGGTTCTTCAACCCATCTTAGTTAGATCCTAAGAATTTAATTCCTTAGTGGTGAGCAATTGATTACTTATATTGAAGAATTTATGGAATTCAATTGATCATTTTCCAATTCCTTCTTTGATTAATTCTAGAAGTTTTTGTTTCTAGAGTTGATTGATTTAGGTGTTCTAATTTGTGTAGCTTGGGTTTTAGGGCCTTAGTTTCCCTAAGGTTCTTGTTTCCAAGTTGGGAAAGATTTTTTCCTCTCACTATTAGATTTATGGTGCTTAGCTCTCTATAGTTTCTTTAGTGGAGTGTTTGAATTATGAAATCTTCAATAGAAGTTCTTCAAGCAAGGAGGTGATCTTGGGATGGTGATGGATTTAATTTGTAAATCAAATTGGGGTTTAGCATCAAATTTGTATCATAAAAACCTCCAATTTAAGTTCATTTACTATTTTATTTGTGTTAAATTCGTTTAAAAAAAAAGATACATGATGATCTTTGAGAAACAATAAAGATCATGCAAAAGAAATTCGTACAAAAAAACTGATAGCAAAAATGAGAGACTGAAATTAAGTGTTATTGCGAAATTATGTGCAACATTTTTTATGGATCTATTCTCCTTTAAGTTTCACTCAATTTGGATTTGATTTGATTACTTAATTAGATCAAAACTTTGAATCTGTCTAGAATGTTCAGTTGTTGCAAAATTGCTTCTTAATTGGATCATATTTCTTGTTATACTGTTCCAAAATGGACAAAATTTTGTGGTTAACCTAATATTCATCGAGTTTTGCTTCTATCTAAACTAATTTGACTCGATTTGGAGTTCATTTTCTTGTTCAACTCGATTGAAACTCGACAGGTGTTTGAGATCTCGATTCCAGAAAATAATTGTGAAAATTAAACCGATCATATCTCAAGTTATATTGCCTCAATGAAATCTAAATTTGTACCTAAATTCATCCTATTCGAGTTAGGAATCTTTATAAACTTGTTTGACTCGATTTGGATATGTATTCGAGGAGTTATTACTATTTTGGTTACAGGTGTCATCATCCCCTGCTTTCTGGAAAATTGTTTCTTAGTACTCTTTATTTCTTTGTATAGCTTAGTTTGCTTCGAATTGTTTTGAATTTGATTTCTAATTGTTTTATTGTGTGTTTATACTCTTTGTTTGATGATAAATTATGATTATTGGTTCTTTTCCATAGATAAACTCTTTGAAATTCCTTACACCTAAAGTGTTTGAGAAATTGTTTCTTTGAACTCTTTGTCCAACTAAGTGCATTAATTGTTTTAATTGCTTGGATTGATTCTCGTGGTGGAGCTGTTTGAAAGGTTTGAAAATATATAGAACCTTTATAGAAGGGTGATTGTAAAAGGCAAGAGGGTGTGCCTATTGTGATAAAAGCCATATAGAGAGTTAAACACGATAGAACTGATTGATCATCAAAAGAGGGCAAACACTTAGGGAGTAATTGTGAGGTCCTTTATGTTGGTTTTTATTGATAATTTGTAGGTTCAATCATGTCTACGGAAGCTCAATTACCTACTCATTACAATCAAGCAACTACTGGAAGTTCTCATTCCAATATGGATCCAGTGAAGTTTATCATGCAAGAGCTTCAACAAATGAGAAAGGACATGAGGGATATGAGAGGAAATATAATCAATCTATTTATGGATCATAGACTTTGAAACATTATTAGGGAGCATATCAGTTCTCATACTCAATAGAGATATGGTAACTTCTCCCCTCATACTAGATCTTATGCCCATATTTCTTATGATTGTTATGAGGAGAATAGACTTGGAGCTAGAAATTATTATAATGATAGATCATATGAGAGATTTCCAAGTAATGAACTTAGAAATAATGGAGGGAATTATGTGAAAATGGATGAGGGTCCATAAAAGAAGAGAAGATATTGAAAGCTACCATGATAGTTGTGATCATTATGAGCATAGCTATGGTAGTAAGAACATGTACAATGAGCATAATGATAGTTATAACTATGGAGCGTATAGTTGTGGAAGAAGTTCTCAAACTTTGAGAACTACATCAAGACCTCTTAGTTACAACAATTTGAAATTACCTTTTTTGTGGGGCACTTTTGGTCCATATGATTATGAAGCATGGGAGCAAGAAGTGGAATTATTGTTCTATTTCTATGGTATAAGAGAAGAAGAGAAGTTTCAATTGGTGCTAAAATCTCTCTCTTATGAGGTCAATGTTTGGTGGGATTTTAAATGCGAAAATAGAATGAGAATAGGATTAAAACTAATCAAGACTTAGAGCTTAATGAAGCAAGCATTCAGAAATAGATGTGGAGTTGACAACCATGAAGGACTAGGACGAGGTCAACCAAAGGTTAAATTCATGGAGTCATCAATGGTTGAAGAGCTCCAAAGGTGAAAGAGCTTTCACAAGCTAAAATTGAAGAGAGTCCTAAAATCCATTTTGTGGAAGAGACATCCAAAGAGGTACCTTGTTATATCATGAGTGAGAAGAACATTCAAATTAAAGAAAAAGAGAGATTAGTAGAAAGATCATGTAACTTTGATTTCATCTCTGTCTTTTCAAAAGAGAATGAACATTTTGAGTGTTCAAAAGAGAAAGAGAGTGAACTTGAAAAAAGTGAGAGATTAAAAGAAAAAGAGTACTTCATTGAACGACAAGAGAGTGAAAAAGAAGTGCAAAGAGAAAAAGAGATAGTTGTACTTGAAAATAGTGAGGAAATGGATTTCTATACTAATGAAACTAACTATTTCTTTGATAGTGAACCCTTATGTGTGCAGAATTTTTAAGATTCAAGCAAGGATGAAGGAGGAAAGCTTGTCTACAAGTCCATCAATACCATAAACTTCTTTCCCTCTAATTCCTACTTGAGCTTTGAGATTTATTTTATGGAAATTAAGTTGTTCTCACTTATTTTTATGGAAAATGGATATGAATTTTACTTTCTCAAATCTCTTTGAACTTTATTAGAAAAGAAGCATTTCATATAGTTTACTTCCTTGTCTTGTGTCATTCCTAGAGTTGATGAGTATTATGACAATGTTAATAATTATGCTTCTTGTGTGCTAGGAATAGAATATGAAGAAAGGGGCAAGGAGAAAGAACTTGGCATTTGTCTTGAAGACTTAGCAATAAGCCCATTTCTTAAACCTTCTCTTTTATTTCATGAAGTTTCTTTTGAGGAATTAAAGTTTTTGTTAGTTTCTTATACTTCTTATGTGGGCGTACTTGGTGATATATGTGTTATTTCTTTTGATGGTAATGTCTTTCTTCTTATGCCTTGTACGACTAAATTCCTTTCTTCCCATATTTCTCTTGAGAATCCATTGATGCAAAGTGGTGATAAATTTGATCCTTCTTGTTACAGCTTTGGTATGTTACATAATACTTAACATTATTGGTTTTGAGCCTGATTGTGCTTTACTTAATATTTTACATGATGAGTGTTTAGGAAACTTTATTGATGATGTTGATTATGCATTTCCTTTCCTTGATGCTTTCATGAAGAATCTTGATCGAGTTATTCCTTGAAACCAACGTTTTCACCTTTTGAATGATCATTTGAGTTTTCTTATAATAAGCTAAAGCTTTCAAGTGTTGTTAAATCTTTGAATTTGTTGTTTGAAAACACCTTTGGATTCGAATTCTACCACTTACATTTCAAGGATTTCTTGTTAAAAAGTTTTAGAATCATGATAGAGATAGGATTTGAACAAATTCGTAAAGATTTAATTGTTGAGCATCATTACTACCATAAACCTTTCAAGGAGTGGTTTTTGAATTGCATCATCTCAATTATATTGTTTTGGAAGAACTCTTGTGCATTAACTTTGAAACATGAATTTGAAGCTACATTGTTTAACCATCTACTTTTTGAAGAGTTCTTCGATCAAATGGATTTCAAAGAGGAATGTAGAACATCTTGGAATTTTGGAAATTTTATATCTACATTTTTTCACCTCATTTGTGAAATGATGAAATTTGAGACTCATCAAGGTTATTCTTTCATTCTAAACAAGGGATGTCGTGGGTCATCCTAATCGGTGTCCGAATTGAAATCTTCTCTGGATGATGACTTAGAATTTTTGCCGGCTTACTAATTACTACTAGGAGGACCTTGGCTTAGCAACGAATGAAGGGAAGGTCGAAGAGCTTTCTCCGCCAGCGGTGCTGCTTGCTATAAATATCTTTTGGAGAAAACGGACGTTAGAATAAATTTTGGTTAGTCCTTGAAAGCAGCGATCTGGTTCTAGTTTGAGTTTCGCCCCTCTCTTAAGCAAAAAACGTTGTTTCCGGGTCGAATAAGTCTACTTTTGTGTTTATTTGGAATGTGCATTTGAATTATCATTACCTTTTCAAAGAAAAGAGATTTTAAATGCGTGGTTTTCATGACTATTTTGAAAAGAATGAGAGCTCTCAATATCATTTATCCTTCAGGATTTTGATTTTTAACTTTGCTTTGAATAATTGCCAAGAAAGTTGTTTCTTAACTTGTGTTTTAAATTTCCTTCTTAGAGTTCTTGAGAAAACACCTCATTTCATCATCTTTTGAAAGAGGACATATTTCAAACTCATGACCTTCTTGATATACTTTTGGAGTTTAGAAATGATGAAAGTTTCTACTTTCATTTCCCTTTTAAAAAGTGTTTGAAGAAATGGATGTTTGGAAATAAGTTTGACAAATCTTGGGATTTTAGAAACTTTGTTTCTATGTTCTCTTACCTTGATTGCAAAATTTAAAGTATTTTATTTGCTTTCAAACTTTTTTCGATTCTATTTGGAACATCCATTTTGCATTGCATCATCCTTTTAAGGAGGTCGTAATTCAAACTTTAGATCTTCTTAACTTACTTCTTATATTTAGAATGAATGCAAGCTTTAACTTTCATTTACCTTTTAAGGATGCTAGTAATAGTTCTATCTTAGAAGAAATGTTAAGGAAGTTGTTCCTAATAAGTTTCATTTCAATTGTTCATTCTAAAGCTTTTGATGGTGCACTTTTTCAAAACCTCTTGCCTTTATTATTGAAACCTTTCAAGGAATTGAGCTTTACCTATCATCATCCTTTCATAGAAGTTTTGAAAATTGTTGTATTGGAGTTTGATTTACAAGATTATTATTATTTCACTTTTGTTATCATTGAAAAAGATATTGTCAGTCCTTAGTGGTATGTGCTTAAATGTTTGCTAGAGCATCATGTCTTGAACTTCTTTGTTTATACCTCTTTTGCTTATCATAGGCCATTCAAAGAAGTTCTAGAGTCCTTTCTTGTTTTGTTGTTTAGATGGTAATTAGATTTAACTGTTTAACTCTGAGCAATACTTATATTGTTGAGTCCTTTCTAATATTTCCCGCCTTTGTAGATATTTGAAGGAAAAGATTCGATTATGAATCGTTTTTAAGAGAGGGGAACAATATGGGTAGGAACAACTAGAGAATTGAAGAAAGCTTGGTTTAAGCTTCAGATGAGGAATTCCGGATTCAAATTGAAGGTTTGGAAGAGTTTATAAGACTTCCAAGACTCATTAAAGTAATAAGAAGCTCAACGGAATCAAACTACAAGCTCCTGACCATCATAGAAGACAAAAGAAGCAAGGAATTCAAGAAAACAGAGCCTACCAGTGATGATAGGCTCCAACCTACCATCCCCAATAGCTCTCGGGATTTAGAAGATTGTCTATCGGTGACGATAGGCTCCAACCCTACCATCCTCGGTAGGTCTTGGCTAGCTACACCAAGTGGACAGTTTAGTTATTAATTTTAGTTAATTTTTGTTTCTTTTTGTCCAAGTTTTGTAATTAACTTTATTCAAGGGTAATTAGATCTTTAATCTTCCAATTAGGTTCTAGGAAGAATAGTAGGATTTTTCAATAAATATCCTATTATGCCTCCCTTTGTAAACAAGTTTAAAGTTGAATATGGTTTCTAGGGTTCTTCAACCCATCTTAGTTAGATCCTATGGGTTATTGGTGAGCAATTGATTAATTAGATTGAAGAATCATGGAATTCAATTGATCATTTTTGAATTCCTTCTTTGATTAATTCTAGAAGTTCTTGTTTCTAAAGTTGATTAATCTAGGTCTTCTAATTTGTGTAGCTTGGGTTTTAGGGCCTTAGTTTCCCTAAGGTACTTGTTACCAAGTTGAGAAAGAGTTCTTCCTCTCACTATTGAATTTATGGTTCTTAGCTCTCCATGGATACTTTGGTAGAGTGTTAGAATTATAAAATCTTCAATAGAAGTTCTTCAAACAAGGAGGTGATCTTGGGATTGTGATGTATTCAATTTGTAATCAAATTGGCGATTCACATCAGTATATGAATCTTATCTAGTTGCCTTTAATTCAAGACAAGAATTCTTTTGAATTTTTATTTAGGATTTTTTGAAGTCTTTATGCTATCCTCTTGATCCTACCATTTACGTAGTCTACAAATAGGTGCATCTTATTCGTGATTTTCATTGGAAAAGGCTAGACCTCTATTCTCTTCTTCTATCTCTATGTTTTGCATATTTTTTAGTGTTATTGATTAATTTGTTAAAGTTCGCAAGGTGAAGATTCAGTGCTAACTGCTTCACTGTATCCATTGTATCATGGGAGACAAACGTCCGTTACAGCCTCCTGCATACTTACCAAAAGGTTAGAATCTATTTTAAGGAAATTGTGTTGAACAAAAGTCTCGGTTGTTTTTCTTCTTCTCCTTTTATAATCTCAATTTTGTTTGATATTATTATTGTTTTTCTACCATATTGAATATTTATTTTTATACTCTTTTTGAGTTAATTTTTTCTTACAACATATATATATATATATATGTTGGCTCAAGGGCTAATCTATCCTAATTTTGATGATTAACAAAATGCAATGAATTGCTAATGAATCTACCTTTTGTGCAAAACAAAAGGATATTTCTCTAGTAGATTATGTCCGACTAATCTTAGTTGCCGAATTGCAAAGCTAACGGATAACCTGCAGAGCTAATTAATGGATGCAAAGCTAATACGTTGTACCAGTCTATCAAAGGTGGGAAAGATCACTTTAATCTTATCCTCAAACTTCTCTTGGATATATATAGCATCCAAGACTTATATATACATATATATGATGTTTAAAACTGGACTACTCTAAAATCAACACATAATAGGCAAGTGAATCTATCAAGGTAGTACTTGAAAACCTCCCCGGTTGTCGAACTCAAGGAACCGAGAAGCTAAAATAATGATTATCTCTCTAAAATTTATTCAAAACGAATGAGTTGAAAAGAATTTTGAACTAAGAAAAGTAAAACACTTTAATGATCTAAAACTAAATGAAATCAATTTTTAGAAAGAGTGTGTTTAAACGGGGAATCCCTCTAGAATCCTAATTCATTGGAAACTTTGGAAAAATATTTGACTCGTTGATCAGGTCTCACTCGTTAATTAGGATTAACCCTATATCTAGGTGAAAACCCACTATTCCCTAATTTATTAGAGAAGAATCTCTTCTTTCCATAACTCAATTATGAATGATTAAAGTAAAGGAATGATTACTAATAACCTAGAAACCGTGGCCGTCATCTCCAATTAACTACCAAATTCCTATTGTTCAATTATAGCCTTAGATTTTGTTCTTCCGTTCTCAATTCCAAATAACCTACGCGAATGTGCCAAATACCAATGAAATTAGAAATACAAACAACGCAATTGAACAGTAATCAACTCTAATTCCAACAATTCATTCATAGAATCCAATAAAAATAAAGCTAAGATTATCTAGAGTACAACCCCATTTGAACACAAAGAAAACTAGCCATTAAACATCATCATTATCATAAAATCCATATAAGAATTCATAATAAAAGATAATTTTAGAAGCTTAGGAAGTAAAAAAATTGAATGATCCCTGATCCTAGAATATTGCCTGAACTCGTCTCTCGAATCGCCCTAAAAGTCTAGAAATTGCTCCGAAGAAATCCTTCAATTTAACTATTGAAACTTGACAATCAAAACTAAGTATGATCTAAGGAGATTAATGAGTGCTTTTGGAGGGAATTTTCTCTCGAAATTTTCCCCTTTTCACTTCCTAGAAACCCTAACCGAAGATATCTTAAATACAATAAAAAAAATTATTTAAAAAGATGCAAAAAATTATAGAATTGCCCCTGCTGTGCGACCAGTCCCACGCTTGGGCGGCCGAGTCCAGTCGGGTCTTCCCTTCCGGTTGCTATTTTGGCTGGGTTCGACCGGTGAGGCGGCTGGGTCCCACCACCTGCTGGATGTGTATCTTCTCTTTTTTCATCTGTTCTTAATTCGTATGCTCCCGTTTTGTTTCATTCTTTTTTCTAACTCATCTGGGATATACCTATGAACATAGTGAAGAAACAGAGGATAAGTATATCAGTTTACTAATTAAATACTTTTAAAACCGAAGATTAAACCATGTGAAAACATGTATAAAATGGACGTATTTAATTCTCCCACACTTAAGCGTTGCTTGCTTTCAAGCAATACAAACTAAAGCAACAATCCAAAGATGCAAAGACTAAACACAACTTTCCAACAAAAACTTAAAATCATGAAAACAAACAAAGTAAAAACAAACTTTTTAAACGCTTAAGAAAAATGACATCACCGCAATTGAACAAGTCTAAACTTCACAAGAATCACATAAAACTCAAACAAGCACAAGTTACAAAACTTAAATGATTCACCAAGCATCTCATATAAACACTTATGAAGCAACAATGTGTGTGTGTGACTACTTATGTCAAGTTTCAACAAATGCAAAGGGAATATAAGGAAATCAACAAAACAATTCACTTCAACAACAATGCCCTTAGACTCAGGTTTCCACTATCTATTAGCTAGTTGGTCTAACTAAAGTCATCCCTAGATTAGGTAAGACTTTCAAGCTTGTTATGTTATGCTGAGGACATAAAAAGATACCAAACAAAGGGGAAAAGAAAAACAAAAAGCAAAGAGAAGAAGGCTTAACGTAACTGAAAGAAAAACAAAATCGATGTCCAATCTAAAACCTTCAAGTCGCTTTTCACTCTCCTTCACCCTTTATTCCTAGAAACTTTACCTCTCATTTGGTTCACTATTTTCAATAATACACATCCCCACCTAGCACTTTCAACTATTCTCAATCCCAAATGAACTATAAGGAAGTTCTATGGTAAGAAGAAGAAATGTATAACTATTTTTTCAAGAGAGAAAGAAAGATATTTCAACTATTAACTTTTTCTTTTCTTTCTCTCTTTCTCTTTTTTCATCTTCTTTTTCTCATTTTTTTCCTTTTTTTTCTTTAATTTTTTTCTTATTTTTTTCAACAAAACGAGCTTGAGAATCATAAGCTTCGATCAACACAGGGAATTTTTAATTCACTCCAACCTCTCATTTGATTTCTTTCTCATAAACTTTTCCAAAATACCCTTTTACATAAAATACTCATCTCCACCTTCTCCCCCACACTTATCTATGTACCTCACTCAAAAGCAACTTAAAGATACAAGGATTCATTAGCTTTCGCAATGGAGGGTTTAAAATATCGTGTGAGTTTAAAAACAAAGAAAAGAAGGGTTAAAACCCTTATGCAATTTAGGCTCAAAAAAGGCATGAGGGGAAATGAAAAACAAAAAGCAAAGAGAAGAGAGCTTTACGCAAGAAAAAGGAAAAAAAAATTGATGTCCAATCGAAAACCTTCAAGTCACTTTTCACTCTCTTATATCCTTTACTCCCAGAACACTTTACCTCTCATTTGATTCACTATTTTTAATAATACACATCGCCACCTAGCTGTTTCAACTATTCTCAATCCCAAATGAAGTATAAGGAAATTCTATGGTAAGAAGAAGTGCATAACTATTTTTTCAACAGAGAAAGAAAGATATTTCAACTATTAACTTTTTCTTTTCTTTCTCTCTTTCTCTTTTTTATCTTCTTTTTCTCTTTTTTTTTTTCTTCTTCCTCAATTTTTTTCTTTCTTTTTTCAACAAAATGAGCTTAAGAATCCTAAGTTTTGATCAACACATAGAAATTTCAATTCACTCCAACTTCTTATTTGATTTCTTTCTCATAAACTTTTCCAAAATATCCCTTTACATAAAATACTCATCTCCACCTTCTCCCCCAAACTTATCTATGTACCTCACTTAAACGCGACTTAAAGATATAAGAATTAATTAGCTCTCGTAATTGAGGTTTAAAGTGTGAGTTTAAAAACAAATAAAAGAAGGGTTAAAACCCTTATACAACTTAGGCTCAAAAAGGGTACGAGGGATTTAACATTGAAGGGTAGGCAAGAAAGAATCCAACAGGTTAAAGAAGACTTAAGACTATCATTTCCAGGGTCAACCTAAGCTAGACACAACTTTACTTCAAGATGTGACAAGGAAAATCTAAGGGCATGCATTTAAGCAAATTATTGAGCTAAATTCCTAAAATTCACAAAGCATTTATCTACCAACAAGATACTCATACGTGCAAATAAACTGTTAATCCATAAAAGTTCACACAAGCGTATGGCATTGCGCTTTTTCTAAGCTACAAGTCTCTTCAAAGTTTCATGTGATAAGAGCAAAAGCTCTACAAGTTCTCAAATCGTGAATAAAAAAAATAGAAAAATCTTTTTGGATTTTTTATTTTATGAAAAATAAAAGGGTAAACTACAAAGGAAATCAAAAATATTTTTGGGTTTTTCAAAGCTTTAAACAAAAATAAAATATTTTTGGAGTTTTTGAAAATATTTGATTTTTTTTAATTTTTTAGCTTAAATAATACTATCGAAACAAATTAACAACCTTAAGAATAAAAACAACAATATTTTTTGAAGTTTTCAAAATTTTTAATGTTTTTGAGTTTTTATCTATAAAAAAACTCAAACAACGAAAGAAAAACCTAAATTAAGCATCCCCCCATACTTTAAACCACATTGTCCTCAATGTGGGGGCCACAACCAAATACAAGAAATATAAATACTAAAAGAGAAAACAATTAAAACAGAACACATACATGGGAACCAATCTCGGAAAGAAAAAAAACCATACATGGGAAGCACTCCCAAAAACTAAAAATGCAAGCACACATGGGAAGCAATCCAAACATGAAAAGATAAACAAAACATAAAAGAACAAAGATAATAAAAATAAGGAAAGCAATCCCAAAAACTAAGTAAAATAAACAAAAAATAAAAATAAAATTAAAAAAATAAAGGAAAAGGAAAACTCTCTCGTGGCACTACACCGCCACCACTAGACATCGCATCCGATGAGAAGTGCCAATAAAGGTAGCTGAACATCTCATGCTTGTGCTGCATCATCTGCTCTACACTTTGAAATCGATACTGTCTATTCTCTTTGTGGATTTCTAATTGATGCTGGATCTCCTCTTGCCAGATTTGGAGGTGGCCCAACCAGTCAATCACAGTGGTGTGGAAATCATCATCCTCAACCACGTCTGCAACTTGTTCTTCTGCTGCCTGGGCCTGCTCATCGCCTCTTTGTTGAACCGTCAGGCGCCACCTCCTCTCATACTCATCCCAGTAATAGTGGTTTAATTTTATGGTGGAATCCTTGATTACATCCGAAGCAGAGGTGGCTTCTCGTAATTCACCTGAAAAATCAACATGAAAGTAATGAAAGATATGAGATAGAAGCAAGGGAGAACAATAACCCTATTAGGCATAGGGCTACATACTACGTCATGTAGAAAGAGGACAAGTAGAGAGGAGAGACAAAAGGAGAACGTCTCCTCATCTTATCCATAATATAAACATCGATCATCCTCAAATCATGAGTTTGGGTGGGAGATCGAGGTGCAATATTTGTGCCTATGAGAAGTGAGGCGACCTTCCAAGTTCCCCCTAAACTGTTAGATTTAGCAACCTCTTACCTGCAGCCTATGGCTGGACACCAAACCTAGCTAATGCCTCAGAATAGACCTAAGTTGGGTCTGCAAAAATACTAGCAGAAGCAAGCTCATAGAAAATCGAGTGTCTCTCATTAGGTATACCTAGAATTTGTGAGGGGATTGCTAAATCAAGATGAATCCTATCCCGTTTAACAATAGTGGTGATATCAGTTTTATAAGGGTCCGATTTGAAGAACATATTGGCGTAAAACTCTCTAACGAGATTAGGGTAATATTTCCCTACCATTGTAACTAATGAGTTCCACCCAATAGCCCTAAAGTGTTCTAAGACATCCACTTGAATTTCTAGAAGATCATATAACGTGCACTCGACCAAAAGTTTATTTTTAAGCTTGACATTGTACCAGATCCTATTGGCGTCATCAGAAATCCTATAGGGTAAAGGAAGAATAGGTCTATTATCAGATGGGCTAGCAACTGCCTAGCTTCTTTTATTAGACGCAATGGAATTACGAGGAGGCATAATTTTAAGGAGAAAAAGAAGGTTGTTTTACTACAACAGGCTGACAACAGAGTCACTCACAACAAAAACTTTACTACAACAACCCCAATACTTTAGACTGTAAAATAAACACACAAACACAGTAATGGCTAAACAATAAACTCAAAACAAATAAACATAAAAACAAAGCTAACAGTACGAGAACAAGTTAGAATAACAAAAACAGAGCTCTAAGAATTATTCTAAAGCTATCCAAACATAGAAAATCCACACAAAATGATACTAATAGAAAACAGAAAGCAGCGTTGATCACCAACGAGATAACAACATAGAAAAAATAAATAAAATAAAAATAAAAAATGTTGCTCGTGTGTGAATTGTGAGTAGAACTTGTTTGTAGAGTGTTTAAAATAAGAGAAAATTCTTCAACACAACTATGCAAGTACAGAAATCTATAGCAATAAGTATAACTCAACCAAGAGATGATTGAATAAAAGTCAACTTTTTCCACAATAGAACTCAACAGAAGATGATTGAATAAAAGCAAACATAAATACTAAAAACTTTAAACGCCAATAAAAAAGAGGAATTAGGAAAAAGGAAAACTCAGTATATTGTTGAGTTGCTATGTTACTGGCGTTACTACTAAAATTTGAGGGGCCTCAGTGTGCTTGCAATGTTGTGATGGACAGGCGTGGTAGTGGTATGGTGGATTGAGTCACTTCTACTCGTTGGTGTGCTACTGGTGCTCAGTTCTCTGCGATGGTGCATGTCAATAGAAAGCGCAACAGATGGGCGGTGGTGTGAAGTAGAAGAAGAAGAAGAAGAATGGAGGAGATGGAATTTAGAGAAGAAAAAAGAAGAAGGACGAAGTTGTGAGGAGAGAAAGAAGAGGAAAGATGAGGAGTGGTGGTATGGCTCGGGTGGTGGTAGCGACGGTGTTACAAAAGTTTGGGAAGTAAGGCAGTGGGGCTGAAGAGGGAGAGAAGCAGAAATCGAAGTAGAAGGAAAGAAGAAGAAGAAGAAAAGAAGGGAGAAGGGGAAATCGTGGTGGAGATGGCACAGAGGCGCTCAGAGGAAGGGAACAGAGGTGAGCAGTAGTGGTGTTGGTTGAGAGGAGCAGCAAAGAAGAAGAAGAAAACCAAGAGGAAGAAGGAGAAGTAAGGAAGAAGAAAAGGAGAAAGGTGGAGAGAAGCAATGGTGGCAGTAGGTGGGATGGTGGCCGGAAGTTGCAGCGGTGGAGGCGGTAGGTGGCTATGATGTTGGTCGGAGGGAGTGAATGGAGAAGAGGGAAGGAACACAAGGGGAGAACGGGGAAAAAAAAGAAGAAAGAAGAAAGGGAAATTAGGGATATTGAATTAGGATATTTTTTCCTGAACAAACCTACTACGCGATGGCAGACCCCACCTACCGTCCCCAGTACCTTTTTGGAACTTTCTTCTGGTGCCTAGGACTATTCCGGTCGGGCCTTAAAAAAATTGAATTTTTTTGTTTTTCTTCACTTTGATCCTTTTTCCCTCATGCAACATGATATAAAACATATTTAGGCCATGAAAATTACAAAATAAACTCCCAATTTTATTCAAAAATTAAACAAAGAAAAAACTAATGAACCAAAAGAGAAAAACACTCAAAAAAATAAAAAACCAAACTAGACAAGTGGAATATGAAAAACTCAAAATTGATAAATTAAACTCAAACAAGCACTAACGATACAATGTATTTCACAAGAGAAGTAAGCAATACTTCCTTTTAGGAGTCAAAAGCACCTCCCCCATCTTTAAAATTCGAATTCGTTGTGGCTCTTTCTTGTTTCTTTTGCTGTTTTTGCACCCACTTTTTCAAGCTTTTCTTTATCGAATGAGGAGATATTGACGTCTCCACCTTCTTTAATTCCTATGAAGCTTTAAGGGTTGGTGACTTCTTTTCCTGCAAGGGGTAAGACACTTCAAGATTAATATGATCTATATAAAATAGAGTGTCATTATAATGCGAAGAGGGATTAGGAGTAATAGGAAATTTAAAGACTACTTCGTTCTCTCCAACTCTCATGCATAATTTCCCTTTTCCTATATCTATTAAAACTATAGAAGTGTACAGAAACGGTCGTCCTAAGATTAAAGGGAAATCTACATCCTCATTCATATCAAGAATAACGAAGTCAAAGAGAATGATAAGGTCCTTGACCTTTTCCAAACATCATCTATAACCCCTCTTGGATGTCTAATGCTCTTATCAGCCAAACTTATAATCATCCTAGTGGGTTTTGGTTCCCCTAGGCCTAGTTTTTACTCATGTTATAGGAAATAACGTTTATGGTAGCTCATAGGTCGGTTAAAGCCCTATCAATGGAAAAACTACCAATCATACAAGGGAAAGAAAAACTCCCTGGGTCATTCAATTTTTTGTGGCAGCTTTTCCTTGTTAATCAAGATTGCCGAGCATTCCTTACCCAATATGAATGTAGATACTTTGCCCAACCTCTTTTTACTCGAAAGCATCTCTTTCAAGTACTTCGCAGACTTAGGCACCTACAAAAGCAAATAAAGAAAGGTAAGTAATTTTAAATTTTTTGAAGATATCTACAACCTCCTCATCTCGTTGTTGCTTTGGTCACGAACAAGAGCCGTGATAAGTGCATATTTGTCTAGATTTTCTATATTTTAACTTTATCGTTTTATGTGTTTCTAATATGTAAAAGTATATATATGTTAACTAAATATATCTTATTTTTGTCTTAGGTGCCCTCCGGAAGTAGAAATGATGAAAAGGAAACGAAAATGGAGCGAAAATGATAAAAATGGAAGTCGTCGGCAAAAATACAGCACCTGCCACGCGAGGTAGGCTGACTTACCATCGTTGTTAGGTTCTGAGGATCGCAGGCATTGGCAAGACAGAGACCTACCACGGACGGTAGGCCTCACCCTACCGTCTGTGGTAGGTAAGGCTGGCAAGAGCAGTTGAAGTCCAACTCAAAATCGATTTTCGTGATTTCTTCTCCAATTTTAATTTAGTTTTCTTTAATTTTTTACCTCTATATAAGGGGGTTTAATTGCAGTTATTTTAATAAGAAGTTTTTAGATACAATTAGATAGGTAGATATACAATTTAGATTAGTTTAGTTAGGAATAGATTAATTAGGTTAGATTAGTTAAACACTTTTTAAATTCCATCTTTTATATTTTCTTTAGTTAATAGAATTTCAAGATTGGTCGGGATTTTTCTAACTAAGCTTTAAACCCAATACTTGCAAGTGCACAAGATTAATGTAATATGGAAATATTAGGGTATCGAACCACAGAGAAAGGCTTAACTCCTTAGATTATTATCTTCCTAAATTAATTTTATAAAAATAAGAATGAAATTTTATTATTATTCCTAAATTAATTGAAACAAATGAATAAAATAAATAAATTAAAAATAACAAGAGGTTTAACCAAAGCGAAGATTTAGAACCTTGAACGCACCACTAACCTATACAACAATGATTTAATTTTATTTAGGAGAAAAGATTAGACCTTTATGTGGTGATCTAGGCTACATGCTTCGATTCACTAAAAAAATATATTGTGCTTAAATGCATGACATAATCTATCTAACCATTAGCATGACCTATTCAATTCTATGACATAAATCATCCAAAATTAGCATGAACTATTCAATTCTAAAACCCATAATATACTTGTAAAAATCACATATCTCGTACTCAAGACTACAAGAATTAAGCATAGATAAAAATATCAATTAACCCAAATAATTATTCTACAAGAACAATCACAAAGAATTAATTGCATCAAACCAAGAAACATCCCAATATATATAATCACATAAATAATATAACAAATCTCTAAAAATAAAATAAACAAAAGTCACATGGCTAGGGTTTCATCAAGATTCTAAAAAGAAAATTAGTTCATGGTTAAAGGGAAAGAAAGAACCAATTTCTTAGATCATGGCTTTTTCTTCCAAATAATTTTTCGCTACTGCCCTTAGATTTGCTACTTCAAATTGTGGCCGTCTTGCAACTGCTTTTCCTTTTCGCTCGCAGCTGCCGCTGTCTCCTCCCACAGCTCTCCTCTTTTTTTCTTGATCTTCTCCTCACCCTTCTTGTGTGGCTCTTCTGTATATAGACAAAAGAGAAGAAAAATCCTAATCCTTAAAGGATTCAACTAAAATCCTAATCCTTGAAGGATTCTACTAAAATTCTAATCCTAGCTCTTAAAGGATTCAAATACTGCAGCAGGTAATATGCTTTATTATTATTTTTTATCTTCTCTTCCCCAATGACTAGGCACACTCTTTCTTCCCTTTACCAAATTTAATATGGAATCTTTATTTTCCATTCTTTTTTTAGAAATCTGCACAAAGATAAATAAATTAAATTAAATATAATAATTATGACTAACTAATAAATAAAATATTTTCAAAGGCTAATAATTAAAACTTAAGGTGTTTATTTGTATTAAGAATCAACTCTATCAAAGATTTCTGCAAGATTTATTTTCCTGGATTAAAGAATTGAAGACTTTAATTCAAGATTTTGATCTTCAACTTAGTGACTCGAGATATGATCTTAGACGATGTTCGGGAATTTAATTGCGGTTCAAGACTTAATCCTAAGCTTTCTTTTCCTTTTCTTGTTATTGAATTCATTTATTAATTTATAGTTTTATTAATATGAATAGTGAGCAGTTTTTATTGTTTGGTTTGGGGTTGAACCCTAATTCTTGATTATGAAGTTCTTGGTTTAATTTCTTGATTTCGATGTTTGTTTTGATTTAAGTTGTCTTCCAATGACATTTGTTTGTAGTTTAATTGTCGCGAGATTAGATTATTCGCAAGATTATTTGGAATTGAAAAAGGGTGAACAATCTAGGGCAACCAATTGGGGGTTGATTGGGGCAATTGACAAGAGATATGATTTTGAACTTTTAGGTCCTTTTAAATCACCTAAGTTTATTTCACTCATAATTTGTTAGGGAGAGAAGAGATTTTCCTCTAAGGGTTAGTGAGTAGATGGCTTTGTTCTATAGATAGAGATTTTCCGATTTGAGTAGTGACTCAACTAAATTAATTCAACATCATTTTCATTAAAGTTTTTTCAATTGAATTAGTAACAAGGTTTACGGGGATTCCACCAACTCAAACTTTTGCTTTATAGTTTTTCTTAAAAATCGTTTTTAATCACTTTCTTTTAATTGATTTACTTGTTTTTATTTCTTCTTTATCAACGACGTCATCTTTCTTTTTTTTTTTACTAGACATAAGAAACACGATTAGTACTTTAACCTTTATCCTTTCCCTGAGAGATTCGACACTCGGGTTGAAACTCATCTCTACTTTGTTAGGTCCACTTGCCTTGCATTGTAGTAATTAGGATCACATCTCGTTTTACACACATCAAGTTTTTTACGCTGTTGCTTGGGAGTCGGCAAGTTTAAGGATATCGTTTTGTTTTAGTGCTTTAGTCATAGTTCTTTTCTTGTGTGAGTTTTTTGTCGTATGAACTTTGGAATTAGTCCATTAAGCTTTTGAAACTTGTGTTAAATATTTATATGAATTGTTTGTTTCAGGTTGGGATTATAAGACATGGACACCAATAATGCCATAGAAGTCCCACTTGTGGCAATATTGAACAAGGGATAGAAAGCATGGCTATTAGACCTCAAAGCACTTATCATCAACAGGACATATTGCAAGGAAATTGGAGAGGACACAATACATATCTAAATCAAAATAATTTGGGTTGGAGAAATCAATCAGGAGTTGGCTGGAGTGGCGATAATCAAAGAAGACAACAACCACTCCCCAGTTTTCAAAATTGAAGTCTAGATCAAAATCCATTATCTATATCACCTACTTTGGAGGATCTTGTGTCAAAATACGTAAATTCAGCAAATAATGGTGTAAAACGTATGGAAGAGATTCAACGGAGCAAAACCGCCTCTTTCCATAACATGGAAAATCAAATTGGGAAATTGGTCGGGATTTTTATAATTAAGTTTTAAACCCAATACTTCCAAGTGCACAAGATCAATGTAATACGGAAGTATAAGGGTATCGAACCACAGAGAAAGGCTTAACTACTTAAATTATTATCTTCCTAAATTAATTTTATAAAAATAAGAATGAGATTTTATTATTATTCCTAAATTAATTAAAACTAATGAGTAAAATAAATAAATTGAAACTAATAGGAGATTAACCAAAAAGATGATTTAGAACCTTGAATCCACCACTAACCTATATAACAATTATTAAATTTTATTTAGGAGAAAAGAATTAAACATTTATGTGGTGATCTAGGCTACAAGCTTCGATTCACTAAAGAAATATATTGTATTTAAATGCATGACATAATCCATCTAACCATTAGCATGACTTATTCATTCCTATGACATAAATCATCTAAAATTAGCATGAACTATTCAATTCTAAAACCCACAATATACTTGCAAAAATTACATATCTCTCATACTAAAGACTACAAGAATCGAGCATGGATAAAAATATCAATTAACCTAAGTAATTATTCTACAAGAATAATCAGAAAGAATTAATTGCATCAAACCAAGAAATATCCCAAGATATGTAATCACATAAATAAAATAATAAATCTCCCAAAATAAAATAAATCAAAGTCACATGGCTAGAGTTTCATCAAGATTCTAAAAATAAATTTAGTTCATGGCTAAAGGGAAAGAAGGAACCAATTTCTTGGAGTAGATCATGGCTTTCTTCTTCTCCAATTGAAAATTGCTACAGCTCTTCTCTTTTTTTCTTGATCTTTCTACTCCCACCTTTCTTGTGTGGCTCTTCTATATATAGACAAAAGAGAAGAAAAATCCTAAACCTTAAAGGATTCAAATACTAAAGTTCTAATCCTTAAAGGATCCTGCTAAAGTTTTAATCCTAATCCTTAAAGGATTCAAATACTGCAGCTTCCCTTTACCAAATTTAATATGGAATCTTTATTTTCCATTCTTTTTTAGAAATCTGCACAAAGATAAATAAAATAAATTAAATATAATAATTATGACTAATAAATAAATAAAATATTTTCAAAGGCTAATAATTAAAACTTAAGGTGCTTATTTGTATTAAAAATCGACTCTATCAACTCCCCCACACCTAAGTTTTGCTAGTCCTCAAGCAAAAAAAAATAATAATAAATAAATAAATAAATAAATAGTAAAAAGAAAAACTAACTAGCCACTTTCGTATGACTCACGATTGCACTTAGCATGTGCAACAAGCCCTTTAAACCCCTAAGTTATCCTTAGTGGACGAGTATGGTCTCGTGAGGATTTGCAGATGACATACCCACAAAGTCAAATGAACAATAAACTTTAGAAAAGATATATAATAATCCCAATTAAGTACCCTCCATCAATATCTCAAACTTATCAAGACAAATACACTTCCTCTTATTTTCAAGCTCAAGTAAACAAACAAATATTCAATTATCTCCCATAACTAATGCAAAACTTGTGTAATGTGTGATCGTGGTCATCAAAGAGTATGAAATAAATACTAAATAAAATTTCCAAATTACATATAGAGAACAAATCTCAGCAAGAGTCCATTCCATAGGCTCACTCTTCGTACCTTCTCTCCACTAATCAAGGATTCTCAACTCAACTCAGATCAGGTAGGACTTTAAAGCTTGTAATGTAAGGTTAGAGCATTGGTTATCAAGCGAAGGTAAGGAATTCAAAATCAAAGAAAAGAGAGCTTACAAAGAAGATGGATACTTTAAAATTTCGACAAACTTTCTAACTTTGTGTTTGCTCCTTTTTTTTTCTTTTTTCAGTAATACATTCACCAACTGCCATCTTCTTTTGCTCAAAATTTTATCATTTAAGGCCATTCTTTTTCGTACATTTGTAAATTCGGGCCTCTTGAATTTTTTCTTTGCACCTTATGACTTATAACAATCATGTATCGACTTTTTTCTTTTCTTTTTCTTTTTTTTTCAGCTCAATACATTTTTTTTTCAACACCACAAGCCATATATATATATATATATATTTTCTCCCTTTTGTCAAGATAACTTCTTTTTCCAAAACACACAAACAACAACCCATCATTGAAGCACTAGTTAGAAGTTTGCATTAAACTCTCTACAAGATTAAGGGTTAATATTTAAGTGGTTTAAAGAAAGATATAACATTTAGGCTCAAAAGGGTACGAAGGTAAAAATTTATGAAATTTGGTAAGCATGAAAGGCACAAACGATTCAAAGAAGGCCTATGAACATCGTCTCTGAGTCAAATCGAGAAAACCTTTCTATTTCGCCTCAAGAGGTACTCAAGTAAGTTCTAGAATGTAGGGAGGAGATTCATCAACTTTATGTAACTCAAAAATAATGTAAAGGATTTATTAAATACTAACAATGACCCATGTGCTCAAGTGTAAGTCATGCAAAAGTTATAACAAATATAGAACATAAGTCTGTCACCCTACTTAAAAACAAGAAAATAAGTACTTTTCTCAACTTATTTAAGACATTTTTAAAAGAACTCAAAAAGAATTATTCTTTACGTGAAATCATATTTTTTGGTTTTTCTCAAAATAATGTAAAAAATAATAATAAAATAAAAAAATAGCAAAAATTGAAAAAAATAAAAAAATAAAAAATAATTGGACCAGAATAAAAATATCTTCTCCCCGGAATAAAAGCATCTTCTCCCCCACACCTAGACCTTACATTGTCCACAATGTAATAAAAGAACGCCAAGAGTAGAGAAGAGACAAAGAAAAGAGCAACACAACCTGGTAGAAGAAGCAATATTAATGCATGTCTGTAGGAGTAGTAAACAATCGCTGTAATCTCCATGATAATGATAAGTTGTTTGATTACCCTACAAAACAAACATTTCATACCTTTCTATCAATCAAGTGGAATAAAAATAAAATAAAAATAAAATAAATAAATAAAATAAAATTTGGGTTGCCTCCCAAAAGCGCTAATTTTAAAGTCTTCAGCCAGACTCCCTAATTCTTTTGCATTCAGCCAGGATCTATTTCTCTCATATTAAGCTCATGATTCACAATCAAAGAAGAGTTTTCAGATGGAGCAATGCAGGCAAGATTAGAATTAACATTTTTAGTGCAGATAAGGTTTTCTTTCTCAATAAAAGTATAATCTTTGGAACACATTAAAGGTAGAGTTTCTTCAATTAATTCATCATTTACATCTACCAAATAGCAATCAGAATTATCTTCTATAGAAGGTTGTGAAGAAGTTTTAAAAATATTTAATCTAACCCTCATATTCATTACAGAGACATCCATAACCCCAGTTCTACAATTAATAGTGGCATCAGCAGTAGCCAAAAAAGTACGACCTAGAATAATGGGGATATGATTCTGAGAAGATCTACCAGGTTCCATATCTAGGACTACAAAGTCTACAGGGAAGACACCTTTATCAATTTGAACTAGAACATCGTCTATCCTCCCCCTAGGTACCTTGATTGATCTATCGGCTAATTGTAAGGTCATGTCAGTTTGGTTGCAATTCCCCTAATCCTAACTCTTCATAAACGAGTATGGAATCAAATTAACACTAGAACCTAAATCTAAGAGTGCCCTATCTATTTTATGATTACCAATAAGACATGAGATAGTAGGGACACCGAGATCTTTATATTTAGGTGGAGTGTTGTATTGCAAAAACAGAGCTCACTGTTCAGTTAAGAAGATTTTCTTAGAAACACTGGTTTTAGATTTTCTTTTAAAAGTACACATGTCTTTAAGAAATTTTGCATAGGATGGGACTTGCTTAATAACCTCTAAAAGTGGAAGATTAATTTTAACTTGTTTGAGAGTTTCTAAAATATCTTCCCTTTTATTATCCTTTCTAAGATGTGGGGGTGGCAATAAAGGCTCTGGATAAGGAACCTTAGGCTTGTACGAAGTCCTGGGAGATGGTTCTGGAGTTTTATATTTAGAAGAGGAAGCTAGTTCCTTTTCTACATTCTTTTCAATTTTAGTCTCTATATCAATCTCCTCAGTTTCGTTTTCATTTAATTCCTTATCTTTAATTGGTTCCCCTACTTTATTATCTACCTTCTTCCCACTCCTAAGGGTAATTACAGCTTTAGCTTGCTCATGATAATTAGCTCTATGATTCTCTATTGGATGACTAGGAAGCTTACCCTCATCTCTTCTACTTATTGTATTAGCTAGTTGCCCTATTTGAGTTTCTAACTTAGCAATAGATTGAGTGTGTGAATCTAGAATTTGTGTCATAGATTCTAAACCTTTCAAAGTAGATAAGACTTTTTCTTCAAACATAGAATTTCCGCTTTGAGGAGGGTGAGGAGGTATATACCTTTGGGATTGAAAACCTGGGGGAGTAGTCATACCAGATTGTCTGTTTTGTTGATATTGTTGTTGGCCTAATTGAACTTCCCCTCCTTGTTGCCTCCAAGAGAAATTAGGATGATTTCTCCAGCCTGGATTGTACGTGTTTGAATATGGGTCATTCTGTCTGTGAAATCCTTGGGTTGAATTGACTTGTTCCGGCACAAATTCTGGAAATAGTGAAGCACTAGGACAGTCATAGATAGCATGAGAAGGATTAGAACAAATTGCACAAACACCTTGCATATTAGGAGAATTAGTAGGCAATGTATTCAAAGCTAATAATTGATCAAATTTTTTAGATAAAGCATCAACTTTTGAAGAAAGATCAACATTTTGAGTAACTTCATACATTCCTCTATTTCCTATTTGCCTAGATGTGCCTACACGTGAGGAGGTGGCGTGTTGTTGTGAATTATCACTCAAATGTTCAAATAAATCCCACGCCTCATCTGCAGTTTTATGAAGAAAAGTACTGCCACAAGAGGAATCAACCATTTGGCGATTTCTCTCATCTAGTCCTGAATAAAAACTTTGGATTTGCTGCCATTTAGGGACTTCATGGTGAGGGCAACTACGAAGAAGTTCTTTAAATCTCTCCCAACTCTCATGAAATTGTTCATTATTTTGTTGGGAAAAAAGTAGTGATTTCTCTTCTTAACCTTGTAAGTTTTCCCATAGGAAAATATTTTTTTAGAAATTCCCTAGACATCTCAGCCCAAGTACCTATTCTCTCACGTGTGTACAACCAATGTTTAGCCTTATCCTTCAAAGAAAAAGGAAAAGGGCGTAATCTAATAGCATCATCACTTACATTAGGCAGTTTAAAAGTAGAGCAAATTTCTAAAAACTCATCAATATGCTTATAAGGATTTTCATAATCAAGCCCATAAAAAGATGGTAACATTTGAATAGTAGAAGCTTTGATTTCAAAGTGATTAGCCTCAATTTCAGGTAGTCTATTACCTATTGGTGAATTATAAGTGTTAGGAGTAAAATACTCCCTTAATGCTCGTGGATTTTCAGCCATTTTAACCTCACAAGTGTTAGTAATTTTTCCTTGTGCTCTAAGTTCCTTAAGTGTACGCTCTATCTCAGGATCAAATTCTTTTGAATCAACAGAGAGCGAACGACGACCATGCATTAATAAACAAATTCAAAAATAAAAAAATAAAAAATAAATTAAATATAATAATTATGACTAATAAATAAATAAAATATTTTCAAAGGCTAATAATTAAAACTTAAGGTGTTTATTTGTATTAAAAATCGACTCTATCAACTCCCCCACACCTAAGTTTTGCTAGTCCTCAAGCAAAAAAAAATAATAATAAATAAATAAAGAATAAAAAGAAAAACTAACTAGCCACTTTCGTAGGACTCACGATTGCACTTAGCATGTGCAACAAGCCCTTTAAACCCCTAAGTTATCCTTAGTGGACGAGTATGGTCTCGTGAGGATTTGCAGATGACATACCCACAAAGTCAAATGAACAATAAACTTTAGAAAAGATATATAATAATCCCAATTAAGTACCCTCCATCAATATCTCAAACTTATCAAGACAAATACACTTCCTCTTATTTTCAAGCTCAAGTAAACAAACAAATATTCAATTATCTCCCATAACTAATGCAAAACTTGTGTAATGTGTGATCGTGGTCATCAAAGAGTATGAAATAAATACTAAATAAAATTTCCAAATTACATGTAGAGAACAAATCTCAGCAAGAGTCCATTACATAGGCTCACTCTTCGTACCTTCTCTCCACTAATCAAGGATTCTCAACTCAACTCAGATCAGGTAGGACTTTAAAGCTTGTAATGTAAGGTTAGAGCATTGGTTATCAAGCGAAGGTAAGGAATTCAAAATCAAAGAAAAGAGAGCTTACAAAGAAGATGGATACTTTAAAATTTCGACAAACTTTCTAACTTTGTGTTTGCTCCTTTTTTTTTTCTTTTTTCAGTAATACATTCACCAACTCCCATCTTCTTTTGCTCAAAATTTTATCATTTAAGGCCATTCTTTTTCTTACATTTATAAATTCGGGCCTCTTGAATTTTTTCTTTGCACCTTATGACTTATAACAATCATGTATCGACTTTTTTCTTTTCTTTTTTCTTTTTTTTTCAGCTCAATACATTTTTTTTTCAACACCACAAGCCATATATATATATATTTTCTCCCTTTTGTCAAGATAACTTCTTTTTCCAAAACACACAAACAACAACCCATCATTGAAGCACTAGTTAGAAGTTTGCATTAAACTCTCTACAAGATTAAGGGTTAATATTTAAGTGGTTTAAAGAAAGATATAACATTTAGGCTCAAAAGGGTACGAAGGTAAAAATTTATGAAATTTGGTAAGCATGAAAGGCACAAACGATTCAAAGAAGGCCTATGAACATCGTCTCTGAGTCAAATCGAGAAAACCTTTCTATTTCGCCTCAAGAGGTACTCAAGTAAGTTCTAGAATGTAGGGAGGAGATTCATCAACTTTATGTAACTCAAAAATAATGTAAAGGATTTATTAAATACTAACAATGACCCATGTGCTCAAGTGTAAGTCATGCAAAAGTTATAACAAATATAGAACATAAGTCTGTCACCCTACTTAAAAACAAGAAAATAAGTACTTTTCTCAACTTATTTAAGACATTTTTAAAAGAACTCAAAAAGAATTATTCTTTACGTGAAATCATATTTTTTGGTTTTTCTCAAAATATTGTAAAAAATAATAATAAAATAAAAAAATAGCAAAAATTGAAAAAAATAAAAAAATAAAAAATAATTGGACCGGAATAAAAAATATCTTCTCCCCGGGAATAAAAGCATCTTCTCCCCCACACCTAGACCTTACATTGTCCACAATGTAATAAAAGAACGCCAAGAGTAGAGAAGAGACAAAGAAAAGAGCAACACAACCTGGTAGAAGAACCAATATTAATGCATGTCTGTAGGAGTAGTAAACAATCGCTGTAATCTCCATGATAATGATAAGTTGTTTGATTACCCTACAAAACAAACATTTCATACCTTTCTATCAATCAAGTGGAACAAAAATAAAATAAAAATAAAATAAATAAATAAAATAAAATTTGGGTTGCCTCCCAAAAGCGCTAATTTTAAAGTCTTCAGCCAGACTCCCTAATTCTTTTGCATTCAGCCAGGATCTATTTCTCTCATATTAAGCTCATGATTCACAATCAAAGAAGAGTTTTCAGATGGAGCAATGCAGGCAAGATTAGAATTAACATTTTTAGTGCAGATAAGGTTTTCTTTCTCAATAAAAGTATAATCTTTGGAACACATTAAAGGTAGAGTTTCTTCAATTAATTCATCATTTACATCTACCAAATAGCAATCAGAATTATCTTCTATAGAAGGTTGTGAAGAAGTTTTAAAAATATTTAATCTAACCCTCATATTCATTACAGAGACATCCATAACCCCCAGCTTCTACAATTAATAGTGGCATCAGCAGTAGCCAAAAAAGTACGCCTAGAATAATGGGGATATGATTCTGAGAAGATCTACCAGGTTCCATATCTAGGACTACAAAGTCTACAGGGAAGACACCTTTATCAATTTGAACTAGAACATCGTCTATCCTCCCCCTAGGTACCTTGATTGATCTATCGGCTAATTGTAAGGTCATGTCAGTTGGTTGCAATTCCCCCTAATCCTAACTCTTCATAAACGAGTATGGAATCAAATTAACACTAGAACCTAAATCTAAGAGTGCCCTATCTATTTTATGATTACCAATAAGACATGAGATAGTAGGGACACCAGGGATCTTTATATTTAGGTGGAGTGTTGTATTGCAAAACAGAGCTCACTGTTCGGTTAAGAAGATTTTCTTAGAAACACTTGGTTTTAGATTTTCTTTTAAAAGTACACATGTCTTTAAGAAATTTTGCATAGGATGGGACTTGCTTAATAACCTCTAAAAGTGGAAGATTAATTTTAACTTGTTTGAGAGTTTCTAAAATATCTTCCCTTTTATTATCCTTTCTAAGATGTGGGGGTGGCAATAAAGCTTCTGGATAAGGAACCTTAGGCTTGTACGAAGTCCTGGGAGATGGTTCTGGAGTTTTATATTTAGAAGAGGAAGCTAGTTCCTTTTCTACATTCTTTTCAATTTTAGTCTCTATATCAATCTCCTCAGTTTCGTTTTCATTTAATTCCTTATCTTTAATTGGTTCCCCTACTTTATTATCTACCTTCTTCCCACTCCTAAGGGTAATTACAGCTTTAGCTTGCTCATGATAATTAGCTCTATGATTCTCTATTGGATGACTAGGAAGCTTACCCTCATCTCTTCTACTTATTGTATTAGCTAGTTGCCCTATTTGAGTTTCTAACTTAGCAATAGATTGAGTGTGTGAATCTAGAATTTGTGTCATAGATTCTAAACCTTTCAAAGTAGATAAGACTTTTTCTTCAAACATAGAATTTCCGCTTTGAGGAGGGTGAGGAGGTATATACCTTTGGGATTGAAAACACGGGGGAGTAGTCATACCCAGTTATGCTGTTTTGTTGATATTGTTGTTGGCCTAATTGAACTTCCCCTCCTTGTTGCCTCCAAGAGAAATTAGGATGATTTCTCCAGCCTGGATTGTACGTGTTTGAATATGGGTCATTCTGTCTGTGAAATCCTTGGGTTGAATTGACTTGTTCCGGCACAAATTCTGGAAATAGTGAAGCACTAGGACAGTCATAGATAGCATGAGAAGGATTAGAACAAATTGCACAAACACCTTGCATATTAGGAGAATTAGTAGGCAATGTATTCAAAGCTAATAATTGATCAAATTTTTTAGATAAAGCATCAACTTTTGAAGAAAGATCAACATTTTGAGTAACTTCATACATTCCTCTATTTCCTATTTGCCTAGATGTGCCTACACGTGAGGAGGTGGCGTGTTGTTGTGAATTATCACTCAAATGTTCAAATAAATCCCACGCCTCATCTGCAGTTTTATGAAGAAAAGTACTGCCACAAGAGGAATCAACCATTTGGCGATTTCTCTCATCTAGTCCTGAATAAAAACTTTGGATTTGCTGCCATTTAGGGACTTCATGGTGAGGGCAACTACGAAGAAGTTCTTTAAATCTCTCCCAACTCTCATGAAATTGTTCATTATTTTGTTGGGAAAAAGTAGTGATTTCTCTTCTTAACCTTGTAAGTTTTCCCATAGGAAAATATTTTTTTAGAAATTCCCTAGACATCTCAGCCCAAGTACCTATTCTCTCACGTGTGTACAACCAATGTTTAGCCTTATCCTTCAAAGAAAAAGGAAAAGGGCGTAATCTAATAGCATCATCACTTACATTAGGCAGTTTAAAAGTAGAGCAAATTTCTAAAAACTCATCAATATGCTTATAAGGATTTTCATAATCAAGCCCATAAAAAGATGGTAACATTTGAATAGTAGAAGCTTTGATTTCAAAGTGATTAGCCTCAATTTCAGGTAGTCTATTACCTATTGGTGAATTATAAGTGTTAGGAGTAAAATACTCCCTTAATGCTCGTGGATTTTCAGCCATTTTAACCTCACAAGTGTTAGTAATTTTTTCCTTGTGCTCTAAGTTCCTTAAGTGTACGCTCTATCTCGGGGATCAAATTCTTTTGAATCAACGAGAGAGCGAACGACGACCATGCATTAATAAACAAATTCAAAAATAAAAAAATAAAAAATAAATTAAATATAATAATTATGACTAATAAATAAATAAAATATTTTCAAAGGCTAATAATTAAAACTTAAGGTGTTTATTTGTATTAAAAATCGACTCTATCAACTCCCCCACACCTAAGTTTTGCTAGTCCTCAAGCAAAAAAAAATAATAATAAATAAATAAAGAATAAAAAGAAAAACTAACTAGCCACTTTCGTAGGACTCACGATTGCACTTAGCATGTGCAACAAGCCCTTTAAACCCCTAAGTTATCCTTAGTGGACGAGTATGGTCTCGTGAGGATTTGCAGATGACATACCCACAAAGTCAAATGAACAATAAACTTTAGAAAAGATATATAATAATCCCAATTAAGTACCCTCCATCAATATCTCAAACTTATCAAGACAAATACACTTCCTCTTATTTTCAAGCTCAAGTAAACAAACAAATATTCAATTATCTCCCATAACTAATGCAAAACTTGTGTAATGTGTGATCGTGGTCATCAAAGAGTATGAAATAAATACTAAATAAAATTTCCAAATTACATGTAGAGAACAAATCTCAGCAAGAGTCCATTACATAGGCTCACTCTTCGTACCTTCTCTCCACTAATCAAGGATTCTCAACTCAACTCAGATCAGGTAGGACTTTAAAGCTTGTAATGTAAGGTTAGAGCATTGGTTATCAAGCGAAGGTAAGGAATTCAAAATCAAAGAAAAGAGAGCTTACAAAGAAGATGGATACTTTAAAATTTCGACAAACTTTCTAACTTTGTGTTTGCTCCTTTTTTTTTTCTTTTTTCAGTAATACATTCACCAACTCCCATCTTCTTTTGCTCAAAATTTTATCATTTAAGGCCATTCTTTTTCTTACATTTATAAATTCGGGCCTCTTGAATTTTTTCTTTGCACCTTATGACTTATAACAATCATGTATCGACTTTTTTCTTTTCTTTTTCTTTTTTTTTCAGCTCAATACATTTTTTTTTCAACACCACAAGCCATATATATATATATTTTCTCCCTTTTGTCAAGATAACTTCTTTTTCCAAAACACACAAACAACAACCCATCATTGAAGCACTAGTTAGAAGTTTGCATTAAACTCTCTACAAGATTAAGGGTTAATATTTAAGTGGTTTAAAGAAAGATATAACATTTAGGCTCAAAAGGGTACGAAGGTAAAAATTTATGAAATTTGGTAAGCATGAAAGGCACAAACGATTCAAAGAAGGCCTATGAACATCGTCTCTGAGTCAAATCGAGAAAACCTTTCTATTTCGCCTCAAGAGGTACTCAAGTAAGTTCTAGAATGTAGGGAGGAGATTCATCAACTTTATGTAACTCAAAAATAATGTAAAGGATTTATTAAATACTAACAATGACCCATGTGCTCAAGTGTAAGTCATGCAAAAGTTATAACAAATATAGAACATAAGTCTCGTCACCCTACTTAAAAAACAAGAAAATAAGTACTTTTCTCAACTTATTTAAGACATTTTTAAAAAGAACTCAAAAAAGAATTATTCTTTACGTGAAATCATATTTTTTGGTTTTTCTCAAAATATTGTAAAAAATAATAATAAAATAAAAAAATAGCAAAAATTGAAAAAAATAAAAAAATAAAAAATAATTGGACCAGAATAAAAATATCTTCTCCCCGGAATAAAAGCATCTTCTCCCCCACACCTAGACCTTACATTGTCCACAATGTAATAAAAGAACGCCAAGAGTAGAGAAGAGACAAAGAAAAGAGCAACACAACCTGGTAGAAGAACCAATATTAATGCATGTCTGTAGGAGTAGTAAACAATCGCTGTAATCTCCATGATAATGATAAGTTGTTTGATTACCCTACAAAACAAACATTTCATACCTTTCTATCAATCAAGTGGAACAAAAATAAAATAAAAATAAAATAAATAAATAAAATAAAATTTGGGTTGCCTCCCAAAAGCGCTAATTTTAAAGTCTTCAGCCAGACTCCCTAATTCTTTTGCATTCAGCCAGGATCTATTTCTCTCATATTAAGCTCATGATTCACAATCAAAGAAGAGTTTTCAGATGGAGCAATGCAGGCAAGATTAGAATTAACATTTTTAGTGCAGATAAAGTTTTCTTTCTCAATAAAAGTATAATCTTTGGAACACATTAAAGGTAGAGTTTCTTCAATTAATTCATCATTTACATCTACCAAATAGCAATCAGAATTATCTTCTATAGAAGGTTGTGAAGAAGTTTTAAAAATATTTAATCTAACCCTCATATTCATTACCGAGACCTCCAATACCCCCAGTTCTACAATTAATAGTGGCATCAGCAGTAGCCAAAAAAGGACGACCTAGAATAATGGGGATATGATTACGAGAAGATCTACCGAGTTCCATATCTAGGACTACAAAGTCTACAGGGAAGACACCTTTATCAATTTGAACTAGAACATCGTCTATCCTCCCCCTAGGTACCTTGATTGATCTATCGGCTAATTGTAAGGTCATGTCAGTTGGTTGCAATTCCCCTAATCCTAACTCTTCATAAACAGAGTATGGAATCAAATTAACACTAGAACCTAAATCTAAGAGTGCCCTATCTATTTTATGATTACCAATAAGACATGAGATAGTAGGGACACCGAGATCTTTATATTTAGGTGGAGTGTTGTATTGCAAAAAGCAGAGCTCACCTGTTCGGTTAAGAAGATTTTCTTAGAAACACTTGGTTTTAGATTTTCTTTTTAAAAGTACACATGTCTTTAAGAAATTTTGCATAGGATGGGACTTGCTTAATAACCTCTAAAAGTGGAAGATTAATTTTAACTTGTTTGAGAGTTTCTAAAATATCTTCCCTTTTATTATCCTTTCTAAGATGTGGGGGTGGCAATAAAGCTTCTGGATAAGGAACCTTAGGCTTGTACGAAGTCCTGGGAGATGGTTCTGGAGTTTTATATTTAGAAGAGGAAGCTAGTTCCTTTTCTACATTCTTTTCAATTTTAGTCTCTATATCAATCTCCTCAGTTTCGTTTTCATTTAATTCCTTATCTTTAATTGGTTCCCCTACTTTATTATCTACCTTCTTCCCACTCCTAAGGGTAATTACAGACTTTAGCTTGCTCATGATAATTAGCTCTATGATTCTCTATTGGATGACTAGGAAGCTTACCCTCATCTCTTCTACTTATTGTATTAGCTAGTTGCCCTATTTGAGTTTCTAACTTAGCAATAGATTGAGTGTGTGAATCTAGAATTTGTGTCATAGATTCTAAACCTTTCAAAGTAGATAAGACTTTTTCTTCAAACATAGAATTTCCGCTTTGAGGAGGGTGAGGAGGTATATACCTTTGGGATTGAAAACACGGGGGAGTAGTCATACCCAGATTGTACTGCTTTTGTTGATATTGTTGTTGGCCTAATTGAACTTCCCCTCCTTGTTGCCTCCAAGAGAAATTAGGATGATTTCTCCGACTGGATTGTACGTGTTTGAATATGGGTCATTCTGTCTGTGAAATCCTTGGGTTGAATTGACTTGTTCCTGCACAAATTCTGGAAATAGTGAAGCACTAGGACAGTCATAGATAGCATGAGAAGGATTAGAACAAATTGCACAAACACCTTGCATATTAGGAGAATTAGTAGGCAATGTATTCAAAGTTAATAATTGATCAAATTTTTTTAGATAAAGCATCAACTTTTGAAGAAAGATCAACATTTTGAGTAACTTCATACATTCCTCTATTTCCTATTTGCCTAGATGTGCCTACACGTGAGGAGGTGGCGTGTTGTTGTGAATTATCACTCAAATGTTCAAATAAATCCCACGCCTCATCTCGCAGCTTTTATGAAGAAAAGTACCGCCACAAGAGGAATCAACCATTTGGCGATTTCTCTCATCTAGTCCTGAATAAAAACTTTGGATTTGCTGCCATTTAGGGACTTCATGGTGAGGGCAACTACGAAGAAGTTCTTTAAATCTCTCCCAACTCTCATGAAATTGTTCATTATTTTGTTGGGAAAAAGTAGTGATTTCTCTTCTTAACCTTGTAAGTTTACCCATAGGAAAATATTTTTTTAGAAATTCCCTAGACATCTCAGCCCAAGTACCTATTCTCTCACGTGTGTGCAACCAATGTTTAGCCTTATCCTTCAAAGAAAAAGGAAAAAGGCGTAATCTAATAGCATCATCACTTACATTAGGCAGTTTAAAAGTAGAGCAAATTTCTAAAAACTCATCAATATGCTTATAAGGATTTTCATAATCAAGCCCATAAAAAGATGGTAACATTTGAATAGTAGAAGCTTTGATTTCAAAGTGATTAGCCTCAATTTCAGGTAGTCTATTACCTATTGGTGAATTATAAGTGTTAGGAGTAAAATACTCCCTTAATGCTCGTGGATTTTCAGCCATTTTAACCTCACAAGTGTTAGTAATTTTTCCTTGTGCTCTAAGTGCCTTAAGTGTACGCTCTATCTCAGGATCAAATTCTTTTGAATCAACAGAGAGCGAACGACGACCATGCATTAATAAACAAATTCAAAAATAAAAAAATAAAAAAAAAATTACCACAGATAATAATGATGAATAAACTATCAAATAATGAAATAAAAAATTAATAATAATAAAAAAGTTGAAGACAAAATTTATATTTTTTTCAAGAATAAAAGTAGAAAAAAAAATACTAACAAATTTAGGAGGCAATAACAAAAGCAATTAATTCAACCTTTCCCCAAGCAACGGCGCCAAAAAACTTGGTCGGGATTTTTTATAATTAAGTTTTAAACCCAATACTTGCAAGTGCACAAGATCAATGTAATACGGAAGTATAAGGGTATCGAACCACAGAGAAAGGCTTAACTACTTAAATTATTATCTTCCTAAATTAATTTTATAAAAATAAGAATGAGATTTTATTATTATTCCTAAATTAATTAAAACTAATGAGTAAAATAAATAAATTGAAACTAATAGGAGATTAACCAAAAAGATGATTTAGAACCTTGAATCCACCACTAACCTATATAACAATTATTAAATTTTATTTAGGAGAAAAGGTTAAACATTTATGTGGTGATCTAGGCTACAAGCTTCGATTCACTAAAGAAATATATTGTGTTTAAATGCATGACATAATCCATCTAACCATTAGCATGACTTATTCATTCCTATGACATAAATCATCTAAAATTAGCATGAGCTATTCAATTCTAAAACCCACAATATACTTGCAAAAATTACATATCTCTCATACTCAAGACTACAAGAATCGAGCATGGATAAAAATATCAATTAACCTAAGTAATTATTCTACAAGAATAATCAGAAAGAATTAATTGCATCAAACCAAGAAATATCCCAAGATATGTAATCACATAAATAAAATAATAAATCTCCCAAAATAAAATAAATCAAAGTCACATGGCTAGAGTTTCATCAAGATTCTAAAAATAAATTTAGTTCATGGCTAAAGGGAAAGAAGGAACCAATTTCTTGGAGTAGATCATGGCTTTCTTCTTCTCCAATTGAAAATTGCTACAGCTTTTCTCTTTTTTTCTTGATCTTCCTACTCCCACCTTTCTTGTGTGGCTCTTCTATATATAGACAAAAGAGAAGAAAAATCCTAAACCTTAAAGGATTCGAATACTAAAGTTCTAATCCTTAAAGGATCCTGCTAAAGTTTTAATCCTAATCCTTAAAGGATTCAAATACTGCAGCTTCCCTTTACCAAATTTAATATGGAATCTTTATTTTCCATTCTTTTTTAGAAATCTGCACAAAGATAAATAAAATAAATTAAATATAATAATTATGACTAATAAATAAATAAAATATTTTCAAAGGCTAATAATTAAAACTTAAGGTGTTTATTTGTATTAAAAATCGACTCTATCAGAAATTAACAAGGATGATCATGGAAAGTCTTCCTATTAATAAGACAACCGAAGATGCAAGAGAGGTCACCTTGAGAAGTTGGAGAGATTTAGCACCCACACCAATTATAGAAAATGATATAGGAACGAACCAAGCACAAAGGGAATCCACTTTCCCTAAAGATAAGGAGGGTTAACAAAAAGAAGTAAAAAAGGGAATGTCAGCCCCTCCACCATATAGACCTCCATCCAATTCCCAGAAAGAATGTTGAAGGCAAAACAAGATGAACAATATGGTAAGTTTTTAGAAATCTTTAAACAATTACATATTAACTTACATTTTGGTGGATGTTTTAATGCAGATGCCTAAATACTGAAAGTTTTTAAAGGAAGCTGTCTCATGAAAGAAGAGGTTGGAGGACATCTCTTCGGTAATGATGAGTGAGGAATGTTCGGCAATTCTCAATCCTAAGCAAAAGCTTCCAGAGAAACTAAAGGATCCTAAGAGTTTTACTACTCCTTGCACTTTAGGAGATATAACTATTTCTAAAGCTTTAGCTGCTTTAGGTGTGAGCATAAATCTCATGACTTATGATTTCTTTAAAAAATTGGGAGTGGGAGAGCCTAAACCTACTAGGATGAGTATTTAACTAGTAGATTGATTTACGAAGTATCCTAGAGGTATTATAGAAGATGTGTTAGTAAAGGTATGGGACTTAGTGTTCCCAGAGGATTTTGTGATTATGGATATGAGTGAGGAGAGTAAAGTCCCGCTCATCTTAGGTTTTTACTAGCCACTGCTAAGGCTCTCAAAGATGTAGGAGAAGGGAAGCTGACCCTTAGATTAGGGGAAGAAAAGGTGGTTTTAAGACTTCCCGAGCGTAGAATGGGAGATCATAATGATACTTACTTTATGGTAGATTTTATGGATCTTTATATCTCTATTCATGTGCAGGAATTTGTCAAGG
This sequence comes from Catharanthus roseus, assembly GCA_028651295.1. Lineage (NCBI taxonomy): Eukaryota > Viridiplantae > Streptophyta > Magnoliopsida > Gentianales > Apocynaceae > Catharanthus > Catharanthus roseus. The sequence goes on along the minus strand of JAPQWS010000050.1, from coordinate 3,200,478 downwards.
ACAACCTATTATTGATAGCTTTGCAACGAGGTTCCCAAACCGAAGTTGATTCTAAGGAGGTTTAGGTTCTAACTGAGAAATTAGATGAAGTAAAGGAGGAAAAGGACACCACTATAAAAAAAGAATTAAAGGTTCCTCAAAAACCCTCTCGTAAGACTTCTTTCAAAGAACCTTCGAAAGTAGAACTTAAGACCTTGTCAGATCACTTGAAATATGCTTTTCTTTTGGGAATAATCAACACTCCCAATCATTATTTCTTCCAGATTAAGCCGGCTTAAAAAACGAGCTCTATTACGGACTTTGCAAAGACACAAGAAAGCTATCTCTTGGAAGATAGCATATATTCAAGGAATTAGTCCGTCCTTCTGTACTCATAAGATTAGATTAGAAAAGGATTCTAAGCCCGTGATTCAACCTCAAAGCTGATTGAATCCAAACATGCAAGAAGTAGTAAAGAAGGAAGTTACTAAACTCCTAGATACTGGAATCATATATCCTATCTTAAATAGCATCAGGGTAAGTCTGGTTCAAGTTGTACCAAAGCAAAGTGGAATGACTGTGGTGACAAACGAGAAAAACGAGCTAATTCTAACAAGGATAATTACCAGATGGAGGGTGTGCACAGATTATAGAAAGTTGAACAAGGCAACTCGAAAGGATCACTTCCCTCTTCTGTTCATTGATCAAATGCTAGAAAGGTTAGCCGGCCATCCATTCTATTGCTTTCTCGACAGATTCTCAAGATACTTCCAGATTCCCATCGCCCCAGAAGATCAAGAGAAAACAACTTTCACATGCCCATACAGTACATTCGGATATAGACATATGCCTTTCAGTTTTGTGTAATGCTCCTGCTACTTTTAAATGTGGCATGATTGCTACTTTTGAAGGTTGGTGGTGATATTATGGAAGTTTTTATGGATGCTTTTTCTTTATTTGGTAATTCTTTTGATGTCTGCTTGTCTAATCTAGAAAAGGATTTAAAAGAGATGTAAGGAAACTCACCTTGTTTTAAATTGGAAAAAATGTCATTTTATGGTTCAAGAAGGAATAGTCTTAAGACATAAAATTTATAAAAATTACATTGAGATAGATAGAGCTAAAATAGAAGCAATTGAAAGGTTGCCTCTGCCTTCCTCTGTGAAAGGGATTAGGAGTTTTTTAGGGCATACGGGGTTTTATAGAAGATTTATAGAGGATTTTTAAAAAATTACTAAACCTCTTACTGCTCTACTTGAGAGAAAAACCTTTCAATTTTGATGATAATTGTTTAGCTTCTTTTAATCTGCTTAAAGAAAAGCTCACAAACTCTCCAATTTTAGTCTTTCCAAATTGGTCTCTTCCGTGTGAATTAATGTGTGATGTTGTTAACTATGCTATAGGCATAATTTTTTAACGCCAACGATGAGGTAAGTTTTTCCAACCGATACACTATGCAAGCAAAACTCTAACAAATGCCCAAACAAATTACACAACAACAGAAAAGGAGTTGCTTGCAATAGTATTCGCGTTTGACAAATTTCGTCCTTATTTAATACTTTCTAAAGTCATAGTCTATATGGACCACTGTACTTTAAAGTATCTCCTTTCGAAGAACAATGCAAAACCTAGACTTATTAGATGGGTACTTCTTTTGCAGGAATTTGACTTGAAGATTAAAGACAAGAAAAGAGTTGAGAATCTGGCAACCGATCATCTCTCTAGACTGGAAAATCTAGTCTAGAACCATTGGATGAAGAGCAAATCGACGAAACATTCCTTGATGAACAACTCTTTTTCTGTAAAACTATCAATGATGATTCACCTTGGTATGCTGACATAGCTAATTATTTAGATTCAAATGTCATACCTGCAAGCAATACATAACAAAGGAAGAAGTTCTTTGCAAACTTAAAGTACTACTTTTAGGAGGAACCATACCTTTTTCACCATTGTGCGGACTAAATAATTCGACATGTGTGGCCTATCCTGAAATGAAGGAAATTCTAAATCATTGTCATAAAGGCGCAACCGGCGAACACTATCAAGTCAACGGACCGCCCAAAAGGTACTCGAATTAGACTTCTATTGGCCAACCCTATTCAAAGATGTAAAAAGATATGTAATGGAATGTGACAATTGCCAACACACAGGTTACATCTCAAAAAGCAATGCTATGCCTATGAATACTTTCCAAGTGTGTGAGGTGTTTAACTGTTGTTGTATTGATTTTATGGGTCCCTTTCCCTAATTCTTTTGGTAATCATTATATTTTGGTCACTGTCAAATGTGTGTCTAGGTGGGTTGAAGCTCAAGCCTTACCTACAAACGATGCTAGAATTGTGGTTAAGTTCTTAAAAAAGTTATTTTCTCATTTTGGTGTCCCTAGAGTCATAATAAGCAATAGGGGTACTCCCTTTTGTAACCAACAACTAGAAACGTACTTAAGTGAGTTGGAGTAACTCATAAGCTAGCTACTCCCTATTGTCCACAAACTAGCAGCCAAGTAGAAATAGTAAATAGGGAGATCAAATGTATCCTTTAAAAGGTCATTGATAGTACTCAAAAGGATTGGAGTATCAAGTTAGATGATGCTTTATAGGCTTATAGAACTACTTATAAAACACCAATCGATTGCATACTTTCCGTTTGCTTTATGGGAAATCGTGTCATCTACCTGTCGAAATTGAGCACAAAGCCCACTGGTCAATTCAACTAGTTAGCTTTGACTATATTCGTGCAGGTAAACAAAAGCTACTCCAGCCAAATAAGCTTGACGAATGGAGATTACAAACATATGAGAATTCCAACATTTATAAGCAAAAGACGAAGCGATAGCACGATAGGCATTTGATCAAGAAGGAATTCAAAGAAGGAGATCTTATGCTCCTCTACAACTCACGCTTTCATTTCTTCCTTGGGAAACTCAAATCAAAATGGTCTGGACCATTCACAGTAAGCAAATTTTTTCCCTAGGGCACAATAGAGGTAACACATCCTACTAAAGTGATGTTTAAGGTAAATACCCATCGCCTTAAACCATATTTCGGTGAAGACGTAGGAACCCTTCAAAAGGAATCCCTCGTTCTTCAAGACAAGTAAGATTGGTTGTTTTTCTATTTTGTAAATTATGTTTGTATCCTTAATTCCCCTGTTTTTCACACTTTATTTTGTTTTATTCATATTAGCCATTTGTTTTCAGTGATGTACTAGTCTTTTAGGAGAGTTCTTAATGTGCTAGGACCACTTGTATGCATCAAAAGTGCTTGGAGATCGGCTAAAAACAAACCGGGAAGCAAAATTGCACCCAACGAAAGGCATTTCGCAGGTGGGACAGAAGCCTACCGCGGATAGTAGATCTAACCTACCATCGGCGGTAAGTCCCCTGGTGGTGGCAAATATTGAAAACTTTTTCTCCAGGGTCAAGAAAGGGTTGTCTGTTCAAATAACCACAAGATAACTTCTCTAAACACTCATTGAACTCTCTCTTCCCTTATTTATAATTCTCCCTTTAAAATTTTTTTTTTAGTTTATTATGTTATTTTTGTGTGGGGATGGCTTCTCGATATGCTTTAATCACTTTATATTTGCGGGATTGCTTCTCATGTATGTGTTTGTTTTCGTTTTTCTTATAGTATAACCCCCACATTGAGGACAATGTGATTTTAAGTGTGGGGAGTATTTTCGTTCTTTCAGGTTTTTTTTTTTTTTTGTTAGTCTCTTTTATTCTTTTTCGTTATTTAAGTGTTTTTTCTATTAGTCTATTTTTTGTTTTTTTTGTTCTTTTAAAAGTTTTTTCTGTTAGTCTCTTATTCTAAAAATTCCAAAAAAAAAAAAACAAAAAATTTAAAATTTTCAAAAATATTTTATTTTCATCACTTTTGATAGAGTTTACAACTGAAAAATTCCTTAGGTTTTTCGAAAAAGGCATATTACTTAATTACTCTAAAAACCATATTTATTAAGTTTCTTACATGATCAATGATTTTATGCACTTGTGAATGTTGTTAAGTAATAGACGCTTAGAAATCTTGGGTTATTAGCATTATGATAATAATTTTTGAACTTTGCCTGCAATTTCATGATTTTTCTATCTTTAAAAGCAAAAAGTCTAGTATAAGATGGTCCCGGAGATGATGGTTTTAGGCCTTCTTTGAACCGATTGTGCCTTTCTTATCCTATATCCTTTATGAAATCAATCCTTAGTTCCCTTTTTATGCCTTCATGCTAAGGGTTATACTCCCTTCTTTTCTTTGTTCTTTTAACCTCACTATGTAGAACCTCAATTCAGGAGCTAATGGTTAGTATAAACTTTTGACCGTTATGAGTGAACCCCAATTCGCTATTGGTTAGTATAGACTTTTGCTCGTCTTGAGTGAAAGTAACGAATAAGTGTGGGTAAAAAAGGGTTGAAGAAAGAAAGAAAGAAAAGCCTTATTGTTTATAAAGAGAAAGGGTATTTTTGGGTATTTTCATATGTCCAGTGTTTTGGCTATTGAAAGGAGAGAAAGAAAGAAAAATATTGATGCTTAAAAAGAAAAAAAATTTGAAAAAAGAGAAAAAGCCAAAAAAAATGAAAAAAATGGCAGAAAAACTGAAGAAAAAATATGTGCCTTTATTATATAGAAAAATTCAAGCATCTATCTCTCTTATTTTGGTTATTTTTGAAAAATCTTGAGAAAAATATGTTGTTAAATGGGGTGTACCAGAAAGAAGAATGAAGAAAAGTTACAAGGGTGAGTGAGAAAAGTAAAAACGGCAGCTGAAAAGTGTTTCTTTTGTTTCATTATCTTATCATTTCGATTGCGTTAACTTTATCTTGTTTGCTTTTTTCTCCTTTCTATCTTTGTTCGAAACCTACTCATGTCCCTAGCCTAATATTACAAGCCAAAAAGTCCTACCTAATTCGGGAACGACCTCAAATATATTTTAATATGGTTAAGTAATAGAAAAAGTATGACTTGTGTGCATTGTCTTTGAGAATATTTCTTGATGCTAATCACTTAACACTCTTCTTTTCCTATGAAAGATGGCATGAGCAAAATCACACACACCTTTTGATCGGTAATAATTTTTAGTAACTTATGGTGGTCTTAGTGATTTTGTAGTTGTCTATTTTTGGATTATCTTTGGAGTTGGTTGGTGAAATACTCTATTGAAGTAGTTTTATCCTTTGTTATTTTTCCAAAATTTTGTTTTTGATAAGCTTTTATTTTTGTTTTTGTTGAGTTTGTTTTGGTTATTTTGAGCTCCCAATGCTTGTAATCGTTTTTAAGGTTTTAACTGTTTATATTAAGGCTTATGTCATTTTCATGTTTTTTCTTTCTTTTATTAAAATTTTTTATCCTCCATTTGTATGTTTAGTTTGTGTTGCTTGAGGGCAAGAAATGGATAAGTGTGGGAGTATTTGATAAGTGCATATTTGTCTATATTTTCTATATGTTAATTTCATCGTTTTTGGTGTTTTTAATATGTACAAGTATATATTTTAACTAAATACCTCTTATTCTTGTCTTAGGTACCCTCTGAAAGTAGAAACATTGAAAAGGAAATGAAAACGCAGGCCGTCGACAAAAATACAGTACCTACCATCGCCGGTAGGTGCCGAGGATCGCAGGCATCGGCAAGACAGAGACCTACCGCTGGCGGTAGGTAGTGCTGGCAAGGGCAGTTCAAGTCCAACTCAAACTCGATTTTCTTGATTTCTTCTCCAATTTTGATTTGGTTTTCTTATATTTTCACCTTTATATAAGGGGTTTAGTTGCAGCTATCGTAAGAAGTTTTGATATACAATTAGATAGGTAGATATACAATTTACATTAGTGTAGTTAGGAATAGTTTAATTAGGTTAGATTAGTTAAACACTTTTTAAATTCCAGCTTTTATATTCTTTTAGTTAATAAATTTCAAGATTTCTACAAGATTTATTTTCTTGGATTCAAGAATTACAGACTTTAATCCAAGATTTCGATCTTTTACTTGATGACTCGAGAGACGATCTTGGAAGACGTTCAAGAATTCAATTACGGTTCAAGACTTAATCCTAAGCTTTCTTTTCCTTTTCTTGTTATTGAATTCTTTTATTAATTTACAGTTTTATTAATATGAATAGTGAGTAGTTTTTTCTGTTTGGTTTGGGGTTGAACCAAATTCTTGATTATGAAGTTCTTGGTTTAATTTCTTGATTTCGATGTTTGTTTTGATTTAAGTTGTCTTCCAATGGATTTTGTTAGAAGTTTAATTGTCGCGAGATTAGATTATTCATAAGGTTGTTTGGAATTAAAAAAGAAAGAATAATCTAGGGCAGCCAATTGGGGGTTAATTGGGGCAATTGACTAGAGATATGATTTTACACTTTTAGTTCTTTTTTAAATCACCTAAGTTTATTTCACTCATAATTTGTTAGGGGGAAAAGAGATTCTCCTCTAAAAGTTAGTGAATAGGGTGACTTTCGTCCTAAAGATAGGGATTGCCTGGTTTAAGTGATAATCCAACTTAATTAATTCAATATCGTTTTCATTAATGTTTTTCCAATTGAATTAGTAACAAGGATTAGGGGGATTCCACCAACCCAAAATCTTATCTTTATAATTCTTTTTAAAAATAATTTTTAATTGCTTTCTTTTAATTGATTTACTTGTTTTTATTTTTTCTTTATCAATGTCATCATCTTTCTTTTTTTTACTAGACATTAGAAACGCGATTACTACTTGAACCTTCAACCATTCCCTAAGAGATTCAACACTTGGGTTGAAACTCATCTCTACTTTGTTAGATCTACTTGTCTTGCACTGATGTAATTAAGATCATATCCCGTCTTACACATATCAAGCCGCTGGATAAGGAATTTTCGGCTTATAAACTTCAACACTCGGCTTCTTATTTGGTTCTTCTATAGCCATTTTCTCATAACTCCTCTCTTGGATAAATCTGCTTATCAAATCTTATCGAGATAGCATTGACATGCTCTCTCGAATTCACTTCGGTATTGCTCAAGAGAGTTCTAGAATTTCTCTCTGATACCAATTTAACTAATTATCCAATCTGCTTCTCTAGATTGCGAATAAATTCCTCTTGATTGAGTAGCTCCTATACTGTTAATTCTGGCATCTATTGCACTTACAAATTTTACCATCAAATCTTCTAAATTGGCCTTTGCTGGTGGAGGATTTGGAGGGGGTGCATCCTATGGCAAGGCTTGACCTCTATTCGAAAATCTGGGAGGTTGTCATGTACGTTGCTGCATTGAACACCCCAAGAAAATTTGGGGTGATTCCTCCAACCAAGATTGTAAGTGTTAGATGGGAGATATTACCCAGCCAATCCTCTTGAACGAAATCCACTTGCTCCATTGGAGTACCCATTCAAGGGGACTCATGGTTGGGACGTTCTCTACTGCAAAAGTCACAAAACATGATTTGCTAGGGATTTATAATCGAAGATGTCAAATTCATATTTCCCCATCTTTTGCTCAATTATCGCTACTAATCTGGCCTCCATAGCTGTAATTGCATCAACATCATGGACTACAACAGACTTAGGCTTGGCTTGCTGTCCTCCCTAAGTGTAGCTATTCATTGCTACTTGCTCTATCAAATCATACACTTGTTGAGGAGTTTTACCATATATAGACCCTCCAGTAGAAGCATCAATCAATTGTTCGCCCTGAAAGACACTCCATTGTAAAATGATTGAATTTGAATCCCAAAGTCTAGACCATGGTGGGGACACTTCCTAAGAAACTCCTTCAATCTCTCCCAGGCTTCATATAAACTTTCTCCATCAATTTGCTGAAACTATAATATCTCGTTTCTTTACTTAGCAGTGCAACCAGGGGAAAAGTATCGTCCTAGAAACTTTTCTATTAATGAATCCCATGGGGTAATTGAGCCGTAAGGTAGTGACTTCAACCAAGATTTCGCCTCTCAGTAAGAAAGGGAAAAGATGCAATCTTATAGCATTATCGAAAACTCCATTGATTTTAAATTTGTTACATGCCTCCAAGAAGTTGGCGATGTGCACATTCAAATCTTCCTCTTGGATTCCATCCAATTGCACATTGTTCTGTACTATTTGTATCATGTTTGGTTTAATCTCGAAATTATGAGCATGCACTGGTAGTTTAGCTATGCTCGACTGCGCTCCAGTGATGGACGATAGATTATAGTCAGCCATGGTCCTTTCTACCATTAGTGGAGGTGGATAAATCAGAGGGATTGGTGATATATCTTGTTGACCTTTCTCCCTTTTTCCACTGGAATGATCTCCCTTCCCACCATTTCAAATCGAAGGGCGTGACGAGCACTCCGCAAGTATGTCGGATTCTGGGTCGTATGGAACTAATTCACCACGGTTGCTATGGGGCATAACTAGTTCAATAAAACCTGCAATGGACAAAAGTACAAATCAATCCTAGAATAGCAAAAATAAAACTTCCAAGGAATAGCCACGAATGAAATACTAATAATGCAAGAACAAAAAATAAAAAATAAAAAATAAAAAATAAAAAAACAAAAACAAGAAAATGAAAAGCAATTAAAACAATAGATTCACAGCGTTCTTAAAGTTACCGTTCTCCGGAAACGGTGCCAAAAACTTGATGCTTAAAATCATACTACTCTAAAATTAACACATAACTGGTAAATGAACCTATCAATGTAGTACTAGAGAACCTTGTGGGTTGTCGAACTCAGAGAATGGAGAAGCTATAATAATGACAGTCTCTCTAAGGTTTAATCAAAATAACTAAGTTGAAAAGAATTTTGAACTAAGAAAAGTAAAACATATTAAAAACAATCTAAAAGTAAATGAAATAAAGTTTTAGAAAGAGTGTGTTTAAACGGTGGAATCCCCTAGAATCCCTTAACTAATTCATTGGAAACTTTGGAAAATATTTGAGTCATTGATTGAGTCTCACTCATTAATTAGGATTGACCCTATCTCTAGGTGAAATCCCACAATTCCCTAATTGATTAGAGAAGAATCTATTCCATCCCCTACTCAATTATGAATGATTAAAGTAAATGAGTGATTACTAATGACATAGAAACTGTAGCCATTATCTCTAATTAACTACCAAATTCCTATTGTTCAATTATATCCTAGATTGTTCTTCCTTTTCAATTCCAAAAAACCTATATGAATGTACCAAATATCTATAAAATTAGCAACACAAACAACGCAATTGAACTACAATCGACTTTAATTTCAATAATTCAATCATAGAATCCAATAAAAATAAACCTAAGATCATCTAGGGGTTAATTGCATTTAAACACAAAGAGATCTAGACACTAAACATCATCATAATCATAAAATCCGTATAAGAATGCATAATAAAAGAAAATTTTAGAAGCTTAGAAAGTAAAATTGAATGATTCACAATCAACGAATGTTGCCCGAACTTTTCTCTCAAATTGCCCGAAAAATCATAAAATTGCTTCGAAGAAATCCTTCAATTTAACTATTGAAACTTGACAATCAAAACTAAACTATGATCTAAGGAGATTAGTGAGAGTTTTTGGAGGGATTTTCTCTCGAAATTCGCCCATTTTTGCTCCCTAGAAACCCTAACCAAAGATATTTTTAAAATACAATGAAAGACTATTTAAAAAGATGCAAATATACTTCGAAAATTAAGTATTAAACCTTGTAAAAACATGTATAAAATTGACATATCAATATATATATAGATATATATACATATATATATATACAAATATACACATATATACATATATATACATATATATACACATATATACATATATACATACACACACACATATATATATATATATATTGGCTCAAGGACTAATCTATCCTAATTTTGATGATTAACAAAACTCAATGAATTGCTAATGAATCTACTTTTTGTTTAGATGAAAAGGATATTTCTTTAGTAGATTCTACTAGGCTAACCTTAATTGGTGAATTACAAAGTTAACGGATATCTACAGAGCTAATTAATGGACACAAAGCTAATACGTTGTACCCGTCTATCAAAGGCGGGAAAGACGACTTGGATCTTATCCTCAAACTTTTCTTGATTGCAACATCCAAGCTTGATATGATGGTGAAGTGATGCGACTGACACCTTGAGTCGTATTCCTCATGCGCCAAGAGGATTGAACTAAAAAGTGAAATTTCAACTTAACACTTCATCAAAAAGCCTAAGTTGACTATTCCTTTTTTTTTTTTCTTTTCACTTAGGTATATAAATCTTCTAATATCTCTTCTTGCTGCAAGAATTTAATACACTTGGAGATTGTAGCCGACAATGAAAAGTAAAGTGTAGAGAAGATTGTTTTATTCAAGAGGAATTATAAATAGCAACGCACTCACACCATTAACTTTCAACAAGAAGGATTTTCAGAAAAAATGAAAGCACCACTTGAAGAGCTTCTATATTTGTTCAAGAGCACTTTAATACCTGGTGTTTAACTCTATACCAAACTATGAAGTCTTGATCATCATTGAAAATTTGTTTAACTAATGAGTGTTATATCTTGTTGTTTCTTGTTTGGGTTTACAAATGCCCTTAAAACCTTGTATTGAACTTGCTCTTGGTACGTGTAATTAATAGTTGTCTAGGTCCACTAAAAATCTGGAATAAGATGTTCTTGATCTTTGCAAAATCAACCTTGTATAAGGATAGTTACTAGTATATTGAAAATTAGCTTAGGATTCCCCTTTGATTGAATATATTTAGCTTTGAACTTTCATTAAGTATAAGAGTTAATCTCGCAATTTTTTTCCAACCTAATACTTTTACAAGGCTAACTGATACCTAACCAACGAAAAGTTTTTATTAATCATTTTATTTAAAATTTACAATTCATGCTACCTCTTGGAAATCTTTTCGGAATAAATAAATATATCTAATTAAGGCAAAGTCAAGGTCAAGAAGTGGTTGGAAAGGATATTGTGCATGTGCATGAACATGAAAAGAATGATAGGAAAATTAATACTCCCTCCATTTCATAATATTTGTCACATAACACAAATATTAAAAAATATATTAAGTTATTTTAATTTAAAGTTAAATAAATTAAATTATCTCTTTTTAGAATATAAAGTTATTTAATTATTTTTAAGTATAAATATTTTGAAAAAAAAATGTATTTAGCTATATTTAGTTACAGTTAATATAAAATAAAAGAAATATTAATGTGGGCATTATCATATGGTTATCCATCAAAGCCTAACAACCAAAAAAACAAACGACATTAATATGCTTTAATTATCTCAGTCTTTTGACAAACAATAGTTGAAATTCTGCACTGCTCCTTGTAAAACTTCCACATGGGAATTTGGGGAACATCCTTTCCTTGTCAGATCAACTTGTGAAACTTTTCTTTATACGGGTTAAAACAAGCTCTGATACTAATTTACAGGATCAATATAAATAATAAGATAATAAAAGGTAAAAAAAAATAAATTTACTGACTCACTATTTAAGATTATAGTGTAAAAGAAAACTTTTTAAAACTTGTAATAAAACTAAAAAAACATAACTACAATTATTCTTAAGAAAGTTAACGCAAATGGTAAGGCGAAAACAATTTCAAGTGATTAATTAATGAGGAATGAGTTGGTTTCACCTTTATCACCGGGTTAACCTTTGCCGACAAGACATGATTTCTTTTTTTTTTTTTTTTTGGGAAAGATGTGAGTATGAGTCCTGGTCAAGTGATTGAGAAAGTTTAATTTGTTTTTTTAGTGTGATGAAGAGACAGAGTCTTCCCTCAGTCAACCATATGGATCAGATCCTGCTGGCGCCCGGCCTTCAATATAGTTGGTTTGGTGACTCGTCTTTGGGATCACTAATCCATACGAGGCTAGTTCACATACAGAGTTTCTCTGCACTATGGGTTTCCACCAATATCTAAGCACTTCATTAGCAGCCATACTTATATTAATTTCCCATGCAACAATTGTTGCTAATAGTCCTGCCGGAGCTGCTACTCTACCACCTGAAGAAGGTATTCATTTTATCTATTTAGGTTTATTATTTCAGCACTTAACAATGGCTCATCTGGTCAAGATCTATATAACATCTTATCTAACAATTTTTCTTTTACAGTAGATTTTTTTCCTTAAAGGTTTGTATTTTGGAGGTTTTTTTTTTTTATATATTAGAGTTTAAAATTTATTTTTTATATTTGATAGATTTTAGTGATAAAATACTAAATTAGTAATGTTATATAGAGAGGGTCAGACAAGATTGATCAAGTCACACATTGACAAGGACGATTTATTCTTTTATTTGATAGATTCTAGTGATAAAATACTATGTTAATAATATTATAAAGAGTGTTACAAAAGATTGATCGAGCTGCATATTAATAAGAACGAGCCAAATGATTTTCAACAGTTATAAACAATTTTATATGTTTTTTTAATAAGTTTTTTTAGATCTTTTTTCTTTATGCTTGGAGGTTGTTCGAGTCACAAGAATTGAAAACCCTCATGTCATAATATATATATATATATATATAAATAAATGTTCTCTTTTTTTAGGTTAATTCTCTTCCTTTATTTTAGGCTTGTAATATTTGAGCTCAATTTGATATTTGATTTGTTGCTTAATTATGTAATCTCTACCAATAGTTGATTTGTTGCTTAATTATGTAATCTCTACCAATAGTGTGAAACTCTTATCCTAAAACTAAGATTACACACTAACATTATGAAGAAAAAATTTTAACGAAAATTCACACCTCTTCAAAATTATTGAAAATAAAATTTTGATTCCATCTATGGATATTGGTTTCCTGGAAATGGCTATGCCATACTTTATTCTTGGTATGAAAGTCATTACATGGGTGCATTAATTCACAATTGTATTTTTCTCGATCAATTTATATGGAAATAAGAAATTGTTGTAATTAAATTTGTTTTGCAGTTGAAGCTTTGGTGGAAATTGGTAAGACATTAGGAAAGAATTGGAATTTCAGTGTGGATCCATGCAGTGGAGAGTTGAATTGGACCACTCCAAATGCCCTCAAAGGATTTGAGAACGCCGTTAATTGCAGCTGTTCCTATGCAAATAACAAACTTTGTCATGTTACTGGAATGTATGTATTCCTCCTAATTTATTTCATAATTAAGTGTATTCTTTAAATTCTGATTCTCCTTTAAAATTAGTCACTTTTAAGTTACTTTTTTTAATGTTCTTCATTACTTTTTGTTATTTAAACTGTCATGAGAGTGCTTTTTAAAACTAGTTCGGTCTATTAATATTCTTCATAATAAGAACTGAAACATGTTAGAAAAATTTCAATTAAACTTTTTAACTTTTTCTTAATTTTCTAAAAAGATAGATAATTAATGCAGCCTCAAAATTTGGAGCTCGTCACACTGGGATACAGAAATATTTTCAACCAATATAATCTTCAAACATTTTTATAAATTTTTTTTTCAAAAATATCCTATTCAATTAATTAATGTATCACTATGTAAAGTTATTATATTAATCGCAAGAAATAAAACATAATTGCATATGTTAAAATCTAGGTTTGAACTTAACTCACCTTAAAAATACCTTAAGATAAGGATGATTGTCCAAGCTTATTAAGAGTTCATTAATTATTTAATTAGACGATGTTGGATTCTCAACCGTATAAATATTTGGTAACTTTTATTCCAAAAGTGATTTTAATTTACAAATTGTTGATAAACCCCTAATATATATCTTTCATAATAATTTTATATTGCATATATAAATTATTGAATAATTATATTAATGACATGTTTTTTATATTTTTTGTTGTATTTTTATGAATAAATATTTTATATAAAGTATATATTATTTCATTATTTTAATAAGAAAAAGAAAAGTTCAATTCTATTTTAATTTTATAATATATTTATGATAAATATAAATGTAAAATATTGGTATTTAATAATCTAGTTCGAATTTAAAGAATGTTTACATTTATGAAAAGAGAGAAAGTAAAGTTAATTTAAATATTAGAGTTATTTTTAAAAAATTAATGAACAAAATTACGTTTGAAACAGGAATTGACAAAAGTTATATAATCTTATCTTTTTCTAACTGCGAGAAAATCACGTTTAGAAACGCTAACAGATTTTTTGTTGCCAAACTCTTTGACTTTCTAAACATTAAAATTATTTTAGATGCCAAACACTTCGAAAATAATTTTTGCAACTCAAAAGGACTTCTGAAAGTTGCAAAAGCTTCTTTAATCTACACTTACTCTTAAAAACACATCAATTTCAATTTTTTCTTAATTATTATAAAAAACAAAATTACCTTGTACATGAAATGAAGGTAGTATTGTTTTATCATCACTTTTCTTGATTAGTCAAGTTCTCAACAAAAAAACTACACTTCGTTTTTTTTCTTTAAAGGAAATTACACTTTCCTAACATGTATTACTTTTATTAAAGCATATATGTTTCACAAAAATATGAGGTCGTATATAAATGATTTTTTCTTAACTAAAATGGATCGAAGAGAGAGTTGAGCAAATAATGCGAAACCATTCTAGAAGCACATAAACTTAATTAGAGAAATTAATTTTACATACTCATAAATTAGTATCTTTTTTATATATAAAATAAAAAAACTTCAAACTTTTATACCTATAAACTATTTACAACTCTACACATATAAAATAAAAAGCTATATTTTATAGTGCAGTTTCAATATATTTTAATATGCTCGTATACATAAGTTATTTATTAGTCCAGAGCTATATAATTAAAACTAAAAAAATACAATTGGTCAAAACACATTTTTCTCTATATTTTTCAATGCACATTATTTAAAAATTATTTCTTTTTTATGAAATAAAATATTTTTAATAAAAAATTCACGCGAATAACATATGTGTATAATTTATCACAACAAAATACACTTGTATTTTGGAAAGAAAAAATTGAATAGGATCAAAAAAGGGACAATTTATCATTATTATTATTATTATTATTATTATTATTATTATTATTATTATTATTATTATTATTATTATTATTATTATTCTTATTATTACAAACCGAAGGTCTATGCTCGCCATGGCAGTTTCTACTTTCAAGTAGGAACAACTGTGACTGGGAGTCCATTTTAGTTTCTTCTAAATTAAAATTTATGGGTTTTTCATTGTCTGAGCTAACAACAGAGTACTAAAAGGACAGAATCTTCAAGGAACATTGCCACCCGAAGTGATTAGACTTCCTATCCTCCAAGAAATGTAAGTTCCAACCCCATACCACGAATTAGTGAAATCCATTTCCGCTTTGAACTGATCAATTATTGATTTTCAATCTGTGGAATATTGTTGCAGTGATCTCTCCCGCAACTATCTGAACGGTACAATTCCTACAGAATGGGGTTCCATGCAACTTTTGAACATGTACGATTTCTTTCTCCTGCTCTCCCATGATCACTTGTGTGTGTGTGTGTGTGTGTGTTATAAAGCAGTTTTTGTTCAAGAATTGACTGATCTGCAAATGGGTACACTGTAGTAGCCTTCTAGGGAACCGTGTTTCAGGAACAATACCAAAAACACTTGCAAACATTACCACACTTAAAAGTTTGTAAGACATCTACTTAATCCTTCTTTTTGCTACTTTTCAATTATCCTTGAGATTGTTTCTTGTGAAAGTGCGATTTAATGTTGACCATGTTTTTATTTTTAATTTTTTTAACGCACATTTTCTATAGGGTTCTTGAGTTCAATCAGTTGTCTGGAAGTATCCCTGAAGAGTTTGGAAATCTAGCAAGGCTAGAGAGACTGTAAGTGGTTGTTCTTTTTTTCTTTTTTTCTTTCGGTGAAACTCTTAAATATTATTCATTCACAATAATAAACAAAAATATAAATTTCTGATTTCATCAGTTACCGAAATTGACTAATGTTGTATTTTGGATGATATTGCAGACATTTGACCTCGAACAATTTCACAGGGGAATTGCCAGGAACACTATCTAAGCTAACCACTTTGAAGGATTTGTGAGCTTCTTAAACTCAATTCCACTTAACATATGTTTCTATTGAAAATTTTGATTTTACTTTACAAGTGGTTATTCATGTTCCGTTTAACATAAATGCAGTCGAATTGGGGATAACCAATTTGAGGGGGGCATACCTGATTTTATCCAGAACTGGACAAATATTGAAAAGCTGTAAAGACCATCTATTCAATTCTCTTGAGATAAATTCTGGTTATTTTCTACCATGATTTGGTATTAACTGAAAATCTAATGATTGCAGGATGATTCAGGGTAGTGGTCTGAATGGACCCATCCCTTTGGGCATTGCGTCATTGACAAACTTAATTGACTTGTGAGTTGCAATGTAATTTTCTATTAATGCTGAATGCTCATTAAAATCAGCCTGCACTGATTAATATAGTCTCTGATGGTTTGCTCATGTTCTTCTCTTTGAATTCATATAAACAGGAGAATCAGTGATTTGAATGGAAATGACTCAGCTTTTCCTTACCTTCGTAATGCAAAAAATCTGACAACACTGTGAGCCTTCTACTATTTTCTAGTTCATACTTGTTCATTTGTTCTAACTTGATGATGTGGGATTGGGCATGTAGGATATTGAGGAGTTGCAATATCGTCGGCCAGTTACCTCCTTATCTAGGTTCATTGACAAAATGGAAAAATGTCTTGTAAGTGGATTAATTGTTTTTCCTAATTTTCAGTTCTACAAAGTACATGATTTTTCTAGTTGTCTGCCCTAAAATATTTTAGGGCTTAGATCTCTAACATGTTATAGGTAGAAAACTGCTTCCTTTTTACCCACTCTTTTGGCTGAAACCTGGACACCAGAAATCTCTTGATTGGAATTTCTTTGGAGATCAAAATTTATATGGCCTAACCTGAGCAGCAACCCTTGTAAAAAGAAACATTCAAATTGAGAAATGTATATTTTGGCAATTTTTACTAACCAGCTCTATCATGTTCTTGCAGGGATCTGAGTTTTAACAAAATAACTGGACCAATTCCAGAAAGCTTCTCTGCGCTATCAAGCATCACTGGTTACATGTAGAATTTTGATAATTTTCTTTGATTAACACTTTTGTTATTCCTGTTTAGTCCGCTAATTGAGTTAAGATAAAGAACCTAGTATCTGACTTGAAGTGACGGCATGATATATGATGTTTGATTGATTCTCCAATAATTTTTCCTCAAAAAGCTTGAAATGTCAACCTGCATATTCAGAATGGTTTAGTTTATTAGATTGACATGGTTGTGATGTAAGCAACAAATAGATATTACTTTTTCTCGGTAAAAGAGAATTAAGCTAATTAGCCGTATTGCCTCAGGATGGCTTTATTTATTCCAATTTTGTGATTTGCTTTTTGAGATTCCTCGTTCGTACATTCGAAAGATAAGGGATATGTGTTATTCAATAAATCTAGTTCCCATTGAACTGTGTTTGATACTTTAATATACTTGGGATAAGATGCCCCATAATCTATTGGGGCCTGAATAAGTATTACTCTTCAAATTTAACTAGCTGTTATGGCCAGTAGTTGGTAATTTCTACAAGTTACTGATCCATTTAACGTCATTTTGCTAGTTATATGACTGGAAACTTCCTCACTGGACAAGTTTCCCATTGGATGCTGACAGGTAAAAGTAGCATGTAAGTTCATCTTCAATTTTTACAATGACAGATCTCAATAATCATTTCATATTGGTTTAGTCCCATCGCATGTAGGAACTGCTTACATTCACTTAATCCTTTTTTATATGAAAAAAAGATTCATAATTTAAAAGATGTGGTCTTCATTTACAGTGCATAATAAGTTCACTGGTGCTCAGTGTAGACTTCTGGTCTGAATTGTATTCTGTTGTTGCCTCAGATAATGGAACCTCTTAAAGTAAGAACTTCACGACCCAAGATGCTTATGGTTCTATTTTTTGTTGCATTCTACATGAACTCAATTTACAAACCATAACTCAATTACATTAGAATTTAATAATTTCTTTGTGAACTTTCCGCAATAACATAATTTGGCAAAGTATGTGTCTGAAACCTCTACAGCTGCTTTACATTCAATTCCATTAACATTACATGAATAAATCATTATTTTGCTCATTCATGTTGCATTTTATGATTGCTTATGCTGGAAAATTTTATCCAGTGACCTTTCTTTCAACAATTTTACTCTTGGAAGTTCAGGAGCCTCAAACTGTCAGACTAGAGAATTGTGAGATTGCATTCTGTTCTTTTACTCTAATAAATTACTTTTAAGACTTTGGTAACTGATCGTTGTCTCAATCAAATATCCCAGGAACTTGTTTGCTAGCTCATCAAGGGATAATACATCGTAAGTTCCCAAGACATATTCTGAAAGAACTGTAAATTTCACTTATGTATTCTGAAACTGGGACAGTTGTATGCTTCCTTACTGAAAAATGTTTGTTCTCCACCTGTACGCAGACTAATTTGGCGTTCTATTGCTTCGCAGGGGCCTTCTTTCATGCTGGAAGAGCTTTCATTGTCCACGGGGTGAGTTACTCCCAGTTCCTTTATGCATTTCATGTTTTCTAGAATTTTATTAACCTAAAACAGTATTTCATTATAGAAGAAAAGTCACTTCAGTTTTCTTTCTTTTGCTTGTGAGTTTTGATAAGCTTTTCCGTCTTTAAGAAATAAAGTTAACAGGAGCTCTACCAGAAACCTGATGGTTGTGGTTGCAGCATACCTCTTGGAGAGTTATTGATCTGCTGTAAATTTGGAGTGAATATTGAGATATGCTGCAATACTTTTTATTTGCTTTGATGTAGCATCTCTTTTTGTCTATAAATAGGAGGCTAGAACATCAGCATATTGAAGATATTATTACTTACAAGTTGTTTTTCTCTATTTACTATAACGTGATGGGTGAAAATTTAGTTCTTTTCTTCCAGACTGGTACTATCGTCTCCATATAAATTGTGGTGGAACACAAGTAGAAGTTGAAAATGATACAAGTTATGATGAGGATAGAGATCTGGGAGGGTCTTCAAGATTCTACTCGAATGAAAAGAATTGGGCATTTAGTAGCACAGGACACTTCTTGGATGATCACATAAAAGATTCATATATTTTGGAAAACCGTTCAAGAATCTTCGGGAATAATTCTCAATTATACATGACCGCACGACTTTCTCCCCTTTCATTGACATATTATGGATTCTGCCTGCTAAATGGAAACTACACCGTAAACCTTCACTTTGCAGAAATCTTGTTCACTGAGGACAGAACATATAGTAGCCTTGGGAAGCGCTTATTTGACATCTACATCCAGGTATTGTCTTAAAATTTGAAATTTTTTTTGGTAAAAGACTAGACAAAAGAGAATATGGCCATTCATGTAAGAAGCAAATATAACGATCATTCAGTTTAGTTCTAAACTTACTCTTTTTTAGACATTACGTATTGCTATGAATAACAAGAGGTGATTTCTTGATATTTCATCAGGGAAAGCTGGTGAAGAAGGACTTCAGTATTGAAGATGAAGCAGGAGGAGTCAATAGGCCAATTGTTGAACCCTTTCCAGCTCAGGTCTTCGACAATACACTTGAGATACGCTTCTACTGGGCAGGAAAAGGGACAGTTGGGATTCCTGACAGAGGAGTTTATGGTCCTCTCATTTCAGCAATTTCTGCTGTGAATCATGGTAATTGCAAATTTACTAAAGCTTCTAGCTTGAGAAGATCAGAGTGATAAAGGTTTCTATTTTGATGTTTAACAGTTTTGTTCCAGAGTTAAACTTGTGGTAATATGTACTGTTTTTTCCTTTCGTAGGGGGGAGGGGTTTCTCTTTGAAAAGAAATAGTGCAGTAACTTCTTTCTCTTTTAGCATAAGAGGTTTACCATATTGATATATTTTCTTTACTCACTTTCTCCAGATTATACACCACCATCAAAACATCATAATGGCCTGCCTGCAGGTGCTATAGTTGGGATCGTTCTTGCTGTTCTATTTTCCATCTCTCTGCTTCTAGTAGTTCTTCGGTGGAGAGGTTTGCGATGCAAAGAAACAATGGAACATGGTAATACCCCTTTTCTTTGACAAGTATTATGCATAAAATGGTGATCCAATAGTAAATGCATGGTTCTTATTCTAAAATAAATAAGCAGCAACATCTTCATTATGAATTTATGCTTTCTAGTTTCTAATTAGCAGTTAAGAGGTCATAGATGATTTATTTCTCATGTTTCCCGCAGCTGCAGATGACAATATGTTTTTCTTTGCTGATTCTAAATTGCAGACTTATTCACCTTTCTGATTGTGTTAAGTCTTGGTTATTTACTTCTTGATGTGTAGCAAATTATTTCATTTGAAATAGTTTCTTTGGCAGATCTTATGGGTCTAGACCTACACACGGGATCATTCACCCTAAGGCAACTTAAAGCTGCCACAAATAATTTTGATGCAGCTAATAAAATTGGAGAAGGTGGTTTTGGTTCTGTCTACAAGGTGAATTGGGCCAAGGAATACTTGGAATAAAATTGTTGTCTTGACAGTGTTCCTCAAGTACAATTGGATATCTATCTTTTAACGTTGTTACTTGCCTGCTTGAAGGGTAATCTGTATGATGGCACAGTAATAGCAGTAAAGCAGCTTTCTTCCAAATCAAATCAAGGGAATCGTGAGTTTGTGAATGAAATAGGCATGGTTTCTGCTCTGCAACACCCTAATCTCGTAAAGCTCTATGGGTGCTGCATTGAAGCAAACCAATTGTTACTTGTGTACGAGTACATGGAAAATAACTGTCTTGCCCGTGCACTGTTTGGTAAATCAAAGCTGCATGTTTTGCATAACCACTTACTTATCAAGTTTTAGGGAGAAATGGATAATTTATTTCTTGCGTCTACATGCCTTCTAACTTGCAGGACCTAAAGAGCACCAGTTGAAATTGGATTGGCCTGCAAGACACAATATCTCTGTTGGTATAGCAAGAGGTTTGGCTCATCTTCACGAAGAATCAAGACTGAAGATTGTCCATAGAGATATCAAGGCCACCAATGTGCTACTTGATAAGATTTTAAACCCCAAGATATCCGACTTTGGTCTGGCCAAGCTTCATGAGGAAGAAAGTTCGCATATAAGCACTCGTATAGCAGGAACTTTGTAAGCTGCATGACATTTCTATTGCATCAGTTAAGAATGAACCAAAGTGGCCACTGAAATTTTCTGTTCTTAGAATTTTCAATTCCAACTTTGATGCTTGCTTGCTTAGATCTTGCTTCATTTTTCCTTCCACTAATAAGAATGAACATGATTGACATGAGCATAAAATATTAATCAGCTCGCCAGTTTTTAAATGTCATTTCTATTTCCTGTTTATGCTCAAGACTGGCCCGTTTTAGTCTTTTGCTTCACTTAGATTTTTCTTGAATTGATTTAATGACTGAGAGGTCTATATTAAAATTTTAAAGAAGTGAAAGGGAATGTGTTTCCTGGAACTTAGTGATTATATATTATGTGTCTTCTGAGTTCATGTTCAAAAATTCCAGTGGCTATATGGCACCTGAATATGCAATGAGGGGCTACTTAACCGACAAAGCAGATGTTTATAGCTTCGGGATTGTACTTTTGGAAATTGTCAGTGGAAAGTGCAACACAAGTATAAAACCAAAGGAGGAGTGCTTCTATCTTCTTGACTTGGTAAATTTGCTATCTATTTCATTTCATTGTCGCTTTCATTGCTGTATCAAACTCTTCATTTTGTTTGTTGTATGTAAATAAGCACCTACCGTCTCCCAAACAATTGTTTGTTTCATATTTAACCTGAAGACAGCATTTGTTGCTTTCTGCTAATTATTGTCCTCATTGAAACTCCTAAAATTTACTTCTTTCTTCCCAATATTAGGCTCGTGTGCTAAAGGAAGAAGGGAAATTGATGGAGCTAGTAGATTCAAGACTCGGATCAGACTTTGATTCAGATAAGGTTATGTTGACAATAAATGTAGCCCTTCTCTGCACTGATATCTCACCAAATCTTAGACCAAATATGTCAAGGGTGGTTGGTATGCTTGACGGCCGAGCAAATGAACAACTCATTTCTGACTACTCAGGTCTCTCTAGTGAAAAGACAAAGGTTATGGAGATGTCTGAGATGCGAAAAGTAACTGATTCATATGACAGCCAGACGATTAGCACCTCAACGAATGTGCCTCCAGGTACTGCATCTTCAACATCTGTCAGTGATTTGTATCCAGTCAGTTTGAGTAACGAGTTCTCGGAGACTAAAAATGAAGATGGCTGGCATCTCTTGAGGTGAATGATCACATATTGGTTTGGAGCTGTTTAGAAGATTTACAAATGTTGAAGAAATGAAAGTTGTTTTGTGATTTCTAAGGTCAGATTCATGTGTTTTTCTTTTTTTTTTGAATGGAGATTTATGTATGTATTTTTAAGGGCTGCAGGACCATATAGAATGGTACATAATTTCTTTACTTCCTTGCGGGATGCTCATGCATAACCTACCATTCTGTGAAGATGGTGTTCTATGTTAGTTATGTATATTTTGCTAGGGCATAATTTTCTAGTACATCTCTAATACTCTATAGAACAATTATCTTTAATAGTAATAAGTTTTTCTTTAGGATTATTTGTGTTTTTTGGAACTTAAAGATTTTTTTAGGGTGTAGTGTTTATCGTTTATTTTATAGTAAGATTAATTAATAAATTTTGGTCGTAATTATTTTTTCTATTTTTTTTATTTGTTATATTTTGGATATTATATTGTTTACAAAAATATAGAATTTTAGTTTTTTTTTTTTTTTTGAATGCTCTTCAAACTTTCCCGTTCATTACTTTTTATCAGTTTTTATGTTGAAAGAATAAGAGTAGGTTAGAATTTGTTATTAATGGGAGGATATAATAAAAAAAAATTTATTAAATATTATTTTAGAATCACAATGTGACAAGTAAAAAAAAAAAATAGAGAAGTTTTCACAATGTGACATAAAAAAAAACCGAAGTATTATCTAGGGATGTTGGAAAAAAAGCAATTTAAAGTCAATGTAAAATTAAGTGTGAAAATCATCTAGCAATATCTAGAAAAAAAGAAAAAAAAAATGTCCTCTAGCCATATTCACTGTCGCATAATGTCCCTTTTTTTTTTTTTGGCTGAATTCGTACAATGTTCCTTTGGAAACGTAGGAACTTTTTCATTCATAGAATTATAATGTTGGGTCGATCTTCATCCCGTCAGTTATTTTATTGGAATAATTATATAAATACCCTCAATGTATGTCCAAATTACAAAACAAATCTTGTGTTTTCACTAAAAATAGGAGACAAACTTTTGCGTCAGAAATCTTTTAATTTGTGGTTAAAAAATTAAAAAATAACTTATACACCCTTATAATGATAAAAATGAAAATTAACAATAATCAATTTTATCAATTAATACCATCATTAAAAAAAATGAACTGAAAACCTAATTAAGTGCATCACCAAGCACCACCTACCAAAATCATTCTCTTTCTTTCTTACCTTTCTTCTTCTCTCCATAGCCGCAAAAACCACTGCTGATTGGCATCCCTGTTAGAATTTGAAGGCTAAGTTTTCCCTCTCAATAAATCAGAAAAATCTTTCATGGTTTCTAGATGTGAACTGGTTAGACATGTAAGAACATCAAGGAGTTGTGACAAGAGTTAAGGCAAACAACTAAAGAGTCACAATGATCAAATTGAGTAAAAGAAGTTTCAAGGTTTAAATTTTGATGTCCAAGACCTTATGAGGCTTAAATTTTGATGTCCAAAACTTTATGGGGCAATACTCTAAAGTTTTGAATAAGTTAGAAATTGAAAATTCACCTTGGTAAATGGTTGGAAGCTTTTTTACCCAAGCTGGAAAATTGCCTCCTATTTTTTGCAATGTATTGACTAGTGCTCTAGAATAATCCAAATACAATTAAAATGCCTCTATTGTCTTATCAAGTGTATGTATAGGTTATATCTATCATTTGGACTGAAAATATGAGAGGAAAAAAATTACTTTTTCTCTCTCTCAAGTTTCTATAAATATGTAGTCTTCTATTTTGAAGAAGCTAATCAAGAAATTTTTCAAGAGAAAGTTTCTTCTCATAGTATTCTTAGTTCTTAGTTTAGTTTTTCTATCTTCTTCAAGGGTGAACTTCCTTGAAAGAAAAATCACTTTGAAGACTTGTTGAAAGTTCCAAAGAGTTTGATCATCAAAATTCCTTCACACTAGTTACTACACTCTTGTAGAAAACTAGTTTTGAGATCTTTTTCTTATTTCATTGAGGTCTAAGGTTCAAAATACCTTAGGTTGCTTGAACTTTGAAGAAAAGATTTTGTTAAACCTTCTTGAGGTCTTGGATTTAATGTATCCAAGGTTGCTAGAAGTTCAACATTTTCAAGTCTTTTCAAAGGCATTTTCTCTCTTCTAGTTGTTACACTTGTTTTGTTTGTTCTCTCCCTCACTTCTTGGACGAAATTTTATGCTTTTGAAAATCATTCAGCATCATTTAGTATTAGAGCCACCTTCAGTTAAGTGTTTTCGAGATATCTTACATACAAAAAAAAGACAAAAAGAGAAAAAAGACAAGATTGCTTGAAAATGGCAACACAAAAATAGAGTACTTGAACGACATGGAATATGACTAGAACTTTGCAATCTTTTTATACGGAGTTATACTAATTGACCTACGAAACAAATGAAACAAGTCTCATCTAATTTGGACTTTATTTGATATCTCAAAATAGTAAAAAACTTGAAGGTGTACCTCGCTTTTCCGCAGACAAAAAGTGCTAAAATGATCTAAGCATATCTTTGTTTTACTAATCATTTTTCTTTGATTCTTGAGCCTAAACTTAAGAATTTTGAGTGAGGATTCTTTCTAGACAAACCTCATTGAATTGAGACTTGTGGTTCAATACCAGTTTTCAAAGCAATTCGAGTATGTCATCTACTATGCTTGCTGAAAACTTTTGTTGTGTATTCTTTTGTATTCTTGAAGTATCCTAGCTTCGTATTTGTATTTGTGGTCGAATTTCTTTTCTTTTTCAGTACTTATTTCTTCATTTGTTCAATCTACCCTTATTGACTCAGATACTCTTGGAAATGTTGTTGAACTTCCTTAAAATGAATGGATGACTCAATATCATTTTCCTTGCTTGTCAATCTCTCAACTAGCTTTTGTTTGTATTTTTTATTTTTTATTTTGGGTGTTTTAAACTTGAGTAGAGGTGTTAAATCTTTGTTAAGAACTTATAGAACTCTTTGTGACTTGGATCTTAAAAAAAGGCAAGAGTTGTGAGAATATCCTCAAAAAAGCAAAAGAGAGTTAAATAAGAGAGTTTTGTGAGGTAAACACTATCGAGATGTCAACCCAAGCTCAAGCACCAACTCCTTTTGGAGAAGAGTCTAGTAACTCCTAACATGATGACCCTTTAAGGCTCATAATGCAAGAGTTACAATCCCTAAGAGATGAGATGAAGGATATTAGAAGGGATGTCACTAATCTCTCTAATCAACAAAGGGAGGTTATTCCTCATGGTATCTCAATGTTACTACCCCAAGGAGCAATGGACCATTCAATTGCTTTAGAATAACCGAGCTCCACCAACCTCCTTATAATGGTAGAAGAGACGGTTTTGCAGGAATCGGCATGCCTAGACACTTGAAGAAGTTCCAAGACCACAAGCTAGGCATAGAGAGCCATTATATAATGATCATGAACATGTTCTATTTGTTGCCAACCGTGGAAGAGACCAAGGTGACCAAACCTTGGACCGACTGAAGTGGAAGCTCCCTAGTTTTAAGGGTGAGAATGGACCTAACATTTTCTTAGATTGGGAGAGGCAAGTAGAAAACATGTTTATGTTGAAAAATTGTAATGAGTTCTCAAAAGCTAGACTTGTAATAGCCGAATTTTCCAGCTATGCTTTACATTGGTGGGAAAGGGTAGTAAACCAAAGAGTTAGAAGTGGTAGACCACCGGTTGATACTTGGAGAGAGTTAAAATCTTTGATGAGAGAAATATTTTTGCCTGAGCACTACTATAGAGAGCTTCATTATAAGCTCATAACTTTAAAACAAGGTGCAAAAAGTGTAGAAGAGTATAGACAAGAGCTTGAGCTCTACCTTTTGAGATTGAACTTGGAACAAGACAAGGATGCTTCAATTTCTAGGTTCCTTATTGGTCTCAATAGTGAGATAGCCAACCAACTTGAGTTGTATCCACATACAACTTATGAAGACATGTGCCACCTTGCCAACAAGATCAAATCCCAAAGGAAAAGGAGTGGGATGACGCGATCCTCATTTCCCAACCAAAGACAAGTTGTAACAACAAAACCACCTACTTCCAACTTCAAGCCATGGCCAAAAAAGGAGGAGGTTCCTAGAGGTATTTTCCAACCTCCAACCAAACCGAAGATGGAAGAGAGAGGTAAAATCATTTCTAACCCTCCAAAGTGCTTTAAATGTAATGGTGTAGGACACTATGCAAGTAGTTATCCGACAAAGAGAGCTTTGATCTTTAGGGAGGATTTGAATGGTTGGATTGAGAAGGAGGAGGATGAAAGTGGCGAATGTGTTGAGGATGAAGAAAATGGTGAGGATGATGAACATGTTGATTTGAACCCTTTAGAAAGTGATGACGATGTCTTGAGCTTAGTTACCATAAGAGAACTAAGCGCTCAAGCTTTTGATGATAACATGATTGAACAAAGAGAAAACATCTTCCATTCTAAATGTAAATGTGAGGGAAGGATTGCCAACCTTATCATTGATAGTAGTTAGGGCTGTAAACGGGGCGGGTCTTACCCGTACCCGCACGGGTCTGTACCCGTTTTTAGCGGGTAAGGTTTAAATTTTATACCCGCGGACCCGGACCCGTACCCGTACCCGTATTTATACTGCTATATGGGTCCGGGTAAGGTATGGTGATACCCAGACCCATATACCCGTATACCCGTATTAATAAAATAATTATATTTTATATATTATATTATATTAATATATAATTTATAATTTTTTTAACATATTATTTTACTCTTATCTTTAACCCTAACCTACTACCTCTACTCTACCTACCTACCAACCAACTACACTCACATCACATCACACTCACACTATGACGATTTTGTGTATATTTAAACTTTTAATTATGTGAATTAGAGATGTTAAATGATTTTATTTGTTGAAAGAAATGTTAAGGAGATTATGTTAATCATATTAAAATTTTTAATTTTTTGAATTATACATTGCTTTACATATTTTTGTTTAACAGGGAAATAAAATAGAAAAAATGTCATACGGGTACGGGTATACCCGTACCCTACCTGGACCCTGGAGGGTCGGGTCTGGGTCCAGAATTTTATACCCTGGAGGGTATGGGTCCGGGTCTGGGTCCAAGTTTCACTATAAGGGTACGGGTCCGGGTCTGGGGATACCCTGAGGGTCTGGACCCGTTTACAGCCCTAATAGTAGTAGTTGTGTAGATGTGGCTAGTGCTTATCTTGTTGAGAAGTTGAAACTACCTACTAGAAAATATGATAAACCCTACAAATTCCATTTGCTAAATGATAGTGGAGAAATTAAAGTGTTGAAACAAGTTGTGGTACTGATAGAAATGGGAGCTTACAAAGATGAGATAATATGTGATGTGGTACCCATGCAAGCATGCCATCTCCTCTTGGGAAGACCTAGGCAATTTGATAGAAATTCCCTCCATAATGGGGAGAAAAGTACTTATTCTTTTGTGAAGGATGGAAGAACATTCACTATGAACCCTCTTACACCTCAACAAATGAGAGATGAACAAAAAAAGATAAGGGAGAAAGAGAGGGCCGAAAGTGAGCTCAAAAGAAAAAAATCGAGGAGGGAAAGAGAGTTGAGGAAAAAGAAAAGAGGGAAGAAAGAGTGATGAAAAACAAGAGTGAAAAGAAAAAGAGTGACAAAAAAAAAAAAGAGAGTGAGATGAAAGAAAAGAATTGTTTATTTGCAAAACCTAGTGAGGTGATTGGAGCAATTGAAAGAAAAGAAGTGGTGTTGCTCTTGTATTGTAAGGAACCTTTTACTCATCTAAAGAACACTCACCCTCTTTTTAAAGTGAAATTTTGCAAGTTATTGAAGATTACAAAGATGTATTTCCTGATAAGATGCCCAGAGGTCTTCCAACAATTAGAGAAATTGAACACCAAATCGATTTTGTCTCTGGCGCGGTCTTGCCAAACCGACCGGCCTATAGGAGTCTACCGGAAGATACTAAGGAGCTAAAAGGCAAGTTGATGATCTAATTTCAAAAGGGTATGTACGTGAGTCCATGAGTCCTTGTACGATTTGATTTTACTTGTTCCAAAGAAAGATGGTACATGGAGAATGTGTATAGATTGTAGAGCCATAAACAACATCACTATTAAGTATAGGCATCCCATACCTAGACTTGATGATTTACTTGATGAGTTGCATGGTTCTAATCTTTTATCAAAAGTTAACTTGAAATCCAGATACCATCAAATTAGGATGAGAGAAGGGGATGAGTGGAAAACCGCTTTTAAGACTAACTTTGGTTTGTATGAATGGATGGTTATGCCCTTTGGATTAACTAATGCTCCTAGTACATTTATGAGATTAATGAATCATGTGTTGAGGAATTTTATTGGGAAATTTGTTGTTGTATACTTTGATGACATTTTGGTCTATAGCAAGACATATGAAATGCATGTTCAACATCTTAGGGAAGTGCTAAATGTCTTGAGAATTGAAAAACTTTTTGCTAACCTTGACAATTGTGAGTTTTGTTTAGAGAAAGTTACATTTCTAGGTTATGTGGTGAGCTCACAAGGACTTCAAGTAGATGAAGGTAAGGTCCAAGAAATTAAGGAATGGCCAACACCAAGAAATGCATTGAAAGTGAGGAGTTTCCATGGCCTAGCAAGTTTCTATAGGTAGTTCATAAAAAATTTCAGCACACGTGCTAGCCCTTTGACCGATGTGATCAAGAAAACCGAAGGATTTAAGTGGGAAACAAAGCAAGAACAAGCATTTTAATTGTTGAAGGAAAAGTTGTGTAGTGCACCCCTTTTGTCACTACCAAACTTTGAGAAAACTTTTGAGGTGGAGTGTGATGCATCGAGCATTGGTATAGGTGGTGTACTTATGCAAGATGGAAAGACCTTCGCCTATTTTATTGAAAAATTTCATGGGGCAGCCATGAGGTACTCAACTTATGACAAGAAACTTTATGCTTTAATAAGAACATTAAAGCATTGGCAACACTACCTATGGCCAAAGGAGTTTGTTGTGCACACCGATCATGAGGCTTTGAAGTTTCTTAAGGGCCAACATAAACTCAATAAGAGACATGCAAGATGGATGGAGTTCATTGAAACATTTCCATATGTCATCTGTTACAAGAAAGGTAAGGAGAATGTGGCGGCCGATGCTCCAACTAAAAGGTATACTCTCTTATCCACCCTTCAAACAAAAATTTTGGGTTTTGAAATGCTTAAAGATATGTATTCTAGTGATCATGACTTTAAGGAAATTTTTGAGAAATGCTTGTTAGCACCTTTTGGAAAATATTTTTTGCATGAAGGATTTCTTTATTGTGAAGGTAGATTGTACATACCATCTTGTTCTACTAGAATTCTACTTGTCAAAGAAATACATTGTGGGGGTTTAATGGGACATTTTGGTGTCACTAAATCCTATGAAATTATTTATGAATATTTTTTTGCCACATTTAAAAAGAGATGTAGAAAGATTTGTGGGAAGTTGTATTGAATGCA
Organism: Catharanthus roseus; assembly: GCA_028651295.1. Taxonomy (NCBI): domain Eukaryota; kingdom Viridiplantae; phylum Streptophyta; class Magnoliopsida; order Gentianales; family Apocynaceae; genus Catharanthus; species Catharanthus roseus. The sequence goes on along the minus strand of JAPQWS010000050.1, from coordinate 3,170,749 downwards.
AGAAAGCTAAATCTAGAGCTCTTCCGCGTGGATTTTACACACCATTAGAAGTTCTTAAAGAACCTCGGGTTGATATTTATATGGATTTTATTCTTGGTTTACCTAGGACTTCTAAAAGTATGGATTCTATTTTTGTTACTGTGGATAGGTTCTCTAAAATTACACACTTTATTCCTTGTAGAAGATCCGATTATGCTAGTCATGTAGCTAGCTTGTTCTTTACTTGGATAGTTAGATTCCATGGAATTCTAAGGTTTATTGTATCGGATAGGGATACCAAATTCTTGAGCCATTTTTTGGAGAGTTCTTTGGAGAAACTTGGTACTAACTTGCTTTATTCTACAGCTTTCCATCCACAAATGGATGGACAAATTGAAGTGGTAAATAGAACAATTGACCAACTTCTAAGGGCTATTTTGAAGAAGAACTTGCAGCAATGGGAGGAGTGTTTGCCACAATTTGCCTATAATATGGCACCTCACTCTACTACTTCTTATTCTCCATTTCAAGTTGTTTATAGTTTTAACCCTCTAACTCTCTTTGATTTGGTTCCTTTGCCTCTAGATCAAGCATTATGCAAGGATGCTAGCAAGAAAGCTGATTTTGTGAAAGCAATTCACGCAAAGGTCCATGAAGCCATTGTCAACTCTAACAAAAAGCTTGTAGAGAAAAGAAATGTGGGAAGAAGAAAAGTGGTATTCAAACCCAGTGATTGGGTTTGGGCACTTTTTAGAAAGGAAAGATTTCCTCAACAAAGAAATTCTAAGCTTGATGATAGGGGAGATGGGCTATTTCGAATCCTTGAGAAAATTAATGACAATGCCCATAAAGTTGATCTTCTGGGGACATTATAATGTTAGTGTCACTTTTAATGTATCCGATCTCTCCTTATTTGATATAGGTGATGGAGATTCAAGGACAAATCCTTTTCAAGAAGGGTAGGATGATGTGAACCGGTTAGATATGCAAAAACATCAAGGAGTTGTGACAAGAGCCAAGACAAAACAACTAAAGAGTCACAAGGATCAAATTGAGCAAGAGAAGTTTCAAGGCTTAAATTTTGATATCCAAAATCTTATAGGGCATAAATTTCGATGTCCAAGACTTTATGGGGCTTAATTTTGATGTCCAAGACTTTATGGGGAAATATCCTAATGTTTTGAATAAGTTAAAAATTGAAAACTTATTTTGGTAAATGGTTGGAAGCCCTTTTGCCCAAGTTGGAAAATTGCCTCCTATTTTTGGCAATGTGTTGACTAGTGCTCTAGAATAATCCAAATGCAATTAAAACGTCTCTATTGTCTTATCAAGTGAATGTATAGGTCATATCTATCCTTTGGGCTGAAAATATGAGAGGAAAATATTCCTATTTTCTCTCTCAAGTCTCTATAAATATGTAGTCTTCCATTTTGAAGAAGCTAATCAAGAAATTTTTCAAGAGAAACGTTATTCTCGTAATATTCTTAGTTCTTAGCTTAGTTTTTCTATCTTCTTCAAGGATGAACTTTCTTGAAAGAAAAATCACTTTGAAGACTTGTTGAAAGTTCCAAGAGTTTCAAGGTTGATCATCAAAATTCCTTCACACTAGTTACTACACTTTTATAGAAAATTAGTTTTGAGGTCTTCTTCTTGTTTCATTGAGATCTAAGGTTCAAAATACCTTAGGTTGCTTGAACTTTGAAGAAAAGTTTTTTGTTAAACCTTCTTGAGATCTTGGATTTAATGTATCCAAGGTTGCTAGATGTTCAACATTTTCAAGTCCTTTCAAAGGCACTTTCACTCTTCTACTTATTATTCTTGTTTTGTTTGTTCGCTCCCTCACTTCTTGGACAAAATTTTATGCTCTTGAAGATCATTCCGCATCATTTCTTGTCTTTTCCTTTCATAGAGTCTTTTAGGTTGACATATGATATTAAAGCTTCTTATGGGACTTGACTAAATTAGAAGGAAACAACTCTCTAAGTGATCAAGTGGGTTAAGATGGCAACAAAAAGTTCATTTGTGCAGCCAGCTGTTCCAAAATTTGATAGACACTATGACAATTAGGCAATGCTCATGGAAAATTTCCTATGAACCAAAGAATATTAGATTGTAGTGGAGAAAGGGGATACCTGCAGCAGCAGAAAAGGTTGTGCTTCCACAGAGGCAGAAAAGAAACATTTTGATCAGAAGTTGAAAGATTTGAAGGCAAAGAACTATCTATTTCAAGTATTAGAGGGTTCTATCCTTGAGATAATTCTTAATAAGGATACATCCAAGAGTATATGGGATTCTATGAAGCAGAAATTTTAAGGTCCAACAAAGGTAAAAAACGCACATCTGCAAGCTCTACAAGGGAGTTGAGATTCTTGAAATGAAGACCGGTGAATCTCTTAATGAATATTTTGCTCGTACTCTCACAATAGTCAACAAGATGAAAACAAATGGTGAGAAAAAGATTGATGCTAAAGTGATTTAAAAAATTCTGAGATCAATGACCTCTAAGTTTAACTATATTGTTTGTTCCATTGAGGAATCTAAAGACACGAGCCTCTTAACTATTGATGAATTACAGAGTAGCTTGTGATTGCATGAACAACGCATTGATATGCATTCTTTAACTAAAGAAGCACAAGCTTTAAAGATCTCTTTTAGGGAACAATCTAGTACAAGAGGCCAAGGCCGAGGTAGTTACAAATGAAGATAAAAGGGGAGAAACAGACAGAATTTTGATAAAGCATTGTAGGATGCTACAAATGTCACAAGCTAGGGCATTTTCAATAGGAATATTCATGCAAAGAAGCAAACTATGCTGAAATAGAGGAAGAAATATTGTTAATTACGTTCTTAGATGAAAAAGATACTAATAAAAAGATACATGGTTCCTTGATTCAGGAGGCAGCAATCACGTGTGTAAAAAAGGAATATTTCATCAATTTTGATGAAAATTTTGGCGATACAGTGAAGCTAGGCAACCAACACAAGCTTGGCTATAACTAGAAGGGGAACTATGAGACTGCAAGTGAATGGAATGGTACATATTGTCATTATTGGAGTATTTTATGTGCCAGAGTTATAATTTGCTAAGTCTTGGACAATAGCAAAAGAAGAGGTTGGCTACCCTGTTCCAACATGATAGATGCAAGGTATATCACTCAGAGAAAGGGTTGATCATGGATATGAAGATGGCTGCGGATAGAATGTTCAATTTACATGCTGTAACTATATTGGCCGCTTATTTCGGCACAGTCACAGACGAAAAAGCTTAGCTTTGGCATTGAAGATATGGGCACTTGAGTTTTAAGGGACTAAGAGTAATTCAACGGAAGAAGATGGTGAATGGTTTACCAAAACTCAAGTCTCCATCAGAACTTTGCAAGGATTCTATGGTGAGAAAGAATAAAAAGCCATTTCCGAAGAAAAGCACATGGAGAGCGACATAACTTCTTTATTTAATTCACACAGACATTTGTGGACCAATCTAACCCGCTTCAAATAGTGGAAAGAGGTATCTGATCACTTTCATTGATGATTTTAGTAAAAAATATGGGTTTTCTCTATTAGAAAGAGCATAAGCTTTTGTTGTTTTTCAAAAGATTAAAGTTCATATTGAGAAAGAATCAAATACAGGTATCGAAAGTTTGAGAACTGATCAAGGAGGAGAATTTATATCACATGAATTCACCCAATTTTATGATGATAATAGAATCAGAAGACAATTGAAAGCTGCAACAAAATAGAGTAGCAGAACAGAAGAATAGAACCATTATGAATATGATACGCAGTATGCTCTTAGGGAAGAAAATTCCAAAAAACTTTTGGCCTAAAGCAGTTAATTGGACATGTTTTGAAATCAGAGTCCAACACTTGCCATTAAGGATTAGGCTCCTGAAGAAGCATGGAGCAAAGCCAAACCTCAATTGAGTATTTTCATGTTTTTTGTTGCATTTATCATGTTCCTGTCTCTGATTGTAAAATAACTAAATCAGATGAAAAAAGAAATGAGTTATATTTCACTGGGGATTAGTGAGGAGTCAAAGGCATATAGACTTTACGATCTAATTTTTTTTAAAAATATATAACAAGTAGGCATGTCATGTTTGAAGAAGATAAGTCTTGGGATTGGGATCGAAAGTATGAAAACATGGTTGTGTGTGGCTTAGAATGGGGGATGAGGAAAATTGAGTGGATTGAATTGATGAAACTGAAGAGGTAGGCGAATCTATAGTTGATGCAAACTTTGAGAATCCTTCCATAGATGTTTCGACTGGAGAGGATGCTTCTAGTGTAGATGAAAGGAGAAATAGAGCACCACTTGTTTGGATGAAAGATTATGAGACTGGAGAAGGTCTTTTTGAAGATGATAGTGAAGCTTATTTGGTGATGTCTGGTGATCCTGTTTAGTTTGAAGGAGCTGTTAAAAGTGAAAAATGGAGAAGAGCAATGGATGCCGAAATGGAAACAATACAGAATCACCAAAGGGAGCAAATAAGGTAGGGGTAAAATGGGTTTATCAGACCAAATTTAATGAGGTTAGAGAGGTAGAAAAATACAAGGCTAGACTGGTAGTGGAGGGGTATTCACAAAAGTATAAAGTAGATTATACTAAGGAGTTTCCACCGGTTGTTCGTATAGAAACAATAAGGATGGTTGTAGCATTTACAGCTCAAAGAGGATGGACTATCTACAAACTAGATGTGAAATCAATATTTTTGCATGGTTAATTAACTCATAGGGTGTTTGTGGAGCAGAGAAGTGGTTATGTTCAAAAGGGAAATGAAGGGAAGATGCATAAATTAAAAAAGGCACTTTATGGGCTTAAGCAAGCCTTACACGCTTGGTATAGTTGAATGTATGTTTATTTCATGAAGGAAGGTTTTGCAAAATATGATTATGAACATACCTTGTTCATTAAAAGGAAAGACAATAAAATTATAATTGATAGTTTATATGTCGATGATCTTATTGTTTCTGGTAATAATGGGCTGATGATAATCGAGTTCAGAAATTCTATGAAGAATGAATTTGACATGATAGATCTTGGAAGGATGAGGTATTTCCTTGCCCTTAAAGTTTTGCAAAAATCTAATGGCATTTTTATCAGTCAAAATAAGTATGCATCAGAGGTGTTGAAGCATTTTGGGACGGATAAGAGTAATTTTGTCCATAGTCTGATATTCCCTGGATTTAAGTTTATGAGGATGAAGGTGGAGTCAATTTGTCCAATTTGTTCAGTCAGACATATAGGTTCTTTCAAAACATTCATCTGGTAGCAATTGTTAGCTGTTCTTGACCCTAGGATTACACACTTGTCATTGGTTGTCATCACACAGCATTGTCTCTTGTCAAAATACATCGATATATCATTATCTTCACACTTTTGACTTGTACTTGTCAGATTGACTTTCATCCCTTCGATGTGTAGCACATTGGATAATTTTTGGCATTCCAGCTACATTTAGTATGCCCACACCAACTACTCTGTCTTTCGCATCATTATCGAATATCACACTGCCTTTATGACACACTGTATAGTCTGCAAGACATTCTTTATTTCCCATCACATATCTTGAGCATCTACTGTTAAGAAATCATACACTCCTAAAATTTGCTAATAGAGATAGATGAGCCACATTATATCTCAACTCTTCCCTTCTGATCCAAATCTATCGCATCTTGATTTCTCTTTTGGTCAAGACATGTATGTGAAGCTTTCTTACTTGCTTCAGGTCTCTAATTCTTGGTAGCATTGATGCCACACATGGCAGATCATTTTTGCAGTAATTACACATAAGTGAAGGCTTTCTAGATTTATGTTTCTTGATCAAGTTTCTCTTCTCAGCTTGACTCAAGCTGTCTTTGACAAACACTCCTTCTAACTTGCTGATCATTGTGTAACTGCTTTCATGTTGTGTGACATGCATACCTATTGTTTGATTGGGATTCGTACTAGTTTAGTCAAGTCTCGATTTTATTCGAAGTGTTCTTTCCACAGAGATTATTTCATTAAGTTTAACATTTTCAGTGTTCAATCTTGATATTTTACCTTCAGCCACATATACTCTCTGTTGCATCTTTGACCTGAGCTATTAGCTCATAATTTCTTTCTTCAAGAGCATTATTTTGTTCCTAGATCTTCTTTAGGCTGTCTTTTAGATCTTGACGTAACTTCATAAGTTTAATTCACTTGGTGTCGAGAAGGCTATACTTATCTTGTAGTTCCTCATAGGATACATCTTCATCACTATAGATAGAATCATTGTCACTGTCATCTTTGTGATCATTGTGCATATATATATATATATATATATCTTCTAAATCTATTATCACATTACATGCCAGTGTCTCATTAGAATCAATGTCCTCTTCATCATCTTCAGAATCACTTTTCTTATCATCATCACTGAGAATAGTATTCATCGATCTGTTCTTCTTCAATGTGTTGACACATTCTGCCTGGATTTGACCATATCCCTCACATTTTCTGCACCATATACCTTTTCCTTTTTGACTAGTGTCGAACTTCCTTTTCGTTGTGCTTCCATCAGACTTAAACTTATTAGGGTCTTTCCTATCCCTATTGTTAATCTTGAACCTCCCTTGAGGTTTAGATGTTTTTCCAGTTCTACGAAGAAACTTCCCAAAGTCCCGAGTGAGCATCATAACCTCTTCTTCAGAATAAGGTACGGTATTAGATGAGTTGTGTTCAGTTTTCAGTGCAATATCCTTACCTTTGAATTCAACATTAAGATTCATCTCATATGTCCTCAAGGATCCGGAAAGATCATTCAAAGAAAGTTTTGTCACATCATTTGCTTCTTCATTTGTTGCAACCTTAGGACGGAAGCGTGAAGGTAAGGATCTTAGTGCCTTTCGTACTAGTTTCTCTTTAAAGAATTCTTCTCCCAATTGATAAGCCTTTTTTGCAATGTCTCTGAATTTGCCACTGAATTCACCAATTGTTTCATCTTCTTGTATCCTTAATTCTTCAAACTGAATAGTTAACATATGTGATTTGGAAATCCTCACATCATTTGTACCTTCATGAATGGTTTCCAAAGTTTCCCAAGCCTTCTCTGTAGATGTACAAGTTGAAATCAACTTGAATTATTCCTCATCTATTCCAGCAAATACGGTGTTTAATGCCTTAGCATTAGCTTGAGCAGATTTTCTCTGAGCATCAGTCCATATGAATCTGGGCTTCACTACTACCTTAGTCAATTTAGTTGTGTCATCTTCCTCGGTCTTCATAGGAGGTTTTTATTCAGTCTCATTAGCATCCAATGTAGTTTCCTCCAAGGACTGAACGAAAATCTGTGTTTTCATATTTCAGTAGGCATAATTTTTGCCTTCGAGCAGATGACGTCTGGTAACATATCCGCCTTCCTTGGTTGTCATGATGACCCAAGTACTAACTTCCATAATCTTCATTTGCTAGATAACTAGCACAACAAACAGAGCCAAAGCTCTGATACCAGTTATAAGTTAGTACTTAAGCTATTCGTGCATTGTGACTGATTTTGCTGTGCGAGTAGTGTGATACATAGTGTGAAAAGCAATAAACAACATAAACAAACAAGACACAGTAGTTGGTGACACAGTTCGGCCAAGCCTACATCTGCGGGGCTATGCATAGAAAGAAATCCACTAATAACTATCAAGACAATACAAGAAACACTTAGCTCTTTTACACATCTAGTGTTTCCCTAGTGAAATAAGTGCAAACTCCTTTGCACACTGTAGAGTTGAATCCCTTCAACTCTTCAAAGCTCCCCTTTTAGAACAAGCTGCTTGATCTTGAATCCCTTCAAGTCTTCAACACCGTTGATCCGCAGCACAACTTCTATCCCTAAAAGCTACGGTCTTCAAAACAAGAACTCCATTGAATTATGAAGGATAAACAACAGGAATTAATGGAGAATCACACTGTTTGAAGTTTGTGACTGCAAAAACTCAACCACCATGAACCGCTGTCTTTCTCTTGCAGAATGTCTTCGAAGAATTACAGGTTGGCTGGCCCCAATGTTCAATTGTGTTCCTCTATCTATAGTTGTTGAGGCTGATTAGTAGGTCTTGAATTTCCAATCCTTTTTCAATATGAATTTTGACCAAGGACTTTGTTTCCAAAAAGTCTTCTAGTTTTAATTCCCTCAGGTCCTATTTTACTTAGGATTTTGACATTTTCTTATTCTTTCAAATCTCCATAACTGGACTTCAATATTACAGCTCACGATCACAAATTCTTCGAGGGCTATCAAGTTTCTTAAACGATGCCAATACATAGTTCCGCTAGAAACCTGGAGTTTTGTGCCGTCACATGACCAACCTGTGTGACCACACTCAAGCTATGTGAAAGGTTTCTTCTGTTCTTATTGAGCTCAAGAGCAGTTTCTTAGTTTTCTAAGAAGAAACCAGTTGTTAGTTTATCCACCACAGAGGCTTAATTTATTGCTGCAATATCATGTACATGCCAAGAAATCTGGCTAAGACGGGTGCTAACGAAATTGGACCAAAGTCATGAAAAGTTAAACACTAGTTTTTGTGATAGCAGCTTAGTAATCAAGCTGTCAAAAAATCTAGTAATGCACGATCACAGCAAGAATATTGATGTGTATTTTTTAATTTTATTTGAGAACTGATGAAGGCATGTAGTATTGAACTGTTGCATTATGCTTCATAAGATCAATTTGCAGATGTGATAGCTAAAGCTCTCGAGTTGGATTAGTTCTTCAAGTTGCGAAAATTAATGGGTGTCTGTTCAAAGGCTGATTCAAACTGAATGCTTAGAGCATTTCAGTTTAAGGGAGGAATTTTTTTGGATTTGATGGTTTGATTTTTAGATTGTTTAGTTATTGATTCCCACTTCTTTTAGGGGATATTTAGTTTTTTTATTTATTATGTTAGGAAAATCAAGCTACCTAGTTGAATTAGAAGATGAGTTGGCATTATTTGAAGAAACAAGGTTCTATTCTATTAAGGAGCCCTTATCTCTTTAATATTTACATATCCAAGATCTTTTAAAGATTATTTGAAGTACATGCTAAGTAGAATCGGAGATTAACTTCAAGACTATTGAAGTAATGTGCTAAGATTAGAAGAAGACTTCAAGTAGGAAACCTTCTTAAACAAGATTTTGGTTTGCTTATTTATTTGAGCAACCTACAGATTTTTTTATTTGCCAAAATTAAGAGAGTACATTCATATACTTGAGAGATAGAAGTCTGGAAATTTTGGTAAGAAAATTCTGATGTGGCTAGTGTGAACTCGTTTATGTTAAGAAGTGCTGCAGTCCCAACACAGTTTTATTTGTTTAATTCATATCGTAATAGATAGTTGGGTTGGGATCTTTCTTTCTATTTTAGTGACTTTGTGTTAGCTGTCGGGAGTGTTAGATCGAGTGTGTCTAATCTAACACGCAGCAAATTGTTCCAACAAGTGTGTGTCGATTGTTGTGGTTTTGTTGATAACTAGTTAGGATTGTACAACTATTCCTTTGTATTTTCCTCATATAGTAGAACGGATCAGTGACCATGATCCCGCAGAGGTAGGCATTGTTGGTTGAACTGCATAAATAACTCTTGATTTCTTTGTGTTAAGTGATTTATTTTGCACTGTACTAAATTGAAAGACAACTCTTGACACAACACAAAAGTCAAACTTGACTATTTGTTAGTGTTAAGTTAAGAAAGATAATTTAACACCACCTTTAACCTTACAGGCGGTAACAGAGCCCGGTCACCATAGTAGGTTTGCTAGTGTCAGTAAGGTGAGATCTTGTGAAAAAGGTTGACAAGTGATCTAATATGAACTCAGTCAAAGAAGGAGGATCAGTAGGTCGTTCCGCATTGTCGGAAGGCACTAATTATTGTTACTGGAAGGTATGTATGATAATCTTTATTCAAACACTTGATAATATGGCTTGGGATGTTGTTGAATCAGGTTGGAAAATACCTACTACAACAAATGGCAGTAAGAATGCTAGATCTGATTAGACACATGAGGAAAAGAAAGAAGCAACATCAAATGCAAAGTTGTTGAATACTATTTTTTTATCGTGTTAACCAGGAGCAATTCAAGTTAATATCCCAATGTAACACTGCAAAAGGTACATGGGATACTTTGCAAAGAATATATGAATTGAATGACAAGGTAAAGATAACTAGACTTCAAATGTTGACAAGTAAATTTGAAGAGCTGCGAATGAGAGAAGATAAGATTATTGAGTTATTCAATAGCAAGTTGTGCGACATAGCTAATCAAGCATATCAACTTGGTGAAATTTTTTATCAAGAAAAACTTGTTAGGAAGATCTTAAGGTCCCTTCCTGATAGGAGCATGAAGTTGAAGGTATTTAAAAGTCTTCAAAGGCTTTAGAAACATTCCCGAGACCCCCAAGATGAGTTTAAACAATAACTAAGCTTTGTCTCCAAAAAACCCATATGAACAGATGTCAAGGAACCCAAAGAAGATCTCAAAGATCTTTCTTCAATGATGAAACAAGACCCTAGATGAACTCTAAGACCCTTAATTATATCACCAAAGGCACAACAAAACTTAAGCTCGAAGAAACCCCAGCTAGGAAAACTAAGACCCATATGTGAAATAGTGTGTGATTTGATCCACTAAAACCCTTGATTAACTTGTATTCAAGAACCCTAGATTGGTTTAGGCACCACAAAGATGGATCCAAGCCCTTGATAAGCCATGGAAATGGAGAAGAAGAAGAGAGGAACTCTCTCAAATAGTTTGCTGAAATTTCTTCAAAGTTGGATTTTCTTTCTCTAATGTAAGTATTTATAAAAAAATTAAAAAAAAAAATAGCCCTAAAATTATTAGGTAACTTAAGCTAGATGTTTAGGGAATTAATTCCCCATAAAATACAATAAAAAAGAATCATAAATAGAGTCTTAAAATCAAAAGAAACAAGTTAGGAAAGTTTTGGGGTCAAAATGAAAGAAACAGGAAATTCTGGAAAGCAGCTACAAAATCCTGATCCGGCATCAGAAGCAGCTCGCAAAAACCCTCAGGTTGGTGAGGTCTAAGAATCCAGCACCGTTTTTGAGAATCCGATGTTGTAATCTTCTCAGATTCTTTATTCTTTGTTTTCTTAGCTTCAAATAATCCTCCAACTTCCTCCTTTGGCCCTCCACTTGTATAATCTTGTAATTTGGCCCATTTTGCACTTCTCTTAAATATTGTAACTCTTGTGTCCATCTTTAATCAGTTTTCCTAGATTAAACATCCTCCTATCTTCCCTCAAATCTCTCCAAGTTCAATTTTCTTCTCTTCTTCTTTACCTCGAACTTGATCATCCTCTTGGAGCATCTTGGATTCCTATACTTCCAGAGATATTCAGAATGAAGGTTGTTGCCATAGAAGAAGCAAATGATGTGTCAACAATGAAACTTGATGAGTTAATTAAATCTCTACAAGCTTATGAGATGACAATCCCTGCTAGACAACGTGATAAGAGTGTCGCATTTCAAGTGAATGCTGATGATTCGGGCGAACCGATAAGTGATGATGAACTCATGCTGCTAGCAAATAATTTCAACTGATTAATAAAATGAGCTAATATGAACAGAAAAGGTGTCAATAACAACAAAGGTGATCAACGAAGCAAATTTGATCCAGCAAAGAAAAAGATGATTGAGGACATATTTAATCCTAATGTGTACAAGTGATGAAAATGAACAAGACATATAACACCATTCTTGGTGATGAAACAGACTACGACACTCAACCTGAGTGTGATAAGAAAGACTCACAAGCCAACAATGTTGCTTTCTGCTTGCAATTTAAGCCAGGTAACAAAACTCAAACTTGTACTAGTACAGATATTTTCACTAACATTGAACATGCTGAGTCTAACAGAAAAAAGGCCGACTATGACAAGCTTGAGGAGAAATATAATCTTTTGCACAAAACATGGAATGAGCTAAATAAAGATTATGTAAATCAATACTTACGCAATCCGTGTAAGTGTGATTGATTTTGATACATAGTGTGAAAAGCAATAAAAAACACAAACACACAAGACACAGTAATTGGTAACACAGTTCGGCCAAACCTACCCCTGCGGGACCATGCCCAGAAAGCAATCCACTAATAACTGTGAACACAGTATAAGAAAACACCAAGCTCTTTTACACATCTAGTGTTTCCATAGTGGAATCAATGCAAACTTCCTTTTTCATATTGTACAGTTGAATCCCTTCAATTCTTCAAGACTCCCCTTGGAACAAGTTGCTTATCTTGAATCCCTTCAAGTCTTCAACACCGTTAAAACGCAGCACAACTTCTTTCCTTAGTAGCTATAGTCTTCATAACAAGAAATTCATTGAATTATGAAGGATGAACAACAAGCATTCATGAAGAATCACAGTGTTTAAAGTTTGTGACTGCACAAACTCAACCACCATGAACCGCCTTCTTCTCTTTTGCAAAATGTCTTCGAAGAATTATAGAATGCCTCCCCTCAACCTTCAATTATGTTCCTCTATTTGTAGATGTTGAGGCTGAATAGTAAGATTGAATTACCAATCCTTTTTCATTAGAAGACCAAGGATTTTCTTTCCAAAAAGACTTCTAATTTTAATACCAACAATGTACTATTTCCTTAGGTTTTGATCTTTCCTTATTCTTCAAATCCTAATTGGACTCCAATACTACGCTCATGATCTTTAAACAATAGTCAATAAAATTTGAGATCTTCTAAGCATCCTAAAATAATACCAATACATAGTGCCAGTGAAACCTGTAGCTTGTGTTGTCACACGACCATCTTGTGTGGCCGCACTTAAGTTGTGTGACAGGTTTCTACAAACTCCCCCTTTGGAATTTTTTTAGATCAAACCAAGCATGCTGCATCAACCTTCATGCTTCACAAGAAAATCATAGCATGCATATTAAACCATAAGCATGAAACATAAAGAGAAAACCTAAGCATCTAGGTCCTAAGATAGTGGCACCAAGGCCAAACAGATAGCTCAAAGGCTACCACACAAAGAAAACAAAAAAAAATAATTCAATTCAAGGCCACAACCGGTAAACCAAGGTAATTCATAAGATTCATAAATAAAAAAAAAAAAACTGCAGCCTTGTACTTCCCCTTTTGATAAAAAATAGGCTCAAGGGAGTTTATCCTTGAGATTATACATGTCCTTCTACATTTCGGGAACAGATGTAATTACAGCTGAGAGTTGTTGATTGAGGAGGTCTAAGCTTGTGGTCACTTCTGAAGATTCAGCACTGGGAGCGGGAGGTGAGGGTGAAGCTATCCTGGTACTGGCCTGCTTCTTTTTAGATACCTGCTGCCTTGTAGACCTTCTTAAGCCAGTGAGTCCTGGTGTTGATGGAATGGGAGAAGATGGCACCATACCAGGAGCTACAATCTTTGGCATCACCTAAAGATCTAGTTCCTTGCAAAGAAAGGTCCCTACATCCAAGTATGTTTCAGAAATCAAACAAGAGGGAATAACAGCCTTCTTCTGGTCTATCTGCCTGAGGATGTTCTTGAATATGACAGTGCACAAGTTGATCCTCCTTCTAATGGCAAAGGCATAAAGTAAATGAGCCCTTTCCTTTAAGACAGTAGTGATATTGGTAGTAGGTATCCAACTTCCACAAAATATCTAAACAGGGCTTTGTATGGCATTTTTAGCAGATTTGAGTTTAGTCTGTCAGTCTTTGGCCAGATAGCCCCTATGTCCTCAGTTAGCGCCTGCAGCACCTAATCAAAATCAACTTCCTCCTCCAAACTTGTCCTCTCAATATCACTGAAATGTGGGTAGCTTAGGTAGTGTACGATATTGGCAAGGATAAGTCAATGATATGCCCCCTCACATAAACATAACCATAATCTGGGCTCTCAAGGTTGCCAAAGACTTCAGACAAGTTGGCATAGAACTCCTTAACTAAGTTCTCATTGTATTTCTCTGCAAGCAGAGCCAACTCCACATAGTCCAGTCCCAACAACAATTCCATCACATTATATTGTTCCAGCACCTCTTGACTGACTATTTTCTCAGCCAGGATTAGTTTCCCAATAAGTTCAACCATCCTCAATTCAACAGTCTTATTGTAGAACTGTTCGTTTAGATCATTCTTGGACATGAGAGGAGTAGGGGGAGGAGTAACAGCTTGTGCCTTTTTTGCACTAGATTTTGAAGATGAAGCTCCCTTGTAAGCTACTCTAGTCCTCTTTCCTCCCTGGCTTAGTCCAGCGCCAGGGGTCACCCCCAGTAGGTCTGACTCAGAGCTTCCTTTCTCCTCAATATTATGCTCCCCCTTAGGGCCTTTCTCAACCCCTTCATTAATATCTTCGATAGAAAGATTTATAGAACTCTCAACAAGTAGAGGTGGCAGTACAGTAATAGGAGTAAATTCATTAATAAAATAATGCACAGGGTGTGCTCTAGCAGACATAAACTTAGTTCCCAAACTTTAAATAGCAGGCAGAGGTAAAGTATTTTCTAGAAAATATCGAGGCACTATACATGTATCATCAAACGAAAATCATAAATAGATAGAACAGGCAACAACAAAGGATTTAGCGCAAATGAGATTTCAATGTCTGAGAATCTTAGCCTACACATAAACAGAAATTCATCTGGAGTACCTAATAATCGTCCAAAGGACACAGAAGTTATCGGCCTGGTCACAGGAATGACTAGAGTAGTAGACAATGTTGTTGTACTTGAGAACCCGGGGGAAGTGTATCTCGTCATTGCCAAGGGAGAAAGAGTACGATCGTCGTGTCCCAAGGCCAGTGATCTCTTGGGTCAAACAAGTTGTTCGCCGGTCATAGATGAGATTGTCAACATCAAAAGATATATAGGGATGGTGATATTGCACCGGAGAAGAAGAACTTAGAGAGTAAAACCCTAAGGAATACAGAGAGAACTTTGAGAATAGAGGCTAAACAGGTCTGATTTGAATGACTTGTGGAATGGGAATCATCTGATGACTTGATTGATGAGAGAGAAAATTCCTCATTTTTTAAGTCAGACTTAATGATGAATTCTGCTTCCAAGGTGTTTTATGCATGAGAGGAGAAGTGTGCTACTAGCTGATGTTCGTGGTGTGACAAAGGATGTTCACAATACATTGTCCCAAGTGTGAGATTCGATAGTGTCCATTGAGCTCTTACACTGCATGTACCTGTCTAATATTAACGAGAGTAAGAGATGATAGCATTGTTAGACATGCATCTCACACACTAGTTAATCACACAAATCCCCAATACTTGTTTGAGTTCTTCGAATATCACGACATCCAAGGGCTTAGTAAGGATGCTAGCCAATTGTTTCTGTGTGCTTAAAAACTCCAAGCTCACAATCTGTTGCTCGACCAATTCACGACTAAAGTGATGTCAATGTTCTTGGTCTTGCTGTGTTGCACAGGGTTTTGGTGATGTTAATTGCACTAATGTTATCACAATACATGATTAGCTCCTTCTGTGCAATCCCATATTCACTTAGCATTTGTTTCATCCAAAGGAATTGTGTGCAACAGTTCCTGACTGCAATGCACTTTGCTTCTGCAGTGGATAATAAAATACAATTTTAGTATACCAAGAGACAAGATTTTTTTGAACATAAAAGCACTCCAATGGGTTTTTTCTGTCATCACAGTTTCCAACCCAATCCGCATCACTATAGCCAACAAGATGAGTTGTGGTGTCCTTACTCTAGAACAACCCATACTCAGTAGTGCCCTGTATATATATCAGAATACGTTTTACTGTAGAACAACCTATACTCAGTAGTGTCATGTATATATCTCAGGATGCATTTTACTGCTTTCTTGTGTGACTCCTTTGGATTCTCTTGGAATCTTACACACACTCCAATACTATATGATATATCAAGTCTATTAGCTGTTAAGTAAAGTAATCCACCGATTATACTTATTTACTCATGCTGATCTATACTGGTTCCCATCTAATCTTTGCTGATCTTGAGTGTGGTACTCAAGGGTGTTCTTACTATCTTTCAATTCTCCAAACTGAACTTCTTCACTAGATTCTTTGCATATTTTGCTTGCGAGAGAAATATGCCTTCCTTCATTTGTTTGATTTTCAATCCAAGAAATAATGTTAGTTCACCCACCAAATTCAGTTCTGATAGATGTTATGAATTCCTCAGTGAGCTCCTTTGATGTGGATCCAAAAATTATATCATTAACATATATCTGTGCAATGAGCACGTGCTCTGTAGTTCTTTTGACGAACATAGTCTTATCCACAGTCCCTCTAATGTAATCCTTTGTTGACAAAATAGTTTGTAAGCCTATTATTCTATGCCCTTGGAGCCTGCTTTAATCCATAAAGAGCTTTTTTTAACTTATAAATATGATCAAGATACTCTGGATTCACAAATCCTTTTTTGGTTGATCGACAAAGGTTTCTTCTTGTAATATTCCATTTAGGAAAGAACTCTTAATATCCATTTGCTGGAGTGTGAAGTTCTTGGCATACGCAATCGAGAGCATTACTCTTACAAATTCAAGTCGTGTGACTGGGGTAAATGACTCATCAAAATCCAGTCCCACTACTTGAGTATAGCCTTGTGCAACCAACCTTGCCTTATTACGAGTGATGTTACCTTCCTTATCAGTTTTGTTCCTGAATATCCACTTGCTACCAATCACATTCACACATTCTGGTCTTGTGACAAGTTCTCGTGCATCATTTCTCTCAAACTGTTGCAACTCTTCTTACATTACTTCAGTCCATTATTCATCAGTGAGAGCCTCCTTGACATTCTTGGGTTCAAGTATAGATGTGTAGCATGTCATGTTGATCATCACTGCCATCTAATTGTAGTCTACACCTTTCTTTCTTCTAGTTCTTCGATTTTCTGTGATGTCATCAATGATAGGATCTATGGGGTGAGTCTTCAAAAGTCTTATATTCTTTCTTCTTGCTTTTTCATTATCCTAAGTGTGAGTCATACTCCATCGAATGGAAAGTTTGAAGAACCTTCAACATTGCTTTGCTCTTCTTGGGTCGTCATCACTTCAGATGTGTTATCTTCATCGTCAACAGCTTGATCTTTAACACTCAGTTTTCTATTGTCAATATCCTCAACAATCACATTTATTGATTCCATGACTACTCTTGTGCGTTTTTTATACACAGGGATGCATGACTGTTTGGGGAGTATCCTAAAAATATTCCCTTATCACTTCTGGCATCAAATTTCCTAGATACTCTCGGTCCTTAAAGATGTAGCATTTACTTCAAACACATGTAGGTAGCTTGCTTAAGCTTCCTGCCCTTCCAGATTTCATAAGTTGTTTTGTTCATGAAGGGCCTTAGAAACACTCTGTTAATAATGTGAATAGCTGTGTTAGCTACCTTTGCCCACCATATATGTGACAACCCCTTGGAATTCAACATCCCATGGATCATGTCTTGAATTGCTCTGTTCTTTCTCTTACCCACACCATTTTATTGTGGTGTCTTTGGTACTGAGAACTTATGTCTGATACCGTGTAACTCACAGAACTCTGAAAATTGACTATTATCAAGCTCTTTGCCATGATCTTCTTTGCCTTTTCAGAGTTCTGTTCTTCTCTGTCTGAATACTTAGACATATCTTTCTTAATGCATAGAATGAATCTAACTTGTTTATGAGAAAGTCTATTCATGTGTATCTTTAGAAGTCATCGACATACACCAAAGCATAACTTTTTCCACTAGTGCTTTTTACTGTGTGGGTCCAAATAAATCAATGTGCATTAATTCAAAAATATATGTTTTGGTGATGTCTCCAACTTGAATGTGCTTGGCTTTGACTAGTTTACCAATCTGGCAGTCTTCACACAGTAACTTACACTTCTTTTTGAATTGCAGGATTCCTTTGACAATTTGTTTGCTTCCAAGTTTATGTAAGTGCTTATAGTTCATATGCGCAAGTAGCTTAAGCCATAGTTCGGCTTCTCCAATTTGTCCATCCAAACATAAGGGTTCTTTCATTGCATTCATCTGATAACAATTATCAGCTGTTCTTGTTCCTACAATTATGGATTTTTATTGGTCGTCACCATATAGCATCTTCTTTTGTCAAAATACACCAGTAAATTATCATTACACAGCTAACTTATGCTTATCTTATTAGCTTTCATTCTTTCAATGTGTAGCACATTAGATCATCTTGGCATTCCTTCTACATTCAACGTACCCAGACCAACTACTTTATTTTTCGCACCATCATCTAATGTCACACTACCTTTATGACACATTATATAATCTATAAGATATTCTTTATTTCCGTCATGTGGCATGAGCATCCGCTATCAAGATACCACACACTCCCAAGATTTGCTGACAAAGATAGATGACCTACATTGCATCTCAACTCATCCTTTCTGATCCAAATCTAATGCATATTGACTTCTTCTTTGGTCAAGGCATATGTGTGAAGCTTTCTTCCTTGCTTCAGATCTCTAATTCTACTGTAGCATTGATGTCATACATATGCCCAATCATTTGGCAGCAATCACACATAAGTGGAGGCTTTCTAGGTTTTGTATTTCTTGATTAAGTTTCTCTTCTCGGCTTGACTCAAGCTGTCTTTGACAAACACTCCTTCAAACTTTCCATACGTTGTGTGACGGCTTCCTTGTTGTGTGACATGAGTACCTTTTGTGTGACTGAGATTTGTGTCAGTGTAGCCAAGTCCTGATTTTATTCCAACTGGTCTTCCCACACAAATTATTTCATCAAGTTTAGCCTTTCCAATGTTCATTCTTGTTATTTTACCTTTAGCTACGTTTACTCTATCAGTTGCATCCTTTACCAGAGCCATTAGCTCATAGTTTATTCTTTCAAGAGCATCTTTTTGTTCCTGGATCTTCTATAGGCTATCCTTTAAGTCTTGATGTAACTTCACAAGTCTAACCCATATAGTGCAGAGTAGGCTATACTTATCATGCCATTCCTCATAGGACACTTCTTCACCACTATAGATGGAATCATCGTCACTATAATCTTTGTGATCATTGTGCGTAGATGTATCTTCTAAATCTATGAACACATTGAATGCTAGTGTCTTATTGGAATCAGTGTCCTTTCCATATCTCTTGTATCACTTTTCTTATCATCATCACTGAGGGTAGTGATCATAGATTTGTTTTTCTTCAAGGTGTTGGCACATTTTACCTGGATTTGACCATATCCCTCACATTATCTATATTGTATGCCTTTTTCTCTTTTACTAGTGTAAAACTTATTTTTCATTGTGCTACCTTCAGACTTAAACTTATTAGGGCCTTTCCTGTCCCTATTATCAGTCTTGAACCTTCCTTGAGGCTTGGATGTTCTTCCAGTTCTGCAAAGAAACTTCACAAGGTCTCGTGTGAGAATCATAACCTCTTCTTCAGAATAAGGTGTGGGATTAGATGAGTTATGTTCAGCTTTCAATGCAATACTCTTATATTTGGATTCAACATCAAGATTCATCTCATATGTCCTCAAGGATCCCAAAAGATCATTTAAAAGAAGTTTTGTCACATCCTTTGCTTCTTTAACTGCCGTAACCTTAGGACAAAATCGTGCAGGTAATAATCTTAGTGCCTTTCACACTAGTTTCTCTTCAGAGAACTCTTCACCTAATTGATAAGCTTTATTTGTGATGTCTCTAAGCTTTCCACTGAACTCACCAACTTTTTCATCATCTTGCATCTTTAATTCTTCAAACTGAGTAGTCAACATCTACAATTTGGAAATCTTCACAGCATTAGTAACTTCATGAATGGTTTCCAAAGTTTCTCAAACCTTCTTTGCAGATGTATAAGTTGAGATCAACTTGAATTGCTCCTCATCCACTCCGGCTAAGCTGGTATTCAATGCCTTAATATTAGCCTGGGTAGATTTTTGTTCAGCATCAGTCCATTTTGATCTGGGCTTCACAATTACCTTAGTTAATTTAGTTGTGGCATCTTCCTCAGTGTTCATAAGAGGTTTCCATTCAGTTTGAATAGCATCTCATGCAGTTATGAAAATTTGTGTCTTCATCTTCCAGTAGGCATAATTTGTGCCTTCGACCCTAGGAGGTCTGGTAACATATCCACTTTCCTTGGTCTTCATGATGTTCCAAGTACTAACTTACCACGATCTTCACATGCTAGATACCTAGCATAATAGATGGTGCCAAAGCTTTAATACCAACTGTAAGTTAGTATTTAGGCGATCCGTGTAGTGTGACTGATTTGCTGTATAAGGAGTAGTGTGATACATAATGTGAAAAGAAATAAATAACACAAACACACAAGACACATTAGTTGGTAACACAGTTTGGCCAAGCCTACATCTGGGGGGCCACACCCAGAAAGCAATCAACTCATAACTGTTAATACAGTAGAAGAAAACACCGAGCTCTTTTACACATCTTATGTGTCCCTAGTAGAATCATTGTAATCTCCCTTTGCACATTGCGCAGTTCAATCCCTTCAACTCTTCAAGACTCCCCCTTGAAACAAGCTGCTTGATCTTGAATCTGTTCAGGTCTTCAACACCATTGAACTGCAACATAACTTCTATCCCTAGAAGCTATAGTCTTCAAAACAGAACTCATTGAATTATGAAGGATGAACAACAAGCATCAATGGAGAATCATAGTGTTTGAAGTTTGTGACTATATAAACTCAACAACCACGAACTGTCGTCTTCTCTCTTGCATAATATCTTCGAAGAATTATAGAACGGCTCTCCTCAACCTTCAATTATGTTCCTCTATTTATAGATGTTGAGGCTGAATAATAGGTCTTGAATTACCAATCATTTTTCAATTAGAATGTTGACCAAAGACTTTGTTTCCAAAAAGACCTCTAGTTTTAATACCAACAAAGTCCTATTTCCCTTATGTTTTGATCTTTCCTTATTCTTCAAATCACCTTAAGGTAATATTCTAATTGGACTCCAATATTATAGGTCATTATCTTCAAAGAATAGTCAAACAAAATCTTCAAGATCTTCCAAGTATTCTAAAACAATACCAATACATAGTGCCAGTGAAACCTTGAGCTTGTGCTATCACACAACCATTCTATGTGGTCACACTCAAGCTGTGTGACAGGTTTCTATAGATTATATTACGGTTAAAGCAAAAAATGTCAAGCTATTGGAGGAAAATTCACAAATAAATGCCATTTATCAAAAATTGAAACAGGATCTCCAACATACAAGAACATGAGAAGACTGTTGGAAAATTGGAAGAAGCAAGAAAAACACATGAAAAAACAAAATAAGGGCAAAATAAAGCTAGATGAAATCTTGAAATATGGAAAAAGCTCTAGAGATCTCACTAGTCTGGGTTATGTTAATTTAGTGACTAGTAATCCTACACAACATAAAAACATCAAAGAGATGACCACGGGAATAATGAAAGTTAAGTTAACGAATGCTGAAAAGAAGAGCTCTTAAGAGAATGAAACCAAAGAAGCCTCATCTGATTTGTAATTATTGTAGGATTTCTGGACATGTTTAGAGATAGTGTTCCAAAAGAATCAAAGATTTTCAAACAAAGTAAAATTATTACTAAACCTAGTTTTGTTGTTAACAAAAAGTTGGAGAAGTTCAGACGGATTTCAGTTATCAAGAAAGATGTCAAAAGCTTTGCTCAACTATCATGTGCAACATGTCGGATGCACCTTGACATTGGTTGTTCACAACACATGACAAGCACAAAAGGAGCTCTCACAGAATATCAATCGTATAATGGAGGTACGATTACCTTTTGGTGATGATGTTAGAAAGAGTACTTTGGGAATAAGTTATGTGAAAAGGGAAGAAGGCTCCTTGCCTTTGCATAGTGTGAAGTGTTTCTGACGACTTCAACACAACATTGTACATATCTTTGTTACTTTTTCGATTTTACTATTTTTTTTTAAAAAAAAAAAAAAAACTATCACAAATTTGGTGAATTATTATGTTTCAAAAAAAAGATTTAAAGAGTTCTATATTAAGTGGAAGTCTCACATAATGGTAATTGAAGAGTTTCAAATGAGTAATAATTAACTCTTATAAAGGACTTCCTAGTAGAGTGG
Source organism: Catharanthus roseus (assembly GCA_028651295.1). Lineage (NCBI taxonomy): Eukaryota > Viridiplantae > Streptophyta > Magnoliopsida > Gentianales > Apocynaceae > Catharanthus > Catharanthus roseus. The sequence continues at coordinate 3,148,717 of JAPQWS010000050.1, read as the reverse complement.
TACTCAATCTCCCTATTGAAGTTGAAGGCTGTCTTTCTCCTATTGCCGAAAGTCTTAGGACTTTCAACACAAGTAGTTAACAAATTAATATTTTTTTTAATCTTTTTTATTCTTATTTTTTTCCTGGAATTTTGAAAAGCTTCTCTTTGCAATAGCTTCAAGTTTAAACATGGTGAAATCCACTCAGAATCTTACTATTGAATTTGTAGAAGCTCGTGTTAGTGCAATGCTAACAGAAATTAACAATGATAACAACAACTGTTGAATTGAAGGAGATTACTCAAACATAAGAGGTAGCTTCACCAAAAAGTCACATGAAGGTCTTGTTGGAGATATACATCATTTATCAAGATTCTATATAATAGTTTGTATGAAAGGAGGTTGATGCTGGATGCAACGAATTGATACAACATAGTGATATGGATATTGGATAACATGAATCATAAAAAAATGGATGGCATTTGAAACAAGGGGAGAAAAGTTGATTATGTTGGACAATAGTCTGGTGAACCCATTTCAACTCTATTTATCACAGATTTTCTTATGATAAACATGTAATTAATACATTGGTGTTGGAAAAATTCAGTTTGCTATCAACAGCTTCGTCTGATTAGTTTCCTATTGCTAGTGAATCCATGACTGTTGGAAAGTACTTTGAATAGCAAGATTTTATGGTTTCTTTGAATGACTGTTGGGTCTTATGATGTTGGAGAAAGTCAAGTAAAGTTTTTCAGTGGTTGATCCAAAAAAAGGGGAGAATGAAGATAGGAGAGCATTAAGGGGTAGTAATAAATATATGTTTCCGCTGCTGAAGATATATCTGGTTGTTATGTTAAGAGTTTTGTTGTTGGCTCAGGATAACTCTGTCATTCTGCCTTAACATAATGTTTTTGATGGTCTCTATATGCCAATTTTCTTGTTTAACAAGTGCTAAGTGCATTATATGTTTGTTTTCGGAGTTATTTCCATGCACTAACATTTGATATAACTTAGAGACTTTATATTGTGTTGAAACTTCTAGTTGCTTTTCGATGTTATGTTAAAACAATTGTCAACACACAAACAAACTTTTCTATTGCTTATTATTGAAGATAAGTTTTGTATCAAATAATGCCAAATGGGGAAATTGTTAGGGAAATCAAGTTTCCGAGTTGAATTAGAAGATGAGTTAGCATTATTTGAAGAAGTAAGGTTCTATTCTATTAAGGAACCCTTATCTCTTTACTATTTATCTATCCTAGATCTTTTAAAGATTATTTGAAGCACATACTAATTAAACTTTGAGATGAAGATTAGAAGAAGACTTAGAGCAAGAAACCTTCTTCAACATAGTTTCTGTTTGCTTATGTATTTGAGCAATCTACATACGTTTTTTCTTTACCACAATTAAGATAGTACATTCATATGCTTGAGAGATAGAAGTGTGGAAATTTTGGTGAGAAAATTCTGATGCGGCTGGTGTCAACTCGTTTCTGTTAAGAAGTGTCCCAGTCCCAATACAGTTTTCTTGCGTTTAATTCATATTATAATAGATAGTTGGGTTGGGATTATTCTTTCTGTTTTAGTCACTTTGTGTTAGCTGCCGAGGGTGTTAGATCGAGAGTGTCTAACACGTAACAAATTGTTCTAGCAAGTATGTTTCGATTGCTATGGTCAGGTTGTTCACTAGTTAAGATTGTAACAACTGTTCCTTTATATTTTCCTCATAGTGAATTAGATCACTACCGTAGAGATATGCATTGTTGGACAAACTTCATACACAACTCTTGGTGTCTTTGTGTTAAGTGATTTATTTTTCACTGTGTTAAATTGACAGACAACTCTTGACACAATACAAAAGTCAAACTTGACTATTTGTTTAACTATTTGTTAGTATTAAGTTAAGATAGATAATTTAACATCACTTTCAACCTTACATGTTCAAGGTTGTTAAGTCATGCACTCCTTTTCTTTTTGTTTTCGATTGAAATGTATGGCTATATAAAAACAAGTTTCCCTCTCGATAAACCAGAAAAATCTTTCACAGTTTCTTGTCTTTCACTTTCAATGACTCTTTTAGGTTGACATCCCTTACCTACCACTTAAAGCTTTATTCTATATTCATTTATCTCTCAACTCTCTATGGGACATTAAAGGCCTCAAAACCAACTCTCTTTCTCTCTCTCTCTCTCTCTCTCTCTCTCTCTCTCTCTCTCTCTCTCTCTCTCTCTCTGTGTGTGTGCATGTTATGTTCACATCATACCACCCCTGTTTTGTTCATCATATGTTCACAAGGATTCACCTATCAATTAAACTCTTAAGGAAGAAGCCTCACCAGAATTACTATCCCTTGTAAAAAAGGTATTCCACTGTCTTTCCTGCTTGATTTATTTGATTTCCCCACCAAAGCCTCTGCAGCAGCAGCTACTCCTTCTAATACTATTGATCTGTTCGATGATGTCGCAACCACTCCAGCCTCTATCCTTGTTCCTTCAGCACATGGGTCCTTAGTATTTTTGGCACAACTTATGCAGATCTAAAGGTCTCCCAGATTGGAGGCTCCACTCTATCGACTAGACATGCCATTACAGCCACCACTACGCTGTCTATCTCGGACCTTTTAGTTGTTGCCACTTAGGCTTTCTGGGCAAATATTAGCCAAAGTGCCTGCATAAAAGCTCAGTGGCCCAACTAATTCACCACAAATCACAACCACAATCACCATCGCTACCACTGCCGCAGCCAGCAAACACACCCCAAACATCCTTCTGCCCATGATTTTCGAATTCAAATTTGTGAGGCTTGAAACATCAGATTTTTACGATGATTAAACAGCTTTGATCGAGTGATTTGGTTCATTTTTTGCACTTGAAACTGGATTTAAAAGCTCTCCAAAAACAGGAAGGCAGAGAAAAGAGAGCTATAAGTAGTAAAGGAGGAGGAAGAAGGGTTCTTGGTCTGCAAGAATGAAGTCAACAGAAGAAAAGGGAGGACTTGATTTGATCGAAGTAGCAAAACAGTTGCTGTATTGAAGCACACAGATCATTCTGTGAATAGAAGCTACAGAAATGAAGGAGGATTGCAGGAATTTGAAGAAGATCAAAGAAGGAAGAAAAGAAGAAAAGGAAGAAATTGTAGGAAAAAGGAATAGTGAATGTATTCTAAGAGAATTGATCCCCGGTTCTTCTAAGTTGAGTAAATAAATAATGTGGAGGATGGTCCCTCAATAGTCAAGGTGTCATATTTTCATTTGTTCTTCATTAATCTAGTCATCATATTGTGTATAGGTGTACCAAAGATTAGTTAAGATTGTTAAGTGTATAGGAAGGGATTAGAGTTAGTTATATACGGTTTTTCTTTGTATAAATAGCTAGAAAAATAGCTCATTAAGTTAATAAGAAAAAACTAGATGTTTCCTCCATGTTCGTCAACCTCTAGATTCTGTTGGTTTTTTTCTATTCACAAAACTCTTGTTACGATTCCGGCGACCAACAGAGAAACAAACCAACCCTATTTACTATTACATGAACCTGTTTACTATTACAGACCAGATTTAGAAGAAACCAGCAGCGGAAAAATAGAAGCCTAGTCTATTACAATCTGTTCTTCAACATCAGTGACTTCCAGTTTGTAGATCCAAGCAACAGTGAACAACAGTTAATAATAATAAACAGTAAAAGTAAAAAGGTCGGATCTTTCTTACCTCGAGACCCTTCAGGTCTCGGATTTGGACACCAACAGTGGAAGACGAACGAGCTCAGCGAGTTCGGTCTGAGAATCCACAATGGCTGACTGTCCGACGTGTTCTTCCGGTGAAGAACAAGAAGGCTCCCTCAGTAACTGGTGGCCTCAAAGAAAAGCTCTCGTTCTCTTTCAACAGAAGGCCCTTTCCTCTTCACTGCGGTCACATACACGGTAACCCGAAGGTTAGCCGGCACCGACTAGCTAGTTAGAGTCCCGAAGGGTCGCACAGAGAAAGCAGCGAGACAGGCTGCTCGAAGAAAGAGAGAGGAGAAGACAGAAGGTCAGAGAGCAAGAGGAAGAGGCGGCACAGCAAAGGTGAGAATGAGAGAGTTGGGGCAAGCTGCAGAGGAAGCGAGATTATATTGACTAGTCGCCTGGGCAGGTCAGGTTGAACCCGGCCCGCCCGGCATCATGTCTTGCCAGCCCAACTTTCAATCACAAAGAGGCCCACCAGGTTATTTACTCATCATTGGGAAAATGGGCCAAAGAAGAGGAAAATATAGTGAAGGTAGCCCAAAGGGCCAACAAACTCCACCTTGAACTTTATTTTCACTCATTTTGGCCAACAGTGACTCCGAGGAGTCATCCTTCATCTATATGAAGGAGGTCCCTGCACAAAGAAAACTTGTCAGTTGTCACAATTTTAGTACCAAAATCAGCAGGATTATCATTAGTACTAATTTTCTCAATATTAACGAGACCACTTGAAACCTTTTCTCTTATGAAGTGATACTTAACATCTATGTGTTTAGTTCTTTCATGATAAACAAGGTTTTTACACAAGTGAAGACAACTTTGACTATCAGTATAAATCACAGCTTTAGAATTTAAAACATGCAATTCAGATAGTAAGCCTTGAAGCCAGATGGCTTTCTTAATTGCCTCAGTGGCGGCAATGTATTCAGCCTCCGTAGTCGACAAAGCGACTACAGGCTGTAACTGTGATTTCCACGATATGCAATTATCTGCTAAAGTAAAGAAATAAGAAGAGGTAGATTTCCTACCATCCTTATCACCTGCAAAGTCAGAATCCACATATCCAACCAGTTCAAAATTATCAGACCAATTATGATAAAGAAGACCCCTATCAATGGTCCCATTAATATAACGCAACAACCACTTAAGAGCTGCCCAATGATCCCTACCCGGGTTTGACATAAAACGGCTAAGAAGGCTTATAGGATAAGCAATATCAGGTCGGGTGGATATCATAGAATATATGACGGACCCTATAGCCATTCTATAAGGTATATGGGCCATGTCGTTCTTTTCTATATGAGTTTTGGGGCAAGTTTTCTCGGAAAGCTTGAAATGGCTCGCAAGTGGAGTACAAACTGATTTGCATAAATGCATTGAAAATTTGGAAACAATTTTCTGCAAGAAAGGTTTCTGGGATATGAATAAGGACCTATCAGTTCTATTCCTACTGATGTTCATCCCAAGGATTCTAGACGCAGGACCTAAGTCCTTCATTTCAAATTCGGATTTTAGCAGGGATTTCAGGTGAGTAATCTTATCTCTATGTTTACTAGCAATTAACATGTCATCCACATAGAGCAAAAGATAAATAGCAGTTTCAACATTATCACCAAAGAAATATAAATAGCTATCGTAATTGCTTTTAACGAAACCAGCTTTCAGCATAAAATAGTCAAAGCGTTTATAACATTGCCTAGGTGATTGTTTAAGTACGTACAAGGACTTTTTCAACAAACATGCCATGTTTTCCTTACCCTTTTCCTCAGAACCTAGAGGTTGACGCATGTAAATGGTCTCCTCAAGTTCCCCATGCAAAAATACAGTTTTCACATCAAGTTGTTCCAAATCAAGATCATAAAAGGCAACAATTGCAAGCATTATCCTAATTGTTTTATACTTAACAACAGGAGAAAACATTTCATTGAAATCGATGCCCTCAACTTGAGAAAAACCTTTTGCAACCAGCCTAGCCTTGAACCTTGGGGGTTCATTGGCAGATTCTGGCTCTTTGATTTTAAAAATCCATTTGCAATCAATTAATTTTTGCTTTGAGGGTTTTTGAACAAGAATCCAGGTTTTGTTTTTATAAAGTGAGGACATTTCCTCTTCCATAGCATGCAACTACAGAGAACGGTTAGGACTCTTTAGCACATCTGAGAAACACAAAGGTTCTTTTTCCTCAATATGTGATGCAGCAGCAAATGCATATGAGACGATGTAAGAATAACCATACCTGGCGGGTTTTCTCGTTTCTCTCCTAACCCTATCTCTAGATAGCTGGTAGTCCCTTAGGGCTTGGGCTTGAGCCTCGGGATGATCCTCATCATCCTCATCTGAATTTTGAGATTCAGGCGTGCTGGTTTCAGGCTGCTCACTGGCCGGTATATCCGACGCTCCACTGGTTTCGGGTTGGTTGTGAGGTTGTGAAGGTTCGGAGGTGTCCTCTACCTCCACAGGAATATTCCCTTCTACAGGAAAGTCACTAGGGCTATCAGGATTGGTTTCCACCTTTAGGCAAGGCATTTCTAATTCATTGAAGACCACATCCCTACTCACAACAACCCTCACCCCCGGCTCACCTTTGAGCCACACTTTATATCCCTTTACCCCACTAGGGTAGCCTAAAAACACTCCCTTCCTTGACCTGGGATCTAACTTACCCTCTTTTTGATGTGCAAAGGCAGCACATCCAAACACTCTAAGGTTTGACAGGTTTGGTGGTTCTCCGGACCACAATTCTAAGGGAGTTTTGAAATTTATGGCTGTTGAGGGTGACCTATTAATGAGGTAGACAGCTGTACTTACAGCTTCACCCCAGAAAGGTTTTGGGATTCCTAAAGACACCATGAGGCACCTAACCTTATCCATTATCGTACGGTTCATTCTTTCAGCAATTCCGTTTTGCTAAGAATTGTGCCTAACAGTCCTATGGTGTAGTATGCCATGCAATGCACATAAATCAGAAAACCTTTTATTGCAAAACTCAAGGTCATTATCTGTCCTAATGGTTTTTAGTTTATTTCCAGTTTGATTTTCGGCAAGGCGTTTCCATTCAGAAAACTTTTCAAAAGTTTGATCTTTTGATTTTAACAGAAAGACCCAAACATGCCTAGAGAAATCATCAACAACAGATAAGAAATAAACATTCCCACCATACGTTGGGACCTTTTCGGGTCCCCATAAGTCACAATGCACGTAATCAAGGATAGAAGTAGACTTGTGTGTGCCTACTGAAAAACTAGTTTTATGCTGTTTTCCAAGAACACAGTGGTCACAAAAATCCAAAGATTCAATCTTGTCACCACCTAAAAGATTTTGTTTGTGAAGACAATGAAGACCTTTTTCAGTGATGTGGCCAATACGACGGTGCCACAACAGGGTTTTTTCAGGAACGGTTTTGGAAACTAATGCAGATGCATCGCAAACAGTTTTTCCGATGAAATGGTAAAGACCATCCTTTTTAAACCCTTTGAGCATGACCAGTGCTCCTTTGCAAACTTTCATGATGCTATTTTCGAATTTATATGAAAAACCGTTTGTATCAAAAACACCAAGGGAGATTATATTCCGACGGAGGTCGGGCACATATCTCACCTCGGTTAGTTTTTTGGTCACTCCATCATGCATTTTTATAAAGACAGTTCCAATTCCTTTTATTTCACAAATATGATTATTGCCCATGAAAACTTTTCCGTGTTCAAGAGGTTCGAAATTTGAAAGCCAATGTTTATTTGGTGTCATATGAAAAGTGCATCCTGAATCAAGGATCCAGTGATCAGAAACAGGGGAAAAGGAAGAGGATACACACAAAACTTCAGAGTACATTGAATTACCGTCTAATTCAAAATCGTGAGTTTTGTCATTTTTATCACTCCCTTTACCTTGTTTATGTTGTTTTTCTTCTTTTATCCTTTTAAAACATTTATTTTTCATATGACCTTCCTTGCCAAAGTAAAAACACTTCACTTTCTTATCTCGTGATTTCGATCTCCCTTTACTTTTAGAGCGGTGAATAAGAGGTTCTCTCCGTTCAACCCTCCCTCTCACGTAAAGGTTCTCTCCGTTAGATTTATTTTCTTTCCTTAAATCAAGATCCTTAGATTTTAAAGCGTTTTTAACATCAGCAAGAGTCAAGTCATCCCTACCATACTTAATAGCAGACTTAACATCATTGAAAGATTCAAGCAAGGAATTTAGTAAAATCACGGCAACGTTTTCATCAGAAATCTTTTCACCGACGTTTTGTAATTCCAAAACTATTTTGTTTAAATCGTCGATGTTTTCTGAAAGAGATTTCGACCCGCTCATTTTGAAACCAAAAAACTGTTCTTTCAAATAAATCTTATTAGATAAAGATTTTCCCAAATAAAGTTTTTCGAGTTTTGTCCATATTTCGAAAGCATTGTCTTTTTCGTCTATTTCTCTTAAAACGTTATCGGTTAAATGCAAGGTGAGGCAACTGTGTGCATCACCAAGTTTTTCTGAAAGCGCTTCGCCCTTCCAAGACTTCGGATACTTTTCGGGGCTACAAATTGCGGGTGCTATTTTATTTTGGACTAAAACTGCTTTCATTTTTCTACGCCACATTACAAAATCGGATTTGCCATCAAACTTGTCAGTTTCAATCTTTTGAACAGACATGATTATATGGCAAATAGGAGTAATCAGTGGCGAGACAAATGAGAGATTTGAAAAAAGGAAGTTTTTGTCACACAAATAAAAACCTGGATATTTCTTTTAATGAAAAACGGCACAGTTCAGTAAACGCAGTAGAGTTTTATTACCAAAAACAGCGCAGATGAACACGAGATTTAACCGAAACAGAAACAGATAACCAGTGCACAGAAACAGCGAAAAATATACTAAACAACCACAATACAGGATTTAATCACAATTTACGCAAATAGTGAAAATCACCAAGTCACAGATACTGGGTGTCTTTTGGACTCCCAGCCAGGCTTGGGTTTTAGATTTTTCAAAAAAAAAAAATGCCAGAAACCAAACCCAGAAAATACTGCAGTTATGAAACTGAAATTGAACAATAACCCAGAAAACAGTACAGCTTATTCGGTAACAGCAGTTATAGCAACACAAAAGCTGGTTTCACGAAATCAGCAGTAATCAACAGTAATGACTGAAAAAGGTTGCATAAACAGAAACAACTTCAAGAACAGTTCACCAACAAAACAGCAGCACACAAAAACTAACAGTAATAATAATATAGAAAACCAGAAGCAAGAAAGAAAAAGAGAGGTTTAGAGATTTCCCTTTCTATCAGATCCCGTGTGGATCTGACACCGAGTGGTAGCCGGACGGTTGCTCCAACAACCGTGGCTCTGATTCCACTGTTACGATTCCGGCGACCAACAGAGAAACAAACCAACCCTATTTACTATTACATGAACCTGTTTACTATTACAGACCAGATTTAGAAGAAACCAGAAGCGGAAAAATAGAAGCCTAGTCTATTACAATCTGTTCTTCAACTTCAGTGACTTCCAGTTTGTAGATCCAAGCAACAGTGAACAACAGTTAATAATAATAAACAGTAAAGGTAAAAAGGTCGGATCTTTCTTACCTCGAGACCCTTCAGGTCTCGGATTTGGACACCAACAGTGGAAGACGAACGAGCTCAGCGAGTTCGGTCTGAGAATCCACAATGGCTGACTGTCCGACGTGTTCTCTCGTTCTCTTTCAACAGAAGGCCCTTTCCTCTTCACTGCGGTCACATACACGGTAACCCGAAGGTTAGCCGGCACCGACTAGCTAGTTAGAGTCCCGAAGGGTCGCACAGAGAACGAGCAGACAGGCTGCTCGAAGAAAGAGAGAGGAGAAGACAGAAGGTCAGAGAGCAAGAGGAAGAGGCGGCACAGCAAAGGTGAGAATGAGAGAGTTGGGGCAAGCTGCAGAGGAAGCGAGATTATATTGACTAGTCGCCTGGGCGGGTCAGGTTGAACCCGGCCCGCCCGGCATCATGTCTTGCCAGCCCAACTTTCAATCACAAAGAGGCCCACCAGGTTATTTACTCATCATTGGGAAAATGGGCCAAAGAAGAGGAAAATATAGTGAAGGTAGCCCAAAGGGCCAACAACTCTCATTTTAGATTTTGACATGGTATTAGAGCATTCAAGCTGCAATTTCTGAATTGTTTTGATTTTTAGATTCACAATTTGATCAGCTTTCCGCTGATTGTCTTCTTTTCTGATTTGAAGAAGCATTTCTTCTTCGGTTATTTGAAGGTTGGGTTTGTTGGTTTGAGGTATTTCTTGCCATGAGTAGTTAATTTCTTGATTCAAAGCTCAGAAAACAATTTGGAAGATGACAGACATGGAAAGGAATATTCACCATCCATTTACATTCACCCAAGTGAAAGTCCTAATAAATCTCTGGCTAAAGCACCTTTGAATGGTGGAAACTATTATACATGGAGCAGAGAGGTGAGAAGAACTCTTGGCTCTAAAAACAAACTTTGCTTTATTAATGGAAAAACTACTGTTGTTATACCTAAGTTTGGTGAAAAATATTTTGATGCTTGGAAGCAAGAAAATGATATGGTCATTACTTGGCTTTATAAATCAACGAATTCTTCTATTAAGCAAAGTGTCATCTGGATTAATACTGCTAGAGAAGTTTCGAAAGATTTAAGCAAATGGTATGATAGGGAAGATGCATATAGACTTTTAGATTTGGTAAAGGCTTTTCATTGTCAAAAATAAGGAAATATGAGTATAGATGAGTATTATACTACGCTCAGGATAATATGGGATGAAATTATGATGCTGAGGCCTATTCTAATGTGTAAATGTGATCCAGACCTGCTTGTAGTTGTGATGTTATGAAAACTGTTGCACATGTCAATGATGAGCTGGTAATGAAGTTTGTTAAGAGAATGACTCTTTTGAATAAAATCAATGATACTGGTGACACTGCCACTCAATGATATTAAGAGTGCCTTTAATATGGCAATTAACCATAAAAGGCAATAATCATGTGGTAATGCAATATCCCAAGTTACGTGTACACAAGAGATGGAAGGAAAAATTACACAAAGAATAAATCTGAATCACAATGGGGGTATGTATCCTGTGGTTAATGCTGTTGGTGTCCAGAATCAGGGAACCACAAAATGCTGATCATTCTTTGGGAAATCTGTCCAATGATGAGTTTGAGAAGCTGATATATTTGTTGAGCAATACATAGTTGAATTCAGGAGGTTCTAATATGAACAAACCTTTGGTGAACCATACCATAGCACTTAATGCAGCACAACATGGTGTGATAGGTAAGTTTTCTCATCCCTTTTCAAAGCTATGGGTTTTAGATTCAAGGGCCACAGATCATATTACATGTTCTACATCTTACTGTGAATATTTTTGTTCAATTACCAAACTTACAGATCATTCCTGCCACACACAAAGGCACAATCAGATTAAATCAGTATCTTATTCTGCAGGATGTTCTTTGTGTTCCGAATTTTACTTTTAATCTAGTTTCTTAGAGTAAGATGGCCCTACAAAATTCACGTCAAGTACTAAGTGATGCTTTAATGTGAAATACAAGATCCCACCTCCAAGGAGAAGATTGGATCAGCTAAGTGGCATGAGGGATTATACGTCTTAGAAAATATGACCTTGGCTTATATCCTTGACCATTCTAGTGATAAGAATGTTTCTGTTTCCAAAAACTTTTCCACTTCAAATAGTGCTTCTAGTGTTTCCTTATCAAATCAGTGTCATGTACAGTTTGATAGTCAAAAAGTTTCAAATTCACTATGGCATTATAAGTTAGGGCATTTGTCTAATCTATGTTTACAACAGTTGCATACTTCTCATAAAGAAATAAATGTCAATAAAGATTCCCATTGATCTATCTGTCCTTTGGCTAAACAACACAAACTCACCTTTCCTATACATGCTTTTTCTACACAAAAGTGTTTTTATTTAGTACATGTTGATATATGGGGGGACCTGTTTCCAAACCTACTATTAATAGGAAAAGTATTTTCTCACTATAGTTGATGATTATAGTAGGTACACTTGGATTTTTCTATTAAAAGATAAAATTTATGCTAGACTAGAATTACAATGTTTTTGTGCTCATATTGACAATCTATTTGACAGTAAAATAAAAATCATAAGTTCAGATAATGGCCTTGAGTTTCTGTTACACTTTCCGGCTACCAACAGATAAAACCAACGGCCCTACGTTACTATTACAGATGCTAATTACTATTACAGATCCAACAATGAAAGGAAAAACAAAAGCAGAAAGAAACCTATACTAATACAGCAAAGATCTTCGGCTTCAGTGACTCCCGTGTTCAGATCTTCGGCTCGAGACCCCCGTGTTCAAATCCAGCTAGAAATGCACAACAGTTATAGTGAAACGACAGTAAGAAAGAAAAAGGTCAGATCTTTCCTTACCTCGAGACCCTTCAGGTCTCGGATTTGGACACCGACGGTGGATGATGAACGAGCTCCGCGAGTTCGGTCGGACCACCCACGATCCCGCCTGTCCAGCTTGTCCTTCCGGCGAAGAACGCGACGAATCCCTCAGTAGTCGGTGGCCTCGAAAGGAGAACTCTCTCAGCAAGAAGTGTCAGAAGCCCCCTTTCTCCTTTGCCTGCGGTCTCACACACGGTAACCCGAAGGGTTAGCCGGCACCGACGAACAGGTAAGGATCCTGAAGGGTCACGCACAAAGAACGAGCAGTCTGACTGCTTGAACGAAGAGAGAAGACAGAAGACCAGATAGAGAGAGAAAGAGGCAGCAGCGGCACAAGGAATGCAAATGAGAGGATTAGGGCAAAAGCTGGAGAAAGATAAGTATATATAGCCGAGTCGCCTGGGCGGGTCGGGTTAAACCCGGCCCGCCCGGCATCTCTGCCAGCCCAACTTCCTATCACTCACAAGGCCCACCAGGCTAATGTCATCATGGGGATAAAATTGGGCCAAAACAGAAAATGAAAATAATGTGAAAAAAAATTAATTGGGCCACTGGACCAACAAACTCCACCTTGAACAATATTTTCATCTAAGTTTTCAGCCAACAATGACTCCAAGAGAGTCAGCCTTCATCAATATGAAGGAGGTCCCTGCACAAAGAAAACTTGTCAGTTGTCACAATCTTAGTACCAAAGTCAGCAAGATTATCTTTAGTACTAATTTTCTCAATATTAATTAAGCCACTTGACACCTTTTCCCTAATGAAATGATACTTAACATCTATGTGTTTAGTTCTTTCATGATAAACAGGGTTTTTACACAAGTGAAGACAACTCTGACTATCAGTAAAAATCACAGCTTTTGATTTTAAAACATGCAATTCAGCCAATAAGCCTTGAAGCCAGATGGCTTCCTTAATTGCCTCAGTGGCAGCAATATATTCAGCCTCTGTAGTCGACAAGGCGACTACAGGCTGCAGCTGCGACTTCCAAGATATGCAATTCCCTGCCAAAGTAAAGAAATAAGAGGTGGTAGATTTCCTACCATCTTTGTCACCTGCAAAGTCAGAATCCACATACCCAACCAGTTCAAAATCATTAGACCAATTATGATAAAGAAGACCCCTATCAATAGTCCCATTAATATAACACAATAACCACTTAAGAGCTGCCCAATGATCCCTACCCGGATTAGACATGAATCGGCTATGAAGGCTTATGGAATAAGCAATATCAGGTCGGGTGGATATCATAGAATACATGACGGATCCTATAGCCATTCTATAAGGTATATGGGCCATGTCATTCTTTTCTTTGTCGGTTTTGGGGCAAGATTTTTCAGAGAGCTGAAAGTGGCTCGCAAGTGGTGTACAAACTGGTTTGCATAAATGCATTGAGAATTTGGAAACAATTTTCTGCAAGAAGGGTTTCTGGGATATGAATAAGGATCTATCAGCCCTATCCCTACTAATATTCATCCCAAGGATTCTAGACGCAGAACCTAAGTCCTTCATATCAAATTCGGACTTCAACAAAGATTTCAAGCGGGTGATCTTATCTCTATGCTTGCAGGCAATTAGCATATCATCAACATACAGCAAAAGATAAATAGCAGTTTCAACATTATTACCACAGAAATATAAACAGCTATCATAATTGCTCTTAATGAAACCAGCTTTCAACATAAAAGAGTCGAAACGTTTATACCATTGCCTAGGTGACTGCTTAAGTCAATACAAGGACTTCTTCAGCAAACATGCCATGTTCTCCTTACCTTTTTCCTCAAAACCTGGTGGTTGACGCATGTAAATGGTCTCATCAAGTTCCTCATGCAAAAATGCAGTTTTGACATCAAGTTGTTCCAAATTAAGATCATAAAAGGCAACAATAGCAAGCATTATCCTGATTGTTTTGTACTTAACAATAGGAGAAAATATTTCATTAAAATCGATGCCCTCAACTTGAGAAAAACCTTTTGCAACCAGCCTAGCCTTGAACCTTGGGGGTTCATTGGCAGAATCTGGCTCTTTGATTTTAAAAGTCCATTTGCAGTCAATCAATTTTTGCTTAGAAGGTTTTGAAACAAGAATCCAAGTTTTGTTTTTATAAAGTGAGGACATTTCCTCTTCCATGGCACGCAACCATAAAGAACGGTTTTGGACTCTTTAAAACATCAGAAAAACACAGTGGTTCCTTTTCTTCAATAAAGGATGCAGCAGCACAAGCATATGAGACAATGTAGGAGTAGCCGTATCTAGCGGGTTTTCTCGTCTCTCTCCTAGCCCTATCTCTAGACAGCTGGTAGTCACTTAGGGCTTGGGCTTGTGCCTCGGGATGATCCTCATCATCCTCATCTGAATTTTCAGATTCAGGCGTGTTAGTTTCAGGCTGCTCCTCGGTCGGTATGTCCGACGCTCCACTGGTTTCAGGTTGATCGTGGGGTTGTGAAGGTTCGGAGGTGTCCTCCACCTCCACGGGAATATTCCCATCAACGGGAATGTCACTAGGGTTATCAGGATTGGTTTTAGCCTTTAGGCAAGGCATATCAAGTTCATTGAAGACCACATCCCTACTCACAATAACCCTCACCCCCGGCTCACCTTTGAGCCAAACTTTGTAACCCTTGACCCCACTAGGGTAACCTAAGAACACTCCCTTTCTTGACCTTGGGTCTAACTTACCCTCTTTCTGATGTGCAAATGCAGCACACCCAAACACTCCAAGGTTTGAAAGATTTGGTGGTTCACCGGACCACATTTCTAAGGGGGTTTTGAAGTTTATGGCAGTTGAAGGTGATTTGTTAATGAGGTAGACAGCTGTACTTACAGCTTCTCCCCAAAAAGGTTTTGGAATTCCTGAAGACACCATAAGGCACCTAACCTTATCCATTATAGTACGGTTCATTCTCTCAGCAACTCCATTTTGCTGTGGGTTGTGCCTAACAGTCCTATGGTGTACTATGCCATGCAATGCACATAGATTAGAAAACTTTTTATTGCAAAACTCAAGACCATTATCTGTCCTAATGGTTTTTAGTTTATTTCCAATTTGATTTTCGGCAAGGCGTTTCCATTCAGAAAATTTTTCAAAAGTTTGATCTTTTGACTTTAAAAGAAATACCCAGACATGCCTAGAAAAATCATCAACAACAGATAAGAAATAAACATTCCCACCATAAGTTGGAACCTTTTCAGGTCCCCACAAATCACAATGCACATAATCAAGGACAGAAGTGGACTTGTGTGTGCCAACAGAAAAACTGATTTTATGTTGTTTTCCGAGTACACAGTGGTCACAAAAATCCAAAGATTCGATTTTGTCACCACCCAAAAGATTTTGTTTGTGAAGGCAATGTAGTCCTTTCTCACTGATGTGGCCAATCCTTCGGTGCCACAACAGAGTCTTTTCAGGAACAGTTTTCGAAACCAATGCAGATGCTTCTAAAACAGTTTTTCCAATTAGATGGAAAAGACCATCATTTTTAAAACCTTTGAGCATGACCAGTGCTCCTTTGCAAACTTTCATAATGCCATTTTCAGATTTATAAGAAAAACCATTTGTGTCAAAAACACCAAGGGAGATTAGATTCCGAAGGAGGTCGGGCACATATCTCACCTCAGTTAGTTTTCTGGTCACCCCATCATGCATTTTAATGAAAACATTTCCAATTCCTTTTATTTCACAAACATGATTGTTGCCCATAAAAACCTTTCCCTGATCAAGGGGTTTGAAATCCGAAAACCAATGTTTGTTGGGCGTCATATGAAAAGTGCAACCTGAATCAAGGATCCAGTGTTCAGAAACAGGGGAAAGGGAAGAAGACACACACAAGACTTCAGAATACATAGAGGTACCATCTGATTCAAAATCGTGTGGTTTGTTATTTTTATCACTCCCTTTACCTTGTTTACGTTGTTTTTCCTCTTTGATCCTTTTAAAACACTTGTTTTTCATATGACCTTCCTTGCCACAATAAAAACATTTCACTTTCTTATCACGTGATTTCGACCTCCCTTTACTTTTAGAGCGGTGACTAAAAGATTCCCTCAGGTCAACCCTCCCTCGCACGTAAAGGTTTTCTCCATTTGATTTATTTTCTTTTCGTAAATCAAGGTCCTTTGATTTCAAAGCGTTTTTCACATCGGCATGGGTCAAGTCATCTCTACCGTACTTAATAGAAGACTTGACATCGTTAAAGGATTCAGGTAAAGAGTTTAATAAAATTACGGCAACATTTTCGTCAGAAATCTTTTCACCGACATTTTGTAGTTCTAAAACAATTTTGTTTAAATCGTCGATGTTTTCAGAAAAGGATTTCGACCCGCTCATTTTAAAACCAAAAAGCTGATCTTTTAAGTAAATCTTATTGGATAAAGATTTTCCTAAATAAAGTTTTTCAAGTTTGGTCCATATTTCAAAAGCGTTGTCTTTTTCGTCTATTTCTCTTAAAACGTTGTCAGTTAAATGTAAGGTGAGGCAACTATGCGCATCACCAAGTTTTTCGGAAAGCACTTCGCCCTTCCAAGACTCCGGATACTTTTCAGGGCTACAAATAGCGGGTGCGATTTTATTTTGGACTAAAACAGCTTTCATTTTTCTGCGCCACATTACGAAATCCGATTTGCCATCAAACTTGTCAGTTTCAATCTTTTGAACAGACATGGTTAAATGGCAAATGGGAGTAACTGCTGGCTAGACAAATGAAAGATTTAAAAACAGGAAGTTTTGTCACGAAAAATAAAATGCCCGGATTTTGCTTTGATGAAAAACAGAACAGTTCAGTACGTGATACGCAAAAATAGTTTATAACCAAAACAGCGCAAAAGTACACACAAATTTAACTGATACAGAAACAGCAAAGAGACTTAAAACAACCACAGAACGGGATTCAATCACGAGTTAAGCAATTAGAGAAAATCACCAAGTCACAGATACTGGGTGTCTCTTGGACTCCCAGCCAGGCTTGGGTTTTGGGATTTTCCAAAGAAAAATTGCCAGAAATAGAACCCAAAAATAATACTGCAGTTATGAAACGGAAATAGGACAGTAAACCAGAAACAGAAACAGCATGAACAGGAGCAAAAGTTATAACAACTTCAGCAGCAGATTTCACAAAAACAACAGTAATGGCAAAAACGTTTGCGTAAACAGAAACAGTTTCAGAACAGTTTAACGAACAAACCAGCAGCAGTAGATCTAGCAGATAACAATAGTAATAAAGAAAGCAGAAGCAGAAAATAAAAAGGAAGGGTTTAGAAATTTTCCTTTCAGTCATATCCCGCCTGGATCTGACACCGAGTGGTAGCCGGATAGTAACTCCGACGACCAGGCTCTGATACCACTGTTACACTTTCCGGCTACCAACAGATAAAACCAACGGCCCTATGTTACTATTACAGCTGCTGATTACTATTACAGATCCAACAATGAAAGGAAAAACAAAAGCAGAAAGAAACCTATACTATTACAGCAAAGATCTTCGGCTTCAGTGACTCCCGTGTTCAGATCTTCGGCTCGAGGCCCCCGTGTTCAAATCCAGCCAGAAATGCACAACAGTTATAGTGAAACGACCGTAAGAAAGAAAAAGGTCGGATCTTTCCTTACCTCGAGACCCTTCAGGTCTCGGATTTGGACACCGACGGTGGATGACGAACGAGCTCCGCAAGTTCGGTCGGACCACCCACGATCCCGCCTGTCCAGCTTGTCCTTCCGGTGAAGAACGCGACGAATCCCTCCGTAGCCGGTGGCCTCGAAAGGAGAACTCTCTCGGTCTCTCTCAGCAAGAAGTGCCAGAAGCCCCCTTTCTCCTTTGCCTGCGGTCTCACACACGGTAACCCGAAGGGTTAGCCGGCACCGACGAACAGGTAAGGATCCCGAAGGGTCACGCACAAAGAACGAGCAGTCTGACTGCTCGAACGAAGAGAGAAGACAGAAGACCAGATAGAGAGAGAAAGAGGCAGCGGCGGCACAAGGAATGCAAATGAGAGGATTAGGGCAAAAGCTGGAGAAAGATAAGTATATATAGCCGAATCGCCTGGGCGGGTCGGGTTAAACCCGGCCCATCCCGGCCCGCCCGGCATCTCTGCCAGCCCAACTTCCTATCACTCACAAGGCCCACCAGGCTAATGTCATCATGGGGATAAAATTGGGCCAAAACAGAAAATGAAAATAATGTGAAAAAAAAATTAATTGGGCCACTGGACCAACAGTTTCATATGCCTCTTTTCTCTACATTTAAAGGAATTACACATCAAACTAGTTGTACCTACACACCTCAACAGAATGGGGTTGTTGAAAAAAAACATCAACACATTTTAAAATTAGGAAGAGCTTTAAAGTTTCAATCATCTTCAGCTCTTAGTTATTGGGGATTTTATGTCAAACATGCTACTATGTTGATAAATATTACACCTACACCTGTTTTGAAAAATAAAACTCCTTATGAACATCCCTCTTATAACTCTGTTAAAGTCTTTGGTTGTTTGTCTTATGCTTGTACTATTGATCATGGTAGATAAAAATTTGATCCTAGAGGAAGACAATGTGTCTATCTAGGAAATTCTTCTACTTCAAAGGGGTACATTTTACTAGACATACATACCAACAAGCTTTTTGTTTCCAGAGATGTGCTCTTTGTTGAGCACATTTTTCTTTTTAAACAATCTATGAGTAATTCTTCATATTTTATTCCATTTGAATCAAATTTCAATTCTGTTGCATCTTCTTTACCAATGGCATATAGTGATATAGATCATGTGATTCCTCTGACACCAACAACTGGTGCAGTTTTTTCTTTTGATGATTCTGGTTCACATGAAGATCATCATTTAGATACAATGCAATCCACTGATAATTTTTCTGTTTCTGTTGATAACTCTGTTATTCCTTCAAATGTGAATGTTTCTAGTCATTCACCTTTGTCATCAACTTCTCAACCAGTGTTGAGAAGATCTACTAGAGAAAGCCATTTGCCATATTACTTGCATGATTATGATTGTACTTCCAAATCTCTTACTTCTCCACACAATCTTGCATCAGTCGTGGCGTATGATCCTTTGCCCCTAGAACATAAATATTTTGTTTTGCAAGTTGGGATAGTTAAGGAACCTAAACACTTTGCCCAGGCTATTCAGTTGCCTGAATGGAGAGATGTTATGCAAGTGGAGTTGGATGCTTTAAAAAAAGCTACAAATACTTGGACTGTTACACCTTTACTCCCTCATAAGCATGCTATAGGCTGTAAATGGGTGTATAAAGTTAAGTGTAAATCATATAGGACAATTGAAAGGTATAAAGCCAGATTGGTAGTAAAAGGATATACTCAGCAACTAGGGATTGACTATTTAGACACTTTTAGTCCAGTTGCTAAGATGACAACCATTAGAATGGTCCTTGCAATATCAGCTGCCAAGGGATGGTTTATTCATCAATTAGATATCAACAACGCTATTGTACACGGGGACTTGATTGAGGAGGTTTTTATCCAACCTCCATTGATAAAGTACATCTTCATCATGTTTGTAAGCTGAATAGGTTTTATATGGATTAAAGCAGGTTTGAAGGCAGTGGAATGCCAAATTGACACAAACTTTGTTGGGTATGGGTTTCAAAAAAAGTTGGCCTGATTACAGTTTATCTGTTCTTAAAGGATAGCATAAAATGGGGATACTATTGGTTTATATTAATGATATTCTTGTCGTTAGTGATGCTGTTGAGGAAATTGCTAAAGTTAAACAAAAACTTTGCATAATTTGTTTAAGATCAAGTATTTAGGGAAGGCTAGATATTTCCTTGGTATGGAGATTACTAGAAGTGTTGTAGGGCTTGAAGTTACACAAAAGAAATATGCTCTTAATATTTTAGAAGATACTGGTTTTTTATCCTGCAAACCTGTGGCAACTCCTATGGAAACTAATGCAAAGTTTTATCATAGAGATTCTGAGTTTTTATTAGATAATACTAGTTACAGAAGTATAGTAGGGAAATCGTTATATTTGACCATTACAAGGCCTAATCTCAACTTTGCAATTCAACAACTGTCTCAATATTTAGACAAGCCTACAGTTTTACAATGGAAGGCTATACACAGACTCTTGAGGTATATTAAGTCAGCACCTGGCCAAGGCATTTTATTTTCCTCACAGAATGATTGGCTTCTGACAAGCCTTTTCTGATTTAGATTGGGCTGGTTGTTGTGAAACCAGAAGATCTGTTGCAGGCTTTTGTATTTCCCATGGTAGTTCTCTTGTGTCTTGGAGGTCAAAGAAGCTAACTTCAGCCTCTAAAAGTTCTTAGAGGTTGAATATAGAGCAATAGCAGTGGTAACTTGTGAATTACAATGGTTGCTTTATCTTCTGGCAGATTTGTCCCTCTATCAAACCTAAGCTATACGTTTGTTTTGTGATAGTAAGAGTCTCCTTCATAGATTTGAAAATCTGTCTTTCATGACAAGACGAAGCATATTGAAATAGATTGTCACATTGTGAGAGAGAGGTTCCTTGTAGGGGTCATCAAACCCTTAGGAATTAAGAAGATGTGAAGCCGTGCCTTCTGAGGTGTGAAGTGGGAGAGAAGAGATGTCATAATTGGGTTTTGTTTCTTCTGTTAAGCAACTAGCAGATTTGTTTACTAAGTCCCTTAGGCAGTCAGATTCAGAAGTCTTGTAGCTCAGTTGAGAGTCAAAAATAAATACTGAGTTTCAGCTTGTGGGGGGGATATTGAAGCACACAGATCATTTTGTGGATAGAAGCTAAAGAAATGAAGGAAAAAGGAATAGCAAATGTATTCTAAGAGAACTGATCCTTGGTTCTTCTAGTTGAGGAAATAAATGATGTGGAGGATGGTCCATCAATAGACCAGGTGTCATATTTTCATTTGTTCTTCATTAATCCAGTCATCGTATTGTGTATCGGTGTATGGAATATTAGTTGAGATAGTTACGTGTATAGGAAGGCATTAGAGTTGGTTATATATGATTTTTCTTTGTATAAATAGCTGGAAAAACAGCTCATTAAGTTAATAAGAAAAAATCAGATATTTCCTCCATGTTCTTCAACCTATCGATTCTGTTGGTTTCTTTCAATTCTCAAAATCCTCATTTTACATTTTGACATATTGCAGTTGCTCTTCATTTTATCCTTTTGGTTAAAAGATGAATTTTGTAATAAAATCAGCTTCATAAAAGGGTAATTTAAAATTTTAAAACGGATTGTTATAAAAATCAGTTAGTCAATTGACTAACAACAAGGGTAAAAAGTTACATTTCAACAATTTTAAAAAACTGTTTTGTAGTTTATTGAAAACATAAGATCTGTTTTATAGTTTGGACATACTTTGAGAATATTTTTATAATCATTCATATTTTATTTCATCTAGAGTATTAGATGGGGTCGTGAATTGAGCTTGGCTTGAAAACTATGAGCAATGTCATATCCCAATCTCTCTCTTTTGTATAATTTTTTCATCCCTATAAAATGATAATATCCTTGGGTCCCAATTTATCCCCCAAAAAACAATATTCTTATAAGTTTTTTTACTTGTCACATTTAATACTCGTATATTTTTACTTTTTCTTATTATGAAAATATATTTTTATTTGTTATATAAAAAATATAATATTTAATAAATTTTTTCTCTTAATACGATTTCATAAAAATCACATTTCAACCTCTGTACAAGAAAAATATTTTAAAATTTTGTATTCTTTTATTGGTAAAAAAAAAATAACAAATGGAATACTTTAATTTTGAAAATATGCCCATGATCACTTCATAATCTCCCTAAACTAAATATATTAACTTCAAATTAATATACATCATTGTTGATCCAACGCATGACGAGGACCTGATGATTTTCTCTATAAAACTAATGGGTTAACTCCAAATACATGCCCTTGATGAAGAATGCATGAAAACCTCTTTGGAGGAGCATTTTCATAGTTCCAAATCACGAAATCCTCTAAAAGCTATTTCTTACGAGTCACTTCGGCAATTACAAGTGGCTTTAGTTTTATTGCTCGATGTGTTATTACTGTTATATTAAATAAATATATTTATCAGTGTAATATGATAAGAAAAATTTGTGGATTGTCAAACTTTTGGGATGATCATGCACTAGTATTAACTATATCTCTGCTGTTTAATTAAATAAAACTTTGGAAAAGGATGTTTAAAATAAGAAAGCAATTAAAAGTTAATTAAACTAATAAAGAAAATAATTAAGAAAATTCTAAAAACCAATTTCTAAAAAAATATTTAAAAGGTAGAATCTCTTAAAACCTAAGTTAATTTTATTCAGAAACCCGTTCTAATTAATTATTAAAACTCATTGGTTGGATTTCGGTCAACAATCATAAAATCCCTATTCCTAGATGAATATCCTTCTATTCAACTTAACAGTTTAGAGAAGAATTCCTTCTCACCCTAACACGATTATGAACGTATTATGGATTATAGCGATTATAGATTATAGTGATTTAAGAACCATAACAAGTATTCTTACTCAATTACAAATTTCTGTTAATCAATTAATTACTTAGATTAATATTACTTGTTCAGAGTCTAATGAACATTGCAAAATTACTAATCTCTAGAAAATCGATAAACAAACACAACAATTGCATAACAATCAAACAATAATTAAATAATCAAAACAAGAGATTCAAATAAAACATTAATAAAGAATTCTAGGGTTCATCCTTATTTTAACACAAATAAAATTAGCCACTAAACATAATTCTAAAACATAAACTCATAGACAAACTTATAAAATAGGAAGAGATTAGTGGAGCTTCGGGAAAGTCTAGAAGATTCCGCGATTTCGGTGAACGTCTAAGCTCTTCTCTCGAGTCGCCCAAAGAACTCCCGAAATTCGAGTCTTCAAGACTCGAATTGAATCTAAAACTCTAGTTCCAGAATAATGTTGCTAGTGAGATGTTTAATAGAGAAATTTTCAACTAATTTTATCCTAAACCTATCCTAGAAAGGTTTGGAATCAAATTACAAAAGGGAAAGGAATGAGAGTCTTAATAGGAAACACAAAAAATTTTATTTTACTTCCTCTGCACGACATTCCGGATCAGGAAATTTTCTTTCTGGATCTGAAAAGCTACAGCCCAAAATTTTCTTTATTGGTTTGTTTTTCAAATTAAGTATGTTGCACTTACTGAGTTTTGAGCCATTTAATGGATAATAAGGTAATTGGAGTCTTCACATGATTTGTAGATAAATCTCTTAACTTTCCAAAACATCTTGAATCATATCGATTGGAGTTTTATATCTCGAGTTATGAAGTTTTGACAGAAATGTGTCAAACTAGAACGTCATCTGAGAGAGCGAATTTTACACAATACTTTGGATGACCAAATGAACTCCGATCAAGACAAACTTTAACTTATGGAAACGTCATTAGGTCCTATAAATTCTTCAAGAATGATACATCTTCAATTAAGATCATTAAGAATGTCAAAAATCTACTAGAAGCTGCATTACTCGGCCATAGATGCTGTTTTGGGCAACTTGTTATTTCTTTTCCTTTTTTTGCTTCATTTTTTTTTCCAAAGGCCTTCGTTTTAACTTATTTTCAATATATCTTCATTTCGAAGGTATCTATAACAATAAGAAAGAAATGAGGTTCGATTAATCCATTTTATAGGCAACTAAACTCAAAAACTTATGAAAACAATAGCGTTCAAAGAGGGTCAAAATAGACATATCGATACTACATCTGTCTTATAACATAAGGCTAAGTTACTTTTTCAGACGAATTAAGAAATATGAAATCAAGGTAATTTTTTTTAAAATAAACTACATTTAATAGCCCTTTATTAATTTTATAAGCTTTTTATTTCAAGGTTTTATCTTCTCTCTTTTCTCCCCTCTCTACATATTACATATTTCAAAGGTTTTATCAAATGTGAATGAGTTTTAGGTTCTGAGAATTACTAAGGAGTTATATATTAAATGAATATGGATATTCTTAGGAAAAAAAAAAGTTTATGAAGGAAAATCAGCTTATAATATGAACCTCAAAATATGGTAACTTAACCTTGTATTATAATAGAGGTAGTATTTTAATAGTCATATGATGGTTTAGTACATTCCTCTGATACAATTCTATTATTTTTTTATCGTCACTTTTGCTATTCAACTTTTCATAAGCAGCCAAAATTATTTTTAAAAAATCCAAAAATGCCATAACGTGATTGTTTTCAGTGTCTTTAAACGAAGATCATTACGTGTAATACACGTGGTCTGTTTAGGAACTCTTGACATAAAACTGTTTTTCTAAAAAAAAATATAATAATTATCACAAAATTATTTTATAATTTAAAGTCACGCTCAAATTAAATTAAACAGGCAAGCATTCGCATTCAAAATTTTTAGAAACAAAAATACTAAAATTAAGAAAGAAAAAGTTCGTTGGATTTGAACAACCAAAACCATAATCAAATTCACAATTTACTAACGTATATTTAATGCCTTAATCCTGAAAGTACACCACTAATTAATTATCTTTTCATGAAAAGCAGATATATTCACATAAATCAGGTCCATGTTCCTCTCATAAAACTTATGGACCCGATTTGTAACAGAATCTTTTAATAAAATTTTCTTAAACCCAAACAAATCAAACAAATCAAATAGTAAATTTTAAACCAAATTAATTACTTTCCATATTTAGAATCACACTATTTTCTTCTCTCTCTCCAGAGAAAAGTTTATATAAACTTCCATATTCTCACCCTCCATAACACACACTATATATATATATATATTATATACAGAGAATCAAAATCTCGTAAAGAAGAAAAAACAGATTTAATTTCTTCCTTTCTCTGAGAGTTAATAATTTTGATGTCTTTCTTTAATTTTCTGCTGTTTCTTCTTCCTCTTCTTCTTCTGCGAGAAACGAATGGAGCATTGAACTGTAATTACGGCGGAGAAGGAAGTTGGTTTTACGATCAATCGTATCCTCTTTACGACTCGATTAAGTGTCCATTTATTGAGCGTGAATATCACTGCGTTAGAAACGGACGACCGGATTCCGATTATCTAAAGTACCGATGGCAACCGGCGGCATGCGATTTAAAGAGGTGAGGGTTTTTTTTATTTATTTCTTTTTTCTGCAGTTAGTTCATGGATTTTTTGCCCTGTTTAGTATTCAATTGGTTAAGATCGTTAGCGTAAGCTTTTTTTTAATGGAATAATGATATGCAAACGTGCGAAAAGAAAAACTGAATTTCTGTTTTGGTTTGTTCGGTAGTTGTGGGTCCCACTACTGGACCTATCGATCCATATACAAGGTTTTTGGGAAAGGATCGTCATACAAGTTTTAAATATTACTGATTGCAAAATACGAATATTATTTTTCTTTTAATTAAAGGATACTCTTCCTTTTTGTATGTAGCAGTACATGATAAAGTTTTTAAATTAATATTTTAAGTTCTTTTGTATGGTACTTTTTTTTTTTTTTTTTTAACTAGAGTGTATTATTTTTCCAGAATTTTTGAAATTCAATTCTTTGGTAAGAGAAAAAGTAGGATCCATGATGAAAAAAATTGAGTAAAAGTTAAAAAATAACTATCTGAGTAGAGCCTAAATTTCATATTAGAAAATAAAAAATAAAAATAAAAATAGAGCCTAAATCTTTTTTGGCTAAACACATGATAATTAGTTTTGCTAAATTAATATTCTAATTTTTTTATAATTCAACTATTTTTTTTCTTAGGCATTAAATTCTCTAAGATTTATTAGAGTTAAATTAGTATATTTTGTTCTATCATCTACGGATACACACATCATAAAGATCTTTTCACTAATTGTCCCTCCCATATAAGTTAATTATCTTTTCATTTCTTCCTTGTAAAAAAATTGTATGATGAAAAAGTTATTAATGAAGGACAACTTAATTTATATAAACAAAAAATTAAAAAGTAGTAAAAAAAAGTTAATCTAACAAATTTTTGGAAACGTATTCAAAAATACAAGAGGAAAGGTTCCAGAATTTCCACCTCATCCATATGTTATCTGAGTTTCTGTCCAACCTAGCTATCTGAATTTTAAAATTGTGAAAAGGAAAATTAATCGATTAATATTTATTAATTTTCAGTTTATTCTTGATTTTATGTGGAAAAAAAAGGTGGTAAAGAACCTTACGTAACAAACACTACTAATTAATTTAATTAGAATTTTTTTAAAGGAATTTATTAGATTTTAAAAATGGCTCTGGTGAGTGCGAACATGGAAAACGGAAAACTAAAAAATGGATTTCTTTTGACGCTTGACATCATACAAATTGCAATGCCAGTCTGGCCGACTTGAATTCAAGGGTTATCCCAATCCTTACCTGCTATAGTATTTCTCTTCCTTTCTATATAATCCAAAAAATTATTAATGTGTATTTGGTATAAATCTCTTCTTCATGGAAAATTAATGAACCTCTAGTTCTATAAGGAGATTATAGAAACTTTCAGAAGTTTTTTCAATTTGTTATTATTTTTAACTAATTTATGGATGAAATAAAATCATAAAGTTGTAAAAAAAATATTAAATTATAATGTACTAATCTAAATGGCTCGAATTCGTTATTTTTAAGTTGAATTGAGAAGATTTTTTTAGAGAGAAAAAGGAGATAGAAATTTTTTTTAAAAAATGATGCCCAAATGTTATGTTCATGATTAAATGACTACATACGAAGGATATGCCTAAATCAGTTGAAAATAAATATATTTACTAGCTAGCCAATTTGGAATATTTCAACAAAAACGGTTTTGGTTAGGATTAATAATTAAATTGTCACCTATTAATAATGAACGAAAATTGTGTGTTTCAATTGTCTTAAAATTAATGCTGATCATGGGAAGAATATTATTTTGCCTTGATTAATATAGATTTGATGGGAGGGACTTCCTGGAGAGGTTCAGGGGAAAGAGTATAATGTTCGTAGGAGATTCTTTGTCCAGAGATGAATATCAATCCCTTTTGTGCTTGCTACATTCATCAGTGCCTGAAATCAGATACATCCAGAACAGAACCGGAGATATCTCCATCGTTACATTTTTGGTAAGTTGGTAAATATATTTCTCAAAAAATAGCTCAAGTATATAATAATCTGATAGTACATTTTAAACTAAATAAAGTGGAAAGAGTTTTTTCTCCGAATTTGAAAGCAAAAAAAGGATGGATGAAATTCCTTTAAGATTCCATATCTATTTCAACTTTAATCATATGTGACTTAAAAAGGTAATGATGTAGGCAAAGTATCTTACAATAATTGTAAAGAATGAGTTCAGTTTTGGGCGAGTCCTTATTATAGCTTGATGAGGAAAGAAAAGGTCCATTTGGGATCATAAGAATCCTTCACTCCCATGTGTATTAAACACTGCCTGTTTCATGCATGTCGCATAGCACTCTACTTCCTTATATCATCTTCTGTTTCATGCCATTTTTTTTTTTTTTTTTGGTTTAAAAATTGTCCACATAAATGAAATTAAGTTTTAATCTTGACATAAATTAAATATTAGCAAATCCAAATTTATATTGTTGATTTGCAAACTTTGATCACCTGGTGATAATCTTGAGAGACAATGAAAGATGATAAAGACTAGACTAGCTAGGCCAATTATGCGATTTGCTCATACTTATCATCTCAACAAACAATATGTCCTATTCTTGATGATAAAATCAAAATTAAACCTAGCAAAAAAAGGAAAACGTTTATCCAAATGTTGTTTTCAACATCTTTTTAATTTATTAAGACGTTCGATATTGCTTGGTTTTGAAATTAAACAAATGGGCAATATATTAGTCTTCAAAGAATATTTTCGTTATTTTCACTTAGATTATTAAAAAAATACAGCTTGCATGGTCATAAAATATATTTTATATACGTGACATTTTTTCAAGACATACATACCTCAATAAAAATTATAGGTGATGAGGATGTGTTATATTTGAATCGAAATTGGTCAACAAAAGTCTTGATATAAAACTATTTTGACAATAATTAAAATATTTTAAGGATCATATCTGTTGAAAAAAAAAATCTTTGACATCTAAGTGACACTAATTAAAAACTTTTAACACTATATTTTAAGATTTTTACATTGGTTTTATAAACTTTGAAATACTTGTAAAGGAAGATGTGAAGTGAAAATCTTATATTGAATTTCAGCCCGATTCTTGTTATTATTTTTCATGACTACTTTCATTATTATTTTTCATTATATTTTCTTTTTAATGCTCATTCAAACTTTTCCCTGGCAGGACTTTGAAGTACAAGTTAAGCTAGATAGGAATGTGTTTTTGGTGGATATCTTGAATACAACGATTGGGAGAGTTCTGGTCCTTGATTCAGTAAAGGCCAAAGCGCCATTCTGGTTGAAGAATGATTTTCTAATCTTTAATACATTTCAATGGTGGTATTACAAAGGAGCTAAACAACCGTTAGTTCTTCATCTTTTTTTAAAGTGGAAATTATTCAGTAATTTTACCAAGAAGAAAAAAAAAAAACCCAATTTCTTTTCCCTTTGATTTTGCAGATGGGATTATGTGCAATTAGAAAACAAGATATACAAAGATTTAGACAGAACTTTTGCTTTCATGAGAGGTCTCAAAACATGGGCTAGTTGGGTGGATGCTGCTATTGATCCTTCAAGAACTAGGGTTTTCTTTCAAGGAGTTTCACCATCACATTATAAGTAATTTCTCTAGCATAGATTTTCTTGATTTCGAATTTGCTCTCTCATGCATTATCTAATATACCAATTAAATTGCAACATATGGCACCATATGATTATCTCTAATTGGGTTAATTTCAAAAACATTTCACAAAGTCTAGAGTCATTGGTAATTAGGTACCTTAGATTTTGATTTAAACAAATGGAATACTTAAATAAGGTTTTCATCTAAATTAGGTTACATGATTTTTATAAAATTAATGAGATATTTTAAGAATTTATACGTAAAATTAATAAATAAGTCAAAAATAGTCAAATTTTTAAGGCTGTCATGTGGAATACAAGAATTTTCAATGCTAATCTATTGACAAAAAATTATTTAGACACTAAAATTTTGCAATTAAACTATATGATACCTAATCAACACTAATCCCAAAATTTGAAAGCATTTTTTTAAAATAACCCATTCTAATTTGATAATTTCTCACTTTAATCTAATAGCACTTTTATGTATGATTTAATTTAATTAGTGTAAAAATAACATATTACGTATTAAAGAGAGTATTAGAAAACATAGTAGATTTTATTAGGTTCGAATTGATTTTTTCATATCAATCTTTGACGTATTATTTTTTTTCCCTATAAAACAAACAGTGGCAGCCAGTGGTTTAGACCTGGGGCGAAAAATTGTGCGGAAGAGACTGAGCCGGTGTTTGGTTCGCATTATAACGTAGCATTGCCGC
This sequence comes from Catharanthus roseus, assembly GCA_028651295.1. Taxonomy (NCBI): domain Eukaryota; kingdom Viridiplantae; phylum Streptophyta; class Magnoliopsida; order Gentianales; family Apocynaceae; genus Catharanthus; species Catharanthus roseus. Next base: position 3,119,152 of record JAPQWS010000050.1, on the reverse strand, counting down.
CAGCGTTAGGGCAGCAGAAGAGTGTATTGGCAACCATGAAGAAGCCTGTAACGTTGCTAGACATAACACATCTTTCTCAGTTCAGGAAAGATGGACATCCTTCAATATATGGGGAGAATGGAAGAAGCGGAATGGATTGCTTGCATTGGTGTATTGCAGGAGTTCCTGATATTTGGAATGAAATACTATACAATCTCATTATTTAAATACTCTTCCAATTGGGAAAAATATACATGTCAATTTATTCTTTTGGAATAGGTAAGTGACATATAAATGCCATTTGTTCTGTCATTCTATACTTAAAAGAAAATAATTTAGTATGTGAATGCGTGACTTGCAATTTTTTTTTTTAATTCATTGGGAGAAGGTATATGTTTTGAACTCAAAATATTCTTGCTACGAGTCTGATTAAATTGTTTTAACTAAATAGTAAAACATTTTTTATTTTAACCGTATAAATAAAATTTTCAAATAACTTTTTTAAGTTTTTAAAATTAAAAGAACGTATATAAATATCTTTCCTTTTCCAAGAAAAGTTAAGAAAGATGAATAATAATAATTAGGGTAAGAATTAATATTTTATTCTTTTCCATTAAATAAAGTTAAACTTTTGTGTTACTTTGAAAAGAGACGATCAAATGAAGATTAAAAATTTAAATATTTTTCTGAAAATTATAAATTGAAATATAGTGTATATATAGATACAGGTCTAGTATTTTTTTTTCTTGATTTTAAACATCGAATATTCATAGTTATTGACTCTTTTAACCTTTTTCTTATAGGCTGAGTCTCATTGTTAATAATGTTAATGAAGTCTTTATCAATTTTTTTGAGAGGGAAAGTCTTTATCAAATTTGAAAGGATTAAACTTGTACTCATCGCTTAATTCTCTTAAATAATTTTTTCCTTGATTAATAAATTCTATTACCAATTTTCAATGAAGATTTACCTGTTCTTTTTTCCATTTATTTCATAGCTATTGCTTCTCACAACCGTTTTTCCTAATTAGTTAAATTTTGTGATTAACAATCAATAATAAGGCTTTGCCTGTTTGTGGTTCTTGCTAATTCTCTTTTATTATTATTCTTTTTCCTTTTCCATGAAAAGAAATTCCAAGACCAAAACTAACTATTCAAACTATTTTTTCTACCAACTTTACCCAAAAAAACATATATTTCAATGGATCATAGATATTTACCACTTCATTAAGTCAAACTAAGACCTAGTTTGGTTAGAATAAAAATGAGGGAAAGGAGAGATGATTTATACTAAAATGACTATTTTACCTTCTTATAAATTATTTTTCGATAAATTTATCGTAAACTAAATTCTTATGTATATAATATTTATAACAGTGTGATACAATGTATACAATAGTATAATTAAATATAATAAAAAAATATTTACCTTTCATTTTTCACTCTAATAAAATAAAGAGAAGTAGATTTGAATTAAATTTCTTCCTTTCTTACTTACAAATTTAAAAGTAAACGAATATACACTTTTCCTCCGTCCCTCTCCGACGAACTAAACTAGAACTAAATAAAATAATCACAATATTGGTAAAATTATTTATAAGCGTTAATTTTTTAAATTTGTATATATCTTTTCTTCAAATTTCTATACTAATTTTTTTTTATCAAAGATTAAAAGTCTAATTTCGTGCATTTTCAAATATTCTCACAAAAGAATCCTCGGACCCCACCCCACCCAACACTAACACTAACAACCCCCCTCCCCCCAAACACACACACGCAAAACAACGAAGTATAAAAGCACCTACATGTACAACCAAATATGAAAATAGACGAGGGGAAAGAAAAGGAAGAAAGAAGAAAGCCTTTTCTCAGATAAACATTGGCTTTCTTATACCTTTCTTTTCCCTTCTTTTTTTCTTTCTCTCTGAGGAAATTTAAATCCCGGGGTTCAATGGCATTTCAACCATTACCCATGATGTTGTTCAATATTGCCCTTCTTGTCCTTGTTTTCCAATTAGCCATTAATGTTGCGGAAGGCTCTTCCTCCTCGTGCAATTTGTTCAATGGAAATTGGGTGATGGATCCCTCATATCCTCTTTACGATTCTACCCTTTGTCCCTTCATTGAGAAAGAATTCAATTGCCAGAAAAATGGCCGCCCGGATCAACTTTACCTCAAATACCGGTGGCAACCCCATGGCTGCAACTTGCCAAGGTACAAACCAATATATATTTACAATTTACTAATGCTTAGTTATGCATGTGCCCCCCACAAATAATCTTAATTTCAAGTTAGGATATGAATTTAAATTTGTATGTGTCACTGTTGTTATATGATTGTCTTAATTTTTTAATTTTTCTTTCTTAAATAAAACATTTAAGAATAGTTTTAACTCTAGCAGTTTTTGGCAATTTTATATTAATAAATTATTTTTATTTGAATATAAAAAATAATTCAAGCTTTATAAGAAATGCTTTTTTTTTGGTTATCTTTGTAAATCTTGCATAAACAATTGCTCTGTATGTATAGAGGAGAGGTGATCCACTTGGTATTGGCGGCAGCACAATTTAATTCATAGCTGTCTGGAATTTTGTCTGTATTGAAGCTTATACCACTTTTTTCTGTCGTCACCACAATTCTGACCTCCCAACCTTATATATATATATATATATATATATATATTTGGATTTGAGAATTCTGGTCATGTTTTTTCATTCATCAATTTTATTATTATAGACTTCTCATTAATTTTTCTCTTTAGTCCTTTTATCTTGGACATCAATTATTCTTTAAAAAGAAGTGCTTTTTCAAAAGTTAATTTAAGAGAAACTTTCATTTTCTTAAATTCTCATTGTCAAAATCTTTCATTTTAAACTTATTTTTTCGATCGATTTTCAATGAGTAAATTTTATAAAGAAATATTAGAAATTTTTCTATTTTTAATCGACAAAATTAAGATATTATGTTTGAATTTCTAGAGAAGAAACACAGTATTTTTAAAGATACCGCTCTATTACTTATATATATGCGTATCATTTTCCATGTTCTACTTTGTTCTTTTTTTAATTATTAAAAATAAAACAAAACAAGGATTAAAAATAAGAAATAAAGATACTATCAAATTATCAATTAATCTTAGAATCTTAATTAAAAATATAGAAGCAAGGCGAATCGGTGGCTCCATACCATGATTTATGAATCTTTTTATTTGCAACAACTATATATTATTACATAGTAAAAAAAAAAAAAAAAAAGAATTCTTATTTCCCTGCTTTTTGTTTTTGTCTTAGATTAATAATTTGCTATATGGACTTTGACCATTACAAGTTACAATTATTTAAATTAGCTGAAACACATAGATCAGCGTGCGTTTGGCTGCATATATTTGCAAGAGTATATGACTAGCTCTAGTATATAACCATTTTTTGTCCTTTTCTTTTATCAAGTCTCGTCATACGTTTGAAAAAATTAATATCCCCTGTTAAGGGAAAATGTTTTTTATCCTGTAAGAATACAATAAAATCCGAAATAATAATTACCAAAACAGAAAATAAAATAACATAAACAACAAGAGAAAATAAAACAAATTTACGTGAAAAATCTCCCAAACACTTCCTTAAAAAAAAAACTAATAAAATTAAATGAAAAAAAATACTACCTAAATACCAAAAATTATTCAACAACTAAACTAGTTATGCTTGAAAAAAATAACATGATATTGAAATAATTCATCTTAAATAAAATATCAATCATTAAAACCTTAATTAAAATTTTAATATAAAATACCTTCATAATTGTTTAATAATATATAAATATATATATATGCATTAGTTTACTTAATCAAAAATATATTGTTATAAAAATTATTTTTTTTAGAAGCGTGACACAGAAACAATTAAATATCGGCAGCCAAACTGATCTACCGAATTTGGAAGAATGCTTTCCATATCATGTGGTTGCCAATCATTTTTCTAGTCCCTCTATACGTGCATTAAGTATATTCCAAGTCAAATTTTATAATTTGCATCGGAATCACGATTTTTTTATGAATAATTGGAATCACGATTTAATTATTATAAAATAATTCATATAAAAGAAATTTGAATATATATAAAATGTGATTTTAAAGAATTCTCCTAAAATATTATTTTGATTGGTTATTTTCTTTTTAATGTTATGTTTTATGCAGGTTCAGTGGTCGGGAATTCTTGGAAAAGTATAAAGGAAAAAACATAATGTTTGTGGGCGATTCTTTAACTAGAGATCAATATATGTCATTTACATGTATGTTGTATAATGATGTTCGGGGAACCAATTACACTATGATAAGGGAAGGAATGATCTCTACATTGACATTTTGGGTAAGTTTGAAAATTGTTTATGTCCATAAACATCGTCTTTAAATATAATAGACGAAACTAAAAAATTATCATAACTTTAATATTTATATATTAAATTCAAGAAAGATCATATAGTGTCGTATCGTGTTGGTTAAATATTAAATTGTGTGAAAGATTATGCTTCTTGTGCATATTAGTTGCTTTAAGACATCAATTAGATTTAGACATTTCAATCTCAAACTAATGCATTGGGTTGCACTCGTCATTTGTCAAGAAAATGATGAGGTGCAAGTTGAGTTAAGGAAACATTAAGTACTATACTAACATGAACCTCAATGATTGAGAAAAAGGAAAAGGATGTACAAACAACTGTGTTGGAAAAATACATACTAATGTAAGTATGGTATATGAAACAAATTAAGTAGTCTTATTTAATGGTGGGTCCCCGTATAAGTTACAATTTTATTTTCGTCTACCTTTTCTTTTTTCTTAATTTTTATTTAATTTAATTACGTGATTAACATGAGTCTTTATCTGCATGCATAAAATAATTTCTCAACTAGTGAAGTGACATTTATTAAATTTAACAATAAAAATTTATCATGATCAATCATTGTATTATAGTTCAAAACGTATTGAAAAAATTATTATTAATACTATTTCAACAAATTTACAAACAGTTTTTATAATCACCCTCAAATTAATTTATATAATTGTTATTACAGGACTATGATTTGAAACTATTGTTGGATAGAAATGCATATTTGGTGGATCTTGAACCAACAAAGATTGGTGGATTATTGAAGATTGACACAATTTCTCCTAATGCAAAGTTGTGGGCAAATAGTGACATGCTAGTCTTTAACACTTGGCATTGGTGGACTTATAGAGGAGCTCAACAACCGTTAGTTCAAAAATCTTCCTAACCAAAACCTCTTCTACATATTATGCATTTTTTTAAAAATAAGATAAAATAAAATTTATATATATTTTTATTGATTTCTTTAATTTTGATTTATGCATAGATGGAAATATATCAAAATTGGAGATAAACTGATAAAAGATATGGATCGAATGGCTGCTCTTGAGATTGGACTCAATACATGGGCCACTTGGGTAGACACTGAGGTAAACCATGCCAGAACTCGAGTTTTCTTTTTGGGGGCTTCACCATCCCATTACAAGTAAGTTACTCTCCTTTTTTTTAAATAAAAAAATAAAAAAATTATATATAACAGTAAATTGTTTTTACTTCTTTGGTTTATTTTATCTTTATTCTTAGTACCCAAAAAAAAAAAACCTTTTGTAACATACTTATTACTCCTAAACAAAAAAGCCGTTCTTATTACAACATTATAACAATTCAACTTTAAGATTTGATAGTTATAGTTTAGAAACATTTTTTTATGATTAATTTAAGACTTAAAAATAAAAATATTATACAAAAATGGTTATATGAGATATTGCAAAAGATTTATTCTGCATTTTTTGGGTATCCATTATTAGTTAATATATTCTTTATTATATTTTTTTTAGTGTAATTTTTCTTTTCAAATTTATATTTTAGAGTTTTAAATATTTTTATTATTTATAAAATTTATTAATAAGATTATTCTAAAAAAATATTGCAGAAAAATATTTAGGATCTTGACAACATTATCATTCATGTGATTTAAATAATTTTTAATTTACATATGCTACGCACTGATATATTATTGTATTATTTTCTTTTTAACACATTGAATTCAATATATTATTATTACATTTCTATCTTTTTACACTGAAGGCCATATGTGATTTAAACTTTGACCTTTAATCTTGTAAAAGATATTCTTTTTCAGAGAACTATAACCTTATTGCCTTAATTTATTATCTCTTAATAATCATTTTCCCTTGTATTAAAAAGTGGTACGGAGTGGCAAGAGCATGGCAGGAACTGTTCAGGGCAACAGCAGCCGCTGCCTGGGTCGACGTATCCAATGGGGCCACCGCCAGCTTTAGGTGTACAGAAGAAAGTATTGAGCAAAATGAAAACTCATGTGGAATTATTGGACATAACAGTGCTTTCTCAATTGAGGATAGATGGCCATCCTTCGTTTTATGGAGTATCAAGTACCGGATGCGATTGTACACATTGGTGCCTTGCTGGAGTTCCTGATACTTGGAATTTAATTCTTAATAATTTCATTTTTCCATAGTTTTTTGTATACTCGATAAAGAAAATATTATGTGGGAAAATTATTAATATAAAGAAAAAAGCTTTGTTACATTTATTTATTTAAAAATCTTCCAACTAGGACTAATCACCATTCAAATACAAAAATTTAATATCAGAAAATTATGTTGAATTATTATTTATATTTAGTAACTCAATTTTAATGAATTTGAAGAGGCTAAAATAATAAAATGTGCTAATTTTAATAGAAATAGACTATTTATTATCTACATAATTAAAAATTTAAAAAGGTTAATACCAAATAGATATTCTTTTGTTTAAGGAATTGTCAATTTAGTACCCAATCTTAAGCCATTGTCAATTGAGTGGTAATTTTTCATTTATGATGAATTCAATTGAAAAAGATAAATGTTTGTCTTACCCTATGAATTCAATTTGATCTTTATAGTCACCTTCATCATCCACCAAGATAGATTTCTTTTTCCCTAAAACACAATACAATAAGAGAACTATAAAATATATGTCCAAATAAAAGAAAAACAAAATACTATTTAAAATTTTTATTCTATAGAAAATAAGTAATACAATAATTTCTTACGGGATTGGGTCGAGTTTCTTTCACCATCTTTAGGATACTATTTTTCTATCATATCTTTTTATTCATTAATGTCAAGTTTTCCCTCAGGTTCCTCTTCAATTATCCAAAACTCTATTTTGTCCATTGAGTCATAATCAACTCGATCATATGATCTCTTCTTTTGCACGAACCTAAAAAATATGAAAATTAAGGTAATCAATAGAAAGAAAACAACCTTAATCACAATGATAATAATAAGTTCTAAACTTTACTTACCTATTCTTCAAACGAAGATTATAATGAACATAAACAAGATCATTGAGTCTTTGGTGCTCGAATCTATTCTTTTTCTTTGTATGGACGCGTTCAAATACGCATCGATTACGTTCATAACCCGAAAAAGTTATCGTTTGGCTCAAAATCTTAATAGCCACCCTTTGTAAATTTGAAGCATTAGCATCAGAGACTCTCCACCATTTATCTATACCATAAAGAAAATAAATAAGTTAGATTGTAATATAATGAAATTCTTTAAATGCCACTACAAAATAATTATTTGTAATTCAAACTTACCAGGATGAGAAGTATGAGCTTTCTTTTGAGCAATATCTGATCCAAAACTTCTACCATTTGACATAAAACTCGTGATTTCATCCATCACTTCTTGCTTCCACCAATATTAAATTTCTATAAGATTTCCAATACACTCTTTCAAACTTCAGAAATATTTGTACGTCCTTCTTTCTCATATTGGAAAGTCGGATTCAACCAAAATGCGACAGAATGAAGGTCCTTCTTCAACATAAGATCTTATATTCTTTCAATAATATCAATATATGGTTGATACCATTTCTTTTTTATCGTAGAACAACTTTTTTATCTAACCACATTCCACATACTATCATAAACATATCTTAAAGAAGGTTTCTCATCAGAGTCACATAGAAGCAGCAAACGCAACATTGGCCCCATAACCTTCACACTCATCAAACAAGTATTCCAAAAAGCTTCATTAAAATAATTTGCCTAACTTCTTTCCCCTTTGCATCTTTCAATTCCTTTTTGTATGGTGTGCAAGTGACTAAAGCCTCCAAATGCTCTTTGTGTTCATAAAGACTATTCAAAGCAATAAATGTAGTAGCAAATCTAGTCTCACTTGGACAAAGAATTTCTTTCCAACCAAGTCTCTTCCTTAACTCTGTTCCTGTGAATGTGAGGACTGAGGAAAGAGACGAACAACAAGAGGCTAAGGCATAGAGTGATAGAAGAATTTAGGGATTTTTTAGCTTTTACACTTCAACTTTTAAAATAAAAAATTCAAAAAAAAAATAAAAAAACTCAGTTTTTTGGGGTCACCTTGTTCTCGGTTGGACCGCGGGTTTTGATCGGGCTACTGCTCATTCGGTTCTATGGGTCAATTGGACCGGCTAGGCTACTGATGCCTGCTTCGACCGATCGGTCCGATCCAAGCCTAACAATATTGCTCTCAGTAACTTTTTCTTAGAATTTATCCTTTAGGGTTTAAAGTTTATCTTACTAGACGATCTTGGCTGATAAAAATCTTGAAATCCAATCACAGCTCAATCTTTCAATACATTTTAAAAAATTTTGAAAAGAAAAGGCCAACAAATTTAAAATTGTGTTTCTTTTCTTTAACAAAAATAAATAATTTTTTGAAATATTACTCTATGTTGCAGCATAAAATAGTAACTGAAAGTTTCCAGTGGGGAAAACAATCTTATGTTTTCTGTTTTATTAATGTGAGAATAGTGTACAATTTATAGATTGTCCAAGTGACAAATCCTAAGCAGGTTAGAAGTAGAAGTCCTAACTAAATACAACTAGGAAACACAATTATACATAGTTTAGGATTAATAGTAATCCTATTTTAAATATATGTCTAACACTCCCCCTCAAGTTGGAGCATGAAGGTCAGAAATGCCCAACTTGGAAGCTAATCGATGAAAATGTGTCGGATGAAGGGCTTTAGTGAGAATATCGGCAGGTTGCTCTTCACTTCGAATATATGCAGGAAAGATAAAACCGTCTTGAAAAGCATCACGAACAAAATGACAATCTATTTCAATGTGTTTAGTGCGTTCATGGAAAACAGGATTTTCAGCGATATGAAGAGCAGCCTGGTTATCACAATGCAATGGAATGGGGCGAGTCACAGGAACATGAAGATCCCGCAGGAGAATAGATAACCATTTAAGTTCACATAAAGTCATAGCCATAGATCGATATTCAGCTTCGGCAGATGAACGAGAAACAGTATGTTGTTTCTTTGTCTTCCAAGAAATAGGAGACCCACCAAGAGAGATAAAATAACCAGTGAGAGATCGTCGAGTTATCGAGCAGGTGGCCCAATCGGAGTCACAATATGCAGTTAACGAAAGAGGAGAGTTAGAGGAAAGAAAAATGCCACGTCCAAGGCTCCCTTTCAGATAACGGACAACTCGGATAGCAGCATCCCAATGAGCATGACGAGGGGCGTGCATAAATTGAGCAAGTGTATGCACAGCATATGCGAGTTCGGGCCGAGTGAGTGTGAGATATATTAGCTTGCCTATGAGTCTGCGGTAGCAATCTGGGTTATCAAACAATGATCCAGATGTTTTTGCCAGCTGATAATTAGGTTCCACAGGAGTAGATGCCGGCTTGGTACCTAATAAACCCATTTCAGAGAGAATTTCCAATGTGTATTTTCTTTGGCATAAAAATAATCCCGTGGAGTTTCTCGCAATTTTTATGCCCAAAAAATATTTGTGCGATCCCAAATCCTTCATGTGAAAGCACTTATGTAATGAAGCTTTGAATTTTTCAAGTGTGGATAGGGAATTTCCAGTAATGAGTAAATCATCCACATAAATAAGAACACATAGATAAATATTCCCTCGAGAATATGTGAAAAGAGAGTAATCTGCATAAGACTGAGAAAAACCATACCTACAGAAAGCGGCAGTGAGTTTTGAAAACCAACATCGAGGGGCTTGGCGAAGACCATATAAAGATTTCTTTAAACGACAGACTTGTCCTTTGTAATAGGTACGAAATCCTGGAGGTGGTCGCATATATACTTCTTCTTGTAAATCTCCATGCAGAAATGCGTTGTGAACATCCATTTGATGGATAGGTCAGTTGCGAGCAGTGGCAACGGAAAGTAGAGTATGAACGGTGACCATTTTAGCAACGGGAGCAAAGGTGTCTGTGAAATCAATACCTGCCATTTGTGTATTTTCCAAAATTACCAAACGGGCTTTATATCGCTCAATAGTGCCATCCGCTTTGTACTTAATTCGGTAGACCCATTTACTCCCCAGTGCACGTTTTCCAGGAGGCAAGGAGGTTAAAATCCATGTACCATTTTGTTCAAGAGCATCAATCTCTTGGCGCATAGCGGTACACCAGAGAGGATTAGAAACTGCCTCAGAATAAGTGGTAGGCTCGGATTCCGTTGCTACAGATGCTAAAAATTGCCTGTGCGTATTAGAAAATTTACTATAGTCCACAAATTTTGTTATAGAATAAAGGGACGTACCTGAGAGGTCCGAAGAGGGTGAGAGAGCAGAGGAGGATGGGATATAGAGGACTTCCATATGGCATTGCAATCATAATCTTGGAGCCGAGTCGGAATATGTTTAATTTGAGTGCTTCGTCTGGGTGCATTAGTTGGCAGATTGTCTTGGGCAATCTGCCAGGAATATCATCCTGAAGTGGGCTATAAGTGGGCTCAATGTTTGGTTTGTCGCAAGGAGGCGGATGTGGATTGCTACTTGGGCTAGTTTGGAGTGGGGCTGCGGGAGAGGCTGGTAGTGGGCTTCGTTGAACTGGGCTACGGTGTTGTGTATTTGGCGGGCCGAAAGAGAGGTGTGGATCAGTGTGTGAAAGTGGAGGTGGGCTGTGGGTAGGATTTATTTGATCTGGGCTAGGTGTGTTATTTGCTAAACTCCCCCTATCTTTCATACTATGTTGCTTGGAGCCCAAAACTTGTTCTCCAAATTCATAAAATTGTGTGAAGTCTGTAGAAATTGAAGTATCTGATTTTTTGTGGAATGGAAATCTTGTTTCATCAAAAATCACATCTCTGGACACAAGGAATTTTTCTGTTTGCAGGTCATAAAATCTCCATCCTTTCTTATGAAGTGGGTAGCCAAGGAAAACACACGGTCTGTTACGGGCACGAAATTTATCTTTTGGGGTATCGTGGTTATGAACATAAGCTAAGCACCCAAAACTCTTAATGTGAGAGTAGGATGGTTTCGTTTCGTATAGCAACTCATAAGGAGTCTTACCTTGTAACAATTTTGAGGGAGTTCGATTAATGAGATACCCAGCCGTCAAAATGCATTTTCCCCAAAACTTTATAGGTAAATTTGCTTGAAATCGTAATGCCCGAGCTACATTTAAGATATGTCGATGCTTGCGTTCAACCCTTCCATTTTGTTGTGGTGTGCCAGCAATAGTAGTTTGGTGGATTAAGCCATGGTTAGCAAGATACGACTTTAGGGGTGCAAATTCTGTCCCATTATCGCTACGGATTGTCTTGACATTTTGTGAAATTGGGTTTTGATCATGGTAAGGTAATCTTGAAGAATAGATACAACCTCACTTTTCTCTGACAGTAGATATATCCAAATAGCCCTAGAATAATCATCTAAGATGGTAAGAAAATATGAAGCACCTATAGTGGATTTGGATTTATATGGGCCCATAGATCGCAATGAATTAGGTCAAAAATTCTAGATGCTTTATTGATGCTAAGAGGAAAACAATCACGAGTTTGTTTGGCACGTAGACAAATATTACAAGGTAATCTTCTAGTTGTAGAGTCTTTAGAATTACCCAAAAAATTATTGACGACACAATCTGAAGGATGTCTCAACCGTATATGCCATAATGTGCTTGAATCAAGGACCGTGCTAGAAAAGGTGTATAATTCCTTCAATTCCATAGGTTTGAAGAAGAAAATCCCATTCCTCTGCTCACCCACTCCAATCGGCCTCATCGAGATACGGTCCTGTATAAAACAAAATTTGTCAGAGAGTGTGATAAAGCATTGTAAGTCTCTTGCCAATTGAGACAAAGAAATTAAATTGCACGTGAGTTCAGGAATTAGCAACACTCGGTGGAGTTTTAATGTAGGACTTAAAGAGACCATTCCTTCGTGCACAGGGAAAGTTTTGGCACCGTTAGGTAATCCAATAATATGAGGACAGATAGGATGTATATTTTGTAAAAAAAAAATTTCCTACTAGTCATATGGTTAGAACACCCTGAATCTAAAATCCAAAAATTTTCCATGCCAGATAACTTTTCAGATTGCATATTATTTGAGGTCTGGAGTGCAGTCAATAGCGTTGACCATTGGTCAATTGTTAAAGTTGGGAAGGGGCCCGGGCCCGGACGACGGCTCCGGTGGCGGCGAAGGTGGCGCCATCTCCAGAATAGTCTTCTTTTCGTGTCGAATTTTTGTGCTGTTCTTCTTTGCAAATTTGAGCAAGAACTGTACGTAATTTGGGTATAGGTTCTTGTTGGATCATATGGGAACGAACAGTGCCATAAATTGCACTATTTAATCCCATTAAAAATTGAAAAACCTTCTCGTTTTCTCTTTCTTTTATGATAAAGGTCAACAAATCTGTGTCTGTGCTGGACGGAAGTTGAGTATAGTTTTCTAGTTCGTCCCATACTTTTTTTAGACGTGAAAAATACACATGTACTGAATCACCGCCTTGTTTACAATTTGCCAATGCTGCTTTTAATTCGTATATTCGTGGGCCAGTGCCAACTAGAAATCGTTCCTTCAAGTCTATCCATAATTCATCAGCTCTCTCAGAATGATATATGGTGGATCGGAGAGAGGGTTCGATAGTGTTGAGAATCCAAGAGTTTACAAGATTATTGATCTCCCACCATTCTTCTTCTTTATCTGGATCACCTTCAGGAATTGGAATTATTCCATCAATGAATCCCAATTTCTTCTTTGATCTCAAGGCCATGCGCATGGCTCTTGCCCATTCTGCATAATTATTATCTGTTTCTGTCTCTTTTAACTGGACCGTTGTTAGAATCAATCCAGGTCCATCGGTGGATGCTACATAATAAGCATCTTTCTTTATTCTGTTAACATGGCTTTCTTCCACCATGTCATTATCAACATTGCCAATATTGTCGTTACTCATTTTGAGAAATTTCAGACAATTGGCTCTGATACCATGAAAGTTTCCAGTGGGGAAAACAATCTTATGTTTTCTGTTTTATTAATGTGAGAATAGTGTACAATTTATAGATTGTCCAAGTGACAAATCCTAAACAGATTAGAAGTAGAAGTCTTAACTAAATACAACTAGGAAACACAATTATACACAGTTTAGGATTAATAGTAATCCTATTTTAAATATATGTCTAACAGTAACCTATTTATATTGTTTCCATTTTATTTCAAAATTATATTTTATAATTTTAGTCTTAAAATTATTTTTAAAATTATTTGTTGCTCGTGATCCTTTTGAGGCAAAATATGCCAAATTTTTTGTTTTATGACTTGCATGTTTTATTATTATTTTTCCTGAATAGTTGCATGTTTTATTGACTATGAAAAAAATATCAGTATTTGTCGTTTTTCTCAAAAATGCCTTCAATCTAGTGAAAAAATGGAAAAAGGATGTGATAGACTTATGCCGATTTTTACGGAATAAAAATTCGCAAATTAATAATTTCACCCTCATGTTTAACCAATACAAGTATAAAAATCTTTTGTATTACGCCTCAAAAAAGTAATGAAAACGAACTTTGTTGAACCTGAATAGATGGATACCTCTTAGTCTAACTTTCCTACTTATTATGAAGGACTTTTGAGGCATCCATAAAACTTTTCACTGACACGATTAAGGCATGGTTTCCATTATTAGGAAACTAATTCCCCTAACAACTCGATAGCAGAAAGCCGGCCAAGATGGAGTTAGGAAAAACCTATACGTCCTTAGGTTGCCTAACCTCAACATCTAAATAAAAAATGAACTACCAATTGATAAATAAAAAAAAAAATTTTGTTTTATGGTTGTTTCATCCCTCTTTAGCTCAAATGAACCTTCTGATGAAATCAAGGAGCCTTCAACGGCGAATCGCATGTGAAAAAAGACGAGGTAACTATGAAATTGTGTGTACGTCTAAAAAATATTTTGAATCCAGCTCGTGATAATTCCGCAAGGGTATTAACATCTCAAAGTGAAGTTTCGAAATCAGATTTCAAAAAATCTTTTTGACAGGTTTCATTCATTGAGAGGTACGAGGTTGATGCAGAAATTGGCACACTTGATTAACGACAAAGGCAATGTCTGGCCTAATGAAAGTGAGGTATTGAAGACCGCCAACCATACTCCTATATTCAGTGCGATTGGCAGAAATTCACCATCAAGTCTAGATAACCGAGGACCCGAGGCAATATGTGTGGAACAAGGCTTACATCCGAGCATGTTGAATTGTTTTAACAAGTCTTCAGCATACCGACTTTCAGTAGGGTAAAGAGAAGTTCTTGTATTTTGAGCTTCCATGCCAAAGAAGAAACCAAGATCGCCAAGTTTTCTACTATAAAAAATAGAACAAATCTAATAGATAAAAGAAATTAATATAAGAGTGATTAGTACTAGTGATAATTATATCATCAACGTAAACTAACACAAAGAGGGAGTAAGAAGAGGTGCTCGGATGAACAACTGTAAGTTTTTGGGCCTACTTCTTCCCAATATTTTTCATTTTTTCAGCCCATTTTTCCTTTTCTCCCTGTGATGATCTAATGGGCCACAACAGAAAGATAAGGTTGTTTGAAATGGTCAGAGATGTTGGGCCGAACTGTGCCAGACCAACTTGGGCTGCCCAGACTTGACCTATTTTAATCTCTCCTCTCCTCGGTTCTCACATAGCCGACTCTTGGTTTGTTTATTTTCTTTTCTTCTTCCTCTGTTGCCTCGACTGCATCTCTTTCTCTTCTTCTTCCTTTCTTTGCTGCGGCTTGCCGTGACCGCTACTCTTCTCCATCTCTTCAGCTTCTGCGCTGCTGCCTCGATCATTTCGAGCGCCAGCTTCTTGCGATCATTGCTCGATTACTGTTCTGATATTTTTGCAGGAGAAAGCCAAAATATGGTACCTAGTACCCCTCCACTAGGTCAACTATTGCGGAGTAAGGTACCTGCGTGCCTCTTGGCACTGAACTTACAAAGATACAAGACTAAGGTACAACTAGGAGGAGTTGTAATGAGTATTTCTATATTAAATAATGTGAGAAGAAAGAAAGGTTTGAATATAACTTTATAACAAAAAATTCTCAAACTTATACATCCGTTTAAGGCCGCTAAGGCAATAGTCTACATAATCAAAATCTTTTGACTAGAGATGGAAGACTTCAAATATACCAACTCCAATGGCTCACCATGGCTCCTCTAACCTGAGCTGGTTACTGAGTCATCTGAAAACGGGGGAGAAACATTTGGAAAACATGAGCAATGGACGCTCAGTGAGTTCCCGTGCACATGTGCTATTCGTGAGCTTCCCGTACGGGTAAAATACTTATATATATATATATATATATTTATAAAACAGTTTGTCATCCCAGCAAAGTAAGTGCTTTTAAAAACTTTTTATGCAAAATATAAAAGGGTTTGGGCGTAGCTGGGAAGTGTGAGTGAATCAAGACACATCAGCGTTGCCACAACACCTGAACTTTTAAAAACATGCGTGCACCATGATAGGCTCAACGGATAGAGTCCGTAACATTAAACGGGGTCATCGGACAAATTCCGGCATCCTATAGTCAATACCAGCCTGAACTCCAAAGCACACTGTACGAATGTTCGATTTTTCAACCTCACGCAACATATACACAAACAGGCAACGAGTCCTGGTGTACCTATCAGGCCGCCTTTTGCTACCCTAGCCGGTGGGCCCCTTCTGACCCAGCCTTCTAGGAAATAGCCACTACCGCAGAGCATGATACAGAATCAAATGCAATACCGCATTGGGCCTAACCCTCCAACGGCACTACGCCCTCTATCAACTGGATTCAAATCAAGAGTAACACTACCAAGCATGTCGTTAGGAAGAGGCCCTCGTACGGGGGACTAGCCACGCACAGTACAAGTCCTTTCGACATGTTGATAAAAAATGTATACCAAGCCCCTTTTTGCTGGATTAGGGTTTTAATTTATTTTATAAAATTATAGACCATCTATCGAGCACATATAACATTTTAGATAACGAAAAATCCCTATTTGTTGGGCCAAATTCGTAGCCATGTTAATGTGACATTAGAATGTAACTTTGAATCACATTACCGGGTATAAAATAGGTTATGCCAAGATGCGTACAAAAAATTATGATAAATATTTCTCGAAAGAAAATTTTTAATACTTCCAAAACTTAACGTAATAATAAAACCGTAGAGAAATATTCTTTAAAAAAATAACTAGCAAACATTTTTTTTTTTTTGAGATCGTACTATAAGAATATCTAAAATAAAAGTATTTGTGAAAATATTCTCTTAACTCAAGAAAACCGTTTTAAAAATATCTAGAAAATATGTAAAGTATTATTTTCAGAAAGAAATAATAAATATGTTAAAGATAATTTTAAATCTGAAACCCTATAAAATATTTAAAATATTATTTCCAAAGGAAATAATAAATAATAACTATTTTAAGAATAACTTTTCCAAATAAATAATATATCTCAAAATCCTTTTAAGGAAACTTAAAGTACATAAAAAATATTATTTCCAGAATGAACTAATAAATATATTAAGTATAATCTCTCAAAATAATTTTGAAACTCAAGACAGTTTTCAAAAATATATAATATTTAAAACATATTATTTTCTAAAAAGAAATAATAAATATTTTGAAAATAATTTCTCAAAATAATATTAAAACTCAAAACTTGTAAAAGAATTTAAAACAATATTATTTTTAGAAGAAAGAAATAATAAATATTTTGAAAATAATTTCTCCAAATCATTTTAAAACTCAAAACCTTAAGAGAATTTAAAATATTTAAATATATTATTTCCCAAAAAGAAATAACACTTATTATGAAAAATTTTTCTTCAAAATAATTTTAAAACTCAAAATTCAAAATAAAAGGATTGTTAAAAGAAATGTTTCTAGTAAAAGTAATAATAAGAATATGACACTAACCTTTAAAACATTTTTTTAGTGCCATAAATGAATATTTAAAACATAAATACGTTAATTACTTATCACATTTTAGCATAACCCGTAGTATAACATCGATAATTATTTTGCGCATTTTGTCAAGATTGGATAACAAAGTAATATGTTTTATAAGAACAATATTTAAATTTCTTTTAACAGAAAAGGGATCGATGAACTCACCTTGAGCCGCGAAATGAGTTAAACCTACAAAGAATATAATTACAAACTTAAATAGTTCCATAAAAAAATATAACCATGACCCCATGATGATCCTAGGGTGTACCTACAATTATTTTAAACCCAAAGAAATTCTAAAACCATCCCTAAAATAATTTTATAATAATTCCTTAAGAAAAATCATAGGTTCCCAAAATAAATTCATAACTATTAACCCTAATATTATCTAATAAAAATGAGATAAAGCTCCCAAAAAAAAGAAAGAAAAAAATATATATATACCTGACAAGAATGAGAGCCGAGAGAAGAAAGAAAAACAGAGAAAAGTGAGAGAGAGAGAGAGAGAGAGAGAGAGAGAGAGAGAGAGAGAGAGAGAGAGAGAGAAAAGAAAAGAAAAGAGGCAGCTGGTGTGGTGTTGACCAAGAGGGAGAGGGGAGAGAGGAAAACAGGAGAGAAAGAGTGGAGGGAACAAAAGAAATACTGTAAAAAAATTTTCCAGCAAACCCCCCTATTTATAGCAATACATGCATGGTATCTAGTGTGCATGCATAGGACACATGGCAATAGTCAGCCATGTGTCACTCACCTCCTAACCCACTTGTCATGCCCCCTCCATGTGGCTGCCCAATTCCCTTACACATGTCCTACAAGTCATTACCTCCTCTCGAAGTAAATAGTCCTTCAACTTTCTAAAACTTCCACGTTGACCTCAAATCTTAAAAATAACTAAAAATTCATCATAAACTTAAAATTTCCATTTCTATTTTAAAGCGTTAAACCTAAATAATTCTAAAACATGTCTGAAAGTTTTCCCTCTGAAAAACTCTTCCCTTAATTTTTCTAATAATTACTAAATGACCCCAATACTTACTATTCTTTATAAACTAACCCCAAAACTTTCGTTTGATCTTACCGTGACCTAAGCTAACTTTGATGTGCTTATTTGGGATGTTATACGAAAGGTTAGAGAGAGAGAGAGAGAGAGAGAGAGAGAGAGAGAGAGAGAGAGAAGGAAATTGGTGACTCTTTTTTGTGGCCCGTGACTGAGGGATTATTCCACCTTACTATTGTCTTTTACCGACGGCACCTCGACGCGGCTCGCTGGCTCTCGCCGCTGCTCGGCGCCACCTTGATTTCGGTGACATCTTCTTTCACCGGCGGAACAGACGCGCGGCGGTAGGTAAGTATATTTCAGTCCCTTTTTTGGTTTATTTCTTTTGTTTTTGCTAACGGGTATTTTGCAGCTTTCTTTTGGCATTTTCGATCGGTGAGACCAACCGTCGAGGAGGAGAAAAGAAATATTTTTGTAATAGAGTTAGGCTTATTATTTTTCCATTGTGTTTTTCTGATTATTAGTAATAGTAAATAATCGTTGTAATAGTAAATAGATCCAACAAGTGGTATCAGAGCCCAGAAATCTATTATTTTTCGATGATCTCGACAGCGTCAGCAACCTCGGAAAAATCCAGATCTGAGGGAACTATTGAGTTCCTCGAAAGCCGAGCGATGAAGTATTGCTTAACTCTTGATTATTATTTTATGTTTCTGTTTCGGCTTGCCGCCGTTTGTGGGTTGATTGCTATCTTTGTTCTACTTCTGAACCGCGTTACAATTTAGATTTCTGTTTACTGTTTTTGTTTGGTTTGTGTTATACCAGCTTCTGTTGTTCTTCTGTTTTTCCGGCGATATATTGTTATATTTGTTGCTGCTGTTTTTCTGGTGGTATATATATTTATCTACTGCTAATTGTTGGTTCTTCTGGATTTCATCCTATTGCAATTCTGTTTTTCTTGTTTTTCTTAAGAAAAATATATATACAAAACCCAAGCTTGGCTTGAGTCCATGAGACTTCAAGTAGTTGTGCCTTGGCGCGTTTTTCTAATTTCAAATATTTTTTGTTGTTATTCTGTTTTGCAACATTCTCTTTGTTTGTCTTTTTCTGTCTTGTGGGTTGACTGTTTCTACCTTTATTTCTGGTTTCGGTTATATATATTGCTGCTGTATTTGTGTTTATTGGGATTCATGCCCCACACCTATTTGCGTCGTTTTTCATTAAAAAAAATAAAGAAAACAAATCTGGGCATTTTATTGTTAAAATCAAAACCTTTTTTTTTTCAAATCTTTCATTTTTCTAGCCATTAAATTACTCCTATTTACCATTAAAACATGTCAGTTCCAAAAATTGAAACTGACAAGTTTGATAGCAAATCTGATTTTGTAATGTGGCGGAGGAAAATGAAAGCAGTTTTGGTACAAAATAAAATTGCACCTGCTATTTGTAGCCCCGAAGAGTATCCGTAATGTTGGAGGGGCGAAATTATTACTAAAAATCTTGGTGATGCGCACAGTTGCCTCACCTTGCATTTAACCGACAATGTTTTATGAGAAATTGACGAACAAGACAATACTTTTAAAATCTGGACTAAACTAGAAAAATTATATTTGGAAAAATCGCTTTCAAATAAAATTTATTGAAAAGAACAGTTTTGTGGTTTTAAAATGAGCAGGTCAAAAGGGCTTTCAGAAAATATAGATGATTTAAATAAAATCGTTTTGGAACTTCAAAACGTTGGAGAAAAAATCTTTGATGAAAATATTGCTGTTATTTTATTAAATGCCTTACATAATTCTTACAACGATGTAAGATCTGCCATTAAATATGGTAGAGATGATTTATCCCTTTCCGATGTTAAAAACACTTTGAAATCAAAAGAGTTGGATTTACAAAAAGAAAATAAATCAAACGGAGAAAACCTTTACGTGCGAGAGAGAGTTGACTGGAGGGAACCTCTTAGTCACAGGTCTAAAAGTAAAAGGAGGTCCAACACTCGAGAAAAGAACAAAGTAAAATGTTTTTATTATGGCAAGGAGGGTCATATGAAAAACAAGTATTTTAAAAGGATTAAAGATAAAAAAAACAACGTAAACATGGTAAAGGGAGTAATAAAAGTGACAAAACCCATGATTTTGATTCAGATGGTAATTCTATGTTTTCAGAGGCTTTGTATGTTTCCCTTTTCCCATCTTGTTCTAAAGTTGTTGGTCATTGGGTTCTTGATTCTAGTTGTACATTTTACATGACACCCAACAAACAATGATTTCTAGATTTTAAACCCTTAAATCAAGGAAAGGTTTGCATGAGAAATAATCAAGTTTGTGATGTTAAATGCATTGGAAATATTTTCATTAAAATGCATGACGGTGTGACTAGAAAACTCACTGAGGTGAGATACGTACCTGAATTATTTGGATTCCCTTGGTCTTTCTTTTAAATCTAAAAGTGGTATTTTACGAATTTGCAAAGGAAACCTAGTCGTGCCAAAAGGTTTTAAAAGAGAAAGTTTATACATTCTTATTGGAAAAACAGTTTGTAATTCAACTGCTTTGATTTCAAAAATTATTCCCGAGAAAACTATGTTGTGACATTGGCGGATTGGCCACATTAGTGAGAAGGGACAGTATTACTTGCAAAAACAAAATCTTTTGTGTGGTGACAAAATTGATTCCTTGGATTTTTGCGACCATTGTGTTTTGGAAAAACAAAACAAAATAAGTTTTTCAACTAGCACACACAAGTCTTCTGCTATACTTGATTATGTGCATTGTGATCTATGGGGACCTGAAAAGGTTCCAACTTATGGTGTTAATGTTTATTTCTTGTCTATTGTTGATGATTTTTCGAGGCATGTTTGGGTTTTTCTTTTAAAAACAAAAGATCAAACTTTTGAAAAGTTTTATGAGTGAAAATGCATTGCCGAAAATCAATCTAGAAATAAACTAAAAACAATCAGGACTGATAACGGTCTTGAGTTTTGTAAGCATAAGTTTTCTGATTTGTGTGCATCACATAGCATCCTACATCACAGGACGGTTAGGTATAATCCCGAGCAGAACAGAATAGCTAAGAGGATGAACCGTACCACAATGGATAAGGTTAGATGTGTTATGGTGTCTTCAGGTGTCCCAAAACCTTTTTGGGGTGAAGCTACGACTGTCTACCTCATTAATAGATCCCCTTCTACAGCCATAAACTTTAGGACTACTATAGAACTTTGGTGTGGTAAACCCCCTAACCTGTCCAACTTTAAAGTTTTTGGGTGTGCGACTTTTGCACATCAGGAGGGTAAGCTAGACCCTAGGTCTAGAAAGAGAGTGTTCATAGGATATCCTAGTGGATGAAGGGTTATAAAGTGTGGCTAAAGGGTGAACCGGGAGTAAGGATAGTTATCAATAGGGATGTCATCTTCAAAGGGTTAGATATGTCATGTCTTAAGGATAAACCTATCTCCGATAGTCAACCTAGTGTTCCCACATTTGCTAGTATTCCTATGGAGGTGGAGGTCACTTCTTAACCCCCTCTAGAGCCTTCTCAGGAGCCTGAAACCAACGAGGAGTTAGTTACACCATCCAGTAGCATACCTGATCCTCCTAGTGTTCCTGAAACCCTTGACCCTGTGTGAGAATGTTCTGATAAGGAGGAAGAGCATCTTGAGGCTCAAGCTCAAGCCCTTAGGGATTACCAACTTGTGAGAGATAGGGTTAGAAGAGTGCCTAAGGAACACTCTAGATATGGTTATTCTTACATAGTTTCATATGCATTTGCTGTTGCATCTTATGTGGAAGAAAATGAACCATTGTGTTTTTATGAGGTTTTGAAAAGCCCTAATCGTTCTTTATGGTCAAGTGCTATGGAAGAGGAAATTTCTTCTTTAAACAAAAATAAAACTTGGAATCTTGTTTCAAAACCCTAAAAAAAAAATTATTTGATTGCAAATGGATTCTTAAAATTAAAGAGCCTGAGTCTGCTAATGAATCTCCAAGGTTCAAGGCTAGGTTGGTTGCAAAAAGTTTTTCACAAGTTGAGGGCATTGATTTTAATGAAAATTTTCCTCCTGTTGTTAAATACAAAAAACTATTAGGATTATTCTTCCTCTTGTTGCCTTTTATGATCTCAATCTTGGACAACTTGATGTTAAAACCGCTTTCTTACATGGTGATCTCGATGAGACTATATATATGCGTCAACCACCAGGTTTTGAGGTTAAAGGTAAAGAACACATGGGCGTGTCTTTTGAAAAAGTCCTTATACGAACTTAAACAATCGCCCAGGCAATGGTACAAGAGGTGTGATTCTTTTATGTTGAAAGTTGGTTTCTCTAAAAGCAACTATGATAGTTGTCTTTATTTCTCTGGTAATAATGTTGATAGTGTTATTTATTTATCACTTTATGTAGATGATATGTTAATTGCTTGCAAACGTAAAGCTAAGATTGATGATCTAAAATCCTTGCTAAAATCTGAATTCGACATAAAGGATTTAGGGTTTGCATCCAGGATTCTTGGGATGAGTATTATTAGAGATAGGTATGATCGTTAACGTTTCCTATCTCAGAAGCCCTTTCTTCAGAAAATTATTTCTAAATTTTCAATGCATCTGTGTAAGCCCGTTATAACCCCACTTGCGAGCCATTTCAAACTTTCAGACAAAACTTGTCCTAAAACCGAGAGTGTGAAAAGAGATATGGAAAATATCCCCTACAGAATAGCTATGGCTCGGTTATTTACTCGATGAGATCCACCCAACCAGACATTGCTTTTTCTATAAGCCTTTCAGCAGATTCATGTCTAACTCGGGGAGGGATCACTAGGTTGTCCTCAAATGGTTGCTGCGTTACCATAACGCAACTTTAGATAGGGGCTTACACTATAATAATTGGTCTGATGTCTTTGAACTAATTGGTTATGTTGATTCCAATTTTGCAGTTGATAAGGATGGTAAAAAATCTACTTCATTCTATTTCTTTACCCTAGCAGGTAATTGCGTCTCGTGGAAATCTCAACGACAGCCAGTAGTTGCCTTATCAACTACCGAGGCTGAGTACATCTCGGCTACGAAAGCTATCAAAGAAGCCATTTGGCTTCAAGGGTTATTGAATGAATTACACATTTTACATTCAAAAGCTATTATTTATACTGACAGCCAGGGTTGTTTACATTTATGCAAAAATCCGGTCTATCATGAACGGACAAAGCATATAGATGTCAAATATCATTTTATTAGGGAAAAAGCCTCTAGTGGTTTAGTTGACATAGATAAAATTAGTACGGATAATAATCCCGCAGATTTTGGTACAAAAATTGTGAGCTATGAAAAGTTTATATTTTGCAGGGATTTCCTTTACTTGAACGCAGTCTGACTCTCATGGAGTCATTTTGACGGTTGGAAAAATATTGTTCGAGGTGGAGATTATAGGTTCTTGGGCCTACTTCTTCCCAATATTTTTCATTTTTCCAACACATTATTCCTTTTCTCCCTATGATGATCCAATGGGCCACAACAGAAAGATAAGGTTGTTTAAATTTGTCAGAGATGCTGGGCCGGGCCAACCCGGGCTGGCCATTTTGACTTGACCTATTTTAATCTCTCCTATCCTCGATTCTCACATAGCCGACTCTTGGTTTGTTTATTTTCTTTTCTTCTTCCTCTGTTGCCTCGACTGTATCTCTGTCTCTTCTTCTTCCTTTCTTCGCCGCAGCTTGTCGTGACCATTGCTCTTCTCCGTCTCTTCGATTTCTGTGTCGCTGTCTCGGTCATTTCGATCGCCAGCTTCTTACGATGCTCGATTGCTGTTCTGATATTTTTTAGGGAGAAAGCCGACAGGTTAGAGAGAGAGAGAGAGAGGGAAACCGGTGACTCTTTTTTTGTGGCCCGTGACTGAGGATTATTCCGACCTTACCGTTGTCTTTCATCGACGGCACCTTGACTCGGCTCGCTGCCTCTCACCACCACTCGGGCCCGCCTCGGTTTCGATGACATCTTCTTCCGCCGGCGGAATAGACCCGCGGCCGTAGGTAAGTCTATTTCAGTCCCTTTTTTGGTTTATTTCCTTTGTTTTGCTAACGCATACTTTGCAGCTTTCTTTTGGCATTTCCGATTGGTGAGACCGACAGTTGAGGAGGAAAAAAGAGATATTTTTGTAATAGAGTTAAGCTTATTATTTTTCCGTTGTGTTATTCTGATTATTTGTAATAGTAAATAGTCATTGTAATAGTAAACAGATCAAACAACAACGATGAATCACATTGACTCATACGAAAATCTTGGCAAATTCAGAACGTTTTGTAAGCGATGATACCCTGCTCAAGGGGTTTGTTTCAAGCCCTAGAGAGCCCTATGAAGCTTGGAAACATAGCTAGGATTTGGAGAATCAATAAAGAACGGTGGTTGACATATGTAAAATCTTCTTGAAGTATACCATCGAGGAAGGAGCCGAGGACATCAAGTTTTTTAAGGAGCCAATTGTGGGAAACCACAAGATCAAGGATGAGATGGGTGGTAGCAGGTTTAACAAGTGGGCTAAAAGTCTAGGTAAAATCAAGTCTTTTCTATTGATTATAGCCCTTTGTAATGAGACGAGATTTGTGCCTTTCAATGGTGTCATTGGCATTGCATTTTACTTTGAAGACCCAGCAACGACCAACAATATTCATGTATATGGAGGCCGAAACAAGTGACCATGTATTATTTTTTTGAGTAACATTGTACTCATCAGCCATAGCTTTATACAAATGAGAAAATTTAGAGGTTCAGTATAGGATGTTGGTTCATGGAAGAGAGAATTGGTAAGTTCTAAAGATAATGCAAAGGGGAAAAATGATATGAACCATAAGTAATAGCATTAATGCTACAAAATTTCTTAGAAGGGAGAGAGGAGTTAGGAGTGGAATTTGGTGAAACCGAGGGTGTATCTGTCGTAGAGGAATTAGGAGAGGTTTGTGATGAAGCGAAATTTGGGGAAGTGGAAGTAGTGGCTATCGTATTAGGGGGGGTGTTGAGGAGAGAAAGCAATGTGTGAGGGCTGAGAGTCTTGTGAAGAAAATTCGGTAAGATTGTATGGTGTAAGGAGGAGACAGCCAAGATTTGGAGGAGTTGATGAAATGGGGGCCAAAATTGGAGGGGATGAAGTTAGTTGAGGTGATGAGGAATTGTGTGAGCGGAGATATGTGCAGTAGATTCTATAGGATTTTGTAGAGCGAGGAAAGGATTGCCGATATTATGGGAAGATGGGGGATTGATAGATAAAATTGGGAGGGGGAGGAATGAATTTGGTTGAGAAAATGAGGGAGGTGATGAGGGTTTGTGTAAGGAAAGGAGTTTTGTGGAGTAGTAAAATTTGTAGGATTTTGTGGAGTGAGTGAAGGATAGCCGAGATCATTGGGAGATAGGATTTGAGAGCCAACATTGGAGGGGATGAATTTGGTTGAGAAGGTTAGGGAGGTGATGGCCAAAAATTTGGGAGGTTAGAATCATGGAAAATTGTAGTGGATAATTTAAAGGAAAATTGAGAGAAATTAGTAGTTGTATGAGGGAAGTGATAAGGGGTTGTGTGAGGAAGGGGATTTTATGTAGTAAAATCTGTAGGATTTTATGCAGTGAGGGAAGGATAGCCGACATCGTTGGGAGATAGGGATTGAGAGCTTATGCGAATAAAATGGGATACTCCTCTTAATTACTACAATGCAAGACAAGTGTACCTAACAATGTAGATGTGAGTTCAGCCAATGTCGAATTTTTTAGGACGGATGAAGGTTCAAGTACTAATCGTGTTTCTAATATTTAGTCTAAGAAAAAGATGATGTTGTTCAGAAATAAAAACTTAAAACTGAAATAATTAAAGAAAGCAAATAACAAAAACAAATTTTAAAATAATTATAAAGACAAGAGTTGGATGGTGGAATACCCCTAATCCTTGTTACTAATACAATTGGAAACACTTCAATGAAAATAATATTGAATTAATTAAGTTAGGTCATCACTCAAATCGGGCAATCCATATTGAAAAACCTTAGAGGGGGGGTGAATAAGGTTTTTGGCTAATTTAAAAAATCTTTTGTTTGATTAGAAAGATAAACCTCCAATTTGTTTGTGAAAGATTTCTAAAACTCTTTTTAATAAGAATCCACACAAAGCATAATCTTATAGAGTTGGCAATTAAGAAATGAGCAAAGAATTAAAGAGCATGCACAGCAATTTATAGTGGTTCACTCTCTCCAAGAGCTACATCCACTACCTTGAGCCTCAACCCAAGGATTTCACAAATCCACTAACTTCAAAGTTGATTACACAACTACACAATGAGGTTCACCCTTCAAGGGTTTTACACTATAACCTCAAACACAACAACACAACTACACAATGAGGTTCACCCTTCAAGGGTTTTACACCAAAACCTCAATCACAACAATACAACTAGTTAATCAAAGGATCACCCAAAGGGTTTTCCACAAACCTTTGATCACAATAATAGAATAGAGAGAGTTAGGAACAATGTTACCAATTTAGCTTGAGAAGAGGAAGATTACAACTCAATGGTATACTTCTACAAGCACCTCTTTTCTTCTTCTTTGATGGATGATCAATAATGAAGCTCAAGAAGATTTTGTTTGGGATTTGAAAATGATTTGTAATAAAAATGTATTTTTGAAGCTCTTGAAATGTATTAAATGATCTCAATGAGTAATTCCCAAACTCCTTGAATTTATGGCTGATAATTGAGTGTATATATAGGGTTTTTTAAGCTTAAGACCGTTGCCTAAGAAATAGGCTGTCAAATTTCAGAAATGACCGTTGCTTCTGTGCAACGGTAATATTTTTTATATCGACGACTAAAAACGGACGATCGGTTTTAAAAACCGGACTGCCGAATTTCTGGACAGAAAGATTCGGACTTGGTTTTCTGAAAAACGGACTGCCGAATTGTAAAAACGGACGATCGGTTTTAAAAACCGGACTGCCGAATTTCTGGACAGAAAGATTCGGACTTGGTTTTCTGAAAAACGGACTGCCGAATTGTAAAAACGGACGTTCGGTTTTAGAAAACGGACTATCGGTTTTAAAAACGGACTATCGGTTTTAAAAAACGGACTATCGGTTTTAAAAACGGACTCCCCCTTTTAAAAAACGGACTCCCCCTTTTTAAAAAAACGGACTTCGAATTTTTCTGCTTTTTCCTCGACCAAGTTTTTTTTCTCGAACAAAACTTTCTTCCAAGTTTCAAAGGCATTCTTGACAATTTTTTAAAGAGGAGAAAAACTATTCAAAACATCTTAAAGTCAAGAATACTTGGATTTTATCAAAGGATTATATTTTAGAAAAACATGAGAAGAGCTTCATGTATGATCAATGAATCAAAGACTAAGACTAGAGAGTTTTACAAGATAATACCTAGTTCACAAATACAATGTCTTCAATGTCTTCAATTGATTTGATCTTGGTATGGCTTGATCTCTTCTTCTCTATTTTGCCCTCATCATCAAGATCTTTTGCTTGAGACTTTGAGACTTCATATGTTCTTCTTTTGTTCTCTATGAAGGGTTAGCTAACATACTCACACAAGCACATGTTAATCATAATCAAAACACAAGTAATAATGCCCTTAGGGCTAACAATCTCCCCCTTTTTGATTATGACAAACACATATGCAAGAAGAACAAAAGAGCAAAAGTAAAGTTTGGTGATGCATCAAAATATCAAAAAGGCAAAGCATAACAATACCAAGAAAAGGAGATAACTCCCCCTTGCATCAATAATCATTGTAAACAATTTATAGGCATCATCAATAATCATCATATTAACAAAATTTCTCCCCCCTTACATCTTGCACTATTTTCTCCCCCCTTTTGTCATAAATCAAAAAAATTGTAGGAGAAAAGTATCAAGGGATCATAGAAGAGATACTAGTAGGACTTTCAACATTAAAGTGTCATCATGAAGTCCATAACAAGAAGGGCCTATCAACAAAGAAAAAAGTGCAACAAACAGATCACTTAGCATGACAAAAGCAAATTAGGATTAGAAATAATACCAATTGAAAAACCTTAGAGTGATCCTTTGGATATATCACATTTTGAGGAAGAATTTGAGCTTCTTGATCATTTTCTTGTGTTGCTTCAATCTCTTCTTCCTCCATAAGCATGTTCTTCCATTGCTTGAGTGTACAAAGGTTGGTAGCTTAAAGAGTTATCTATGTCATCATCATCTTTCTTGTCAAAAAAAAGTTAGTTTCATCAAAATATCTATGAATAGACTCTCCAACACATAAGGTTCTTTTTGTTGAAAATTCTAAAAGCCCTTTTGTTTGAAGAATAACCAAGAAAAAATTCCCTCATCGGATTTTCGATCAAACTTCCCAAGATTGTCTTTGGTGTTTAAAATAAAGCATTTGCATCCAAAAACTTTAAAATAACCAATTGAGGGGGTTTTTATTAAAAATGAGTTCAAAGGGAGTTTTCTTTAAAGAAGGTCTCAAGATAACACGATTCAAATGTAGCATGCGGTGTTAACGGCCTCGGCCCAAAAAGTTTAGGAAGGGAATTTTCATAAAGCATTGACCTTGCCATTTCTTGTAAAGTTCTATTTTTTTCTTTTCCACAAATCCATTTTGTTGAGGAGTTTTGGCTACCGAAAAAAGTTTTGTAAAATACCAAAATCATCACAAATTTTTTGTAAAATCTTGGTTATTGAATTCTCTCCCATTATCACTTCGTATAGAAATCAATTTGCAAACAAGGGAGGTTTGGACTCTTTTGAATAATTTAATAAATTCATGAAATGCTTCATCCTTTCGGCTTGAAAACAAAGTCCAAGTAAAAAAAAAATTCATCCACAATAATAAAGACATACCTCTTACCACCAAGACTAGTGGTCCTCATTGGTCCAAATAAATCCATGTGAATGAGTTCTAAAGGTTTTGAAGTTGAAATCATTTACTATGGTTTAAAAGAGGTATTAATTTGTTTTCCAAATTGGCAAGCATCACAAAGTCTAGTTTTCTCAAAATGAAGTTTTGGTAAGCCCCTAACAAGTTCTTTTGAAGAGAGTTTGTTTAATAAATACATACTAACATGACCAAACCTTCTATGCCACAAAAATACATCATCATCATGAACCAAGAGACGCTATAAGTTTTGAGAAATGAGAACTTCAAGATAAAAGACATAGACATATGCTAACTCTTTTTGAAACAAAAATAGTTTTGTTCACAAGCTTGTTTATGATAGAAGAAGATTCACTTTCAAAAACAACTTTGTACCCATAATCACATAATTGACTAATACTAGATAAATTAAACTTCAAAACATCAATTTAAAAGAACTTCCTTAATTAAAGAAGATGAATCATATCTAAAGTTACCTATACCGATGATCCTTCCAAAAGTAAAAAACGAAGCACCTTCGGTTGTTCAATCAAGAGGGATGCATATCCGGTCATGTGTCATAGGCATCCGCTATCCGAGTAAAAGAACTTCCTTAATTAAAGAAGATGAATCATATCTAAAGTTACCTATACCGATGATCCTTCCAAAAGTAAAAAACGAAGCACCTTCGGTTGTTCAATCAAGAGGGATGCATATCCGGTCATGTGTCATAGGCATCCGCTATCCGAGTACCACTTAGATGACCTTGACTTGTGTTCCTACAACAAAAGAAGTAGAAGGGTCTTTTGGTACCCATATCTTTTTGGGTCCATGAATGTTAGTTGGATTTTCTTTTATTTTCCAAACGGTTTTCACTCCTCTTTCAATCTTTTTCTTTATAAAACACTTTGTGGCTTTATGACCACTCTTTTCACAATAAGTACAACAAAAGTGTGAAAGGGATGAGAAGGCTTTTACAAAACGTGTTTGTTTAGAAAAAATATTGGAATGATTATATCCAATACCATTTTTGTTAAAAAGTGATCTTTGAGAGCCAAGAAGTTTTTCAAAATTTTCTTTTCCCTTTGTGAATTTTTTCAACACATAGAGTGAGATCACTCACCTTTTTTCTTTAAGGCATCATAATCAATCAAACATTTTTTCAAGAAAGGAAATCTTTTCACAAAGATTTTTTGTTTTCTAAAATAAGTTTTTGAAGGTCATCATTTGAGCTCTCTTTTTCTTTCTTCAAGACTTCCAAGGATTCAAGAATGGCTTTATTTTCACAAATAAGTCTTGAATTTTCATCCAACAAAAATTGAGTTTTGCTTTTTAAATCTTTGTTTCGTTTGGTAACCTTTTTTGCACTCATCATACATTTCAATAAGCATAGTGCTAGGATCAATATCACAATCATCATCAAGAATACTAGAAGAGTTAGGAAGTGAAGATTGTACCTCATTTTCTAGTGCCATGAAGCATATGTTGGCATTTTCTTCTTCTTCATTTTCACTTGAGTCTTCATCCCATGCTCCAATTAGGCCTTTGCCTTTCTTCTTCTTCTTCAATGCCTCAAGCTTGACTTCTAAAGCTTCCTTTTCCTTTTTAAGGGCCTTGGGACAATCGGCTACAAGATGATTGGTGCTATTGCATTCAAAGCATCTAGCCTTGAAGAGTGATGAACTTTGTCCTCCTTTCTTGAATGGAGGATTCTTTCCTTTGTTGAAGTCTTCTTTGTAAAATCTTTTAAATTTCCTCATCACTAGGGCCATATCCTCAATCTCATCTTCATTGTTTGACGAGCATGTATGATCATCATCATTCACTTTGAGTGCTATGCCTTTTCTTCCTTTGTCTTCATCTTCCATTTCATCTAATCTTTTTATTTTCATCTCATAGGTGAGGAGAGATCCTATGAGTTCTTCAATAGGAAGTTGACTTAACTCTTTTGATTCCTCAATGGCAAGAGTTTTTGGTTGCCATGCTTTTGGGAGTGAATCAAGAATCTTTCTATTTACTTCTCCCCTTGTGTACTCTTTTCCATATGCCTTTAAGCCATTTGTGATATTGGTGAACCTTGTGAACATGTCACTAATGCTTTCATATTGTTTCATCATGAATAGCTCATAATCTCTCACCAACATAGCCAATTTAGACTCCTTCACTTGATTGGTGCCTTCGTGAGTTACTTCAAGTAACTTCCACATTTCATGAGCCGAGTCGCATCCGCTCACTCTATTGTATTCATTAGCATCCAAGGCACAACTCAATATGTTCATAGCTTGAAAGTTTAGAGTCATCTTCCTTGAGTCAAGCTCATCATAATCTTCGACCTTCTTGACAATTCCATCCTTTATAGGAACATAAGGTCCATTCTCTACAATGCTCCAAAGATTAAAGTTAATAGAGCAAATATATATTTTGATTCTAGATTTCCAAAAAGTATAATTTGAACCATCGAAAAGAGGAGGTCTATTTGTAGAAGAGCCTTCTACATATGGTAAACTAGAAACATTAGCCATAGTAAAATAATGATCTTTTGCTTCAAGGATGTTAGTCCCTTTTTAAAGAAGCCCCGCTCTGATACCAATTGAAAAACCTTAGAGGGGGGGGGGTGAATAAGGTTTTTGGCTAATTTAAAAAATCTTTTGTTTGATTAGAAAGATAAACCTCCAATTTGTTTGTGAAAGATTTCTAAAACTCTTTTTAATAAGAATCCACACAAAGCATAATCTTATAGAGTTGGCAATTAAGAAATGAGCAAAGAATTAAAGAGCATGCACAACAATTTATAGTGGTTCACTCTCTCCAAGAGCTACATCCACTACCTTGAGCCTCAACCCAAGGATTTCACAAATCCACTAACTTCAAAGTTGATTACACAACTACACAATGAGGTTCACCCTTCAAGGGTTTTACACTATAACCTCAAACACAACAACACAACTACACAATGAGGTTCACCCTTCAAGGGTTTTACACCAAAACCTCAATCACAACAATACAACTAGTTAATCAAAGGATCACCCAAAGGGTTTTCCACAAACCTTTGATCACAATAATAGAATAGAGAGAGTTAGGAACAATGTTACCAATTTAGCTTGAGAAGAGGAAGATTACAACTCAATGGTATACTTCTACAAGCACCTCTTTTCTTCTTCTTTGATGGATGATCAATAATGAAGCTCAAGAAGATTTTGTTTGGGATTTGAAAATGATTTGTAATAAAAATGTATTTTTGAAGCTCTTGAAATGTATTAAATGATCTCAATGAGTAATTCCCAAACTCCTTGAATTTATGGCTGATAATTGAGTGTATATATAGGGTTTTTTAAGCTTAAGACCGTTGCCTAAGAAATAGGTCGTCAAATTTCGAAATGACCGTTGCTTACGTGCAACGGTAATATTTTTTATACTCGATGACTAAAAACGGACGATCGGTTTTAAAAACCCGGATCGCCGAATTCTCGGACAGAAAGATTCGGACTTGGTTTTTCTGAAAAACGGATCGCCGAATTGTAAAAACGGACGATCGGTTTTAAAAACCGGATCGCCGAATTTCACGGGACGTAAAGATTCGGACTTGGTTTTCGAAAAACGGATCTGCCGAATTGTAAAAACGGACGTTCGGTTTTAGAAAACGGACTATCGGTTTTAAAAACGGACTATCGGTTTTAAAAAACGGACTATCGGTTTTAAAAACGGACTCCCCCTTTTAAAAAACGGACTCCCCCTTTTAAAAAAACGGACTTCGAATTTTTTCTGCTTTTTCCTCACCAAGTTTTTTTTTCGAACAAAACTTTCTTCCAAGTTTCAAAGGCATTCTTGACAATTTTTAAAGAGGAGGAAAACTATTCAAAACATCTTAAAGTCAAGAATACTTGGATTTTATCAAAGGATTATATTTTAGAAAAACATGAGAAGAGCTTCATGTATGATCAATGAATCAAAGACTAAGACTAGAGAGTTTTACAAGATAATACCTAGTTCACAAATACAATGTCTTCAATGTCTTCAATTGATTTGATCTTGGTATGGCTTGATCTCTTCTTCTCTATTTTGCCCTCATCATCAAGATCTTTTGCTTGAGACTTTGAGACTTCATATGTTCTTCTTTTGTTCTCTATGAAGGGTTAGCTAACATACTCACACAAGCACATGTTAATCATAATCAAAACACAAGTAATAATGCCCTTAGGGCTAACACATATCTCTGGGCAAAAGCCACCCTACTCACTAATACTTAGAGGAAAATCTCTTTTATCTCTAACAAATTATGAGTACAATAAAATTAGGTGATTTGAAAGACTTATAAAAGTACAAAATTGTATCTCTAGTCAATCGCCTAATTAATTCCCAATTGGTTGCCCTAGATTTTTCTTCCATTTTCAATTCCAAACAACCTTACGAATAATCTAATCTCGTGATAATTAAATTACAGACAAATACAATTGGAGAACAACTTAAATCAAACAAAATGTCGAATTCAAGAAATCAAATCGAGAATTTCATAATCAAGAATTAGGGTTCAACCCTAATTCAAACGATAAAACTAATCACTTTTCATTATAAATAAAACTACAAATTAACATAAAATTCAATAACAAGAAAAGGAAAAGAAAGCTTAAGATTGAAATCGAAGCCGAAATTAAAATCCCGAACGTCTTCCTAGCTCGTCTTTTGAGTCGCCAAGTTAAGGATCTAAATCTTGAAATTCTGTCTTCAATTCTTGAATCCAAGACTAAATTGCAGAAATCTTGAAACTTTACTAACTAATTAAACGTATAAAAGCTAGAATTTAAAAAGTGTTTAATCTAATCTAACCTAATTAATCTAATTCTAACCTATCTAATCTATCTAAGAATTTCTAAGTATCTGATTCTATCTAAGCATGTCTAAACATCTCTAAGAATCTCTAAGCATATCTACAATAGCTGCAAAAAGACCCCTTATTAGAGGTGAAAAATTCAAGAAAAAAACAAGTTGAAATTGAAACAAAATACAAGAAAACCGAGTTTGTTTTGGACTCAACCGCCTCTTGCCAGCATAACCTACTGCCGACGGTAGGGCGAGGCCTACCGTCCGCGGTAGGTCTCTGTTGCCAATGCCCCTTTATGCCATAGAACCTACCTGTGGCGGTGGGTTAGCCTACCTCGCGCGGTAAGTTGGATGATTTGTTACCGACGGTTCTGTTTTCGTCGTTTTTGCTCCGTTTTCGTTTCCTTTCATCATTTTCACTTCTGGAGGACACCTAAGACGAGAATAAGAGATATTAAGCTAAAATATATACTTTTACATATTAAAAATACCGAAAATGATGAAATTAACATATAGAAAATATATAAAAATATGCACTTATAAAGAGCCAAGATTGGAGGGGATGAATTTGGTTGAGAAGGTGAGGGAGGTGATGGCCGAAATCTAGGAGGTTAGAATCATTTAAAATCGTAGTGGGTAATTTAAAGGAAAATTGAGAGAAATTAGTGGTGGAAGAAGTGGGAGCCTACACTTGAAAAGGAAAATTAGATTCATCAAATGAAACATGTCTTGGGATGTAAATACGTCCAAATGATAATTACATACAATTATACCCTTTGTGAGATTTGTCATATCGAAGAAAAATACATTTGGTAGATTTAGCCTATAATTTATGGGAATTGTAGGTGTTAATAAAGGAAAATATGTGCACCCAAAAACTTTAAGAAATATATTGTCTGGAGTTTTGCCCGTAATTTTTTATATGGAGATTCATAGTTAAGTTATTCCTTTGGTAGGCAATTAATGAGAAAAATAGCAATAGAAAAAGCATCCACCTAAAATTTAGATGGTAAGGAAGCTTGCGAAAGAAGACATAGGCCCATGCCAATAATATGACAATGTTTACGTTTGACAATGCAGTTTTTTTTAGTTGTACGCAAACATGAAAGCTAATGCACAATACCATTGGCGGTTAAAAAATTAGCAAACATTTTATTCACAAATTCACCGCCACCATCGGGTTATT
This sequence comes from Catharanthus roseus, assembly GCA_028651295.1. Lineage (NCBI taxonomy): Eukaryota > Viridiplantae > Streptophyta > Magnoliopsida > Gentianales > Apocynaceae > Catharanthus > Catharanthus roseus. Next base: position 3,083,996 of record JAPQWS010000050.1, on the reverse strand, counting down.
TTTTTTCTATTTCGAGGTAATGAAGATTTTCTATCATTCTTGTAAAATTAATAAAAATAGAAATAGTGTTGGATTTCTTGACAAGAGGATATAATCACACATATTTGGTATATGATTGTCAACATAGAGAGAATCAGTAACCATCATCAGAAGTATTAGGCAATGGACCCCGTAAATCAAGATGAAATTTGGAATTAGAAATTCGATCTGGAAAAGGTAGTTTGGAAGATTTACCCATAGGACAAATATGACAAAATTGCTTTGAATGAAATTTATTACTAATTGGTAATTTGTGTTTTTATTTAAAAAATTAACAATGGTACGGGACGGATGTCTTGAGTGAGCATGCACACATGATGTGTGGTTCATTCAGGAAAATAGTATGTACACATAAAACACTATTTAAATAAAGAGGATGAGAGTGTGTAGAGATAGAACCTGCACCAACATGAGTGATGGGAAGTTGGGAGTCATTCCCAATAGTAATAGTATCGTTACAAGCATATGGTTGTGTGTGGGAAGGGAGGCTGTGGAAGGCGTCATGTGATATGTTGCTCCAAAATCAAGACACCATTTTGGATTGAGTAGATCAAGTAGTTGAGAGGTTGGAAGTTTAGGTGTCTATTCGGCATTGTATGCGAGATTTGCCTTTCCTTTCTTGCACACCCTAGCTGTGTGCCATGTTTGTTGCAAATTTGGCAAGCAATAGACGTGTTGATGGAAGCAGGAACCATAGGAGACTGAGACAAGAATGTAGGTGTGGGAAGAATAGGTGGCCTATTATCAACAGGTTGTCTTCATTGTGAATTTTCTTGCCACGATTGACCACCTCTTTCTCTGTAGCGTCCCTTGCCACGACCTCTTTCACAGAAATTGGGGGATCCCCTAGAGTTGTGATTGGTGATGGTAGGGGTATGGTTAGCTACAATAGCCGCATCGATGGAAAGAGTGAGGGAGGACATTCATTTGAGAAGATGCTCTTCTAGAATAGCTAGATCATATAATTCATCAAATGAAGTAATTTGGTGAATATGTAACGAATTCTTCATAAGTTGTCCAAGACCATCGGTGACAAACTTAATAAGATCAAAGTCGGAGATAAGGGAATCGGTGGTAGCAAGAGAATCAGCAAAAGTTTTGGCATGGAGAAGATAGTCAGCTATTGGCTTATCTGACTCTTTTTTGAGAAAATGAAGCTCATCACAAGTAGTTCTGATATGCGTTTTAGAGATAGGGGATAGACGTTTCTCTAATAGTTTCCATGCTTCAAGAGATGTTGAACAAGAAAGAATGAAAGCTTGAATGGGGGTAGAAATCGTGGCTTTAATCCAACTACGCACTAATTTGTCAATTTTTTACATAAATCAAAAGCTAGATTTTCTTTGGCATCAGGGAGTTTGGTTTTTGGTTGAGATTGAAAAGTGGATATCCACGCTTCAAGATCATGAATGTCAGGAATGTCCTCCAATTGTGACTTCCAACACAAATATGTGTTGCGTTCCATAGGTGAAGAGAAAATATTAGAAATCTGAAGAGAGTTTGAGGAAGAGAAAGTCATGGTGGACTTTATACTAGGCTCTAGTAATATGAAGGAGAAGACAGGAATTGAAGAAATTGTTCTTGATTATCATCACTGGAATATACAAGTACATATATATACAGAAGGTCGCCGCAAATACTAATGGTAAGAAGACCAACAGCTAATAATGGAGTAAATGCACATTCTATACATTTGGCTATTAATGACAAAATATTCATTAAGAGTAATTTGCTCTTCATCATATCTCCTTGATTGATTCTTGGGGTATCATCTCCTTTAGCTTTCTGTTATCACTATTCTCAGTATTAAAATAACACTAGATTCAAAATTATTCAAATAGTCAATCTGATAACGTGGATATGCTAACAGCTAAGAGGAAAAGAACAACTTCAATCATCTAATCCCCAGAGATTACACCAAAGCGTTCTGCTATGGAATTTTTCATTTGAAAATTCTGAACCCCACCTCTCCAACTTTAAGGAAACATGCATAAATACACTATCTTATGAATTAGCTCCTATTTTCCAATGATTATGTATATAAATGTACGTTAATTTGAGAACATGAATTCAGAGATACAAAAAAACCCTACATTACTGATACAAAGGAACACCATCTGGAGACGGTTAAAAATGACGTGCATCCCAAAGAGATGGAAGAAATGAAAGATTAAAGCAACCATCGATTCTTTACGCTACTTGATAATCATAGTTCCTCTCTAGAAGTATGGATTTTACAGCTTTATGTTATCAAAAATTGACTTGCCACAGAGAAGCCCAAGTGAATCTAAGTGAAAAAGCAAAGGTCCTAGTTAATCTTCCTTGTCTGGCATACACATTATGACCAAGCTCCAGTACAGACTGCAGAAGGAAAGATACATACGAAAGCTAATAAGAAAATTAGAGGAAGCCAATTTGTCAATGAAACTACATTAAGGACAAAACTAAAAGATGAAAATTCAATTTGGAAAAGATGGAAAATGTCGAGTGAATTTTCTATGTTATTGACGCAAGCACCTAATACTCATGAATATTAACACATCTCATAATTTCAGCAATACGCTTCCAATTAAACTTTATTCAGAGAGAGTTTACCTTACAGAACATGCTTACTGATCAACTTTTAAGAGGATTATTAGCAAATGAAACATGAATTTAAGTCGGTAAATATTATATGGCCAACTAAAGGGACTCTGTTATGGTCCCTCTAATACTCATGAATGTTATCACAACTAGTCATAATTTTAGCTAGAGGCTTCCAATTAGACTTTGTTCAGAAAGAGTTTATCTTACCCAACATGCTCACCCGAGTTATGTTTTAGACTACTAACCCCTGGTATTTAGTTTTGTCTCTTCTACTATAAAAAGGATGACACAATGCACTAATAGGAAGAAGACAAGCAGAGGACGAAAACAAAACAAAATTTGATGAAAAGATCTTCGAGTTTAGAACTTCAATATGAAAGCCATTTTTAAAATAGGAGAGAAGAACTTGAAGGAAGTGAGCTTTAAGTGCCAAAAGCATTTTATTAATCATAATTTTTCCTATGTAGCAGGTTAACTTACGCAGAGAAAACATGTTGTTACATGAGTTTAAGATGGTCATAAGATGTTTTAAAGGTTAAACATATCAGGATATTCTAATAGAGAAGGAAAACAAGTACCCCTTCCTGCAGATTCCTTTTCAATTTTTCATAAAAGTAGGCATTGAAGAAATGGTAACATCTTTCCCACTCTGTTGGCATGCATTAGGCTCCTCAGATACTTGATAACAACAAGATAAAAACAAATAAATGAATAAGTAGTGGATTTAGAGATAATGACAATAACTTGTTCCTATTTCATACTTGGACCTAAGATAATTCTTACAGTAGCCCAAATAGAAAAAGCAGTGCAGATTTTTCTCCAGCATGGGACAAAGGGAAGTTGGTAAAATTTGCAACAGAAGATGACATTGTAATTTCATAAAACCATCACATAAAGCTATTTTCTTACCGAATATAAAAGTTCATGATAGTTGATGACAAGTATGCCTCTGGAACAAGACATTGCATATCTGTATAACAAATTTTAGTGGCCTGAGGATCATCACTGCTTTTGGATATGAGGAAAAAAAACTTATTAGAAAGAATAATCACACACCATACTTTAAAAAGGGGCTTTTCTCAATATATACTACTAAAATTTCAGACAAAAAATTCTTCAAGCTTTACTCGGAGGGAAAGTATATCCTAGTGCCTTTAACCATAGTGAAAGCATCAGAAACTTGAATTAACAATTGCAAAAAGAACACAGCATAAACTAACACAAATGCAGAAAAACTGAAACATCATTCAATGGCCAAAGTTACTGGTTCTGAGCTTACATATTCTTCGGATGGGCACATATTCTTCGGATGGGTACCTTAGAGACGTTTAAACAAGTCAGGGATCATATCAAGCTTGTTCAAAAGAGAACTGATTTCAAAATGCACTGCAGCCACTTTAGCTTTAGTAGCTGGAGCCTTCATAGGATCAGCAGGAGGATCATTAGCAAAAAAGTTTTAGCATTTGAATCCTCAGTTGCTTTTGGATCAGCATTCTGACCATGTGGCTTCAAATCCCCTGCACTTCCCATAACGAGGTTCCCCTCCTGAACGGGACAATCGACTTGCCTAGTTTCAACCCCACTACGTGTAAGAAAAGATGTGATGAGACAAGGAAAATAGAGAGCATCAGTTTCAGCAGTCAGATTAGCATGCTCTTTAATGGCGTCAAACATGACTCTGTCCAGATTGAACTTTTGTCCAGTACCGATTACATAGAGCAGCTGTGCCCTTTTCTTCAGCAACAAATTCATTTTGCTCATTGGCATCTAATTGCGGAAAGATACTAGGTAAAGCATTGATTATTTTGCAGTAAGACATGACTAAGTGAGATTTATGGTTGGCCAGGTAGTCAATGCTCCTCCAGTGAGTTCCTCAACAATTTTGTCAAGATCATGCAATCTGGTCAGCCGATTTCCTTCTATTTCTCAATAATAATGACTTTGGAGAAAATTTAATTGTTTTGTCCCTAACAATGACACTGTAGAATTCAATTTCCTTATAGCCAATCTGGGAGGGCAAGCTAGCATAAAAATCGATCACCAAGTTTTTCATATAGAATTTAGGATAAAATCCAGTTTCCCATATCATTAGTTTTAAAAAAATCTCTAGTAGACCATGCTGAGTGAAACTAGTCTCATCAATCCTCTTCTCACTGTAAGGCATCATGGTTTTGAAAGTGAACCGCCTCAACCTTTTCATATCATCAAAGTGTTTTCCAGTGATGATAGTTGCTTGACTACCAATGGTTTCATGAACATCTGCTGTTTCAAAACTATGAATGTAGACATTAAATAACCTCCCAAGTTGTCGAACTCACCGAAAAGAAAAGCTAAAATACTAACGGTCTCTTTGAGGTCGAATTAAATGAAATGTTGAAGATGGTTTAAACCTAAAAACAAGGAATAAAAATAAGAATTAACTCTAAAGACAAAGACTTAGTTTAAGAAATGAAAAATATGAGAAGAAAGCTTGAATGGTGGAATCCCCTAGACTTCGTCAACTACTTCAATTGGAAAAAGAATAAAACAGATGTTTAAAGAAAAATGTTGGATCGTCACACTTAACTCGGGTAACCCTATCTCTAGGCAAAAACAACTTATTTACTAACCGATGTTTGTAAAATGGATATTTTTAACTCTACAGTGCAAGGAAAATCGACCTAATATCATAGAAGTGAGTTCAACATGAGTGTCGATTCTCTCAAGAATAGACAAGGTTCAATTACTCTATCGCAATTTCAATGATTAGTCTTGAAATGGTTGTTGAGAAGATAGTGAACTAACAAGATGCTAACACAACTACAATCGCCAACAACCAACTAGCAAATAGTGGAAGAAATATATAAACGGAAATTTGGACTTCGAGATCCCCTAATTTTGTTACTACTCCACTTAACTTAAATTAATGAAAATTGTTGTTGTATTGGCGAATTGGGTCATCACACTCGTAATTGGGCAGTCCCTATCTCTAGCAAAAGCCACTCTATTCACTATAACTCTTAGACAACAATCTCTTCTCCCGCTAACAAGTTATGAATACAATAAATACAGGTGATAAAGGACCTAAAAGTGCATTATTCCATCTCTAGTTGAATGCCCCAATTAAATCCCCAAATCAATTACCCTTGAGTATTCTTCCTTTTTCGATTTCAAACACTCTTGCAATTAATTCAAGCTCATGACACTTAAAATTGCAGAGAATTAAACAATTGAAGAACAATTCAATCAATGGCAACATTCAATTTAAGAACATCCAACCAGTTCCAAAATACCAAAATTGGGGTTCAACCTTTAATCTAAAAAATTAAACTACTCACAATTCATAGCGTAAAACTAAAATTAAACTAATTTAAGACTACAAGAGAAGGAAAAGAAAGGCTTATGAGTGAAATTGAAGGTTGAATTTTGATCCCTAACTGCACCTGAGCTCGTCTCTTGAGTTGCTCCACTAAAGCCTGAATTTGCCTTTTCAATCCCAGAAACCTCTAGGAAACCTTCAATTCTCGTTCTCTAATCTAAATCCTAACTAATTGAGGTGAGAAGTGGGGGAAATTTGTCACAGAATATCACCCAAATTCTCCTTCTAAACCCCTAATGGCGTAAATCTAAAAACTGGAAGAGAATGAATGTTCAATTCCCCCAAAAACTGCTAAAATTTACCTAAGTATTGCTGAAATCGAGAACTACCGTCGACGGTAGGTTGGGAATTATTGTCGGCGTAGATATATGTTCTCTCTTGCCATTGTGTGTCTTGAACCTACCGTTGGCCGTAGGGGAGGCCTACCATCGGTGGTAGCTTTCTACTTGGAATTCCTTTGTTGCCAATGTGCCTACCATTGGAAGTAGAATGGCCTACCGTCGGCGGTAGGCTCTCTTGTGGTCACCATTTGGCATCATTTTCTGTCGTTTTCGCCCTGTTCTTAGCCGTTTTCGTCGTTTTTTCTTTGTACCTCCTTTGGCAAACACCTAAGATAAGAATGGAAGATATTAGACTTAAATGTATACTTTATACCTTAAAATCATTATTAAAAAAAAACAATGACATTAACATATAAAATACTAAACAAAATAACGACTATCAAATACCCCCACATTTATCTGTTTCTTGCCCTCAAGAAACAGAACTAAACGGATGGAATGAAAAGGGTTTGAAGATCTTTGTTCAGCTTAAAGAGGTCACGGAAAATGGAAAACCAGCCTTAAACATTTAAATATATAGGAAGACCAAAGATATAAATAGAAGCAATACCAAAGCAAAACAAAACAAAACCAAATAATGGAAAAACAAAACTAAAATAATGCTACTTCAATAGAATACTTAACCACTAAACCATTAAGATAAAATGAAAAAACAAGCACAAGATACACTCAGTCCACCACACTTACAAATAAACATTACGAGCCAATGGTGTGTGTGTATGTGTTCTGTTCGTGCCATTTTCATAGAAATTGAGGAACGCTAAATAGTGAAGAAAGTGAGATCCTTCAAAAGACAATGCACAACAAGACCATATTTTTCAAGTTCTTATTCATTCCAAGTCTTATTCTAAGTCGTTCCCCGATTAGGTAGGACTTTTCGGCTTCTAAGATCGGGCTTGGGACATAAAAGGTACCAAACAAAGGTAAATGGAGATAAGAACAAACAAGACAGAGCCAATGCAACAGAACGGAAAAATGGTAGAATTAGAGAATAACATTCTAGCCGCATTTTGCTCTTATCACTCACCCTTGACTATCTTACTCTGTTTCTTTCTTTCGCACACCTCACCTAACACATTTACAATTCTAGACCTTAACAAGAGAGAAAACTAGTGTCTTTATTTTCTCGACACATTATATACAAGAATGTAAGTACTACTTTTTTTCTTTTTCTTTTTTCTGTTTTTCTGTTTTTTTCTATTTTTTCAAGACAATTCAAATCAATTTTTCTCTCTTTTTTTTCGTAATCCATTTGTACCAACTATGAAATGCCCAAACTCCCCCCTCTTTACGTCAATTTTCTTTTCTTTACTCCTTCACCCCACACTTATATTTTACCCTTACTCAAGACAACAAAAACATTATTTTTATATTGGCTCCACGAAATGAGGCTTAGTATAGTGTGAGCTTTAAAAGAGCAAAGAAGAGAAAGGAGTAAAAGCCTTTCAAAATGAAGGCACAAATAGGAGAGCTAGCAGTTAATTTCGTAAATGGATAGGCAAGACAAAAGCTCATTTGGTAAAATGAATACCTAAGACCATCATTTTCGGGCTCGACTCAAACTAAGACTTTTCACCTTAAAGAACAAGAAAACACAAGAATGCTAGCATGACTTCCAAAGGATTTTCATGAGGCCAATTTCCTAGAATTCCTCGATTTCTCTTATTAACGACAATCACAGGTGTATGAAAACCACCGAACATGTAAGAATATTATGTAAATGTCATTCTCAAAGTGATCAAGCACTATGCTCTTTCGTAGAACCTAACAGTATCGTGATTAAGCACTCTACCCAAAGTAGCAAAAAGGAAAATCATTTTGGGTTTCTCAATTAAAAAGATAAACAAAACTAAGAAAAAATTTTTAAATTTTCAGGTTATTTGATTTTTTTGGATTTTTCATAATGAACATGAAAAATAAGAGCCAAAAGATAGAATTACCCCCCCCCCCCCCCCCTTTAAAACCACATTGTCCTCAATGTGGGGGCAAACTAATAGAAAAACAAATAAACACATACATGGGAGGCGCTATCACAAAAATAAAGCAGTAAAGCATAAGGGAAGCCATCCCACAAAAAACAAAATAAAGTACAGAACCAAAACTATAAACGAAACAACGAATAATAACAGTTGAAGAGTGTACGGAGGTTATGCTGTTGAAACATTTCTGTTGTGTTTGATTCAGCTCCTGTTCCACTTTGGACCGACCCAACGTTAGTGGCACACATATGGCATAGGATACACACGCAGGCAATCCTCCCTATGAGCTCTAATAACACCAAAATCAAACGATTAAAACAATAAAACTGAAACCAAAAAAAAGTGAAAACAAGGTAAGTTTATCATACAAACACAACTACAACACGTTTTCACAGCCAGGATTACTTGTCAGTGAGAATGAGGGACTCTTTATGGAGAGTTCCTACATCCTCACCGAAGTACGGTTTAAGGCGATGACCATTTACCTTAAACGCTACTTGTGTAGGATGTATTACTTAGATGGTGCCATATAGAAAGACTCTGCTTACAGTGAACGATCCGGACAACCTAAATTTAAGCTTCCCAGGAAAGAGGCAAAGATGAGAGTTGTACAATAGCATGAAATCTCCTTCCTTGAATTCTTTCTTCACCAGATTTTGTCATGCCATCTGTTCGTCTTTTCCTTGTATAGCTTCAAGTTCTCGTACGCTTGCAACTGCCATTCATCATGTTCATTCAACCGGAGTAATCTTTGTTTACCTGCATGAACATAGTCAAAGTTAACTAACTGAATTACCTAGTGAGCTCTATGTTCAACTTCTACAGGTAAATGACACGCTTTCTCATATAAAAGACAGAATGGAGTATATCCAATTGGAGTCTTGTAGGTTGTTCTATAGACCCACAGAGCATAATCCAAATTAACGCTCCAGTCCTTGCGAGTACTATCAACGATTTTCTCAAGGATGCATTTGATTTCCCTATTCACTACTTCTACTTGGCCGTTAGTTTGAGGATAATAGGGGTAGCTAGTTTGTAGGTCACACCAAATCTCTTAAGCACTTTTTTGAGTTTTTGATTAGAAAATAAGGTGCCCTTGTCACTTATAATAGCTCTAGGGACACCAAAATGAGAAAATAACTTCTTTAAGAATTTAACCGCAACTCTAGCATCGTTCATAGGTAAAGCCTGAGCCTCGACCCATCTAGATACGTACTCTACAGCTACCAAAATAAATTGACTTCCAAAAGAATTCCAAAATGGCCCTATAAAATCAATACCCCAACAATAAAAAACTTCACAAACTAGAAAAGTAGTCATGGGCAGAGCATTTTGTTAGAGACGTTACCTTTTCGCTGACAGTTATCACATTCCAAAATGTATCTTTTTGCATCCTTGAAAAGAGTTGACCAGTAAAAACCCGACTCGAGTACCTTGAGTGCAGTTCCACTGACTTGATAGTGCTTGCCGGTTGGACCCTTATGGCAATGCTTTAAGATTTCCTCTGCTCTGGGATGGGCCACACATCGCCTTATTATTTGGTCAGTACATTGCCGGAAAAGGTATGGGTCCTGAAAAAATAGTATTTCAGGTCTACAAAGAACTTCTTCCTTTTCTTGGGGCTACCTACAGGCACAACATTTGAAACCAAATAATTAACGATATCAACATACCAAGGTGAATTGTCAATGATAGTTTTACAGAAAAGAAGTTGTTCATCTGGAAGCGTGTATTCAACTTGTTCTTCGTCCAGCAGGTCTAAATTAGATTTTCTAGTCTCGGGAGATGATCAGCCGCCATATTTTCAGCTCCCTTCTTGTCCTTGATCTCCTAGTCCAATTCCTGCAAACGAAGTACTCATCTAATCAGCCTAGGTTTAGCATCATTCTTCGAAAGAAGATACTTCAAAGTAAAGTGGTCAGTATAAACTATGACTTTAGAAAGTATTAAATAAGGACGAAACTTTTTGAACGCGAATACTATTGCAAGCATCTCCTTGTCAATTGTCATATAACTTGCTTGGGCATCCGTCAAAGTTTTGCTTGCAATGACTTACCCTCATTTAGCCTAAAATAGCACCTATCGCATAGTCACTGGCATCACACATGAGTTCAAAAGGAAAAGACCAATCTGGAGAGACTAAAGAGACTGAGTTAGCTTTTCTTTAATCAAATTGAAAGCAGCTAAACAGTTATCATCGAAATCAAAAGGCATATCTTTCTCAAGCAATACAGTAAGAGGCTTAGTAATTTTAGAAAAATCCTTAATAAATCTCCTATAAAACCATGTATGCCCTAAAAAACTCCTAATCGCTTTCACAGAGGAAGGCGGAGGCAATCTTTCAATAGTCTCTATTTTAGCTTATCCATTTCAATACCACTCTAAGAAATTTTATGGCGAAGAACTATCTCCTCTTGGACCATAAAGTGACATTTTCCCCAATTTAAAACGAGATGAGTTTCCTCACAGCTTTTTAAGACTCTTTCTAGATTAAATAGGCAAGCATCAAAAGAACTCCCAAAAGCAGAAAAATCATCCATAAAAACTTCCATAATATCCCCCACCAAACCCTTAAAAATAGTAATCATGCAATGTTGAAAAGTAGCAGGAGTATTACACAAACTGAAAGGTATACGTAAGTATACGAATGTACCATATGGGCACGTGAATGTTGTTTTCTCCTGATCCTTCGGGATGATGGAAATCTGGAAATAACCGGAGAAGCTATCGAGGAAGCAGTAAATGGATGGCCTACTAATCACTCCAGCATCTGATCGATGAAAGGAAGGGGAAAGTGATCTTTTCTGGTAGTCTCATTCAATTTCCTGTAATCTATGCGTACCCCTATCCGGTGATTATTCGTGTCAGGATCAACTCGTTTTTCTCGTTCACAACCACCAACATTCCAATCTTCTTCAGTACCAGCTATACTGGACTTACCCAGATGCTGTCTGAAATCGGATAGATGGTTCCCGCATCTAAAAACTTAATCACCTCATTTTTCACCACTTCTTGTATATTTGGATTCAAATGCTTTTGCGGTTAGATCAATGTCTATGGACCCTCCTCCAGTCAAATCTTGTGGGTGCAAAAGGACGGACCTATTCCTTGTATATCCGCTATCTTCCAAGCGATAGCTTTTTGTGTTTCTATAAAGTCCTTAGCAGAGCTCATTTCTGGGGCCGAGTTAACTTGGAAGAAATGATTACCGGAAGTATAGCTTTTCCTCCCAGAAAGGCGTATTCCAAGTGGTCCGGCAATGATTTCAGCTCTAGCTCTTGGGGTTTTTCAAGTGAGGATTTGGGAGAAGGCTTTGCTGGAAGCTTAAAACTCCCTTGTACGGTGGTAACTCTTTCCACCTCTATTTCATCCATTTTGTCTGTTAATACCCGAACCTCCTCTGAATCTACCTCACCTTTAGGATCCGATTGTAGAGCTATTAGCAGGGAATCTTCTTGGATAAATTCTTGCACGTGAATAGAGATATAGGGGTCAATGAAATCTATCATAAAACTAGTGTCATCCTGATATATAAATCGACGCATAGCATTGGGAAGTCTCAAAATGACTTCCTCCTCTCCTATCCTAAGGGTCAATTTCCCTTCCCTTACATCGATAAGAACCTTAGCAATGGTGAGGAAAGGACAGCCTAAAATGAGCAAGACTTCAATGTCCCCACTCACATCCATAATAACAAAGTCAAACGGAAATACTAAACACCCCACTTATATTAGAACGTCCTCTATGATACCCCTAGGATACTTAGTGGACCTATCTGCCAATTGAATACTCATCCTACTCGGTTTAGGTTCTCCCACCCCCAATTTGCAGAAAAAATCATAAGGCATGGCATTAATGCTAGCACACAAATCAACTAAAGCTCTAGATGTTGTTATACCACCTAAAGTACAAGGAATAGTAAAACTCCCTAGGTCTTTTAGTTTTTTAGGAAGTTTCTGATCGGGGTTGAAGATTGTCGAACATTCTCCATTCAGCATAACCGTGAAAATGTCCTCCAGTCTTTTCTTCCCCAGGTGGCTTCCTTCAAGAACTTTGCGTAACTCTGCAACTGCATCAAGACATCAACCAACAGTAAGTTAATGTGCAACTGTTTAAAGATTTCCATAAACTTATTGTATTGGTCGTCCTGCTTTAGTTTAAGCACTCTTCGTGGGAATGGAATAGACAGTTTGTATGGCGGAGGTGCTATTTTCTCCACTTTCTTCTATTTAACTTCCTTCTTCTCGTGATGAATAGGTTCTGCTGGTGCTTGGGAAATCCCCTTCTTCTTATCCACAATCGTAGCAGGTGTTCAACAAATTCTTTTCTGCTTCTCAAAGTAACTGCATTCACGTGCTCGTCTGATTTTTCCTCTAAATTGTGTTGTAGACCACCACCAATCGGCTTTTCATGGACTAACCTCGTTAATTCTCCGATTTAGCTCTCATATTGTGGATAGAAGCTGATTGGCTTTCCTTTATTGCCTCCATGTTTTTCATCCCGACATCAGCCGATTTGACATAGTTCGAGATCAAATCTTCCAAATTGCGATGCGGGGTTGGTGGATATATTGATGGAGAAGGATGGCATGATGTAGATTGCTGGAGTCCTCTACTCTGGAAGTCCGGGTGTTGTTAGTTCTAGTGGCTTTGAAGCCCAAGGAATGACTGGTTGGTTTCCCCAACATGAGCTTTACTGTTTAAAGTACATATTGTAACCCTGCTAGTTCTCTTGGAACATGGGTTGCTGATGATGTGGGTTTTTAGGTGCAACCGCTATTCTCGCCTCTCCTTGTTTTAGTATTGCTGCCAACCGGGCTTCCATTGTGTCATTGGTATCCATGTTTTTTTCTCTGAAACATGAAATTTATGGAATATATAATCAACACAGGGTCAAAAGATGATAACCCGGAATTCCAATGCCTATACCATAACTACCCGAACAACAAGAATAATGAACAAGACGAAACGAACTAAGCAATAAAGACAAAACGAAAAGAAAAAGATTATTCAAATGACTAAAGCACCACACAACAATATTTCATTAAACTTGCCTTTTCTCGGCAACTGCACTAAAATCTTGATGTCTGTAAAACGAGTATTCTTAACGCTATAGTGCAAAACAAGTGGACCTAGTACGGTAGAAGCGAGTTCAAACCGGGTGTCGATTCTCTCAAAGATGGACAAGGTTCAACTACTCTAGCGCTATTTGAATATTTAGTCTTAAAAACGTTATTGAAAAGATTGTGAACTAACAAGATTCTAACACAACTATAATCGCTAAAACCAACCAGCAAATACTGGAAGAAATATATAAAAGGGAAGTTCGGACTTCAGGATCCCCCTAATTTTGTTGCTACTTCAATTAACTAAAATTAATGGAAATTGTTATTGCATTAGCGAATTGGGTCATCACACTCGCAATTGGGCAGTCCCTATCTCTAGGCGAAAGCCGCTCTACTCACTATAACTCTTAGATTAGAATTTCTTATCTCCCTAAAAAGTTATGAATATAACAAACAAAAGTGAAAAATGACCTAAAAGTTCATCATTCCATCTCTATTTTAATGCCCCAATTAATCCCCAAATCGATTACCCTAATGTGTTCTTCCTTTTTCAATTTCAAATATCTTTGCAATTAGTTCAAGCTCATGACACTTAAAACTGCAGAGAATTAGACAATTGATGAACAATTCAATAAATGGCAACATTCAATTTCAGCAAATTCCAACCAATTTCATAAATACTAAACAATTAAACTATTCACAATTCATACTGTAAAACTAAAATTAAATTAATTAAAAACTACAAGAGAAGGAAAAGAAAGGCTTAGGAGAGAAATTGAAGGCCGAATTTCGATCCCGAACCGCACCTGAGCTCGTATCTCATGTTGCTTCAACGAAGCCCGACTTAACCTTTTCGATCCTTGAAATCTCTGGGAAACCTTCAATTCTTGTTCTCTAATCTAAATCCTAACTAATTGAGGTGAGAATTAGGAAAATTTGTCACAGAAAATCGCCCCAACTCGCCTCCTAAAGCCCTAATGGCGTAAGTCTAAAAACTGGAAGAGAATGAATGTTCAATCCCCCTAAAACCTGCCTAAAATTTGCCTAAGTATTGCTAAAATTAGCACCTACCGTAACGGTTGGTGCTATTGTGTGCCTTGAACCTACCATCTCGGCAGGGGAGGCCTACCATCGGCAGTAGCCTTCTGTCTGTAGTGCTTTTGTTGCCAATATGCCTACCCCTAGCAGTAGGGTGGTCTACCATTCGCGGTATGTTCTCTTGTGGTCACCGTTTGGCATAATTTTTCGTCATTTTTGCCTCGTTTTTTAGCCGTTTTCGTCCTTTCTTCGTTGTACTTCCTTCGCCACCCAAGACAAGAATGGAAGATATTAGACTTAAATGTATATTTTATACCTTTAAATCATCAAAAAATGATGAAACTAACCTATAGAGTTCTAGATAAAATAATGACTATCACTAATCTCTAGGGAGGAATCTCTTCTATCTAACCGATTATGGATGCTTTAAGAATAGGGGAATAAAGGACCTAACATGAAATTAATATCTCTATTAAATTGTTAAATCCTAATGTTCAATTAGTTGACCTAAATTAATTCTCCTTTTTCAATTCTAAACAATTTTGCGAGTTAGATGATTCCGTACAAATCAAATAACACAATAAAAAAATTGAACAACTCAAAGTAAATCAAACATCAATTTTTACAAAAACCAAATCAAATATCATATCATCCAAAATTTAGGGTTCAAACCTTACTCAAACAAAACAAAATTAGTTACTAAACATCTCCACAAAAATTAATGTAATAGTAAAATTCATAAAAGAGACAAGAGAAAGAAAGGCTTAGGTCTAAGAAAGCCGATTCCACATTTCCGAGTCGCCACCGAGCTCCTCTTTCAATTAACCAAAAGAACTTCAAAATTGCTCCTTGTATGATCTTCAATCTCTTTTCTAAATGCTCAATTTTATGCCTAATCAATGAATATAACTAATTGAAGAGGTTGAGAAGACCTTTTGTGAGTATTTTTGCCCCCAACTCTCTCTAAAACCTAAATTGAATACCCCCCCCTCCCCAAAAAAGGATGAAAAATTACATTTAAGGAACAAAAAAAGCTTTAGCAAGTTGCTATAATTCACTAAAAAAAACTATTAAAAAAAAAAAACCAATTTACTGATGGAATAAGAAACCATTAGTAATCACCAACGAAACACCGATGAGGAAAGGAATGTCGTGGGCTTTAACAATTTTAGACCAAAAAAATGGAAGGAGATTGGGCGCCAAAAAGTGACGGTGCTTTACCGACGGAATAAACCATCGGTTATTTAACTTACCAACAGTTTTGGGAACGGGATGTTTTCCGTCGGTACGTGAATAAATTACCGATGAACATAACGATGGCCTTTTCATGTCATCGGCTATAAATTTAACTTTCATATGGTATTACCAACAACATAACCGTCGGTAAATGTTGAAAATTAGTACCAACAGTGCGTGCCATCAGAACCCCGTCGGTAATAAATTAGTACATGTTTCAAAATGGGCGAGCCATTCTCTTCATCCCTGAATCATTTCTCCAGAAAATACCGATTTCCCTCCTACCTCTCCTGCCATTTCACTGGCGGATGCCCCACCCACCAACGACGTTTTTAGCAAACGCCCACTGTTGCATCTGCCACTACAACCTCCGGTAAAGCTCTCTCTCTCACTCTCTCTCTGTACTTCCTCTGTTTTCTTTTCTTCTTCTTCTTCTTCTTCTTTTTCCTCTTCTAATTATTTTCTTCTTGTTACTTGTTATTCTTCTTGTTTCCAGAGAGGTTGAATCTGACTGGAGTTGACGTGAAACCATTGCTGTCGCTTACACCGTCACCGGTAATGTTCCTTGCTTTTTTTTTTTTGGCTTGAATATGTGAGGAAAATTTCCTTGAATGGTGAATATTTTCTTGTTCTTGTGCTTGTCGTTTGGAATTGCTTAGAATTGCCAATAGGATGTGGTCGAAAAGGCATGCTCGGTATAAATTTTTTTTTTTTAAATGTACATTTCTAAGGTAATCAAATTCAATAATAATAAGTATAATAAAAGTGGCAGAGGTTTATTGCTGGACAATGAAAAATTCTTTCTTGTTATTTGAAGAATGACCCCTACTCAAATTAATGCGTATGTGTATATGTACACATAAATACTTGAAGTTGTGTTTGGAGCCATATAATTAGAGTGTGTACATATAAAATTGAATTGTATTCAAAGTTGTGATTTTTTGAAATATATACATATATATATATATATAGAGAGAGAGAGAGAGAGAGAGTACTTAATAATTAAATTTTTTAGGGAAAATTCTGTAAGATCCTTAATTATAATGTTTGCAATCTCTTTATCTTTTTCCTTATAATCGTAAAATGGCTTTAAGTGTTGATGTGTCTGAAACTAAAATAGTCTTGAAATTTGAATCATACATATGAACTTGAATTTTTTAAACATTGATTATGTAAAAATATAACTTCTTTTTTGCTTAAAAATTATATTGATTATATAATTGAGAAAAATGTACATTAATAATAGTCTTTAGCTATGATGATTACATAATTTTAGTGTTTATAGTTTATGGTAAGTTTTTTGTCTATTTTATATCTTTTAAGTAATAATAGTATTACATTAATAATAAGGTTGCCTCTTGAGCTTTCTTCTTTTCTCATTTTAATAATAAAGTTTCTGTTTTTTCTTGCACAAAATTGGTACATTAAGTACTTTAAGTTAAGTAGTTTAAGTTTAAAATTTAATATTATCCGTATTTTTCTTATAGTTTTATTCATGTGAATTTCAATGACATATTGTTCATCATGTACACATTAGAGGTATGTGTTTAATTAGTTTAAATTTTATTTTACAGGGGAACCATGACTCTTTAAAGTTTTAAGGGGAGCTCTGACTCTTTAGAGCTTTATGGAGGAGCCCTGACTCTTAATTTTTTGTTTGGTTTTGTGTGGGTTACTTGTTTGAGCGACCTGTGTGCCTGGAAGATGTCCATAAGTTAGAGGAAACTTTGCCAAAAATTTTCCAATGTTATAAAAAACTTAATTTTTTTCTCATTCTCAAGATTCAAGGCTATTCGTTTCACACCGCTGGCAAATTCAACCATTTCCCCAGCTTGAATCTCGTTCAATCCATAAACACGTGCAATACCATCTCCAACTGAGACCACTCGACCGATCTCATCCACTTGAAAATTCGTGTAAAAGTTGCTAATTCTACTTTCTAATAGACTTGTTAGTTCCACAGCGCGGGGAGAGAGTTCCATAATTCAATTCAAGATCGAGTCAAGGGAGAATGCCGCTTCAAATCTCACTGCACCCCCTAACCCCAAGCCCCGCCTTGTTCTAAAAGACGGATGGTGCTAATGAAGAATTCACTAGTGGCCCCATAAGTAGCAAGTTCTTTCACCGTAGTAATGACTTAACTAAAATTTTAAATGAAAGGAGAAGTTGGAACTTTTTAAATCTTTTAAGGGAAACTTTGTTAAGATTATAAAAAGAGGAATCTTGTTTATTAAGGGCATTACTACTTTAATCAATATTTATATGTCTAAAATGTTTTATGAATCTATTTTCAATTTTTATTATATGCATAATTTATTTTGTTTATGTACATAAACTATAGGATTTAAGTTTGTGAAGGGAGTTATTCTTTTGTGTTTATACTTGGCCTGTGAAAGGGTTATTATTTAGGGGTGTACTTGGGATTATTGTTTTTCTAGTTTTACTTAAATTTAAATTGAGTTGTAGGGAGTCAAAATGTGAGTTTGTTGCTTGTTTATGTGGCCTGTGTGCTTGGAAAATATCTGTAATACAAAGGAAACTCAACCAAAATTTTTTCAATCTTGTAAAAACTTAGAACTTTTTAGCAATGACTTAATATAAAATTTTAAACGAAATGAGAAGAAACTTTTTAAATCTTTTAAGGGAAACTTTGTTAAGATTTTAGACCTTAAAAACACTAAACACTAAACACTAAACCCTAAACCCTAAACCCTAAAACCTAAACCCTAAACCCTGAACCGTAAAATCCTTGTTTATAAATATTATAAATTATTATAAGCTATATCTCCTTGTTAAGACTATAAAATTATATAAGACTTTTAAGTACGTCTAAAATTTAAACTTTATAATCGTAACTTAGAAGTTATATCTTTCTCCTAATCATTCTTAGAATCTGTGCAAAATATACTAGATCGTTGTTAGATATACGGAGAACGACTCGTGCCTGGGGCTCTAGGTCTTACAAGTGAATTCATTGACGGTGTTAATGGTTTTATTTCACATTGTCTTGAAACGAATAATAGAAGTAAAAAAAAAAGATGAGATGTCCGCGTGCACAGTGTAAAAATAAGAAATTTATAGAAGTGGATGGTGTGAAGGATCATTTTTTATTGTGGGGTTTTGTACCTTGTTATCATAATTGGACATGTCCTGGTGAAAAATATGGCCACATGATGAAGGACATGTTCTTGCTGAACATTCTGATACAATCCAGTTAAATATTGGGGTAAAAAGTACACGGTCAATACTGTAGGAAATGAACTCATACCGTGAGATGATAATTGATGTTGTCGGCCCGAAATTTATCCCTCATGAAGAAACTAGTCATGAAGAAATACATAATCCTATGGTAAAAAAGCTTTTTGATATGTTAATAGCGGTAGAGACACCATTGGTTGAAGGTGATGACGGATATTCAGTGTTATATGCTTATGCGGAGTTATTGTACATTAAGTCTGAGAATCAATGGACTGAAAAATTGTACGATGATGTTTGTGCATTCATAAAGAAGCATTTGCCGCTAGGAAATAATATGGCTAAAGATTGCCTCATCATGCTGAAATTGATATCTGGGTTAAGATTGCCCGTGCAGAGGATTGATGTGTGTCCCAATGTTGTATGCATTATCGGAAGGAGGACTCTGACAAACCGGAATATAAGTTTTGTGGCAGTCATGGGTACAAGGTAAGTAGGAAGAAGAGAGGGAAGAAGAGGAAACTTGTGTTGAAGAGACCGGTGAAGACAATGTTTTATTTTTCGTTAACTCCTAGATTGCATGCAATTGTATGCCTAAAAAAGAGCGGAGGTATAGGGGATATGATCCTTTCGTATTAGCTCATCAAGCCGAGCGAGTTTCGTTCCTCCTGTATCCTAGCTCTAAAAGACCGATGACCGATTGGGTTAGTGTGATTAAATCTCGACCTCGCCTAATAGATGTTCCCCACCAAGATGATGTGCTTCAAGAGAATGTAGACACTCACGAGGGTTCGGTAATAGATGTGACGATTAAAGACATAAGACCTCTAGTCCACGAGTCTCGTTCATCAGAAGAATTAGATACCGCAGTCGAGACATATTTTGAGGAAGTACAAAATGATGAACTGAAATAGAATGGGATTCTGATGAAGATTCTGATGAAGACTCCGATGAAGAGAACGACGAGTACTCCAACACTGTATCCTCTAATGATTCCGATGAGGATTCCGATAAATAGAGCATCGTATGATTAATTATTTTGTACTTATGTTATTGTACTTATGTTATCATTATAATTATGCTGATTAACTTCTTGTTATCATACTGATGATATTTAGATTATTCATAATTACACTTATGTTCATTATCTATAACTAATTCTATCCTCCTTACTTATATTACAGGTTCGATGATTAAAGGACGTAAGAGAAAGGATCCACCACCCCCCCTCCCCCCACACAACAGGAGATACTGCATACAATAGAGACAGATCCACAGACTTCTATACAACAGGATCTATTAACTCTGGCACAATAAGATCCACAGACACATCCGAATCATGATCTACTGACACAGACATAGATTCCGGCCCGAGATGAAGCTCCTGCCTCATCCTCCGTACCGACCACACAGCCGTCGTCCTCTACGGATCTTGTAGCTTGGGAACTGCCTCCCAATAATACTCAGCAGTTATTGATCCTGAATGTAGATCCGTAAGTTAAATAAACATCAAACTCATATCATTTTAATTATATAAACTACAATTGCCAAATGTATATACTAACATTAATATGTACATACTACATCCATCTTCGAGAGCTATCATGCAAGAGCGGTTACCGGCCCTTACCACCATTGGTCTGAGGTCCCGCAAGATGTGCGCGACATGTGGTGGGGAGAGTTTCATGTAAATGAATCCAATATCTTAACTGTTTTACTTTGTCTTAATTTTTTTACAAGTTGTTAATACTTAAATATTTTTAATATTTCTTTTTTAATCTTATACTGGTTATACTTGTATTTATACAAATATTAGTTTTTAATGTTTTGAATTTACTTGAAATTTCATAAAAGATGCGTATGGGACCCGAAATTATCCATGACAAAGATATTGTCTGAATGGGAGGTCAAGGTCAGCGACTAGATGAGAGATTTGCTTGGCAATGCTCAGGCGGAAAGGAAGAGGCCCGTATAGATTCCTGAGATGTTTTGGGAGTAGATGATGAAGTATTAGGAGAGTTCCAAGTACAAAGCATTTTGTTAACGGAATAAAAGGAACAAGAATGAGGAACGAGGGGGTTGGGGAGTGGGGAAGCATATAGGTAGTTCTATATACTTCACAGAGCATCAGTTGAAGAGAGTAAGAACTGATGTTTGATTTTATTATTTCATTTTGTTACTTCATTATAATGTAAATAAAACTGCGTTGTTTTTTTCCAGCAAGCAAATTTAATAGAGAGGTTCTCCAAGAGTAGACACTTGGAGGAGTTCCACAAGCATCAGACCGGGAATAAGAATGAGCAGTATGTGCATTTCCATTCAGAGGAGTTTTGGGTAAGTTCAGTAAAATTTATAACTTAAGTTTATATAATGATTTATAACTTATAACTTAAATTTTATATAATATTTTATAACTTGGTTGTGATGTTTTATGTATAATTCCTTGTTTATGAATATATAATGTGGTTGTTGGGTTTCTTTGCA
Organism: Catharanthus roseus; assembly: GCA_028651295.1. Taxonomy (NCBI): domain Eukaryota; kingdom Viridiplantae; phylum Streptophyta; class Magnoliopsida; order Gentianales; family Apocynaceae; genus Catharanthus; species Catharanthus roseus. Next base: position 3,062,675 of record JAPQWS010000050.1, on the reverse strand, counting down.
TTTCAGTGAGCTTCAGGTCTGTTTTACAAATTATATATATGTAAACCTTAGTAACAACATAACCGTGGCACACAAAGTTTTAAAAAAAAAAAATAAAAACCGAAGGCACACTCCGTCAACATAAGTTGTCGGTCTTACTAACAGAAAGAATATTGTCTGCAATGTCATCGATAAAGTTAGTGACGATTCGTCGAAAATGTCGTCGGTACTTGGTTCCAATAGAAGTGTGCCCTTGACAGCTGAAAAATCATAGGAAAAAAAATTTTCATCGGTAATATCGTCAGGAGTAGTAGGTAACGACGGCGAACCGTCGGTTACTATTATTAACAACGTGAAGGGGCCGACGGTCAGGCTCCTGTCGGGGTACCGTCGATAATAAATTTGTACCAATAGGATGCCGACAGCATTGATCTTTGGTATTTCCTTGTATTTTTCTAGTCCAAAACTGCTCAAAACCCTTCAATACCTACCGTCTGCGATGAGGGCAACCTACTCGACAATAGGCTTCTGTCTTCACTTTTTTAGCTCTTGACCTACTGCCTGCAGTAGCGTAACCTACCTTGGATAGTAGGCTTCTGTGTATAACGTGGTTGGCCTTCCTTCTTCGTTTTTACTCCATGTTCGCCCGTCTTGCTCCCGTTTCAGCTTGTATTCATTAAACTCCTCTTCAGATAGGACCTAAGTTAAAAAGAGAAGGAGATTAGGTAGGTTAAATGTTTTATATGCTAAAAATATCAAAAATAACAACGTAATTAACATATAAATTAATAACACTTAAGTGCATATCAACATCCTCATCAGATTTCCATGTTGAAATATATATATATATAACAATATTTATACTTTTTTATTCTTAGGTCCAAATAATGATATTTATACACTTAAAAACTATCTCCAACATTCCTGACATTCACTTACTCATAACGATACTGAATTATTAAATAAATTCGTAGGAACAGAGAAAATAATAATATTGGAACATAAGTAAATTCATTGAAAACCTTAAAATTGGAATTAAAATCAATTTTAGTATCATTGCTAGATTCTTTACCTACATTTACAACATTTGCTTTTTGTATCCAATTATGGGTCTCTTCATTTGGAATAGCAAATGTTTTCTTGGAAGCTTTTTTTTTATATGGAATACTTAGTTATATGGTTCAACCTTTCCCTCCTAAAGTTTAATTTTTCCTCAAAAGGGATTTGTTCAGTCATTTTTATGGTTTCATTTGCAAGATTTTCTTCAAATGATAAGTTCTTACCACATAATTTGAAGCATCCTCTTTTGGGCTTCACTCAGGATCAAATTCTTTGACTTTCACAGGTGTTTCAAATCTTACTTTCTTGACCGAACCATTTTTAACCTCTGTATCAATAGGATTTTCTGCTTCCTTTCTTCACTTTCCTCTAGTTTCGACCAGTTTTGCAGGGACAGTTGTCAGAGAATTAGAAGAAAATGGGTAAGGCTTATTGAAATATGTTTGCATTTCAACTGCACTGCTGCAATGTTACTTTGATTGAGGATTTGAAAATTGAAATTAGACGATTTGAAATGTTTAGCAGCAGCGTTATATTTCCATGGATTTATTCGATTTCCAGAGAGATAAGGAAGATAATAACTTAAAGGACTCCTATACTTTGTGGTCAATTGTCAATTGAATATTTAATTTTTATTTTTGACAATAAGTACCGAAATTAGGGTTTCACCAATAAAATTGACAGTTGAATCCTAATTTGGTTAATTGGTTGTCAAAATTAAAAGTTTAAATATTCAATAGACAATTGACAACAAGTACAAGGTTATTTTTGGAATCAACCCTTTACAAAAAAAAACTCAATTTAGTCATTTAAGGAAATCATTAGACTCTAAATTAATATTTCAATTAACTAAGGGTTATTTTAGGTAGTTCAAAAAAAGTAAAAACCAAGAAAGTGTAAGTCACGCATAATCCTCTTTAGCACTTTTATAATAGTAGGGTAGAGTTAGAGACTAAATGTTAATTCCCTCAACTTTTTAAAGTACTAGCATATTTACCCGAGCTTCACTTGGAAATAATTTCAATTTGATTGTATTTTAATTAGACTCAATTAAAATGCTAAAAGGGTAATCACCAATTTAGTTCAAGCCATATTCGAGTTATAAAAAATATTTACCATAGAAATTTAGTCTAGATTTCTAAAAACATGATATGAAGCAAATAATCACATAATAAACTATTCGTCTAATTTGAATTCAAATGATAGAGTATAGATATGATGATTTATTCAGAAAAATACCTGGAAAGAAACACTATTTTTTTTGTTTGTCCTTCAAAAATTCAGTCATCAGAACATATTGGAACCTCAATCTCTTCATGCTTTCCTTTCTTAAGCTTGGGCTTGAGATAATTTCTTCTATCATAGAAAAAAATACATAAAAGAGCTTTCATTTTTTTTGGGGGGAGTGGGTCGAAATAGGGAAAATATCATTACTTAATGAAATAATTAGCCAAAAAAATGAAAGAACAACAAATATAACGAAAGGTATTCCATTAGATAAAAACTATATACTCCAGTAGAAAAACATTGTGTAATTAACTTACTATATCAACAACAATGTGTCATTTTTCCACATCTAGCTGCATCCAGCTGCTTCCCACATAACACAATGATTTCTCTCAAACTAAATAATAACGTATATGACTTTTCTAGTGAACAAGAAACCCAACCTCCAGTTTCATTATGGTTGCTACAAATCTTTTCACCTTCATCTCCTTTCAAATACCTCCAACAGATAAATAAGTATTTAAACACCTTTCAAACTAATAAGACCCTTCATTTCCTTATTCATATTATTATGTTTCCTCATTCAATTTTATCTTAGGATGTATTTCGGTAGAAATTCAAAATGCATATAAACATCTTCCAATATCTTTTATTAATTAATTAGGCTTTTCACATTTTATTAATAGAAAAAAATCCTTAAATATTTTTTAATCATCATCAAACTCTAGATCTTCTCCAACAATCTAAAATGTGGAGGGCCTCATCTTATTCTCCTTCCCCTTCATCACTGACTCCTCACACCAACCTTAAGCTTCAGTGAGGTTAGTCTATGTTTTTATTACATGTTTTCTTGAAATGTGAGTGAACTTGGGCTTGTAAGGTAGTCGGTTTTCTAGGTGAGAGATTGAATCATAGTCACAAAGAGAGAAGAAAGAAATACACTCTGTGTTTGTAAAACTCTTCTGGGATTCTTGCGAAAAAGGAAGTTTTTTCCAATTATTTTGAAAGTGATTTAAACATGCTGCAAAAATTCATGAGTAATATAAATTTCAGTGTCATTTGTGTAAGGATTTCTGTATCTAATTGCTCTCTACATAACACAAAAATGATTTCATGAAACAAAATACTAGCATGTATGACTATACTAATCAACACAACACCTAACCTCCAGTTTCTCTAGGTTGCTCTTCCATTTCCTTTCAAATACCTCCAATAGATAAATAGATATTTAAAAACCTTTCAAACTAGTTAGACCATTCATTTCCTCATTCTTATCATTATGGTTCCTCATTCAAATGTGTCTTCGGATGTGTTTTAGTAGAAATTCAAAATGCATATAAACACCTGCCAATATCCTTCATTAATTAATTTGACTCTTCACATTTTATTAATAGAAAAATTCCTTAAATACCTTTTAATCTTTATCAGACTCTTTATCTTCGCCAACAATATAAAATACCGAGGGCCTCATTTCTTCTCCTTCCTCTTTAACACTGACTTCTCACACCCACCGTCATCTTTACTGAGGTAAGTCAATTTTTTAATTATATTTTTCCATCAAATGTGAGTGAACTTGGACTTGTAAGTTAGTGGGTTTTATAGGTGAGAAATCGAAGCATAGTCACAAAAAGAGAAGAAAAATACACTATGTATTTTTAAAACCCTTCTGCAGTTCTTGCAAAAAAAGGAAGTTTTTTCATCTTACTTTAAAAGTGATTTAATCATGCTGCCAAAATTCCTAAGATAAATCTCAGAATAATTCATGTAAGGATTTCTACATCTAGTTGCCCCCACAAAAAATAAAATGTTTCTTTCAAACTAAATACTAGCATGTACGACTATACTGATAAGCACAAAACTCAACCTCCAACTTCACTATGGTTAATGCAAATATTTTCACCTTCATCTCCTTTCAAATGCTTCCAACAGATAAATAGGTATTTAAACCTCTTTAAAACTAATTAGATCCTTCATTTCTTCATTCATATTATTATGCTCTCACATTCAATTTTGTCTTGGGATGTGTTTTGGTAGAAATTTAAAATGAAATTAAATACTTTCCAATATCCTTCATTAATTAATTAGAACCTTCACATTTTATTAAAAGAACAAAACATTAAATATCTCTTAATATACATCAGACTCTTGAACTTCTCCAACAATCTAAAATACTGAGGGCCTCATCTTATTCTCCATCCTCTTCACCACTAACTCCTCACACCCGTCGTCAGCATCAGTGGAATAAGTCAATGTTATTATCACAATTTCCCTATACTTTGAATGAACTTGACTTGTAAGTCAGTGAGTTTTCTAGGTAAGAGACCAAAGCATAGTCACACTGAGAGAAGAAAGAAATGAACTCTATATTTGCAAAACTCTTCTGCGATTCTTGCGAATAAGGAAGTTTTTTCCTCTTATTTTAACAGTGATTTAAACATGCTGGCAAAATTTCAGAGTCATTTGTATAAAGATTTATGCATCTAGTTGCTCCCCTCATAACAAAAATTATTTCTTTCAAACTAAATACTGTCATGTATGACTATACTGATCAATACAAAATGCAACCTCCAGTTTCACTATGATTGATACAAATCTTTTCACATTCATCTCCTTTCAATTACTTGCAATAGATAAATAGGTATTTAAACACCTTTTTTAACTAATTTGACCATTAATTTCCTCATTCTTATCATTATGTTTCCTCATTCAATTGTGTCTTGGTATGTGTTTTGGTAGAAATTCAAAATATATACAAACACCTTCCAATATCTTTCATTGATTAATTAAACTCTTCACATTTTTTTTAATGAATAAAATCCTTGAGTACCTATTAACCTTCATCAGAGTCTTGGTGATATGAAACGGATGAGTCCATCATCGATGGAAATAAAGCAAGGACTGATGACTAGAGGACAAAGGAAGAGACTCAAGCTTCAAAAAGATAATGGCATGATTGTTCACATAATGGAAGCTTTGAAGAGCAAAGATGGAGTGTTTGAAGCTCAAGAGAAGCATCCTCAGTTGTTTACAATGTGTTCAATTGTCAAGGATCAATCAAGGGACAACTTGGGATGAATTTTGGCTAAGCATAGAAAGTTGGCAACCTCCGGCCGGTGGCAGTGTCACCCCTACCATAGCTGGTGTGTGTCTGTTTGGAAAAATCTTGGAGCTCAACTACCTACTGCGCCTGGTAGGTCTGACCTACCATCGCTGGCAAGTCTCGGGAGTGGCAAGGCTTAACCGTCCTTTTGGTAACAATTTGTAATGCAAGTTGATTTTATAGCTTTTAATCAAGGAGTTTATGATAATTCAAGCCATTAAACACTTGTTTAGTAGGGTTAAGGCTTCACACATATAAGTACCCCATTATAAAAATCTGTAACTAACTTCAGAAGTTGAATGAATTTTTCTGAAATTCTTGTGAGAGAAACTCTCTTAGTCTCTAGGGTTCTTCCCTTACTTAGCTAGCTCATTAAGGGTTAATGTCCTTGGTAGTGAGCAATTGAATTGCATTAGGTTGATGAATCTATGGAATTCAATTGATCATTTTAATTCCTTTCATTGATTGAGTCTAGAGTTCTTGTTCCTGATTCAATTAATTATAAGGTCTTCTATATTGTGTGGTAGAGGTTTGAGGTCATAGTTCCCTCAAGGTTTTTGCCATCAATTTAGGAAAGAGTTATACCTCTCAATGTTAGGTTTATGGGGCTTGTTCTTTATAGGTTTTCCATTGGAGTGTGGAGCTGCAAAATCCTCAATAGAGGTACTTCATAAGGAGGTGATCGTGGGAAGGATTTTGAACCAATTCATCAACCAAAAGAGGATTCATATCACTTGATCTTCTCCAGCAAACTAAAATATCGAAGGCCTCATATTCTTCTCCTTCCCGTTCATCACTAAGTCCTCACACGACCGTCAGCTTCCATGAGCTAAGTTAATGTTTTTATTACATTTTCCCCTCAAATATAAGTGAATTTGGGCTTGTTAGTCAATGGGTTTTCTAGGTGAGAAATTGAAGCATTGTCACAAAGAGAGAATAAATAAACTCACTATGTATTTGTAAAACTCTTCTGCAGTTCTTGCAAAAAAGAAAGTTTTTTCCTCTTATTTTGAAAGTGATTTAAACATGCTGTCAAAATTTCGAGTAAGATAAATTACAAATTCATTTGTGTAAGGATTTCTACATCCTAGTTGCTCCCCATGTAACACAAAATGATTTCTTTCAAATTAAATACTAGTATATATGACTATAATGATCAGCACAAAACTCAACCTCCAGTTTCACTATAATTGCTACAAATCTTTTCACCTTCATCTCCTTCCAAATACCTTCAATAGGTATATAGGTATTTAAAAAACTTTTAAACTAATTAGACCCTTGATTTTCTCATTCTTATCATTGTGTTTGCTTACTCAATTGTGTCTTGGATGCATTGTTGTAAAAATTCAACATGCATATAAAAATTTTCTAATATCTTTTATTAATTAATTAGGCTTTTAATTTTTTTTTAATAGATAAAATCCTTACATACCTTTTAATCTCCATCAAACTTTTTATCTTCTCCAACAATCTAAAATACCGAGGGCCTTATTTTCTTCTCTCTCCTCTTCAACATTGACTTCTCATACCCATCGTCATCTTTAGTGAGGTAAGTCAATTTTTTAATTATATTTTTCCCTCAAATGTGAGTAAACTCGAACTTGTTAATCAGTGGGTTTTCTAGGTGAGAGATTGAAGCATAGTCACAAAGAGAGAAGAAAGAAATGCACTATGTATCTGTAAAACTCTTCAGAGATTCGTGCAAAAAATGAAGTTTTTCCTCTTATTTTGAAAGTGATTTAAACATTCTGCCAAAATTCCTAATTAAGATAAATTTCATAGTCAATTGTGTGTGAATTTCTACATCTAGTTGCTCCCCACATAACACAAAATTATTTCTTTCAAACTAAATTCTAGCATTATGATTTATTGATAAGTACAAAACCCACCCTTCCAATTTCAATACAGTTGCTACAAATCTTTTCAGTTTATCCCCTTTCAAAAAAATTTAACGACAAATAGGCATTTAAACACCTTTCAAATTAATTAGACCCTTCATTTCATCATTCTTAGCATTATGTTTCCTAATTCAATTGTATTTTGAGATATGTTTAGGATGATATTCAAAATGCCCATAAACACCTTCCTATATCCTTCATTAATTAATTTAGCTCTTTACATTTTATTAATAAAAAAAAATCCTTAAGTACCTTTTAATCTTTATTAGACTCTTGATCTTCTCCAACAACCTAGAATACTGAGGGCCTCATCTTCTTCTCCTTCCCATTCATCACTGATTCCTCATACTCACTGTCAGCTTCAGTAACATAAATCAATATTTGTATTACATTTTTTCTCTGAAATGTTAGTAAACTTGGGCTTGTAAGTCAGTGGGTTTCTAGGTGAAAGATCGAAGCATAGTCACAATGATAGAAAAAATGGGCAGTCTGTATTTGTAAAACTATTCTGCGGTTTTTGTGAAAAATGAAGTTTTTTCCTCTTATTTTGAAAGTGGTTTAAACATGTGGCTAAACTTTCTAAGATAAATTTCAGAGGCATTTGAGTAATGATTTCTCTATCTAGTTTCTCCGCATATAACACAAAATGATTTCGTTCAAATTAAACACTAGCATATATAACTATACTGATCAACACAAAATTCTACCTCCGGTTTCACTATGGTTGCTACAAATCTTTTCACCTTTATCTCCTTTCAAATACCTCAAGTAGATAAATAGGTATATTTAAACACCTTTCATACTAATTAGACCCTTCATTTCCTCATTCTTATCATTATGTTTCTTCATTCAATTGTGTTTTGGGATTTATTTTGGTAGAAATTCAGAATCCATATAAACATCTTCCAATATCATTTATTAATTAATTAGGCTCTTTGCATTTTTTTTAATAGATAAAATACTTAAATACCTTTTAATCTTCATCAGACTCTTAATATTATCCAACAACTGAAATTACTGAGGGCCTCATTATTCTCCTTCCCGTTCATCACTGACTCCTCACACCCACTGTCAGCTTCAGTCAAGGCAGTAATTATTTTTATTACACTTTTTCCTGAAATGTGAGTGAACTTAGACTTGCAAGATAGTGGTTGCAAGATAGTGGGTTTTCTAGGTGAGAGATTGAAACATAGTCACAAAGAGAGAATAAAGAAATGAACTCCATATTTGTAAAATCTTCTGCGATTCTTGCGAAAAATGAAGTTTTTTTCTCTTATTTTGAAAGTGATCTAAACATGCTTCCAAAATTCCTAAGTAAGATAAATTTCAAAGTCATTTATGTAATAATTTCTGCATCTAGTTGCTCCCCACATAACACAACTATTCTCCCAAACTAAATACTAGCATGTATGATTATACTGATAAACACAAAACCCACCCTCCAATTTCAATATGGTTGCTACAAATTTTTTCACTTTCATCCCCTTTCAAATACCTCCAACAGATAAATAGGTATTTAAACACCTTTTAAACATTCATTTCTCATTCTTATCATTGTGTTTCCACATTCATTTGTGTCTTGAGATATGTCTTGGTAGAAATTTAAAATATATATAAACACCTTACAATCACTACAAGAAAAATATAATATAGCGACAAAAATTTGTGACCGACCTGCATTGTAGCTAATGTTGCGACGGAATTGCCACAGCATTGTGACGCAGTTAACCGTTTGTAAAAGTTGCAACGCTTATGCGACCAATGAATGATTCTGTAGCATACATTCTTACATTTGCGACAGAATAGTGACTGTAAAGTGTTAGTCGCCTATTTAATAAAATTGCAACGGCTCTCTGTAGCAAAGCGGTCGCATGTGGACGTAGATTAGGTCAGCCATGATCGACCTCACCCCCTCATTTATGAAATTACTCCCTTCTTCCTCCTTCCTCCTCCCTCTTTCTCAAACGGCCACTGCCACCTCCGACTGCCACCACCGACGACCGCCACCTCCCTTTCTCTATCTTCCTTCCTTAGTCTTTCCCTCTCCTTCTCTCTCTCTCTCTCTCTCTCTCTCTCTCTCTCTCTCTCTCTCTCTCTCTCTCTCTCTCTCTCTCTCTTCACGCAGCTGGCAGCACGCCGGCCCCTCTGCTTCTGTCGGAACAAGGTCCTCCTCCAATGCCGCCGCCACTTCTAACTGCCTTCAATGTCTTGCCTAAATTTGATTCCGACCAGTGAGGTATACACCTTCGATCTTTCTTTTTTCTTTTTTTTATAATTTTTTTCTTATTTGTTTTATTAATGTTGTGTGAGATAGTTCATGAATACATGTTAGGTTTCTAGGGAAGGCTTGATTGGAATGCCTTAATCATATAATCATATTATGGAAGGTGTTAGCTCATTTTGTAATGACAATTTTGATACTCTTATGATTCTTTTCTCTCCTGAGTATGTATTTTTTTCATGGATTTCAAATATTGAATATTCACTTTATTTTGTAAAAGAGGTATTTGTTTTGTAATGCAAAATGTCGGATTAAAGACATAAAATACATAAGGGTTCAAAATACGTTAACCACTAGTGCATATTATAGCCTCTTTTGCTCAACTTGCTCCTTGTATAGCTCATCAAATTGTGTGGATTTTTTTCAAAGAATTGCAACTCTGGGAAAAGAACTTATCTCCAAAGGATACTATATATCAAGTGCGAAAGGTTTTAACTCTTTAACCCAAAAATAAGTTTAAGTATATCAATTGTAAAACTAATGATGAAGTTCATAATATGGTTAAATTAAAATTTGGTTTCATATCACTAAATTTTCTTGCAAGAAGTTTCTAATTGAATAGAGATAAATTCATTAATGGGATTGATAAACTTCTACTAAGAAAAAAAAACACTAGGAAAGACAAAAATACATTTAAAAGATTTAGAGGTTCAAATTCATAGAGATGGAAGATAAGGCAACTAATCAGTTCAAATTCATATTTTTAAAGGTCTCTCTTTTTTGTTTTTTCATACGATCACTTTTATTCTCATGTATAAGTAAAACGGAACAAAAAAGGAAAAACAAAAAAGAGTGAAACTGATTATGATGTCCTTTTATATTTACTTTCTTTCTCTTTGTTTTCTAATGGGCATATAATGTAACCTTTATATGTTTCATCCGTTTTTTAAAGGTCTCTTTTTTTTTTTTTTTTTAGGAATTTCTCTAATACCCGAGTACAATCTTCGACGCCCTCCCTTATTTTTGGTAAGTGATTTTTTTTCTTTAAGAGAATACGTACGATTACACAAATTATTGTCTTATCTAAACAAGTTTCTTTAGATGGGGAGCCAGAACTCTTTAATTTAAATTGTTTATAGTGAGCCAAGACTCTTTAAATTATTGTTTGAATGTTGTGTTTTGATTGGCCCTTGTGTTTGGAAAATGTCCATTTTACAAAGGACACTTTGTCAAAAAAAATTTTTAAATCTTAGATAATAGTTTAAAACAAACGTTTATAATACATGGTAAAGTATATTAAAAACTTGAAGTACTTTTAATTATGTTTAATTACCAGTTTTTGTTAATTAATTGTTTACGGGGGAGCCCGAACTCTTTAATAATGAATTATTTATGGGGGAGCCCTGGCTTTTAATGTTCAATTATTTATGGGAGAGCTCTTTAAAATTGTATATGTTGCATTGAGTGTCTTTTAAAATAAGGAAAATGTCCAATTTATAGTGGAGACTGTCAAAATTTTTTTCAAATCTTACAGAATTATACATAGATATTTAAGTATCATTATAAGTCATCAAAAGTAAAAAATAGAAGTGTTTGTGCTTCTATTTTTCTCTCATTAATTCTAAGTTATATCAAAAGTAGAAGTCTCTATTCTTCTATTTTTTGAACGTTTCGTACGTATAAAAATTGAAAAAATAGAAGTGTATGTGCTTCTATTCTCTCTTACTTCTAAGTTAAATCGAAAGTAGAAGCCTTTGTTCTTCTATTGAACGAACGTTTCATTCTTGAACGTTTCATTTGTACTTGTACTATATTTCTTCACTTCCTTCTTACTTTAAACATGTGTCTTCACTTCCTTCTTGTCCTGGACAAGATTAATCTTTTTCCTGCTATTCTTTTGAATGTAGAAAAGTTAAGCAGGACAAAAGTTGGATGTATAGGAGATGTGTGCCCGGGATTAGGGGACTTAGTAGGTAATTTGTGAATAGGGTACATCAATTTGTAGATTGGTGTCTTTCAACAAATCATGGCAAGGAACATGAGATAAGGTGTCCGTGTGTGAAGTACAGAAATAGGATGTTAATAACCATGGTTGATTTAAAGTTGCATTTGTTTAAGTAGAGGTTTATGTCTGATTATCATAATTGGACATGCCATTAAGAAGTGGTGTTGGGAATGAATGTGAGAACAAATGTGAGTCTGTAAGGGAAACAAGTTCTAGTAGAACTAGAGAAAGTAGCACATATTGTGAGATGATATTTGATGCTGCTAGACCAAGCTTCGACCCCAATTGTCCAACTATACTTATGAAGAAGCACCTAATCCGGAGGCACAGAATTTTATGAAATGTTAAAATCAGTAGATGCGCCATTATATAAGGGTGTACACGAGGTTCACAGTTATCTGCGACCACGGAGTTGTTGAATATTAAGTCTAAGAACAACTGGTCTAAGAAGTCATTTGATCAGGTAGCACTATACGTTAAGCGTTTACTTCTGGAGAACAATAAGGCAGTTGATGGTTGGTACCAGACAAAAAAAAATTAGTATCTGGCTTATGTTTGCCAGTTCAAAAGATTGGCGCATGTATTCGTGGTTGCATGCTTTATTGGAAAGAAGACTCTCATAGAAGGGAGTATAAGTTCTATGGTTGTGAACGATACAAAAAAAAAAGAAAAAAAAAAAAGAAGAAAACTAAGGATAATAAACGAAAAGAGATACCTCAAAAAAACATGTACTACTTCCCCATAACTCCTAGGTTGCAAAGGTTGTATGCATCAAAATGAACCGTGGAGAATATGAGATGGCATTCAGAGAGTAAGCAACAAGCGAATATGCTGAACATCCTAGGGATGGGGAAGCATGGAAACACTTTGATACGAGATATTCTGCTTTTTCTGTTGAATTGAAGAATGTTAGACTTAGTTTATCTGCAGATGGTCTCTCTCCTTTTGGAATGTCCGGGAAATAATTCTCTTCTTGGTCAGTTATTGTGACTCCTTATAACTTGCCTCCATGGATGTGCTTGAAAAAAAAGTTACGTTTTTTACTGCCATTATTCCGAGTCCACAGAATCCAAAAAGCAAATTGGATGTCTAGTTGCAACCGTTAATAGAAGACTTGACGAATTTGTAGAAGGTTGGAGCCCTTACATATAATATATCCAAGAGACAGAACTTGAACATGCGGGCTGCCCTCTTTGGACAATTAGTGACTTTCCTGCTTATAGAATGTTGAGTGTTTGGAGTACTATAGGGACACTCGCATGTCCGTATTGTATGGAACAAACAAATTCGTTCCGACTAATTATTGGGGGAAAACAATCTTGGTTTAATTACCATCGATGCTTCTTACAACAAGGTCATCCATTCAGAAGAGATACAAAGTCTTTTAACAAGGGTAAGGGTAAAGATCATTTGCCTCGACCACCGTGCCTTTCGGGTGAACAAGTATGGAAAAGAGTTTATGAGATGCCAAAAATTACAAAGAATGTCACCAAGCTCAATAGGGGAGATGGTAGATGTGAATATCATAACTAGACAAGAAAGAGTATATTTTAGGATCTTTCCTATTGGTGCACTTTCCTTTTTCGTCACAATATTGATGTAATGCACAATGAGAAAAAACTTTTTTGATAATGTGTTCAGCACTGTAACTGATGTGAAAAGCAAGACGAACGATAATGTCAAGACTAGAGAACACCTTTGTAGGTATCGTAACCAATCATATGTGACTATCTGTGATGGAGTAGGAGGAAAGGGTTCAAAGACAAAACCATATTACTTGTTAACAAATGAACAACAAAAGTATCTTCTTGAGTGAATGAAGGATTTGAAATTACCAGACGGTTATGCTTCTAACTTGGCGAGGTGTGTGGATTTGAAAGAACTGAGGATGTTCGGGATGAAAAAGTCATAATTGTCATGTTTTCATAGAACGATTAATTCTAATTGCCTTCACATAGATCCTTCCTCCAAAGGTTTGGAGTGGATTGGCTGAGTTGAGTCTTTTCTACCACGACTTGTGTGCAGCGAAGACAAGTAAGACATATATGCACCAATTGGAGGTGAGCATCCCAATCTTGATATGCAAGTTGAAAAGGATATTTCCTCCCGACTTCTTCGATGTAATGGAATATTTGATAGTTCATTTACCATACGAGGCTAGAGTTTCTGGTCCCATTCAATACAAGTAGATGTATCCATTTGAGAGGTAAGAGAAATAGAGTTCTTGTCCTTAATCTTTCTTACTTAATTAATTTTTTTAATTAAAATATAAACTTTTAGGCATTTGAACCACCTTAAGAAGAAGATCAAGAATAAAGCTTGAGTGGAAGGTTCATGGTCTAACGCATACTTAGTTGAAGAGGCAGCTACATTCTTTAGCTACTACTTCGAACCAAATGTCGAAACTAGAAGTAGAGTTGTTTGATGCAATCATGACAGTGAGCAACCTATTGATCAAGAAATATCCATTGTCTAAATTTGCAAAGCATCGGGAAGAGCATATGGTAAGATGATCAAGAGAATCTTGACAAATCAGGAATTTAAGGCAATAATGAACTACATTCTTCTTAATTCTGACGAGGTTGACCCTTACAATGAGTAAGTAGTGAAAGTTTGTACATTTCTATGTCAATTAGCTTAACTTCATTTGTTTGGAATGATTACCGTATACCATTAATTATAGGAAGTCTCATCCGAAATCAAACTACATCATCCAAGTTTAACGAAAGGAGGTATACAAAAAAGGATCGCTGATGAATTCGCAAAATTGTTTAGGGACGAAGTAAGTAAATTAAGTCTTGATTAATACAAGTTTCTCGAATATGATTGTAATGATTCCTATATTCATTTGCTTCAGATGTACAAACCTGGCAACATGCTCGGTAGTCTCCAAACACTCAAAAATCTCAATTATGGTCCTTCAAGATTTGTAAAATCTTTTAGTGGTTATATTGTCAACGGGTATAGATTTAATACAAAAGGATCGTGCTGTCGAAAATCCACTAGTAACTATGACGTATGTAAAAAGGAGAGTACTATGGGATATTGACTGAAGTCATTGAGGTCAAGTTTCTGGGTAAGCCTATTAAAACAACTGCACCTTTCAAGTGGACTGGTTCGATTCATCTGATAGACATCTAAAGATGCATCCTCAGTATTAAATTGTGGAGCTTTACTCTAAGAAAAGATACCTCGTGTACTATCCTTTCGCTTTTGCTCACCAATCAGAACAAGTCTCTTACATTACATACCCTGGCACTCAGAGACAGAAGATCGATTGGTGAGTAGTCCTAAAATGAAGACCTCGGGTCTTCGATGTGCTTCTAGTTGAATTTGTATTTCAAGAAGATGTTGGCATCAGCCGAGATATCATTAGTGGATTGCAGGATTGAAGATATAGAACCTCTCGCTCACGAGTCAGGCGTAGCTGACGTGGTTGATCTTATTGGAGAATATGATGACGACGTTGAAGAGGAAGATCATTTTATCAAGTATGAGGTTGAATGAGAGTCTAAAGACGAAGACATTGAAAAAGAATCAGAAAATGAATCGAATGATGATTTCAACTCTTAGTTTTCTACTTGTTGGTTGAGTGTATTTTAGGGTTCTACTTAACATGTTTTTAATGATCGAATTGATACATATAACTTGACAATTTGATAAATATCATCTCTGTTTGCAATTATCATTGTTTGATTGAAATGGATGTTATCTTAATGTTTCAATAAAGTTCTTATAGATTTATTTATTATGTTTAACTTGATCGTTTCTTTGAAATTGCAGGTATGACGTCTCAGGACAGAAAGACTCGCTAGTTAAATTCATCCAACACTTCCATCTGTCGATTTAGAGTCTGAGGTCAGGGTCGGAGATGTTAAGGGCTCAACTGTCGCCCGGATACATCCACCACATCGGCGGATGCCGTTGCTCAGTCAGTTAGTGTATCTCTCATGACATCACATTTCATTCTGACACCAGGTGTCATGGGGGTATCTCCGATCACAGAGCCGATTATGATTTGACCCACCATTATACATGAAGCATTGCCCTTGGCCCCGCAACAACGAAGGCCCCGATAGATTCGGCCTCAGTCATCTCAATCTCAGCCACCTGCTTCACAGGCTGGGCCCTCGTCATCTTAGTCTCAGCCCCCTGCTTCACAGGCTAGGCCCTCTACTTCTAGTGCCCGATCATCATGTCACTTACATTATATGTTATTTTCGATTTTGTAGAGTCCGGTGTTGCGGCTACGCGATTCAGGCTTATATTCCAGTCACGTTTGGATGCACCATACGACTCTTGGACCACTTTACCTTAGACAATTCGGGACATGTGGTTCGCTGAGTTCTCGATAAGAGTACAATAATGAATATTTTCGTTAATTATCATACAAATAATGTTTATTCTATTTATTTTATTGATGTTTAACTTGTTTTATCGTAGAAATACCTTTGTTGGGATCTTCAGCTGCAAGATTAAAGAGTAGAAGGAACATGAGCATAGGACTATTAGTGCCCCTATACTAACTAACCATGAGCTAATGCTGGAGCTCAATGATAGGCTAAAGAAGGTGCACGCCTATGTCTTTGGTGCAACAGAGTCTGTCATTTGCACGCTCAATCCCAGTATACTACTATTGTAGGTCGCCCTTTCCTTGGTGGTTATGAGGAGCATCTAGCTGCCATCAGTTGTCAAATCTTCAATGAGATGATGGAGCAAGAGTTGCAACGAGAGTGGGAGAGAAAGATTAGCTACCCCCATCATATCATCCATGAATGGGCGGTCCAAAACTTCTGTAGTATGGGACTTGATCCTTTGCAGATGCTACCTCTCGAGCCGCCTCCTGAATGGCGGATGCCTGATTGCGAGGTGGTGAGACGAGTGGCCACGACGGTCACGATGGCGAGGATGAGGGTGTCAGGGATGAGGAGATCCCTCCTTCCAGCTACTATTGCTATGTTTTTATTACGTACTTTATATATTTTGAACATTTGATATAATATATATATGTATATTTGTATATTATAGTATAGTACTTCGAACTATTTGGGCTTTTATGTATAGACTTTCCTTTTAATGTTTGATGGTTCATTATGAAATATTTGTTTATTATGCAGTTGATCTTTGTTGCTCTATATTTTAATATTTAGGGTGGTTTAATCTAGAAATAAACAATTTATTAAAAAAAATATTAATATATGCAATGGAATAGCGAGGGAACGCCGGTCGCCAGAGGTGCGACGGATATGCAATGACAATCCGTTGCAATTCCGTCACGTTCTAAATTCTATCGCAAAAACTACGGGCACGGCAATCGTCACCAATCTCTCGCTATTTTACCGTGCAACTGAATATCTGTTGCAAAAATGTACTTGCGACGCTGGTGTTGCGACCGAAGAAGTCGGTCGTATATCTGTCGCAGTTTCACCATTTGCGTCAATGTCGCGACAAAATTTGCCATCGCTATTTGACAAGAATTTTGTACTGAATATCCTTCATTAATTAATTAGGCTCATCACATTTTATTAATAAAAAAAATCCTTGAATACCTTTTAATCTTCATCAGCCTCTTAATCTTCTCCAACAACCTAAAATACCGAGAGCCTCATATTCTTCTCCTTCCCCTTCATCACTGACTCCTCATACCCACCATCGACTTCAGTGAGGAAAATTAATGTTTTTATTATATTTTTTCTCCGAAATGTGAGTAAACTTGGCCTTATAGCCAATGGGTTTCTAGGTAAGAGATTGAAGCATAGTCACAAGAGAGAAGAAAAATGCACTATTTATTTGTAAAACTCTTCTGTGATTCTTGTGAAAAATTCAGTTTTTTCCTCTTATTCTTAAAGTGATTTAAAAATGCTGCCAAAACTCCTAAGATAAATTTCAGATGCATTTATGTAAGGATTTCTGCATCTAGTTACTACCCACATAACACAAATTGATTTCTCTCAAACGAAATATGATCACGTATGACTATGTCGATAAGCACGAAACCAAACCTCCAGTTTCACTATGATTGCTACAAATCTTTTTAGCTTCATCTCCTTTCAAATATCTCCAACAGGTAAATAGGTATTTAAGCACCTTTTAAAACTAATTTGACCCCTTCATTTCCTTATTCTTATCATTATATTTCCTCATTCTATTATGTCTTGGGATGTATTTTGGTAGAAATTAAAAATGCATATAATTATTTTCCAATATCCTACATTAATTAATTAGGCTCTTCACATTTTAGAGGAAAAAATCTTTAAATACCTTTTAATCTACATCAGACTCTTGATCTTCTACAACAATTTAAAATACCGAGGGCCTAATCATTTTCTCCTTCCTTTTCGTCACTGATCCCTCACACCCACCGCCAGCTTCAGTGAGACAAGTTAATGTTTTTGTTACATTTTCCCTAAAATGTGTGTGAACTTGTGCTAAGTCAGTGGGATTTCTAGGTAAGAGATTGAAGCATAGTCACAAAGAGAGATTAAAGAAATGCACTCTGTATTTATAAAATTCTTCTATGATTCTTGCAAAAAAGAAATTTTTTCCTCTTATTTTGAAAGTGATTTAAACATGCTGGATATATTTTCGAGTCATTTGTGTAAGGATTTCTACATCTAGTTGCTCCCCACATAACACGAAATAATTTTTTCACACTAAATACTAGGTGCTGGAGGTAGTGGAATTTCTTGTTCAAGTACATAAGTAGCAACATCATTAGTAATATCGCTTTCTTCCTCTTACTGTACCTCAGCTCCCCTTTGATTAGACTCTGCTAGTTCTGGAACTAGATCATTAGAATCAACTAGCATTGGATTTGAGTTTGAACTGGTTGAAGTGCCATCTGAAGATTATACCATGATCTTTATCAATATCTTTAATGGTATGGTCTTCAAGAAAGACAACATCTCTGCTTCTAATCAACTTCTTTTCAACAAGATCATAGAATTTGTAGACAACATCTTCATACCCATAACTCAAGAAAATACAGCGCTTGGACTTCACATCAACCTTTGACCTCTCATCTTTAGGAATATAAAGGAATGTCCTACAACCGAACACTCTCAAATGTTTGAAGGATATATATTTTCCTGTCCTTGTTTCTCTAGAATGTCACCATCTAAAGGAACTGAGGGAGAGAGATTACTCAAGTCAACTGCAATCCTCATTGCCTCAACCCAAAAGAAATTTGGCAAGAGCATACATCTAATTCGCTCAATGATAGTTCTATTCATCCTCTCAGCAATCCCATCCCTTTGAGGTGTTTTCAGTATTATTTTCTCTAATCTGATCACATTAGATTTTCAGTAGCTCCCAAACGATCATCTGTACTGACCACCATTATCACGGATATACTTCAACTGTTTATTTATCTGTCATTCAACTTTTCTATGAAAGTCTTTAAACACATCTGAAACTTGATCTTTGGATTTCAAAGCAAAATACCAAAGTTTTCTTGAAAATCATCAATATAAGTTACAAAGAAAATTGCACTGCCAAGAGACTTAACTTTCATGTAGCAAACATCAGCGGGTACCAATTCTAATACATTCAACTTTCTAGATAAAATTTATTTATGAAATGCATGTAGCAAACATCACTGTGTACCTAAAGAGTAAAAAAGTCACTACCCACCCTAATACTACATTTATGATTTTACGTACTTTAGATTTATGTGTTTCCTTGGTGGCCATAACATAGTGTTGCATAAAAAAAAATTAAAAAGAAAAAAGTGTTGCTTTTGTTTACCCTTTTGGCTTTTACAAGAATTTTACTGTAGTTATCTTTTATTTTTTTTAGGAAAACATAACTACTTATGATAATTATCTTGAAACTGTAAAGATTGGCAACGCAAAATCGAGGCGATTAATAGTGCTCGGTAGAAAAGTTAGATATAAAAAAACAATTTTATCCTTTAATGCAAATAAAGGAAAGTGACAAAACTACTCATTTTTCTTTTATCTTTATATACCTTTAACAGATCATATTATGTCAGACAATATTTATTGATAGAAATTAGTAGGAGACTTTTTTTCTAGACCAAATTCATTGCTCGACCGAGATGTGCTAGCCAATATATACATTTCCCTCTTTCATAGAGTTCAGTGAGCTCACATACACTCAAATGCTCCTGTTTTTTTTTTTTTTTTTTTTCTCCGCTTATTCCTTTGTCTTAGCAGCAGGCACATTTCTCTATTTTCTTCTCCCTTTGGGCTTTTGGCGAGCTGATGGTGAGCCATTTTTTTTCTTAATATAAATCCATGGGCAACCTTAGTTTAAACAAAAAATTTCTCTCCACTTATTCCTTTGTCATAGCAGCAGCCAGAATTCTCTTTCTTCTTCTCACCCTTTGGTCTTTTGGTGAGCTGATGGCAAGCCATTTTTTCCCTTCATATGAAATCCATCGTCAGCCAAGTACTGGCAAAACGGCGAAAACAACAGAGAGAACGTTAGGGCAGAATCACCATAACCCGCCTACACAAGCACCAAGCATCGAAAATCAAGCGGCCACTATCAACCACCCAAACCATCAGCGCTTATACAACCCAGGCTTCAATTCATACATATACATCCCAACACCAAATCTCATCAACCCAAACCCCAATATTATGGCTATGCTACCATAATATTTTCCACCTAATTTTTACTTTATCATTGTAGGAAAAATCATTTCCAACCATATTTGTTCGTTGTGTTTGATTGCATAAGCAACATAAAATTCATATATTGATAGATTGTCCAGTTTTCGTGGAATGCTGGGTTGAGTTTTTAGAGATTATCCCTTCAAGCTATCTCCAATTTTTCTCAAATCAATCTTTTAAAAAGAAACACAAGTATTTTTTAAAATAATATCGACCTTCATCACTCAAGAAAATTGGGAGAAAATGCTAACTTTTACTTAATAATGTACTATGTTCTTACCTCATCTTATTTGGAAACCCAAAGCCACCACAATTATTCTGAAATTTGATTTCTTCAAAATTACCACATCCTTCTCATTAATCTCTAGCATCGAATATGAATCATCTTCATACGAAGCAGGAAGAAACACAAAGAAAATAGAAAATCACTCCAATCCATCGACTTACACAAAGCCACCCAAAATTGCCCCCAAATACGACATCCGACCACCATATGGCCAAGAATCAGCAAAAAGCCATAAGCAAAACCAGTACAGCCGACCAGAGAGCTCATCTCCACCATCGGCAAAAACAGAGCAAAATACCAAACAGCAAAAGCAAGGCAAAAAGATAACGACTCACCAGGAAAATAAATGACGGCCGATTCCGTTCAATCTGTGAAGCAAGGGAGTGAAGAATGGGGGAAGAGATGGAAGGTGGAAGGAATTTAGCAAAGAAACTCTAGCAAGCAAAAATGTCTCCTTTTAAAGAATCCTTGAGTGTGGGCGAGGAATCTTAGGCGAGGAAGAAAATTCTTATTTTTATGAAATTTTGGGCAGCAAAAATTTGGGGACTTGGGCAAGTAAATTTTCAAAAATGTGTATACTTACGGAATTTTGGGTGAGCTCTATCCTACCACGAGATATATATGATTAAGAAAACTTATCAACTTATGAGATACTACAAATCAACGAACTATAGGGAAGAATAATATTTGGCATTTTTGTTCATTTAATTTTGTTTGGGATTAAATGGAAGTTTCGGAGGAATAAATTATGATGATTTATTCAGGTTAAATACAAAGTTAGAAACAGTCTCGATTCTACTATTGGAGATACCGTCACCCTCCCAATTGAAGATGAACACAACTTTTCAAATTCTATTGACTTCGAAACAATTTCAAAATTGCAGACGAACTATACCTCATCATGTCAAGAATAATGAATATTTTGAGTTGGAATTGCAGCGGGTTGAGGTGGGCAATTTTTGTTTTCCGAACAAGGAAAATCTCGAATGCTAAATGAACTAGAAGTGATAATTTTGATAGTATAAGAGTACAAAATTTGAGCAAATTTTTTAAAAACAAATTTGAGGGAGGAATAATGGTGGCCGGCGTCCATGCCATTGATATTCATTCAGTCCACTCAATAATTAACATGTCATCTGTGTTAAAATAAATGCTTAGCTGTTAAACCTAAATTCTACAATATTTCTGGTTCATAGTTGTCCTATTCCTTAGGGGATTAGCTAGTTGTTCTATTCCTTAAGAAGTTAGTTGCTTTATTCCCTCCAGATTTCTTTATGCACATTTTTCTGTAGTTTCTGTTATGTTTCAGCCTATTTAATGGCTTCATTTGTTAAGAATAAAACACAGTTTTCATCTTTTGCTTCTCGATTTAACAATCTGATCTGATAAACAATATGAATATGCAGAGAGATGCAGCTGCTCTTGTTTCCACTGTTAGTTTGTCCGCCGGTTTTGCTACTACCGCCAACATAGCACACCCCAACCCAATTTTTTTTTTTTTTTCCGTCAACTGCACAAACGATCATCACAAAACATAGAATTGAAAATTCTAGTGAGGAATGTGATTTTTTTATTCCTTGGCCCAGATCAAGATAAGGCAAAGCTGATGCTTTCCATTTTTTAATAACCATACGGTTGATCTTTTGCGGTTTTTTTTTTAAAAACAAAAACAGCGGAACTTTGGCGAGCTGATGCCCTTTTTTTCCTTTTTTTTAATAACAAACAACAAGTGTTCGTTCACTTTTTTTTTTTTTTTAACGAGCTGATGCTCTTTTTTTCTTTTTTTTTATAATAACCAAACAAGTGACCTTTTGACTTTTTTTTTTTTTTTTAATAATCAAATATCTTTTTAATGTGACAAGCTAACTTAATATTCTTTTTTATTTCTTTCTTTAAACTGAATTGTAGGCCTGTGAGCTAATAAATTTTCACACTATTTTCATTTTTAGCCCATTTTGATCCCTGTGATGTGTTGATTGGTAGACCTCGCAAAGGAAGACTGGATTGTTAGACTTGGTCAAAGATGTCGGGTCAGGCTGGGCTTACCCGGGCCGCCCAAGATGACTTAGGACCACTATATTATGTCTCTTTCTCGTCTCTTGGCTGACCTAATGTGCGCAGCCTTTCTTCTACTCTTCTCTCTGCCTTCTCTACATCATGCGTCTGCGCGTCCTTTGTTCTCCCTTCTCTTTCTTGTTTTGTTTTCTTGGCTCGCCAGCACCGCTTTACGTGACCGATTGCCATAGTTGAGTACGAGTGAGAGAGTCGAAAGGTGAGAGAGAAAGAGAATAGTCTTCTCCTTTTCCATGAGGCTCCCATTATTGAGGGAAGTATTGCTTAAACTTTTCCTGTTTTATTTTTCCGGCATTTCTGTTCGGTTTTTTTTTCTGTTTTTCAGTTTGTTTCCGATATGTTATTTGTATGAGTTTTCTACTGGTTCTTAGGTCATATTTCTGTCTGGTATGTTTATGTTTTTCATTCTGTTTTTTGATCTGCTATTCTGTCTAAATTTTCTGCTATTACTGGTTTTTAGATCTTTCCGTGTTATACCTATTACTGTTTTTTGTTATCTGGATTTCGTTATTACTTTTGTTGCGCAACTGCACTATTGGTATTCTGTTCTTTTTTTTTTTTTTTGAAAATTTAAAAACCCAAGCCTGGCTTGAGTCCAAGAGACTTCAAGTAGCTGTGTCTTGGGGATTTTTTTTAGCAGTTTACATAGATCGCATTATTCTTGACTGTTGATTGTTCTGTTATTTGTGTTGTGTGGTTGTCGCTCAGCCCTTACCTGTCTATTTCTCTGTCTCGATTAATTAGTTGTTACTGCGCTGTTCTATTGTGAGATTTGTGTATCTTCACATATTTTTACTGCGCCATTTTTCAAAGTAAAATTCGGGTTGTTTTATTTGTGTGACAAACTTATTTTTCAAATCTTTTATTTTTCTAGCCATCGATTACTCTTATTTTCCATTTAAATCATGTCGATTCTAAAAATTGAAACCAACACGTTTGATGGCAAATCTGACTCGTAATGTGGCAGAGAAAAATGAAAGTAGTTTTACTCCAAAATAAAATCGCACCGGCAATTTGTAGCCGTGAAGATTATCCGAAGTCTTGGGCGGACGAAATTCATGCTGAAAAACTTGGTGATGCACATAGTTGCTTCACCTTACATTTAACCGACAATATTTTACGAGAAATTGACAAAAAGGACAACGCTTTTGAAATCTGGACGAAACTTGAGAAACTGTATTTAGGAAAGTCCTTGTCAAACAAAATTTATTTAAAAGAACAGCTTTTTGGTTTTAAAATGAGTAAGTCGAAAACACTTTCTGAAAACATGGATGATTTAAACAAAATCGTTTTGCAACTTCAAAACATTGGAGAGAAAATCTCAGATTAAAACACTGCTGTTATTTTATTAAATTCCTTGCCTGAGTCTTACAATGATGTGAAATCTGCCATCAAGTATAGTAGAGATCGTTTGTCTCTTTCTGATGTTAAAAAGGCTTTGAAATCGAAAGATTTGGATTTAAGAAAAGAAAATAAATCAAACGGAGAGAACATTTACGTGTGAGGGAGAGTTGACCGTAGAAAACCTCCTAGTCATCGTTCTAAAAATAAAAGGAGGTCCAAATCTCAAGACAAGAACAAAGTGAAATGTTTTTACTGTGGCAAGGAGGGTCATATGAAAAATAAATGTTTTAAAAGGATCAAAGATAAAAAAATAAAAAATAAAAAAAAAACGTAAACATGGTAAAGGGAGTGATAAAATTGACAAAACCCATTATTTTGATTCAGATGGTAATTCCATATATTCTGAGGTTTTGTGTATGTCCCCTTCCCCTTCTTGTTCTAAAGTTGTTGATGAATGGATCCTTGATTCTGGATGCACATTTCATATGATACCCAATTAGCACTGGTTTTCAGATTTTAAATCCCTTTATCAGGGAAAGGTTTACATGGGAAACAATCAAGTTTGTGACATCATAGGCATCGGAAACATTTTCATAAAATTACATGATGTTGTGACTAGGAAATTCACTAAGGTGATATATGTGCCCAACCTTCATCGAAATCTAATTTCCCTTGGTTATTTGGATTCAATTGGCTTTTTTTACAAATCTAAAAATGGGATTTTAAGAATTTGCAAAGGAAACCTAGTCATACTTAAATGTTTTAAAAGGGAAGGTTTATATACCCTTATTGGAAAAACAAAATGCGAATCATCTGCATTGATTTCGAAAACTGTCCCTGAAAAGATTATGTTGTGGCATCGTCGGATTGGCCACATTAGTAAGAAGGGACTGCATTATTTACAAAAGCAAAATCTTTTATATGGTGACAAAATCGATTGTTTAGATGTTTTTTACCATTGTGTTTTGGGAAAACAGCACAAAATCAGTTTTTTAACCGGCATACACAAGTCCAACACTATACTTGACTATGTGCATTGTGATTTGTGGGACTTGAAAAGGCTCCAACCTATGGTGGCAATGTTTATTTCTTATCTGTTGTTGATGGTTTTTCTAGGCATGTGTGGGTATTTCTTTTGAAACAAAAGATCAAACTTTTGAAAAGTTTTGTGAGTGTAAATGCCTTGCCAAAATTCAAACCGGAAATAAACTAAAGACGATTAGGACAGATAATGGTCTTGAGTTTTGTAATCAAAAGTTTGTTGATTTGTGTGCATCGCATGGCATCTTGCATCATAGCACTGTTAGGCATAACCCCAAGCAAAACGGTGATGTTGAGAGGATGAACCGTACTATCATGGATAAGGTTAGATGTCTTATGATGTCTTCAGGTGCCCCAAAACCCTTCTGGGGAGAAGCTGTAACTACGGCTGTCTACCTCATTAATAGATCACCTTCTATAGCCATAAACTTTAGGCTCTTATAGAGTTGTGGTCTGGTGAACCCCCAAACCTGTCCAATCTTAGAGTTTTTGGATATGCTACATTTGCACATCAGAAGGAAGGCAAGTTAGGCTCTAAGTCTAGAAAAGGAGTATTTATAGGCTACCCTAAGGGGGTGAAGGGTTACAAAGTGTGGCTCAAAGGTGAGCCAGGAGTGAGGGTAGTTGTGAGTAAGGATGTAGTCTTCAACGAGCTAGATATGCCCTGTCTTAAGGATAAACCCGTTTTCGATAGTCCATCCTATGTCCCCACGATAGGGAGTATTCCTGTGGAAGTGGAGATCACCTCTGAACCCTCACAACAGCACGCACATGAACCTGAAACCAATTAAGAGTCAGATTTACCGACTAGTGTCCCCGATACCAATGTGTCTAAATTAGAAAATTCTGATGATGTTGAGGATCATCCAAAGACACAAGCACAAGCCCTTAGAGGCTACCAACTATCTAGAGATAGGGTTAGAAGAGTATAAAGAACCCACTAGATATGGTTACTCATACATTGTCTCACGTGCATTTGTTGTTGCATCCTATGTGGAAGAGAAAGAATCGCTGTGTTTTTCTGATGTGTTGAAGAGCCCTAATCGTTCTTTATGGTCAAGTGCTATGGATGAGGAGATGTCCTCTTTAGACAAAAACAAAACCTCTTGTTCCAAAACTCTCAAAACAAAAATTGATTAATTGCAAATGAATTTTTAAAATCAAAGAATCTGAATCAACCAATGAACCTCCAAGGTTTAAGGCCATGCTGGTTGAAAAAGGGTTTTCTCAAGTTGAGGGCATCGATTTTAACAAAATATTTTCTCCCGTCATTAAATACAAAACAATTAGGATAATGCTTGCTCTTGTTGCTTTTTATGATCTTGATCTTGAGCAACTTGATATGAAAAATGCATTCTTACATGGTGATCTCAAAGAGACCACTTATATGTGTCAACCACCAGGTTTTGAGGTTAAACGTAAGGAACACATGGCATGTCTTCTGAAAAAGTCCTCGTATGGACTTAAACAGTCACCGAGACAATAGTATAAGAAGTTTGACTCTTTCATACTGAAAGCTGGTTTCTTTAAAAGCAATTATGATAGTTGTCTCTATTTTTGTCGCAATGATGTTGATAATGTTGTTTATCTTTTGCTTTATGTGGATGATATGTTGATTGCATGCAAACATAGAGCTAAGATTGAGAGTTTGAAATCCTTGTTAAAGTCTGAGTTTGACATGAAGGATTTAGGGTCTGTGTCTAGAATCCTTGGGATGAACATGACTAGAGATAGGGCAGACCATTCCTTATTCATATCTCAGAAACCCTTTCTCCAGAAAATTATTTCCAAGTTTTCGATGTATTTGTGCAAGCCAGTTATTACCCCATTTGCGAGCCATTTTAAACTTTCCGAAAAATCCTTTCCTAAAACTGAAAGTGAGAAGAGAGACATGGCAAAAATACCCTATAGAATGGCCATAAGTTCAGTCATGTACTCCATGATATCCACCCGACTTGACACTGCTTTTTCTATAAGCCTTCTTAGCCAATTCATGTCTAACCCGGGTAGGGATCAATGGGCAGCTCTCAAGTAGTTGTTACGTTGCATTAATGGGACAATAGATAGGGGCTTGCACTATCACAACTAGTCTAATATTTTTGAACTAGTTGGTTATGTTGACTCTGACTTTGCAAGTGACAAAGATGGTAGAAAATCTACCTCATCTTACTTCTTTACCTTAGTAGGTAATTATGTTTCATGGAAGTCCCAGCTGCAGCCTGTACTCGCACTGTCGACTATGGAGGCTGAATACATCGTTCCTACAGAGGCAATCAAGGAAGCCATTTTGCTTCAAGGGCTTTTAAACGAATTGCATGTTTTACATTCAAAAGCTGTTATTTATATTGATTGTCAGAGTTATTTACACTTGTGCAAAAACCCTGTTTATCATGAAAGGACTAAGCATATAGATGTCAAATACCATTTCATTAGGGAAAAAGTCTCAAGTGGTTTAGTTGATATAGAAAAGATTAGTACTAATGATAATCCTGCCAATTTTGGTGCTAAAATTATGAACTCTGATAAGTTTGTTTTATGCATGGACCTCCTTCACTTAGATGCAGGTTGACTCCTTTGAGTCATTGGTGGCTGGGAAGTAAATGAAAATATGTTCAAGATGGAGTTTGTAGGCCTGTGGGCTTATAAATTTTCACACTATTTTCATTTTCAGCATATTTTGATCCTTATGATGTGTTGATTGGTGGGCCTCACAAAAGAAGACTGGGCTGTTAGACTTGGTCAAGGATGCCGGGCAGGGCCGAGCTTACCCAACCCGCCCAAGGCGACTTGGGACCACTATATTATGTCTCTTTCTCGTCTCTTGGCTAACCTAATACGGCACAGCCTTTCTTCTGCTCTTCTCTCTGCCTTCTTTGTGTCATGCTTCTGCGCGTCTTTTGCTCTCCCTTCTCTTTCTTGTTTTATTTTCTTGACTTGCCGGCACCGCCTTGCGTGACCGTTTGCCATAATTGAGTAGGACTGAGAGAGTCGAAAGGTGAGAGAGAAAGAGAGTAGTCTTCTCCTTTTCCGTGAGGCTCCCATTATAGAGGGACTTAAACCCACGTTCATTCGCTGCTGCTATTTTTTGGTTACTGGTGCCTCGATGCGGCTCACTCTCGTTTGCCGATGCTAGCTTCATCCCTTCGCTGCATCCACTGCTGGATCGGACTCTGCAACGGCAGGTAAGCCCCTCGAATTTTCGTTTCTATTACTGTTTTTACTAACAGTTTGTTGCAGCTCTTGGGATCATCTCCGCCGCTGTTCGGAAAAGGTTTTTCAGCCGAAAAAGAAGACAGTTTTTATGCAATAGTTTTAGGATCTCTATCTTTTATTATTATTTGTTTCCTCTATGAATCTGTAGTAGTAAAGTAGGGAAAGTTATAATAGTAATTAGATCCAACATGAATAATGGGTTGATACAAATTAGAAGTATATTTAGAACTACTAACAGTAATTTTTATTTGGAAAAACTAAAATAAATGTATATAATAACAAATGAATAAGTTAACTAGTGAAATTTTTGAAAAATAGTGAAACTAATATAAATTAAATAAAATAACGAACTTGGTGGGTATATAGAAAAGTTATATGTATATTTATAATTAATACAAGTAATTTTATTTGAAAAAACTAAAATAAATGTTTATTATAACAAATAAATAAGTTATGGGGTTATTTTGAGAAAATAGTGAATTATATGAAATTGAGAGAAACTAATACAATTTACAGAAATAACGAAATTATTGATTTTAGAGACAAATTATAAGTAATTTATAATTAATGTAAGTAATTTTATTTGAAAAAACTAAAATAAAAGTATATTATAAGAAATAAATAAGTTATTGGGTTATTTTGAGAAACTAGTGAATTTTATGAAAACTTAGTAAAACTAATGTAAATTATATAAAATAACGAAATTAGTGGGTTTAGATACAAATTATAAGTATATTTATAATTAATATAAGTAATTTTATTTGTAAAACTAAAATAAATGTATAACATAAGAAATAAATAAGTTATGTTGTCATTTTGAGAAACTAGTGAATTTTGTAAAACTAATGCAACTTACATAAAAGAGCGAAATTAGTAGGTTTAGAGACAAAATATAAGTATATTTGTAATTAATACAAGTAATTTTATTTGGGAAAACTAACATAAATGTATATAATAACAATGAATAAGTTATGTGTTCATTTTGAGAAACTATTCAATTTTATGAAAACTTAGTGAAACTATTGTAAATTACATAAAATAATAAAATTAGTGGATTTAGAGACAAATTATAAGCATATGTATGATTAATATAAGTAATTTTATTTGAAAAAAATAAAATAAATCTATATCATATAAAATGAAAAAGTTGTGGGGTTGTTTTGAGAACATAGTAAATTTTGTGAACATTTAGCGAACCTAATGTAAATTACATAAAATAGTGAAATTAGCAAGTTTAGACACAAATTATAAGTATATTTATAATTAATATAAGTAATTTTATTTGGAAAAATTAAAATAAATATATATATCATAACATATGAATAAGTTATGGAGTCGTTTTGAAAAAATAGTGGATTTTGTGAAAACTTAATGAAACTAATGTAAATTATATAAAATAACGAAATTAGCAGGTTAAAGACAAATAGTAAGTATATTTATAATTAATATAAGTAATTTTATTTGTATAAAACTAAAATAAATGTATATCATACATATGGATAAGTTATGGGATCATTTTGAGAAAATAGTAAATTTTATGAAAATTTAGTGAAACTCATGTAAATTACGTAAAAAAGTGAAATTAGCGAGTTAGCGACAACTTATAAGATATAATTAATATAAGTAACTTCATTTGGAAAAACTAAAATATGTATCTCATAACAAATGAATAAGTGATATGGTCATTTAGAGAAAATAGTGAATTTTGTAAAATTTTAGTGATGCTAATGTAAATTACATAAAATAACAAAAATAGGTGGTTTGGAGACAAATTATAAGTATATTTATAATTAGTATAAGTAATTATATTTGGAAATACTAAAATGAATGTATAACATAACAAATAAATAAATTATGAGTCGTTTCTAGAAACTAGTGAAATTTTTAAAAACCTAGTAAAGCTAATTTTAATTACATAAAATAGTAAAATTAGTAGGTTTAAAGACAAATAAGTATATTTATAGTTACTATAAATAATTTTATTTGAAAATACTAAAATAAATATATTATAATAATGAATAAGTTATGGGGTCATTTTGAGAAACTATTTAATTTTGTGAAAACCATTGTAAATTAAATAAAATAAAGAAATTAGAGGGTTTAGAGAGAAAATATAATTTAATTTATAATTATTATAAGTACTTTTATTTGAAAAAAATTAGTGAAGAAATTTATATGATAAAAATGAATAAGTTATTGGTGATTTTGGCGAGCAACCGTACTTGCAGGATTGAGGTAACGACTTACATTCCTCTTGCTCTCACAAGTAGTTGACTGAACTATTGTTTATTTATCATTAAAAAATTTGCTTGTTCATTCAAATTTCTCAAATTTGCTCGTCATTTTTTTTAAAAAAAATTAACTCGTTCAAATTTGTACTAAAAAAATTCTCTCAAATTTGCTCGATGAAAAAAAATTGTGGCGAGCAAATAACCATCCTCAATATATCAAGCAAATAGATAACAATCTCTCAATATATCAAGCAAAGGAAGAAAAAAGAAACTTGGTCTGTGTGATAAGATGTGACTTGGTCATTTGATTTTCGTTTACTCTTTCTATTTGATTCAATTTGATTATGATATTCCTTCGATTGCTAATGGTTGTTTTATCATCTATTACTTAAAAAGTGCCTTTTTATCTATTAGTTAAAGAGTGGAATTTTTTTTTTTATCTATTGCAAATTTGTTTTCATGTTCTGTCTTCTGTCCAGCTCTCTTCTCGTTGTATTCATGAAAGTTTTCAGTGGAGAAATCAATCTGACTTTCTTGTCTTTGTTATTGCAAAATGATTACATTATATAAGTTACAAACTAATCCTCTAATCTAAAGGAAAGTATCACTATTAGGAAACTGCCTAAAATACGTTATAGAAATATCAAAATAAGGAAAGTATCACTATTAGGAAACTACTTAAAATACGTTATAGAAATATCAAAACAAGGAAAGTATGTAAATATAGAAACTATCTAAATATAGGTTCCAACACTCCCCCTCAAGTTGGAGCATGAAGGTCGGCAATGCCCAACTTGCAAGCTTGTGGATAAAAGGAGGCGGGTGAAGAGCCTTAGTAAATATATCAGCCAGTTGAACCGCACTCCGAATGTAGAGGGGAGAAATAAAACCATCTTGGAGGGTATCACGGACAAAATGGCAATCAATTTTAATATGCTTAGTCCATTCATGAAAAACAGGATTAGCCGCGATATGAAGTGCGGCCTGATTATCACAATATAGTGGAATAAGCTGAGTGATGGGAACGTGAAGATCCTGAAGCAGAGAGCTAACCATTTTAATTCACACAAAGTCATCGCCATAGAGCGATATTCAGCCTCAGCAGAAGAACGAGACACAGTGTGTTGTTTCTTCGTTTTCCAAGAAATAGGAGATCCACCGAGGGAAATAAAAAAACCTATGATAGAACGGCGAGTAACAGGACATGTAGCCCAATTTGAATCACAATATGCAGTCAAGAATAAAGGAGACTGAGACTAAAGAAGGATGCCACGACCAGGACTGCCTTTGAGATAGCGAACAACACGAAGAGCCGCATCCCAATGAGCACAACGTGGGGCGTGCATGAACTGAGCTAGTGTGTGAACCGCATAGGCAAGCTCAAGTCGAGTAAGAGTAAGGTAGATCAACTTGCCAATAAGGCGGCGATAGCGTTCTGGCTTATCGAAGTAAGGACCAGTAGCTTTGGCCAACTGATGATTGGGTTCAATAGGAGTAGAGGTTGGTTTAGCGCCTAATAAACCAGTTTCAGAGAGAATTTCCAAAGTATACTTGCGTTGGCACAAAAATAAACCAAAAGGATTTCTGGCAATTTCGATACCCAAAAAAGTATTTAAGGAGGCCCAAGTCCTTCATGTGGAAGCAAGCACTCAAGGAAACTCAAGGAAGTTTTAAACTTAGTAACAGAGGTAAGAGAATTCTCAGTAATTAATAAATCGTCCACATAGATTAGGACGCATAAAAACACATCATTCCGAGAGTAAGTAAAAAGAGAGTAATCGGCATAGGATTGAGAAAAACCACACTTACGGAGCGCAGTAGTAAGCTTTGAAAACCAACGCCGGGGTGCTTGACGGAGACCATATAAAGATTTTTTGAGTTTGTAGACCTGACCAGGGTAAGAAGGGCGAAATCCAGTTGGAGGGAGCATATAAACTTCCTCCTGTAAATCTCCATGGAGAAAGGCAATATGAACATCCATCTGATGTATCGGCCAGCTTTGAGCGGAGGCAACAGATAGGAGAGTACGAACAGTGACCATCTTAGCAACAGGGGCAAAAGTTTCTGTAAAATCAATACCTTCTGCCTGTGTGTTTCCCAAAACCACCAAGCGGGCTTTATACCTTTCAATTGTACTGTCGGCTTTATATTTGATGCGAAAAACCCATTTACTCCCAAGTACGCGTTTTCCTGGGGGCAAGGTCGTTAATGACCATGTGCCATTTTTCACCAAGGCATTAATTTCTTCTTGCATGGCAGCACACCATTTAAGATTGGACGCAGCTTCAGAGTATTCGTTGGTTCAGTTTCTGTCGTAATAAATGCTAGAAATTGCCGATGAGGGATAGAAAAAATTATACAATTTATGAAGTTTGTAAGAGGATAACGGGACTTACCTGAGAAAGCCGTGGAGGAAAATTTAGGAAAAGAAGGGGATATGAAAGACTTCCACACTGCATTACAGTCAAAATCTTGGAGTCGTGCCTGAATTGTTCTAAGACGGGTACTTTTTCTAGTGCCAAGAGGAGCAAGAAGCATTTTGGGTGGAGATGGACACTGGGCTGAAGTTGCATGCGGGTTGTTGTTATATGGGTTAAAGGTAGAGAAAGGGTCTTGTGGAGAAGCTGGTGGGCTGGCTGGTGAAGGAAGGGAAGGCGCGGGGCTTAGGCCGAGTACAGAAGAAGGGTCGGGCGAGGGAAGAGGAGAGGTTGGAGCAGGTGGGGTTACTGGGCTGCGCGAGTCTAGGCCAGCAGAGAGAAGCCCGCGCAGAGCTGCAGCAGAAAGGGTGACGCGCGGAAGGGCTGGGCAACTGGGCTGGGCTGGAGGAGCTGAGGATGGACTAGCGTGTGGTTGGTTGGTTGGGCTGCGGTTCTGGGCGGATGGCTGGGTAGGTGCGGCTGGTGATAGGCAGCGATTGGGAGGGGTGAATTTACTTGGGAAGGGCTGTTTGTAGGTGGGTCTTGGTGCAAATAACTTAAATTTTGTGTTCCAAAATTGTAAGAATGAGAGAAATCTGGGGAAGTTGCTGGAATATCATTTTTATAGGGGAACTGGGTTTCATCAAGAACCACATCTCCGGACAAAAGAAATTTCTTGTTTCGTAAATCATAAAATTGCCAATCTTTCTTGTTGTAGGGACAGCTAAGAAAGACACAAACTTAACTACGAGCACGGAACTTGTCTTTGGGGAGATCATGATTATGGACATAAGCGAGACACCCGAAACTTTTGATGTGAAAATAAGATGGCTTCTCGTTATATAACAATTCATAAGGTGTCTTTCCTTGTAACAAAGAGGAGGGAATGCGATTGATAAGATATCCTGCCATTAAGACGCACTCCCCCCAAAACTTTATGGGTAGGTTAGCTTGGAATTGCAGAGCCCGAGCAACATTGAGAATATGACGATGCTTGCGTTCTGCTCGACCATTTTGTTGAGGCGTGCCAGCAACAGTAATTTGATGTATCATTCCATGTGTGGAAAAATATGATTTTAAGCAAAGAAATTTCGTGTCATTATCACTACGAACTATTTTTACAGTTTTGTGAAACTGTGTGTTGACCATGGCAAAGTAATCTTTTAAAACAATGACTACATGGCTTTTCTCAGCAATTAAATAAATCCAAACTGCTCTAGAATAATCATCGAGGATGGTAAGAAGATATAAAGCACCAACAGTGGATGTGGTTTTGTAAGGTCCCTAGAGATCACAGTGAATTAAATCAAAAATGGCAGAGACTTTATTAAGACTTAAAGGAAAATGATTACGAGTTTGCTTGGCACGTAAACAAATAGTGCAAGGAGTAGTAGAAGTTGTAGTTTTCTTAGAAAGTCCTAAAAAATTTTTCACGACAAAATCCGAAGGATGTCCTAATCGGATATGCCACAAGGTGCTTGAATCAAAACAACACTAGAAAAGGCGAAAGGTTTGTAGAAGTATATCCCATTCCTCTGCTCACCCACTCCAATCGGCCTCATCGAGGTACGGTCCTGTATCACACAAAATTCATCAGATATAGTGATAAAACACTTCGAATCTCGTGTTAATTGTGCTAACGAAATTAAATTACACTTGAGCTCAGGAATAAAAAATACACTTAGTAATGTTAGTTTCGGGCTTAAAGAAACTATTCCTTCTTGCAGAGCAAAAGTTTTAGCACCATTCGGTAGGTTAACTGTATATGGATGTATGGTGTTTAAATGTTTAAAAAAATCTTTCCTACCAGACATGTGATGAGAACAACCTGTGTCTAAAATCCATAAATTTTTCATACCAGAGAGTGTATCAGTTTGTGCAGGAGTGGGATCATTGAGCAAGGTCCACAATGTTGACCATTGGTTGGAATCTAGATTTGGAAAGTTTCCAAATCTGTGACTGCTATTTGTAGAAAGATTTCTAAAATTGTTGCTTCCTTTTATGGAAGACGGTTATATACCGCTGCTGCTATTCCCGGTCACTACTGCCGCCCATCCGCGGCCATCACTTGCTGGTCCGAGAGAGGGCCGCCGTCCGCGGCCAGTGCTCCCCCTGCCGTGTGGTGTCCGCCCGACGTTGTCTCCTCTTCGTGCGCCGCCGCGGTGAGCTACAGAACCGCCATGGAAGCTGCCATGGAAGCTTCTAGTTCGGCCAGCTCCAGAGGAAAACCTACTAGAAGGAAGCAGCCGGAGACGTCATGCCCTTCCCGATGACAATGGTTGCAAAACAGCCTTGAAGAAGAAGAAGAAGAATGCGCCCCCGCCGCCGCCGCACCGCTTGCTTTGGTGACAGCGAAGGCCGCTCCGTCGTGGCTACTGTCTTCCATTCAGGCCGAATTTTTGTGTTGTTCTTCTTTGCAAATTTGGGCAAGAATTGTTCTCATTTTTTTGCATTAGTTCCTATTGAATCAGATAAGAATGAACGGTTTCATACAATGTTCCATTTAATCCTATCAAAAATTGAAATATTTTTTCTTCTTCTCTTTCATTGACAATAACTATTAACAAGTCTGTATCTGCAGAATATGGGAGTTGAGTATAGTTGTCTAACTCATCCCATAATTTTTTTTAAACGCGAATAGTACGCATGTATTGAGTCTCCTCCTTGTTTGCAATTTGCTAATGCGATTTTTAACTCATATTTTCGAGGCCCGTTCCCAACCAAAAATCTTTCCTTTAAATCTGTCCACAATTCATCCGCTCGTTCAGAGTAGTTTATAGAAGTACGAAGAGAGGGTTCGATAGTGTTTAAAATCCATGAATTCACTAAAGTTTTTATTTCCCACCATTCTTCTTCTTTGTCCGGGTCATCTTCTGGGATAGGGATTGTTCTATCTATAAATCCCAATTTTTTCTTCGAACGTAAAACCAAGCGTATGACTTTTGTCTATTCAGCATAGTTATTGTCTTTATCGTTTTCCTTTAATTGGACTGTTATTATGATCAGCTCTGGACCATCAGATGATGCCACAAAGTAGGCATCTTTTTTTATTCTAGGAACATTGCTTTCTTCTAACATATCGTTTTCAACATTGCCAACATCTTCCTTATCATAACTCATTATGAGAATTTAGACAAGGTTGGCTCTGATACTATAAAAATTTCCAGTGGAGAAATCAATCTGACTTTCCCGTCTTTGTTATTGCAAATTGATTACATCATATAAGTTACAAACTAATCCTCTAATCTAAAAGAAAGTATCACTATTAGGAAACTGCCTAAAATACGTTATAGAAATATCAAAATAAGGAAAGTATCACTATTAGAAAACTACCTAAAACACGTTATAGAAATATCAAAATAAGGAAAGTATGTAAATATAAAAACTATCTAAATATAGGTTCCAACAAGTTTCTATTCTGCATTTCCTTCTTACTTTTTCTCCTTCATCTTTTAAGCTGAATTCTCCTTCATTTTTTCTGCATTTCCTTCATACCTTTTTCTCCTTCATTTTT
Source organism: Catharanthus roseus (assembly GCA_028651295.1). Lineage (NCBI taxonomy): Eukaryota > Viridiplantae > Streptophyta > Magnoliopsida > Gentianales > Apocynaceae > Catharanthus > Catharanthus roseus. Next base: position 3,026,428 of record JAPQWS010000050.1, on the reverse strand, counting down.
TTCATTGATGGGGAATTTTGTAAATTTCTCCTGTCACTCTCTCTAATTCAATCTAGGAGGAGGATTGTATATTCTGCAACATTTTTTTTATAACTCCCAAATCAAAACCACACTGCTTTGACTTGGGAGTTTTCTAAAAAAATTGCAAAGTTGTCTTCTTGTTCTGTCTTCTGTGCTGTGTGCCGACTGCTGGAGTGACGCAGCAACGGAGCCTAGACCTGAGAAGAAGAGAAAGAAGAACAGAAAAAGTATAATCATCAAGGCTCATGTTGGTAGAAAGAATTAATATATGGAAGATTGAGAAATTTGGTCGAATCTGATCTTTAGTTGAACCTTCCACCCCTAGTCTTTGGTTGAATCTTTGGCCAAAAAAAAATGGCAAGAGCTCGCCTGATGATGGTGGTGCTGGGGGTGGGGGTGGGGGTGGGGGTGGGGTTGGTGGTGTGGATATGGATTAAAGATGGGTTATGGATTCTAATTTGCGTTGTCCGTTTCATTTCTCTGAGCTTCTGCTGCAATGGGAAGTAGTGGCAGGGGAAACATAAGAAATATGTATGATTCGATTTGTATGGTGTTGTAACTAAATCACCACGAACAGATGATTTTAGCATACATGAATGTTATGGTTGGTTTCTTCCAATGCATGGCATGGATGAATTAACTTCAGTTGAGACAGAAAAGGAAGTTTCTTTTTCCCCTTCTTTCTTCAAACTAAAAAAAATTGGAGTCGCCAAATTTCAACATTTTCGCCCAGAAAAAAAAAGCAACACTAGCCCGTCCAAAAAAAACTCAGCATATTTACCGTAAAAAAAAGAGAGAACGGACCAACACTAACTTTTTACTGTGAATGAATAAAGAGAGTGGAGCGGACAGACAATATATGATTGTAATTAAAAGGTTACCACACATGGTAAATTGTGCACTGTACTTATTATTTTGTAAAATTAATAAAGGACAATTAAGTAATTTTAATTTTCGTTTTTTCACAATTTTACCAAAATTACTCCCACCGAGACTGATTAATCGCCTCGGAAACTATCACTGCTAATTTGAAAAGAGAAAATTTGAAACTTTTTAACAGTTCTCTATGAGATTTTTTTAATTCAAATTTGTCAATGTCCAAAATGCCCATCTACTCAATCCACCGATTAACTACTGAAATCTGCGATTAACTTGAGCCATCATCTTTCCTAAAATTCCTCCTCATTCATATAAAAATGAGGAAATCTTATTACTTAAAAGAAAACTTAAAATACTTTTTTAAGGGAAATTAAAATACTTAATATGTCCTCATTAATTCATTTTAACATATCTCTAATGTTATAGGTATTATTTCAAATTTAGTTTTCCTAACAATCTTTATTGTGAAATGGGTTTATTGAAATCTAAATTGAAACAATATGGCTCATGGGATGAATGGTCGTCGATAAGGTTTCAAATTGCATTCTATTAGATTTGGAGGTGAAAAAAAATTGATTTATAACTGAAGTTGGTCATTGCCTGCACATTTCTACTAAATTTTAACATGATTTTTATTCATATTAAATATATCATTTTAGTTTTTAGTTGATGTTCATACTAATTAAAACTCCTTTTATTATCTCGTTATAAAATGTTTTATTGTAATTTAAAAGTATAATATTTCATTTACTCTATAGAACTATTCATAAAATAATATGAACTTCCAACCACATATAGAAAATATTAATTATGAGATGAATTTATACTTTTATGATTAAGACCATATATATTGACTCAAAGATTCCCGAGATCTTTTACTAATGTTCTTGTTATGACATTTGCAAAAATAATAATAATAATAATAATAATAATAATAATAATAATAATAATAATAATAATAATAATAATAATAATGCAAAACCCCCCATCACACTCAAAATCATTGGCGTCTCAAAGATTCATTTGATGGTTTTGAGATATGAATGGATTTACTAGCCGCCCGTGGAGTCATTTATATTATAGTGTATTTTAATTTTTTAAAGAAAAATAAATTATTATTTTGATTTTTAAAGTAGGTCAATATTATTATTTAATCCTATAAACTTTTTAACATTCATTATTGTTTTTGAAAAATAGAAATACAACTAAAATACTTTTTTAGGAGGTAATATATGAAACTAACTTAGTTGCTGAATACAAACATATATATGGAATCAAGTGATAAAAACGGTCTAAACTTTCTAAAAATATAGTTTTTTCAAGAAAAAGTATCTTCAAGAGTATATAATTTTATTTGTAATTTTTTCGCAATATATTCAACTATTCTAAATTGTTACTTACCGTAAAAATAAATTGAACTATCGCTTTGTGTGATCCGATGAAAACTCTGGATGAATAAATAATTAGGAAAAAGAAAAAGAAACTCTGAATGAATGATTATCTAGTTGCAAATGTCAAAAAAAAATATTATACTAAAAAGTTGACAAATGGAAGGTTATCAAATGCACACAACAATTATAAAAGATTTATCATACTTTATCGAGTATTAACGATGTATTCACTTCAAAGAAATGAGTTTAAATTTATATATATAATTTAGTTATATTTATTTAAAATTAAAATGTCAATATGTCCCTACTAGCTTTTTATTCTAGATCCGTTAGTGTTTTGAGATAAATCTCAATATTTTTTCTTTTTTGCCAAATTAAAACTTAAGATATCCGTAACAAAAGGTAAAAAATCATAATATTTTAAGTATAAAGATGAATGCTAATTCAAAATTTGTAAATTTACCTTGCCAGTATTCAAGGTAAAATTCCTTAATTAATATTCCTACAATTTAGACGTTCTGACTTCATTAATCAAATTTACTTGCTAAAATTTATATATATATATATATATTGAGAAAGGAACGTGGGGGCGGGGAAAGGGTTTTTTTCTTTTTCTGTGTGCGCGTGTGATGGGGGGGGTGGAGTGTGGAGAGGGGCAGGGGAAGGACTAGAGTTACGGAGGAATGAGGATTTTTTTGTTTAAGGAGAGGGGTGGGGAAGAAGAGGAGTTTATTTTTAGGAAGGGACGAGGCAGGGGCAAGGATGTGGGGAAAGATGGAGTTGGAGAAGAAGAGAGGTTTTCTTTTTTAATTTTAGGAATGGAGGGGGCATGGGTGTGGGTGAAAGATGGGAGGGGTTGTAGAGAGAGGAAATGAGAGTATTATGAATTAAGATAGATGTGGTAATTTAGCAGTAAAAATAACTCTTATGAAGGCATATTACAAATTCAACTCATATTTTAATAAATTTTATATATGAATTTTAATAAAATAATATTTTTATTTAAAAAATAAAAAATATATACATATATTTTTTATTACGAAAATTACATATTTATATTAAGAGTAATGCTAAATGTCTTAAAGTTGATATATTTTTAGTTAAATTTAGACAAAATGATTTTTTACGCATGTAAGACACTTTTGAAAGTAAGAATGTCAAATATATTTTTTATTTACTTTTTCAATTTTACCTTCCAATTTAAACTAAACTTGTTTCAACTTTAAGGCAAGTAACTTCTCTCATCCCTATACATGTAGTAATTTGGTGACAGAAATTTTAAGTTCAAATAATATTTAAAACATAAATAAAATAAAATCTTATATATGAAACTTTCAATTAATAATATTTTCATTTTAAAAGATAAAATATTATATAATACTTTTTTTATTATTAAAATTTTATTCGGTACATTGCATGAATTTTTTATTACTTATCAAAGATGTAAAAAAAAATTGAATAGAAAATCACTTTCTATAATCATTTGTTGAAAACAATAGCTCTAGCATCATATTGGTTAATAATAACAGTGAACACTGTAATCGGCTGGAACAAAAATGTAGATTTCCATTTTTGCTTTTGGTTTTTGTTTTTGTTTTTGTTTTTGTTTTTTGTTTTTTTTTTTTGAGGGAAGGATTTCCATCATCTTTGTATATAGCAAGTTGGTTGCGAAAGAGAATGATTTTTTTTTTTTTTCTTTTTTGACGGAATGAAAGAGAATGATTTTAAGTTAAGTAGTAATGAGGATAACAAACAACATCCAAAAGGGCGAGGAAGGAGTGGGAAGATTGACAGACTAGCTTAGCTACCTATCCGTTCCTTACTTCACCCAGTCGTTATGACTTATAATCCGAAGGTTCAAATTCACCCATCTTTCCTTACTTTAGCTACCTAACGTTGCCTTACTTCTTTAATTCTTTTGGAACTTTCTTTGTTGCTGCAATCAACTTTCTTTCTTACTTTTTTCCTAAAAGTTTTTTTTTTTTTTAAAAGAAAAAAGTTATTTTTTCTTAAATAAATATATATTTCATATGGTCATCATGCCATAAATAATAAAAATATTTGTGTAATGTGTGCTTCTAAAATATACGTTGATATAAATAAAATGGTATGTTAAATGTCTATTTCGACAGATAAAATATATTATATATCTTTGTTTAAGTGTGATAAATCTTATACTATGTTAGATAAATAATGCTAGATCATATTTTTTTTTTATAGATCTGTTTATAATAGAAATATTTTGAATTTTACATATATATTCAAAACCATATATTTATAATATGTTTTATTTAGAGTTTATCTTTTATTACTCAGCATCATGTATTGCATCTTCTAATAGACTATCTAATATACTTTTAATAGATTTTATTAATAAATATACTTAAATTAATAAGTGATACAGAGAATAGTTCACATAGCAGTATAAATGACTTGAGCCGATATATATATATATATATATGCTCAAGTGTTCAACCATGTCCAAAGGGTAGCATTAGGAAGGTGAGAGAGAGAGAGAGAGAGAGAGAGAGAGAGAGAGAGAGAGAGAGAGAGAGAGAGAGAGAGAGAGAGAGAGAGAGAGAGAGGGGGTGGGATTTGTCATTTGTGGTAGTACAGTCTCAGTTTACATCTTCCTCTGAGAAACCACCAATTTATTCTCCTCCTCTGCCTCTGCTGCCCTTGCACCGACTAAGCATGGTTCGGATATTCGAAATCCAAACCTATTTCTTCAATCTACTCATAATTCTTCTTCTTCTTCTTCAATTTGAGAAAGCAAATGCAGGCGGAGGAGGAGGAGGGAGCTCATGTAATATATTTCAAGGAAAATGGGTATTGGATTCTTCATATCCACTTTACAATTCAACAAATTGTCCATTCATTCAACATGAATTCAACTGCCTCAAAAATGGGCGACCGGACAGCCGTTACCTCAACTTCAGATGGCAACCCAATGAGTGTAAATTATCAAGGTAATTAATTTACTATCTTCTAACCGATCTGCAATTATACTATCAGTATTATATATGTAGCTAGAACTTGACCACCATTTAATTAATATATCATCATCATCATTCATCATTGTCTTTTATGGGAAAGGATTTTTTGTTGATTGTTGAATATGTTGGTTGGGTTTATTATGTTGCTTTCACTCTAAATGTGGACATTTCTGATAAAAGAAAACTGCTGCAACTCAGTAAGTCCCCAATTAAATTCTTTTTCAGAGCTGCTCAGAGTCCTTCCTTTCTTTCCCCTCTCAATCCCCATTCTTGAAAATCTACCTTTTCAATAAAATAAACCTTAATTTATACTTAGAGTAAACCTTTTTCTCTGGGCTAAGACATCAATTTTATCATAATATCATAGTTGTCTAATTCAATAGTTAGCTGACGTGAGGTCTAATCCTGCAAAATGTTAGCTCACTCAAACACTTAAATGTCTATTTGGACTAGAAATAAGAATGAAAGCTCAATTGATTATGGCACTGATGTATGGTAAATGCAGAGTTCAATAAGAAACAAGAGAATTTAAATTTTTAAATCTAATCCAAATGCACTTGTCAAGTCATGAAACATTCTAGATGGCTGTGAGGAGTGCATTGGGGGCGAACCCAGGAGTCGAATCCTAAGAGTATAAATTTAAATAAAAAATTCAGTGTATCATTTAGTTATAAATGAATTTTTTTATTTTTTTAATTTTTTTTATTTAGAGGATCATTAGAGAGAAATATACAAATTTTACATAAAATAAACATAATTTTATATTGTATATCAAAGCACAAAAATTGAAGGGATTGGGTCCTCTCGGGCCCTTTATAGAAGCCAATAGAGTATATTGACTAGTTAAAAAAAATACAATAATTAATATAATATGATAAGTAAAAAAAAACTGAAGAAAAAACATTTTATAGCATGTCACATTTGCTTTTTTGGCTTTCCAGGTAAAATGATAAATTAGAGATGGTTTGATTCCCAACATTTTTCCATGGGTAAATTGTGCAAAACCACACTTTTTCTGGTTTCTTTTGGAAGTTAACAGAGAGTGTCATGTGTGGGTTTTGGCAATGATACCCTTTACTTAGACATAGTTTGATTTTCAGATTTTACCTTGACTTTATGCCAATCCAATGATTTGTGCAAAATTATGTGAAACTAAAAAGAAAAAAGAAAAGTAAGAGGATCTTTGGTTTAGATCTAAAAATGAAAACAGTTTTAATTTTTACTTTTTGTCTCATATTTCATCTAACAAAAGTAGAAACACTCTACTTTCTTTCTTCAAATTAAAATTCCATCCAAAATAAATCCAAAATTGCACATCCAAAAACACAAAATTAAATAAGAAGAGAGAGTATGGGGGGAGTGGTACCATATGAGGGCATGTGAAGTGAGATTTGTACATATATATATAGTATTGTGGGGATTGTTCAGTGTTTTATTGACGCGTTAGCGTGAGACAAAATAATAAAGTAGGGAGAGAGGGAGGGCGCAGTAAAGCAAATGATCACCTGAGACGAATCTCAAAGACCACAATTAAAAAACACCTACCTGTCTTCATTGCCTCTTATTGGATTCTTCTTCATCAGATGGCCCAGTCCTGAATTTCCTCAAGTTCATGGCCAGATCACCAGTAATACTTTAATTGTTAGGAAAATGCACTAATCAAAAAGGTTTTTTTTTATATTTTTTATTACTTCCTCCCTTTTTTTAAGTCATATTTTATTTAATTCTCGTATTTATTTTTATTTATTATATTATAAAAATAATATAACATTTAATAATTTTTTTTATATATCTTTTTATAAAAACAAATTTTAATATCTTCTATCTTTCTAATTTAAAAATTTATAAAAATAATAATAATGATCGAAGGACATTTTAAATCATATAAAAAATATCTAAAATTTTATATTTTTTAAATATTGTGATGTTCCAAATACGATAAAAAATGCAACAAAAAATGGGAGGGAAGTATATGTGTTTTCTTAAATGTCGAGTCATCTGCCATGGGTTCTCAAATAGGATTTCTCAATATTGTGCATGTGAGGAGAAAACATAGTTTAATCCAAGGTAGAATGTCTTGCATTTCATTACCACCTTTGAAGGGGACCTCAAGAGACATAAGCACAAACACTTGGCATGCATCCTCTTTCATTTTTCTTTATTTTATTATTTTTCTTTTTGAAAACGCTATGGACTTAATTTATAAATGGGAGACATATGAACTTGTTGTCCTAAATTAGGTCAGCTCACGTTTCCTTATTTATATAAGTGAAGACGTAATTTATAAGATATATGATGTTACTTCATATAGTCTATTTAAAAAGTTTATTATATTTATTTATAAAATTAAGTTTATCACAGAATTTTTCCTTCTAAACATAAATCAAATACAAAGAATTATTATCAGGTGAAACTACTAGGTTTTTTTTAGGCCAGGTTCAGTTTAAATAATTGGGTATTGAAGTGGCCCAATTTTTTTGTTTCACTCCGAGTCTGGCCATAACGCACAGCAATTGTGCGTTATCCCAAATGATAACGCACAATCATTCTGGGATAATAACGCACAATCATTGTGCGTTATCCCTAATCACCGCGCTAATCGCGTAAAAATCTAATGTGGATCCCATCTGGCACTGACCTATAGATAACGCTGCCCCCTTCCTCCCCTTTTATTTTTTCCAGCTTATTTATTCTTCCCCCTCCTTCCCCCTTATTTTCTTAATGTTTTTTTCCAGCAAACTCTCTCTCTTTCCTCCTTCCCCCTTATTTCCTTACTATTTTTTTCCAGCAACCTCTCTCTCTTTCCTACTTCATTCTTTCTTCATTTTTTCAGCCTTCCAATCTCATTCTTTTTCCTTTTTTGATTTTTTTCTGGGTTGGACCCAGTTAAAATTATTGGGCACTAAAGTGGCCCAAAATTTTTTTTATCCGACTCTGGCCATAACGCACAATGGTTGTACGTTATCTGTAATGATAACGCACAACCATTGTGCATTATCAGTTAATCAGGATTTCACGCTTATGAGACTAATAACGCACAATGAGTGTGCGTTATGATTAGGCAATAACGCATACTCGTTGTGCGTTATCAACCACATAATTTTTTTTTAATTTTTTTAATTTTTTTTAAAAGTTTTTTAATATTTTTATTTAATTTATTTTTTTAATGAACATTTTTTTTTTGTTTTTAACCAAAATTTCTTTTGGGAAAACTTATAATTTTATAAATTTTTTTAGTATTTTGTTTAATGAATTATTTTTTTAATGAAAATTTATTTTGGAAAAACTTATAATTGTAAAATTTTTTTAAAAAGACTGTATTTATTATATTTAACTTATTTTGTAATATTTATATCATTTTCTTGGAAAATATATTTACATTTTAACCATTTCATCGCAAGTTATTTGAAGAAGTAATACTAAGAAACTGTAAAAATTTAGAGCAATGATGTAGTAATTAGAAGAAAATGAAAGAAAAATTTCATTAATATAAACATGTTTTGTTACAGCTATTTCAAGAAAATGTCAAACTTATACATTGCTCGGTCCGGGGTTATTATAATTTTTCCTATTATGTGGGCATGCGACATTTATCACATCTTGGGGGAGAATCCGAATTTCTGTAATCCATTTCCCCCTGAAATCGCTTACCCTGTTTCCTACCATATTCCTTTTTTCATGTTTGGAGGTTAGAATGTCAAATTAAAAGGGACATCCCTCCAAAAGTTTTCACTCAAGACCGGATGAAAATTCGCTTGGTAAGTTCTTCTGTACGTTTGTCGCGAATATATCTCCGGCACATAAGTATCTGTTCTTGACTCATTTTCTCTACACACTGCAAGAACAGGAGAACAAGGCAATGTATATGTTTGCCATTTTCCGCAACTACAAAATTTATTATTTAGCCTCAAAGTATAGACGTTGTTGCCCGTACCAGAAACTCGGATTGGAGATCTGACCATGTATATTCCTTCTCTCGGATTGTAAGTTGTAACTTTGTGTTCTCTTGATTTCATTTCAATCCGCAAGAACTTGTCAAAAATTCGAGTTGGAAATGGATGCACATAATTTTTAGCCTCTTCATTGTGTTGGTGAAAGTACTAGTTTGTTGAATATTAGTTCAACTAGGGCTTTTAAAGGTAGAACCCTAGCTTTCTTCAACACACTGTTAAGTGCTTCGGAGATATTAGTTGTCATGATACTGTGTCTGTGACCGCCATCATACAACAGTGTCCATTTCTCTGCGTCCAACTTCATCAAGTAAATGTAAGCATCCACATTTCTTTCTTGGATCTCTTTCATTACACGGTCAAGTTTCCATTGTTTTGTTTCTGTTCCGGCCTGCCATATCAAGCTTTTTAGGTTTGTATTTTTAAAAGTCTTGTTGAAATTTGCTCGAATGTGGCGTAAGCAAAACCGGTGAACTGCAAATGGTGGTTGCCACAAAGGTTGACTTTGAATAGCAGAGAAAATACCTTTGTGGCGATTAGAAATAAGGCATACGTGGCGATATTTTACTACGTATTCTCGCATGTTTTTAAGGAACCAATTCCAACTCTCGGAGGATTCCTTATCAACAATTGCAAAAGCAAGTGGGAACAAGTGATTATTTGCATCCCACGTACTTGCAATTAACAGCACATCCTTGTATGGTCCCCTTAAGCGTGTTCCATCTACAGAAATCACCGGCCGGCAATATGGAAATCCGTCTATACATGGCGAGAAACACCAGAAAACAAATTTGAAAACATAATTAGGGGGACTGCTTGTTCTGTGATGAAAAAATTCGTATACAGTCCCCGGGTTTATATCCTGTACAGCTTGTAAGTATTTAGGTAAAATACTGAAGGTTGTATCCCAGCTACCAAAAACCTTCTCGATGGCAAATTTTCGAGCAGACCATGCCTGCTTGTAAGTACAGCCAGTTTGAAACAATACCTGCACTTCTTGAATGATGTTCGAAACAGGTATCTCAGGATCATTGGCAACTAGGTGTGATATAGACATTGATAGAAATTTTGAAGACAAGTTTTTGTGTTTGTTTTGTTCAATCTGTACAAGGCATGTGTGTTCTTTGACGAACCTGTTTATTTTCCACCGAGTGTGCGTGGCTTTCTTTTTTATACGGATGTACCATGCACAGTAATTATCGTCACTGTGATGGTAACATCTTGCGGTTCATGTATCAATCTTATTTTTCAAAACTCGGTACTCACGCCCCACACTGACAGAGTACTTACAAACCGCAATTACTACCTGCACTTTGTCAACGAATCTCATGCCTAACTGTATGTCAGTCATGGAATCGTTCCAGTCGAGTAATCGGACGATACCAGATTCTATAATGTCATTTATTGGAGAACCCGAGCCCATATCTAGGAATGCTCCAGATTATGTGTAGTCATACCTAGCATTGCTGAACCATTGGCTGCTCTCCCATTATTGCACTATGTTTTCGGTGACCAGGTTGACAGGGTTTACAGGATTCAGGGGAGTTTGGAACTCTTCTTCTTCCGGGTCATTGTCATCATCCGATTCAGATTGACTAGAAACGGCATCATCTCCGTCTGACCCGTCAACCTCATCGTCATCATTGTTTACAGTACTGTACTGTTGGAATCCGTAGGCAAAAACAAAGTAAAAATAAAACTACGGAAATCCACCAACAGGATCTGCACATACTAGAAAAACCGATTGGATAGAAATTACCTCAATGTTTTTTATTGTTCGTTGTGGAGGCGCTGCTTTGTACGCTTCGCCCTCTACTGGTATCTACGCGACGAACTCCTCTGCAAGCGATCGGGATGCTAGCCCCCTTCGTGTTCTCAAAAGCTGCTCGGGAACCGATCCTAACTATCTGGTAATCGGTCGTATTTCGGAGAGAGGAGACGAGATACTATATCGCCGTTCTAGGGTTTAGGGTTTTGTTTTTCTTTATTCATATAAAGGACGGCCACCAAGAAAAGGTTAACATAACCTTTTATAGCTGTCAATATCAAAACCCTAACTGTCATCTAATGACAGTTTAATCTCATCCGTCTATTCCTATAATCATCCAACGGTTGGATGAGTAATATTAAGTAATTAATTTCATTTATTCTATTAAATAAAATTAATTACTTATTAACCTACCAGAAAATACAATATGGAATCTGATTCCCCTTTTGTATACGTTCAACGAATCTGGACACAATCTAGATACATTGAACGTGGACATTATGCTCACAAGATCGTCTATGCGTGTGACCCACGTAGGTTCACTTAACGTTAGCGAGTGAATGAAAAATGTCCTAGACATTTATTCACAAAACATAAGCGGCCTCTAGCAAGACATTATACTTACCCAAGTTAAGTAAATGTAATAATAACCTAGCATCAGATTTAATATTTAGTCCTTTTGTCACACGATATCCTAATTAAGTATAAGGCATGGATCAAGTCATCCTTATAAAACTTAATTAACCATTTACTTGATCACCAGGCAGACTGTTCCAACAAATAATATTAATAACACCTTATTAATACTTATTTGAGCATGGCCATGCATATTTTCCAGTCTTCCTTACCAAGGGGCCCATGGATATCACTCTCTAAAAAGAGAGGGACAAATCCCTTTCACTATCTCCAATATTCAAGCCATGACGAGAAAATAAGCCAACCAATAATCATAATGATCACCTAATTAAAAGTGATGTTTGACTATGTCAAAACATATATTTCTCCCCATGCAAGAAACATTAGAAACATTAGGTCGAAGGACACCAAATATAAAACTGAGAAGAAATACTTATAACTTAAACCCATGCAATATTTCTTCTTCACTTTGGGTCATGTCCAATACAATATTCTCAATATGTATTTATGAATTGATTTTATATCTCATATTCATGATCAGTAAAACTTGACCATCAATCAACTTCACACTAGTTTACAAGATGTAATATACTAGGGACAAATAAGAATAGTATTTTATTAGCCATAAGAGTTTTACTATCAAGTCACATACTTGATGACCAAGAGCATAAAATACAATTCAAAAATACATGCTTCATAAATCATAAATGTGAGTCAATTGGTCTTAGGGCATATACTAACATGTACAACATAGACGGTTCATCAGAAACCATCTGTGTTACGACCGTAATATGTTCGGGCAAAGTTGTTGTTTTCCTGTCGTGTGTACTTGGAATATTTTTTTGTTCGATAGGCTCGAATTCAACAGGAATATGAATTTCTTCCTTCGATAGGTCGGCCGGAATAGTCCATAAATACCGCATTTCTTCGCCATTGTTCATGCTATATAAATTAAAGTAAAATATACGATGCACCTCGTAGTACAAAGACACCCTCATCGTCATTCGAACATTCTAGAGATTGGGATCCATATCTCGGTATTTCAATATTTTTTTTACTAGTTTCGCATTTGAAATAATTCGGTTCATTGGCAATATCCAACTTTTCTGAATTGCTCCAGTAAAATAGGGACCGTATGCATCCCTTGCGATTTCAGAATCCCAAAATAGCTGTACTCTAACAGGCTTGATTGCTTCTATTTCAAAATGATTCAACTGTAAGTGTCTAGGGCGGATGAATATGAAGATGCTAGGAATTTCGGGAATTGAAAAGAGAATGAGTGGTTTGCTAAGGCTGTTTTGAAGATGTAAAGAATAATGAATGAATGTATGTATTTATAGACTTTCAATATCACTGCATTTTAGGGGGGGTAAGTTGTAATGGAATGAGGGAAAAATAATTGGTGGGATGAATTATTGTTCTTCCATTAGCAGGGTTCACAGGATGCAAGAAATTATTGTCCATTGAGTTACTGTTGAATATGAAGTTGTCCTTGGAAGCTATTTTGGATGAAATTATTGTCCGTGGAAGAGCTGGATGTGAGCGAATTATTATACCGGGATGGTGGATTAATGAGGATAACGCACAATGAGAGTGCGTTATCCAGGAAATAATGCATGAGGGTTGTGCGTTATCTTCTGGATAACACACAACCATTGTGCGTTATCTGCCTAAATTTTTTTTTTCATATTACGTTTTTTTCTTTTCTTACCTGTTTACCCTTTTTTTTTTAATTTTTTCTTAACACATTTATCCCTTTTTATTATTTTTCTAAATTTTTTATTTTTTCCACCAAACTTTCTTCTTTTATACATATACCCCTTTTTTTCCTTTTTTAAACCAATTAAAACATTTCGTTTAGGGTTTTGCAAATCAAATTAAAAATGCTATGTTTATACTGGAGAATTTGAAATTTTAGATTTCTACCTATAACAAAATAAGAATATAATAAAGATACCTAAACCTAATAAATCAATAATATAAACATCGGTTGAATACTTTATAATTTATTTCAAATTACATATAACTGTCAATGAAAAATAGAAAATAATAATTACAGCTAAGGCCAGTCGGATGGCGTGGACTGCACAACCTTCTTTCCAACACGATGCCCGAAGCCGAGAGCTTGAACACCGTCCAGGTCATCCTGCTGCTCCTCTTCGTCAGATGAGGATGCTTGCGATATAGGCTTATGTGGCGTTGATGAACTGGCTGTGCCCAGAGGAGGTGGTGCCCGAAACTCGGAAAACCCGTAGACTGAAGAATGCGGTGATTGAAATGATACAACTCCTAAACCGAGCGCGGGAGGCATCTACGACGTCCCGAATCCACTAGGGTGTGGCTGGGAAGCTGGCGTCAAGCCCAAACTAAAAGAAGGCATATCTAGGTTCGGGCTGTCAAATGGGTCGACATACTGTTGACCGCTACCAGATCCCTCACCCTTCTCAACCACTGCTAGGCCGAGGTCGAATTTTCCTGCCTTTGTGGAGCAGGAGGTACAGGAGGGCATCCACCTCCTGCTCCATGCCAAGGATGTCTCCGAGCATCCCTTTTAATTCTACGAGCACCTCGGTCTGGAACGTGCTCCCGGAGACGGCGACGCGACGGCGGAACAAGGAACGTGGCCTGGATATCATGCTGTCAAGGAGTGCATCCCAAAGTACTCCCGATGGAGACCATACACCGCCGGAGAATCGTCTACACTTTCTTCATAACCGCGGCCATCTGTGAAGGAGATGAGGTGGCTCCCGAATCGCCACTGAAGCCATATCATCCACCTCCTGCAACATAGAAGTTTAAAAAAAGAAAAGAATTTAACAAATTAAATAAATAAATAAATTAGAATTCAACATAAATAACTGAAATGAATAAGAACTTAGCATAATCCGTCTGTCCATGCCGGCAGGCTGACAACCATGCGCACGAGTATCACGGTTAACTGGATTGCCGATGTAAACCCGTGTAATACCCCTATACCATCTAATGTACTCATCACTAGAGTATGACAATGCCGCAATTGCTACAACAGGATTATCCTTAACACGAAGTCGCCACTGGTTCCAGGCATCGAGATGGATAGCATGCTGTGTAACCCAAGATGTGTTATTATTCCCTCTCAGCTAGATCCGATGCAGGTCCAGGCGAGTATCAACTTCATCTGGAACCCTCTGAGCTTGTGCGAACTGGCACATCACACGCCCGAGATAGTGGTACGCCACTATCTCGTAACATATGAGCGGGACCTCTGCCCGCCACAAGTCAGATGGAACCAGAGGACGGTCATAATAAGGGAGCCACATAAACTGTCATGTCAAAATTCAAAATCAATAAAAATGTAAGTACGATAAAAAAAACACAATGAATTACAAATTATACAAGCTATTGTAAAGCGAACCTGATCAGATGACATAAAATCTAACTGGTCTCTGTACGTAACCAAAGTGTGCGTACACAGCTGGCTACAGTCAAATGCTGTGCACCATATTGCACCAAGAGGAGCAAGAGGGTCGGCCTGAATCTCTGTCATCAGCTGACGCTGCAATGTAGGTATACGCATCCACGCCCAAATCTGAACTAACACTAAGGCCCCTCCAATCTGTCATGCACCTCCCAAAACTGCCGTGCACAGCTGCCTATACAAAAATCCAAAAACTCAACTACCCCAGCTATATGTCCTAATAGCATCAAAATCCTCTAATAAACTGAAGTAGCGCACGTGAACCAAATTCCCGGAGAAGTCAAGAAGCATGTGTCCGCCAATAAGTAAGAAAATAAATCCACGAGCACGCAAGATTAGATCATCGTCGGTCTCTGAACAGGTGAACGCTCTCAAGATCCATGCTTCCAATGGTTCCTTCTTCACCTTGTATCCGGAAAAGTGGTTGAGAGATAACTGCACGCTAAGAAGTCTCTCGATAACTTCAATCCAGTATTGTTTAGGGTGTACACTCCAGCTAGGCCCGGTAACGACCGTGCCATCTATCCCTAAACCCCACAGCGCATGTACATCTTGGAGTGTTATTGAGACTTCACCGCACGTTAGATGAAATGTGTGGGTCTCCGGTCTCCACCGCTCTACCAATACGGTAATAAGTGCGTGGTCCAACCCAATGTGACCACACCTAAAGACTCCCCCCAACCCGGTCCAACCCAATGCAACCCGATTACAGAAGAACTTACCGACGTACAATCCGCGAGAGGGAATATACATGGTCAGATCTCTAATTCGGGTTTCTGGTACAGACAACAACGTCTATACATTGCGGCTAAATAATAAATTTTGTAGTTGCGAAAAATGGCAAACATATACATTGCCTTATTCTCATGTTCTTGTAGTGTGTAGAGAAAATGGGTCAAGAACAAATACTTATGTGCCGGAGATATATTCGCGACAAACGTACAGAAAAGCTTACCAAGCAAATTTTCATTCGGTCTTGATTGAGAACTTTTGGAGGGATGTCCCTTTTAATTTGACATTCTAACCTCCAAACATGAAAAAAGGAATATGGTAGGAAACAGGGTAAGCGATTTCAGGAGAAAATGGATTACAGAAATTCGGATTCTCCCCCAAGATGTGATAAATGTCGCATGCCCGCATAATAGGAAAAATTATAATAACCCCGGACCGAACAATGTATAAGTTTGACATTTTCTTGAAATAGCTGTAACAAAACATGTTTATATTAATGAAAATTTTCTTTCATTTTCTTCTAATTACTACATCATTGCTCTAAATTTTTACAGTTTCTTAGTATTACTTCTTCAAATAACTTGCGATGAAATGGTTAAAATGTAAATATATTTTCTAAGAAAATGATATAAATATTACAAAATAAGTTAAATATAATAAATACAGTCTTTTTAAAAAAATTATACAATTATAAGTTTTTCCAAAACAAATTTTCATTAAAAAAAAACAATTCGTTAAACAAAATACTAAAAAAAATTTATAAAATTATAAGTTTTCCCAAAAGAAATTTTGGTTAAAAACAAAAAAAAAAATGTTCATTAAAAAAATAAATTAAATAAAAATATTAAAAAAATAATTACGTGGCTGATAACGCACAACGAGTATGCGTTATTGCCTAATCATAACGCACACCCATTGTGTGTTATCAGCCACATAAGCGTGAAATCCTGATTAACTGATAACGCACAATGGTTGTGCGTAGAGTCGGATAAAAAAAAATTTATGCCACTTTAGTGTCCAATAATTTTAACTGGGTCCAACAAAAAAAAAAACCAAACTACTGTAATTGAGCTATATATTACCTAATATAATTGTACCTTTCATTACTTCATTAATGTGTATAAAAGTAATGGTATGAATAATTATAAAGGAAAAATGTGTAATAAAATGGAATTTGTTTTTGAGATTTTTCTTTTCATCAGTAAGGTGCCGTGATGCAAATCTTGTCGAGAATAATTAATGAAAAATTAAGTTAAGTTAAGGAGTTTTAGATCTTTATATACGAATCAAGGATTTTGAAAATAAGATAACACAGAAAATACAAGACTCAAAAATAATTAAAAAGAAAGGAAATAAAGCAAGAATATTATAATAATAGTGATGATGTCATATATACATCATAAAGTGTGTGATACGTGGAGATCAAAGTGCGAGAGAAAAGGAAAAATCTTAAGTAAGTGATGGTATTAATTTATAGGAAAGCAAGTCCCGAAGAGAGTTGTAGCTTTCTATGCGGGATTCTATATTGCACCATTTTGGCCTCCTTATAGAAATGGATAAAGACATTTCTATTAATGAATTAAAATACAAAAAGTTCAATAAATACTTATTAAAATTGATAAAATTCTTTATATTCTTAATTATCATCCATCAATCAATGAATCTAAAACAACTTATATTTCTAATAATATAATAATGAAATGAATACTGATTATGTTTTGATGATGGGGGTGCAGATTTAATGGGGGAGCATTGTTGCAGAAATTAAAAGGCAAAAGTATAATGTTCGTTGGAGATTCTCTCAGCCGAAACCAATGGGAGTCTTTGATATGTTTGCTCTACACTTCGGTAACGGCAAAAGGAAGATGCAAGTACAACGAAACCACCACCCAAGATGAATCTATTTTCACTTTCACGGTAACTAATTAACTAACTAATTCACATTACTTTCTTAGTCACATTACTTTTTCACTAAATTACTACAATAATTACGACCCCTATAAAAGAGAGAAATGACTATTGTCAATAAAATTACTGCAAATTTGAGTAGTATTCATTTAGTTTTTTTATGTAATTAACATATTACTCCACAAAATGAGATTTTATATACTGACCTTACATAATCATTGTGAGTTCTCTGATTTCAAAAGAAATACATATCTAAATTAAATTGCAATAGATAATATTCAAGTCGAGCTAATCGTTTATTGATCACTATTTATTTAATTCATTACTCTAATATCTTCTAATATACTTGTTAGTACATTTCTTTTTTCTGACATTTTTCATTTTGTAAAGTATTTTACAGTGTTTTGAGATTTTTTTTTTTTTATTTTTTACGTTTTTTGATACATATATAAATGAAATTAATATAGGAAAATGCAGGATTATGGAGTAAGAGTGATGCTTAACAGAAATGTATATTTGGTGGATGTTGTGAGGGAAGAAACGGGGAGAAGGGTATTGGAATTAGACTCTATTCAAAATGGTAAATTATGGAAAGGAGTTGATATGATCATCTTCAACACTTGGCATTGGTGGAACCGCAGAGGACAAGGACAACCGTACGTCTTTTTCTCCCTTTTCTTTTCTTTTTTTATTTACTTTAATTACATTTCCTCCTTCAAATTTACTTTGAAACCGGGGAGTAGTAAATAAAATCAGCAAAAAAATTTTGTTTTTTAATAGTTTTTTAAGCATGAAAAATTTGTTAATTTTCAGATGGGATTATATTAGAGTTGGAAACAGAACATACAAAGACATGGATCGAATGGTGGCCTTTGAGAAGGCACTGAATACATGGGCTAGGTGGGTTGATGCTAACATTGATCCAGCCAAAACTACTGTTTTCTTCCAAGGAATCTCTCCATCACATTACAAGTGAGTACCCATTATTTACAATCAATAATGTAAAAATCTATAAAAAATTTCAGCAATCAAGAACATAGTAAAAACCTCCTTGTATTCCTAACTAACAGTGGAAGCTTGTGGAATGATCCATATGCAAAGAGCTGCTTGAGGGAGAAACTGCCGGTGTTTGGGTCAACATATCCTGGAGGTTTGCCGCCTGCTTTAACTGTTCTAAAGAAAGTATTGAACACAATAAAGAAGCCAGTTAAATTGCTTGATATAACCAATCTTTCTCTGCTTCGTAAAGACGGACATCCTTCAATCTATGGCCTTGGTGGACCTACCGGAATGGATTGCAGCCATTGGTGCCTTCCTGGAGTTCCTGATACTTGGAATGAATTACTCTACAATCTTATTATTAATTAATTACTTAATTATTGATTAATTTTTCATTTGTGTTTTAGTAACATTTTTTTACACATTATTTGGCTGAAGCATTAGGCTATATTAGCCTATTATTACATTAGAAATTAAAGTGGTGGGATTTCTTTTGCATTGTGTAGCAAGTTATACTAGTTTGCTTCCATTTTGTTTTTGCGGGGGAGGGGGGTGTGGAAAGTAAAGAGAAGGATAACATAACCGAATTGCAATTTCAACAAATGGATAATCTCATTGCTATAGAATATTTGCCAAGACTAAAAGTAAAAAGTAAAACCAACTGGATTATCTCCTTCTCCTTCTGTATACATACGAGAGAATTAGGTTATACTTAATTAGGAGTTTTCATTTAATCAAATTAAGTCTTGAAAGTTTCCAGTGGGGAAAATAATTCAATATTTTATGTGTTATTAACATAAAATAGATTACAATATATAATTATCAAAGTGACAAATCCTAAATCAACTAAGTAGTTAGAATCATAATTATACATTGTTTACGGTTTTACATAATTTGGGATTTTATAGGGATATTATGAATGGTCCTATTTTATCTCTAGATAGGAGTCCTTAATACTCCCCCTCAAGTTGGAGCATAAATATCGGAAATGTCCAACTTGGAAGTTAACTGATGAAACTGAGTAGGATGAAGAGCTTTAGTGAGAATACCGGCCGACTGAAATTCACTGTAAAGGTAAGTAGGAAAAATAAATCCATCTAGAAAAGCATCACGGACAAAATGACAATCAATTTCGATATGTTTAGTACGTTCATGGAAAACGGGATTTTCGGCGATGTGAAGAGCAGCTTGATTGTCACAATGTAAAGGAATGGGGTGAGTGACAGGCACATGAAGATCCCGTAGAAGTCTAGATAAACACTTCAACTCACATAAAGTCATCGCCATAGATCGATATTCGGCTTCGGCAGAGGAGCGAGAAACGGTATGTTATTACTTCGTTTTCCAAGAGATAAGAGACCCACCTAGTGAAATGAAATAGCCTATAATAGATTGCCGAATAATCGAGAAGGTGGCCCAATCAGAGTCACAATATACAGTCAGTAAAAGTGGAGAGTTAGATTGAAGAAGAATCCCACGATCAGGACTGCCTTTGAGATATCGAACAACTCGGATAGCAGCATCCCAATGAGCATGGCGAGGGGCGTGCATAAACTGAGTTAGTGTATAGAATGCGTAGGTGAGCTTAGGGCGAGTAAAAGTAAGATAGATTAGCTTGCCGATGTGTTTGCGGTAGTGATCTAGTTTATCAAAATAAGATCCAGAAACTTTGGCAACTGATGATTTGATTCGATAGGAGTAGAAGCTGGTTTGGCCCCAACAAACCAATCTCAGAGAGAATTCCAAAGTGTATTTTCGTTGGCAAAAAAATAAGCCCAAAGGATTCCTTGCAATTTCAATACCCAAAAAATATTTTAAAGGAAACAAATCCTTCATATGAAAGCATTTATTTAAGGAAATCTTAAATTGATTTATAGTGGGTAAAGAATTGCCAATAAGCAATAAGTCATCTAATAAATGAGAACATATAAAAAAATATTTTCCCGAGAGTATGTAAAGAGAGAATAATCTGCATAAGACTGAGAAAACCCGCACTTACGAAGAGCTGCAGTAAGCTTTGAAAACCAACACCTAGGGGCTTGGTGAAAGCCGTATAAAGATTTTTTCAGAAGACAAACCTGTCCGTGAGAAGATGGACGAAAACTAGGTGCTGGGCGCATATAGACTTCTTCCTGTAAATCTCCATGAAGAAACGCATTGTGGACATCCATCTGATGGATAGGCCACTTTGAGCAATAGCCACGGAGAGTAAGGTGCGAACTGTAACCATTTTAGCTACTAGGGAAAAAGTGTCTGTGAAATCAATATCTGTTGTTTGTGTGTTGCCCAAAATACCAAGCGGGCCTGATATCGCTCAATGGTACCATGTACTTTATATTTAATGCCAAAAATCCATTTACTCCCAAGTGCACTTTTTCCTAGAGGCAACAATATCAAGAACCATGTGCCATTCTTTTCTAGTGCATCGATTTCTTCGCGCATGGCGGCATGCCATTAAGGATTAGAGACTACCTCAGAGAAGGTGGTAGGTTCGGATTCTGTGGCCACAGATGCTAAAAATTGCTTGTGGGAAGCAAAAAAATTTGTATAGTCTACAAAATGTGTTATAGGATAAAGAGACATACATGAGAGGTACAAAGAGGGTGACTGTCAATATACATTCTCCCCAAAATTTTATGGGCAGATTAGCTTGAAAATGCAAAGCTCGAGCAACATTCAAAATGTGTTGATACTTGCATTCAACCCTACTATTTTGTTGTGGGGTGCCAGTAATAGTAGTTTGATGTAGTATGCCATGGGTTGAAAATTACGATTTTAGACATGTGAATTTTGTGCCATTGTCACTTCTTACTATCTTGACGGTTTTGTGAAATTGAGCTTTGATCATAGCAAAGTAATCTTTTAGAGTATATGCAACTTCACTTTTCTCTGAAATTAAATATATCCACACAACCCTAGAATAATCTTCTAGTATGGTAAGGAAGTATGAGGCACCTATAGTTGATACTGTCTTGTATGGTCCCCACAAATCACAATGAATTAAATAAAAAATTCTAGATGTTTTATTGCTACTCAGAGGAAAACAATCACTTTAGCATGTAGATAAATATTACAAGGAGCAGTTCCAGTTCTAGAGTTCTTAGAAATTCCCAAAAAATTATTTACCACAAAATCTGAAGGGTGTCCCAACCTTACATGCCATAATGTGTTGGAATCAAGTACCTTGCTAGAAAGAGTGCACAATTCTGTCAATTTCATAGGCTTGTAGAAGAAAATCTCATTCATCTGCTCACACACTCCAATCGGTCTCATTCAGATACGATCCTTTATAACACAAAAGTCATCAGAGAGAGTAATAAAATACTTCGAGTCTCGTGCCAATTGAGACAAAGAGATTAAGTTGCATTTAAGCTCAGTAATTAATAACACACTGTGGAGTTTTAGTCTAGGACTTAAGAAGACTGTTCCTTCTTATAGCACAATTGCCTTAGCACCATTAGACAATCCAATAGTATATGGATAAATAGTATTTAAATTTTTTAAAATTATTTTCCTACCAGTCATATAGTGAGAACATCCTGAATAAAAAATTCATAAATTTTTCATACCAGATAGTTTTTCGGATTGAGTAGTAGTAGAGTTATTTATGGTAGTCAACAGTTTTGACCATTGGTCAGCTGTCAAATTTGGAAAGTGTCTTGGCCCAGTGCTGCTACTGCTTGGGCCGCTTGACCCGCTGTTGTACAGCCTGTTGGGCCCATTTGGCCTGTTGGTCCCCTAAAGCTCCTCATACCCTTCGAGGTCGAAAAGCTTCCGTTTGCTTCGAAAATATGTTGTTGGGCAGTAAGCATTTAAAGCTCTAGCCCTTAGTGCAGAGAAAGCCTAGGAAAGGAAAAGTAGATGGAAAGATCTCGCTTACTCCCTTAATTTGAGTTTTCGATCTTAGGCCTTTACCACTAATACTAATGAATAACATATCGGGTCTAAAATAATCTCTTATAGAATCCAAGATAATTTAGGAGAATCACGTATTGATATGATATCTCCAAAAAGTCTCTTATCCTTCTTATAGAATAGAGTCTATTCCACTTGAACTATTACTTTGGTGATAAAAACTAGTTTGTCTACCAAATCAAATTTTGATGTGGTTCTTGGCCAGTGTCACTTTCGGTCTCAAATTTGCGTTTCGCTAAAAAAAATAATTTTAAGGGGTTAAAATAAAAATTTTAATATCAACTCTATCCTATAGTACCCTGTGATCTTGATCCATTGAAGCATATTAAGAAAGATTTGTTGAGCCAGCAAAAAACAAACATAGAGAAGGAAGGCTTGGCTTAGAAGAATAGGATTGTATTTGTAACTGGAAGAGGAATATAATCATGGATGAAGATTAATGATTAGAGAAACAACTTCACCAGAAGAAAAATGGGTCCTCATCATCAAACCCCCACCAAATTTAAGGTGTAATTAAAGACTAGTGGAATTAATTAAAAAAATGCCCATTAATAGATAATATATTCCTAAATGGCCAGCAGCATTAATGTTTGCATATATATATATATATATATATATATGTAAATCTTCAGTTTCTCTCCCAATTATCCCTATATATTTACTCTCTAATCTAATGGGTTATGATATTGAGACTGGGTACTTTCGGTCTTCTACTTGTCTTTTTGTGTTGATATTTGCATGTTTTTGCCACTCAATTAATGGGATAATTGTGGAGCATTTTCAACATGACTTAAAAGGATCATCAGAAGAAGGAAGGAAGGAAAATTGTGATATTTTCAGAGGAAATTGGAGATATGATCAAACATATCCTTTATACAATTCATCAAATTGCCCATTCATTGAGAAGCCATTTGATTGCCAGAGAAATGGTAGGCCTGATCACCTCTATCTTAAGTACAAATGGAAGCCTATGAGATGTGAATTGCCAAAGTAAGTATAATATTTCCTTCTTAAATTTTCATTCAAATATATAAGCTAAACTTTTTAATTTTTCATCAATGTTCAATATTACTAGTTCTTAACTTAACATGAAAAAAAAAAGTCATTATTTTTAAAAATTACTGTGGAGTTACTTTATGAAATTATATTTACTTATTTATGTTATTTATGATGATCCATATTAAAAAATATAAAACTGTTATATTAATTTTTAAAATACTTTTTCTCAAAAACATATTTGAACAACATTGATTTTATTAAAACTAATTTCAATTCTGAAAGTCACTTTTTTAAAAGAAAAATATTTGAATATTCTTATTTTGCTCTCATCAGAATATCACGTGTTTTGAGTATGCAAGATTTTATTGTGTTTAGTGATAGGATTATTTAGGAAGTACATAAAAATATTTGGAATTATTAAATTAAGCTGGAAAAAAATATTGTGAAACCAATATATATATATATTGGTTTCACAATATTTTTTTCCAGCTTAATTTAATAATTCCAAAAATATATATATATATATATATATATACCTAAACCAATACAATTTCTGCATTCTCCTTCATTATGTATTTGGATGAGATGATTAACTACTATTCATGCATGGTTTATTTGTACAGTATCTGGTTATAATTAATTAACAGAAGCATATAGTACATTATATGATTTTGAGACAGATTTGAAGGGGTGAGATTCTTGAGGAAGTTTAAGGGAAAAAAGATAATGTTTATAGGGGACTCATTAAGTCTGAATCAATGGCAGTCCCTCACCTGCATGTTGCATTCCGCTGTTCCTCAATCTAAATTCACCATCCAAAACAGTGGAAACCACCTCTCCACTTTTACTTTTCCGGTGAGCTTTCTCTTTTACGGGATATTTGTAAACTGGATAAATTGTTGATGATGCATGGATATTTATGGTGATTTGATTTGTTAATGTACTTATTATTATGCCAAGATTATAATGATGAATGATATTTTGAACTAATTTTTCTTAATTGTTTAATGTATTCATTTCATTACTGATTGGGCAGGATTATAATGTTTCCTTGACGCTATCACGGAATGCATTTCTGGTGGATTTGGTGGTAACAAAAATTGGGAGAGTTTTGAAGCTGGATTCTATTAAAAACGGCGACGCATGGAAAGGATTTGACATGCTCATTTTCAACACATGGCATTGGTGGCTTCATAAAGGAAGAATGCAAACGTCTGATCTTTCTTTTAGCCTTTTTTTTTTTTTTTTTTGTACTTGTATCATATTTAATTAATGATCTAATAATAATTATTCCAAGCCTTCATCAACTTAACAAATCTTGTACAACAATTTTTGAGTTTTTTTCTTTCTCTTTTGGGGAAATATTATTACAGGTGGGACTATATTCAAGAAGGGAAAGAATTGTACAAGGACATGGATCGTTTGGTTGCATTCCAGAAAGGCCTCAAAACTTGGTCCAACTGGGTCGACTCTAATGTGGATCCTTCTCAGACCCAAGTCTTTTTTCAAGGAATTTCTCCCACCCATTACAAGTAATCTCTCATATTTTTTTTTTCTCCCCCTTTTGGGCCAGACTCAAGTTTATTTTCATTCAGTAAATCAGAAATAATGTTGAGGTAGAATAAGTGACGAAACCATAAATATGAATATGAGTAGGGGTGGTCGAATTTTTTTATTATACAATATTTATAGATAAAAATTTCATATTAGACGGTAATTAAAGATGGTCAACAGCAATGAGAAGTGAAGGCTAGACTGGAAATGATAGTATTTGGGTGGAGGGAGATTGTTATTATTATTTTTTTTTAATAATTTGATATCGAAGGATATAAAGCTAGTATATAGTATTAAATTGTTTCATAAGTAGTTCAAATTTAGGACCTCTTAAAGAGGTTACGTCATCAAATCGTACGTCTCTTATTAATTATTTTATTTTTTACGATTAAAAAAAAAGTAAAAAGTAAAGTTAATTGAAATTTGAGAATATGTAGGGGAAAGAAAAAAAATCATATGTACAACACATGGACCGTCAATTTTTTTTTTTTTTTTTTAATCCCTCAGTGAGATAATGGACCTTTCAACAAATTTTTTTTTTTTAAATAAAACCTTTATTGAACAACATCATTTTAATTTAATCTTCTTAAAGTCTGTTTCTAAAGTGCAATTGTGGCTGCTCCTAATTTTACTTCAGGACACACCTAAAATCAATACCCCTTAAAATATTTTCGATCGGATGGAATATACCACCCTTCCTTCACCTTTGAGGTAGTTCCATCACTAGTACAATTGAGGGAGAATATCTCGAAACCAAACATGCTTAATTTCTAATTGAATTAAAGTCCAGCTCTATCGTATTAGCGCTCGGATGATGTAACATTTAACTCTTATACTTTCACCTAATAATATACATTAATAAAATAATATTATATTTGATATTTACAAATCTAAAAAACTTGACTCATAAATCTACTAACAATCAAAATCTACTATATAAATTAACAATAGATCTTATATTCATATTCATATATTATTTATTCATTTCCATGATTAATTACTATTTTGTGCTTACTATCCTTTTAGTGGAATGGAATGGAATGCTACGACGGGGACGAGTTGCAACGGTGAAACTCAACCGGTAGGCACATCGGAATACCCGGGAGGATCAATGGCGGCGGTGGCGGTGGTGAAAGAAGTGGTGACTCACATGAACATTCCGATAACTTTACTAGATATAACTAGACTTTCACAGTTGAGGAAAGATGGACACCCATCAATTTATGGCAGCGGTGGCACAAAAGGAAATGACTGTAGCCATTGGTGCCTAGCTGGTGTTCCTGATACTTGGAATCACCTTTTATATGCTATTCTTGTTACAAATACAAAATCTAAAATGTAATTTAAAAAGAAAAATGACTTTGATTGACAATTTTTACGTAATTGTAAATTTCCCATAATGCGAGAAAATTTTTATTTAAAATTTTCGTTTGCTTTTAAATAAAATTGCTCTTTATTAAGAACTATTTAATTTATTAAATAAAAATACAAACTAACTTAAAAGCTAACACTCAGGATCGTTCAATACATCCTCTAGTATACTCTAGAGTACATTTCTTAAATAATAACCTTTTCTTACCGTGTATCTTTTATTTTATATGAATATATTAATAAAACTACTATAAAAGACGTGTAATAGAGAGTATACTAGAAGATGTATTAAACAATTTCAGCTGAAAAAATAATAATACTAAATATTTTGAAATACTAGCAATTATATGCTAGAGTTTCGCTCGAAAATATTGTCTATTGATTGTAAGGATGTAAATAAGTTAAGCCGCTCGTGAGACGCTTACGAGCTGCTCGGTCAAAACTCGATTCGAGTTCGCTATTGACCGAGTAGGAGTTGAGCACGAGATGGCTCGTTAACTAATTAAGCAGAGTTCAAGCCTCCGTAAGCTGGCTCGGTTGCTCGTCGAGCCTGTCGAGCTGATGCATATATGTATATTAATAATATATAAATATTTTTTTTTGAAAAATATATATAAATAAAAATCGAATACGAACTCAAGCTCAATACAAATAGTCGAACTCGAGTTCGAGTAAAAAATAATGGGCTCGATCGAGTTCGAGCTCGACTCGCCTCGTTTACAGCTCTATTTACTTGTGTATAATTGAATTTTTTTTTTTTTTTGAGTAAAATTGGATTGAAGTTATAACATTGCGGTAAGAATATGTATCATAAAGAGAATAAAAATTACATAAATAAAATTTTCAAAAAAAAGGAAAATGTAATAGTGTATTAGACAATGAAAAGTTGTTATTCCCTTGTTAAAAGGGGTCAATAAATGTAACTTAGGAATTTATAAGGATAATGGCCAAAAAAATTCAAAAAATTTCATTTTTACCTTGAAATTTTCTCTCTTTAAAAAGAATCCTCTCAACTCTCTCTAGAACTCTTTACTTCAATCGCAGATCTTGGAAGATCCGACCATACAATTCAAAAAAAAGGGTAGTACTTCGATCTATACTCATTTATTTACAGTTTTATCGGTTTATATCATGAAAATATGCATTGTATTGAAAAAAAAATTTGCAATTTTATTTAGTTCATTTTTCTGTCGAAATTTAATACTTTTACCAAGACCAGCGAAAATCGATTTTTGCCCGGTCAAGCGAAAAATTTTCGCCAGTAGCAGCAATTAGAAACTTGGTTTTTCGCTAGGCTCAGCGAAACTTCATGGTTTTTTGCTAGCTTGGGCGAAAATGTCATTAAACAATTTTTTTTAATATTTGTTTATATATTTTACTTTTGTATTCATAATTATTTAAGAAGTGTTTCTTGAATTTAATTTCATGCTTATTTGAATTGTTATTTAATTTTGTATATGTGGAATGAATGTAACTTGTTTAAAATATTTTATGTTATAATTTTTATTATTAATATGAATATGAATTATGTTTTTGTGAACAATTTGAACCTTAATCTTCATGCATCATTTTGCTATCGTTTAAGGTTTTAATAAGAATTAATAATAAATTAATAACTATTAATTAAATTATTAACATTGATAAGAAATAAAGTAACGGAAACAAAATAGTAAATCCTGTTAAGAATAAATAATAAACTAATAATAAATGTTATTTAGTTTTGTCTATATAGAATAAATGTAACTAGTTTAAAATTGTTTGCTTATAATTATGTGTTTAATATGAAAATGTGTTATGTAATTGCGCAACAATTTGAATGTTAATTTGAATTAATCGTTATTCTTGGGCTTAGGTTTTAAGGTTTTAATAAGATCAAATAATATATAAAATTAATAACTATTACTAAGTAATATTAGTGATGAATAATAATAGTAGAAAAGAAATTAAATAGTAGAAATGAAATAACAGATCCCGATAAGAATAAATAATAAAATAATAATAGATATTAAAGTAAATGTTCAAATATACGATAAACAACTATTAATGTGTTTGAATAAATAATAGATGGTTCGACCAGACGGCCATAGAGGAGATGATGATCTTGGTCCTGTCACGGACAGGACAGGTCGAGTTCAGGGTCGCACTGTTACAGCTTCGTCTAGAGGTCTATGGGGGTGACATGGTACCTCCAACCTCCCGTCTACTCGTACCCCTTTTGTTGTTGGTTTTCATTATGATACAGGTGCACCCGGGTCTTCTACCCAACCACCACCTGTACCGATTAGATCTCAACCGCCTCTCCCATCACACCTGCTAATACTCCGATACCATATGATGTATATAGATCTTCACATCCACCATCACACCCCCCACCCGCAGTGTATGATCCCTACTTACATGTTCCTACTGTTCGTTCTAATATACCATATAGATCTTCAGCTCATGAACCTTTAAATGAGTTCAGTGGTCCAGGGAGGAAGTTAGAGGCAGATTTATTCGAGCAGATTATGGGCGGAGTCCCTCCCGATTCTTCGTACAGCACACATGATTATACAGCTACTTATTATGACGTTTCATCTTCTGAGCCTTTTATAGGGAGGGATTCCAGAAATATAGGGTTGGAGGGTGATAGGAGTTTAGGCGAGGAGCTTGACAAGGTCTCATCCCTACATATTGAGGGAGAAGGCGATGTGAGAGTTTATGATGATGGTGATGATGATGATGATGACGGTGATGACACTGGAGACGAGGAGCAGCCTGTGCCGTTGACACCTGTGGCACCCGGGTCATCATCCGGTAGCAGGCCTCATCACGGAAAAGGGTTACATTCCAGCGCCTACTCAAAGGAAGAAAGTGAAGAGTTAAGATTGGGTGCAGAGAGGACTAGCATAGGGAGGTCCTGTTGACCCAGAGCTGATCCCATCGTACGGTGGTCATGTGGCAGGTCTGATTTTGCATGGACAGGTACATTTTTTTTTTAGTAATATGTAATTTCTCAACTATTTATATTTATATTTTTTATGATTTATTATGTAATGCTAATAATTAAGTTATTTGTTTCATCTTCAGGACCGTGGTTTATTGAAGTCCCGATCGTGCTACATAGCACTTACGGGATGGACCCTTACTGATGTAGAGGTTGTATACTTGGCGACCGGGACAAGACATGCATTTACGGTCATGTATGTTCTAGCACCCCAATGCTTCGTTATTATCGGCATTTGTTGAGATGTGGCAGCCGGACACCAACAGCTTCCACATGCCATGGGGTGAGATTACGGTGGCATTACATGATGTGGAGCTAATACTGGGGGTTTTTGCATATGGTAAGGCTGTGGGATCTTCATTATTCACAGGATCAGCTAATTGCTGTTGTCCAGAATAACCTGGGTTTAGCATTCACTGGTGGGCAGGAACTGTCTGATGTTGCCACTGATCCCTGGAGCAGACTATCTTCGAGTGACTAGGCAACATATTACATCTAGTATTTGCTGGGTAGTTCACTATTCACTGATAAGAGTGGCAACATAGTCCCGTCAAAACTTTGGCCACTGGTTAAGGATGTTCGATCTTCTAGGGGTTTTGCTTCGGGTGCTGCAACGCTTGCCTATCTGTATAGAAACTTGGGTCAGACCTCACATATTTATGCTAAGGAGTTGGCTGGGTGCTGGTCACTAATTGAGGTATTGTTTATATTTATAACACTTTTCGCGCACCCACTGACTCGTATATCTCGATAATATTGCCATTGGACCTGTAATGGAGGCAACAGATATCCATCTCGTATCTGTAGGTGAAAAACATAAAAGCAAAAGTTACAAAAAAAAAAAAAATCTCACAATTTAACCAATAACAAGTGGTATAACACAAAATATATTTTAGATTATCAACGTACATCAAATAACTTGTATGAAATGATATTGTTCCAAAATGAATCTGATGCATAGCGTTCCAGCAGTGCAATCGAAATTAGAATAAAGAGGTAGGACGATAGTCAACTCTAAACGTGCAATTAGTACAACGCAGAAATTGAATGTGTTGGCAATGACATAAAGGTGATCAGGAGTATCCAACCAATGCTCCTGAGTCACAGGACTAACTTGCAAGTAGGTCTTCTTTATCAGCTCATACACACGTTCCACTGATCTGAACAATGACACATACATGTTCATATAATGCTGCAAATCATATGACATTCTTCTATGAACTTCAGGCCACACGTTTTCATCCCTGAACAGAAAGTTGGCCACTACTCTAAATCTAAAACTACCATCACATACCACATTCTTCCAGTTTTGAATGAACTTATACACAAAACTAGGAAATGCATTGATGTACGGGAAAGGAGTTGAAGGGGAGTCCGGATTTACAACAGAAAATAAACTGCTTCGTTCACTGCTCCGTTCTCTTCCCTACCCCTACTCACACGTGGCAGTTTACCTCTTCCACGTGCACTAGAACCAGACCCAGAACCGGACCCGCTTCCCAAACCGGACCCTAAACCGTTTATCTCTTTTCGTTGAATTCGTCTTCCATCGTCCCTTCGTGACTACCGTCTCGGGAGGGAGGGGGGTTATCAATAGAGCACAAGGACCATTAGGCAATACCGGACTTATAACATCGTTCATGAGATGACGCACTTCCCTGACTTTCGATATTGGACCCGTACTTATTTCTTCCAACATTGATACGAGATTACGCATTTCGGAATTCATGTCTCTCTCATAGAAAGATGGAATGTCAGCCCCAATTTCTAGTTTTCTCCAAAATATATAAACATATTCCGGCTAGAGCGGAAGCACATGTTGGTACCATACAACTAGCTCACATGCATAGGGTAGTCCGTGCGATTTCCTTAGGTAACGTCCGAACTTACCTTGTGGATCATCTACTATCTCGCTAGCTCTCTTTATCTCAAGCCATATCTTCTTCAAAGCCAAATGACTGATGGCATTACTTACATTCTTCAATATGGGATTACTCTTCGCGCCAAACTTTTCTTTAAGTTTAGAAATCTCCAATGAACTTTTTATCTCGGGAATTTGACTTTCGATGACAAAGTCAATATTAAGAGACACGATGTCCAAATCTCCATGACACGTTGAGAGCCATAGCTTCAGTACCGAATGTTCGCTCTTAGCACGGTTCGTTGTTTCAACCCCAAAATGCAGCACTTTAGATGTCCAAACCCTGCAAAATTTATGTGCCATTAGATTCAACCATGTATTAAACAGGTAATGTAAAAAGTTAAGCCTTCTTTGCCACCTCGTCTTCAACACATCCAATTTTCTAAGGTATTCTACCTCATCAATTTCGTCAATTAATTTGTGCCAGGAGCCATTGACGAACCGAGTTGCGACCTCTTTATCTTTAACCATTTTTGTTAACTTTGCCAACACATTCTGATCGATGTGCCTTCTACATAACATATGATATGAATTACTAAACACATCTTCATTCCCTGGCATAAATCCACTTTCCCTATCAATAATAATCACAATTGGCTCACCATCATTAACAGTTGCTTCGTTGCCAATTGACATAGCCGCTGAAACATATAAGTGCTTGATTTGTTGAAGAATTCATCTGTATGTCGTAGTCTGTTCATTGCACATAAAAGCAGTTGCCACGGTAAAGTTTTTTCTGGTCGGAGTCATCCCTACGGCTTCCAATAGTGGTATATTGTACCTTAATTATAAAATAAAGAGGAAACATTATGATTAATTCTGATGTAAAATTTCTAAACCCTAAAATATTTTAAACTACTTTAAAAAAATATAAATTAAAAAACAATATACATTTTAAATTAATACAAAGATTTAATAATACAATGCACACCAGAGAACTTACTTGTTCGTTTTATACGTGGTATCCATTATCAATACATATGGCCACGTTCTGATCATTGCAATTGATGTTGGGTGTGCAACGACAATATCACTAAGTACGTTGCTTTCCTCATCGGTTTTATAGAAGAGCGTATAACCCCGTTGTGCACTTAAGCAAAGAACTTTCTCCATCGTGTTTCGCCCCTACATCCTGTTCTTCTTAATCATGGCAACGACATTGTATATTTTCTGCGCACTACATACATCATAAAATTCATTTTATTAATGGAAAAAAAACAAATCTAAAATATTTTAATAAACTAGTAAAAATAATTCTAACATACCTAACTGCACAACCAACATTTTGTTCTCGTAAAAATCTTAGGATATTACATGGCGGCACATGACTCTTCCTGAACTGCTCAGTCTGTTTCAATTGCTCCTCCGTAAGTCTTGCAGCCTGAGCATGACTGTGATTGTAAACAGCTATTTTATGGTTATGCGTCTCGTCGTGTACGAACAATTGCCAATTCTCACTTGTTGCCATTTGCTCGCCTTTTAATTTAAATGGACACCCACATTTTTTTGTCCCGTAAGGCCCTGCTTTTTTGTTGGAACTTCTTCTTCTTCATTGTCAACTCTTGGTTTCGTGTTTTTTCTAAGTGCATCTCCACGCTCGTAAGCCAATGTGATATACGGTCGACGATCAGATGTTCTTGATTTCAGATGCTGATTGATTATCAAATATGTGTTGGCTTTCATCGCAGTTTCTTTTGCCCAATCGACCAACTCCACTTTCGAATTGAAAATTTGGTCTATTTTGAATAATTTTCCATGATCAATATATTCTTCCGGTTCTAAAAATTCTTCAAACGTATTTGGATCTTCATCACCCTATTAATATAAAACAAAAATATTAGCATTAAAAAAAACCTAAACCCTAAAACGCTGAACCCTAAACCCGAAAACAAAAAAAAACTGTTAATCCTAAACCCTAAAACTCTAAAATAAAAAACCCTAAACCCTTAACATTTTAAAAAAAAAAAACCCAAAACCCTAAAACTTAACATTTTTTATAAAAAAAAATCCTAAACCCTAAAACCTTAACAAAAATTCAAAAACAAATAAACCCTAAACTATAAACCCTAAACTCTAAAACCCTAATAAAAACCCAAAAAAATAAAAACTTCTACAGCACTTTCGCCCAGATGGACGAAAAACCCTTACAATCTTTGCCAATCTGGGCAAAAAATTTTAAAAAATTTCGTCAAGATGGGCGAAAGTTGTATAGTTTTTTCGCCCATCTGGGCGAAAGTGCTTCAGAAACAGAAAAAAAAAAAAATTGATCAATTTTCTTACCTCAAAAACATCATTTTCTTGCAAATAATCTTCAAAATGATCCATATGTTCTTCCAAATTAGATTCAATGTTAAAATTTGGTGTTTTTTTTAGAGAGAGGTTAGAGAGAAAGTTGTAGAGAGAGAAAGTGAAATGTTTGACATGAAATATTTTCGCGTTATCCTTATAGATTCCCGAATTGCATTTATTGACCCCCTTATTAAAAATGTGAAGTTACCTTTATCCTCGAGATCTCGGATATCACATGTCAGGGATATTGGTGGGATAGGATAGTCTCCAAACTTTGAATTAATAAACTTAATAACTTGACACAATTGATACAATAAGTTTCCATCAAATCAAAATTTGAATCTAGACATTGTATTTAGTGGCAGATAAAGAGAAACTTCTTTCATATTTATCTGTTAACAGTATTCTTTTAAGAAAAAAATTAAGTGTATAAAAGAAAAGCATGAGTAAATCGTACCAATGCCACTCACTCTTATGCCTTATTCTTTGTCCCAGCAAAAAAGTGTATCGAGTTTTTCATACGTTTGGGGGTTTTTTTCTTTATTTACACCATTTTTTAAATTTGGCTACTAAAGTAACCCACATTTTTTTTTATCCTTATTGTGGCTATAAGGCACAATGGTTGTGCATTATCATTATTAACGCACAACCATTGTGTGTTATCATCTAATTACAGTTAGCCCTGATAATCCGCTGATGTGGCGGATAACGCACAACTATTGTGCGTTATGACCCAGCAATAACGCACAGTGGTTGTGTGTTATCTGCCACGTCAGTTATTTATTTTTTATTTTTTTAAATTTTTTTAAGAAATGAAAATTTCTTTACATTTTTTTCAAAACTTATAATTGTATAATTTATTTAAAAAGACTGTATATATAACATTTAACTTATTTTAAGCGTATTTGTTATGATAATATTTAATCACTTTCTTGGAAAATATGTTTAACTTTTAACCATTTCATGTCATGTTATTTGAAAAAATAATACTAAAGATATTGTAAAAATTTAGAGCAATAAAGTAGTAATTAGAAGAAATTAAAAGAAAATTTCCATTAATAGAAACCTGTTTTATTACAATAATTTCAAGAAAACAAACTTATACATTGCTTGGTCCGGAGTTATTATAATTTTTTCTATTATGTCTCGGCATGCGACATCTGCCGCATCTTGGGGGAGAATCCAAATTTCTATAATCCATTTCCCCCTGAAATCGCTTGCCCTGTTTCCTACCCCGTTCCTTTTTCATGTTTGGAGGATAAAATGTTAAATTAAAAAGAACATCCCTCCAAAAGTTCTCACTCAAGACCGGATGAAAATTCGCTTAGCAAGTTCTTCTGTACGTTTGTCGCGAATATATCTCTGGCACATAAGTATCTGCTCTTGACCCATTTTCTCTACACACTGCAAGAACATGAGAACAAGGCAATGTATATGTTTGCCATTTTCCGCAACTACATGTTTTATATAGACGTTGTTGCCAGTACTAGAAACCCGGATCGGAGATCTGACCATGTATATTCCTTCTTGCGGATTGTAAGTTGTAACTTTGTGTTCTCTTGATTTCATTTCAATCCGTAAGAACTTGTCAAAAATTCGAGTTAGAAATGGATGCACACAATTTTCAGCCTCTTCACGGTGTTGGTGAAAGTACGTAACTAGTTTGTTGAATATTAGTTCAACCAAGGCTTATAAAGGTAGGACCCTAGCTTTCTTCAACACACTGTTAAGTGCTTTAGAAATGTTGGTTGTCATGATACCGTGTCTATGCCTGCCATCATGCAACAGTGTTCATTTCTCTAGGTCCAACTTCATCAAAGTAAATGTAAGCATCCACATTTCTTTCTTGAATCTCTTTCATTACACGGTCAAATTTTCATTGTTTTGATTCTGTTCCGGTCTACCACATCAAGCTTTTTAGGTTTGTGTTCTTAAAATTCTTGTTGAAACTTGCTCGAATGTGGTGTAAACAAAATTGGTGAACAGCAAATAGAGGTTGCCATAAAGGTTGATTTTGAATAGCAGAAAAAATACCTTTGCGGCGATAAAAAATAAGGCATACGTGGCGATCTTCGACAATGTATTCTCGCAGGTTTTTAAGGAACCAATTCCAACTTCCGACGGATTCCTTATCAACAATTACAAAAACAAGTGGGAACAAGTGATTATTGGCATCCCACGTACTTGCAATTAACAGTACGCCCTTGTATGGTCCCCTTAGGTGCGTTCCATCTACAGAAATCACTGGTCGACAATATGGAAATCTGTCTACACATGGCGAGAAACACCAGAAAATAAATTTGAAAACATAATTAGGGGAACTGCTTGTCCTGTGATGCAAAAATTTGTATACAGTCATCGGGTTTAAATCCTGTACAGCTTGTAAGTATTTTGGTAAAATATTGAAGGTTGTCTCCCAGCTACCAAAAACCCTCTCTATGGTAAATTTTTTAGGATACCATGGCCACTTGTAAGTACAACCCGTTTGAAACAATACCTACATTTGTTGAATAATGTTTGACACAGGTATCTCAGGATCGTTGGCAACTAGGTGCGATATTGACATTGAAACAAATTTTGAGGACAAGTTTCTGTGTTTGTTTTGTTTATTTTGAATAAGGCATATGTGTTCTTTTACGAATATGGTTATTTCTCATCGACCGTGCGTTGCTTTTTTTTATACGGATATAATATGAACAGTAATTTGCATCACTGTAATGGTAACATCTTGTGGTCCATGTATCATTTTTACTTTTCACAACTCTGTATTCACGTCCCACACTGATGGACTACTTACGAACTTCACTTATTACCTGCACTTTGTCAACGAATCTCATGCCTAACTGAATGTCAATCGTGGAATCGTTCCAATCGAGTAACCGTATGATACCAAATTCTACAAGGTCATCTATAGGAGAACCCGAGCCCATATCTAGGAATGCTCCAGAATGTGTGTAGTCATACCTAGCACTGCTGAACCATTGGCTGCTCTCCCATTGGGGCACTATGTTTTCAGTTACAGGGTTTACAAGAGTTTGTAACTCTCCTTCTTCCGGGTCATTGTCATCATCTGATTCAGATTGACTAGAAACGGCATCATCTCCATCCGATTGGTTAACCTCATCGTCGTCGTCATTGGCGGTAGGGTACAACATAGTCGGTTCATCAAATACCATCTGTGTTACTATTGTAATATGTTCGGTCATGTTTGTTGTATTTATGTCCTGTGTAATTGGAATACTATGTTGCTAGATCTACTTGAATTCAACGAGAATATGAATCCCTTCATTCGCGTGGTGAGGTGGAATAGTCCATAGATAACGCATTTCTTCATTGTTGTTCATGCTATATAAATTAAAGTAAAACATACGATGCATTTCGTAGTATGAAGGCACCCTCATTTTTTCATTCGAACAATCCAGAGATTGAGATCCATATCTCAGTATTTCAATATTTTCCTTACCAGTTCGGTATGTAAAATCATTCGGGTCATTGGCAATGTCCAACTTTTCCGCACTACTCCAGTAAAATAGGGAAAATATGCATCCCTTGCAATTTCTGAATCCCAAAATAGTATCACTCTAACAGGGTGGATTGCTTCCATTTTAAATTGATTTAACTGGATGTGTTTAGGGTTTAGGGAGGATGAAATGTAAAGAAGTTAAGTAATTTGTAAATTGAAAAGGAATGAATGGGGAATGGTTGAAAAGTTATGATGGCTGAAGATACATTTTAGGGTGTACGTATGTATAGTGGTTTAAAGTTGAAGTGTCGGGAGTGAAGACAAACCCAAATGAATTATTTCTCTTGCAATTTCACCGTCATTCACATGGCATTGTCGGGGAATTGGTATAAAAGTTATGGAATGAAATGACAACACATGGCATATGAAATGAATGGGTTCTGAATTATTGGCATAATTTACGCTATAGGATTTTAATATTATGATTTTGGGTTTTTAGGGTTTACAGTTAAAAAGTTTAGAGTTTTACAGTTTAATGTTTAACATATCAATTTTAGGGTTTTTAGGATTTTTTTTAGTTTTTATAATTTACGGTGTAGGATTTTAATATTAAGATTTTGGGGTTTCAGGGTTTACTGTTAAAAAATTTTAGAGTTTTACGGTTTAATTTTTTATGTAAAATTTAGGATTTTAATAATAGATTTTTAAGTTTTTTAGGGTTATTGATGTTATATTTTATAGCTAAGTATTTTACTACTTGGTAAATTCAATATTAGGGTTTTAGGGTTTAGTCCATATTTTTCTTTTTTCTTTTTTTTTTTAATAAAAGTCTTCATATGATAATGGCATACAATTAATAATAACATACTAAACCCTTAATTAGAAAAAAAAAAAAAAGTGAAGAGAAAAAAACCTAAATTTCAAGTCTCCATCTTTTCTACTAAAAAACTTATAAGAATGATGCAAAATAATTATCGAAATAAATAAAAAATTCAAATAATCATAAAGTAAAGTAAAAAAAAATTACCTAATTATCCAAATAAATTCATCCTAAAATCACTTTTGCAATACAAAATATAATTTTATACATAAAATAATCAAATTTGCACAAATTTGTCAATAACAACAAGTTTAAACATAAACCCAAAACTCACTTTCACAAAAATAAATTAATTCAAATTGACAAATAATCTAAATAAAATTCATAAAAATAATTCACAAACAACAATTAACAAGCCCAAATAAATAATAATTAAAATTAATACATAATAACCAAATAATTTAAATAAATAAAAAATTACTGAAAATAAAAAATGTACCTTCGTACCGATAAGCTCTATCTACCGTTTTCCACTCCAAAACTCTAACAACCTTCGTACTCTAAGGAAAGTCTCATCGATTCAAACTTGAATTTCAAAAATTGAACTAAATCTTTTCGAAATTTTTACTATAAATTTTGAAATATAATACATAAGTATAAGAAGAAGAGAAGATACAAGTATAAGAAGAAGGAAGAAAATAAAAAGAAGAGGAAAAGGACTTACCAAGCAGCAGCGGCGGTGGAGCAATGAGAGCGGCGGCGGCACAAAGAAAGAAGAAAAGAAAATTTTTGGGGAAGAAAGAAAGAAGAAAGAAGGAGGCGGTGTAGTGTTTATAACGTGATAACGCACGGTCATTGTGCATTATCAATAATAATAACACATAATGGTAGTGCGTTATAATGATTGATAACGCACAATCGCTGTGCGTTATTGACAACTCACCGCCACGACAGTAAACGATTTCGCCACATCATTAAATATGATTTTTAATGTGTTTTAATCCGGTTATTAATAATAACACACAACTGTTGTGCGTTATCTCAGATGATAATGCACAATGACTGTCTTATGACCATTGTAGGACTTAAAAAAAAACTGAACCAATTTAGTATCCATTTTCAAAAAGTGAACTAAACATAGAAAAAACCCTGCATTTGGGACATCATTGATGCAGTAATAGGGCCAATAAATAAATATGAGAGATAATACATAGACCTTTCATCATCTTCTTTTATACATATTAAATATTCCAAAAACTCCTCATCTTCTCTCTTTGCACACCATTCAAATTCTTCAACTTAAACTTTTCATAATTTTATCCTCATCTTCTTTTTAAACTCTTCATTTCCTACATTTCATTACAAATTTAAAACTTTTAACTCATTCTATATATTAGAGTAATATTTGAATCACAACTAAAAGTTCAAAACTTATGAACTATTGAACAATAGTTCTTTTATATATATATATATATATTGAATTCCAAAAAAAAACTAATAACATAATCTAATGTATTAGTTAATTAAGGTTCATGTGGAGTAAAGAAACCCAATCATAGTTTTAATTACCTGGCAAATTGAGAAGTTATACTTCTTAATACTCTCCAGATGGCAACACTGCAGACTTCTGCCCAATCTTTGATATATGTATATATAAATTTCTAACTTCTTGAAAAAAACCAAATTTTATCTAGTATTTTAAATTTTTAGTTTTCAATTTTCATATTAAAGATGAAAATGCATAAAAAAAATAGTCTTTGACTTAAGCTTAACTCACTTAACACAATTTACTGGCCATATTTTGGCTGATCTCTCCTCTCATTTATTTTTATGAAGATTATCCTATTTAATCTTTAAATAGTTTAGGTTTATTCATTTTAGTCCCTTAATTCTAATTTTAATTTTTTATTCTTCAATAATTTAAATACGTTCTTTTGGGTCCATATAGACATGTTTACCTCTGTTAAAAATGTAGAATTTTTTTTCTTAAAAGACTGAGGGTAAATTTAAAACTCTATATTTGTAATATTTATAAATAAATAAATAAAATGTTACCCTCTCCTCCCCGGCACCCCTCCTTCTTTGGGGGCATGTCCGGGGCAAGTAACAGCAACGGAGATCTTCTACGGAAACCTTTCCATAGCGAGAGATATAACAACTCCTTCGAGGCTACGGCCTACCAAGACTATTCTTTCCTTCGATGGCAAAAACGCCATGAGATCAAATAATGGCTCCGAGTAATCAGATGTAGATTTCACCTATTTAACAATATTGAGATTTATCCCGGTCCCGAAGTACTTCAAGTCAATGGACGTGGCTTTTGTGGCCCTTAGATTTCAAAATTGAAGTGATGGAATTTGTATTGATAATATTAGGTAGTCTAATTAATGAATAACTAAACTATTTATAAGGTTTGGACAATTTTTCCGTTTGACATTGTTGGAGATATCATATCAGTATGTGAATCTCCTAGATTATCTTGGATTCTATTAGAGATTATTTAGTTAGTTAGAATCATATATTGATTATAATTAGGATACTTTATATTATAGTATTATTATAACAGTATTCCTTATTAGTGGTTGGTTAGAATTCTATATTGATTAGAATTAGGATACTTTGTAGCCTATAAATAGTAGATAATAATGAATAAAAAAGACATCAATTGAAGCATTTTACATTATTCTTCTTTGTGTACTAAATTTCTTAACATGGTATTAGAGTCATTTGTTGGGCTGCCCGTATTGGGCCACCCACACAGATGTCCAATCTTGCAGAATGCCACACTCCAGGCCCAAATGATCAGCCTGGGCGTGAGGGGGTGTGTTGAGAATTCCACATCAGTTAATTAAAAAAATAATTACTCCTTATAAAGACTTGGGCAGTCCTCCCCTCTTGAGGTACCTTTTGGTTGTGAGTTAGGGCCAAGCCCAAATTCTAACATGGTATCAGAGCCAGAGCTAGGTTTGAAGAAGAAGAAAAAGAAAAAAAAAAAAGAAGTTTTTCCCATCTATGACTTCATTCTTTTTTCATTCAGCTTGAACAATTCTTTTCGCTTAGTTTAAACAAGTTTTTTTTTTTAAGTTTCTAATATTTCTTCTAATTTGCTTCAATAAATATTTAGGAGATTATATTTTTTATAAATCATATTCAAGTCAGGTAGCTTCATCGACAAAAATTTGAAGTGCCTAACTTTAGAATTAAAACTAGACATTGATGGATGCTTTATCGAAAAAAACTCGAAAACGACATCAAAGGAATTTTCAATGATGGGTTATAGAAGCCACTGCGACTGATGGAATAAGACCACAATGATTGCGACTGATGGAAGAAGATCACAACGGCTCCGACTGATGGAAGAACCAAAGCAACAGCGATTGATGACAAAAATCATAGCGACAGCGAGTGATGGTAAAGACCATAGCGACATATGGTGGAAGACTACTATTATCGACCAAAAAAAAGTTCTAAAAAAATTGTGGCAAGTTGGATGTGTGATTTGCATATTCCAAAAAAAAAATTAAAAAATTGTGACAAGTTGGACATGCAATTTTGCACGTTCCAACTTGAGGGAGGGTGTTGGAGATATCACATCAGTATGTGATTCTCCTAGATTATCTTGAATTCTATAAGAGATTATTTGGTTTGAATCCTATATTGATTATAATTAGGATATTTTGTATTATAGTATTATCATATCAGTATTTCTTATTAGTGGTTGGTTAGAATCCTATACTGATTAGAATTAGGATACTTTGTAGCCTATAAATAGTAGATCATAATGAATAAGAAAGACATCAATTAAAGCATTCTACATTATTCTTCTTTGTGTACTAAATTTCTTAACATGGTATCAGAGCCAGTTGTTGGGATGCCCGTATTGGGTCATCCACGTAGATGTCCAATCCTGCAGAATGCCACGCTCCAGGCCCAAACGATCAGCCTGGGCGTGAGGGGGTGTGTTGAGAATCCCACATCAGCTAATTAAAGAAAATAATTACTCCTTATAAAGACTTGGACAGTCCTTCCCTCTTGAGGTACCTTTTGGGGTGAGTTAGGCTCAAGCCCAAATTCTACCAGAAATACATTTTGGGAAGAATTAGGCCCAAACTCATAACTTTAACATGGTATCCTAGCCAATTTATTGGGCCACTACGAATGACGTACTATTGAACTTCATGCTCCAGGCCCACATGACCAGTCTAGGGCATGAAGGGGTGTATTGAGAATCTAACATCGATTAGTTTAAAAATAATTAAATTATGCTTGCGCGAAAGGTTTGTAATTTTATTCGTGCAAAAATTACACAATGGGATTATTTGTAATTTTCTGTGTAAAAATTACATAGTAAATATTTATCTTTTGAATCATTGATGTAAGTCTATGTTGATCGAGCCATAATAAATTCTTTACCTTGTTTTTTATTCTTTTTATTTCTACATATTTTGTAGGTGAGTTTTTGCTGCCCTCCCCAACATGTGGTGTACAGTTGAGTTGAATCCCCCACAAAATTAAAGTTTCATTTATTAGAACAAAAC
Organism: Catharanthus roseus; assembly: GCA_028651295.1. Lineage (NCBI taxonomy): Eukaryota > Viridiplantae > Streptophyta > Magnoliopsida > Gentianales > Apocynaceae > Catharanthus > Catharanthus roseus. The sequence goes on along the minus strand of JAPQWS010000050.1, from coordinate 2,983,835 downwards.
GAATAGGAAGATGAAGATTCCGGCGGAAGGGAAACCATATTATATTTTTATAAATGAAAATGTCTAATATAATATGAATTGGTGGGATATTATGTAGGATTATCATGTCCTCCAAACAACTGAAGAGAACTATGGTGACCTGTCATTTAAGGGCAAACAAATTAGATATTGTCAAAAATTGAAATTGAGTTAATCAAGAGTTCAGACGATAGTTATTACAAGTCATTGCTGGTGTAAATGCTTGGAAGAATGGGGAGGAAGGAGAAGAAGGAGAAGAGGGAGAGAAGAAGAAGGAGGAGCGGAGAGGACAGGAGCAGGAGGCAAAGCTAGACTTGGACTTCTAAGGAGGTCAAAATTTAAATACAAAAATTTGGTATATCATGTAATTATAAATTAATATATTTTTTGTGATATCCACAACCTTGCCACTAGGTCAACTGGGGTTGAGTAGGGTATCTGCATACCTCTCGCCACTAAACTATAACTCCCAAAATACAATACTATCCTAGAATAACACTTATAAGTATATACACAAAGTACGCAGTGGAAAAGTTCGGTAAAATGGATAGTACTAGTGCGCTCAAATACAAGGTTTAAGAGAAACTTCATGAACTTACTGTAGTTCAAAACTAAAAGTATCTTACATCATTGAAACCTTACGACAAAATAAGAGAGGAACTTTACAACCGGCTCGAGTCTAAGAAAAAACAGCACATAAATACATATCCTTCCAGGAAAAAATGGATCCAAAACCCCAAGCCCAGAACTTCAGCGGCGTACCTTGCCTCTGTATGTCCCGAGTTAATTTGAGGAGAAAACATGATATAAAAAACGTGAGCGCGAACGCTCAGTGAGTCCACGTGTGTGTATGTGTGTGTACATCTCAGTGATTTCTTTGAAACAGTGATGATGCAGTTTCACAAAAATAGTTCATGCAAGTTATAAGAAAACACTTTCCTTTATTATTTTAACAATACTGATGCTTGAACCGACATGAGGGTTTTGAGCGCAGCTGAGAAGTCTGAGCGAATCAAGACACATCAGCACAGCTTCTACACCTGAATTCAAAGAAACGTGCAATGCCACAGTTGGGCTCCACGGACAAAGTCCGGATCCCAAAATGAGGCCATCAGAACCAAGTTCTGGCATCTCATAGTCAAAACCAGCAAAAACACCATACGAGCGCTCGATTACCAAACAACCGCACTCTCATATCACTGGTCAAAACAGGCTACAAACTCTTAGGGCACCCACCAACTCCGCCCTGGGACCAACCTCAGTTTGGAGCCCCTCATGGCTCTCCTCTAGGCGGTCGAACCCTATTGTAGAGCATGATGCGATGTTCACGTAGACCAATTGGGCCACACCCTCCGCAGTCTACGACCCTCTTCAAGTGGATCCACTCTCCCGAGTCTAAAACGTCCATGCCATCGGAAGATGCCCTCGTATGGGGAACTAGCCACGTACAGTACAATCCTCTGATGCTTCCGAACACATGATCATAACCAGAACTATAATCCTGGTCGGAATAGGATTTTCATATGTGTTTATAAATAAAGGCCGCTTGCCCGGCAATCAGGACAGAATCAGGTCATAAATATTTTCAGCAAAAATCCTCATCTGCCAGTTCACCACATGCTATGAAAATTTCACACAATTATGCCAGAGTTATACTTATGCATGTCAAAGTGGTGTAGCTTTTCAAGACTAGAATATTTTCCAACATATAAATATTCCCAAAAAAACCTGTGTATAACCAAATCCTGCTTCACAGCAACTATAAATCAGGCCACACCTATATGGAGCAGGGCTCATATGCATTTTCTAAGAAGCAGATAACAACTTGTAGAGAACATCTCCGAAAAACATGCTAAATTATGTCATGCTGAATGTAGTAAATATTTATAACAGATTTAGGAAACACATTTTACAAGGCCCGTAATATTTGAAAATAATATTAGAAAACCGGGTTTGTGGACTCACCTGAATGCAGATCTGGTACTCTAAAGCAGGATATCAATAAAATACTTAGTTATAAATCCCAATATTTCTATTTGCTTCCGAAAATAAATAAAAGAAACATATCTCCCTATGAACTTGGGATATTTCTATACATATACTAGTCCTAAGAGCCTAAATTTCTTAACTCATCTATATTAAAAATAACACAAACCCACCAGTGATACTAAAATTAATGCTATCGCCCTATACAAACACTATGTATATATATCAAGATTAGTTACAAAAATTAAGTATACCAAAATTATATATATATATATATATATATGAAACCATAAATGTTAAAATCATTTTCAAAAATCATTTATACTAGACATAAGTATAAAATTATGAATACTAAAATTATTTACAAAAGTTATGTATAAAAAAATATATACAAAGTTATGTACTAAAATATATATACAGGACTTTATTTACTAAAATTATTTATATAAAAAAATTCCCATATATACTAAAAATATATATATACCAACTATATATACTTAAATTATTCACAACAATTATGTATACCACAAACATATATATACGTATAAATAAGTATATATATATACAAAAGTTATGTATACTAGAAATTTATATAAAAAAAAATTATACACTAAAATCATTTACCAAAAATTATGTATATTAAAATTATTTAGATAAGAGAATCAACTAAGGGAATTAAATAAATAAATTTATATAGAATTAAATAAGAGAAATCCAAAACAAAAGTTTACTAAATTATAACAAAATTATACCCTAAATACCTCATCTCAAGACTCTAAAATCAAGCTCTATAACCCATCATCAAAGAAGAGAAAAATAAATTAGAACATAACTAACCAAATAAATAGAGAAATAAAGCTAACTCCAACTTCTAGCTTAAAAAAAAAGTAAAAGTTATAAATATATATATATATATATATATAAATAGGTATATATACATACTAACTAGTAAACATTAAAGCCTTCATAATACTACACCATACCAATATTACACAAATACTAAAAGGACTAAAGAAGGAAAAGAAAAAGCAAGACAAAACTAACAAGAAAAAGAAAAAGAAAGAAAACGGAAAAAGAAAAAAATAATAAAAGGCACCTTACCTGAGCTGGAAGCCGAGAGGAGGGTAAAGAAAAAAAAACTTCAGCAATTTTTCCCTCCTCACTTCATATATATATATATATATATATATATACATATATACTATTCCCTTGGTGGCCATGCAAAATGCCAAGTGGCACCCTTCTCATGACAAGTGGTAATTTTTTTTTTTAAATAAACCCACCATAAAATCTAATAATAAAAATAATAATAACATTAAAATTAATAAAAGTTAATATTACTTGCATAAGAAGAAAATACAACTTTAATCCTATATAAGACTAGCGAGTATTTAAATTGCTAAAAAGTGCGCACAAAAAATTCTTAGATTTTTCTACGTTAGATCCCGACTTCTATGTTCACGAAAAAATGCCCTCTAGAGGTCGCCCGAAATGCCTACCTAGTGGGGGGTTACATTTTTACTACTTAATAACTTAATTTTTATTTATTTGGAAGGTCATGATGGAAAAATATATTAATTTTTATACCAAAAATGAACATAATTTTCTACCATATATAAAATATAAAAAAGAATTTGAGAGAGGCCAGGGCCCTTCGGAGCCCCTTCATAACTCCTCCAATGACCAAGAAGTGCTGCTGGAGAAGAAGAAGAGGGAGGGGGTCCGGAGTAAAGGGAGGGCAGGGTAATTTTTGGGTTGTTTTTAAATATTGCACATGTAAAATTTCAAATTTATACCTTAGGGTTTTTGGGGAAAATCTAAATTGTGTCAACCGAGGTAAATTTTTCAAAAAGGATAAAAAAGAACGAATTAAATTATTAAAGTATATAAAAATTAGAATCATATTAAGGATAAAAACAGAGAAATTTAAATTATTTGGGGACTAAATAGGCAAATCTTCTTTATTTTTGTTGCAACGACATTTCTCTAGTCTCGTTTCTCCCAAAATAAAATTGTTGTGTCTAAGTCCGTATATAGCTCAACTAGTTTTGGAGGTATAGAGTTAGTATCAATAGCCAACTTCGAATCCTGGTAGTGGCAGTGTGGAATTTCAACATCTCCAATGTGTGAGATAGTTCCTTGTAAGCATGTACAGGACCATTGAGTCATCATAATTTAATCTTCCACTTGGGTATCAAACAGTCTGTTGGGAGCCCCGAAGATCAGAATTTTCTCTTTTTTTTTACAATTGTTTTGTCTAGTATATTAATAAAAATAAATAGAAAATTGGAAGAGAACCAATAGACAAAAAGAAAAATGCCACTAATTTCTTTCCTTATGTAATTCTCTACTATCAAATCAAATGTCTTGGGTTTGCACCACATCGTTCCCTATTTTATCAGGACGAAACGCCCTTTAAGGGATTGTAATTTGAAATAGAGCTGCAAGAACTCGAGCAGCTACATAAATCTCTTACACCATTTTGTAAAGAGAAATTGATTATATATTGCCTTAAGTTAATTTTGTTTTTCAATTTATAGTCATGAGCTTTTTATTTCATCTTTTTAAAGATATGAACTATTTTCAATATTACATACATAACAATTTAGAGATTTTATGAAATTCGGTGCATTTTGACACATTAATTACACATACCGACAATTGAATGTAAAAATAATTAAATCTTTCAAGTTATGTTACAAAAAATGTGCAAAAAAAATGTACCGGATTTCACCGTAAAATCATTAAATTGATATAAATTTGGTATGTTACAAATAGTTTATGACTAAGACAAAATAAAAATTCATGACTGTAAACAAAAAAGTAAAATTAATTTAAAAACTATATATAGTCAATTTCTCTTTTGTAAATTATGGTTTTATTTATGGTCCAAAATACTTTTTATCAAAATTTATGCTCCAAAATATTAATAACATGAATAATATAATTTAATTTGGACCAAGAGGTCCACATCTTCACTTGTAGGTCGTATCTCCACTTGGTTCTAATAATTTTGCTATCAAACTAGATCTCAATAAAACTTTTGACAAGGCTGATTGGCATTATCTTGAATCTATTATGCTTGCCATGATGTTTCCTCCTAACCTAGTTTCCTTAATTATGTGGTGCCTTCGTTCTGTTTCTTTTTCTGTTCTCATTAATGGCTCCCCATCCCCTTCCTTTACTCCCACTCGAGGAATCTGTCAAGGTGACCCTCTTTCTCCTTACTTGATTATTATTTGCCAACAATGGGCTTTCCTCCATGATCCACCATGCTGAAAGATAGGCTTTATTTTCTAGTCTTCGTTTTACTCCCCATTATCCCTATATATCTCACATCTTCTTTGCAAATGATTCATTTTTTTGTAAAGCTAGCATTGAGTATGCAGCTTCTATACAAAAAGCCTTATAAGATTTTGCTGCAATCTCTGGACAGGAGGTAGATTTTCAGAAATTCACTATCTTTTTGATAAACTAGTTCTTTTATCTTTGCAGGATTCCATTATTTCCATTTTAGGTATCCCAAAGAGAGATGGTCTTGGTACCTACTTAGGCTTACCTTGCCTTATAGGACGGAAAAAAAAATATGCTTTTTAATTTGTTAAAGACAGAGTCTGAAGAAACTAAACGGGTGGAAGGAAAAAATCCTTTCACAGGCAAGTAAGGTGGTACTTATTAAAAATGTTGTTCAAGCTATACCCACTTATGCTATGTATTGTTTCCTTATGCTTGCCTATATTATTAGATCTTTGAATTCTATGCTTTTGCAATTTTTAGGGGGTATGATGAGAATTAAAAAAACTCTGTAGAAGTCTTAAAATGTTCTCTGTAGCCAAAAAATCAAGGTGGGATGGGTTTTAGGGACTTTGAGAGTTTTAACTTTGGTCCCCTGGCCAAACATGTTGGTAGATTATTCTATCAGTTGGCACAGTGTCTCCAGGCTAAGTACTACTCTACTGGGAGCTTCCTAACTACTTCGTAAGGAAATAGACCCTCTTATCTGTGGTGAAGTCTCTTGGAAGGTCGCAATCTTCTATCTCTCAGGCTAAGGTATCATTTTAACAACAACCTCTCCATTAATATCTGACCTGATAAATGGATCCCCTCCCTAACTGAATTCGCTCCATCACCCCTCTTCCTTTCTAGAGGAGGGGAAAGAAAAGTAGCATAGCTAATTGACTTTAATCAATGTTGTTGGAGAAAAGATGAAATTAGGCTTATGTTTCTCCATACAAGTAGAGCCAATCCTTCAAATCCCGCTCAACATCACTTGGCTAGATGACAAATTGATTTGAAATTTTACTCCGAATGGTTTCTATGCAGTCAAATCTAATTGTAAAGTGGGAATGGATTTCACCAAAAGTAATACCTAGAATGCACGTCCCTCCAGTGTGCATCATGAATCCAGGTTATGGAATTACCTTCATAGCCTTCAATTCCGGTACAACCAAAGTTATCTTACCTACCGGGAAGAATCTATAGAAAAGAGGACTATATGAACTAATTGTGTTCACTGTGATTATGAGGAAGAAGATTATAGACATGCACTATCTGAGTGTAAGTTTGCAAGACAAGTATGGCATTACATTCCCTATGGACGAAATGGACAAGGTTTTTTGCTCTTAGCTTCAAGGATCTTTTACATCTTATTTCTCTCCACTTTGAAAGCGATGAAGTAGCAGCATTTACTACTTGTGTATGGGTCATTTGGTTTACCAGAAATAAGTTGCGGCATGAAGGTAACCCAAGGATACAAAATCTATTGCCTTAAAGGCAATAAATTATTCTGAGGAGTACCTAAGAACGACCCAGGACCATTTCACCAATTCTTTGGGGTTTTTTGTGTTGCGCTCTTCTCGAATACAAAAGTCCTCAGACTCTAAGGACTATTAAAATTAATAGAGATTTGGCTTTCTCAAATGATAAAATCGTCATGTGTCTTGAGAAATCACTTAAGTATTCCCTTCTGCCTCATGCTACATCTTATAGCAATCGTTTTAATATTGATCATTGGGAACTTCTGGCTGTCATTGAAGATTATATTATTAGCTCCTCACTCGGAGAACGGATTCTTATTGAAAGTGACTCACCCCTAATGGTCAAAAGTTTTACTTCCAACAATAATAATTTCTCAGATACTGGTATTTTATCTTTTATTTTCCATAGTAATATATATATATATATTTATCCTCTATCTCTTTCTCCCATGTGTTTAAGATATGTAATAATCCGGTCTTTATATTAGCAAAATTCGCCTTAATTTCTAATGTTCCTTTTGCTTAGACTAGGAACTTACCTATGATATATCTCCCGCTAATATAATTCATTTGTTTTCCTGAAAATGTATATTATTGTGGAAGATGACAAAGATTCTCCAAGTTAAAATATGAGAAATTCTCTGAAAATGCTGTCCTATTCGGAGCTAGAAAAAGGAAAATTCCAATTTTTTTAAAGAAACATCTCCCAAAAGCAAAATCACTACTCACTTTCTCTCTCTTTTGAGGGACCCTTTTCTCAAAAATGAGAGAAAGCTCTGGTTCTGCTTCTCTTGGCCGACTTCTTCTTCTTATTCTTTTCTTCTTCATAAATTTTCTTCAAGTTTATGGGCACAAACCAGATTTTCCGACAAGTGAAGAGAAAGAAACCTGCAATCTTTTTGAAGGGAACTGGGTTTTTGATGATTCTTATCCAATCTATAATGGATTGAAATGCCCTTTCATCAATGAAGGGCTAAATTGTCAGAAGAATGGCAGACCTGATACTTCTTATTTGAAGTATAGATGGCAGCCAACTGGTTGTGACCTCTCAAGGTAATCCCATTTTCTTGAGCTAAATTATTTTCTCCCATTTTAATCAAATAAAAGTTTTAATGTAAAAAAAACAATAATAAAAGAAGTGTATTAATTCTTGAATATTGATTATTATGGGTGGTGTCACCATTTTCATATTGTTCTTAATTAGTGAAATTAATACTTGTATTAGTGGAGTAATGCTCGTGTTTGTGTTTGTGTTTGGTGAACAGATTTGATGGTGTAAAATTGTTGGAAAAGTTGAGGGGTAAGAAAATAATGTTGGTAGGGGACTCTCTCAGCAATAATCAATGGCAGTCATTGGCATGTATGCTTCACTCTGTATCTGAATTGCCACACTCCAACTATACCTTACAGATTAAAGGACCACTCTCCATTCTCTCTTTTCCTGTAAGTCTCACAAATTACTTATTTATTATATATATATATATATTAAAATAAACTAAAACCTGACTACTTTAAGAGTGGACAATAGAGATTTAAAAGCAATTTATATTATGGTTAAGCTATTATGGGACTATAATTGAGTTAGTAATGCCAATATAAGGCAATTAGTTAAGTTGTCGTGTATGATACTAGTTTGAAAGAAGTCTAGACCAAATCTACCCTCAAGTAAAAGTAAGTCAAAAATATGCTAGCGTGAACCGAGTCAATTTAATAAAAGCAACTCAGAATTTATGTGTGTTTGTGTTTGCATACCCATTGAAATAAGAGTTTCTTAGTGGTGTTTAGCAAGGCAAGTATTGTGCGTGATGATGTTGGGTTGGTTTTTGTTTGGAAGGAATATCAAGTATCAGTGACGTACTTGAAAAACGGATTTTTGGTGGACTTGGTGGTTGAGAAAGAATATGGCAGAGTTCTTAAGCTTGATTCCATCACCAGAACTGATCATTGGAATGGTGTAGACATACTCATCTTCAATAGCTACCACTGGTGGACACACACTGGCACCAGTCAAACGTATGTTACCAATTTTATACCTTGTTTCTTTCACCATCCCCTCCCTCCTCAAACCACATGAGTTTCTTGATTGACTGACTGTTTTGTAGATGGGATTACTTCCAATATGGTGACAAAGTAGTGAAGGAAATGGATAGAATGGTTGCCTACCAGAAAGCCATGACCACTTGGGCTCAATGGGTGGATTCCAATATTGAACCTTCAAAAACTAGAGTATTTTTCCAGGGAATTTCTGCTACTCATTACCAGTAAGTTTACAAATATGTCTCTACCAAATCAATCCCCTCCCTATAAATTGTTTATGAGAATGGATTTCACTAGTTTCTTAACTTTTTGTTTTTCATCTGTTGGTGTTATAGTGGGAATGAATGGGGTGAACCAGCAATAAAGGACTGCACAGGACAAACAAAACCAATAGAAGGATCAAATTACCCAGGCCAGCATTATCCAGGAGAAGTAGTGATCAAGAATGTACTCACAAACATGACAAATCCTGTGTATCTGCTAGATATAGCATTGCTAACTCAATTAAGAAAGGATGGACATCCATCAAACTATGCGGATGGAGGCCTCGATTGCAGCCATTGGTGCCTGGCTGGTGTTCCAGATGCATGGAACGAACTCCTCTACTCAATTTTGATTGAGGATTAGATGTATTTCACTAATAGAATTCAACAAAATGAATAACACCTATTGTTTTAGTGGAAGATAAACCTGCAAACCAAGTAGATTAAATCATTAATTCAAACAGGACATACACTTTCCATCAGGAAAACGCCATTATCTTTCTCAAATCTTGCAAGCTAACGGACAACAATGCTGAGATTATAACCAAAGTAGAGCCAGGTCAAGATACATGTTGAAAAAACCTATGAATGAAAGAAAGAAAGGGGATCTTGATGGAGACTAATAGAATTGCAACCTGTTAACTCCACAAAAGGGAGGCTAAAATTTTAATCGGAAACCTTTAACAGACCAGAGAATAGAAGCCTTAAAGAACACATGAGAAGAAAATATGGACAGCAAAGAAGATAAAGACTGTCAGACAATCCGCTGATGGAATTTGGCATTGGCTACTTTTGTTTCTGTATCCTCTTGTCCCTTATGGGTAGCTCAATGGGTTTCTGTGCCTCGTGAGGATGGTCTGGACCTTTATACACCTTTAGATGGTTGAATAATGCTCTGCCAAGCTGCATAAAGATAAAATGTAAATTGGTTGTACTAGAAGCACCATATGCAAGACTTACTCCAACTGGAGCATGTGTATACTTGTGAAATTCAATTTCTAACACTATTGATGGCTGAAAGAAAACAGTTCAATGCTCTGGTTCCTCCAAAAAGGGAAGCACGAAAATGTACGTTGCTTAGTTCCCCATATATGCTCTAATCGAAAATCACTTCTATGATAACTGACTAGGTACTCGCATACAAACAATAACTGGTAAGAATTGCAACTCAATATGGTAGCAAAATTTATACTTAGGGTCACAAGAAAAAAAAAATCAGTTTAGTGCCTGCAGAATCTAATTAGGTTCACAAGATTATGAAACACATAAACAAAAAGTGTAAACTTACACGTCCTTTTGGGAGCATGCCCCGGACTGCATGCTCAATAATTCTTTCAGGAATTCTCTTCTGAAGCTGATCAAAAGTTTCCACTTTCATCCCACCTGGTCTCCCGGAGTGCCTTCTATAGAGCTTTTGTGTCCTCTTCTTTCCAGAAACTGCTACTTTCTCAGCATTGACCTTTGATGTCCAAGCAAGAACCATAAGCGCTCCAAATTTTATAAATTGGTAGAGCAGATCATTATGACGCAAAAGAAAGATGTTTGGTATAGTCTGATACAGACTAACATATAAAGGGGACATTATCTACTTCAGTTCCATGTAGGCCATCAGTATGAGACATAATCAGAACCTACTTGCATCATGCGCTAACTTGTCACAGTAAAGGACATAATATTCGCACAATGAATCATTTTCCACTTAAATAAATAATACTCCAATTTACCATTTAAGAACAGCTATAAGAGTCTTCTTTGCATGCTCTATCAAGAACCAAGACCAAGTTGTTGATAGATGAAAACATAATACCTGATGCTATGAAATAATGGAGCTTATTTCTGCATAAAAGAAATTATGCCACACATATTGGCATATGTGCAACAACAGTGATTGCGTAAAAAGAAATTCCATTCATATAAACTGGAAAAATGGAAAAAGTCAGATATGCACTAAAGAAGTTTCAGAAGGATGGAACACCAGGAATAATAGAGAAAGAAACTGATAGATAGAAGCTCTGAGGAGGTTCCTGTGGCTGCTAAAACTACAAGTGTCTGATCACTTCCAGTTAATAGAAGGAATGGAAAAAAATAAAAACTAATAATACATCAAACCAAATAACATACCACAATGACAAAGGCACCCATGTCTACACTTGGAGTATAGGTTGCCAGATTCTTTCCTCTAATATGAATAGCTATAGTTGACGCCAACCTTCCAAGAACTTTGTCGGTTGCATCAACAACATACCAAGTTTTATCAGTGTTCACATGATCTGCAGCTTTAGGATACCATGTAGTATTCCAAATATCCTGGAAAAGCAAAATAACAATAATGGTTGTATAAATCCTTAGATTACTTGTAGAAAGAACAATCTTTCCCTGTATTTTTATAAAGGATTCAGAAAATCCATAAACAAACAGACTAACATCCAAGAAATATTTTCGTAAACCAAAAAAAAAAAAAAAGGTCCAAGAAACAGCTAAAATTGCAGGCAATAAACACAAACACTGAAAAAGGATTCAACAGTCTTAAGATGGTACTTCAATCCATATTAAAAACATAGGAAACTTAGGAGATAGAGTAAAAGGAGACATAATGAAGAAAGAATTTACAAAAAGAAATGATGCAGACCTAGTGTATTTGAAGTGAAAAATCATGTAAAAGTTTTTTACTTTATCTAAGGCATCAAATTTCATGTACTTAGATAATTTCACTTTACCAATTAATAACTCATAATCAAGCAAATCAAAATTTCTAGTTGCACTTTCTTAAAGGAACAGTTAGTTTGATGTGGAAGGTTCCCCCAACCCTGGGGCTTGAATGACATATTTGGAGCAAACAACACAAAGCTTCACTCTTCCAACAGGAACTGTTGTCTTCAAATGTTGGCTGCCAGATCATTTTTAACTAACTTGTTGTCCACCATCGATTTTCTATGTTATATGGGTTGCTTCCTTCATGCACATGAATTAAACTCCAACAACTTTCCCTAAATGGCTAATCATTCGACAGCTATGACAGGTAACGTGCTTCTCCTTGCTAGCTCCTTCGTTGCACCCCTCTCTTTTGACGCCTCTTTGGGCTTTTTTTGAGATCCTATTCAAAGGTGCATCAAAGGCACAGCCTAATGCCTAGTTTACTAAAATTAAGAAATGTGAGTGAGAGAGAGAGCTCATAAAAGAAATTATATGACATCTCTCGAAAAGCTTCTGTGCATTGTCGCAACAATATCTCCAGAAACTACAGATGCTAGAACTCATGAAGAAGCAAGGTAAAGCATCTTCAGATAACTCATCAAAAATAAATTTATTTGTGAATGTTAACCATTTCTTTTCGTTAAACTCCATCGAATAAAGCAAAATCACCTTTACAGACATATCTAATTTGATAAACTAACGAATCGAGCTAGATTCCACTTCACTTTCCACAATGGAAACCAAGATATCTATTAATCCGTGTGAGGGTCCATATTTCAGACAAATGTCTGAACTGACTCTCTCCTGTAATAGCACAGGAACAAGATTCTCATTAGGCATCAGGAGAAAAAAGCTAAACTAAGTTTAGAAGAAATCTCTGTTCCTAATTTCTCTTTTCAGAATACAAGACATAGCTAAATGACTCAAGAGACTTTGAGTGACACTTATCAAAGATGAATCCTTCTGAAATGCAGAAGGAATTATAAATTTGTAATGCAGAAGGAATCCGAGATACCTCATTAAGCATAGCCCTAAAAGAGTGCTCTCGAAAGGATAAAGAGAATAACATTTTTTTCTGCTTAATTGATAAGTTCAATGTACTTTAACATAACTAGAGCCTTAGAGGCATTTAGAGGTGGTGAAATAAATTGCAGAACTCATCTATCCACATTCGTTCACATAACTTTCCACATCCGCATAACCATATTACATATTTAAAAGTCAATTTGCTACAGTTAGATAATCATCAGGCATGGGTACCGGAAAATTGATCACCTAAGCTTGTTGCTCTTGCAGAAACTTCAGAACTAGAAGTTATATTTTCGTTATTCACAGTAGTATCACTCTCCAATAGAAACTGTAGCTTCTTGAATGATGTCCAGAGGCAATTAATTATTTTTACAATTTCAAGTGAAGTTGAGCAGAAAATGCAACCCTCTTTTGGATCTATACACTGAACATGTAATATCCAGAAAATATGATTTCAGAGACAAAATGCAACATTTTGGAATTTAAATGGTTATTGAAAGGATTGTTCAACTATCTACATGTATAATATCAGTCTCGTCCTTGAATTCAAAACTTTTGTCAGACTCCTTTTTTCTGTGTAGAAAAGAACATAATGCCCCCGTCCATTGTTAAAAAAAACCATATTCAGAAGTTCTTTCAAAATTCTAGCAGCAAAAGACAGGCCTTATTATGCTCATACTTGCTAAGAGCTCAAGCAAGCCTAAACCCATTTCACATTGAAGTTTTCTAGTAGCAATTTCGCGTCTTATCTCAGCAAAAAAGCATATCAAACCACCAAATTCGATTGAAAAGATTGAAGATTGAAAATCAGAACGGTGGGAAGCATTTTCTTACAGGGCCATTAATTTCGGATTCTTCAAACATCCATCTTTGGTCAACAGGAATGTGTACAGAAGCTTGGCTTTGACATCGAACAGCTGGTGCCCAATTGGTCCTGATGAGGGTTGCCGGTTTTGATGATGGGAAAGAAGCAGAAACAGAAAATCCCAGAAAAGGGGTTTTCTTTAAGGAGGAAGAAGAGAAGGGCTTTGGTGATGGGGATGCGAGAAACAGTGAAGATGAAGAGCACTGTATCGCCATTTCTCAGCTGAAAATGGTGCTTCTGTGACTTCTCCCTCTGTGGCCTATGCCAGGAAGTTGAGAGTGGTGATATGCAGCAATATTTGCAAAGGATAAGATAGTGTCGTGAATATTGGAACTCTGTGAAAATAATTTTCCTATCTTTTTCTACTTTTAAAATTTTACTATTACCAGTTAATATATAATGTCCCCTCAAAAAATTAATATTTAATACGACTAGAGAATTTTAAAATTGATTCATACCTTTTTTATATATATATTTTTGAGGATTTTATTATAAAATCTCACTTAAATACTGTTACATTTCGGGGCTAATTTAGGATAAAAAAATACATTATGAAATTGATACCATATGTGGTCCGAAGGTAGCCAGATAGTAGTCCATGCAATAACTTAGAGTTTAAAGGCACATTTCACATGAACTCTAAAACCGTCAACCGACTCAGCCAAGAATAAAACCGGGATCAACGCCTTTACATCGCCTTCACTCAACGGCTTTCAATAGGCTAACCCTTATTCTTTGAATAAGTAAGGCCAGTTCTAAGTTCATAACCTAAACTCTAAGTTATAGCATAAACTGCTATCCATTCGGACAAAATAAGGATCTTTACAACATAATTAGCCAGATATATAGTAATCCATAGTTTAACATGAAATGATTTAGCCTTCCATTAGGCTAAACCTAAAACAAATATTAATATAACAATATAATAATAAGAATTAAGAAATTACCAGGGATATAAGAAGGAAACTTCAAACTTCTTCTTATTGATGAAAGAAAATATACAAAGAGGGAGAGAGAACTAGAAAACTAGAGAGGGAGATTTCTAGTGGTGTGTCCAACTTATGAAGAGTTGGCTTCCTTTTATAGACAACAAGGAAGGCGGACACCAGCTCTACTATCTATGCTATTACATAAAGGATTTGAAATCCGAATAATACTATTCCCTATAATGCGGGTACTTATTACAATGGTCCTACAAGGACAATAATTCAATATGTTGTTGATGAGGTGGGGAAATTTGCTTGCACATGTGTGTTGTCGGCTTTTACTTGATGGCCTTTTTGTGCAGACTTCTTCCATTTCCTTGACCATCCCAGGTCAATGTCCTCTTCATTAAGAGTTTCGACATCCATATCATCATTTTCATTGGGGTCTTGAGATTCCCCGACTAAACAATCGTCATGAGACGAGCCCTGCCATAGAAATGTCGGTCTTGTCTTCTGGGAGCAAAGTGTTGAGAAGCTCCTTCTTGAATTGTAGCAAATAAGATTTAATTAAATCTTCTTTTGGTATAACATCCTTCTGTAATTTTAACATGGAAGATAATTGACTGAATGGACTGGTATTTTTGAAATCACCAGCGTCTTTTTTCTTTTTGTATAACAGAATTTTTTGCTGGATATCATCCAGAATATTTTGACCATTAATAGTTTTGGTCTCAGGATCAATTTTGATTAATCTATCCCAAAACCTACTATGAGTAGCTCTTCTGAGACATGGCATATTATGTTGGGTATAACCCACTTCAGGAGTCCATTTCCATACCCATGGAATGGAGAATTCTATGAAGAAAAGCATAGAAGCTATGTCTTCTGAATCAAGATCTAAACTGATATAATCAGCGACCTTTGGCGAGATATTAATCCATTCGAGCATATAAAGCTTTAAAGTCGATCTGGAAGTATTTTTCCTGATGTCCCAAATGTAGTCCACCATGTAAAAAACCAATTTGGTATGGGATGGTTATAAACATGTCCACAAATTTTAATTAACCAAGTATGCTTCTTGGTTGGATTTTCATATAAAAGTGCTTTATGAAAAGCATCAATATAATCCCAATAATTATATTTAATGGTGAATTTAGTACCAGGAACTATAAATTCCTTTTCTCGCAAAGGAGAAATTCCCCATTCTTCAATAGATATGATCTTTTTAATTATAATCTTGCTAAAATTATAAATTGTCCCAGTTTTAGCACCACCAGGATAAAAATGTGTAATTTCACAATATGTTTCTCTCAAAACATTTTCATAATATTGCCTTTGTTTGTATGACGTTGCAGCATATGATGCCACATCAAGATATCTGTTAAATTAGCAGACACTAAGGATTATAAGCCTATTATTCAGGATGAACTTAATAAGTTATATCAGTTTGCTGATAGACCTACACAAAGAATAAATTATTATAGAAGACCCTCTCCAGTAGATATTCTACATGAGGAACAAGAATATATTAATAATAATAGTTATAATGGAAAAAGCATTTATGAATGGAATATAGATGGTTATACAGAAAAACAAATTTATAATCTTACACATAGAATGCTTATGTACAGTACAGTCAGTAAACTGATTGGAAATAGTGATAGTAATATTGCAAAAATGATAGTTGCAGGTTTTACTGGCCAATTAAAAGGTTGGTGGGATCATTATCTTTCTAATCAAGAGAAAGAAACTATTTATCATACTCTTAAACAAGAAGATAATGGTAATACTAGTGAACAAGCGGTTTATACACTCGATTGTGACAATATTAGAACATTTCACCGAAGAATTTCGAGATAATAATGAGACTAATAGAACTCTATTACGAGAATACTAGGTGTAAAACGATTTACTGATTGGAGATGGTATAAAGACCTATTTCTTAACAGGGTTATGGAATTACCTGAGAGTAATAGCTCTCATTGGAAATCCAAATTTATTGATGGATTACCTCCATTATTTGCTGAAAGAGTAAGAAAAACTCTTAGGAAAGATCAAATATCTATTCCTTATGAAAGTTATACATATGGCAGTCTCATAGCAACTTGCAAATCTGAAGGTTTAGCCTTATGTAATGAAATTAAATTAAATCAACAAATCAAACGGCAAAGACTAACTGAAAGAAATCAGTTAGGCCAATTTTGTAGTCAATTTGGGTTGGATATTCAACCACAAAGAAAACAAGTTCATAACTCTTCTCATAATGATAAACATGAAATTTATAATAAAAAGAAAAAAAAAGAGATATTCTCAGGCTCAGCTAGAGAAAAAAGCTAAAAGAAAGTCTGATAGACTTGAAAGAAAGAAAGACAAAAGTAATATTGTCTGTTATAAGTGTAAACGTATAGGTCACTATGCTAATAAGTGTAGGATGAAACAAAAGATTAATAATCTTAATATTAGTGAAGACTTGAAAGATTCTTTAGAAAAATTATTTTTAGAATCTGATACGTCTGAAGAAATAAATTCCGTCTCAGCAATAGATCATATCTATGATTCTTCTGCAGAATCATCAGAAGAAGAAATGTGTCCTTGTAAACAAGGATTCAGTGAATCTGGTAAAGAAGAAAATGATTATTATAAATTAATATCTCAATTTCAAGATTCTGATATTAATGTTTTAACTAATAATCATATTTTAGAATTTTTAAAATCTATTAAAGACCCTGAATTACGGTCTCGAATTATAGAAAATCTGGATGATATTCCATCAACTCGTACTTCTCCTCCGAAGAAAGAAGTAGAATTTATACCTAATAATAATCCATATTCAATGACAGAAGTTTATAAACTTATGAAACAAAGATATGAGGATTCTCATAAATCTCCGACAACTCTAAAAGATTTGTATGGAGAAATAGATCATCTAAAAGATGAAATTAAGATGTTAAAACAAATAAATCAAAATCTTGATGTTCGAGTTTCTAATTTAGAAATGAAAAAAGAATATGCTTTGGCTACACCAAATCTTTTTGACAATCTTAATAAGATTGGTGAAGAAAATTTCTTAACTACGCTTGATATGATTACATCATTCAAGTTTTATGTAAAAAATTACTTTACTCATAAGTAAAGATGAAATAAAAGAATTTCATCGCCCTTATTGATACGAGTGCGGATATTAGTGTTATACGAGAAGGATTAATTCCTACTAAATATTTTCGAAAAAACAACTCATAGTTTGCGTCATGCGGGTGGTGATAAATTACAAATTAATTTTAAACTACCTCGTGCATATATTTGTAATAATAAAGTTTGCATTCTCGAAAGCTTTTTATTAGCTAAAAAATATCACAAACCAAGTTATTCTTGGAACTCCATTTATAAAGAAGATTTTTCCTATTACTTATATAGGAACTGAGTGTATTATAGGTACTTTTGACAAAACATCTGTTTCTTTTCAGTTCATAAGTGAACCAAATACAAGATTTGTTAATGAAATAAAGGATTTCATTATACGAAAACAAAAGCAAATTAATTTCATAAATTTTGAAATTAACTCTTCCACTATAGAAGAAGTTTTACAAAATCCTAAATTACAGGATAAAATTAAAAAAGTACAACATCATATTTCTGTAGAAATTTGCAATGATCATCCAAATGCTTTTTGGAATCGCAAGAAGCATGAAGTTAAACTTCCTTATATTGATGACTTTGATGAAAGTCAGATTCCTACCAAGGCAAGACCTTGTCAGATGAATTCTAAATATTTAGAATTATGTAAAGAAGAAATAGCTTCTTTATTAAATAAAAAATTAATAAAAGAGTCAAACTCACCCCTGGTCATGTACGAGGATTTTATGTAAATAAAAAATGCTTTGAATTGGAAAGAGGCGTACCAAGATTGGTAATAAATTATAAACCTCTTAATAAAGTATTAAAATGGATTCGACATCCTATTCCTAATAAAAAAGATTTATTAGATAGACTTTATGAAGCTCTAATATTTTCTAAATTTGATTTAAAATCAGGATATTGGCAAATTCAGATAGCTGAAGAAGACCAATATAAAACTGCATTTAATGTCCCTATAGGTCACTTTGAATGGAAAGTAATGCCTTTTGGCTTGAAAAATGCTCCTTCTGAATTTCAGAAAATTATGAATGATATATTCATACCATACAGTGACTTTATAATAGTCTATATAGATGATATCTTAGTCTTTTCTAAAAATGTTCAACAACATTTTGAACATTTAGATATGTTTAAGAAATTGGTTATACAAAATGGTTTGGTTATATCAAAACCAAAAATGGTTTTATTTCAAACCAATATTCGATTTTTGTGTCATAACATTGAAAAAGGAAAAATAATTCCTATCAATAGAAGTATTGAATTTGCTTCTAAATTTCCAGATGAAATACTGGATAAAACACAATTACAAAGATTTTTAGGCAGTTTAAATTATATTTCGCCTTATTATAAAAATCTTGCTTCAGATACAGCTATCTTATATGATAGGTTAAAGAAGAAACCTAAACCATGGACTTCTCAGCATACTGAGATGGTCAAGAAAATAAAAGCAAAAGTTTCCTCCTTGCCTTGTTTGGTCTTAGCCAACCCTACTTGGCAAAAGATTATAGAAACCGATGCTTCTGATATTGGTTATGGGGGTATTCTTACCCAAATTTGTCCTGTTAATAACAAACCTCATTTAGTCCGATATTATTCTGGCAAATGGATTGATAGTCAAAGAAATTATGCCATTATAGCTAAAGAAATCTTAGCTATTGTAAAATGTATTCTAAAATTTCAGGATGATTTATATAATCAAAAATTTACTGTTATAACAGATTGCCAAGCAGCAAAATTTATGTTTAATAAAGATTTTAAACATGATGTATCTAAACAAATGTTTGCCAGATGGCAAGCTCATTTAGCACCTTTTGATTTTGATATTATTTATAAAAAAGGTCAAGATAATAATCTTCCTGACTTTTTGACTCGTGAATATTTGCAGCATGCAGGGACGAGGAAATAACTATCGCGGTCGTGGTGGCCGAGGCAGAGGTCATACCTCACAGCCAAAAGACAAAAATGTTGGTATACAACATGGCAATAAGACTCTTGTTAGTCAACATTTGACTCAAATTCCAGCTACTGAAGCACAATTATATGCGGACTTCAAAAAACAGTTGCGTGCTACACAACAACAAACAGGTGAAACCTCATCATCATGATATGCTCAGGCTTTAGCCGAAACAGAAGAAGATCATACACCTTCTTATCATACTCATAAGGAGAAGGACATCATATGTCATTTGGAACACAAAGATCTCCAATGGAAGGAGAATCCGTGCACATTTCAAATGAATTTTCTGATAAATTAGCAGACACTAAGGATTATAAGCCTATTATTCAGGATGAACTTAATAAGTTATATCAGTTTGCTGATAGACCTACACAAAGAATAAATTATTATAGAAGACCCTCTCCAGTAGATATTCTACATGAGGAACAAGAATATATTAATAATAATAGTTATAATGGAAAAAGCATTTATGAATGGAATATAGATGGTTATACAGAAAAACAAATTTATAATCTCACACATAGAATGCTTATGTACAGTACAGTCAGTAAACTGATTGGAAATAGTGATAGTAATATTGCAAAAATGATAGTTGCAGGTTTTACTGGCCAATTAAAAGGTTGGTGGGATCATTATCTTTCTAATCAAGAGAAAGAAACTATTTATCATACTCTTAAACAAGAAGATAATGGTAATACTAGTGAACAAGCAGTTTATACACTGATTGTGACAATATTAGAACATTTCACCGAAGAATTTCCAGATAATAATGAGACTAATAGAACTCTATTACAGAATACTAGGTGTAAAACACTTACAGATTGGAGATGGTATAAAGACCTATTTCTTAATAGGGTTATGGAATTACCTGAGAGTAATAGCTCTCATTGGAAATCCAAATTTATTGATGGATTACCTCCATTATTTGCTGAAAGAGTAAGAAAAACTCTTAGGAAAGATCAAATATCTATTCCTTATGAAAGTTATACATATGGCAGTCTCATAGCAACTTGCAAATCTGAAGGTTTAGCCTTATGTAATGAAATTAAATTAAATCAACAAATTAAACGGCAAAGACTAACTGAAAGAAATCAGTTAGGCCAATTTTGTAGTCAATTTGGGTTGGATATTCAACCACAAAGAAAACAAGTTCATAACTCTTCTCATAATGATAAACATGAATTTTATCATAAAAAGAAAAAAAAAAGAGATATTCTCGAGCTCGACTAGAGAAAAAAAGCTAAAAGAAAGTCCGATAGACTTGAAAGAAAGAAAGACAAAAGTAATATTATGCTGTTATAAGTGTAAACGTATAGGTCACTACGCTAATAAGTGTAGGATGAAACAAAAAGATTAATAATCTTAATATTAGTGAAGACTTGAAAGATTCTTTAGAAAAATTATTTTTAGAATCGATACGTCCGAAGAAATAAATTCAGTCTCGAGCAATAGATCATATCTATGATTCTTCCGAGAATCATCGAAGAAGAAATGTGTCCTTGTAAACAAGGATTCAGTGAATCTGATAAAGAAGAAAATGATTATTATAAATTAATATCTCAATTTCACGATTCTGATATTAATGTTTTAACTAATAATCATATTTTAGAATTTTTAAAATCTATTAAAGACCCTGAATTACGGTCTCGAATTATAGAAAATCTGGATGATATTCCATCAACTAGTACTTCTCCTCCGAAGAAAGAAGTAGAATTTATACCTAATAATAATCCATATACAATGACAGAAGTTTATAAACTTATGAAACAAAGATATGAGGATTCTCATAAATCTCCGACAACTCTAAAAGATTTGTATGGAGAAATAGATCATCTAAAAGATGAAATTAAGATGTTAAAACAAATAAATCAAAATCTTGATGTTTGAGTTTCTAATTTAGAAATGAAAAAAGAATATGCTTTGGTTACAACACATCTTTTTGACAATCTTAATAAGATTGGTGAAGAAAATTTCTTAACTACGCTTGATATGATTACATCATTCAAGTTTTATGTAAAAATTACTTTACTCATAAGTAAAGATGAAATAAAAGAATTTACTGCCCTTATTGATACAGGTGCAGATATTAGTGTTATACAGGAAGGATTAATTCTTACTAAATATTTTCAGAAAACAACTCATAGTTTGCGTCATGCGGGTGGTGATAAATTACAAATTAATTTTAAACTACCTCGTGCATATATTTGTAATAATAAAGTTTGCATTCCTGAAAGCTTTTTATTAGCTAAAAATATCACAAACCAAGTTATTCTTGGAACTCCATTTATAAAGAAGATTTTTCCTATTACTTATATAGGAACTGAGTGTATTATAGGTACTTTTGACAAAACATCTGTTTCTTTTCAGTTCATAAGTGAACCAAATACAAGATTTGTTAATGAAATAAAGGGTTTCATTATACGAAAACAAAAGCAAATTAATTTCATAAATTTTGAAATTAACTCTTCCACTATAGAAGAAGTTTTACAAAATCCTAAATTACAGGATAAAATTAAAAAACTACAACATCATATTTCTGTAGAAATTTGCAATGATCATCCAAATGCTTTTTGGAATCGCAAGAAGCATGAAGTTAAACTTCCTTATATTGATGACTTTGATGAAAGTCAGATTCCCACCAAGGCAAGACCTTGTCAGATGAATTCTAAATATTTAGAATTATGTAAAGAAGAAATAGCTTCTTTATTAAATAAAAAATTAATAAAAGGGTCAAACTCACCCTGGTCATGTACATGATTTTATGTAAATAAAAATGCTGAATTGGAAAGAGGCGTACCAAGATTGGTAATAAATTATAAACCTCTTAATAAAGTATTAAAATGGATTCGACATCCTATTCCTAATAAAAAAGATTTATTAGATAGACTTTATGAAGCTCTAATATTTTCTAAATTTGATTTAAAATCAGGATATTGGCAAATTCAGATAGCTGAAGAAGACCAATATAAAACTGCATTTAATGTGCCTATAGGTCACTTTGAATGGAAAGTAATGCCTTTTGGCTTGAAAAATGCTCCTTCTGAATTTCAGAAAATTATGAATGATATATTCATACCATACAGTGACTTTATAATAGTCTATATAGATGATATCTTAGTCTTTTCTAAAAATGTTCAACAACATTTTGAACATTTAGATATGTTTAAGAAATTGGTTATACAAAACGGTTTGGTTATATCAAAACCAAAAATGGTTTTATTTCAAACCAATATTCGATTTTTGGGTCATAACATTGAAAAAGGAAAAATAATTCCTATCAATAGAAGTATTGAATTTGCTTCTAAATTTCCAGATGAAATACTGGATAAAACACAATTACAAAGATTTTTAGGCGGTTTAAATTATATTTCGCCTTATTATAAAAAATCTTGCTTCGAATACTGACTATCTTATATGATAGGTTAAAGAAGAAACCTAAACCATGGACTTCTCAAAGCTATCCTGAGATGGTCAAGAAAATAAAAGCAAAAGTTTCCTCCTTGCCTTGTTTGGTCTTAGCCAACCCTACTTGGCAAAAGATTATAGAAACCGATGCTTCGATATTGGTTATGGGGGTATTCTTACCCCAAATTTGTCCCTGTTAATAACAAACCTCATTTAGTCAGATATTATTACGGCAAATGGATTGATAGTCAAAGAAATTATGCCATTATAGCTAAAGAAATCTTAGCTATTGTAAAATGTATTCTAAAATTTCGGGATGATTTATATAATCAAAAATTTTCTTGTTATAACAGATTGCCAAGCGACAAAATTTATGTTTAATAAAGATTTTAAACATGATGTATCTAAACAAATGTTTGCCAGATGGCAAGCTCATTTAGCACCTTTTGATTTTGATATTATTTATAAAAAAGGTCAAGATAATAATCTTCCTGACTTTTTGACTCGTGAATATTTGCAGCATGCAGGGACGAGGAAATAACTATCGCGGTCGTGGTGGCCGAGGCAGAGGTCATACCTCACAGCCAAAAGACAAAAATGTTGGTATACAACATGGCAATAAGACTCTTGTTAGTCAACATTTGACTCAAATTCCAGCTACTGAAGCACAATTATATGCGGACTTCAAAAAACAGTTGCGTGCTACACAACAACAAACGAGTGAAACCTCATCATCATGATATGCTCGAGGCTTTAGCAGAAAGCAGAAGAAGATCATACACCTTCTTATCATACTCATAAGGAGAAGGACATCATATGTCATTTGGAACACAAAGATCTCCAATGGAAGGAGAATCCGTGCACATTTCAAATGAATTTTCTGATAAATTAGCAGACACTAAGGATTATAAGCCTATTATTCAGGATGAACTTAATAAGTTATATCAGTTTGCTGATAGACCTACACAAAGAATAAATTATTATAGAAGACCCTCTCCAGTAGATATTCTACATGAGGAACAAGAATATATTAATAATAATAGTTATAATGGAAAAAGCATTTATGAATGGAATATAGATGGTTATACAGAAAAACAAATTTATAATCTTACACATAGAATGCTTATGTACAGATACTGATCGATGAGCTGATTGGAAATAGTGATAGTAATATTGCAAAAATGATAGTTGCGGGTTTCTTCGGCCAATTAAAAGGTTGGTGGGATCATTATCTTTCTAATCAAGAGAAAGAAACTATTTATCATACTCTTAAACAAGAAGATAATGGTAATACTAGTGAACAAGCAGTTTATACACTGATTGTGACAATATTAGAACATTTCACCGGAAGAATTTCAGATAATAATGAGACTAATAGAACTCTATTACAGAATACTAGGTGTAAAACACTTACAGATTGGAGATGGTATAAAGACCTATTTCTTAATAGGGTTATGGAATTACCTGAGAGTAATAGCTCTCATTGGAAATCCAAATTTATTGAGGGATTACCTCCATTATTTCTTTGAAAAGAGTAAGAAAAAACTCTTAGGAAAGATCAAATATCTATTCCTTATGAAAGTTATACATATGGCAGTCTCATAGCAACTTGCAAATCTGAAGGTTTAGCCTTATGTAATGAAATTAAATTAAATCAACAAATTAAACGGCAAAGACTAACTGAAAGAAATCAGTTAGGCCAATTTTGTAGTCAATTTGGGTTGGATATTCAACCACAAAGAAAACAAGTTCATAACTCTTCTCATAATGATAAACATGAATTTTATCATAAAAAGAAAAAAAAAAGAGATATTCTCGAGCTCGACTAGAGAAAAAAAGCTAAAAGAAAGTCTGATAGACTTGAAAGAAAGAAAGACAAAAGTAATATTGTCTGTTATAAGTGTAAACGTATAGGTCACTACGCTAATAAGTGTAGGATGAAACAAAAGATTAATAATCTTAATATTAGTGAAGACTTGAAAGATTCTTTAGAAAAATTATTTTTAGAATCTGATACGTCTGAAGAAATAAATTCCGTCTCGACAATAGATCATATCTATGATTCTTCCGAGAATCATCGAAGAAGAAATGTGTCCTTGTAAACAAGGATTCAGTGAATCTGATAAAGAAGAAAATGATTATTATAAATTAATATCTCAATTTCACGATTCTGATATTAATGTTTTAACTAATAATCATATTTTAGAATTTTTAAAATCTATTAAAGACCCTGAATTACGGTCTCGAATTATAGAAAATCTGGATGATATTCCATCAACTAGTACTTCTCCTCCGAAGAAAGAAGTAGAATTTATACCTAATAATAATCCATATACAATGACAGAAGTTTATAAACTTATGAAACAAAGATATGAGGATTCTCATAAATCTCCGACAACTCTAAAAGATTTGTATGGAGAAATAGATCATCTAAAAGATGAAATTAAGATGTTAAAACAAATAAATCAAAATCTTGATGTTCGAGTTTCTAATTTAGAAATGAAAAAAAGAATATGCTTTGGTTACACCACATCTTTTTGACAATCTTAATAAGATTGGTGAAGAAAATTTCTTAACTACGCTTGATATGATTACATCATTCAAGTTTTATGTAAAAAATTACTTTACTCATAAGTAAAGATGAAATAAAAGAATTTCATCGCCCTTATTGATACGAGTGCGGATATTAGTGTTATACAGGAAGGATTAATTCCTACTAAATATTTTCAGAAAACAACTCATAGTTTGCGTCATGCGGGTGGTGATAAATTACAAATTAATTTTAAACTATCTCGTGCATATATTTGTAATAATAAAGTTTGCATTCCTGAAAGCTTTTTATTAGCTAAAAATATCAC
Source organism: Catharanthus roseus (assembly GCA_028651295.1). NCBI lineage: Eukaryota > Viridiplantae > Streptophyta > Magnoliopsida > Gentianales > Apocynaceae > Catharanthus > Catharanthus roseus. Next base: position 2,957,905 of record JAPQWS010000050.1, on the reverse strand, counting down.
AAACCAAGTTATTCTTGGAACTCCATTTATAAAGAAGATTTTTCCTATTACTTATATAGGAACTGAGTGTATTATAGGTACTTTTGACAAAACATCTGTTTCTTTTCAGTTCATAAGTGAACCAAATACAAGATTTGTTAATGAAATAAAGGATTTCATTATACGAAAACAAAAGCAAATTAATTTCATAAATTTTGAAATTAACTCTTCCACTATAGAAGAAGTTTTACAAAATCCTAAATTACAGGATAAAATTAAAAAACTACAACATCATATTTCTGTAGAAATTTGCAATGATCATCCAAATGCTTTTTGGAATCGCAAGAAGCATGAAGTTAAACTTCCTTATATTGATGACTTTGATGAAAGTCAGATTCCCACCAAGGCAAGACCTTGTCAGATGAATTCTAAATATTTAGAATTATGTAAAGAAGAAATAGCTTCTTTATTAAATAAAAAATTAATAAAAGAGTCAAACTCACCCTAGTCATGTACAGGATTTTATGTAAATAAAAATGCTGAATTGGAAAGAGGCGTACCAAGATTGGTAATAAATTATAAACCTCTTAATAAAGTATTAAAATGGATTCGACATCCTATTCCTAATAAAAAAGATTTATTAGATAGACTTTATGAAGCTCTAATATTTTCTAAATTTGATTTAAAATCAGGATATTGGCAAATTCAGATAGCTGAAGAAGACCAATATAAAACTGCATTTAATGTCCCTATAGGTCACTTTGAATGGAAAGTAATGCCTTTTGGCTTGAAAAATGCTCCTTCTGAATTTCAGAAAATTATGAATGATATATTCATACCATACAGTGACTTTATAATAGTCTATATAGATGATATCTTAGTCTTTTCTAAAAATGTTCAACAACATTTTGAACATTTAGATATGTTTAAGAAATTGGTTATACAAAAGGGTTTGGTTATATCAAAACCAAAAATGGTTTTATTTCAAACCAATATTCGATTTTTGGGTCATAACATTGAAAAAGGAAAAATAATTCCTATCAATAGAAGTATTGAATTTGCTTCTAAATTTCCAGATGAAATACTGGATAAAACACAATTACAAAGATTTTTAGGCAGTTTAAATTATATTTCGCCTTATTATAAAAATCTTGCTTCAGATACAGCTATCTTATATGATAGGTTAAAGAAGAAACCTAAACCATGGACTTCTCAGCATACTGAGATGGTCAAGAAAATAAAAGCAAAAGTTTCCTCCTTGCCTTGTTTGGTCTTAGCCAACCCTACTTGGCAAAAGATTATAGAAACCGATGCTTCTGATATTGGTTATGGGGGTATTCTTACCCAAATTTGTCCTGTTAATAACAAACCTCATTTAGTCCGATATTATTCTGGCAAATGGACTGATAGTCAAAGAAATTATGCCATTACAGCTAAAGAAATCTTAGCTATTGTAAAATGTATTCTAAAATTTCAGGATGATTTATATAATTAAAAATTTACTGTTATAACAGATTGCCAAGCAGCAAAATTTATGTTTAATAAAGATTTTAAACATGATGTATCTAAACAAATGTTTGCCAGATGGCAAGCTCATTTAGCACCTTTTGATTTTGATATTATTTATAAAAAAGGTCAAGATAATAATCTTCCTGACTTTTTGACTCGTGAATATTTGCAGCATGCAGGGACGAGGAAATAACTATCGCGGTCGTGGTGGCCGAGGCAGAGGTCATACCTCACGGCCAAAAGACAAAAAATGTTGGTATACAACATGGCAATAAGACTCTTGTTAGTCAACATTTGACTCAAATTCCAGCTCATCGAAGCACAATTATATGCGGACTTCAAAAAAACGATTGCGTGCTACACAACAACAAACGAGTGAAACCTCATCATCATGATATGCTCGAGGCTTTAGCCGAAACAGAAGAAGATCATACACCTTCTTATCATACTCATAAGGAGAAGGACATCATATGTCATTTGGAACACAAAGATCTCCAATGGAAGGAGAATCCGTGCACATTTCAAATGAATTTTCTGATAAATTAGCAGACACTAAGGATTATAAGCCTATTATTCAGGATGAACTTAATAAGTTATATCAGTTTGCTGATAGACCTACACAAAGAATAAATTATTATAGAAGACCCTCTCCAGTAGATATTCTACATGAGGAACAAGAATATATTAATAATAATAGTTATAATGGAAAAAGCATTTATGAATGGAATATAGATGGTTATACAGAAAAACAAATTTATAATCTTACACATAGAATGCTTATGTACAGTACAGTCAGTAAACTGATTGGAAATAGTGATAGTAATATTGCAAAAATGATAGTTGCAGGTTTTACTGGCCAATTAAAAGGTTGGTGGGATCATTATCTTTCTAATCAAGAGAAAGAAACTATTTATCATACTCTTAAACAAGAAGATAATGGTAATACTAGTGAACAAGCAGTTTATACACTGATTGTGACAATATTAGAACATTTCACCGGAAGAATTTCAGATAATAATGAGACTAATAGAACTCTATTACAGAATACTAGGTGTAAAACACTTACAGATTGGAGATGGTATAAAGACCTATTTCTTAATAGGGTTATGGAATTACCTGAGAGTAATAGCTCTCATTGGAAATCCAAATTTATTGAGGGATTACCTCCATTATTTGCTGAAAGAGTAAGAAAAACTCTTAGGAAAGATCAAATATCTATTCCTTATGAAAGTTATACATATGGCAGTCTCATAGCAACTTGCAAATCTGAAGGTTTAGCCTTATGTAATGAAATTAAATTAAATCAACAAATTAAACGGCAAAGACTAACCGAAAGAAATCGGTTAGGCCAATTTTGTAGTCAATTTGGGTTGGATATTCAACCACAAAGAAAACAAGTTCATAACTCTTCTCATAATGATAAACATGAATTTTATCATAAAAAGAAAAAAAAAAGAGATATTCTCAGGCTCAGCTAGAGAAAAAAGCTAAAAGAAAGTCTGATAGACTTGAAAGAAAGAAAGACAAAAGTAATATTGTCTGTTATAAGTGTAAACGTATAGGTCACTACGCTAATAAGTGTAGGATGAAACAAAAGATTAATAATCTTAATATTAGTGAAGACTTGAAAGATTCTTTAGAAAAAATTATTTTTAGAATCGATACGTCCGAAGAAATAAATTCAGTCTCAAAGCAATAGATCATATCTATGATTCTTCCCGAGAATCATCGAAGAAGAAATGTGTCCTTGTAAACAAGGATTCAGTGAATCTGATAAAGAAGAAAATGATTATTATAAATTAATATCTCAATTTCACGATTCTGATATTAATGTTTTAACTAATAATCATATTTTAGAATTTTTAAAATCTATTAAAGACCCTGAATTACGGTCTCGAATTATAGAAAATCTGGATGATATTCCATCAACTAGTACTTCTCCTCCGAAGAAAGAAGTAGAATTTATACCTAATAATAATCCATATACAATGACAGAAGTTTATAAACTTATGAAACAAAGATATGAGGATTCTCATAAATCTCCGACAACTCTAAAAGATTTGTATGGAGAAATAGATCATCTAAAAGATGAAATTAAGATGTTAAAACAAATAAATCAAAATCTTGATGTTCGAGTTTCTAATTTAGAAATGAAAAAAGAATATGCTTTGGTTACACCACATCTTTTTGACAATCTTAATAAGATTGGTGAAGAAAATTTCTTAACTACGCTTGATATGATTACATCATTCAAGTTTTATGTAAAAATTACTTTACTCATAAGTAAAGATGAAATAAAAGAATTTACTGCCCTTATTGATACAGGTGCAGATATTAGTGTTATACAGGAAGGATTAATTCCTACTAAATATTTTCAGAAAACAACTCATAGTTTGCGTCATGCGGGTGGTGATAAATTACAAATTAATTTTAAACTATCTCGTGCATATATTTGTAATAATAAAGTTTGCATTCCTGAAAGCTTTTTATTAGCTAAAAATATCACAAACCAAGTTATTCTTGGAACTCCATTTATAAAGAAGATTTTTCCTATTACTTATATAGGAACTGAGTGTATTATAGGTACTTTTGACAAAACATCTGTTTCTTTTCAGTTCATAAGTGAACCAAATACAAGATTTGTTAATGAAATAAAGGATTTCATTATACGAAAACGAAAGCAAATTAATTTCATAAATTTTGAAATTAACTCTTCCACTATAGAAGAAGTTTTACAAAATCCTAAATTACAGGATAAAATTAAAAAACTACAACATCATATTTCTGTAGAAATTTGCAATGATCATCCAAATGCTTTTTGGAATCGCAAGAAGCATGAAGTTAAACTTCCTTATATTGATGACTTTGATGAAAGTCAGATTCCCACCAAGGCAAGACCTTGTCAGATGAATTCTAAATATTTAGAATTATGTAAAGAAGAAATAGCTTCTTTATTAAATAAAAAATTAATAAAAGAGTCAAACTCACCCTAGTCATGTACAGGATTTTATGTAAATAAAAATGCTGAATTGGAAAGAGGCGTACCAAGATTGGTAATAAATTATAAACCTCTTAATAAAGTATTAAAATGGATTCGACATCCTATTCCTAATAAAAAAGATTTATTAGATAGACTTTATGAAGCTCTAATATTTTCTAAATTTGATTTAAAATCAGGATATTGGCAAATTCAGATAGCTGAAGAAGACCAATATAAAACTGCATTTAATGTCCCTATAGGTCACTTTGAATGGAAAGTAATGCCTTTTGGCTTGAAAAATGCTCCTTCTGAATTTCAGAAAATTATGAATGATATATTCATACCATACAGTGACTTTATAATAGTCTATATAGATGATATCTTAGTCTTTTCTAAAAATGTTCAACAACATTTTGAACATTTAGATATGTTTAAGAAATTGGTTATACAAAAGGGTTTGGTTATATCAAAACCAAAAATGGTTTTATTTCAAACCAATATTCGATTTTTGGGTCATAACATTGAAAAAGGAAAAATAATTCCTATCAATAGAAGTATTGAATTTGCTTCTAAATTTCCAGATGAAATACTGGATAAAACACAATTACAAAGATTTTTAGGCAGTTTAAATTATATTTCGCCTTATTATAAAAATCTTGCTTCAGATACAGCTATCTTATATGATAGGTTAAAGAAGAAACCTAAACCATGGACTTCTCAGCATACTGAGATGGTCAAGAAAATAAAAGCAAAAGTTTCCTCCTTGCCTTGTTTGGTCTTAGCCAACCCTACTTGGCAAAAGATTATAGAAACCGATGCTTCTGATATTGGTTATGGGGGTATTCTTACCCAAATTTGTCCTGTTAATAACAAACCTCATTTAGTCCGATATTATTCTGGCAAATGGACTGATAGTCAAAGAAATTATGCCATTACAGCTAAAGAAATCTTAGCTATTGTAAAATGTATTCTAAAATTTCAGGATGATTTATATAATTAAAAATTTACTGTTATAACAGATTGCCAAGCAGCAAAATTTATGTTTAATAAAGATTTTAAACATGATGTATCTAAACAAATGTTTGCCAGATGGCAAGCTCATTTAGCACCTTTTGATTTTGATATTATTTATAAAAAAGGTCAAGATAATAATCTTCCCGACTTTTTTGACTCGTGAATATTTGCGGCATGCGGGGGACGAGGAAATAACTATCGCGGTCGTGGTGGCCGAGGCAGAGGTCATACCTCACAGCCAAAAGACAAAAATGTTGGTATACAACATGGCAATAAGACTCTTGTTAGTCAACATTTGACTCAAATTCCAGCTACTGAAGCACAATTATATGCGGAATTCAAAAAACAGTTGTGTGCTACACAACAACAAACAGGTGAAACCTCATCATCATGATATGCTCAGGCTTTAGCCGAAACAGAAGAAGATCATACACCTTCTTATCATACTCATAAGGAGAAGGACATCATATGTCATTTGGAACACAAAGATCTCCAATGGAAGGAGAATCCGTGGCTGTTAATTAACAGATATCTTGATGTGGCATCATATGCTGCAACGTCATACAAACAAAGGCAATATTATGAAAATGTTTTGAAAGAAACATATTGTGAAATTACACATTTTTATCCTGGTGGTGCTAAAACTGGGACAATTTATAATTTTAGCAAGATTATAATTAAAAAGATCATATCTATTGAAGAATGGGGAATTTCTCCTTTGCGAGAAAGGGAATTTATAGTTCTGGTACTAAATTCACCATTAAATATAATTATTGGGATTATATTGATGCTTTTCATAAAGCACTTTTATATGAAAATCCAACCAAGAAGCATACTTGGTTAATTAAAATTTGTGGACATGTTTATAACCATCCCATACCAAATTGGTTTTTTACATGGTGGACTACATTTGGGACATCAGGAAAAATACTTCCAGATCAGTTTAAAGCTTTATATGCTGAATGGATTAATATCTCGCCAAAGGTCGCTGATTATATCAGTTTAGATCTTGATTCAGAAGACATAGCTTCTATGCTTTTCTTCATAGAATTCTCCATTCCATGGGTATGGAAATGGACTCCTGAAGTGGGTTATACCCAACATAATATGCCATGTCTCAGAAGAGCTACTCATAGTAGGTTTTGGGATAGATTAATCAAAATTGATCCTGAGACCAAAACTATTAATGGTCAAAATATTCTGGATGATATCCAGCAAAAAATTCTGTTATACAAAAAGAAAAAAGACGCTGGTGATTTCAAAAATACCAGTCCATTCAGTCAATTATCTTCCATGTTAAAATTACAGAAGGATGTTATACCAAAAGAAGATTTAATTAAATCTTATTTGCTACAATTCAAGAAAGAGCTTCTCAACACTTTGCTCCCAGAAGACAAGACTGACATTTCTATGGCAGGCTCATCTCATGACGATTGTTTAGCTGGGGAATCTCAAGACCCCAATGAAAATGATGATATGGATGCTGAAACTCTTAATGAAGAGGACATTGACCGGATGGTCAAGGAAATGGAAGAAGCTGCACAAAAGGCCATCAAGTAAAAGCTGACAACACACATGTGCAAGCAGCCCCACCTCATCAACAACATATTGAATTATTGTCCTTGTAGGACCATTGTAATAGTACCCGCATTATAGGGAATAGTATTATTTGGATTTCAAATCCTTTATGTAATAGCATAGATAGTAGAGCTGGTGTCCGCCTTCCTTGTTGTCTATAAAAGGAAGCCAACTCTTCATAAGTTGGACACACCACTAGAAATCTCCCTCTCTAGTTTTCTAGTTCTCTCTCCCTCTTTGTATATTTTCTTTCATCAATAAGAAGAAGTTTGAAGTTTCCTTCTTATATCCCTGGTAATTTCTTAATTCTTATTATTATATTGTTATATTAATATTTGTTTTAGGTTTAGCCTAATGGAAGGCTAAATCATTTCATGTTAAACTATGGATTACTATATATCTGGCTAATTATGTTGTAAAGATCCTTATTTTGTCCGAATGGATAGCAGTTTATGCTATAACTTAGAGTTTAGGTTATGAACTTAGAACTGGCCTTACTTATTCAAAGAATAAGGGTTAGCCTATTGAAAGCCGTTGAGTGAAGGCGATGTAAAGGCGTTGATCCCGGTTTTATTCTTGGCTAAGTCGGTTGACGGTTTTAGAGTTCATGTGAAATGTGCCTTTAAACTCTAAGTTATTGCATGGACTACTATCTGGCTACCTTCGGACCACATAATATTGATCATATTGAACAAACTCCAGAAGGAATAGTTTATATCCAGATGGATCCTAGTTCTTCTAGGATAGGAAATATTCCTAGAACATATTCTATCAGATCTGAACGATCTTATATTTCACCTCTGTTAGAAGATAAAGATTATACTCCTTACAGGGTTTCTACTTCCCAAGTAAGTGAGCGTGATGAACATAATAATCATGTGGAGAAAGTTTTAAAAACAAAAGAAAATATTGTTAAAGGAGTTTATAACAAAGATCCGGAAATAACCGAATCTGAAATGAATTTTTCCTTATGAATAATATACAAAAAATTGATTTTAGACCTGGATCTGAAGCCAGGCAAAAAATTAAAAATGAATTTAATTTACCGAGATGGGAACCATTTAGAAAGTGGTTTTTCTCTAATTTTGATGATACTCTAAAATATTATATTTCTGAAGAATTTTATAAAAGTTTATCGATTCATAATGTGTTATTTCCATTCGTTCCATGGTTCGTAGATAAATATATTGAACCATACATTTCTGTTTTAGAAAGAGATTATAAACTCTTAAATGGTAATATCATTAAAGGAGTTTGGCCTCCTCAACAACCTTTTCATTTGGAAAAGGACAATCATATTGTTAGTTTTACAGCATTTGTGAAACTTTTTGAACATGATACTTTACATATTACTGTAAAACAAATTAATAAACTTATTGAACAACAAAATTATACAAACATTTGTTTAAATGTATTAGGAGAACAAATTCTCTCTCTTCATAAGAGAATTGATGTTTTATTACAAAAACTTGACAATATTGATACATATTCTTCAGAAGTTTCAGGAACTAAAGAAGTTATATCTGCTCCACCTTTGCAGCCTCCCCCTGAAATTTATAATTATAAATTAAAGAAAATGTCAGATATAGAAGAGATGCTAGATCAGAAATTTAAAAAATTAAATATTAATACTTTAGAAAATGAATTTTCTGATAAATTAGCAGACACTAAGGATTATAAGCCTCTTATTCAGGATGAACTTAATAAGTTATATCAGTTTGCTGATAGACCTACACAAAGAATAAATTATTATAGAATACCCTCTCCAGTAGATATTCTACATGAGGAACAAGAATATATTAATAATAATAGTTATAATGGAAAAAGCATTTATGAATGGAATATAGATGGTTATACAGAAAAACAAATTTATAATCTCACACATAGAATGCTTATGTACAGTACAGTCAGTAAACTGATTGGAAATAGTGATAGTAATATTGCAAAAATGATAGTTGCAGGTTTTACTGGCCAATTAAAAGGTTCGTGGGATCATTATCTTTCTAATCAAGAGAAAGAAACTATTTATCATACTCTTAAACAAGAAGATAATGGTAATACTAGTGAACAAGCAGTTTATACACTGATTGTGACAATATTAGAACATTTCACCGGAAGAATTTCAGGTAATAATGAGACTAATAGAACTCTATTACAGAATACTAGGTGTAAAACACTTACAGATTGGAGATGGTATAAAGACCTATTTCTTAATAGGGTTATGGAATTACCTGAGAGTAATAGCTCTCATTGGAAATCCAAATTTATTGATGGATTACCTCCATTATTTGCTGAAAGAGTAAGAAAAACTCTTAGGAAAGATCAAATATCTATTCCTTATGAAAGTTATACATATGGCAGTCTCATAGCAACTTGCAAATCTGAAGGTTTAGCCTTATGTAATGAAATTAAATTAAATCAACAAATTAAACGGCAAAGACTAACTGAAAGAAATCAGTTAGGCCAATTTTGTAGTCAATTTAGGTTGGAGATTCAACCACAAAGAAAACAAGTTCATAACTCTTCTCATAATGATAAACATGAATTTTATCATAAAAAGAAAAAAAAAAGAGATATTCTCAGGCTCAGCTAGAGAAAAAAGCTAAAAGAAAGTCTGATAGACTTGAAAGAAAGAAAGACAAAAGTAATATTGTCTGTTATAAGTGTAAACGTATAGGTCACTACGCTAATAAGTGTAGGATGAAACAAAAGATTAATAATCTTAATATTAGTGAAGACTTGAAAGATTCTTTAGAAAAATTATTTTTAGAATCTGATACGTCTGAAGAAATAAATTCCGTCTCAGCAATAGATCATATCTATGATTCTTCTGCAGAATCATCAGAAGAAGAAATGTGTCCTTGTAAACAAGGATTCAGTGAATCTGATAAAGAAGAAAATGATTATTATAAATTAATATCTCAATTTCAAGATTCTGATATTAATGTTTTAACTAATAATCATATTTTAGAATTTTTAAAATCTATTAAAGACCCTGAATTACGGTCTCGAATTATAGAAAATCTGGATGATATTCCATCAACTCGTACCTCTCCTCCGAAGAAAGAAGTAGAATTTATACCTAATAATAATCCATATTCAATGACAGAAGTTTATAAACTTATGAAACAAAGATATGAGGATTCTCATAAATCTCCGACAACTCTAAAAGATTTGTATGGAGAAATAGATCATCTAAAAGATGAAATTAAGATGTTAAAACAAATAAATCAAAATCTTGATGTTCGAGTTTCTAATTTAGAAATGAAAAAAGAATATGCTTTGGTTACACCAAATCTTTTTGACAATCTTAATAAGATTGGTGAAGAAAATTTCTTAACTACGCTTGATATGATTACATCATTCAAGTTTTATGTAAAAATTACTTTACTCATAAGTAAAGATGAAATAAAAGAATTTACTGCCCTTATTGATACGAGTGCGAGTATTAGTGTTATACAGGAAGGATTAATTCCTACTAAATATTTTCAGAAAACAACTCATAGTTTGCGTCATGCGGGTGGTGATAAATTACAAATTAATTTTAAACTACCTCGTGCATATATTTGTAATAATAAAGTTTGCATTCCTGAAAGCTTTTTATTAGCTAAAAATATCACAAACCAAGTTATTCTTGGAACTCCATTTATAAAGAAGATTTTTCCTATTACTTATATAGGAACTGAGTGTATTATAGGTACTTTTGACAAAACATCTGTTTCTTTTCAGTTCATAAGTGAACCAAATACAAGATTTGTTAATGAAATAAAGGATTTCATTATACGAAAACGAAAGCAAATTAATTTCATAAATTTTGAAATTAACTCTTCCACTATAGAAGAAGTTTTACAAAATCCTAAATTACAGGATAAAATTAAAAAACTACAACATCATATTTCTGTAGAAATTTGCAATGATCATCCAAATGCTTTTTGGAATCGCAAGAAGCATGAAGTTAAACTTCCTTATATTGATGACTTTGATGAAAGTCAGATTCCTACCAAGGCAAGACCTTGTCAGATGAATTCTAAATATTTAGAATTATGTAAAGAAGAAATAGCTTCTTTATTAAATAAATAATTAATAAAAGAGTCAAACTCACCCTCGTCATGTACAGGATTTTATGTAAATAAAAATGCTGAATTGGAAAGAGGCGTACCAAGATTGGTAATAAATTATAAACCTCTTAATAAAGTATTAAAATGGATTCGACATCCTATTCCTAATAAAAAAGATTTATTAGATAGACTTTATGAAGCTCTAATATTTTCTAAATTTGATTTAAAATCAGGATATTGGCAAATTCAGATAGCTGAAGAAGACCAATATAAAACTGCATTTAATGTGCCTATAGGTCACTTTGAATGGAAAGTAATGCCTTTTGGCTTGAAAAATGCTCCTTCTGAATTTCAGAAAATTATGAATGATATATTCATACCATACAGTGACTTTATAATAGTCTATATAGATGATATCTTAGTCTTTTTCTAAAAATGTTCAACAACATTTTGAACATTTAGATATGTTTAAGAAATTGGTTATACAAAACGGTTTGGTTATATCAAAACCAAAAATGGTTTTATTTCAAACCAATATTCGATTTTTTGGGTCATAACATTGAAAAAGGAAAAATAATTCCTATCAATAGAAGTATTGAATTTGCTTCTAAATTTCCAGATGAAATCTTGGATAAAACACAATTACAAAGATTTTTAGGCAGTTTAAATTATATTTCGCCTTATTATAAAAAATCTTGCTTCGAGATACTGACTATCTTATATGATAGGTTAAAGAAGAAACCTAAACCATGGACTTCTCGGCGATACTTGAGATGGTCAAGAAAATAAAAGCAAAAGTTTCCTCCTTGCCTTGTTTGGTCTTAGCCAACCCTACTTGGCAAAAGATTATAGAAACCGATGCTTCGATATTGGTTATGGGGGGTATTCTTACCCAAATTTGTCTGTTAATAACAAACCTCATTTAGTCAGATATTATTACGGCAAATGGATTGATAGTCAAAGAAATTATGCCATTATAGCTAAAGAAATCTTAGCTATTGTAAAATGTATTCTAAAATTTCGGGATGATTTATATAATCAAAAATTTTCTTGTTATAACAGATTGCCAAGCGACAAAATTTATGTTTAATAAAGATTTTAAACATGATGTATCTAAACAAATGTTTGCCAGATGGCAAGCTCATTTAGCACCTTTTGATTTTGATATTATTTATAAAAAAGGTCAAGATAATAATCTTCCTGACTTTTTGACTCGTGAATATTTGCAGCATGCAGGGACGAGGAAATAACTATCGCGGTCGTGGTGGCCGAGGCAGAGGTCATACCTCACAGCCAAAAGACAAAAAATGTTGGTATACAACATGGCAATAAGACTCTTGTTAGTCAACATTTGACTCAAATTCCAGCCTCATCGAAGCACAATTATATGCGGACTTCAAAAAAACAGATTGCGTGCTACACAACAACAAACAGGTGAAACCTCATCATCATGATATGCTCAGGCTTTAGCCGAAACAGAAGAAGATCATACACCTTCTTATCATACTCATAAGGAGAAGGACATCATATGTCATTTGGAACACAAAGATCTCCAATGGAAGGAGAATCCGTGCATATTTCAAATGAATTTTCTGATAAATTAGCAGACACTAAGGATTATAAGCCTATTATTCAGGATGAACTTAATAAGTTATATCAGTTTGCTGATAGACCTACACAAAGAATAAATTATTATAGAAGACCCTCTCCAGTAGATATTCTACATGAGGAACAAGAATATATTAATAATAATAGTTATAATGGAAAAAGCATTTATGAATGGAATATAGATGGTTATACAGAAAAACAAATTTATAATCTCACACATAGAATGCTTATGTACAGTACAGTCAGTAAACTGATTGGAAATAGTGATAGTAATATTGCAAAAAATGATAGTTGCGGGTTTCTTGGCCAATTAAAAGGTTGGTGGGACCATTATCTTTCTAATCAAGAGAAAGAAACTATTTATCATACTCTTAAACAAGAAGATAATGGTAATACTAGTGAACAAGCGGTTTATACATCGATTGTGACAATATTAGAACATTTCACCGGAAGAATTTCAGATAATAATGAGACTAATAGAACTCTATTACAGAATACTAGGTGTAAAACACTTACAGATTGGAGATGGTATAAAGACCTATTTCTTAATAGGGTTATGGAATTACCTGAGAGTAATAGCTCTCATTGGAAATCCAAATTTATTGATGGATTACCTCCATTATTTCGTTTGAAAGAGTAAAAAAAACTCTTAGGAAAGATCAAATATCTATTCCTTATGAAAGTTATACATATGGCGAGTCTCATAGCAACTTGCAAATCTGAAGGTTTAGCCTTATGTAATGAAATTAAATTAAATCAACAAATTAAACGGCAAAGACTAACTGAAAGAAATCAGTTAGGCCAATTTTGTAGTCAATTTGGGTTGGATATTCAACCACAAAGAAAACAAGTTCATAACTCTTCTCATAATGATAAACATGAATTTTATCATAAAAAGAAAAAAAAAAGAGATATTCTCAGGCTCAGCTAGAGAAAAAAGCTAAAAGAAAGTCTGATAGACTTGAAAGAAAGAAAGACAAAAGTAATATTGTCTGTTATAAGTGTAAACGTATAGGTCACTACGCTAATAAGTGTAGGATGAAACAAAAGATTAATAATCTTAATATTAGTGAAGACTTGAAAGATTCTTTAGAAAAATTATTTTTAGAATCTGATACGTCTGAAGAAATAAATTCCGTCTCAGCAATAGATCATATCTATGATTCTTCTGCAGAATCATCAGAAGAAGAAATGTGTCCTTGTAAACAAGGATTCAGTGAATCTGATAAAGAAGAAAATGATTATTATAAATTAATATCTCAATTTCACGATTCTGATATTAATGTTTTAACTAATAATCATATTTTAGAATTTTTAAAATCTATTAAAGACCCTGAATTACGGTCTCGAATTATAGAAAATCTGGATGATATTCCATCAACTAGTACTTCTCCTCCGAAGAAAGAAGTAGAATTTATACCTAATAATAATCCATATACAATGACAGAAGTTTATAAACTTATGAAACAAAGATATGAGGATTCTCATAAATCTCCGACAACTCTAAAAGATTTGTATGGAGAAATAGATCATCTAAAAGATGAAATTAAGATGTTAAAACAAATAAATCAAAATCTTGATGTTCGAGTTTCTAATTTAGAAATGAAAAAAGAATATGCTTTGGTTACAACACATCTTTTTGACAATCTTAATAAGATTGGTGAAGAAAATTTCTTAACTACGCTTGATATGATTACATCATTCAAGTTTTATGTAAAAATTACTTTACTCATAAGTAAAGATGAAATAAAAGAATTTACAGCCCTTATTGATACAGGTGCAGATATTAGTGTTATACAGGAAGGATTAATTCCTACTAAATATTTTCAGAAAACAACTCATAGTTTGCGTCATGCGGGTGGTGATAAATTACAAATTAATTTTAAACTACCTCGTGCATATATTTGTAATAATAAAGTTTGCATTCCTGAAAGCTTTTTATTAGCTAAAAATATCACAAACCAAGTTATTCTTGGAACTCCATTTATAAAGAAGATTTTTCCTATTACTTATATAGGAACTGAGTGTATTATAGGTACTTTTGACAAAACATCTGTTTCTTTTCAGTTCATAAGTGAACCAAATACAAGATTTGTTAATGAAATAAAGGATTTCATTATACGAAAACAAAAGCAAATTGATTTCATAAATTTTGAAATTAACTCTTCCACTATAGAAGAAGTTTTACAAAATCCTAAATTACAGGATAAAATTAAAAAACTACAACATCATATTTCTGTAGAAATTTGCAATGATCATCCAAATGCTTTTTGGAATCGCAAGAAGCATGAAGTTAAACTTCCTTATATTGATGACTTTGATGAAAGTCAGATTCCCACCAAGGCAAGACCTTGTCAGATGAATTCTAAATATTTAGAATTATGTAAAGAAGAAATAGCTTCTTTATTAAATAAAAAATTAATAAAAGAGTCAAACTCACCCCTGGTCATGTACGAGATTTTATGTAAATAAAAAATGCTTTGAATTGGAAAGAGGCGTACCAAGATTGGTAATAAATTATAAACCTCTTAATAAAGTATTAAAATGGATTCGACATCCTATTCCTAATAAAAAAGATTTATTAGATAGACTTTATGAAGCTCTAATATTTTCTAAATTTGATTTAAAATCAGGATATTGGCAAATTCAGATAGCTGAAGAAGACCAATATAAAACTGCATTTAATGTGCCTATAGGTCACTTTGAATGGAAAGTAATGCCTTTTGGCTTGAAAAATGCTCCTTCTGAATTTCAGAAAATTATGAATGATATATTCATACCATACAGTGACTTTATAATAGTCTATATAGATGATATCTTAGTCTTTTCTAAAAATGTTCAACAACATTTTGAACATTTAGATATGTTTAAGAAATTGGTTATACAAAACGGTTTGGTTATATCAAAACCAAAAATGGTTTTATTTCAAACCAATATTCGATTTTTGGGTCATAACATTGAAAAAGGAAAAATAATTCCTATCAATAGAAGTATTGAATTTGCTTCTAAATTTCCAGATGAAATACTGGATAAAACACAATTACAAAGATTTTTAGGCAGTTTAAATTATATTTCGCCTTATTATAAAAATCTTGCTTCAGATACAGCTATCTTATATGATAGGTTAAAGAAGAAACCTAAACCATGGACTTCTCAGCATACTGAGATGGTCAAGAAAATAAAAGCAAAAGTTTCCTCCTTGCCTTGTTTGGTCTTAGCCAACCCTACTTGGCAAAAGATTATAGAAACCGATGCTTCTGATATTGGTTATGGGGGTATTCTTACCCAAATTTGTCCTGTTAATAACAAACCTCATTTAGTCCGATATTATTCTGGCAAATGGATTGATAGTCAAAGAAATTATGCCATTATAGCTAAAGAAATCTTAGCTATTGTAAAATGTATTCTAAAATTTCAGGATGATTTATATAATTAAAAATTTACTGTTATAACAGATTGCCAAGCAGCAAAATTTATGTTTAATAAAGATTTTAAACATGATGTATCTAAACAAATGTTTGCCAGATGGCAAGCTCATTTAGCACCTTTTGATTTTGATATTATTTATAAAAAAGGTCAAGATAATAATCTTCCTGACTTTTTGACTCGTGAATATTTGCAGCATGCGAGGGGACGAGGAAATAACTATCGCGGTCGTGGTGGCCGAGGCAGAGGTCATACCTCACAGCCAAAAGACAAAAATGTTGGTATACAACATGGCAATAAGACTCTTGTTAGTCAACATTTGACTCAAATTCCAGCTACTGAAGCACAATTATATGCGGACTTCAAAAAACAGTTGCGTGCTACACAACAACAAACAGGTGAAACCTCATCATCATGATATGCTCGAGGGCTTTAGCCGAAACAGAAGAAGATCATACACCTTCTTATCATACTCATAAGGAGAAGGACATCATATGTCATTTGGAACACAAAGATCTCCAATGGAAGGAGAATCCGTGCACATTTCAAATGAATTTTCTGATAAATTAGCAGACACTAAGGATTATAAGCCTATTATTCAGGATGAACTTAATAAGTTATATCAGTTTGCTGATAGACCTACACAAAGAATAAATTATTATAGAAGACCCTCTCCAGTAGATATTCTACATGAGGAACAAGAATATATTAATAATAATAGTTATAATGGAAAAAGCATTTATGAATGGAATATAGATGGTTATACAGAAAAACAAATTTATAATCTTACACATAGAATGCTTATGTACAGTACAGTCAGTAAACTGATTGGAAATAGTGATAGTAATATTGCAAAAATGATAGTTGCAGGTTTTACTGGCCAATTAAAAGGTTGGTGGGATCATTATCTTTCTAATCAAGAGAAAGAAACTATTTATCATACTCTTAAACAAGAAGATAATGGGAATACTAGTGAACAAGCAGTTTATACACTGATTGTGACAATATTAGAACATTTCACCGGAAGAATTTCAGATAATAATGAGACTAATAGAACTCTATTACAGAATACTAGGTGTAAAACACTTACAGATTGGAGATGGTATAAAGACCTATTTCTTAATAGGGTTATGGAATTACCTGAGAGTAATAGCTCTCATTGGAAATCCAAATTTATTGATGGATTACCTCCATTATTTGCTGAAAGAGTAAGAAAAACTCTTAGGAAAGATCAAATATCTATTCCTTATGAAAGTTATACATATGGCGAGTCTCATAGCAACTTGCAAATCGAAGGTTTAGCCTTATGTAATGAAATTAAATTAAATCAACAAATTAAACGGCGAAAGACTAACCGAAAGAAATCGGTTAGGCCAATTTTGTAGTCAATTTGGGTTGGATATTCAACCACAAAGAAAACAAGTTCATAACTCTTCTCATAATGATAAACATGAATTTTATCATAAAAAGAAAAAAAAAAGAGATATTCTCAGGCTCAGCTAGAGAAAAAAAGCTAAAAAGAAAGTCCGATAGACTTGAAAGAAAGAAAGACAAAAGTAATATTATGCTGTTATAAGTGTAAACGTATAGGTCACTACGCTAATAAGTGTAGGATGAAACAAAAGATTAATAATCTTAATATTAGTGAAGACTTGAAAGATTCTTTAGAAAAATTATTTTTAGAATCTGATACGTCTGAAGAAATAAATTCCGTCTCGACAATAGATCATATCTATGATTCTTCCGAGAATCATCGAAGAAGAAATGTGTCCTTGTAAACAAGGATTCGAGTGAATCTGATAAAGAAGAAAATGATTATTATAAATTAATATCTCAATTTCACGATTCTGATATTAATGTTTTAACTAATAATCATATTTTAGAATTTTTAAAATCTATTAAAGACCCTGAATTACGGTCTCGAATTATAGAAAATCTGGATGATATTCCATCAACTAGTACTTCTCCTCCGAAGAAAGAAGTAGAATTTATACCTAATAATAATCCATATACAATGACGAAGTTTATAAACTTATGAAACAAAGATATGAGGATTCTCATAAATCTCCGACAACTCTAAAAGAATTTGTATGGAGAAATAGATCATCTAAAAGATGAAATTAAGATGTTAAAACAAATAAATCAAAATCTTGATGTTCGAGTTTCTAATTTAGAAATGAAAAAAAGAATATGCTTTGGTTACACCACATCTTTTTGACAATCTTAATAAGATTGGTGAAGAAAATTTCTTAACTACGCTTGATATGATTACATCATTCAAGTTTTATGTAAAAATTACTTTACTCATAAGTAAAGATGAAATAAAAGAATTTACTCGCCCTTATTGATACAGAGTGCGGGATATTAGTGTTATACGGGGAAGGATTAATTCCTACTAAATATTTTCAGAAAACAACTCATAGTTTGCGTCATGCGGGTGGTGATAAATTACAAATTAATTTTAAACTACCTCGTGCATATATTTGTAATAATAAAGTTTGCATTCCTGAAAGCTTTTTATTAGCTAAAAATATCACAAACCAAGTTATTCTTGGAACTCCATTTATAAAGAAGATTTTTCCTATTACTTATATAGGTACTGAGTGTATTATAGGTACTTTTGACAAAACACCTGTTTCTTTTCAGTTCATAAGTGAACCAAATACAAGATTTGTTAATGAAATAAAGGATTTCATTATACGAAAACAAAAGCAAATTAATTTCATAAATTTTGAAATTAACTCTTCCACTATAGAAGAAGTTTTACAAAATCCTAAATTACAGGATAATATTAAAAAACTATCATATTTCTGTAGAAATTTGCAATGATCATCCAAATGCTTTTTGGAATCGCAAGAAGCATGAAGTTTCCTTCTTATATCCCTGGTAATTTCTTAATTCTTATTATTATATTGTTATATTAATATTTGTTTTAGGTTTAGCCTAATGGAAGGCTAAATCATTTCATGTTAAACTATGGATTACTATATATCTGGCTAATTATGTTGTAAAGATCCTTATTTTGTCCGAATGGATAGCAGTTTATGCTATAACTTAGCGTTTGGGTTATGAACTTAGAACTGGCCTTACTTATTCAAAGAATAAGGGTTAGCCTATTGACAGCCGTTGAGTGAAGGCGATGTAAAGGCGTTGATCCCGGTTTTATTCTTGGCTAAGTCGGTTGACGGTTTTAGAGTTCATGTGAAATGTGCCTTTAAACTCTAAGTTATTGCATGGACTACTATCTGGCTACCTTCGGACCACATATGTTCTTACTCTTTTAGCAAATAATGGAGGTAATCCATCAATAAATTTGGATTTCCAATGAGAGCTATTACTCTCAGGTAATTCCATAACCCTATTAAGAAATAGGTTTTTATACCATCTCCAATCTGTAAGTGTTTTACACCTAGTATTCTGTAATAGTGTTCTATTAGCCAAGAATATATGATCAAATTTAAAAGAAATAAATAATTATGGAATTAAAATAAATAAAGGAAAATATACATTCATATTAAATCAGAATAAATAAATTTTTAATGAAGAATCAAATTATATTGAATTGAGATAAACAAGAAATGCATTTGTTATACTATAAAGAATGTGCCTTGTCTATTTTAAAAGCATATCATAATGTAAAGCAATCTTACTAAAAAGTAGATAGGAACATTCTTTTCTTTTTTACACCAGAGAAAGAAGTAAAGCTCTTATATATTCTAAATAATTATGACAATTAGTACTACAGTTGGTTAGAAACAGTACTTACTATGAGATAGTTCATGATTCAATCCTCTTAAAATATTAAAAAATAAAAAAATAAAAAAAGTCGATCTTAAATATTAAATTATTTGAGCCTCAGGTCTTGTCTAGTAAATATTTTAGTTTTTATGAAATTTAAAAATGAAAAAATTATTTTTTTAAATTAAAAATGGATTCAAATAAATAAAGCCTCAGGAAAAATAAATACATAAAGGTAAAGCCTTGGAAAATTTTATTGTCCATGACTTTGAGCTGCTTCATTTCCAGTTTGTCAAAGTCCACTTCCAAAACCAAAATGGCAAATTCTTTGGCAAGTATGTTAAGTTTCTCGTCACCATCACCAGTACTCAGCTCTCAGACTCAAACTCAAAGACCCAAACTTTCCACATTCTTCACAAGTAATCATCCTCTAAAACCCTTCAGACCCTTCCCCTTCTGTTCCATTCCAAGCCATAAACCACCCAAGAATATGCCAATCACTACCACATCTGCAGCAGCCACTGACCTAGGCCTTATACAGAAGGCTATTCAAATTATTCAAACTTCACCTCCCACATGGCAATCTGCTCTTCTAAGCAATCTTGTAATTTTTGTTTTGGGAACTCCGATTCTGGTGTCTGGTTTGTCGATTTCTGGGATTGTGGCTGCTTTCTTGCTTGGTTCCCTCACTTGGCGCGCTTTTGGCCCATCAGGGTTCCTTTTTGTAGCTGCATATTTTGTAATCGTGAGTCAAAATCGAATCCTTTTTCGTTTCTATAAGAATACATTTTCTGATTCTAATTGGTAATCGTATGGAGTAAGACAATGGATATGGGGGATCTGTTCTCATTCTTGAAAGGAGTAGAAGGCTGTAATTTCCCTGAACTCTAAGTACTTGTGCAGTTTGATATTGATGAAGAAAACCTATAATGTAGTTTTGCTTCTGTAATGCATTAGTTAAACTAGCCAATGTTGAATGATCTTTATCTCATGGTTTAGTAATTACCTTTTGTGTTCATCTTTTTTTATTAGCCCTGTTTTTTGGTTGAAAAGAAGTAATAAGTTGATCTTCTATAATGTATGATCAAATCGGACGAGCAGATCAGTGAAGTACACGTTTAGGCCTTTTATTAAGATCAAATTGGATGGAAAATCAATGACCTCTACGTTTAGCTGATGAACTTCTCTGTCTTATTACTTCTTTTCAACTGAATTTTGTCTAATTAGTAGAAGCATTGTAATTGATCATGATAAAACTTTGAGAAATTGAAGTGGAGAGTTCGTTGTTAATAGTCCAGATGGTCAAATTATCATGTTTTCCAACTACAGGGATGTGGGTTGAATTTTATATTTTCAGGGCACAGCAGCGACTAAGGTGAAAATGGCTCAAAAGGAGGCTCAAGGGGTTGCAGAAAAGAGGAAAGGAAGGAGAGGACCTGGTAGTGTGATTGGTTCTAGTGCAGCAGGCTGTGTGTGCGCATTTCTAACAATTTACGGTGTTGGAGGTACTGCATTTTCTCGGCTTTGGGAACTTGGATTTGTTGCCAGTTTCTGTACGAAGTTGAGTGACACAGTATCAAGTGAAATAGGGAAAGCATATGGCAAAACGACGTGAGTACTGTTTCTCCGATGCTTGGTTCATTCTTTTATCTATTATCTAATGGTACCTTCTTGCTTGCCATCATATAAGAAATTGATAAAAGTGAAAAGAAATATATGTGCAATCAGAGACGAACAAGCTCCACACTCTTGATTCTGAAATTTCCATGTGTTTCATCTATTTACTTCTGCTAAAATCTCGTGTTTTTGAACTCTAAGTATAACGATCAGAGGAAGAGATCAAGAGATAAAGAAAAAAAAATGTGTATAATGGCCAAAACAATATTATCATCATATAGGGGAAACAGTTATGAGGACTCTTCTGTAAGGAAATTTGCATGCAGTTTGCAAGTGAGATAGAGATTTTTATAGTTTCCAACTGGATTTCATGCATGTCGTTCTTATCAGTTTGTTCAAACTCAAAATCAGACCTAATTATTGAGAGAAAACTAAACGAACCTCAATATGTAGACCAAGCTTTTGTCTTCCTTTAGGAAACTTAATTTGCTTACTCCCATAATTATCTTAATTATCTTTGAGTTCTAAATTCCAGAGTTCATTGCAGATATTTAGTCACTTCATTTAAGGTGGTCCCGAGGGGAACAGAAGGTGCTGTGAGTGTTGAAGGAACCCTGGCTGGACTTCTAGCTTCAGCTCTTCTTGCCTCAGTTGGTTGTGTAATGGGTCAGGTATGAGATGTTAATTGTATTCCTGTTTGCCTCTTTGTTCGTCTCGTCTTTGCAGCCTTTGTCATTTTCTACATATTTTCGGGCTTGATTTCTTATGAAGATAGCCTGGAGATAGAGTTGATTAATGTTGTGAGGATTGGATCATTGCAGAACTGAGAAGTTAGAAGGACTTCGGTGTCCAGTACCAGTGACTGAATTTAGTAATGCTTGTTAGGATGGTGCAAGGCATAAGAATGATCTATATTGTCTATTTCATTTGATATAGGGAGAACTGTGATTTGGTGTTTCACTAATCCGGAAACTATCACCAATAAGTTTTTCCTTTGACAGATTAAGGTACCCGAGGCCATTGTATGTGTAGTAGCTTCCCAGATTGCGAATCTTGGAGAAAGTGTGATAGGTGCAACTCTACAGGAAAAAGAAGGATTCAGATGGGTAGGTGATGCATCTTAGATACTCACGTATATAATTGTGTGCTAGCTTTGTGCCTGTGATATATGTTAAACCCCCTCTCATTTCTTCTCCTCCTGATCTGCAGCTCAATAATGACGTTGTCAATATCATCAACATATCAATAGGCAGCATTTTGGCAATCCTAATGCAGCAAATCATACTCCAAAGTTAACATTACAAAAATCATACTCCAAAACTGCCATTTTTTCTTTAGAATATCATGGAAAGGAATGACAAGATCTCATTCCTCTGGCTAACTTAGGCATCAAGACAAGGAAATTCAGTGTAGAAAAATGCAAATTTAGCAGGATGCTTTTGAAGGAGTATCTGACGACATATATGGCTCACTTCTGTGATTTTTCCTTTGGAAGCTCCTGAGATACGCAGCAGAGCTTAATTCTACATTTCTTGTAGTTGTTATAGGAATGTTTTGCAGTTTTCATTTTTTATCATAGCTTAAGAATAGATTTATACCCTGTATAAGTATACATATTGTAAATTTTAAGGGAAATGTTCCCTTCTATGAAGTTTAGAACCCAACTTGTGGTATGCAAAAACAAAATTGTCATACAACTCTATGTTTTCCTTTTTCTATACATCCCAAGATTTATAGTATGGTAAGAAGTGTTTTTATCACTGAAGTATCATCTTAGTACAATCGCATAATTATGAAACATAAACGAAGGAAGTAACTCAAAATCAATTAGAAACCAGTCCCAACTCATCTTGACAAGCATTGCTTGATCCAACCACCTCTGAATCTCCGGCATATAATATACCTAAACAAGTGACTTTCTTTATGCTCTCATTGTGGAACATGTGTTGTCCGGAAAAGGTTAAAAGAGTTGGGAGGGACTGCAATGTTTGGTGGGAGGAAACATGGTCATTCATATATGCTGCTTATGCCGTTATGACTGCTGTAGATATCTTTTTTCTAACCTTGTAGTTGAGAAGCACAAAACGTGTATTCAACAGAGTCCATAGATCTTTGTTTCCCTTTTGGGACAAAGGCAAATATCTTCATGTCATATTGATTCATGTTTCAACTTCAGCTGTAAAGTTAACAGAATCATTCATTCATGACAGAGTGAAGAAGACATAGTCGGCATTTACTTCAAAGAAAGTTCAAGTCAAGCAAATGTACATCCAAACAAGCTTCAACTATGAGTCCATATGTGGACCTCAAGAAAAGATCCCATCTCTCTTCTCAAGTAATGTCATCATCATGTGCTAAAGGAAACAGAAACCACCACTCTGTAACTAGATAGTTTGGTGCAATGAGTAATGCCTTTATAAACGTTATAAAACGTATAAGCATAAATATTATAAGAGATACGTACGTAAACTGATTCTAGATTAAGTAAAATTATATAACTATAAATATTAAACACTTATTAAATATATCAGAGAAGGAAAGCACAACCCAATTCAATAGCTTAACATAAATAAGTAGAGGCATTATAAATGTCATGTAAGAGGGTCAAGATCAAACCCTTCTCACTAACACCACGTCAAAGAACTCTCGATCAAGATCTACCTGAGTAATAGTTTGATTTTATAAGTGTTGCATTGGATGAATATAGACTACTCTTCATTAGACTACTCGCTCGAGGTCGTATATTAAACATAAACAAATAACGGGCACAAGTTCTAGATTCTCTATGCAATGGCAGATCATAACAACCTTGTTCAAATGCTTAGATAAAACCAAAGCCAAGCTCACTAAGAAAGCTACAAAAATATTAGTACTAAACCGTAGCCACATTTAGTATGCATGTGTTCCCTTCATGCATTCTTTAATGAAGCATTCATTGACATTAAAGATACAACAGCTTTCTGTGTTATTTTGGTACCCCTGTTTCACAGAAAGAAGGGACCATTATATTTACATTGATCAAAAGAAGTTATATTGAAACCACAAACGACTTCTAATACTGTTACACTTAACTATCGAGAAACTAAACTACAGCTAATCTGAAAAGCAAACACCATCTAGGAAGAGGATATTATCATTTTCACCCTTTTAGGGCCTAACAACATGGAGATCAAGAGGAACACGTCAGAAATGCCGCCTCCTTTTCAAATTAGAACCCTGTGGTTGATGGTGAACAAAGTGCTGCAAAGGCGAGCTGGATATGTCCGGCACATAGACTGTCGAGTCAGATAGATTCTGGTAAGTCTTTGGCCAATAAAGTCCGGAGGCAGTAGGAGGAGAAGGAATCTGTGGCACTGCCCAGGAAGTGTCTGCTACTTGACCTAAATAATCATCACCATCTACTTCTTCTTCAGCAGTTCTTAAAATTGGGGACGAGTCCAAATCTCCAAGCTTCCCACAATCAGCCTGGGAAAATTATCGGAAACAATATATAGATTTAGGGCCCCCATTGACATATGCCTACAGACCTTTGCAACAGATGAACACCACATATAGCCAAAACGCAAAGCTACTTTATTAAGAGCAGAAAATAAAATCCATGAAACTGAAAGGAAGCACCTCCAAGGATGCTAATGAAAGATTTTCGGACCTTTATATCCTTAAAATGAAGTTATGGAGAATCAACAGCTTACAATTAAGGAAATTTACTAACTCAGTTCTCACAAAAAAATCTAGTCCAAGAGACAAAAAGAGCAACATAGAACATCTACATGAGTTTCCAATATTCGTCCGGAAGGAAAAAAGGCAATTGGAAATCACCCAATAACTGCTAGACCACCCTTTGCTCTTCGATATCTAAACTCGTGACCTCTAGAAGCTGACAGAACATCAGGAAAAGGAATACAAAAATGACTATCCATTCTGGGAGTTCACTTTCTAACTACAATTGCATGCTCCCCCCCAATCCTCCTCTTCAGAAGGGTACTTTTACGGTTCTTGCTCCGGAAACTTCAACAGCCGAATGGCCACTCCAACCTTTTCAGTCTGCTTCTTATATTTAGCAAGAAGCAAAACTACCAACAACACCTAGCATACAAAATACAATAATCTAATTCACAAATATGAGCTCCTCCAGGAATTACACACCAGCTATCTCATTTGGTATTAGTTCTCTTGACAAGAAAGAAAGAATTGATAAAAATATTTAATCCCAGTTGAAACTTTAACTGCAATACTCCCAACTAGTTCTCTGACTGACCGATTATCAAACAATATTGGCAAGTTAAATCAGCTGTAAAGCTGTACTCACCCAAGGACCACTGAAATATTTTCCTTCCCCCAATTCAAAAGATTGAAATTGATCTCCAATCCTTCATGCACAGCAAACCAGAGGCACATGCAGAATCATACTACCTAACTCCTCTATCCTCAATATACAAAGTCGATACGAACTTGTTATTATTAATTATTTTTCCCAGAGAAGAATTTTTTGTCCAATTTACATTGATCACTGTATCACTAGCAACTAAATAAATGGACTATAACATCAATGAAATGCTACAAGGAGATTGCTATAAGACCTAATGCCATACCTTAGACGAGCCATTATCTGGGTAACAAAAATTCTGACTGAAGTCGTTTATCCCAAGAAACTCATCTAGTTGCCACTGTGGAATACTTCCAGTCGCAGCCCCTCCCGTCAGTGGAGACTTCGTCGCCATAAAATCCCCAACAGCACCAACTTGTGTTGGTAATATCTTATTGCATTGGCTATCTGATGGCATAGGGGCACTCCTCAAAACAGAACGAAATTCTGGCTCAGAGTTCTTCTCATTGGACTGAGTCCTTCCTGAGGATCCCGATGCACCAGGTTCTGTAGGTTCAAGTCCCACTTTAACTCCAGTAAGCAGGAATCTCTGGTGTGCAGAAACATAGTTATTTGCTGTGTGAATGGCAACATCACATTTCCGACATAGCAAAGCTCGATCCTCTAGGCAGAAGAAGTAACCAACCGTCTCCTGTACAGACGAGAAAACTCTTCAGCACCACTAAGAAACCAACTATAAAGCCACTAACAGTTTTGTAATTGTTCATGATAGAGGGATTCCCCAAGGTTTTTCTTAATCATCAAAATCAAACAAACAAGATTGTCCCTACTTCGTGAAATGAGACCACGGGGCAACCGAAATCCAATCATGGATAAATTGACAAAACTACATTGCAAAAGTTGATGAAAGTGCAGTTATTGCAAGATCAAAGATGAAACTTTTTAATCCCTCGCGTTCTAAGAGATCCATTTGCTTTCAATGCTCAAAGTTCCATTAGGCAAAAACGTACATGAACCTAATGAATAAGATACACCACATCACATTTCTGGAAACCAGATTTGCCATCTCTGCATTCATTTTCATTTAGAAAGTATCACTAGAATTATAGTATTTCTGATCGACATAACTTCCAGATAATAGCATCTCTGCAAAAGCAAACAAGAAATCAGAAGCTCTTTTCATCACCTTTATCCAGCCTTGTTCTTTTTTTTCCCATTCAAAATTAAGAAGAAGAAGAAGAAGAAGAATAAAAAAAAATAATAATAATAATAATAATAATAATAATAATAATAATAATAAAATAAAAAATCATAAACAGTTGTGCGTTTCAGCTGTCAGCCAGGTAAAACGACATTCACTAATCATAATTTATTCAACGTTATGATTTAAACTACTAAACACAGGCATATAAAAAAAAATAAAAACCACATCCACTTATTAAGAGATATTTCTAGAACAATCTATTAAAGTTTCAGTTTTTTCAATTCATTTACATCACATAGAATCTACATCCTTATAGGGTAGTAGCTCGTAATAACCCCCAGCTGAATTAAACACAAAAAAAAAAATGGAAAGGGGTAAAATCAAACCTGGCAGATATCACACTTGGGCATCTGAGAAGAAGAGGTAGAAAGAGGAACTCTTTGGTGCTTACTAGCAAGTTTATTAGCTGCATGAACTTTCTCATCACAAGCCCAGCATAGCGCCGCCTCATCTGCACAGCAAAGAACATTTGCCTCCGCCACCTCACAAACGTTACACTGAATCTTCATCCTACTAAAAACCCTCCAAATAATCTCAAAACCCCACCGCAAAGAACCCTAATAATTCAACAATTTTTTTTCTTTTTTGTGGTTTTACAGTGTGGGAAATGAAGAAGAAGTAGAGAGGGTTTTAGCTTAGGGAGGTGAAGAAGAGAAGAAGAATAAGCAAATTAAATGCCCACTTGAGGAAAAAATTGGGATATTTTCTTTCTTTCTGAGATTTTGTACAAGTGAGGGTTGTGTTAGGCGGTCGCATACGTGTCGGGTTTAATGGTGAGAGTGTACGGAGCTAAACCGCTGAGCTGGCGCGGGCTGTAAGTCTTATGAGGATCTCTTTTATGACTTGCACGCGCCTTGTTCGGATCCGTTTCGGGTGGCCCGAGTTCAAAAAAAAGAAAGGGAAACACTACTTTCTTTTTTTCCTCTTGAACCATACATATAATAATACTTTTATAAAAATAAGGGTGAAGTCTAAAAGATTTTCAACGTTGGAGGGTTTGCTCATCTAAATCTTTAACTTTTTTTTACAAGTAAACTTCCAAACTTTTATTACTTCTAAAAAAATTTATTGGAATAACCATATATTGTTCTTTTCTGGTTTGTCCTCTCCTTCCCGTTTCCCTTTGTAGAAAGCTTCACACTCACCTATGCCAACCATATTTGGCAAATAGCTTTGGTCGAATTCTTTCTTTTTTTTTTTTTCCGTCTTTATTTTGTAATCTAACCTCTCTATTTCTTTTTCTTTTTTTTTTTTTGCCAACCTTAATTAATCTTTTACTAAATTTCTTTCATCTAAGTTCAAGACTCAAAGACGAGTTTTCCTTCTTTTGAATTAGAAGTTTTATATCTAAATTAGATTTTGATTCTTTTTCGAGGTTTTACATTTTCTCTAGGTAATTTTTAAAATCTTTGATTTACCAATGATTTTCTAGATAAATATGTTTCATCGGTTATGAATTGGGTAAACGCGATATATCGATTGCTTGAAATATTGACATGATATAAAGTAGAATAATAAAGAGGAGAGAGAGCTAAGTAGAGAAAATAAAGTATACCTCATAAATAAAGATCGATTCATCTATCTCTTTATAAGGAGCATCTTAAATTATTGTTCATTTATATATGCGAGGATTTTATTGAAGCCAATTCATTCAACCACATTTTTGTATGTGTCACCAAATTTTAAGTAATGGTAGATTGTCATTCGGGAACATTAAATTATAGGAGCATTCCATGTCGAATTTTCTTTTATCAATAAATATATCTGGCTATTAGTCCTTTAAACTTTTGGATCCTCACCATGAACCAATTATAATGAGGAGAAAAATAATAATATGTTCGCAAAATATGAATAAGTACTACTACAAAATATATCTAAATCAATTTCAAAGCATTTATGATTTTATAAGACCATTTACTATGTCTATAAACATGTTCTGCAAGAACGTTCAATCCTTGTGCAAATACTACAATATCATCAATAATATTATGACAACATATGTTAATAGAATAAATTAAAATATGAGTTCATTATCAAAATTGCAAAGTTCAGCTTGCAAGTCATGACCATAGGTTGATGCATTGACTATATATATTCATCCCAAAACACATTCAACCCTAATTAATATTGATAGCACATAAAATTATTTTGTCTTTAAAAATAGTAGTACAAACAAATTTGTTACCAGAAAAAATTTCTAGTTCCATAAAAATATGAAAAACCTTAGAGGGGTTTGAAACAGAAAAATTCTGATGCATCCTACAAAAATCGGATTCTTAAAAATCGGACGACCTATTTTAAAATAGGGCGTCCGATTTTGAAAACCGGATGACCAGTTTTGAAAATTGGATGACTCAGAAGGATTTAAAAGCCAGTTTTCCTTAAACAAAAAGAACTTTCCTTCACATTTCAAAATATGTATTATTGATACTCTTTTAGAGACAATAAAACTTTCGAAGGCATAAAAAACTCTATCAAGAATACTTAGATTTTTCAAGAATAGTTTATAAAAAAAGAAATTCATCCAAGGAGCTTCACACTTGATCAACAAACAAAGATGAGAGTTAGGGAGTTTTACAAAATATCTTTAACATATCCCTAACTAAGACATAAGTCTTCAAGGTCTTCAATGCCTTGATCTTGGAGTGGCTTGATCTTTCCTTCTTCATTATGCTTTAAGCGTCAAGATCTTTTACTTCTTATGTAGTGTAGCCTTGAGACTCCAAAAATGCTTCTTTTGTTCTATACAGACTAAGCTATACTCATCACACAAACATATGTTAATCATAATAAAAAACATATACAATAATGCCCTTAGGGCTAACAAAATATTATCATAAATTCCCTATGATAATTTGTATTTTAATGATCCGAGATGGTCTAACTGGTCATGCCAACATTTAATATTTTCGAATAAGTAAACTTCAAGTTTACTTAATGATGCATTACAATTGCATCAACTTAGGCAAATTACAAAAATATATGAGGAGAAAATAGTAATTTATGTAATTCACATTTATTCTATAAGTCATGATAATACAGCATAATTATCATGTGATCTCCTAAGTTAACTTACTCTTCCAGAGTTTTTAAATAAATATTATAGATATCTTCTACATACGAGTCTTTAAATAATTAATTCCTGGAGAGCTTTGATTCCAATCTATTAGGTCTTCTGAATCTTTCTTTTCATTAACTCTTCTATAGTTTTAATTTATACTACCATTTATTCTCCCCATATATGTATTTTTCACGATCCTTGAATACATAATAAATCAAGCTCATATATATAATATGCAAAAACTCATATAAAATCACACTCTACATTAATAAGTCTATATATCAATAGACATGATTAATATATGAGATCAATAATAGCATAACATAGGGAGTAAAAACAAATTCAATATGATATCTTTCTTTTCTAATCAATATTTAGCTACGCTACAAACTCGCTTTTATATTGCATCAATGATGTTACTGTTTTTAGATTATAAATTTCATTTTCCTTTCTCATTATTATCACTTTTAGTGATAATTTAGATATTTAGATATTAGGATCATGAGTCATAATAATTACAAATGATTATAAATAATTATAATCATGAATATATTATAAAAATAGAATATCTAATTGCATTCGCTTTAAGGAATGATATAAATTAATTAGGAACATCATAATATTCCATCAACAATGACTCAATCATTTAATGTTGCTATTACAATAGCATATTTGAGATATGTAAAGCGGAATATTATCTCTATATTATTTTAAATTGAGAAATAATTTAGATATGATATAATTTGGCATAATGATATTCTCAAAATATTATTGTAGCCATAAATAACTAATCAATAATGCGTAATGACCATCTTCGGGTGGTTGTGCCTTTCTTTTAGTTTTTACCAAAATACTTCTTCATAAATTATTAGCCTTCAGGGCCACATAAACTAATGAGGAAATAAATATTTATAATCGTGATATACAATATTTGATCTTTCCATGACTTCAAATCATATATAAACATAAAAACAAAGAAAAAATTTAATTTTTCTTACTTCAAGAATCTTTTTTCTTTACCGCGTAGTTTTGAAGGATTTAACTAAATCAATGGAGTTATTATGAATCTAAATAGAATTAGTATTTTTGGAGTTTAGTTCTCTTCAGAGTACGTATTTGGACATAAATTTTACTTAGAATTCTTGAGAAAGGAATCATAATATCACCTTTAACTAACAATTCTCTTTCCCAAAATTGTGTACTTATTATTTTCTCAGACCCTAGAATCCTTTCACACAATATACATATTAAGCCAAACACGGAAATTTAAAAAATGAAAAATTGATTACTTTCCTAATCCACTTTCCTCGTCAATCGAACGAGGCCTATATGTTTAATTATTTACAATAGAATCTCACCATAACTACATAAAACAATTTATCTTTTCACATTTTTGTCCAAATTTTGTTTTATCTTTTGGTATCTACAACTATTTTCAAATTATTATACAAGATAGTAACTTTACAATATTAACCATGTTTTTTTTAGTAAAAACAAATTCATATTTTATTAAGGTAAAAAAGGTAAAAAAGAATGGCAAGAGCTATATCATGAGTGATGTTCCTGAACCATTTCAGTTGCACATAACAATCTAAGACAACCCTAGCCAAAATGGTGGACAATTATATTATTTTCACTTTTTACATGAGAAAAAGATGTGGAAACTCTATCTATCTTACTCAATAAATCATATGCCAATGTCCCCAACTCAGAAATATCCTCAAAGTGGCTAGTGAGACTATTAACAACCAGGAGTGAATCACTTTCACAATAAGTAACCTTTATGAGAAGGGTAAACCAAGAATGTAGCCTTCCATGGTACCTAGGTGCTTCCCATAGTATATTGAAAAACTTTCATTTTGAGGAACTGCTTTGGCTAATTGAGTGTACCCAGATGGTTTCTAACTAAAATACATATACCAATTTTATCTTTTGTGAAGGCAACATCAATATTTACCTTCAAAATACCATACTCTGGAGGAGTCCATTTCTTCATCGTAAGACCCAAGGTAGAGAAATTGGTTTGATTTCCTACATGTTGATATAGAGTCCAGTACTCTTCCGTCAAGTTAACAGATTGTAAAACAATCATAGTTCTAGAGGAGTTTACACCTTCATGCTTGAGCATATGTCTGACATAACATATATACACTATTACACTATGTAAAAAAATATGATCATTTTGAGTTAGCCTAAAAACAAATAGATAGGAATAAAAACTAAAATATCTTTTATTAAATACAAAAACTAAATTTAATTTGCAATAAACTATAACTATTTTCTTATTTAGAATTTATATGTACTTTTCATATGAATTACATCCTAACGACTCGTTATTTTTCGAAAAAATGTACTATTTTATGTTGCAACGTAGTGGCTCCAATCCCCTTAGACTTTTTTTTTTTTTTAATACATAAGCAATTCCCTGGGCTTTGTGTGGTGTTTATTGTCTTTTCTTTGAAGCACAGTAGTGTTTATTGTTTGTCTGTTAATTTTTTTTTAAATTTTATTATTTGAGTGGGTGCAAAGCCACAAAAAATGTAAAACTATTCAGTTGAACAAAAACAATAAAAAAGGAAGTGGGACTAGATGTTTTCTCTAACAAGGCAATTTTTATTTTGTTATACTAATTAAAGGGTTATCATCTCCCTTTCCATTTTTGGAAAGTATTCTATATTCCTTCAACAAAGGAAAAAAAAAAAAAATGAGTATGTTACAACTCACTTTTTTGAGGAAATGTTACAATCTACTTACTTTTTTAAAGTATGATTATTACTTATCTTATTAACCATTATTACTTGTAAAGGAGAATTTTGTTCGAAAATATAAAAAAGGACTCACATATCTTAAATTTTATGAAGTTCAAAGATTAGGGGAAATATCATTAATTCTTAAGAATAGGGGTACTCCTCTGTCAAACTTCCATTTTCTCTTGAACGTTTATCTATCTGGCTTCGAAATTGAACTCGCAACGGTGGCAGTGGCACTTCTCTCATAAATATCGCCTTGGCGCGAGATTTTTCACTTGAAAAATCATCTCCACAGCAAAGAGATCCGACGAAGATCAAGATTCGACGTCATAATTCTTTGCTCCGTAAGGTTAATTTTCAAATTTCCTGCCATTTTTATGTGTTTGTGCGATTATTTGCGGAGAGATTTGATGCCTGATTGAGTAAATTTTCATTCTATGTTGTTTTTAACATTTTAATCATTGTGCTTGCGATTCAAATCGTCCGAGCCGCAGAACTGAATTTCAAAAGCA
Organism: Catharanthus roseus; assembly: GCA_028651295.1. Taxonomy (NCBI): domain Eukaryota; kingdom Viridiplantae; phylum Streptophyta; class Magnoliopsida; order Gentianales; family Apocynaceae; genus Catharanthus; species Catharanthus roseus. Next base: position 2,924,484 of record JAPQWS010000050.1, on the reverse strand, counting down.
TGAGTCTCGAGATCAATGTGTTTTTTTGTTTTTGTTTTTCTCTAGAAATTTAAATTATTCGGTCGCAATCTGAATGATCCTTGCGCACACAAGCAGTGGAACATGCTTACGGAGCGATACTGGTTGTCAGAGTAGTGATTTAAGGCATTCAATTTGTTTAATTTGTTATTTGTGTTGGAAATTTGTTTTTTACTTCATGTTGTCTTCATGCCGAAAGAGTTCTTTTTTCTTTTTTTTGGTAAATTATGCCTAAAGAGTTCAATTTTGTATTTGTAGAACCAAATTTGACTTATTTGATTGATGCCATATAAATTTTTAAAAGTTTAATACTTTCATTTTTTTTTCTTGCTAGGTTTAATAATTTCATTTATTTACTTGATATTTGGTTTCAATTTTATATCTATTAACTTGGTAGGTGATGCTTTGTGCATAGCTGAATTAGTTCAGATTGAGAAAGCAGAAGAAAACTTGCTGGAAGTGAAAAATGATACCTCCTTTAGTTTATATTTGCATAGCATAATGATTTGCTTCTCTGAAATAAAAGAACTTACCATAGCATAATGAAAATGATTAGCTTTCCTTCTACCCTGTGTTAATTTATTATTTTATGAAATTTAGTTATATTTTTGTTGATGTTGATTTTAAATGTGATTGGAAATGTCTGGAGCCTGTAATTAGGTTCTTTGCATGTCTTTCTTTATGAAATGTTTAGTGTTCTTTTTTTTTTTCTTTTATGTTTTCAGGAATGAAACCTCCCAGAGATATTCTAATTGGTTTCAGTTTTAATTGAGTTCTTGTAATCGGTTCCTGTCATTTTGAAGTGGATCATTAACTTACAAGAAAATCAGAAACTTGTAAAAAGAATCTATTAAGTTTTAGCATCATGACCAGGATTTTCCCATTATGTACAGTGGGTTTGAGAACCATTTCTGAATATTGAAATGAGATGCAATGCATGCTGGCGAGAACTGGAGGGGAAGGCTGTTGCCACCACTTGTGGCCACCTCCTTTGTATCCAAACATAATTACAAAACCGATGTTAGTTCAATGTCTGCAATTCTCTTCCTCCAAATCATATTAAAATTGTAAAAGCAGAACTATGTTTCCTTAACAATGTAAAAAGGCCCAGAAGATGCTAACAAGATTCTCAGTGGTGATGCTGCTTGCCCCGTCTGTGATCAGGTGCTCTCTAAAAGGTAAGTGACTGCTGATTGATGATAATGTTGCACACATCACCTGCATCACTGTTGTTAAAGCATTTCTCAACTTTTAATTTTGCTTATCAAAGTTGTACCATCTTTAGACAAGCTGGTGACTGCACTTAACTGAGACTCATGCAATATGAAAACTTGAAGTTTAGTCTAACAGCTTTGGCAACATCAGCTCAGTAACAATTGCTATTTCTGTGTATTACATTTTTGTGACTGATAGCTAAGTTTGAATTTTATTTGACAGTCTTATGAAACCATTGGATATCAATCCAAGTGACGAGTGGCTAAACGTAAGCATGCTGATGCTCCTGAAGCTTTTATTGCTTACGTATGACTTGTTTCTGGTACGAACAACTAATTGTTTCATGCTCTTTGCTGCAGATGGTCACGGCTGGGATACATCCCCAGATGTGTATCCTAAAAATTCTTTTGACATACTTTGGCTATACATAATTCCAATTGTGAGTATTTTGAAGCAAATTGTTTTGGAAATTCTGAGATCTGCATAAAATGGTTTAGCATATTATTCGCTGAAATATTGGAGAAATTTCAGGAAATATGTAGATTTGACATCTTCTCACCGTACAATTCTTTCATTGACAGAGGAACCTAAGTTTTTCCTGTAAAGCACTTGACTGTAAATAAATTTTTTCAGCATTCAGATGTATCAAAATGAAGTGAAAAGATTGTTTATCCCCATGTTCCTTATTTTGGCTCCTTTCTATGAAACCATCTTTTATTACAATGTCTATTTGATTTCCTTGAATTACCACTAGTAATGAAGAGTGCATACAGAAGCGTGATGTTCTACATTGGACAAAAGGAACTGGAGATGCAATTTAAAATGAATAGACTAATGTCTCAATGCCGACAAAAATGCGAGGGGATGCAAGAAAAATTCACAGAAAAACTGGAGCAAGTGCACGCTGCATATCAAAAGATGGCCAAGAGGTGCCAGATGATGGAACAAGAAATTGAAAGCTTGTCAAAAGATAAGCAAGAACTCCAGGAAAAATTTGCGGAAAAGTCCAGGTTGTTATGTTTATTGTTATATTCATATACCTGTGGGATTGGTCAATGATACCTGTAATTTAAAGAGGTTTGGCCCTCATGTTTTCTAACATCAGACAGAAAAGAAAGCTTGATGAGATGTATGACCAATTGAGAAGCGAATATGAGTCAGTAAAACGATCAGCTATTCGACCGGCAAATAATTTTTACTCAAGTGCTGAGCATGATTTGTTCTCCAGTCCGGCGAATATGATGGATAGCAGAGATCCTGTGAGAAAAGGTAGAGTTATTGTGTTTTAAAGTGGTTGATATCGTCTTGCTTAGATCTAGTTACTCTGTGTTTAATATCTGGAATGAAACAAAGTAGGACATGCACATCTTAACTCTAGGATGAATAGGATCACGTCATTATTAAGCTTGTTTACGTAATTTCAAGAAATACCAGTTGACTTATTTGTTGCAGATTGGTCGATTCTCACTCCTGAAACTCCAGGACCCAGGGAGGATATATGGCCCCCAGCCAGGCAGAACAGTTCTAACGCTGGTGCCTTCGACATCGTCAGTGGATCACCAGCAAAACAAGCAGGAGTTTCAGTTGATGCAGGAAACAGAAGGGTGGGTGGTCGCCCTGGTTTTGCTGTTGGGGCAGCAGCTGGAGCTAGCAACCCTTCGATGACCCTAAGGAATCTCATCCTTTCACCAATAAAGCGGCCTCAACTTTCTCGAAACCGGACTCAATTGTTCACGTAGGTTGAAATTAGTCTGTACATTTGACCACTTTCGACTGTCTTAAATCTATTATGAAATACTGCGAATCTATCTGCTTTTCAGGTTGTAGAGAGATTTGAATATTTTGCCATCCTTGTCTTGCTATTGACCCTCAGTTGTCTAGGAGAGACAAATGTCAGTGAGTCAATTGGGGAAAGATTATCATTTGTTCTGAAATCCCTCATTATAACAGCAGAATGGAGAAGCATTTTTGTTAATATACTAATATGTCATAGATAGGGCTGGAATCAAACATGTATGTACATACTTTTCTGCTAACAGAGTTGGTCTTTTTGTAATACATGTACCAACTTCAACTTCAACTTCCTACACTTAAATATAGCATTCTAGAGTATTGAATTGCTTGATTTTCTAGCAGTCTATGCGTATATTTTCCTCTCTTCTAATGTTATGATAGAATCCTGTGTATTAGTAATGGTTTGATCATACCCGTCTCTTGGACTTTTGATTCAATCCTGTGTATTATCTGTATGTCTTTCTAGATATTGTAAAACTGGTTGACGACTATCTCCTCCGGGCTTGAAGAAGAACGAGAAGGCAAAATCATGAGCCACAGGTCAAGCAGTATTCCATTCTTATCAAATAGAAGCACCATCCATCTGCCCTTGGCAAGAAAAGCGAGATGAACTGTGTTTAGTAGCATCTAATATTTTGTATGATCAAGAACCAAGTAGATACAACTCATTTAAGCTCAATGAAGATGATCACAAGAAAAAGTAGGACATGATATTCAAGAAAGGAAACTTGCAACAATATATATTCAAAAGATCAACTTTTCTAAAATTAGGTGTTCAAAATATTTACATACAGATCAAATTTTCTACATATATACCATTGCTATCTTGAATGATCTATAACAAGTGCCTAGGCAAAAACACTTTCAGCACTGGAGCTCTGGAAGACAGTTCAATTGTGTCACCAAATTGAACTTCAATGATAACATGAGAACCATCGATGTAGATAAACCCTTCATTTGAAAACCATTTGATTTCCATTGATTCATTGAGCTTCACATATCCGTGCATCAATCTAGAGTTGGTGCCCGGGGAAATAGGCTCTCTCACCATATATTGAAGGTCTTTGGACAGAATGGGCATTGCAAATCCACCTGCAGACTGCATTGCAGCTGTTGATCCAGCTGCTGTTGATACTCTGAGACCACTGGATCTACTGTGCGCTAATGGAGAACAATATTCTCCTTGTTTTTGGATTCTGTCAACAGAGAAAAAAACTGATTGATTATTTTGATTTCCAAAAGAATGGAAGTTACAGAAATATGCTATCTTTGATACTCAAATGATAAACGCTTACCTGAAGGATAATCTTGAGACTGTAGCAGGACATGGATGTGCAACTAATACATCATTGAGGGCAAAAGTTGGGAACTGTTCGGCATTGATACTTATTGACATCCTTGCAACTTCAGAGGGCTGAGTGCGATTCTCAAGGATGGCATCTAATATCTACACGGAAAAAATTCACGCTCAAAAACTAGTTTAGGGATGCCACATGAAAACATCTTTTGTTGAGAATGCAAGTCATTTGTGCACTTTTTTTCAGATAAAACATAATGTTGAAAAGTTTGCATGCAGAAACCAGCTTCAGCAAGACTTTCAATATAGTTGGAAGCTGAAATCAAGGAACTTCTTAAATCCCATTGTATGTTTTCGCTTAATTTTTGGCAGTGCTTTTGAAAAAGATGAAAGAGCAAATCAGAAATTGAGGGTAAAATGATCATGAGTGCTCTGAACACTCAATAGACTCTTAATCTTCCTCCCTCATTTTCTCAATCAATAAGAAAAATAAATTGAAAACTCTTTGACGATGCTTGAATGCAATAGAACTACAGAAAAGCTTATGAACTCAAAACAGCAAATGCCAAATAGAAGTGGCTCCCGAACACACTCTGATAGTTTTAAATAAGTAGCCAAACAACCGAACTACTACTAACGATTATTATTGTTATCACATTGACATAGCAGGGTAGGGGGGAAATGATGAAGCTATCTCACTTGTTCAAAGTTTTTAGTGGTTGCAGCACAAAGATAGCCGGTGCTCCTCGTAGCGTCAAATTCTTCATTAAATTCTTCCTCCTGAACCAGATATATGAGACAGTTAAAGATTTTAGCATTTGCAGCCAAACACATCTATAAAATTTAATTATCGCTATCACCACATTTTATTTAAATGAGCTAACCTCTTCAGCTTTAGTTGGGTCAGAATTTACACCTAGAACTGGAATCGAATTATCCATGTAATGGCTTGCTTGTAATAGCGTACCATCACCTCCTATAGTAACAACAAGATCAACATCACGAATTGGCTCTGATAGATTACTCCGGGAAACTGTTTCCCACTTGACAAGCTTTTTCCTCAAAATATTCTTACAAAACTCTATCGCATCCTTGTGAACAGAGCGCCTATTTTCTAGATAACTTAATACCTGTGCCATCTTTGGGAGTACGGGAGAACATAGGAACACACATTCAAAATTAGCATCCGATGGCATGTTCACGCCAGAAAATAAAGCAGCAAGCAAAGTAGAAACAACTTAAGCAAAGGAAGATCCTTGAATGTTTTGTGTCTTAGAAATTAGAGAAGATATATAGTTGCTGAGCAAGTTAAAGCTTCTTTTGTAAACAAAAACTGAGACAAGTCCAGGTACAATCACCACTACTCCCTGTACTCTCTAGTTCTGAGTGATCTACAAGAAGATAATGGAAGAGAAATGTAGTCTCTTCTGCATAACTGAATTCCTATTAGAAACATTCAAAAACACATTCAGACAAACTGAATTCTCTTCTGAAGGTTCCCTTACCACACACAGTCAAGCTCCATTTAAATGAAAGTAAAAAGAACTACTTGCAGAACTCATGGTTGATTGCCATCTAGCACGTGTTCCATATGATCTTCTTTGTCACTGCTATGGACATAAAAGTTTCAAATATTACTTTTAACCCCAAGAGACTCTCTCTATTTCTCTAACGGGCGACCATAATATTTACAATTTGCTTGTTTCCATTAAATTAAATTACTTACTCCAGTTAAACAATATTCACCTCATAAAAATGTCACAAACCAGGAGTGCCCCAATCAAATCCACCATCTCCAGAGGACTTCTAAGCATGAAACAAACTGGAATCCAATTACTATAGATTCATGTTATAGCACGGAAAATGGGTTCCACACTTGTATTTACATTGTTTCATTAATTCAACCCAGATGATAAAAAATTCTGCTTCAGAAGAACAATATTCAGTGTTAAAAAAGACCGGAAAAAGATCTTAAATTTCTATTCCTCACATTATCAAACTACATTTTCCACCCAAAAAATAAAAAAGTGTTCAAAGCAAAAAATAACTTAAAAATACAATATACTGGATCCAGTGGCGCTGTCTTCAACATATAAACAAACATTTAGTCTGCGCAGACTCTTGCTACAATAGTTTCAAAAATCAACGAATGAAACGAAGGAAAGATCAGAAATTAAGCCGATTGAATTCACATTTAATCTCTTTCCCATCAAAATTTCAATTCATTGTTACGTACTTTCGGGTTGGTGAAGCGAGAAACAGAGACTCCATTTGATCGGAAAGGTGGGTACGCGTCCAACGGCTTCAGTAGCAGTAGTAATCGCCTCCTCACCATTCCTGATTCCTCTTCCAAGCAACAAATTCTCACACAAACGCCGAACCTGAACGAGAAGTTCCTTTCCTTTCTTTGTAAATCAGCAAATGTAAACTTGAATTGCGCATGCGGCTGTTGTTAATGGCGGGCAAAGTTGCTCCGAGTTGGGAATCAGAAACCGGAGCACGCTGTGGAGGGTTGTCTTATTTAATCCGAATAAATTAGATTTCTCCATTGTGATCCTTTAATTTTAATTTCAATTATTTTGATCCATAAATAATTTACTTTCATCCTTTATGATCCTTTTAAACAAAAATTTACCCTATAAAAAAAGTAAAAAATTTTTTTCTCAAAAGACTACAGTAATAATTATATAATTTCTATTATGAAATTAGAAATTATGTGGATATCCATCTACACCTCAAAGGATAATAATATCCTACCCTAAACTTATAGGAATACATAATGTTTATCTCCATATTATAAGTCTCAATCTTTTAAATTCTTGTTTATGTGATGAATCTAGTTGCCTATAAATAGAGACCATTTGAGGATATAAAATCTAAGACAATTGAATAATAAGAATTACTTCTACCTATGTTTCTCTTCTCTCTTACACTCTCTTTTAGTTTATGTTTAGTTGTTATTTTGTTTAAAAATTTTAACAATTTTATTGCACGTTATTAGCACGATTCTCTATCGAAGATTATTAGAAGAAGATATTTTAGAAGCTATATGAAGACTTTTTATGCCTTTCAAGTTTCTTACAGGAATCTATATATTTTTTAATCATTCAAAAGGTTAAGGTAACTTCTCTCTAATAAAATCTTTATTTCATGATGAATTTTTGTTAAATTTTTTAAATTTGTGACTCTTCATGTTCTGAGAAAAAATTATATATTGAATTTGTGTGTTTACTGTTAAAATCCATTTCGATATAGTGGATCTTGAAGATACTACAAAAAAAGCTATAAAACATCAAATGTATTTGATTTTGGTGATATATTTTAAAAGAAAATATGTACAATCACCAGAAGATGATTATAATACAAATACCCATCATAATGGGTTATACTCATGTTACAAAATATATATTATATGAGTATAAATAATTTTGTGACTTTTGAATTCCTCATCAATCAAAGATATATGAAAAAAATGTTCTTAGTGACGTAATAGAGGAAAAATTTTCATCTCTCATACCTCATATATGCTCTTGAAGTAGCTATATCGAGGAAAATATTTTCAAAAATATTTTGAATATATGTTTGAGATTGAATGAGAAAATGAGTAATTGATGAAGTATTGTAATGTTCAACTAAAAGTTGTAGATCATTTCCCTGAAGTGAATATAATTATATCTTGAAATTTATTTATAAAAGTGATTTTGTTGTGATTAGTGATACAAATATTCTCTATGATTATATTGATGAAATGACTTATCAAATTTTTAAAGTATATATTTCACCTGAAGTGAATAATTATGAGAAAAGAAATGCAAAATTGTTATTAATATGAAAATATTATCGATGGATATAAATATATATTTGTTTAGTACCTGTAGTATGTTTCACATCCTATATTTGCTAAATTAGTATCGATTAAGAAAGGAGAAAATAAAAAGTATTATTTTACTTGTCTTGAAATTATAATACTGATATAAATAATATCGACACTAATGATTTACTCCAATATAGTACATACAGATGTAGCTATTTTTCTTGAATCTCTAGAAGCGAATGTTTGGCATTTTGATTTATGATAGAAATTTCCAAAAGATTTGAATTATTGTTATTATTATTATTATTATTATTATTATTATTATTAGATACTATGTAATTTAAATTTTCTTATTTTTTATTATTAGTTTCATTTCTTTTCATGAATGAAAAATATGGAGCGTGCCATACTGTTCATGTTTGAACATAACTATGAAAGTGGAAATAGTAGTATAGTTCCAAAAGATCTAGTTAAGTGAATACTATGAATAGCCAGTTAATTTTAACTCTGGAAAGTTACCATTACACAAATTTCTAGTAGATATTTAGTATGAAATATACTACATCCATTAAAGTATTGTTAAAAGTTTTTTTCTTAGTTTAATAATGTTCTCAGAAGAAATATGATCTCGAGAAAGTTGATGAAATAATTATATATATTTTTCTTTCTTTTTATTTTTTTTATTTTTTATATCTGAACAAATCTATATTATAAAAACTACCATTTTCTTTCTAGATCTAATCCAAAATTTATAAATTTGAGATATGCTGTGAAGTAAACCTGGAGTTTATTTATTCAAATAGTTTATCAGTTGGTGTGACCGGTTGATCATCTTGGATCACAAAATACGAAAATTTATTTACAACTTTTGGAATAAGTTATGGGATCAGAAGTTCCCTAATCAAATGAATATCATATGCTGCTTATTTTCAAGGCAATATAATTATATAAACGTTACCGGTATTATTTGGGGTTGAATGTACTTGAGATAAATTTAAAAAGAATTTATTAGTCAATGCTCATTGACAACATAGTCATGTATATATTATTAATATGCAACTTATTGTTGCATCTCCTTGATTATGAGCTCATATTCATAATCTTCTACCAACACAATTTGTCTGGTAGCATTACATGAACATCCCGAAGAATATGTTCATGCACCAAATGGTTTTGAAGAACTATAGACGCCTTGAAGGATTTATGTAAATTCTTAGTAGCACTTCATATTTTGCCAATAATTAATATGAGTTTTCCTCTATTTTTAATTGCTTTGTAGCTAGTAACCAAATATTTTTCATTTCCAAGTTAAACATGATTGTCTACTTTTTTTTTTTAATATGCTTCCATACAAGTAATGAGATAGGATTTCAAGAGAAGTTATAAGAAAAACATTGGGGAACAAATCTTAAGGGGAAGATTTGCATTTTGATGATTTTAAATATGTTTCCCAATATAATAAGGAGATGATATATACGAAGATGAAATCGGATGAATATAATATTATTTTGTTTCTCATTTAGATCCTCATAAAAATATCTTGAATTTAAAGTTCAAAATATAATTTATCTAGACAGGTATGTTTATTGACTAACATCCGGTATCAAGTATGCTCCTAATACACTTGCTGTCCCTGAAGGATAAACTACCACAGCAAATAACTTTGAAACACAATTAAAATAGTGATAGATAAGTTGGTTCCAATAAATATATTCCTCGTATGTAAAAGGAGCAAATAATTAAGATGGTCACATATAGTAAAACGAGGAAGAAAAAAAAATTCCAGCAGAATTTTTTCTAAACATGACATTAATTATTTCAGGAAAAAATTCAGGTACCTGAGATAATAAGATCTCAATATGTCACATCTTGATTATAAGTTATGATATTGAAACCGCAAAATAATACAATACGTCAATGAGGATTCAACATAAAAGTTTGCAGACTCAAAATTCGATATATTCGAGATATTAATATAGTGCTTGCATGATCAGAAATGAAATTTTAGAATAGTTAAACAAGTATATTGAAGTGAACGAATATTCCTGGCAGGAATCATACACTTGAATTGTAATCCTATAAGGATGAAAATAAATATCTCTATGAAAATAGAATGCTAGCCATGAAATATATAAATGAAAACTTATGGAATAAGATTCTTCGTAAAGCCTAGCATTTGGTACAAAAAAAATATTTTCTAGTGGTGGATACAATACATTTAATTTTATCAACTTAAATATTTAATATCTATTATGAAATCCTAGAAGGACTAGAGATGCCTAAGGTATAAATAATCATCCCTAAAGAATACGACATCATTGTCTTAGTGAAAATTTTGAAGGATAATGTTAAAATATCGAAATGCCCATGTATGGAAACTTGTAAAAGACTTGCTTATACTTGTTATCCATATAACTCTCATTCTATTAATAAGAGATGTCTTTATTGTATGATTTTGTAATTACCATTTTGATAAATTAATTTCTCCTATATCAGGTGTAGACAATGATTATAGCAACAGAAGAACATTACAAATAAGAGGAATGTGACACTATATCACTTGTCCAGTGTATATACATTACCGAACCAAAAGTTCACAAGCTTATCCATTTGCTATTAATTATAAAATAGCTACCTAATAGTTTATTTGGACTCCATTAGAGATAATCAAGTATAAAATTTATAAAATATCCATTTTAGAAAATGACTCTAAAGGTCAAAATGGAAGCTTTAAAACTAATAATTTTATAGCGCTTGAAGCATGACTATTCTTTTTAGTTTTAACGAGAAATATCTTATAAGAAAATAGTAATCTATATGGTTCTCTTGAAGAGTTTCCTAAATCAAATAGTTATTGAAGGCAAACAATGTGATAAAAGATTTTGAAAGAATCAACCTTGAACATCTAGAAGATGTTATAAACGAGCATGACACATCATTATGTACAAAAATAGACGTTTGGACATTTGAGAAGTGATAAAGAATATTGAAGAATTTTTTACCTGAAGTATTATAAGTTGATACAGAATGTATACTAATATACTTGCATGTAGGATGCAAGTAAATACATCATATAATTCTTCTCTAATCCAACGATTTTTAAATGATCTAAAACTTTATCCTTGTAAATCTCGTTACAATTATTTATCTTGGATTATTAAAGAATCCAACTCCAGTGAGATGGATTCTACAAATTAATAATTATTGAGATCCACACATTATATTATTTTGTAGTGAAGACATTTATAACTCACTTTTATTTTATTTGAAAGTTGAAATTCCATTGATTGGTTTAGAACGTGTGATCAAAATTGGTTATTGAAATCTGTAATATAGTTGAATAAATCCAAGAGATTCTAATCAATTTGAGAATGAAGTTTAATGAGATATTAGAGGAGATATGACAAAGTTAATTTCACAATGTTTTCTTTTTGAAAATATGGTGATATTGAAGTGCAACTATTTCAATTAACTATGATGATCCAGAAGATCTATTCACTAAGACATTACCAACAGCATTATTTGATAATTAAATTTGAAATGCATCGGTTCAATAATTTACAAAATAGGGGAAGAAAACAAAGAATAATGTACTCTTTTTTCTTTCACTAGAAGTGTTTTTTTCCCACTAGGTTTTTCTCTAGTAAGGTTTTTAATGACGTATGTTCTTTATATTATGGACATTCAAGGGGGAGTGTTATGAAATTATGAAATTATATGGATGTCCATCTATACCTCAAAAAGATAAGGATATCCTACCCTAAACTTATAGGAATATGTAATGTTTATCTCCCTATTTATTAAGTCTCTATCTTCTAAATTATTCTTTATGTGATGAATCTAGTTGTTTATAAATAGAGACCATTTGAGGATGTAAAATGTAAGAAAATTGAATAATAAGAACTATTTGTGCATATGTTTCTCTTATCTCTTACACTCTTATTTTAGTTTATATTTAATTGTTATTTTGTTTAAAAACTTCAACAATTTTATAATAATTTCACATATATGATAAAGAAAAGGGAAGAAAATGGAGGGTTCCTGAGGGTTTTTCTTAATAGTATGTATTTGAAATTACAGAATCATCTTTGTGATCTTTTGAGAAAAGATTTTAAATTTTGACAAGAATAAATTTGTTTAAAAGGACTAAAAAGAATGAAAATAAATTATTTGGGGATCAAAATAACTAAAATTAAAATTGAAGGACCAAAATAGAAAAATTTAAATTATTTAGGGACTAAATAGAATAATCTTCCACATTTTTTTTAGAAGGCTTATGTTGATTTTGTAGGATTCAAATTACAAATATTATTTAGGGTTAAATCCATATTAATACTCAAATTGTAGGGTACATCACAATTGAGTACCTAAATCTATTACTATGACAATTAGCTAACCAATTTTAGTAGAAATGGTTAAATGTAACAAAAAAGTGTATTGCCCCACTCATCACATTTTTAAGAAATAACAGCGGGCAATTTGTTAATAACATTTGGTATTAATTTCCCGAAATACCTTCAAGTTAGATGTTTAATTTAAAATTTGTTGGCAATTATCACATTTGTTTAGGAAATTCTCACACACTCTCAACTGCCTATTTTCTTTAATTTCTTTCTCTTCCAAACTCCATTTTTATTCTTCTCAATATTTTCTCTCTTCCTCTTCCAGTTTTTTTTCTCTTTCTTCCTTTTTTTCTTTTCCTTGCTTGCCTAAACCATTTCACCATCATTGCAGCTCACAAACTTGATCAAAGATAAAGAAAAGATGCCAAAAAAAAAAAGGAAAAAAATCAACTAGTTTTTTCCTTGGGATAAAATTAGTGAAAACATTTTAATTGGCATACGCTCAGAATTCAATCACATATATATTATAATCTTATAACACTTGTAATTCTCTAATTTTGACTAGAGAGTACATGACACAACACACTTTTAAGAGAGAAAGTAGACAATTACCAAATAAACAAGTTACCCTTACAAAATTTCACATGTGCATATTATATTAAACCAGAGTGACATAGACACAAAGAATAAGCTCATTTAGGGGTTAATAGTATGTATCTGAATGCCACATTCACTGTTAGGGATGCATGTGTTACTGAACCTCAAAACACAGCATAATTTACCTCATCATATAAATATCATATCCGGGTCCCCAATTAATTAATGTCGACAATTAGTGTTGCATTCCGAAAGACAAATCAAAATCAGTGAAACATATACAAGTCTATATCTCTACATAGAACCATTCACAAAAATATTAATCTCTACCAAAAGCTCAATGCATCAAATGAGAATATATAATAATGAAACCAAACTGCCCCAAAAAATCAAAATAACACCAGAATTTTAAGCAAACTACCAAGATATAAAATCCATCCCAATTCTAAATAGTGTATAATAATGCCATACCAAAGTTGTAAGCAACCACCAAAACATAAACTCCAACACTTTTTAAAAGCATGTCGTAATACCAAAAACATGAATTGCTTCACATAACTCTACCTGATGTTGCATCTTGATGGAAGTGTATCCCAATTGATGTTGATTATCTTGAGAACACTGCCTCCCCAAACCTTGTTCTTTGTACTTGAACCTGAGTTATGATTAATGATAAAAAAGTGGTTAAATCTTTGATTTATCAATTAAAAAGTAAAAAAAAAAATCAAATTCGTACCGCTCCACTAGTTGATGCATTAAACTTTGTGGTTGTAGTTGAAGGAGATATATTTACATATTGACTTCGGCTTAATGCCTGCAAATTTTTCTGGTTAGTGTACAGTTGATAAATTCAATGTGAGTAGCCAAATAGGAAATTGAAGTATAACCCTTGTGCTTGGTCTCACAGCATTTATAGCTTCATGATTCTCACTTTGTGCATCAACAGCCCTAGGTGTCCTATAACTTGTTCTTATTCTCTCTCTCTACCCTTACCTCTCTCTTCTTCTCCATGTCCTAGTGTTAAATACACCTTATGGTGTGCATAAGTTATTCATGGTTGACATTCCCTCTCCATTCCAGATCCCAAATCTTGAAGCTGGCCCAGAAGTTCCCTACTTTCTCCCTCTGCCCCTAGCTCTAACCCTACTCCTACCTCTCCTCCAACTGTTAGAATGACCAACAACATTAATAGGTTGCTGAATACATTATATATTGACCTTCATCATTTGTTAGTTGATCTCCAACCTTGCAAAAAAACTATCTATATCAATATATAAATAATGCAAACATTTATAAGAATTTCAAATATGAAAATAATGGAAATATATTAACCTGAGATACTATATTAGCTCATGAACCAACATTATTGTTTTACTTGGGCATATGCACTAGTTTCCGCTCCAACCTTACAGTAGAATTAGCGCGAAAAAAAAAAAAAAAGATGCAATTAGAATTAGTATAATATAAGAAGAAATATAACCTAATTAACGTTATACATTTTGAGAAGTACCTGTCTTCTTCTTTTCTTTATTGGAGACATGGCTCCATAATTAGTGCAAGTAGTAGCTTTGTGACCATTATGCCCATACCTACTGCAATGATTAAGCTGTCCATATCTGGTTAATCTAGACCCATAAGACAATTCATCAATAGTTTTCCTTCTTTTCTTCAGGCCTTCCAATGGATCTCCTTAATAGGGGCGGTGCAAGCTTTTTTAACTCATTTGGAGGCCAAATATTCTGATCAGGAATTGGCATAATTAGATTCGCATAAATCTTTTTCTAAGTTTCTACAATGTAATAATGAATAGCATAATTTTCTACTTGCTCATTTGAGTGCAACAGTGCAGCACATGCATGTAAACGTGGAATTCCAGTGAAGTCCCACTCTTTACATATGCAACTTCTATTCTAAACATCAACAACATAGTATTTCCCCGC
This sequence comes from Catharanthus roseus, assembly GCA_028651295.1. Taxonomy (NCBI): domain Eukaryota; kingdom Viridiplantae; phylum Streptophyta; class Magnoliopsida; order Gentianales; family Apocynaceae; genus Catharanthus; species Catharanthus roseus. The sequence continues at coordinate 2,909,466 of JAPQWS010000050.1, read as the reverse complement.
ATCTGTCACTTCTCACACTCCATCACCATAAAAAACAGCCTGAAACTCCATAGCTAATGCCTTAACTTTTTCTAACTTTTCAGCTATTCTAGGGCAGATTGTCCTTTCCATTTTCCAATCCACTGTCTCTTCTCTTGAAACCTACACATTACTCACGTGTTGTTGAGATTCAATTTCTATTTCAGTTCTTTTTGTTTATTTTACTATTGTCATTATTTTACTGTAATGGAGAACAATTTTGTTTCTAACAGTAGTTAACAATCTTAAAACAGATTCAGAATATTCTATTTCTTCTGTTCGTGATGGTAACAATTGGAATAGAAACTGTCAATATGAATGGTTCTGCTAGTGGTTTGGGAATTGTCCCAACTGTTGTTGCTCTTCCAACTATCTCGGTTAGCCATATAAAAAAGCTAGAGAAGTTCAATGGTGCCAACTTTAAGAGATGACAACAGAAGATGTTCTTCTATTTGACTATGAATTTGGTAAAGTTTTTTACAGAAGTAGCTCTAGAGGTACCTGAAGGTGATGTTGATGCACAAACCTTCACTGTAGTTGAGGCATGGAATCATTCATATTTCTTATATGGTAATTATATTTTGAATGATTTAAATGATTCATTATATTGTCTGAATTGTGCTTATAAAACTGCTAAAAGTTTGTGGGAACTTTGGATCGAAAATATAAACTGAGGATGCCATCACAAAGAAATTTATTGTCGGACGGTTCCTTAATTATATAATGGTAGATTCCAAAACTGTCATAAGTCATGTGCAAGAACTTTAAGTGATTTTGCATGCCATCTTTGCTAAGGGAATGACTTTGAGTGAGTCATTCCAAGTCTGCTGTGATTGGAAGGATTTTAAGAACTATCTCAACCAAAAGCACAAGGAGATGTCATTGGAAGATCTCATTGTTAGACTTCGAATTGAAGAAGACAACCAGAGTTCCAATTGCAAGACTCTGAATCCTTTGAATGCAAAGGTAAATGTTGTGGAGCATAGTAGAAGCCAAAGCTTCAAAAACAAGAGTAAGAACAATAACAAAAGAAAGGGGAAGCTCATGACAGTAGGTGGTGTCTCAAAGAAGCACAAATTTAAAGGGAAATGCTTCAACTGTGGCAAACAGAGCCACAAGTCAATTGATTGTTGGTCCCCTAAAGAAGATCATGAAGCAAATATAATTAACGACATCACTAAAGAAGTGGATGATTAGAACATGGTTGTTGTGGTATCTGAAGTGAACATGATCGATTTTAATCTAGAAGAATAGTGGTTTGACATTGGTGCCACTATATATGACTTTTCTAACAGAGATCATTTCTCCACATTTGAACCAATTTGAGAAAAGTTTACATGGGTAATTCTGGCTCCTCTGCCATTGAGGGACAAGGAAAGGTTCTGTTGAAGATGACTTCTAGCAAGATATTAACTCTAAAAGATGAGTTGTATATGCCAGAATTTTGCAAGAACCTTATGTCTGGATCTCTGCTAAACAAACTTGGATTTTGCATTGTAATTGAGTCCGACAATGTTATTTTGACTAAATCGGGAATGTTTTTAGGGAAGGAGTATGCAAACGATAGGATATTAAGCTAAATATATTGTCTATGATGAATAAAAATACTTATTCTTCTGTTTACTTGCTTGAGTCTTCCGATTTATGGTATGGTAGACTAGGTCATGTTAATTATAATTCACTACATCGATTAATTAATTGGGACCATATTCCAACATTCCAAATCGATTTACAACATAAAATTTGCATCAAAACAAAATTGACAAGAACATCTTTTCATAAAGTTGAAAGAGCATCGGACCACTTGAATTGACTCATAGTGATGTTTATGATTTGAAATTTGTTCCAACATGAAGAGGTAATAAGTGTTTATAACCTTGATTAATGGTACTACAAAATTTTGCTCTGTGTATTTACTAAAAAGTAAAGATGAGGCTTTAGCAAAATTTCTTATTTATTAAATTGAAGTTGAGAATCAACTTGGCAAAAAGATTAAAAGATTAAGAAGTGATAGAGGTGGTGAGTATGAGGCGCAAATTGGTGAATTTTGTGCACAACATGAAATTTTCCATGAAGTAACTGCGCCCTATTCTCCTTAATGGAGTTATTGAACGTAAAAATTGCACTTTGAAAGAAATGATGAATGAGATGTTGGTAGGTTCAATTTTACTACTGAATACGTGGGGAGAAACTATCTTGTCAAGTAATTACTTTTTAAATTAGCCCGCAAGAAACAAGATAAAACTCCATATGATTTATGGAGTGAAACGAGACCATCCTATAAATACTTGCGAGTGTGGGGATGTCTTGTAAAGGTGGCAGTACCCGCACCAAAGGCAATAAAGATAGGTCCTGAAACTGTAGATTATATCTTTATAGACTATGCACATATTAGTATTGCATATCGGTTTCTTGTGCCTGATTCAAAAATTTTGGATATACACAAGACCACTATTATGGAATCAAGAAATGCGTCTTTCTCAGAAAATGTATTCCCTTGCTAGTCTAATAATGGATCTAGTTCGTTAAAACAAGCTAATGACAAAATTCAAGATCCTGTTGTAGTTTAAGAAGTTGAACGAAGATGCAACAAAAGAGCAAGAGTAGAAAAATCATTTGGTGATGATTTTGTAACTTACTTGCTAGAGAAAGAACCATCAACACATGCTAAAGTTATGAGTTCAGAAGGACTTTTATGGAAAGAAGTCATAAAGAGTGAAGTTGATTATATTTTGCAGAATCATACTTGGGAATTGGTGGATCTCCTACCTAGGTGTAAACCTTTAGGATCTAAATGGACCTTTAAAAGGAAAATGAAACGTGTAAAAAGCCAGGCTTGTAATCAAATGATATAAGCAAAAAGAAGGTTTAGATTACTGTTACTTATTCTCATGTGGTGAGAATAAATTCTATAAACATGATACTTTCTATCGCATTCTTGAGAAAATTGGATATACATCAAATAATGATCTTAAAACAACTTTCTTAAATGGGGATTTAGATGAAAAAATGCAACCCGAGGCTTTTAGAGTTCCAGGTACTGAAAAGAAAGTCTGTAAACTGGTGAAATCGTTATATGGTTTGAAACAAGCACCAAAGAAATTGCATAAGAAGTTTGACCACACAATGATTTCCAGTGGTTTTAAAATCAATGAGTGTGAAAAATGTGTCTATATCAAATAGACAGTAAATGAATACATTATTTTATGTCATATGTAGAAGACATACTCATTGTCGGTAGTAATGATAAAGTTGTCAAATCTACTAAGAACATGTTGAATTCAACATTTGACATAAAAGATATGGGAGTTACTGATGTGATTTTAGGTGTTAAAATCATAAGAATAACAGATGGTTTAGTCTTAAGCCAGACTCATTATATAGATAAAATTCTTGAAAAATTTAACAAGAAGATTCTAGAATTGCGAGAACACCATTAGATAATAGTTTCTATTTATCCAAAAATTGTGCAGAGGGTATATCTCAAGTAGAATATTCAAGGATTATTGGAAGTATAATGTATCTAATGAGTCGCACTAGACCAGATATTGCTTATGTAATAAGCAAATTTAGTGGATATACAAGTAATCCAAGTGCAAAGCATTGGACTGTGATAGTTATAGTGTTAAGATACCTTTGGTATACTCATGGCTATGGACTGCACTATACCAGATATCAAGCTGTGCTAGAAGGCTACACAGATGCTAACTGGATATCTGATTTAAAGGATTCCAAATCCATAAGTGGATATTTGTTTACACTAGTTGGAGCTGCTGTATCATGGAAATCCTCAAAACAAACAGTAATTGGCAGATCCACAATGGAATTTAAATTCATTGATTTAGATAAGTATGGAGAAGAGGCTGAATGGATATGTCATTTCTTGAAGGATATTCCAAAGTGGAAAAAACCTATGCCACTTAATCGTATTCATTGTGATAGCTAATCAGCAATTGGTAGGGCACAGAGTGCCATGTACAATGGTAAGTCTAGACATATTTGTCATAGTCACGATTCCATTAAACAATTATTCTCGTTAGGAATTAGCTCAATTGACTTTGTAAAGTCAAAAGATAATATTGCGGATCCACTAACCAAAAGGGTCAAATAGAGAGGCAATTGAGAAAATTGGCTAGAGGAATATGATTAAAGCCTACAAAGGATAAAAATTTTATGAAGGAAAACCGAACCTAATTGACTGGAGATCCCAAGATCTAGGCTCAAAGGGATAACCTACTTATAAAACTTAGTGTAGTCATTGTGGGGGTAGCCTCAACTCATGATCCGTACGAAAGTAATTATTATTACTTTGATTTTAAGAGTCACCTATTGATGGGAATCAAGCTCACAAAGTGGGAGTCCAACCAAGCATTCAACTGGCCGGATTGATAACAAGAGCAAGGGCTAAGAGATTCCAAGAAGAGCTTCAGCTGTTCTTCCAAGGAAAGTTAGTAAATCTTCAAGTGGATTTTGATGAAGGTGTTTTGGAGTACAATTGCATGATAATTCAAGTGGAAGGCCATGGGAGTAAGCTTGGAAACTTAGAAGGTGATGAAAATCAAGTAGAGAATAATAGGAGCAAGGTTGTAGGTCAAAAGATTGAAAAAGTTGCTTAAAGGAAGGCTAAAGTTGCAGATTTGGAATCATGGAAGAATCTGGTGCTAGTTTCGTGCGCCGAGAAGTCTCAGGATGCATTTTAAATTAAATACAATGCCGGATTCTCTTAAAGAAAGCACTGAATCTGTGGGAAAAATCTCAGGACATATTTGGAATTAATTCCGGTGCCTGATTCTTTAAATCATGCGCCGGATCCATGGCGCGCCAAGCTTCGCGGGAACAACAACACCTCTTGACTTTCACTTTATTTTGTTTAAACCCCTAGTTTAATTATTTGGGGCTTTGACTTTCATTTTATTTTGTTTAAGCTCCTATTTTTGGTCATTTGTGTTGTAGTTAATGGGTTAAAACCCCTAAACAAATATTGCTACTTCCAAATGAAGCTAGGCTAAAATACTATATATACTTCTCTTCTCAACAGAAGGGGGACTTTTGGCTTATGAAAGAAGTATAGAAAATGGAGAGTGTTCTTTATTTCTTCCCTTCAGAACTCTTCTAGGGCTTAATCCTACCTTGTGTGTCTCTAAAATACTTGGGATAACCCACTCCACTCTCTAAAGGGGTTCTAATTTTCTTGTAAAGTTAGGGTTCCTCTAGGTATTGGGTGCCTTTGAAGACTAGTTCAAGTCTTTGTTCTTGGGTTGTGTTTGGAGTAGAAATTATCTATTGATCTTGGGTTCTTGTTGCTAGCTCTTCAAGGGTTCTAGAATATATTTAGTTTGTCCTTGTTTCTTTTCTAGGTTTATTTCTTGCTCATCTTTTTCAATCCAAAATTCTCTACAACTATTTGCTAGAATTGTTTCTTATCAAATTCGTATCAAAGCTATTGGGTAAATCAAGTGTAGTTGTAGAATTGAGCTTCAAATTTATTCAAGAAAGTCTCAACACAAAATAGTGCTAAAATAGGGGAAATTTTTGCAGCCACAAAATGGTAACCAAATTCAATCCTATGGCTGTGTTTTCTTGTGGAAAATTGTTCGTATGTATTATTATATTGATTCGGGAAAGTTTAGCTTTGAAATCCCTCATAAATCTTGAGATATGAAGTCTCTAATATGCAAAATTCCCTTCCAACTGAGATTGCATTCAAAGCGTTAGTTGAAATACCACAACCAAAGTTTTTGCTCTATTTTGAACTTAACCAAATCTGCTCTACTCCTATGTGATACCTTGTCCTTTCTTACTCTAATTGCCTAGTAGAAATTAGGCATTTGGGTAGATTGTTTCCTGTAATGAAAAGTTTGTTGGTAGCTAGTTTGTTTATCTTTGATTCCATAAATGTTCCTAGTTAAACTTACCGTTGGTTCCATGATTAGTATCTCAATTTATTGTTTTATCATAATCTTGCCTAATTGTGATCCTCTTGGTGTTTTTGTTTGTTAAAAGTTCTCGTCCTTGATAAGAAACCCTTTCCTTTGTTTACAAAATCTTTTGGGTTGGAGACTAGCTTAGAGGATTAATCCCAAGACTAGCTTAGAGGATTAATCCCAAAGAAGGGGGAGGGGAGTTGAAAAGAAGGAAGAGAGGTAAAAGGCAAGAGGGAGAGACTATTATAACAAAAGCCACGGGAGAGTATACATGAGAGAAGTGATATCAAGAGGAGAGTCAACCACGTGAGGAAGTGAAGTGAGGAACTATTTCTTTCTTTGGTAACGTTTTCTTGCAGGACATCCACTTCACTTGAGATACAACATGTCCCATAGATAAAATGAGTCAGAGTCTACTCTTAACGGATCAAAATCACAACTTACCAGGCTATCGAGAATTGGTTGAAGTGATCAAGAAACTAAAGAGAGATGTTGAGGAGGTAAAGACAAGTCAAACCGAATCCAAGGAAGGATCTTCTTCCATGGTGGCCCAACGGCGAGGTAGTAACCAACAATTTCCACTTACCCCTCGAAGGGATGAAGACTTCCCCATACCTCTGCTACATAGACCCTTAGGAGAAGAATGGGATGAATAATCACTTGGTGGTCATCAACAAGCTCCAGTGAGGGGTGGAATGAATGGGAATAGAGGGAGAAGAGGAAGAGGCTATGTGAGGCATGGGGGAAATATGAGGGGAATGGCAAGAGATTTGAACAGGGATATGGAGGAAAACCAAGAATGGGAGCAAGTAGAAGTAGGGTTAGATATGGGGGACTTATGGGAGACCAAGATCGGAGGGATAAAAGAAGAGAAGAGCGAGAAAAGCGAGAAATGAAGCACCTCAAGATGAGAATTCGCCCTTTCCAATGGAGTAGTAATCCGGATTCCTATTTTGAATGGGTGAGAAGAATGAAGCTCATGTTTGATTGCCATGACTAGACCTAGAGAAATAAAGGGTGGTGGTTTCAAATTTCACAGATTGTGCAATAAGATGGTGGGATCAAGTAATTGCTACTAGAGAGAGAATGAGGCAAGGGCCTGTGGCGACATGGCCCCAATTAAAAAACTTGATGAGGGCCCGCTTTTTAACCACCCACTACTTTCAAGACTTACATCTTAAGCTCCAAGGCCTTAAGCAAGGGACAAAGAGTATGGAAGACTATAAAAAGAAGTTGGAGGCCACTATGATTAGGGCCAATGTAGTAGAATATGAGATGGATACTCGTGCAAGATTCCTTAGTGGGTTGAATCGACAAATAGCAAACATCATTGAGCTACATCACCATGAATGTTGAAAGCCAACGACAAGGCCAGTGCCTAACACTTCCACTTCTACTTATACTAGACCACTATTCAAAAGAGAGAAAGTGAACAGGCCACAAGAGGACTCCACTAAACCAAGAGTGTTGGGACCCGCCAATGACAAGGGAAAAACAACTATTCTATGAACACGAAGTAGAGAGGTGGAATGTTTCAAGTGCAAGGGGACGGGACACATGTCTTATGAGTGCCCAACTAGGAGGCAAATGTACATCAATGTTGAGGGAGAGTTTTATAGTGGAAATGAAGAGGAAGCTAGAGAAGAACCAAAACAAGAAGAGGGCAGTAGCAAGGTAGGCAAGATACTACCTCATTTGTCATCATTTGTTGATCCTAGAGGAACAAGGACATTAGTGGTGCAAAGGGCCTTGAATACACGAGTTAAAGAAGGGGACAATGAAGAACAAAGAGAAAACATCTTCTACACTCGACGTCTAATTCAAGGGATTCCTTGTTATGTCATTATTGATAGTGGAAATCACACTAATGTCATAAGCACATCCTTAGTGGAAGAGTTGGGCTTAGAGATGATTAAGCATCCGAGCCCTTATAAGTTGGAACGGCTAAGTGATTGTGGTGAGTTGAAAGTGAACCAACAAGTGATGGTGGTATTTGAAATGGGAAAGTATCATAATGAGGTACTATGTGATGTTGTTCCTATCCAAGCGGGACACCTACTTTTGGGGAGGCCATGACAATTTGAAAGGGTCAAACATGAGGGGAGAAAGAACACTTACATGGTACCAAAAGGAGGATATTTTCATCTACTTGTATCGATGACCCTAGTGAGGTGTGTGAGGATCAAAGGCTCTTGAAAGAGAGAGAAAAGAAAAAGGGGGTTATGGTTGAACAACCTAAGAAGGTAGAGAGTAAGGGAAAAAATGATGAGAAGTTGAGACTTGGAGGGAAAGGTGAACAAGAAGAGTTTACAAAAGCAAGAAAAGAGAGAGAAACCAAGAGTGAATTTTTTTGCTAAGGAAAGTGAGATTGTAGAGTGCATAGAGGCAAAGTTATCGGTCATCCTCCTTATGAATAAGAACTCATGCTTTGCTACTAACAATGATTTCTCTATTTTTCCTAGTTCTATTGCAGGTGTCATTCAAACTTACGAGGATATTTTTCATGCCGAGCTGCCCGGGAGCCTATTACCTCTTCGGAGAATTGACCACCCTATTTATTTTGTGCCCGAAGTGGTCATTCATAATAGACCGACATATTGGTGCAACCCGAAAGAGTCCAAGGAGTTGCAATGTCAAATCGAAGAACTCCTCACCAAAGGACAAGTTCGAGAGTGCATGAGTCTTTGTCCGTGGTCCTACTCGTCCCCAAGAAAGATGGGACATGGTGAATATGTGTTGATTTCCGAGCTATCAACAATATAACGATAAAATATCGGCATCCCATTCTAAGATTAGATGACCTCTTAGATGAATTGCATGGTGCTTGTGTGTGTTAAAAAATTGATTGAAATCGAGTTATCATCAAATTAGGATTAGGGAGGGGGATGAATGGAAAGCCACTTTTAAAACTAAACGAGGTTTGTATGAATGGTTATTGATGTCTTTTGGTCTTTCAAATGCTCCTAGTACATTTATGCATTTAATGAATCACATTTTGCGAGATTTTATTGGAAAGTTTGTGGTTGTCTATTTTAATGACATTTTAATCTATATCAAAACTCTTGAAGAATATTTGGGGCATTTGAAAAATGTGTTGTGTGTTTTGAAAAAAGAAAAATGGTATGCTAAATAGGACAAATGTTGTTTTTGTTTGGAGAGAATTTCTTTTCTTGGATATATTATGAGCTCTTCGGGAATTGAGGTTGAAGTAGAGAAGATAAAGGTGATAGGAGAAGGCCTATGCCAAAAATTGTTACCAATGTGAGAAGTTTTCATGGATTGGCTAGCTTTTATAGAAGATTCATTAGGAATTTTAGCACCCTAGCGGCTCCTCTCGCGAAAGTCGTGAAGAAGACAGTAAGATTTAGGTGGGGAAAGGAACAAGAGAGTGCATTTAACCTTTTTAAAGAAAAGCTTAGCCAAGCCCACTTCTAGCTTTACCAAATTTTGAAAAGGCCTTTGAAGTCGAGTTTGACACAAGCGGGGTTGGAATTGGAGCTGTTCTCTCACAAGAACAAAAACTGATAGCTTACTTGAGTGAAAAACTTTTCGGAGCAACCCTAAATTACTCTACCTATGATAAGGAACTTTACGCCTTAGTGAGGACTCTCAACCATTGGTAACATTACCTCCTACCTAAGGAAGTTTTCATCCATACCGATCATGAAACTCTTAAACAACTTAAGGGACAAAAAAAGTTGAACAAGTGAGATGCTAGGTGTGGAGTGTATTGAAGCTTTTCCATATGTCATCCGATATAAAAGAGGTAAAGAGAATGTGGTAGCCGATGCCTTTTCTTGAAGGTATGCACCCTTGACTACCCTTAATACTAAGCTGCTTGGCTTTGAATTCATTAAGGAGTTGTATGCTAACAATGATGATTTTGGGAAAGTCTTTGAATTATGCAAAAAGGGTCCTAATGGAAAGTTTTATTTGCATGACGAGTTTTTGTTTAAGGAAAGTAAGCTACGTGTGGTGAAACGCTCCCTTAGATTTTTATTTGTGAAGGAGGCTCATGATAGGGGCTTGATGGGACATTTTGGCATTTCTAAAAAAGATGACATCTTGCATGAGCATTTTTCTTTTGCCCAAGATGAAAAGAGATGTTGATAGGTATTGTAACCATTTTTAGCTTGTAAAAAGGCTAAATCAAAAGTTCTTCCTCAAGGATTATATAACCCTTTTATTGTTGAGTTACAAGGTCCAATGGGGGAAAGGATTCCATTTTCGTAGTAGTGGATAGGTTTTAAAAAATGGCACCTTTTATTGCTTGTTATACTACTCATGATGCATCACATATTTCTCACTTTTCTTCTAGGAAGTGGTTAGATTACATGGCATCCCTAGAACTATCGTGTCCGACCATGACTCTAAGTTTTTAAGCCATTTTTTAGAGTTCTATTAGAAATACTTGGGACTAATTTACTTTTTTCCACAGCTTGTCATCCGCAAATAGATGAACAAACTGAGGTAGTAAATAGGACTCTCACTAAACTCTTGTGAGCTATTATCAAGAAGAACTTGAAGAGTTGGAAAGAGTATCTTCCTTTTATTGAGTTTTCTTATAATCGTGTTCCTCACTCAACTACTAAATATTCTCGTTTTGAGATTGTTTATGGTTTTAACCCACTAACTCCGTTGGACTTAATTCCTTTGCCTATAGGAGATCAAGAAAGTCTTGATAGCGAGAGGAAGGCGAAATCAGTTAAGTCAATCCATGAAAAGTTCAAGGAGCATATTAACAAAAAAATGATCTCGTAGTGAGCAAGAGGAATATTGGAAGGAGGAAGGTGATCTTTGAGCCCGAGACTTGGTTTGGGTACATCTACGAAAGGAGAGATTTCCCACTCAAAGGAAATCAAAACTTGCCCCTCGTGGAGATGGTCCTTTCAAAGTGTTGGCGAAAGTTGGGGAAAATGCTTATAAGATCGACCTCCCAGGTGAGTATAATGTTAGTGCCACCATTAACGTTAGTAACCTATCTCCGTTTGATTTAGGTGATAATTCCTGGACGAATCAACTTCAAGAAGGGGGAAATGATGGGAATCAAGCTCATGAAGGGGAGTCCAATCAAGCATTCAACTGGACAGACTGATTACATGAGCAAGGGCTAAGAGATTCCAAGAAGAGCTTCAAGTGTTCTTCCAAGGAAAGTTAATATATCTTCACTTGAAGATTTTGATGATGGTGTTTTGGAGTACAATTGTATGATGATTCAAGTGGAAGACCATAAGAGTAAGCTTGGAAACTTAGAGGGTGATGAAAATCAAGTAGAGGATCATAGGAGCAAGGTTGGAGGTTAAAAGATTGAAGAAATTGCTCAAAGGAACGCTAGCGCCGCCGATTTGGAAGCAGGAAATAATCCGACACCAGTTTCCTGTGCTGGAAAATCTCGGATGTATTTTGAATTAAATCAGTGTTGGATTCTCTTAAAGCAGGCACCAGATATGTAGAAGAAACTCTTGGGACAGATTTAGAATTAATTCCATAGCCGAATTCCTTAAATCAGGCATCGGATCAGTGGTGCACCAAGCTTCGTGGGAATTGTAGCAACACCCATTCACTTTCCTTTATTTTGTTTAAACCTCTAGTTTTAGTTATTTGTGGCTTTGACTTTCATTTTATTGTGTTTAAGCTCCTATTTTTGGTCATTTGGGTTGTACTTAATGGGATTAAAACCCCTAAATAAATATTGCTACTTCTAAATGAAGTTAGGGCTAAAATACCATATATACTTCTCTTCTCTAGAGAAGGGGGACTTTTGGCTTATGAAAGAAGTATAGAAAATGGAGAGTATTCTTCATTTCTTCCCTTCAAGACTCTTCCAGGGCTTAATCCTACCTAGTGTGTGTCTCTGAAATCCTTTGGATAATCCACTCCACTCTCTAAAGGAGGGTTCATCTATGTTTGAGATTGGGTACCTTTGAAGACTAATCTAAGGGTTCAAGGCTTTGTTCTTGGGTTCTTGGGCTTTGTTTGAGGTAGAAATTATCTATTGTTCTTAGGTTCTTATTGCTAGCTCTTCAAGGGTTCTAGAATATAGTTAGTTCGTCCTTGTTTCTTTTCTAGGGTTTATTTCTTGCTTATCTTTTTCAATCCAAAATTCTCTACAACTATTTGCTAGAATTGTTTCTTATCACCTGTGAGTGAGAAGTGTGGCCGCTATGAAGGAGAATTGTTTAAGCTCAATTCTGTAGAAATTCTTACAGGACCAAGACGTATTCACAGCCAAAATGAACAAAATCATGAAAACTAAACAAATGAAATGAGTCATTTGTAAATTGTGTAGGTTCTTCACACAAAAAGCAAGATAGTTCAATGACATCGCGTCTACTGGATAGTTTGTAAAGTAAAAATATGTTACAAAGGGGAAGTTCAAAGGCTAACACTTATTTTTCCTATGCAGGAGTAAATTGATGAACACAAACATTAAGCCAAAACAATTTTTTCATTCATGTTGGGGATTATTGGAAAGAATGATATTAAAGTGGTATGAATGACAAATAATGGTTTCTCAAATGTTAGAGAATTAAAGTGGTTTAAATGAGGGTAAAATGGTTTCTTAAAAAGGTTGGCATTTAAGAAGGGGATTTGAATCCCACAACCTACAAGAAGGAGTTACACTTTATATGTGAAAGTGCTTCTTAAGGGTTAAATTGCTAAGGAAGCCCTTGCCATGTGTGCGTGCGCTCAGAGAGTGAAAATCCCAAGCTCGGGAAGATTGACTGTGTGTATGGGGGCGACCTGCACATATGAATGCCGAACCGAAAACGAGCCTTGTTAGACCCATATTTTGCTAACTTTTTTTAATTTTTGTAATTGCTAAACATTAAGCATATTATTCAAGCATGTGTATTTGCTGATAAGATTAAAAGTTGGCTAAATAATGGACGAAATTCAGCTCACTTGAATTGTGTACCTGCTGGGATTAAATGGCTACATTATTGATATAATGTATAACAACTGAGTTAATACAACTTTAGTGCTGAAATATCAATTTTAAGCTTTAATTCTTAGAGTTCTTCATCCTATAAATATCAGCACACTCATCCCAGATTTCTCCACCACTTATCCGAATTCTTCTTTACCTTCTCCTCTACTACATAATTTTCTGCATCTGCTTTCCTTGGGTTCATTAGCAACACTTTTGTTCAAGTTCGTTAGAAAATAGCTTGAGGTGCAAGCATACTTCTCATTCCCGTTTTATCTTAGGAGACAGTCATTCTAACAAACCTCTGGCACTGCTCGTAGAGGGAGCAAATCTGTATTAAAGAAATTGAAGTAATTCAATACTCGAGTTCAATTTCTCAATTTTTTTTCTAACAGTATTGATTGACACTTACTACCTCAAGTAGTGTCAATATAGGCTTATCCCTTGCTTGTTTCACAAATTGATTAAAGGAGTCGCACATATTATTGCACAATAGGTCAAACTTGGGGTTTGGACTAAAAATATGCCTCGTCCATTGAGATTTTGGTACTCTACTCAACCAATTATAATCCTCTATATCAACCTCCTTAAGTTGTTGCATGTGCATATTATACAAATCTTCAGTAAGGTTTCTTAACCTTTTGTCCATAAAACTTAACTTGAAATTGTCATAAAGATGCCTAACACAAAACCTATGCTCACAATCTGGAATTAAGCTTGCAAATGTCTCCACCAAACCCTGCAAAATTTAGAAAGAAAATGTATCAAATGTATTATTTGCTAAACATAAAAATTTAAACAAGAAAAATTATAATAAAAGAATTTAATGCGTATCTTTTGCCTATCAGATATAAATACCCAACCTTTCTCTTCAGGCCTTCCTATTTGTCCAAGCAAGATATTAAGAAACTAAGACCAACTATCTCTACATTCTTATTCAACAACTGAGGAAGCTATTAGATACATTTGGTTATTTTCATCCCTACCAACGGCTACCATAAGCTGGCCACCATACACTCCTTTAAAAAATGCAAGCATCTAAACCTATTACTAGTCTACAACCCTCCAAAAGTCCCCTAACTTGTACCGTATACATTACTAAAATTCTCTTAAATCGTGGATCCTTTGGTAGTGGTAACCTATTAACTTCAACAATAGCTGTTGATCCAGGACATGGTCGCATACTCTTTAACTTTTTCATATTGCTAACCAACTTCAGCCACCATGTATTGCCCTTAATGCTCCATTTTTTGCCTTATAAATTTTTGTCACCACCATCTAATTTATATCATCTCTTTTTACACTTTTTGTTAAGCTTTAAGACTCTGATTTCAGGTACTTATTTTGACACCATTTTGTACTAGCTGTTGTATTCTTGAAAGACATAGGGCATCTATGGGGAAAACCTTTTATACTTCTAATTTGAAAAGATAAAGTCATTCCCACCTTAGTAGCAAAAATTCTCCATCCATATTTGTTATGACATTCCACTGTCACCTTTTGCAAATGGTTCTTCTTGTATTTTGATTAGATCCCTTCATTTATTAAATATTCTCTCAAATCCTCCCTATATAATTACATGGTCTCAAACACTATTCTTTTATGCAGTTACGGGTTCTCCACATCCCTTTGTGCCTTAAACTCTGTAAATTCTTCATTCTCTAACCCATCTGAATCATAAGGACAATCCAAAATCTCATCATCACTAAGCACTTTATTTTCTTGGATCAAACCTTCACCCTTAGATCTCTGATATTCTCTGTCAATAATAGCAATTATTTCAGTATCAAAATCAGCTCCAGTAGGAGGTGTAGGGCTGTAAACGGATCGAGACCCTCTGGGTACTCCAAAATCCAAATCCATATTCTTATAGTTAAACTTAGACCCAGACCCATACCCTGCAGGTATAAAATTTATGGACCCAGACCTGACCCTCCAGGGTCCAGGGTAGGGTCTGGGTATACCCGTACCCTTATGACATTTTTCTATTTTTTTCCCTGTTAAACAAAAATATATAAAATAATGTATAATCATAAAATAAAAATTTTAACATAATTTCTTCAACATCTTTTTCAACAAATACAATCATTTAACATCTCTAATTCAAATGATTTAAAGTTCAAATACACACAAAATCTTCACAGTACATAAATTCAATAAAAAACAAAAGTTCTAATTCAATACAATATATTAATCAAAGCATTTGGAGACCGCTTGCTCTTATTTGTCTCCCACAAAATAAATATAGAAGTGAGGATATATTATAAGTGTATGTAAAATAGAGATCATTATGAACATGTAGCTAAAGATAAAAAAACTCACATCAATTTTCCTCTACAAATGCAACTGAAGGGATTGAAGAACTCTCAACAATATCATCGTCATCACACTCTAGAAACAAAATAGAATAGTTAACTAATATAGGAGGGAGAAAAACGAAATTAGAATAACAAAAAAAACTTACTTTTATTTGGTAAAAGCTCAATCCAATCCGTTGTAGTTACCAATACTTCAACCATTTCGGGAAGCAACGATTACTCTTTAACAAAATTCTTCCACAAAATTCATGCTAATATTGCACAAAATTCTTCTTACTCTTTAACAACAAAAAGAACACAAAATGAAACATTTAAAGCATAAAACAAAGATCACAACTAATGCCACCATAAAAAATGACAATACCAACCCCAACAAAATACCCATATATAACAAGCATAAATTTTTTTTTAAAAAAAAAAATCTTGTAATCAACTAACCAATTCACCAACATTATTACAAAAAGTCTCTCCTCCTGTGAAGCCACATATATGAACAAATAGCTCCTCACGTGTGATTAATCTGTTGTAATTCTTTAAACATTATTATGTGATAATTAGTTCAGCTTTTTAATTAATTTATTTTCCTTTTTTTCCCCTCAATACTATTATGATTCATATAATGAATCCATCATGATCATCAGTCTTTATAAAAGGGCTCCAGATCAGAACAAGTACTCTTCAACTCTCAAAGACAAAAATATATCATCCTTGAAGATTCAAGAATTGATCAAAATATAATGGCTTTGTAAACTGTTGTTTTCCAGTAAGACCCTTTTAACAAACAATTCCATTCCCGAACAGACAATTCCAACCCGAACAAAATAACAACTGGAACAGCCAAAAACATTCATTGAAACAGAACAAGCATGCCCCGAACAGAACATACATTGAAAGTTTCTAGTATATGAATCATTGAAAGTTTCTACAGTAATCAATTTGAAACAGTGATTACCTGTTGGGACTCAGGAGGAAGATGGAAGAACAGAGTTTGGGAGAGAGCAGTCGGCAGCGGCTGGACCGGTGGTGCAGACAGACGTCGGCGGCGGCAAGTACAGCTTCAGCTTCAGAGACGTCCTGAGCAGGTGAAGGAGAAAAGTGAGGTGAGAGGGAGAAGCAACAGGAAAGGGTGGCCACTTTGGTGTTGCAGCGGTGGTGGTAGGGCTTCAGCAAGTGGGAGTGAAATGAAACTGAAGAAGAAGACTAGAGTGAGATTGAGTAGCTGTATATAGGGCTCTGTGAGAAATAATGTCTTAAAATTTATAAATTATATATTAATATAATATAATACATATAAATAATATAATATATATAACTATCTATTATTATTTTATTAGTTCGGGCATACGGGTCTAGGTGTCACCATACCCTGCCTAGACCCATATTATAGAATATATACGGGTACGGGTCCGCGGGTACAAATTTTAAACCTTACCCGCTATAAACGGTTATAGACCCGCACGGGTATGGGTAAGACCCACCCCGTTTACAGGCTTACATGTAACCGGTCGTAGATTCAAATCTGTAGCTACTTCAGCCAACTTTTCCAAAATTTATATTTTAGTCCCTAAAGTTTCCCAGCTCATTATTTTTCTTCCAAACTCAATTTTAAGTGTTTTTAAGGATATTTGATGGTTTTTTTAAGAGTCCTAAGACTTATAGATTAGTACTACTAATTAAATTAGGGATAGGCATATATAAATACCACATATTAGGGGTAAAAACCCTAACATTAAGCTTTTTATCAAAATAGAAGAAGTTCTTCATGAGAGTTCAGAGGAAACTCTCCAATCTTCTCTTCCAAGACTTATCAAGGGTTTGATCTCCTTTATGGCGTCCTTCCTCTATAATTCTTTTTCTAAGGATTCTAGAGGCCTTTTCCATACTATCTTAACTAGGGATTTTAGATACTTTGTTTAATTATCTAGGGGTTTCTATTTGGATGTTTTGGTTGATCCTTTGAAGAATGTTAATGGAGTTCTAGTTTCATAATTATTCTAGAGTTTCATTAGCTTCTTTGAAGTTCCTTTACTTGCTATCCTCTTTGGGTTTTTAGGGCATTA
Organism: Catharanthus roseus; assembly: GCA_028651295.1. Taxonomy (NCBI): domain Eukaryota; kingdom Viridiplantae; phylum Streptophyta; class Magnoliopsida; order Gentianales; family Apocynaceae; genus Catharanthus; species Catharanthus roseus. Next base: position 2,892,215 of record JAPQWS010000050.1, on the reverse strand, counting down.
TTCTCTCGAGGTTTTCAGGGGTCTTGGGAGGTTTTTTTTTGTTCATCTTTTGGGGGATGTTAGGGGAGCGAAATCTGAAATTATTTCATTAAAGTATTCATCTCAAGTTTGATTCTTATCATTTATCATTATCAATTGATGAGGTTGAACCCCTCCGATTGTTATACCTTGCACCACAATGCACCCTGAGTGCATCACGGTGCACTCCAGGATGTAAACGGTGGCGTCCCCACTAATTCCAGAAAAACACAAAAATTCCAAGCCCCAAGCAAAGTGAAATTTGTGTCTTCTACATGCACTCTTCCTTTTTCCCTCCAAGTACGGTTTCTATAATTTCCTTTGCCAAGTTCATTTTCTCAGACAAACTTTCACTTCCTCTCTCTCTCTCTCTCTCTCTCTCTCTCCCCCTGTCTTATATCACTTGGGGATTTTTACCAAATTCCGTCCAAAAACCTCCATTTCTGGCTCTTTTAAAGGTGATGAAGGCTACAAAAATGAAAGATTCGGTTGAAGGAAGCAGTGATGACTTTGTTGATACCATAAACATGCAAAAAGTACAAACTCTTCTATATAGTACTCATATTACATGGAATAGTTGTTCTTTGTTGAAATCGTTCACATCATAGTCTACAGGAGCAAAATTTACTAAAAAGTGAACAATATTTGCTATTTACTTGATGTATAGCTAGTATTTCTCATGTTTTTATAGTGTTATAAGTGATCTATGAGTTTTTTTTTGTATAACTTTAGTTCCATAAGAATGTATAAGATATACTATGACGTTGTATAATGTGTTTCCATACTCTATTGTTGTGACACACATATCATGTTCTATGGTGCTCTGTCCCACTTTCATCCTATTTTGTGTAATATTCTATAAGTTATGTGTTATTATTCCATAAATGCGTAACTTATATGTCATAGATTTTGTGTCCTATTTTTTATTTTGTATTCCTTATTTTGCTATATTTTTTTGTTGTTGTTGTGATGTATAAAATTTTCTTGGTTATTGTTCCATTTAACATACTTTAGTCTCATAGAATTATATCTCATGTTCCATGGCTCTTTGTCCTATTTCATCATGTTTTGACTCGTATTCCATAATTTATATGTTATTATTCCATATACCGATAACTGATGTTCCATTTCTTTAATTTATTTATTTTTTCCATTTCTTTTCCCTTTATTTTTTTATTATTTTTTGTTCTTGTGATTTATATATCTTATTGTTCCATAAAACAATGATTTATGTTCCATAGAAATATATCTAATGACTCATGATTGTTTGTCCTACTTACATCCCTCTTGTGATATCTTCCATAATATATATGTTATTATTCCATAGAACATTCACTATTGTTCCATAAATCAATCACTAATTTTCCATCTTGAAATAGCCGTAAATCACCTAGAACAAAGAGCAAACAATCTCTTCCCGTCCAACTAACTGATGATATTGATATAATTTTGTCTACATTAAGAATGTAAGTTCATTACACTATCTTTTTTATTACAACTTCCACAATTATTTTCTTATAATTCTGCATTATTTGACTTTATCCAATGTGTTATCCATGAGTGCAAAAAAGGAAAAAACAGTATCTCAACTCAAACCAAAAAAACAATCAAGAAAAAAAAAACACTATATTGGGAAAGATGAACAGGCCGCAAGGACAACAACAACCTGACAGCCTTTCGCCATAACCATCGAAGAAAAAAAAACATCCCAGTTATAGCAAAAGCTAGTGACACATACATGCAAGAGATATTCCATTAGTTATGTATTAATATTCCATGGAAATAATATAGAAGTTCCATAGAAATAGTATGCATGTTCCATGGGTTTTTCATATTTTTTCTTTCTAGATTCCAATGTTTTTTCATGAAACATGTATTATATTCCCACGGGAATATAATTTTTGACTCTGTAATGAGAGTTGATCCCGGTTTCAACAAAAAAAAAAGGTACTAATGTTCCATGGTTTATATATTAATGTTCCATGAGAATATAAAGCATGTTACATGAGTCATGTGTTAATGTTGTATAAGAATATAATAATATAATGTTTTGTTGCATTCAGGATCGTCTAGTACACTTCCTTTAACAGTAACTTTCATTTAGGGTTTATCTTTTATAGTTTAGAGTTTATCTTTTATTCTACAGGATTTATAGTAATAAAACTACTATAAAATGTGTGTACTAGAGAGTGTACTAGAGGATGTACTAGAAGACGATCCCGGCCAGTTTTGTTGTGATGAGGTTTCATGGAAAAGTAATTAATGTTTCCATATTCTTTGTTAGAGATATATAGAAATAATATTAATGTTCAATGGTTTATCTATTAATGTTCCATGACTTTGTGTTAATTTTTTATGAAAATAAAATTAACGTTCTATGGGTTATGTGTTATGAGAATATATTCCATGTTCCATTTGTTGTATTCGTTTTTTCATGAGTTTTGTGCTAAGTTTGCTTTGTTGTAATGATGTTCCATGTATTATCTTTTAGGTGGAATCAGTAATATATAACTTTTTTTTTTTGTCAAAGTAACATATAACTTATAACTTTATCATCCACGACTTAATATTTCATGGACAATTACTTATGTGGTCATGGAACTATAATTACATTCCCATGGAACATTAGCAATTGAATCATGGAACTACAGTTATACTCATGGAACATTAGGAATTGAACTATGGAACTCCGGTAATATATAACTTTAACAACAAGAAAAATATCAATTACAGAGTAAAAAACGATTCTTCCTCCTCATCTTCTCCAACAACGATTTTTCCATAATTCTCCATAGATTAGCATTACATAATGTAACGCCCTCGGTAGGCATCTTGGGTGATCTTAAGAGGGTGATTGTTGTGATCTTAAGAGGGTGATTGTTGTGAACATAGAAGTCGTGGTCTAACATAGTAAAATTTGTGCACTTTTTAGCAATTTAAATACTCGATAATCTCATATAAGGTTTAAAGTGGTGTTTTCTTTTTATGGAAGGATATTATCTTTTATTATTATTAATATTATTTTATATTTATTAGAGTTAATTATGGTTATTTTCTTTAAAAAATAAAAACAAATAAATAAATGTGCCACTTGTCAAGAGGGGTGTGCCACTTAGCTTATTGCATGGCTACTAAGGAGTGTATATATATATATATATATATATGAGTTGAGGAGGAAAAAATGGCTGATGTTTTTTTCTCCTCCCCTCCTCTCGGCTCAGCATCCAGGTGAGTGTCTTTATTTTTTTCTTTCGTGTTTTTTGTTGTTTTGTTTTGTTGTTCTTTTCCTGTGATAGCTTTAGTATTCTAATAATTATATTCACTAGCTAGTGTATATATATATATATATATATATATATACTTACAAGTTTTATTTTGAAGCTAGGAGTTAGAATTAGCTTTTATTTATTTATTTGGATTAGCTAAGTCTTAATTCATTTCCTTCTCTTTGTTGATGAGTTATAGAGTTTGATTTTAGATTCTTAAGATGAGGTATTTAGGGTATAATTGGGTTAAATTTTAGTTAATTTTTGTTTTTGGGTTCTCTTATTTAATTTTATATAAATTTATTTATTTAATTTCCTTGGTATGATTCTCTTATCTAAATCATTTTAGTATACATAAATTTTGGTAAATGATTTTATTGTATATGTTTTATATATATATATATATTTTTAGTATACATAATTGTTGTATATATAGTTTGTATATATATATATATATATATTTGTGGTACACATAATTGTTGTGAATGATTCAAGTATATATAGTTTGTATATATATTTTTTAGTATATATGGGAATTTTATAAATAATTTTAGTATATAAAGTCTTGTATATATTTTAGTATATATATATATATATATGATTGTTGTAAATAATTTTAGTATATAGCTTTGTATATATTTTTATATACATAACTTTTGTAAATGATTTTAGTATTCACAGTTTTATAGGTATTTTTAATATAAATGATTTTTGAAAATGAGTTTAGCACTTATGGTTATATATATAATTCTAGTATACTTAATTTTTGTAACTGATCTTAGTATATATATATAGTTTTTGTATATAGTTAAAGCGTATATAAGTTTAGTATCACTGGTGGGTTTTATTATTAGTATAGATGGGTTAAAAAGTTTAGGCTCTTTTGATTAGTATATATGTAGAAATATCTCAAGATCATAGGGAGATATGTTTTTTTTCTTTATTTCGATGGCAAATAGAAATATTGGGATTTATAATTAAGTGTTTTGTTGGTATCCTGCTTGTAGGATTATATTGCCCGATCTGCATCCAGGTGAGTCCACAAACCCTGTTTTATAACATTATTACAAATATTACCGGCCATGTAAACATGTATCCTAAATCTGTTACAAAATATTTACTATATTCAGAATGATATAACTTCGCATGTTTTTGGAGATGTTCTCCACAATGTGTTACATGTTCCTTAGAAAATATATAGGAGTGGTGCTCTATATAGGTGTTACCTTTTCAAAATAGATTATAGTTGTTGTGAAATAGAATTTGTTTGTACCCAAGATTTCTGGAAATATTTATATGTTGGAAAACACTCTAATATTGAAAAGTTACACTATTTTGACATGCATGAGTATAAATCTGGTATAACTGTGTGAAATTTGCATAAGCATATAGTGATTAGTGGATGAAGATTTTTGCTGAAAATATTTATGACCTGATTCTATTTGCTTAAATCTCAGGTTTTGATCGTACTATTAGAATTTAGTTACTTAGTTTTTCCACTGCGCATTGTGTGTATATACCTATAAGTATTATCCCATGGTTGTGCTTTTGTTTTGGTACTTATAGCTTAGTACCGATAGGCACGCAGGTACTCTACTCAGCCGCAGTTGACCTAGTGGTAGGGTTAGGGCTATCACAGATGGTATCAGAGCATCTAGGTTATTTACTAAGTTTGAACTTTTGGATTTTAGATAGGTTATAAGTGTCAACTGTTCAAACTTTGATGTCAACCATACGATTTGTTAGTTAGTACTGACCCTAAAATTTTAATTTTGTAGGTACTATATGGCACACCATTTTCATAGATGGATTTACCAGGAAGGCGCGCTCATGGGCGGGTCCAGCGGGACTACACCCTTACCATTCTACTCCCTTAGGGAGATTGTCCTAGAGAGGGATCCGATCCCCATGATTGACCTTTCAGATAGTAAGACAGCAGAGGGATCGGTGGCGCAGGGAGTAGAGCTTGCAGTATCAGTGAAAGAAGACCCCAGCGAGGCCGAGTCTGATGCAGGGATGGTACCCGAGCCAAAGGAAGTGGCATCGGTGGACGCTGAGGGTACGGGCATCCTCACAGCGGGTGGATCCCCATTACTAGTATTGCCTATTTATGGTTATTGCCTATAGCGTGAGCAGCAAGTGGAGGCCGCTAGTCAGCAGATTGTGGGGTTGAGGAAAGAGCTTTCTCGGATGGATGACTTATTCTACATGCCTCGCCAGGCACGTCGATAGGAGAAGGCGAGGGTCGCTATGCTAGAGATAGAGTTAGTTCAGATACGGGAGGCGCACGCGGCCTAGGAGAGAGAGATTATAGAGTTGATCGATGAGCAGGACTAGCTTAGGCAATTTCTTGCCCAGTTCCTTAGCACTACTAGAGACTCTATAGATAAAGCACGTGTCGAGCTAGAGTCCTGGCCGGGAGGTTCTGGTAGCCGGCACCATCCGGCGGAGTAGACTTGGGATAGAATACAGGGACATTTGTGTATTTAGTTATTTGGATATGTGTAAGTAGTGCTTTCGTTGATGCTTGACTTAGTAGCCTTAGGATCATGGGTATGAGGTCCCCGGGTTTTTGGGTATGTATAGTAACCCGGTCACATATTTTTAAGGTGATAGGACCAGGATGATCTGTTTGTATTTTGATACCACTTGTACTAAAAATCCTTATTTTGAGATCTATGTATATATGTATGTGTTTATATGTATGTATTGATGTTGGTGCATATGATAAGTTTACACTTATTTATTATGGAGTATCTGCAAACTTAGAAGTTTATTAGTGATGGAACTTTCTGGTAGTTTAGAAACATGTCAGGTTCACGATCTTCCAATCATGCGGACGAGGCTGTATCCGAAAGTTCTCAAAACAGACAATCAGACCCCATAAGGGAAACCACACTTCGTCTAGAACAAGCCACGTATAAGGTAATTGAGAATTTCATGATCAGGAGACTGAATTGTTAGAAGCTTCAATAGCCACAAGGAAGAACGAACGAGTACCAGCCATTGCAGATGAAGCATTAGAGCTATTCCTGAAGTTTCGACCTCCGGAGTTTTATGGAGAAGTTGAGCAAGAAATCAAAGTTGAACTATTCCTCGAGTAGCTAAATGACATTTATGATACCCTTAAGTATGAAGATGCTGTGAGGGTAACGTTCGTAACTTTTAGACTCCGTGGAATGGCAAAGGATTGGTGGCTTAGAGCTTCCGAAGCTCGGGCACTTAAGGACCAACCATGGACCTGGAACGATTTTCAAGAAGAATTCAAAAAAAAAGTACATACCTCGTTGCGTTCGTGAACAGTGAAAGGACGAGTTCCAACAACTGAGACAGGGTAACCTGACAATTGCTCAGTATACGGCAAAGTTCAATAGGTTGGCTAAATATTGTTTGAGATTGATAGATACTGAACTACAACGAGCATTGGCACCCTTACCACCAATGGGATTCACGGCAGCAGTTGAAGCCGCCACAAGGACGAAGATGGCGGATCAAGCGGTTATACAGAGGAAAGCAACTATTTGCTAAGCTACAACCCCCTATAAATGTCCTGGACAAGGATCATAGAATTCTAGAGATTCCAAGAGACCCCATGGCGAGCAAAGGATCGAAAATGAAGGCCAGCAAACCCTAATTTATGGAGGAGTCCTTAGAGTATGTACATACTGTGGACGAAGTGGACATGTAGCAGAAATGTGTTATCGGAAGTTGAGATTATGTTTCCGGTGTGGAAAACCAAGACATGTTAAGGAACAGTGTCCTGAAATACAACAAGCACCTCTAGAGACGTCCAAAAGAATATGCCGACCCCCGGCTATGAGAGGAGCCACAGAAGGAAGGAAAACCAAGACATGTTAAGGAACAGTGTTCTGAAATACAACAAGCACCTCTAGAGATGTCCAAAAGAATAGGCTGACCCCCGGCTATGAGAGGAGCCACAAAAGGAAGGAGTGATAAGCCACCAGTGAAAGCAAAAGTTTATGCGTTGGATGGACTACCCATAGACACAGAAGCGGAAGTGGTTGAAGGTATGATTCAAATCTTTTTTCAACCAGTAAAAGTACTCATTGACCTTGGAGCTAGGCATTCTTTTGTGAGTTTGCATTTTATAAAACACATTTCTATACCTTCTGTTGACATGAATTATCAGTTGATAGTTAGCACTCCTATGGGAGTAAGTAAGATAACTGAGGTAAAGTACCCAGATTGTGATATCTGGATCGAAAATGTGACTTTATCCAGTGATTTAATTGCCTTACCCTTTGAGAGTTATGACGTGATACTTGGGATGAACTGGTTGTTTAGGCATTACGCTTAAGTAGATTGTTGACGGAAGTTGGTTAAGTTTAGTAGACCGGGTATGCCAATCCCGGTGTTCCAAGAGAAGCAAACGAAACGAGAGAACCCCTTTTTGTCTGGCATGAAAGCCAGGAAGTTGCTATGGAAAGGATGTCAAGGGTACCTAGCATATCTACTCAACAAGCCTAAGGATGAGGTAAAATTAGAAACAATACCCGTAGCGAGGGAGTGTGGGGGTGTTTTTCCTGAGGAGTTAATGACGCTACCCCAGATCGAGAAGTGGAGTTTAGCATATAATTGATACCTGATGCTAAACCAATATCTCGAACTTCATATCGGATTGCACAGGAGGAGTTAAAAGAGTTGAAAAAAGCAATTACAAGAACTATTACAGCAAGGATACATCCGTCCAAGTACATCTCCTTGGGGTGTGCCAATTTTGTTTATAAAGAAGAAGGATGGAACCCTCAGGATGTGTATAGATTATAGAGGATTGAATAGCGTGACAGTCAAGAAAAAATACACACTACCTCTCATTGATGAGTTTGGACCTGAGACAGGGATATTACCAAGTCAGGATAAGAGAAAAGGATATTTCGATGACAGCTTTCAACACACGATATAGGCATTATGAGTTTGTGGTTATGCCGTTTGGATTGACTAATGCACCTGCAACATTTATGGACTCGATGCATAGAGTCTTTAGGCCTTACCTACATAGGTTTGTGGTGATTTTTATAGACGACATTCTTGTTTATTTACCTAACCCTAAAGATCATGAACAAAATCTTCGAGAAGTATTGCAAACCCTACGGGAGCATAAGCTATATGCCAAGTTTAGTAAATGTGAATTTTGGATGAGTCAAGTAACTTTTCTGGGACATGTTATCACCCGGGAAGGGATCTCAGTAGATCCGGGAAAAGTAGAAGCGGTGACCCATTGGGCGCAACTTAAAACATCAACTGAAGTACATAGTTTCTTGGGTATGGTAGGATAGTACCAGAGATTCATTAAAGGATTTTTCTAGGATTGCTGGACCTCTAACACAATTAACCAAAAAAGCAACCAAGTTTGGATGGAAGGAGAAGTGCAAGTTTTCAAGAATTGAAAATTTGACTGACTTCGGCACCAGTGTTAATATTACTCGATCCGAACAAAGAATTTTCATTGTATATTGATGCTTCAGGGGAAGGTCTAGGAGTTATGTTGATGCAAGACAAAAAAGTTGTCACTTATATTTCGAGAAAGTTGAAGGTTCATGAACGAAATTATCCAACACACGATTTGGAGTTAGCAGCTATCGTGTTTGCACTTAAGAAATGGCAACGCTACCTGTATAGAGTCAAGTATGAGATATTCACTAATCATAAGAGCTTAAAATGTCTATTTTCCCAGAAATACTTGAACATAAGATAATGTCGATGGATGGAGCTACTGGAGGAATATCGATGCTCAGTTAACTACCATCCAGGAAAAGAGAATGTAGTAGCAGATGCATTGAGTATAAAAGCGAAGATATCAAGTCTTAGCTTAACATCCACCCTACACTAGGATATTAGAAGCACCCAAAAGAATAATAAGGAGTTCTATGAGTTTTAAAGCCGTGTGGAAGCTAAGAAATTGTAGGATTTTCGAGCATTAGAAGATGATGAGAGCTTGTACTTTCGGAATCGGTTGTGTGTACCCAATGACACTGAAATGAAGCGTAAGATCCTAGAAGAAGGCTACAGAAACAAATATTCAATATATCCTGGAGAGAGTAAGATGTACAAAGACTTAAAGCAAAAGTTTTGGTGGAATGGAATGAAGAGAGAGATTCCGGAGTATGTAGCAGCCTGTCTTACATGTCAAAGGATTAAGGCAGAGCATCAAAAGTCATCAGGACTACTACAACCGCTACCTGTTCCTGAATGGAAATGGGATCATGTGACAATGGACTTTGTCACAGGATTGCCCCGAACCAAGGGGTATAAGGATGCTATCTGGGTGTTCGTTGATCGTTTAACAAAAGTGGCGCATTTCATTGCCATTAATATGACATACACTTTAGACAAATTAGTGCAAACCTATGTAGACGAGATTGTACGACTTCATAGAGTGCCCATTGATATTGTATCAGATAGAGACTCAAGGTTTAACTCCAGGTTTTGGCCCAAGTTCTAGGCAGCTATGTGGACCAGCCTAAGTTAAAGCACCACAGCACACCCCCAAAATGATGGATATTCCAAGAGAACAATTCAAACCCTAGAGGATATGTTGAGAGCTTGCGCCTTAGATTTTGGGAGCAAGTGGGTTGACAATCTTGCTTGTGCTAAGTTTGCTTATAATAACAGCTACCACTCTTCGATATGAATGGCACTATTCGAAGCATTATATAGTAAGAAATGCAGCACACCCATGTATTAGGATGAGGTCAGAGTTCGATCTCATTGGAAACAAAGGAACTTGATTCCAGAGTTGGAGGAGATGCAGAAATAAGTTAGGATAATTCAAGATCGGCTTCGGGCAGCTAAAAGTAGACAGAAGAGTTATGCCCATAAATCAAAGAAGGGACCTGGAGTTTAGTGTGGGAGGTCGAGTTTTCTTAAAAACTACACCACATCACGGAAAGCTTAGATATCCAAGGGAAGGAAAGTTAAGCCCCTGATATGTCAGATTGTTTGAAATTATTAACAGGGTTGGTAAAGTGGCACATCAGTTAACCTTACCGAGTGAGCTGATGGGTATACATGGCATATTTCATGATTACAATTGAAGAAATATCATCCTGCACCGGATCATGTTCTCAATATGATCAATTGGAGTAACGAACTAATTTGTCATATGAAGAAAAACTAGCAAAGATTATAGAACAAAGCGTAAAGGAGTTATGCGGGGAGACAGATTCCAATGTCTAAAGTTGTATGGTGGCATCATGGAATTGTGGAGGCAACTTGAGAGACTGAGGAATATCTGATGAAGAAGTATCCATAACTTATAAGTATATGACTATTAAATTTTGACGACGAAATTTTTTCTTAGGAGGGAAGAATGTAACGCCCCACTCGGTAAGCATCTTGGGTGACCTTAAGAGGGTGATTGTCGTGAACATAGAAGCCGGGGTCTAACGTAGTAAAATTTACGAATTTATGGTGTGTACTTTTTAGCAATTTAAATACTCGGTGGTCTCATATAAAGTTTAAAGTGGTATTTTCTTTTTATGGAAGGATATTATCTTTTATTATTAATATTATTATTAATATTATTTTATATTTATTAGAGTTAATTATGGTTATTTTCTTTTAAAAAATAAAAATAAATAAATAAATAAATTTGCCACTTGTCAAGAGGGATGTGCCACTTGGCTTATTGCATGGCCACTAAGGAGTATATATATATATATATATATATATATGAGTTGAGGAGGAAAAAATGGCTGATGTTTTTTTTCTACTCCCCTCCTCTCGGCTACAGCATCCAAGTGAGTGTCTTTATTTTTTTTTCTTTCTTTTTTTTTTTTTTTGTTCTTTCTTTTCCTCTTTTAGTCAGTTTAAAATTTGTGTAGTTTTGGTGTGGTGTAGTCTTGTGATGGCTTTTTAGTATTCTATTAATTATATTAACTAGCTAGTATATATATGTATATATATACTTACAAGTTTTATTTTAAAGTTAGGAGTTAGAATTAGCTTTTATTTATTTATTTGGGTTAGCTAAGTCCTAATTTATTTTCTTCTCTTTGTTGATGAGTTGTAGAGTTTGATTTTAGATTCTTAAGATGAGGTATTTAGGGTATAATTGGGTTAAAATTTAGTTAACTTTTGTTTTTGGGTTCTCTTATTTAATTTTATATAAATTTATTTATTTAATTTCCTTGGTATAATTCTCTTATCTAAATGATTTTAGTACACATAATTTTTGGTAAATGACTTTAGTGTATATGTTTTTTATATATATTTGTGGTACACATAATTGTTGTGAATGATTCTAGTATATATATATATAGTTTGTATATATATTTTTTAGTATATATGGGAATTTTATAAATAATTTTAGTATATAAAGTCTTGTATATATTTTAGTATATATATGATTGTTGTAAATAATTTTAGTATATAGCTTTGTATATATTTTTATAAACATAACTTTTGTAAATGATTTTAGTATTCGTAGTTTTGTACGTATTTTTAGTATAAATGATTTTTGAAATTGATTTTAGCATTTATGGTTTTATATATATATAATTCTAGTATACTTAATTTTTGTAACTGATCTTAGTATATATATATATAGTTTTTGTATATGGTTAAAGCGTATATAATTTTAGTAGCCATACCCGGGCTATGAGCTATTTCGTCGTTCATGCCTCATGCTCACCCTTGCAGAAGCCACTTCTGATAGTCTTACTGCATATGGATCTCCATTCTCTATGTCTCACCACGGAAGAAAGGTACCGAGCCAATGAGCCTTAGAAGGAAGAAGTATTGGCTCTTGAGTTTTGGTTCCCGATCCTTTGGCTTTCGGCCTGAGCCGAACGAATCAGCTTGTTTCGCGCCGGTACCGGCCTTACTCGATTTCCTTTCTGATAGGAAATCGCGGCCGTTTAGGCGAGCTCACGGAAAACCCCTATTCTTTATTATTAGGATTTTCGTTCTTTATTGATTTCGAGGCGGGAATGAATCGCATTCAGCCCCTTCCCCGGGGCATGTAGGATTTGTTACGGTCTTTAGCAGGCAGGCTGCACTCTAGGCGGCTAGGAAGGCTCGCTAGACCAGCAGCCAGACGAAGAATTAATGTGTAATGAAGGTGATTCCACACCATGCTTCTTACCATCCCAACTTGGGTGAAAAGCCTTGCTGCTTTCAAAAAGTACGAAGCTCGTCGAGGAAGATGGTCGGAGACCATCATCCCAATATGGAGGACTTTTGGGGCGCCTACTTTCCAGTAGAAAGTCTTCTGTTTCAGGTATGGTTTGATGAACCTCATATGGTAAAGTTATTATATATAAAAATAAATAAGGTGCATAAAGTAAGAAAGGAAATCATAGTAAGCCGGGAGAAAGACTCTTTTTCCCTAATTTTACTCTTAGCAACTCCTATGTTCTCTTTCTCTGACCTTTGAAGTTGAACACTTTCTCAATTGTGAGCTGGAAAGTGAGTCTGAAGCGAGTACTAGTGGGTTTTATTATTAGTATAGATGAGTTAAGAAGTTTAGCCTCTTTGGATTAGTATATGTGTAGAAATATCCGAGGTTCATAAGGAGATATGTTTTTTTCTCTTTATTTCGATGGCAAATAAAAATATTGTGATTTATAATTAAGTGTTTTGTTGGTATCCTGCTTGTAGGAATATAGCGCCAGGTCTGCATCCAGGTGAGTCCAAAAATCCTGTTTTATAACATTATTACAAATATTTCGAGTCATGTAAACGTGTTTCCTACATCTATTACAAAATATTTACTATATTCGGATGATATAACTTCACATGTTTTTGGATATGTTCTCCACAATGTGTTACATGTTCCTTAGAAAATGCATAGGAGCGATGCTCCATATAGGTGTTGCCTTTTCAAAACGAATTATAGTTGTTGTGAAACAGAATTTGTTTGTACACAAGTTTTTTGGAAATATTTATATGTTAGAAGATGCTCTAATATGGAAAAGTTACACTACTTTGACATGCATGAGTATAAATCTGGCATAACTGTGTGAAATTTGCATAAGCATATGGTGACTGGTGGATGGAGATTTTTGCTGAAAATATTTATGACCTGATTCTGTTCTGACGGTTAGGCAAATGGCCTTTCTGTTTATACATACATATAAAAACCCCATTCCGACCAGGGTTACATTTCTGGTTATGATCATGTGTTCGGAAGTGTCAGAAGATTGCACTGTACGTGGCTAATCCCCCGTACTAGGGCCTCTTCCGATGACGTAGACGTCTCAAACTGGAGAGGGTGGATCCATTTGAAGAGGGGCATAGTATCGCAGAGGGAGTGGCTCAATCGGTCTACATGGATACTGCATCATGCTCTGCGGTGGGGTCGGCCGCCTTGTGGAGAGTCAGGAGGGACTTGAAACCAAGGTTGGTCCCAGAGCAGACCTGGTAGGTATCGCAGGATCTGTAGCCTATTTTGAATAGTGATATGGAGAGTTCGGTTGTTTGGAAATTGAGTGCTCATATGGTGTTTGGCTAGTATTGACTACGAGATGTTGAAACTGGATTTTAATGACTTCGTTTTGGGATCCGGACTCTGTTCGTGAAACCCTACTGTTGCATTACATGTTTTTTTCTGAATTTGGGTGTAAAAGATGCGCTAATGTGTCTTGATTCGCCCAGATTTTTCAGCTGCGCTCAAAACCCCTCACATAGGTTCAAGCATCAGTGTTGTTAAAATAACAAAAAGAATATGTTTTCTTATAATGTGGTACGAACTGTTTTGTGAAACTGCATCATTATTATTTTAAATAAATCACTGTAGCACACACACATACACGTGGACTCACTGAGCGTTCACGCTCACGTTTGTTTTTTCTATATTTTGTTTTCTCCTTAGATTAACTCAGGACGGTCGGAGGCACAGTAAGCTGCAGAGGTTTTAGGTTGGGAGTTGTTGTGTACCGAATTTCCCCAGAAGGACATGTGTTTATATTTTGTTTTTCTTAGGCTCGAGCCGTTTGTAAAGTTCTACCTTTTTTTCAACTTTGCCGTGAGAAGTTATTGATGTAAGATATTTTCATTCTTGTACTAGAACATTCATAAGAAGTTTTCTTAAATCTCGGGTATTGGTCGTACTATTAGAATTCAGTTACTTAGTTTTTCCGCTGCGTACTGTGCATATATATCTATAAGTATTATCTTAGGGTTGTGCTTTTGTTTTGGTACTAATACCTTAGTGTCGAGAGGCACGCAAATACCCTACTCAGCCACAGTTAACCTACTGGCACAACTGGGGTCATCACACATAATACACTGAATAATAAAAAAATATGAAACTGAGCTGCTACAACCATTAGAACTTCTTGTTATCACGGTTAGAATGACATTGTTGCTATCGTTACAAATGGTTCTTTTAGAAAAAGGAGGGGGGGGGGGGAGGAGAGGAGGGGACAATGGTGGCTTGATTAGAGATTTCTGAGAATTCTCACGAAGAAAAGAAAAAAGGAGGAGAAAAGGAAAAAAATGTTGAAGAGGAGAAGGCATGTGGCTAAGAAACCCTAGTAAGTATCCCTTTAAATAGGACGGTTCTGTTTTAGCTCACTGAGTGCACCCTATAATATACACTTAGGTGCAACGTATAATTTGTGGATCCCCTAAAAAAATAATAATGAGGTTAATTTTTTTTAAAAGGAAATAATGAGGTTAATTGTGATATACACTTGTCTTTAGAATTAATTCATCTACCTAGTTCAAAAAAAAAATTATTTCGTATACGAAATGGATAGGGGTGTAAACGGGTCCAAATCCTTTTATTACTCCCAAATCAGACCCAGACCCTTATAGTGAAACATGGACCCAGACCTAGACTCATACCCTCTGGGTATAAAATTTATGGACCCAGATGGACCCAGACCCGTGTGACATTTTTCTATTTTTTTCCTTGTTAAACAAAAAAAAATATAAAAAATTTTTCAGAAAATCTAACCTTAAAAAATCATGCCACCACTGGTATAAAATTTTGAATGAGAGAAAGAAGTGCACAAGAAAAATAGTAGTACTAATGTCTCGAAGAAGAAGAAATCTTGAAGAAAATTTCTCTTCTCTAAACTATAAGGCTCTAAGAAAATTATGAAGCCCTAACAGAATTTCTCTTCTCTAAACTATAAGATCTTAAGAAATTTTGAAGAAAATTTTTCTTCTCTAAACTATAAAAAAAGTTTATCTTCTCTTCTCTAAACTAAGAAAATAAACCACTTAATATCATAATGTATAAATTATATATTAAAAAATATAAAAATAATATAATATATAAATATATATTATTATTTTATTATAACGAGTATTCGGGTATACGAGTATGGGTATTCTCGTACTTTGCCCAAACCCATTTAATAGAATCTATAAGAGTACAAGTATGGATACGAGTTCGCAAGTATAAAATTTTAATCTTAATCGCTATAAACAAGTATGAACCCGCGTGAATACGGATAAGACCCGCTCCGTTTACCGTCCTAAAAATAAATAGACATGTATAACATCCTTATAACATTTCTTTATCTGACAAGTGCTTTTTAAGAACAAAACATAAATTATATTTTATTAAGATTAAATAAAATGACTTAAACAGTCCTAATTAAGTGATGAGCAGTGAGACATTTCTTACCCTTTTTTACTCGTTTTTTGGTTGGATGTTTGGTTTAGTGATGCGCGAGTCGGGGACTTGGCGCCACACGTCGTTCCCAGTGAGGTTTTTCTAGTATCATCTATCTGTCTGACACTATTGGAGGGGTTTGGTGTAGGTTGGGATATGCGGGAATTTTGTCAAATTTTCTTTTGGGAAAAATGTTGAGACGATAGTCACTTGTTTGGTGGTTGATATATATATATATATATATAGTTGTTCGATTGTGGATGGTGTTAAGTGGAAGCTTAATAGCACGGGGAGTTTTTCTTCCAATCAACTTTCTCTCTCCTCCTCCAAGTGCATTGCAGTGCAGGTCGTGGAAGAAGAAAATACGTAAGAGTAAGGGTCCTCAACCATATGTTTTGATTCTTTGGTTGGTCAACAATAAAGAGCTGAAGACTAATGATGTATTGTTGCATGCCCATGCCCATGCCACACAACAGACAGGGTGGTCATGTATGCATGCATGCATGCTCCATTTGCGGGCTACAGTATAAATCTATTTTGCATGTTCTCTAGGGTTGTCGATAAGCAATACAGATATAGAAGAAGGTACTTCTCACACTTGAGGGGAAGGTTGTTTGGTAAATTAATTTACATTTAAAATTAACTTGATTAATAATTTATTGAATTAAATTTGTTTGATAATAGATAATTTTTTAAATATATTTTTATAAATTATTTAATTGTTTAAGATGTGATTAATTATAATTTTTTATTTCACTCTGAATTTTGAAATTTGAAAATATATATTGTTTGCAAAATATCAATACTTAATTTATATATAACTATTCAACATTCAATTCAAACTTTATTTTTTAGATTTATTATTTACACTTAAAATTTAAAATTCTAAATTTAAATAATTCAGACTTCATATTCTAATTTTTAATTTTATTATTTAACTTTTTTCTCTAAGGCAGATAGAAACAGGTAGTTGGATTTTTATCTCAGCATCTGATGGAGGGTTTATTTCAAGGATATGAGGTTGGAGAGTTCATACTTTGACGTTGGAGTAGGAGAAATAAATGAGTTCATGATTTGGAGTTTGCACCTTCTTTGCTAGAAGCAGTGGCGGAATTAGGATAGAAAACTTAGGGGCTGATTAACATTAAAAATTTTATCAAAATTTCGTCTATAAAATAAATGCATTCCAAATACAAAAATATTCAAAACTGAAAGGACTTAATTGTAAAAATATTAAAACTTCTAAAGTTTTTTTTTTTTTTTCGGGGGCTCAGGTGCCCGAGCCCCAATCAATGTAGTTCCGCCACTAGCTAGAACGATTTATAATACATCTTATGATTATAAACTTTATTTGGTTAGTAGTAATGGCTGGTATTCTACTCCTTTATTACATTTTAGGATGCATTTGGATTAAATTTAATAATAAAAAAGTAGAAACTTTTTTACTTAAATTGCATAAAAAATAAATTATTTGTGAGAAAAAAAATAGAATTAAAATAAAAAAGTAAGTGTTTTTAATCATTCTAAATAATATATGATCCACTTTGAAGTTTTGAAGTAGAATAAAGAAAAAAGAAATATACTAATAATTGGTGGTACGGTTTTATTTTTATTTTTATTTTCTTTTGGGCCTAGAATAATTGGCACGGTTCAAATCAAACTCCAGACCTGACTTCAATTCAAGAGCTCAGATCCGTTTCTGCCGAATAAACCCGGAACCAACCCGGTTTTACTTCACCATAGACAGTAGCACAAAATTACGAACCGCCCATACTCATCCGTTGACCGATCCACTTTACCATTAGCAAAATCGGAATCGGGTGTACCCAAATTTCACAAGTTTCTTCCGTTCCCGGATCAGCTTATCTACCACGAGCTAACCCATCTCCGCCTCCCCTTTCGGATCCTCACGTCGGATCCATCTCCGATAACTTCGACAGATACATGCGCACTCCCTCGACAGCCTTAGCGCCACCGTACCGTAAATTTCTCGATCCATGAAGATCCAACCCGTATTAGTATTTTATTGCTGATTTTTTTAGCTGATTTTTTGGTTTCATATTTGAAGAAATTTCTATTTCATTTTATCTTTTGCAATAAATTGATGAATTTGAGCTAAATGCTTACCTATTTCCCGAATTTTTAGTTGGAAATTTGATTTCTCTAAAAGTTTGCTTTTCATTCTGATCCAATTTTATATTATTTTATATTTGTGTTCAAGTGCTTCAATATATAAACTGCAATTACCTTTTCTTTCTTGTCAAAGGTAAAATTCTTTGGGTAAAATTTTTGTCAGCACTTATTATTTCAGTGTTGTTTTGATCCTGGAAGTTCTAGGTTGAATATGGGAAATTTGGCAAATTTGAACAAGTTAATTTGTGGAAGTTCCACACTGAAAAGTTGCTATTTTCAAGTCAATAGTATGTTATCTAAGAAGTGTGTCTTCAAGCTTCTAAATGAGCTAAACTTAATGCAATTCAACAACCAGCACTATGTCATTCAGGGATCTCAGGGTCAAGGAAACTGCAAATGTTTGGGGTTTACTAGCTTCTGAACTATCTGGTGATTCTTTTAGTAAGAGGATGACATCTGTATGAAGTTTTATGCTTTTCTGGGTACCTTACAAATTATAGAATTGTTTGGCTGATATCAGCGGCTTAAGAGTCTGGCATAATTTCCTTATATGCTGTTTCCAATTTCAGAAGATTCAGTTGAGTCCCTATCTTGTGTGCTCTTTTGTTTGATTGATAACGTATGGATGTGTGGTGAATCTTTTTGCATGGAAGCTTTAACTGTTGCATTGTTTTTTGTTTGTTTTCCAATACAGATAGAACTTTTGCAGTCACAACCCAATGTTATGGAAATAACAAATGAAACCCCCGCAAAAAAGACGAAGAGGTTGACGTCTGTTGTATGGAATCATTTTGAAAGAGTCAGAAAGGGGGACATTTGTTATGCTGTTTGTGTGCACTGCAAAAAGAAGCTTAGTGGATCGAGTAACAGCGGAACAACACATCTGAGGAATCATCTACTACGGTGTTTGAAAAGATCCAATTATGATGTTTCTCAGATACTGGAGGCAAAGAGAAAAAGAAAAGACACCAGCGTTAGCCTTACAAATCTCACTTATGAAGATGGGAAGAGAAAGGATGAAATTGTCAGCCCCATAACTTATAGAATTGATCAAGAATCCAGAAAAGAAGAGATCAGTCATTCCATTAACCTTGGAAGTGTTAAATTTGATCAAGAACGTAGTAGACTGGATCTTGCTCGAATGATAATGCTGCATGGTTATCCGATTTCCATGGTTGAGCATTTTGGATTCAATATATTTGCAAAGAATCTGCAGCCACTTTTTGAGGTTTCAAGCAACAATGCAATTGAACTTGATTGTTTGACAATTTATTGTAAAGAGAAACAGAAGGTCTATGAAATGATACACAATCTTCGTAGCAGAATTAGTATTGCTGTTGATATGTGGTTTTCATCTGAAAATGCAAGGTATATGTGTTTGACAGCTTACTATATTGATGGGGATTGGAAGCTACAGAAAAGGATGCTGAATTTCATGACTTTGGA
This sequence comes from Catharanthus roseus, assembly GCA_028651295.1. Taxonomy (NCBI): domain Eukaryota; kingdom Viridiplantae; phylum Streptophyta; class Magnoliopsida; order Gentianales; family Apocynaceae; genus Catharanthus; species Catharanthus roseus. Next base: position 2,872,763 of record JAPQWS010000050.1, on the reverse strand, counting down.
TCCATTCCAAACTGATGACGTTCTCTCCGAGGTTGCAATTAAATCCCTTACCGACTGGGCTATTGATCGAAAATTGTTCTCAATGACCTTTGATGATCTTTCTGCCTATGATGATGTGGTATTTAGGATTAAAGATTGGTTATCACAAAACAAACCTCTCCTCAAGAATGGTGAATTATTTGATGTACGCTCTGCAGCATATGTTCTAAGATCTGTTGTCCAGGCTGTTCTGGAATCTCTTCGAGACGTGATAGATAAAATTCGGGAAAGTGTAAGGCATGTTAGAAGTTCACAAACAACACTTGGAAAGTTCAATGAGATTGCTCAGCAGGTAGGGGTCCATGCCGAGAGACATCTACTGCTTGACTGCCCAATGCAGTGGAATTCAACTTATTCAATGCTTGAAGCGGCAGTGGAATACAAGGGTGCCTTTTCTCTACTCCAAGGGCACGATCCTTCCTACACAATGGCACTATCTGAAACAGAGTGGGAACGAGCAACTGCTGTTACTAGTTACATGAAACTTTTTGTTGAAGTTACTAATGATTTTATAGCAAGCAAGTATCCCACTGCAAACATATACTTTCCTCTGCTATGTGATGTTTACATTCAGTTAATTGAATGGTGCAAAAACCCAGATGATTTTCTAAGTTCTATTGCAATGAAGATGAAAACAAAGTTTGATAAATACTGGAAAAAATGCAGTTTGGCTGTGGCAATAGCTACAATATTAGATCCCAGGTTCAAGATGAAGGTGGTGGAGTATTACTATCCCCAGATATATGATAAGGATGCTCCCGAACATATCAAGGAGGTCTCTGATGGTATTAAAGGACTCTTTAATGAGTACACTATGAGCTCATCCTCTCTTGATGAAGATTCCTCTGTAACTGACGGCTGCCTGCCAAGTACAAGTAATGGGAGTAGGGATAGACTACGAGGTTTTGACAAGTTCCTTCATGAAACTTCGCAAATTCAGAGCACGGCATCAGACCTTGACAAGTACTTGGAGGAACCAGTCTTTCCCCGTAACCATGACTTTAACATATTGAATTGGTGGAAAGTCCACACGCCAAGGTATCCTATATTATCCATGATGGCTCGTGATGTCCTGGGAATCCCTGTTTCTACACTTGGTCGTGATCTGGTGTTTAACAATAGATGTAGAATACTTGATCATGACAGAAGTTCTCTCAGTCCAGATGCTCGAGAAGCTTTATTGTGCGGTCAAGACTGGTTACGTGCAGAACCAGAAGGTATCTATTTCTTTTTTATTTCTAGTTGTTTCATTGGAATATGACTTTTGAAAGTGGGTTTCTCCTTTCCTTGTGCTAGAAACAAAACTATCCATGGCCAGTTCAGCTTTATCTGTTGTTGAAACAACTTGAGGTAATGATGAACGGGTGAGTTCTTTTTGCCTTTTCCTCTATTGTCGCAGCATCTCTTTGAGTATCTTGAACCTATCACAATTGATACGTGTATTTTCATTTTGTTCAAGGTTGTAGAATGATGACCAAGTAAGCTGACAGGTATTTGATTTTTTTCATGCTTTTAACATAGATTTGAGTTGTTAGTGTAGTTTTGTTAAAACTCTGGTTTCCGACATCTGATTACATGCTGTTTCTAGATGGGGATTCCTTGTGAATGTAAATTAATGACGAAATGATATTTCATCAAGTTCCCTCTTGAACAAAAATAATGTGGAATTCTCTCAAGTTGGTGTCATCGACCAATGATTTCTGTGGATACCAATTCAAAGATTGTAGGCAAATTGTTGTTCAATACACATCATCTGCAATGGAATTTTCCCCTTCTCATCTCTTCCTTTAAAGACTGCTATTACTTTCTCTTTTCAGCTTGTATGGCTTGTCTAGCCTTCTTCAATACATAGAGGATCGACTGAATAGTAATGTAGCAACTTTTGCTGGTAAAAAATCCACACTAGATAGTCCCACTTGAGTATCATGACCAGTCCTAGAATCCTTACCCTTGCTGTTGGATCCTAGTTTATTTCTTTTTTCTGGGAGTTGGATCCTAGTTTATACCACCAGGACTTTAAGGGTATTAGTGTCCCACCCCAGATGCGCAAAGAAAATGCATACATATCACATTAGTCTTCCATTCTAATACTTGTACGCGACTGCTGCTTCCTCATGTTCTTTTTCATATCATAATTTCTCTAACTCCTGTGTAGCGCTGGTTTTACATTCGTAGTTCCTTTTTTCTTTTTTCCTTGTGAGAAATGTTTATAATTTTGCATTTGAACACCATAAAAACAGTTTTTATGCTTTTTCGCACTATCGTTAGAACAAGACCTGTTGTGCTTCTCTTTTAGCTTGCCTCCTTTAATAAAGATCTTCAGCATTCTTTTATTTTATGATTTCTGGGATCAATTATAGACTTTTCTGGAGTATTCACTTCTTTCTTGAGTAAATATATTTCTCAAGACTCTTTATGAATAGTAGTTTTGTAACTTGTTTGAAAACAAAAAGCACTTCTAGTTAATTTCCCTATTCCCCTCTCCCCCGGGGTATGTTAAGATCATATTTGAGCCAAAAATAGAAATTTGACTGGACTTTGGACTAGTGGAATCATATTGTTTGCACACTTGTTCTGAGCCCCCAGTTTGGAAACCTGTACTTGTCCTTTCTCTCCTCCATTGTTTCAATATTCATTTCATTTATATTTGCCAAGTTGCTTTCTTTCAAAGGATTGGTTGTGGCAACCAAAACATGAAAAGTGTATTGGCGGTATTAAAGCTATTGGAAGTTGGAACACACGTATTGTACCAATTATCATCCACAATATTGTATTTCTATTGTTTTGGTTTCGCATAATTTGTCTGTTTTCCAACCAATATGGGCATCACTTAGACCTCATTCTTCTCGTTTCTTTCCCCTCTAAAAGTACTACTACTATAATGTAGCTGGTGGGCATATCCTCCCCCTTTCTTTTTTATTCTTTTTTTAATTTTTAACATACTATTACGTTACAAAGGTGCACTCGCAATGTATTTCAATGAATTTGTTTGGCTTAACGGACAGATTTGGTTCCAGATTTATTAACAGGATTTGGACCCTCTTCCCCTGGAGTTAATATTTAATATCATTTTTCTTTTCATGTTATAGCATTGTTACGGTTTTTTAACCTGTTCAGCCACTTTTTTACAAAACTACCACAAAAATGGCTGTTTTATTTTTTTAGATTTCAGATTTAGTCATAGCACACAGGGTGGATGCATTATTATCCTTCAACCAACTATTAATCACCTGGTTTATGAACTCTGTTTTCTTACTTAGCCATGGAAAACAAACAAAACACCATTTCTTCCGCTCCCATTGCCGGCGCCGCTGAGCGACTTCTTTTCACCACCGATTTCGAATACATAGTGGTAGGAATAAGACGCCCTTGTCCCTCCTTAATGGCACTAAGCTCCATTCCATGTTTAAACTTCACCTGTAACATGAAAATATATTTTCTAGATTTAGCCAACAGTGAAGTTAGTAATGCTAAAACTCACCTTCTGAATTTGATAATTAAATGAAGAATTCTTCGCCGATTGCAAACTCAATCTCAATCGCCTCAACAAATTCGATAGGTACATTCTTCGTCATTCTCGTCGGATCTAGGAGAAGATGATTTACTGAAGAATTCGAAAAAGTCTTCAGCGGTTGATGATTTAGTAGTAGTTTTTTTAAAAAAAATGGTCGAATAGGGTTAAAAAACTCATTTATGCTGTGATTGATTTTTCATGTGCTCTTACCATGTAACTACTTAAGGGTTAGTTTCTAAAACTCTCCTATACTTTTACTTTTAGTCAATTGAGTATCTAACTTTTAAATTTTACCAATCTAAGTATTCAAACTAAGATTCCATTAAAAAAAGAAAGTAACGGTTGATATGTTGACGGAATCTTAATTCAGGTACTTGATTATCAAAATTAAAAATGGATGTATTCAATTGACAATTAACTAAATGTACAAGGGTATATTTGGAATTAACCCAATATATATGTGTATATATATATTCATTTCAAAATTTCAAAGTACATTTGGAGACAGATTAAAGAGTTTTAAAATCTACCAACTTTTCAAAATAAATTCTCTTTTGTATTCTTAATTATACTACACAAAAATATTTATATTGTGAAATAAGAAAATATTTATATTGTGAAATTATTTATGTAGTAATAACATTTTTAAATGAAGAATCTTCTATTTTTTAGCAAAAAATAACTTATAGTTTATTAAAATCACATAAAATGAATCGAGCTACATCATGATCATGAGGATGTATGTAGACCATTCTACGGGCACATCGGAATTTAAAGCAATGCTAGCTGGAAGGTGGTTAGGTATATTGCTATTCCTTGGTTTGTGAGGCATTTAACAGATAAAAGCGAGTCACTTTCAATGGACAAATTTTTCGAGTAAGATAGTCCCACATCATAACTCTCAATGAAACCTAGAAGTTTTCCAAAGTCAACAGAACAAGCTCTAAGTTGAGGGACTGCTTTGGCTAAAAGGAGAATACCCAGGCAGTTTCTAACAATAATAACAATACCAATCTTTCTTACTGCAAATGCAACATCGGTATTTATCTTCAGAATTTCGGAGTCTAGGGGTCATTTATTTTGAATAGGAGCTGCGACCAAATTGTTTGGATGATTTCCAATATTGAATTAGATTTATTCTTCTATCATCTCCAAAGTTTGTAGGTCAATGGTTGCTTCAATTAAGTGTATATCTTCATGTTTGAGTTTCTTCCTGGCATGTCAAATGAGCCAGACTGCCATTGCAAAAATAGTTGTATCTTCTGCACTATGTTCAGAAATAAGGGAATAAATGAGATCTTTGAAGCTTAGGACAGATATCTGAACCCATTTATGTTCTTTTGGCAGGTAGTATCAAACTTCTTTTGGAAACTTGCCATCAAATAGAGCATGTGTGTCATCTACTACTGGGTATCTGCAATGTACACAAGATGTTGACTCCTATAACCAACATTTCATGAGATTTTTCCCAATTAGGAGGATATCTGAAATGGCTCTACAAATGAACATTCTTACTTTCGGTTGCATTTGGAGAATATGAATCAAGTTCCATAATTTTATCTCTATGAAAGTACTAGATGTGTCTTGGGATGTTGACTGATTATGCAAGAATTCTATACCAATTTTGTATCTTGATTTCACTGTGTATAGGCAATTTGAAGTGAAGTTCCAAACTAATTGGTCTTTAGGCTAGGCAAATTTAGAGGAATCTGGAGGATAGCTCTTGCCTCATAGTGCAAAAAAATGTGTATGATTCTTTCCTCCCTTCAACAGCATTATTTATAGTCAATGAGTTCTGCCACTTTTCTTTCGGGGCCCCTAGTGAGATAGAAAGATGATGGATATAGCTCTTTGAGAGTCGGGATCCACTTATTTGGGGATATAGCAATGGAAAGTTCGTTCTTGAGTATATTAACTATTTCTTTATTTTCCGATTGCCTGGAAGGGACAAAAGAAAGATCTTGTTCTTTCTTTATCAATTTTGGATCTCTAGTGGACCTCTCAGTAGGATTCAAACTCAGATGAAATTCTGACTATCTATCATAGAAAAAAGAACGAACAGATCTTGTAGGATTCCCAAGAAATTCTTCGATTTCTTCCGAAAGCCTAGGAAGAGTAAATTCCTACCCTCCAAAAGATTGAGCCAAAGAAAATATAACTGACGGCCTATCGAGGTAGCCAGGAAGCTTCCCGAAGGAAAATACTTTGCCTGGTTATATTTTGTCACCAACGATGATAAAGAGTGTATAATGTGCTAACATTACTTGGTGAGAAGAGTAAAATTAAAGCTCTCAAAATCTCTAAAGCTCAACCTACTTTACTCTTAGGTTTTCATAAATCAATCAAGACTTTCCAATACATCTTTTTATTACCTTCAAACCCTCTCCAGAAGAATTGGTGTATCATAGAATTAGAGATGTATAATATTAGAGGGGAGGAGAAAACAAGACATGACATATGTAGGGATGACTTGAACTTCCCTGCTTGAGAGAGGAATTTTTCTTTTCATCCATTTAGTTTTTTAGAGCTCTATGTTTTACAAATTGAGTACGTTAAACCCAAGTCAGTACCTTGTTCCCCTTTATTGTGTATCCTCATAATGGAAATAATAGAATCTTGCTAACCGTTAGGCACATGCTTATCAAAGAAGAGAGAAGATTTTTGATAGTTTATCTCTTGTCTTGATAGGGCAACATAATCTTGCAAGACTTTTTTGATAACTTCAGCATTCTGATTATCAACTTTACATAAAGGACACTATCATCTATAAAATATGAGATGGAAAGGCATGAATTAGTAAAACGTAAGCCAGAGAAAAAGTTTTGCCTCTTAGCATGATGTATCATCACAAAAAGAAACTCAGTATTATATAATGAAGAGGTAGGGGGAGAGAGGGTCTCCCTATCTAGTACCTCGAGTGGGGGCAAAACTAATAGAAGATGTACCATTAATAAGGACAGAATAACGTATAGAGAGGACACACTTCATAATAAGAGTTACCAAATGTAGGGTAATTCTCATAGGTGTCATGATTGCTTCCAGATAATTCCATTCAACCCTGTCAAAAGCTTTACTAACATCAAGCTTGAGAGCAAAGTGATTAGTATTATTAATCTTTCCATTTTTCATTGAGTGAAAAGCCTTAAAAGCCACCATAAGATTATCTTTAATGAGCTTATCCTCTACAAAGGCACTTTGATTATTATGGATCACAAAAGTCATGCAACTCCAAGTCTGTTGACAATAAGTTTAGAAACAAGCTTGTAAACAACATTACATAGGTTGATAGGTCTAAGATCTTTAACAACAATGGATTTTTTACTTTAGGCACTAAAGAAATACTAGTGTTATTGATAGCACACATATCATTATCATTGTTCAAAACCCCCAAAACTGTGTTTGTTACCTTTTGTCCCAGGATATGCCAGCATTTTTGTATGAAGCAAGCTTGTAGTCCATCAAGCCCCGTCGACTTCCTTCCTTTCATGTGAATGCCTGCACAACCTCATCTTGTGTGAAGGGAGTTGAGAGTGTATGGATTTCTTCACCCACTAAGACCTTATCAATTACTCTTTCCTGCAAAGCAAAGATCGAGTTATTAGAAGTATAAATTTTTTGAAAGTATTGAAGAATATGATTTTTAATTCATGCAGGGTTTATTATTTCAACTCCATTTTCATCCTTAAGAATTGTTATGGAGTTTCTTCTTTACCTTTGTGAAGCCTTTCTGTGGAAGTAGGTAATATTCCTGTCACCTCGCAAAAGCCAATCAATTCGTGTTCTTGTTCTCTAATAATCCTGTTCTAGAAGACTTACCAACAAACCAACATGAAATATTATTATAATAAGTGTATGAGATTTTATTTAATAATAAAATATTTACGTATTCCAATATTTACCAACTTCACTCATTTAAATTTTTATTTAGAGCAAAAAAAATACTGCTCCTCTATTTAATTTTCAAATTGGTGTCGTAATTTCTTAATTAATAAGAGAGAAAGTATTAGAAAATTACAAAAATATAAATTAAAATAAAAATAGAGCGTTTTCGTGGAAACGGTCGATGGAAACCGAAATGCCCAAAAGAATCCCCTTAATCGGACATCCGAGCGTAAAGTTATACCCCATCAAAGTTTTCGACTTTACGGGAAGAATTTTTTGCCCCGAAACACATCCAAATCACTTTTTCGCCGATTCCATTGCATTTATCTTTACGAGAACTATTAAAACGAGTGGTCATATGCGTAAAACAGACCTCCGATCACATAGTTATTAATGTTTAAAAAAGACTGATGTGGCTGATAACGCACAAAAATTATGCGTTATCCGCCACATAGGCAGATTAAAGTGAAAAATTGGGATTAAGTGATAACGCACAACCATTGTGTGTTATGGCCAGATTACGAATAAAAAAAATTTACAGGCCACTTTAGTGGCATTTTTAGAAAAACGGACTAAACCAAGAAAAAAACCTGAGGAGGGATATCTCTATACTTCTTTTTATTTCATTCTAAGAGGTGATCCCAGTATAGACCTAAAGTTGGTCCTCACTGATTCAACAGAGTGGTAGGGTTAGGGATGGCCATTGGGCCGGGCTGGCCCGCCAACTCAAACAACCCGACTCGCCATGGCATGGATTCGACCCGGCTTGCCCCAGCTCACGAGATGGTGGTTCAATGAGGCGGGCCGAACTGGGCTAATTTTCTTGAATCGCAGCCTAGCCCGGCCCAACTAGAGAACCAACTTGGACCAGTTCACTAGACCACAGGTCAGCCCACAGGCTGAATAAATGGCCCAATTTCTAACTGTTGTTGATTGCCCAATTTTGAATTTTTGACCGTTATATTGCTGCCAGCTTTTTTTTTTTTAACCTCAACCTTTAACTTTTTAGTTCTCCTATAAATACACCCTAATTCAATTTATTCTTCACACTAACAATTATCAATTCTAATATTCTATCTTCTCTTAAACCCTCTCATATCTCTCTTTACTCTCAACACAATTACAATTATTTAATTTTTTGATAATATTTTTGAAGAATTGTTCTAATTTCAGTTTTGGAGGAAGGAATCGAAGAACGGAAGAAGTGTTGGGCAAAAAATCGAACTTCTCAATTCTTCTTCGAACATCTATCTTCAAATTAGTTTGTGTTTCTCAACTTCTCAGTTTACTTTATTTATTATAATTTTTTTATTTATTTAAGTTAATTATTATAATTTCTTTGTTTAATTTTTAATACTTATTTGTTTACTTTATTAGTATTAGTATTATTATTATTATGGATTCTTCAAGATCAAGAATTGCATCATCTCTCACCGTAGATTTTGAACAAAATGAAGAACCTACTAGTATGCCTCCCCCTTCCGGAAACACACCTACTAGTAGTACTAAAAAAAGAATTTCTTGAATTTGGAATGTTTTTGAAAAAATAGGTGACCAAGCTAGATGTAAACTTTGTAAACAAGAATTCCCACATAAAACTTGTAGTGGCACAGGTACACTAACAAGACATATAAATAAAACACCGCTCTAGTGAATTGGCAGATGTGACTAGATAACAAACTCAAGTGGTTATTAAAATGTAAAAGAATAGTTATTAATTAGAATATTATTTGTAATTTCTTTTGTGAGGTTTAGGCCCTAAATCCCATTCCCCCTCCTATCTAATTTTTATTTTGCTATCAATAAAACCGGTAGGGGTCCACGTCAAACCCCCCTCCACTTCAAGGTGACTTTCCTAAATCATTTTTTTATAAACTTTAAGTTTTATAAACTTAATAAAAAAAACTTAAGGGTTCTAAACTTAATAAAAAAAAACTTTAAGTCTCTACACTGAAGTACTTAATACAAAAAAATTTTAAGTTTCTACACTTATGTACGAAATGTTTAATAAAAAAAAATCTAGCCCACCCGACCCAGCTCGCCTGGTCCGGTCCAAGAAAGTGGGCTGTGCCGGGCCAATATTTTCCAGCTCGCACCCAGCCTGAACCAGCCCACTGGCTCATTTGTGCTGGCCCAGAAACTTGTGACGAATTCAGTGGATCGGCCCAACTCGGCCCAGATTCATTGGGCCAGCCCACTAGGCATCTCTAGGTAGGGTTCAAGAAACTAAAGATTTTCAAAGAAATCTATAAAGTTTTCGTCTATTATCTAGTGCGGGTCAAAGAGTTTTAACTGCTGGTTTGTACTTTGGTGACCTTGAGATGCATTTTCAAGATATAAAACTAAGGTAAGGTGATCAGGATGACTTGTAGATGTGTTCCGCACAGTATATGTTGGGAATATTTTAGAGAAACTGGCAGTATCTAAAGTCTGATACAAACGGGCTCTGATGTAATCATTTCTATCTCGTGGGCCTTTCCAAGTGAATTTTGGGCATACAATACTGAGATCAAACAGTTCTACATCAGAAATCGCATTTCTGGAATTTTAAAATGGAGAGCTAGTATATTTTTATATTTTCCCATGGTTTGAAAAAAATATAAACTTTTCGTTAATATATGAAAAAAATGTTATATAAATATTATCTCCATAAAGTGAAAGTAAACTTATAAAAAGAAGATTATGATGGAATAACTGAAAGAAGTAGGGAACACAAGTGTAGGGAGAAACTATAAAATTTTTGTTAACTTTTTTTTTACTCTCACATTTACAAGGCTATAGTGCCCTATTTATAGATGTAAAGGGCACATAATAAGAGGTCGGTGATTAGAAGATAATTAATTCAATGTTTATCTAGAATATGTGACTCATATAGTGACTAAGCCATTAAAGCTGTTAGGAAAATCAAATTTCCTAGAGTTATGTTAAGATAAATGTTGGTTTAGTTTGTTTCTATCTTAGCAAAGGTTTATTTGAATTATGATAATCTCCATATTTTTCTCCAAGATAATCTTTGAAGACTTGCAGGTTTATTTACAAGTTTTAAATTTGAAGACTTTCTGGAATCCTTGGAGGATAGATGCTACGACTGATGATGAAGAATTAAAGTTGGAGTAAAGTCTTTTTCTCAATACAGAGTTTTTGCAGCTATTTATATGGAGGTGTTTTGGACTTTAGAAGCTAAGCAATTTAGAGTGCATACACATATGAGAGTAGTGAGAATGTTCAGGAATTTTCAAAAGATTTACTTGCTGAAAATTAGCTTGTTACTGTCTTATATTGTGTCGCTGAAATTCACCCAACACTATTCTATTTTTAATGTTGAATTGTAATAGTTAGTAGGTTGAGTTGTTTAATTTGCTTCAGGAAATATTGTATTGTTGCCGAGGTTATTAGACTGAGTGTTGCTAGTCTAATACGGAACTAGTTGTGAGTCAGCAACTTGTGTTAGTTGTTGATGTTGGAGTTGTTTACTTGTTAGAGTTGTACAACTATTACTTTGTATTTCTCTGATGATGGTGGATTGGGTCAATGATCGTGGACCCACAAATTTAGGCTTTTATAACTGAACTGAGTTACCAATTCTCTTTGTTTTTGTCATTTATCTTTTCTGTTGTGTTACTGTGTTGACAACACGATTATTTCTTTTAACACAACATAGAAAAAACTGTTTCAAAAGTTAGTCTAAAACTTCAACAATGTTTAAAGTGTGTTAAGCTTACTTTCAACCTTACAAGTGGTATCAGAGCCAAATCACCTTAGAAATTTTGTTGGTTTCAGCAAGGTAAGATTTTATGTGCAAGGTTGAACAATTTTGTTGGTACGATTTAGATCAAGGAAGCGGGTCATCTGTCACGCCACCCTTATTATAAGGAACCAACTACGCATACTGAAAAGTACTAATGATAATTTTTATTCAATCTCTTGATGATGATACATAGGGTATTATTGAATCCGGGTGGAGAAAGCATACGAACAACTGGTGAGATAAAACCTAGGTGTGATTGGTCGCTTGAAGAAAATAAAAGTTGTTCAGCTAATACTAAAGCTCTCAACACTATTTTTGTCGGTGTTGATCAGGAGCAGTTTAAACTTATCTCACAATGTGAAACTGCAAAGAAAGCATGGGATTCTTTGCAAACTATTTATGAAGGGACTAGTAAAGTAAAGATCATCACATTACAGATGCTAACAAGTTAATTTGAGGAATTATGTATGAAGGAAGATGAGACAATTGAGTTGTTTAACAGCAAGTTGCATGATATTGTCAACCAAGCACATTAGCTTGGAGAAGACTACAATCAAGAGAAGGTTGTTAGAAATATGTTAAGATCTCTTCTAAAGAGATTTAGAGCCATGATTACAACTCTAGAATAAGCTAAGGATATGACAACCATGAAACTAAATGAATTGGTTGGTTCACTACAAGCTTATGAAATGACTATACCAAGAGAAAAAGGAGTTGCTTTTCAGCCAATAACACATAACAAGATGATGAACTTGATGATGATGAGCTGACTTTGGTTAATAGAATCTCAACAAGTTGATGAGACATGTTAATGACATAACGAATGGAAGTTATAGTAACAACCATGTGAATAGATTTGATCAAAAAGGTAAATCTAATTAAGTAAAGAGAAGATTCAAGATGAAAGTTCACGAGGAATCAGATCTTTTCAATGTGGTGGTCGTGTTCATATTCAATTAGAATGTGCAAATGTTCTGAAGAAGAACAAATCTTACAACACCACCTTAGGAGATAAAACAGTAGTTCACAACTAGATAGTGATGTTAAAGAACGAGAAAATGATGTGGCTTTTAATTCACAAATTTCATGAGGTAATCTCTTAGCTTGTGTTAGCTCTATTAATTATATTAACTATGATGTTGTTAACGAATCAAACAGGAACAAGGTTATGTAAGTTAATACTTAGGCAAATCATACAGTGTGACTGATTTTCCTGTGTAAGTAGTAGTGTGAAAAGCAGTAAACAAAACAAACACACACGACACAGCAATTGGTAACGCAGTTTAGCCAAGCCGATATTTGCGGGGCCACGCCCAAAAAGCAATCCACTAATAACTATCAACACAGTACAAGAAAAAACCTAGCTCTTTTACACATCTAGTATTTTCCTAGTGGAGTCAGGTCAAACTCCCTTTGCACACTGACAATTGAATCCCTTCAACTCTTCAAGGTTGAATCAGTGCAAACTCCCTTTGTACACAACACAGTTGAATGCCTTCAACTCTTCAAGACTCCCCCTTGGAACAAGCTGCTCAATCGTGAATCCTTTCAAGTCTTCAACACCGTTGAACAGTAGCACAACTTCTACCCCTAGAAGTTATAGTTTTCAAAACAAGAACTCCATTGAATTATGAATGATGAACAACGAGCATCAATGGAGAATCACAATGTTTGAAGTTTGTGACTGCACAAACTCAACCACCATGAGCCACCGTCTTCTCTCTTGCAGAATGTCTTCGAAGAATTACAGAACGGCTAGCCCCAACGTTCAATTGTGTTCCTCTATTTATAGATGTTGAGGCTGATTTGTAGGTCTTGAATTTCCAATCCTTTTTCAATATGAATTATGACTTATGACTTTGTTTCCAAAATGACTTCTAGCTTTAATTCCCCAAAGTCCTATTTTGCTTAGAATTTTGATTTTTCCTTACGCTTTCAAATTTCCTTAATCAGACTTCCATATCACAGCTTAAAATTACTGATTCTTCAGGATTTACCATGTGTCCTAAAACGATGCAATACATAGCGCCGCTGCAAACCTGTAGCTTTTGTGCAGTCACATGATCAACCTGTGTGGCAACACTCAAGTTGTGTGATAGGTTTCTACAAACTCCCCCTTTGCATTTTTTAGATCAAACACCAATGAGCTGCACATTCTTTCATGCTTCATACGAGCCTCATAGTAACCATATCAAACCATAAGCATGAATAATAATAATAACTAAGTAAATTGTTCAAGTCCTAGACTTTGGTGACACATAGGCCAAAAAAGATAACTCAAAGGCTACCACATTACGCACAAGAAAAATATCCCAAGGCCATACATGCCACATAAAAATAGAAATTGAAATTGAAGTGTTTAATTCCAGACCACACTCGGCCACCTAAATACCACACAGGGGTCAACCAAAGTAATATCATTTAAAATAAATTGCAACCAAGGACTCTCCTTTTTTATCGGAAATAATGCTCAAGGGAGCTTATCCTTAAGATTTTTCAAGTCTTACTACATTTGAAAGATAGAGGCCATAACATTTGAGAGTTATTGATTGAGGAGGTCAAAGTTGGTAGTCACCTCTGAGGATTCAGCACTGGAAGGAGGAGGAGAGGTTGAGACCAACTGAGTGCTGGGCTACTTCTTCATGGATGACTGCTACTTGGTAGAGCAGCCTGAACTAGTGTGTTCTTGTGTGGATGGGGTTGGAGAAGATAGCACCACTCCAAGAGTTATATTTTTTAGCATCATTAATGGGTCTAGTGCCCTTACCCAGGAATCAGAAGGCAACGAAAAGTCCCTGCAACCAAATAGATATTTAAAAATCAAATAGAGACATGGAAGAGCAATCTTACTGTCCTTCTTTTGGTCAGTTCTTCCTTTCTGATTCAAATCTATTGCATCTTGGCTTCTCCTTTAGTCAAAGCATGTCTGTGCAACTTTCTTCCTTGCTTCAGATCTCCAATTCTCTTGTAGCATTAATGTCACATATGCCCGATCATTTTGCAGTAATGACACATGAGTGAAGGCTTTCTCAGTTTGTGTTTCTTGATCAAGTTTCTCTTCTTAGCTCGACTAAATATGCCTTTGACAAACACTCCTTCCAGCTTGCCAAACTTTGTGTAACTGCTCTCATGTTAAGTGACATACATCCCTGTAATGTGATTGACATTTGTACTAGTGTAACTAAGTCCCAATTTCATTCTAGATGGCCTTCTCACAGAGATTATTTCATCAAGTTTAACCTTTCCAGTGTTCAATCTTGCTATGTTACCTTCACCCACGTTTACTCTCTTTGTTGCATCCTTGACCCGAGCCATTAGCTCGTAATTTCTTTCTTCAAGAACATCTTTCTGTTCCTAGATCTTCTTTAGATTGTCCTTTAGACTTTGATATAACTCCACAAGTCGAACTACTTGGTGTAGAGAAGAGTATACTTATCTTGTAGTTTCTCATAGGAGACTTCCTCATTACTATAGATGGAATCAGGTCACTGTAATCTTTGTGATTATTGTGCATAGATATATCTTCAAAGTCTATTATCAAATTAAATGCTAGTGTCTCCTTAGAATCATTATCCTCTTCTTCAAAATCACTTTTCTTATCATCATCACTGATAGTAGTATTTATGGATCTATTCTTCTTCAGTGTGTTGGCACATTCTGCTTGGATCTGACCATACCCCTCGCATTCCCTGCATTGTATGCCTTTTCCTTTTTGGCTAATGTCAAACTTCCTTTTCATTGTGCTTTCTTCAGATTTAACTTTATTAGGGTCTTTCCTATCCCTCTTGTCATTCTTAAACTTCCCTTGTGGTTTGGATGTCTTACCGATTCGAAAAAGAAACTTCCCAAAGTCTCGAGTGAACATCATAACCTCTTCTTTAGAATAAAATGTGGCATTGGATGAGTTGTGTTCAGCTTTCAATGCAATGCTCTTGCATTTGGATTCAACATTAAGATTCATCTCATACGTCCTCAAGGATCCTAGGAATCATTCAAAAGAAGTTTTGTCACATCCTTTGCTTCTTCAATGGCTGCAACCTTAAGATGAAATCGTGCAGGCAAGGACCTTGGTGCCTTCCCAATTGATAAGCCTTATTTGCAATGTCTCTGAGTTTGCCACTAAATTCACCAATTGTTTCATCCTCTTGCATCCTTAATTCTTCAAACTAAGTAGTCAACATTTGTAATTTGGAAATCCATACAGCATTTGTACATTCATGAATGGTTTCCAAAGTTTCTCAAGCCTTCTTTGCAGAAATGCAAGCTGAAATCAGCTTGAATTGTTCTTCATCCACACCAGCAAATCTAGTGTTTAATGCCTTAGCATTAGCCTGAGCAATTTTCTCTCTGCATTAGTCTATTCTAGTTTGGGCTTCACAACTACCTTAGTCAATTTAGTTGTGTCATCTTTCTCAGTCTTCGTAAAAAGTTTCTATTCAGTCTAAACAGCATCACATGCAGTTTTTTTCTAAAGACTGAATGAAAATCCGTGTTTTCATCTTCCAAGAGGCGTAGTTTGTGCCTTCGAGTAGAGGAGGTCTGGTAACAGTCTGCTTTCCTTGGTTGTCATGGTGACCCAAGTACCAACTTTCCACGTTCTTCACCTGCTAGATAACTAGCATGACACGTTGCCAAAGCTCTGCTACCAGTAAACAAAACACACACGACATAGCAATTGGTAATGTGGTTCAGCCAAACCAACATCTGCAGAACCACGCCCAGAAAGCAATCCACTAATAACTGTCAAGACAGTACAAGAAAAAACCTAGTTCTTTTACGCATCTAGTGTTTCCCTAGTAGAATCAGTGCAAACTCCCTTTGCACACTGCATAGTTGAATCCCCCCAACTTTTCAAGACTGAATCAGTGCAAACTCCCTTTGTACACAACACAGTTGACCCTTCAACTCTTCAAGGCTCCTTCTTGGAACAAGCTGCTCAATCTTGAATCCTTTCAAGTCTTCAACACCGTTGAACTGTAGCACAACTTCTATCCCTGGAAGCTCTAGTCTTCAAAACAAGAACTCCATTGAATTATGAATAATGAACAATGAACATCAATGGAGAATCACAATGTTTGAAGTTTGTGACTGCACAAACTCAACCACCATGAACCGCCGTCCTCTCTCTTGCAAAATGTCTTCGAAGAATTACAGAACAACTGGTCCCATTGTTCAATTGTGTTTCTCTATTTATAGATGTTGAAGCTGATTTGTAGATCTTGAATTTCCAATCCTTTTTCAATAGGAATTATGACCAATGACTTTGTTTCCAAAAAGACTTCTAGCTTTAATTCCTTCAAAGTCCTATTTTGCTTAGGATTTTGACCTTTCTTTATGCTTTCAAATTTCCTTAACCGGAATTTCATATCACAGCTCATAATTACTGATTCTTCAAGATTTACCATGTTTCCTAAAACGATGCCAATACACAGTGCCGCTGCAAACCTTTAGCTTTTGTGTCGTCACATGATCAACCTATGTGGCCATACTCAGGCTATTTGACAGGTTACACGTGAAAGCTTCAACAAGTATACAATCTATTGAGTGTTAAGTGGTTGAGCCTAGATGAGGAAGATGCTGTGTTGGGGACAACAAACAAAAGGTTGTCAGAAGGAAATACAAGAATCAATACATACTGTCAAAAGCTAGAACAAACATTGCAACTGACAGCAGAAACAAAAAATCGGTTGATAATCAAAGAAACAGATGTGCAGTTATCGCTCAATGTTAGGACATGTTTAGAGCAAATGTTTCAAGGTACTCAAGGATTTGCAAAAAGGTAAGCCTGTTACTAAGCCAAAGCTTGGTAGTGACAGGAGGTTGATCAAGTATAAACGTGTGTGGGTAGTCAAAGAGGCTTTTGTCAAAACTTTCACAGGACACCTATCAATGAGAGCAAGTGCATCGTGCAACTAGTATCTAGTGGTTGTTCACGACACATGAGTGTTGTTGGCATTGGTGTCTTGAATATACCGGTTCGCTTAAAATTGATAATATTCTACATGTTAAAGGATTGAAGGTAATTTTAATCATTATAGGTCAGTTATGTGATAATAATATGATTGTGACTCTTACAAAGAAAGTATATAAAATCGCGAATCAACAGGGAGATTATGTGTTAATTGGTGATAGATCTGATGATAATTCTTATAAATTAGTTGCATCACCAGGAAAATGTTGTGTTAAGTAACGTTGATAATCTTGAACTTTGACATAAACAACTTGTTTACATTAGTTATAATTTATTGAAAACTCTAAGTTCAAGACAGGTGGTGAGAGTGTTACCACTCATAAAGCCTGTTAACAGAACTACTGTACGTGGTGCATGTCATAAGGGAAAACAGATTCAAACATCACACAAAGGTATTACTCAAATTCTCACATCAAAACCTCTTGAGTTAGTACATTTTGATTTTATGGGTCCAACACAAGTTGAAAGTGTGTCAGGAATAAGTACACTCTTGTTTGTATTGATGACTACTCACGTTTTACCTAGATTGATTTTTTATGAGAAAAATCTGATGCTTTTCATTCTTTCAGAAAGTTGTGTCTAGATTGCAGAGCGAAAAAAGATGTGGGAATGATCAGAATAAGAAGTGATCATGGTCAAGAGTTTGACAATGTGTTGTTCAAAGTGTTTTATGAAGAATTGGCATTCAACATGAGTTCTCAGCTCCTAAATACCTCAATGGAATGGGTTTATTGAAAGAAAGAACAAAGCCATTCAAGTAATGTCACGTATTATGTTGAATTTCAAGGAATTGCATAAGTACTAGTAGGCTAAAGTTGTTGACGCAGCTGTATACATTATCAACAAGACTTATTTGAAACCTCATACAACAAAAACATCATATGAGTTTTGGAGGGCTAAAAAACCAAATCTGAGTCATTTTCACATTTTTTGTAGTAAACGTTATATTATGAATGATAGGGATTATCTTGGTAAGTTTCAATCAAATAGTGATGGAGTATTCCTAGGATACTCAAACAACAACAAAGCCTACAAAGTATATAACAATCGAACATAATTATGGAGTCCATTAACATTGTAGCTGATTATGTTGTACAAGTGAAAGATTTGGATGACAAGCCTGTAGAGCAACAAAAAGAGGTGAATACTTCAAAAGAGTAAGCCACGACATTGAGAGACAAGGAAGAATCAACAGACGAAGAGGATGATAGAGTGTCAAATCAATCTTGTTAATCATCAAGTCTAATATAGAAAAATCACCCAAAAGACTTGATCATAGGTGATGCGAATGAAGATCGAAAGACACGTGCAAAACTAAGAGTCAATTATAGAGACATGGTCATATATTCTTGTTATACATCTACAATCGAGCCTAAAAATGTCAATAAGCTCTTTAAGATGAGTTCCATGAGTTCCAGATTGGAAAAATGCAAGAAGAGCTCCAACAGTTTGAGAGAAATGAAGTTTCAGAGCTGGTGTCAAGACTGAAACTGTTAATGTCTTAGGAACCAAGTGGGTATTCTGAAACAAAATAGATGAGCTTGGGAATGTCACAAAAATAAATGTCGCAAAAGTAAGGCAAGGTTAATGGCACAAGGATATACCCAAGTTGAAGGTATTGATTATGATGAGACATTTGCACCAGTGGCCAGATTTGAGTCAATTCGGTTGTTATTAGCTGCTTCTTGTGCTAAGAACATTAAAATTCAACAAATAGATGTGAAAAGGGCATTTTTGAATGGCTATCTAAATGAAGAAGTTTATGTGGAGCAACCAAAGGGATTTGTTAATCTATAATTGAAAACTCATGTGTTTAAGTAAAAGAAGGCATTGTATGGCTTGAAACAAGCTCGTAGAGCTTGGTATGAACGTCTGACAAGGTATCTGGGGACACAAGGTCACAACAGAGGAGGTGTTGACAAGACATCAAAAACCTAGAATGGCATGTTGTAATAGCACAAATATATGTTGATGACATAATCTTTGGTTCAACATCAACACAAAGTTGACAGATGAATTTGCTGATCTCATGAAGAATGAGTTTGAGATTAGCATGGTCGGTGAGTTATCTTATTTTCTTGGATTTCAAGTTAAACAATTGTCTTATGCTATTTTTATTTCTCAATTAAAGAATTCTTATAACATTGTGAAAAAGTTTGGTTTGGATAACACTAGATAGGTTTCAACACCAATTGGTGTCAATACCAAGTTGTCCAAGTATGATGAAGGGGAAGTTGTTGATCAACATCTATATCAAAGCATAATTGGAAGTTTTTTATTTATAACTGCAAGTCGTCCTAATCTTTCTTATAGTGTTAGTATTTATGCTAGGCTTCAGTCTTCACCTAAATAATCACATTTGAAGGTTTTCAAGAGGGTTTTGAAATATATTAGTTATAGAACCAACTTGAGAGTCTTTTTTAGTATAAGTTCTAACATGCCTTTAGTTGGATATTGTGATGGTAATTAGGTAGAAAAATGTGATGATCAAAGAGTACTTCAAGAGGGTATTTCTTTGTAGGAGGCAACATAGTGTCTTGGTTAACCAAGAAACAAAATTGCATTTCCTTGTCAACAGCTGTGGCAGAGTCTATTGCAACTAGAAGTTTTTGCACAGAACTTTCATGGATGAAACAAATGTTAGATGATTATGGAGTAACACAAAAAGATCTGGTCATGTTGTGTGACAATAAAGTGCAATTGACATCTCTACGAATCCTGTACAACACTCACAAACCAAGTATATTGACATTCGTCATCATTTCATATGTGGCTTGGTGGAAAAAAAAATCATAAGTTTAGAGTATGTATCAACTCATAAACAATTGGTTGGCATATTTACCAATTCTTTCGATTCTTTAAGGTTTGATGAGTTAAAGAAAGCCATAGGTCTTTGCACCGTGTGAAGTCTTTTCCTATGTATTAACACACACAATTGTTGTACATTATTTTTTTGTTTTCTTTTGGTATTCTGGATTTCTGGTATTCTTTTATTGGGATTCTCATTTCTTTTATTTAAAAAATTATTTCATGATAAGTTATCAAGATTTATTCTTATTTGATGATTTATCTGATATGGACTTCTTGTTAGTGTTTGTATTCTAAAATGAGTTATCACTAGTTTGGGTACTCATCAAGAATTTCTAAGTTGATTGGAATTCTATCTCTCTTGGGATTCTTTAATTGGTATTATTACAAGGAGTTAATGGGTGTTCAATTTCTCTCATTATCAATCTCTCTCTCTCTCTCTCTCTCTCTCTCTCTCTCTCTCTCTCTCTCTCTCTCTCTCTCTCTCTCCCCCTTCACCGACCTCTTGACTTCTCTACAAGCAAAAACCCTTGGTCTCTCTCTTGCAAAAGCTAACATCTTTTTCCTTCAACAATAGTAAAGCCCAAAAAAATTGTCAATTATCTCAATAGAGACAACCCCAATTGATTCAACTCCAATAGATAGCCACCATCATCTATTCCTGATCTGTCAGGTCCGACTCTACCTCTCACTGTTATACCAATCGAAATGCAATACTAGTTAAAAGTAGGAGAAGAAGATTTAGTTGCATTATCTAGACGGATATTTTTAATGGAATAGTCTGGAAACTGTGCTTTTAAATGAATAATTTGAGCAAGCAATCTCACAAATTTCAAGTTATGAGTTGACAATAAAAAAACATGAGACCATTTTGTTGATGCACCTATTAAAACCATAAAAATATCTAAATGGTACATATGGTGGATAAATAGGTCCACAAATATCACCATGTATTCAGTCTGGAAATGCAGGAGATTTAGCTCCTACTTTTTCTGGAGATAGTTTAATAACTAACTTTCCCTGAGAACAAGCAGCACCATATGTATTTTTAACTATCCTTCTCATCATAATGGCTCTTGGATGACCTATATTATCATGCCACATGCCAAATTATAAATATAGAAAGATTTGTAAATTTCTGGTTTATTAAATGATGGCTTCAATAGTATTAATTTTTACGTAATACAAGCCCGATGATAAAGAGGATAGTTTCTCAATTATAGAGTTTCTCAATTATAGACCTTTTACCCGAGATAATTTGAGTAATACATAAATGTTTAAAATTATTTTCCTCTAATCTCAACATGTAATCTATTTTGACGAACGTCCTTAAAACTTGACAACTTTTTCTGGATTTAGAGGAAAATCGTGCTTTATTTATATTAATAACTGTTCCTCCGAGTAAAAATATACTAGCTCTTCCAGAACCTTCAATCAACTTTGCACTACCATTTATCGTATTTACATTTGTTTCTACCATATTCAAGCGAGAGAAAAAGATTTCTCGTATTTCAAAATAGTGTACATAGTCCCACTATCTATGAGACACATATCTTTGCTATTTTTGAATTCCGAATAGAAAACAAAAGCCATCTAGACATGCAAAATAGTTACATATAAACTTATTTACAAGAAATCTCAAAATAAAATATTAAGCTACAAAAATACCAGAAAAATAAATTACATGATATAACTAAAACATAAAAATAAAATTTCTAATCCTTTTGGACAGTACCATCACCAATAGAGAATTATCTATTGCATTCAAAAAATAAATAAAATTATATACTTTTCCCTCTGCATTCTCGAAGAGATTAGCAGTATCCAAATAATCAACATAAACATCATCAAGATTTGTGTCATTATCATCATGAGTAGAATGTTGAGCAGTAAAATTAGCTTCAATCTTTTTGTCATTCCTTTTAAGTGATGTCTAATAAAGTTCAAGTAGGTGCTGTTGTACGACAGGTAAGGGACTAGTGACCTTTCATTCCACAACTGTAACATTTATCTTCATAATTAGAAGTAACATCAACTTTTCCTTTTGTTTTCTCATTAATTTTTGCCTACTTTTGGTAGTTATCATTATTTTTCATGCATTATGATTTATTTTGACCGCTATAATAATACGAACCATTTCTACTATAACCGTATCTGCGTCCACGTTTTTTGGAGCCAAAATTATGAGCTCTTCACTTTTGTAAATAGAGTAGAACCCGCTGGCCGGACTTCATGATTTTTTATCAATAATTCATTATTTTGTTCAACCACAAGAAGACAAGAAATTACTTCGGAGTATTTTTTAAAACCCTTTTCTCAATATTGTTGCTATAGGACAATATTTAAGGCGCGAAAAATGGAAAAGGTTTTTTCCAACATATCAGCATCAATAATATTTTTCCCACATAATTTTAATTGAGATGTAATTTTAAACATAGCATAATTATATTCACTGATAGATTTAAAATCTTGTAATCTGCACCCGACTATATCGTATTTTAGGTAAAATGACCATCTTATAATGGTCAAATCTTTCTTTAAATCAGTCCACAAAACAAGTGGATATTTCACAATTAAATATTACGTTTCTAAGTCTTCATGAATATAATGACAGAGGAAAATCATAGATTTAGCGCAATTTTGTGATGATGATGCATTTTTTTCTACAATAGTATCTCCCAGACCCATTGCATCAAGGTGAAATGGGCATCAAGTGTCCATGCTAGGTAATTCGTACTAGAAATATCAAGAGCTAGAAATTCAAGTTTAGAGATATTCACCATAAAAAAAATTATAAAAGAGAAGTAACAGAATACCTCTTTGTCTTGATTATATACTTTCAAAAATTTGACGATAGAGTCTCGTGTTGATAATGTCTTATAAATATTATCTCGATAAAATGAAAGTAAAATTACAAAAGGAAGACTACGGTAGATTAGCTGAAAGAAGAAGTAGAGAAAAAAAGTGTAGAGAAAAACTATAGAATTTTTATTAACTTCTTTTACTCACATTTACAAGGCAATAGTGCCTATTTATAGAGGTAAAGGACACATAATAAGAGGTTGGGATTAGAAGATAATTAATTCTATCTTTATCTAAAATAGGTGACTTATATAGTATTTAAGCTATTAGTCACCTCACATAGTCACGAAACCATGAGTCATCTTTTATCTAAAAAATATAGGGTACTGATAAAGTACACACGGGAATATTAAAGATACGTGCAACAAATTCAAAAAAATAAACATTTCCCTCCAAATTTCTCTCTCTCTCTCTCTCTCTCTCTCTCTCTCTCTCTCTCTCTCTCTCTCTCTCTCTCTCTCTCTACAAGAATTCAAGTATTGAAGAATTTCAAACTGATATATGAAAATATTACCATTGAAACTCCAAAAAAAAGTTAGTATATTGTTTTACATTGGTTTTCTTTACAATGTCATCTGTTTAAAAATTAAAAAAAAAAAAAAAAAACACCACAGATCAACTTGGGGGAGGCTACAAAATATTGGAAGAATTTTGCCCCTTATGGCCAAAATTATGGAAGAATTTCGGCCACTTGGGCAAAATTCTTCCAAAATTTCGGGTGGCCCCCTCAAAACTCAAGTGTGATTTTTTTTAGTTACTAATGTTATTTATGTTATTATATTAAATATTTTTATTAATTTTATATAATTATGTTAGTATTTGAACTAATTTTAATAGTTGTTCATGTTAATACATGTTTATGTTCATGTTTAATGTTTTAATTATTTAAATTTAATAATGTAATGATGTCCCGTTTGAAATGTTTTATGAATTAATTTATTTTAAAACATCCATAGTTGTTATTATTAGTGTTTTATGTATACCTTTGTTATAATCTTTAATAATCTTTAAGTTTGGAATAATTAAAAATTAAGTAATTCCCAAATAATATTAAATAATAATTCATATACTTTATTTAACTATTTTATTTACTAATAATATGTGGAAATAATTTATTTGGAATAATAATACTAATAACCAATAAATATTAAATAATAATTCATATTAACTTGGTTAATAATTTACTAATAATACATTTAGCAAGTAATAATACTAATGGTTCCATAACAATATATTAAGAAAAATGTTACTGAAGGATAATAATAGTTCTTAAATATTAATTAAAATGACTTAGTTTAATTAATTCATATTTAATTGGTTAAAAATTTCGTTTATTAAGAATATATGGAAATAATTTATTTAGAATAATAAAATTATTACCCAATAAATATTAAATAATAATTCATGTTTAATTAATTAGAATGATTTAGTTTAATTATGAAACTTTTAAAAAATTTAAATTTATTAATTTTGCAAACATATAATTAATAATTAAATAATAAATATTAATTAAATATTTAAAAATATGGTAGATATTAAAAAAATAATTAAAAAACTTTTTAATTATAATGGGCTATAAATAAGAATGTAATAAGGATAATACTTATTAATAATTAAATTAATATGGAAACCATAATATATGAATTATTTATTAATTAGGGAAAGAAAAAATAATTATTTATGTTTTTTTTATAAATAAAATCTTTTAGATGGACCCGGACCAGACACATCGGAGAGATACATGTTTAGGGCCGGTTACGGACACAAGCGGTCGTATTCACGGCCGTACCATTACGGCCTCATCCCGGGCACTCAAGAGCTGACATAGCACTTCAGGCATCACTACTACTCCTGACATTGCTGGCACCCTATCTTCTATGTCTTGTCCTACACCTATTCGGATGTGTATGCCTGCTCCTACATCACATGAGTCGTATACCTCGATACCATATCCAACATATGATTCTGCATATATCCAGCCTTCATTTTATCCAGGATTGTCTTCTATAATCTGCATGCGTTCGGTTCATCGTTTCAAGGATACCCCTGCACAACATAGATATACTGGTGATCAGCATTTTATTCTACCCATGGAGACATCCATTTTTTATGACCTAATGACAGGAGATCCGCCAGACCCAACATACTGTCATTACAAATATATAGGCACTGAGTTCCCTTCATATTCAGGCGTGATGAGGGTGAAGATGATATCGTTATATTAGGGAAGACTAATGTAGGTTCCGAGATGACGGCGAATATTCAGATGGAGGAGAAGAGAGAAGATGTGAGGAGAAGGGGAGAGATACTACTATTGACTCGTATGATAATGACATGAATGATGATAAGACTGATGAGGTTCCCTTGTCGGCATCAGACCATATAGCTGGGCTTGGTAGGGGAAATCTTTTATGGGTAGTATTAAGAACGTGGTAAGAAAATTCGGGGATTCCTGGACAAAGGTCGCACATGTGAGTAGATGTTCTGATCCTAAACCGGTTGAGACTTCATCCTCGACACAGAAGAAGAAGGCAAAATAGCATGATCTGAGTTGGCAGCTGTAAGGGTCTGCCGAGAGAGGTCCCCGAATTCCGGATATGATTCCTTCATATAGCGGACATATCGCTGCATCTATCTGGTGCGAACAAGTACATTTTATATTATTTCGAATCAATAAATATTTTTATAGTAAATATATTTCTTATTCTAACTTGTATGTTTTATTTTTTTTTTTAAATCTTTTTTTGTATACACAGAAGCATGGTTTAGTGAAGATTCGTTCGCGCCATTAGTCACTGACCTCGTGGACACCTAATCGGGCAGAGGTTAGGGAAATGGTAGAGATATATGGACTGGTCCATTTGCAGTCCTGTATGTTCCAGCACCCCCACACTACACTGTTGTCTGTTTTTGTCGAGAGATGGAACCGGACACAAACAACTTCCACATACCATCTGGTAAGATGATTATCACACTTCACGATGTGGAACTAATAATTGGCATATCTGCTTATGGTACACTTATTGACACCAAGCACACACGTGAGCAACTACTGGGCATCGTCAATAGTGACTTTGATGTTCGGTACACTGGGATAGACAATGATTATTTCCAGCGTGGTGGCATTGGACAATAGGATGCGATAATGCTTGTGAGGATGTGCGTAGTCATCTTGAGGATGGGATGAGGGCATCCTGCTATGTGCTTTTGATTATGGGAAATTTTCTCTAATGACAAGAGCGGGATATCTAATAGTGAATTACAAGTTGTGGCCATTAATCAAGAATCTTAAACAGTGCAAGAAGATGACTTAGGGTGTTGCGACTTTGGCATACTTGTATCGAAATCTCGAGGTAGCATCATGGGCTGATTCAAAGGAGTTAGCTGGGTGTTGATCAATATTGGAGGTACGTTGTGATTCTTTTTATATGTTATAAATGTAAACAAATATTCAAATATTCATATTATATTAAATAATATATCCATAATCAAACCATCAATTAATCAATTAGTAAAAATAAAAAAAATCATTAACTAAATCATACGAAATTACTTTTTACAAATATTGTATAACTTACCAAACTTAACATCTAAAATTTAACAAATAATAAGGAAATATGAAACTCATTTGTTTGTTTTGGACGTTATGTCCAATACAAGTACATACAGCCATGTTCTCAACATCTGAATGGATATCGGGTGTACAATAACAATATACTAAGAACATTGCTCTCGTCACGATTCCTATAGTAATAAGAATAATTTCGAATGGCACATAAATACAATACTTCCTCTACTCTACAATATTGCGTCCATGCATCCTCTTCTTCTTCATCTTCGGACGAGCATTATATATAGTTTGTGCAATGAAATAAAAAACACAAAAGTATAATAACTATCAAAACTTTATCAAATTATTAAAATAAACGACATAAAATTAGTTAAAGTCCAAATGTAGTACTGCATATCTCACAGCATAATTGGTATTCTTTTGGCAAAGACTATCCAATATATTTTTTTTACTGTGTATGACACTTAGAGAATTCCTCGACCATATAACTCATCATCTGTCAATCGTGCTGTCTGGGCGTGCCCTTGAGGATAGATACCTATTTTATGATTGTGACTTTCATCTTGGATAGTTAATACCCAAATTGCCCTGAAACCGATTGCTCAGCTTTTAAGAGAAAAGAACAATTACATTTCTTCGTTTCATACAAACTCCGCCTTTTTACAAGAATTTCATTGTCATTTGCCTTTATAGCTTCTTTTTTCTTTTCTCTCCTCAATCACAACCAATAGTTACATATGGTCTACGACCAATTAAAATTTTTGAATTATGGCGAGTCACAATCAAATATGTGCTCACGCTCCTTGCAATTTTTCTTGTCTATTCAACTAAATTATCTTTTGATTTAAAACGCTCATTTGTTTTATACAAATGACTGTGAGCTATATAATCAGGCTCATCTGAAAATTCTTCAAAAGAATTCGGATCTACCTATTATAATAATTTAATGCTCATATTAATTTTATTATAAGAATTTAATAAAAATATACAAACAAGAACGACTACACATAATGATTTCAAAAAATTAGAAAACAACAAGGCATATTCATATAATTTAAAAATAACAAAACAACGTCTTCATACAATTTCAAAAATAACAAAACAATATATTCATTATTAAAAACATAACAAAACAATATATTCATAAATTAAAAAAATAAACAAACAATATATTCATATTCATAATTTTTTAATAATAAAACAACAAATTAATAACAAGTCTTATTCAAATTTAATATAAACAACAAGTCATACTCATAATTTAAAAATATTAACAAAGCAACAAGATATATTCGTGTGATTTTAAAAATAAAAAAACAACATATTCATAAAATAAAAATGGTATAAGAAAACAACAAATTCATTATTAAAAAAATAATATATCCATAAATTAAAAAAAACAAATAATATATTCATATTCATAATTTTTAAAGAATTAAAAACAACAAATTAATAACTAAAAAAATTCTGTATAGTAGTTTCGGCTAGTTGGGCCAAAATTCTTGAGAAATTGTAGCCAGCTGACAAAATTATGTGGCATATTTTTTTTTTTTTTTTAAGATTTACCTCAAATCGATATTTTCTTCGACGAAATCTTCAAAATCATCTATGTTTTACTTAAATTCATTAAAAATTTGAAGAAAACTTTGAATTTCTTCAACAAAATTGTAGAGAGAAGAGAGAAAAAGAGTTGGGTAGAGAAAGAAACTAAGGGGGAAAATATTTATCTTTTATAATTTTTCACATGTATCGTATCTGTGCTCAAAATGTCATTCCCCAAATATTTGTGAACATCAATTATTCTTATAATTTCATAACAAAAACTATTAGAAAAAAATTCAGAACGAAAAAACACAATTTTATAAAGAAAAATACAAAAATTGTACGCGTAGTATGGAATCTTGCTTCAATTTCCGAGGGCAGAAAAATCGTGTCATCCCATGATCCCTTAAGGTAGGCTTTGTTTGGTTCACATAACATAAAGGAGATGAGAGGAACTGATACTTCTGCTTTTGGTTTAACTTGAAAGTAAAATGCATTTCCAATTTTACCTCTCTCAAATCTCAACCAAGTTACTCATCTCTTACAATTTATTTCTCAAGTCAGGACAACCACAATTATTTTTAAAAACACCCCATTACTTTTTAATCAACTGTTAATTAAATATGTAAATTTTTAATTTTAATAATTACGTACTTAATTTATTAAGGTTCTGCAAATAAAATGAACTTTTAATTTTAACAATTAAGTATCCAAATTAGAGTTTTGGGTACTTGATTGTCAAATTTTAAAGTTCAAATACTTCTACTCTTTATGTTTTATATTATCTATCGCTTGAACATACTTTTTTTTTTCAAAATATCTATTGTTTTAGTAGATCAAGAGAGTGTTTTATTAGAATTACTAATTCAAAAGGTAATTTAGTCCTTTTCTTTTAATATAAACAATCCAATTATTTATTTCATTATTGTGTCTTGTCCTAAAGCGATAGAAAAAGACAATATAAAACGAATGAAGTAGTAGATTGTCTTAATTAAAAGTTGAAAATTTTAAAGTGCTCTTACTTAGAAATGTATTTATTTAAGTTAGGTCTAAGTATTTAATTAGATTGTATCATTTTAATAACCGTATTTCAAGAGATAAAAAGTTATTTATCAAAAAAGTTGGAGATAAAAGTATTTTTGAAAAATTTATTTTGACATATTGAAAACAGCTGTCAAATACTGAAAAAGTAAGTTACGCTTTGTACCTATGAGCACATCTTTTGGGAAAATAAATTAAAATTAAAAGTAAAAAATATTATTTAATATTTTTTAATTTAAGTAAAGAATAGATATTTTGAAATAAAAAAGATATGTTTCGATCATATCTTTTTTAATGATAGATAAATTGAAAGGGGAGTATGCATGCTGTCTATTACATAACAAATGTTTTTTAGACAAAATCAGAACATTGTGGCCCTTGTCCCATGTTTCTTTAACAATATTGTTTGAAATTTGAATGGTTTGATGGACGTGGTCAAATTTTCTTGTTTCCTTACATACAATTCGAATCCTACATTAGAGAGACATAATCATTCCACCAAGAGAATTTAATTTGCCATCCACCAAATTTTATGATTTTGATTTTGTAATAATGATGATTTTATTACTTTATCTTCCATGAAGTGGAAAAAAAAAACATTTAGACAAATTTGCATGCATGAGGGCTTCATCTTCTACTACGTCCTTTTTCTTTTCTTTTTTATTTTTCTCCCCAAATTTATCACTTTTTTTAGGTGTAGAAAAGTAGTGGTATTCATCGAAAAAAGTCATTTTCACTTGGGCATGCAAATAATTTTTGTTTCAATGTAAGAAAAATTTGGCCATCAATGCTTATCCACTCATACATTCTTCTACAAGTATGCTCGGTAAAGGGGGGCAAAATATCACATCAAATTATCTTTACATAATCACAAAAAATGCCATTCCATCTCCTTTTTGTATGGATCAACTTGATTTGTGATTAATTAACTAATATTAAATAAAATCATTAGTAAAAAGATAAAATATTTTTTTCTTCCGCTTGTAAAAACTATACAATCATTTTAATGCATATTTTAACATACTTTATATACAATACTCTTCTTATAATAATTTTATTAATAAATTTTATAAAATATAAAAATAAATTGTAAGAGAAAAATCACCATAAATTTAAAAAAAAAAAGTATAGCAACAACACGTACTAAAATCTTTTTTTCATGTATTTGTACGAATATTTTTTATATTAATCAACATTTTATATTTTTTAAGTAAATTTACTATTCATATCGAATTGAATTAAGGAAAGTACTATTTGGGAATTGAATTTAAAATCTATTGCATGATCGTATCATCCACTCTAACTAAAAAGAAATAACAAGTTTTGAAATCATTAATTAAGTAAACACAAACTCTATTGAAAAAATTAATTATGTTGAGAATATCATATCAGGTAATTAAAGAATTAATTAATCTTTAATAAGTTTGGGTAATTATCATTCTCTTGATGTATCTTTTGGGGTAAGTTACACTCAAGTCTAAATTTTAATATTGTATTATAGCCATGATATTGGGCCACACACGGATGATGTTCTACAGAATTTCATGCTCCAAGCCCATATGATCGATCTGATTAAGTGTGAGGAGGTATATTTAAAATCTCATATCGACTAATTAAATAATTAATAAATCTTTAATAAATTTGAACAATCCTCTTTTTCTTGGGATATTTTTGAAATGAATTAACTTCAAAACATAAATTATAACTAACATAATAAAGAAACGTAACCTCTATTAAAAAAGAAGGAACGCCCTTCTTATTCAGTCAAAATTATACCCAAAAAGTAATGGTAATTATTCATATAAAATAAAACAATAGTATTTGAGGTGGAACTTTCTATAAATTGGCATCTTTTTTCAATCTAAATGCATGCATATCTAAACATCTTTTTACAGCCAACATTCCTTTTTCTAGGGCCATAAATTAAATCTTTCATAAATTGACATTTGTCTTCCTCTCCTTTATGTGGCTATACCTTTCTGCTGAATTCTTTTTTCTTAATGTCACTATATATGTTTTGAATTGAATGTCGTAATTTAATTATAATGGATATGAATACGAAGATGAGTATTGGAATTGTAACTTGGCTTGGCTATATCTGGATTGGTTTTAGAAATTCTTTTTTTCTAAAAAAATTACTATCTCATACAAATTTTAAGAAAAAATAGAGGAAAACATCAAAATATCTTTTAGATCTAATGTATACATCAAATTACACGTTGATCTGGATTAACTTTTTAATTTAACATATAAATTTTCTTATAATTTAATTAATAAATTTTTAAAATTTATTAAACTTGAATAGTTATATATAATTATATTTCGTCCACCATTAGACATACGTTAAACTGATCAAATCTTTAATATATGATATTACAAAGCAAGTCCATCATCTTAAACTATTTTTATATTTGGAATAATAAGTGAAATATAGGAATCTCAAATGTATGCAAGTTGGTTATGACAAAAGTGAAAAGACATGCTTTTTGTAAAGGCAAATTTCCCATCTTTTCTTTGTTAATTTGCATGACACCATATAGAGAGCAACAACAAGTAAAGGCAAAACAACAAACAGTGTGTGACAATTTGGCATTTGAGATTTGGAGGAACCTCCAATTTCTCTTTTTCTTTTAATTTTTATAATATTGCAATCTCTCACGTGACAGCCAAACACAGCCCTAGCATATTCTATAAACCATAAAGATTTCGATACCAAATACATATATATATATATATGTATATGATATGATATGATGGTCCACTCACTGAAAGAGATCCCACGGGACAATTCAATAGAGAATAAAATCCAACCTTTTTATGTACGGAAAATATTGTTGTTGACTCCTTCCTCAAACCATTCCATGCCCATCAATTGTATCCCAATGTTATATATGAGCTGCTACATACATACAAAATGTGACAAATCACGGATGGATGTATGGGTAGATATATATAAAATAAACAAGAAAAATAAAATAACTATTAGATATAGTTTAATGATGAATATAATATCAAGAACAAAAAAAAGAAGAAAGGATAGTAAGCGGAATTAATTTTTGAACAATAAAAAAGAAAAACAAAGATGAATAATGTATCAAATTTTCAGACTACTATATATTTCGAATTGCTTTTTTTAAAAGTAATTGTTAATTCTCAAAAGATGACAATATATATTGAGAATTGCATATGATTAGTGTTTGAGAAATAATTACTCTTTATAAAATTTGGGCAATCTTTACTTTTTGAGGTACTTTTTAAATGAGTTAAGCTCAAACTCATATTTTAGCTCGGTATCAGAGCACGTAGTTCATGTTCGGCTGTTAGTGTTGAGCCACTTGCAAATGTGCATGCTTGGACTTGAGGAGGGTGTATTGAGAATCCTACATAGCTAGTGTTTAAAAAATAATTACTTCTTATGTAATGTTAGGACAATCCTCTCCTCTTGTAGTACCTTTTTTGTTTGAGTTAGACTCAAACCCATATATTAACTATATATATTATTAAGTTGTCTTGAATTTTGTATCCTAAACCATTTAGGATTCAATATTTATGACAAGGATTTATTAGCTTGTTAGACCTTATATATTTGTTGACCCCTTATAACAATTTCGTTAGATGTTAGATATGTGGATGCAGGCTAATCGACCGAACTACGTAAATTTTTGTATTGTTTTTATTTTTTATTACTTCTATTTTCATCGTAAATTCTGCAACAGGTGGTATGAGAGAAAGGTTTGATGTTGATAATTTCAATGGGTCAAATAACTTCTCCTTACGGAAGGTGAAGATCAAGTTGTCTCTATTATTTCAGCGAAAGTATCCAATAACGAT
This sequence comes from Catharanthus roseus, assembly GCA_028651295.1. Taxonomy (NCBI): domain Eukaryota; kingdom Viridiplantae; phylum Streptophyta; class Magnoliopsida; order Gentianales; family Apocynaceae; genus Catharanthus; species Catharanthus roseus. The sequence goes on along the minus strand of JAPQWS010000050.1, from coordinate 2,839,954 downwards.
GGAAGGAGAAAACAAGTTATCTGAATACTGGAGGCAGAAGAGAAAACTGAGATTTTGGGATTTTGTTAAATCTGACCGACGAAGTTCGAAGAGGCATGGGTGGTATTTATTCAGATTCTGGCACTAATAATTTATTAGTAGGTCGGTTGGTTGTTCAAATTTTAATTATTTTATTAGTGGATTGGTTTTCTATTCAGATTCTAACTATGGCATAGACTTGGTAAGGAAAAAGTTTCCCGTAGAGAAGATAATATTGTCAGATATATTTTTCCAAAGAAAAAGTTCACGGATAGATTAAACTTGGTGTAATGAACTTCACTACAGGAACGATAAACAGATATGCTTATTCTTTTGTGGCTTAGGAAATTCAAGCCATGATAGAGATTGTTAAGTTGTCTTGAATTTTGCATCCTAAACTAGTTAGGATTCAATATAGATAGCAAATCTCAGAATCCTGTTAGAATATGGTTAAGTTAGAATCCTGTTAGACTTATATAAATATCCTAAACTCGGAAGGATTCGGTCTGCTTAGGAGCTAGAATCTTGTTAAGTGTGTGTTATCCTAAACCATGAAAGATTTAGTACATTATTAGTCTCTCTCTGTATATACACACATATATATAGACTTCTTATAACAACTCTGTCAGACATAACCAACAGTAATAAGAAAACTAAATCTCTTTGACCCCACATAAATTCTTGTATCATTCTGCAATATATATATATATGTATATACTCTTTTTCATTTTTTATATACGATGTTTTAAGATTTTTTACATAGATTAAAAAGAATCTGAGAATGTATTTCTTTTGCTTTAATTAAAGTGTACCCTTAAGCCATATGTTAATAATTTAAAACATGTCATACATGATACGTAGTTCAAGATAATAAATTTTATAAATTCTAAAATTTTAATAGATATAGTTGAACCTATAAAAAAATTTATATTTAAATTTGGAAGTTAATTGACATTAATGTGTGTTCATGGAATATAGATTAGATAAACCTGTTTTTTTTTTTTTTCTTTTTAAAAATTAGAATACTTCGAGCTATCTTATTTTGAAAATAAACAGAATTAAAATATTTGGAGGAAGTTTTTGGGAAATGGTTATAGAATGACTAGATTGGTGACAGAATGAAGCAAATAAAGTGAATGGTTTTAAGAGTTAACTTGCATATATCTTGAATAGAATGATATGTGGCTATTTACTAGATAGGGATAGTTTAAGTAAATGTAGATATTATTGAAAAATACTTTTTTTTTTAAAAAAATTTATATTATGAAATTACAAAAAATATTTTATAATATGAACGGAGGTAGTTTAAAAAGGAAGTCAATCATCGTATCATAAATTAAAGACTAATATAATAATGTAACTATAAATATTTAAATATTTAAATTTTCCAAAAAAATATAAATATTTAAATAATAATTTATGTAAGAGTTTGAGTAATGTGTCATGTGTCACTTAAACACATATTAATATATACAGATAAAAAGTATTATATATAATATTAAATTTTATAAAATAAACATTAATAAAACTTTTTTTTAAGATTAAAAAATTAATCCATAATATGTGTCACGTGTATGAACATAAGGAATCATTAAGTTTGTACTTCAGGTTAAAATCACAAATTTTAATTCAATCCGGGTAAATATGACTATTGCTTTGTATAAAGGCACAAACTAATAAATAGGGTTAATAAAAATAAACGTAATATGAACTTTACTAGTTATGCCAATTGAGTATTTAATTTTTGAAAATAATAATCAAGAAATAATTTTATTTTTTTAATAAAATAAATTGTATGGAAACTGTTATGACCTAAAATTTGAAAAAATTAATTTTACCTTTAAATATAATAAAAAAATTCTCTCTTCCCAAAATCATCAAAACACCCAATTACCATTAAATCTCATCAGAAGAAAAAAAATTAACGTGAATTTCTTTCTCTTCCTTCTCCAAACCTTTGAAAACCATATACCAAAAGTTTCTCTTCACTCCCCAAATCAAAAAATCATATACAGAAACTTCATTAAACCATCGTAACTTTTAAAAAATCCTTATTATTCTTATAATCAACTGTAAGGGGTAAGAGATATTATAAGAATTAAAAAGTTCTAACCTATAAAATTGTTAAAAAGATACTCTGGCGAGGGAATTAATACAAAAAAAATACCCTGAATTTTTTCTATTGCCAAATTATTTTTTTGATAATTTTATAATTTTTTATTATTTTTTATGACTAGATTCCCTCGTATCGAAGGGTAAATTGGTTTTTAAAATTTTAAAATTTGGGCATAACATACATTATTAATTTTCGATCGATTTCTGTTTAGTTTAGTTTATTGGAAACCAAAATTGTCTCATAATTGTCATTCTAAAATATTAGATACCTAATTGACATAAATAATAACGAAGTTTATAATATTTTTTTTAATATTAATCCTAATAAATAAAGAAGGTAGATCTAGACTAGAATCATTTTTTTTTTCTGGGAAAGAGTAGAATCAATCTAGGTCCAATATCTTTTATAGGCCATGACTCTTCAAAGTTCTCATAAAATATTTTTAGAAACCCAAAGAAAAGAAAGAGCATAAATTCTCTTTCCCCCAATGATTAGCCACCTCTAATTAAATCCCCCCAACCATTCTTTATATTCTTAAAAAGCAAAGCAAAACAAGCACATTACATCCGTTGCCTCATTTGCATTGCACTAAATTAAAGTCCTCCCCCACCCCTCAAAAAGCTACATCCATTTGAATCTCCCAATAACTAAAGTGAGAAGATAATAGTTTAATAATAAAATTATTTTTATAAATTATTATAAGATCAGAGGTATTAAGTTAAATCATTTTTTCTTTTCCACTCATATTTAAATACACTTTTATATAAAGAAAATTTTCCTTTTTTAACTCTAAATCCACATTTTATCTCATAAAAATTACTTGTAACAAAATTCAAGAAGAAACTCACTTTTTACAACTAAATTCTAATCCAAATTCATTATCACCTTTCACCATGGACCCTTCAATATATGTCTTAATTTTGAACTATATCCCCTTCCATATATATAAAAATTATATTGTAAATTTATTCTATTTTTATAAAGGTTCTATTATTTATTTTTTGGAAATATTTATATTTATTTTTATTACAACTTATATAATGAATTATTAATATTATAATTTATTTTTTAAAAAATAACATAATACTAATCAATAGAATAAAAATAATGTCATGAATATAAAAAGAAAAATAAAAATAATTTATGTTAGAGAAAGATAAAATTAAAATTTGTAGTTATATAAAGAAAAAAGAGTAAAACAGTTTATGATTAAAAAAATAAAAATAAAAATTTTTAATTATGAAAGGAAGACGAAAAATATTTTTAAATTATAAATAGTTAATTGTTTATATGAAAAGAAAATAATCCCATCCCCTTTTCTCTCTATCCACGGCCCCCACCGCCCGTAATCCTTCCCGGCTTCCTTATTTCCTTTTTACTCCGACTTGATATATATCTCTAAATTTACGTCATATTCCCCCAAAAACACACACTAATACTATTATTAATACACACACAAACCCACACATATCTGAGTGTGTGTCTGTGTGTGCGCGCGCGGCAAAGGACGTATATATATATATATATATATAAAGCACCTTTCTGGCTTTCCATCTTTCTTTCTTTCTTCTCGATAACTCATCGTCTTTCTCCATTACAGAATCCACCCAACGGAAACCGTCTCTCTCTCTCTCTCTGCGATCTCGCCGGTCAGTTTACATTTTTTTCCTGAAACAAAAGAGGCAGAATTTGAACTTCTCCGCCGCCGATTCCCCCCGCCGATAGGTAAAGTACCGCTGTTTCCCTTACTGTGTGTATCTGTGTGTATACGAAGTCAGATATTTGTTGAAGTATGAGTCCTGAATCTCCTATTTTTTTTTGAAAAAATTTATTTTTAGTTTTTTTTAATTCCGTAGTTGATTTGAGTTCTGCTTCTGCAGAAGTTATCTTCTCTCTCTGTCTCTCAGAAAAATGAGCTCAGATGCATATGTATATACGTGTTTTATGTGAGTGCGCAGTTGGTGTCAGTTTAATGTATGCTGTAAGCATTTTGAATGTCTGAGCAGTTTCATGGCTGGCAAATGAGTTTTGAAGTGTACTTGTTATAATTGCAAATGTAGTCCATGAATTTTTTGAAATTTCGATTCTTCCTCTAATTTTTCTAAAATCAAACAATTAAGCTAAAGAAAATGAGTTTTTTATCAAAATGTATCTAATTAGATGCCACGTGGAGTTTCTAATCTTTTTTTTTATATTTTTTATCAGTACGTGGAGTTTCTATTTCCACATCGGTTTACAAAACAGTAGATAACCACTCTGGATCTCTTAATATTTTTTTGTTGAGGGAATTATCTCTTAATAGTTAATACACCATATACAATAAACTATGCTTTCATTCAAAATTAATATTCTTAAGCAAATAGTTCAGCAACAAATTCTGTTAATCATAGATTAATAATTCCCAATCAATTCCTGCTGCACCATATATAGAAAACAAATACGATGGCAGCAACTAAGAAGGGCTGGTAAAGGGGCTGAGTTTGCTCGTGACTTGGCTTTTATCTGGTTTTCTTCTGCAATCTGATAGCTTACCCGTGATTCTGAGTACTAAAGCTCCACTGATGATCTTGCCCCGGATTGGCATTTCCATTTCATACTAGTAATTAGAAACCTTAATCACAATCTATTTGTGGAGATATTTTGCATGTTAAGAGAGAGGGGGTAATAGACTAGCTCACTTAAATGAGATTTTGGGAGAGAAAGCTCCTCATCCTCTCTATTATTGTAGAATCTGATATTCTGTATGACATTTTGCCTTTCTTCTAAAAAAAAAAAAAGTTAGTAAAAGCAAAACACCTTAGCAACTGCAGGGAACTTTTCTAAATATTGAGAATAATAGATACCTTTTGTCTAATAAAAAGTAATATTACCAAAAAAACAAAGAAAATTTGATCGTTACCTCTTGGCCTTATATGCCTATCTGCGTCATCACACATTTAATTGCATGCTACATTACGAAAGCTGAGGATGGATAGCGGAAAGTAGGCGGTGGCGTCCTGCCGTAAGGAATTAGCACCCAGCTTTTAAGGACTAAAACACAAAAATTTCTAAAATTTCTTTCGGTGCTCATCAGATTTTTTGGTGGCATCTGCATGGCTGGAATGCTCCGTGTCCCTTACAAAGCTTACTCGAGGATTCTCTTTTTCTCTCTCTTTCTATGATAATCCTTTGCCACCCCGGGAATCTTTTCTCACTTTCGCTCTCTTTTCCACCTCTTGCGTTTTGCTTTCGTACTCACCGCTACCGCTTGGATTTTGTGTCATCACTTGAGTTATTGAGGTTTTGCTGCAATTTAGGTGAGACCCATTTTTGGGTCGGCATTGATTTTCTTTTGCTAAAATTAGTTTTGATTCATTTCTTTAAGCCTTTTCTGCTGTTTCCAGATGAGATTCTGAGTTTTTCTGGTTGTTTGGGTGTAAATTTGCGATGTAATACTATAATCTGATGCTGGTTCGACTCTATTTGAACTCAGATTTCTGCATGCAATGTGTTTGTGCTTCGAACTTAGTTGTTGACCTTTAGACTGGATGAGCCAAACAAGTTGATTTGTTTTGCTCAACCACCTGCTTGGTACATGTCTTTGTATTATGCTTCTTGTTATGATGTTATCTGTCATCTCCATTGGTTTCACTTGTTTTCTTTACTGAAGTTGGGCAGCCATATGAATTTTTTTGAAAGTGTTCTCTTAAAATATGTTTGACACATCGTTATAGTAGACCCCATTTTGGCTCACTCAATTCTGTGGATCCCATTCTCTTTGTTATCTCTTTCTTTATGCTTGTCGTTCTCTCAACTTGTTTACTAAGAATGCTGATGCCTGTTTATATTGGAACTTCAAACATTATCAAAAAAGATGTACCGCTGTACAATTGGCAAATTACAGCTTCTTGGTAGCAAATTAGCTATGAAATTCATCCTAGGATCATATTTGAGGGAAGTTTTGCTTTGATACGTCTTATTTTATTTCAATCAAAATGCAGGACAGTTGTTTCCGGGAACCCTGGAACTCTATTAAATTTGGTCTGGGAGGTCCATCTCTAGACTGCACATATGCCTGGAAACAAGTACAACGGCAGTTCTACCTTCCCCAATAGAATAGAGAGGCTCTTGAGAGAAAGAGAGTTAAGGAAAAGCAGCAGAGCTTCTCATTCAAATGATTCTGCTGATGTTAACAGAGGGACTCAGCTGTCTGAGCGTGATTTGCGCCAGAGAGATGGTGCTAATTCAGGAGTTTCCATGGAACAGTATCTGCGAGATTCCTTGGCTGCACAAGGTCAAACAACTAATGAAGGATGGGAATGGCCTGATGGAAGGCCTGTTAGACAGCGACTGTTGGTGGTGGCTAATCGGCTACCAGTCTCTGCAGTTAGGAGAGGTGAGGAGTCCTGGTCACTGGAGATAAGTGCAGGTGGTCTGGTGAGCGCATTACTAGGTAAGTATTCCTTTCATCTCTTCTAAATTTTCCTGATCTTCACTTTCATGTTGTTTGCAGGTTTGTATTTCACATTTTGTTCTCATCATTTCCATGACTATCAGTATTGAGAGCTAAGAGAAATTTTAATTCCTGAACTTTGAATTTCTTAAGGTGTTAAGGAATTTGAAGCAAGATGGATTGGTTGGGCTGGGGTCAATGTGCCGGATGAAGCTGGGCAGAAGGCCCTTACAAAAGCATTAGCTGAGAAGGTGAAAATTAAAGTCTCTGTTGGTCCATTGTATTTTTAGGCGTTTCAGTGTCGAGTTAACGTCAAGAATTAGCTAATCTTTGTGAATTTTGCAACAGATATTCAAGTCCCTCTGAATATCATTAACTGATTTTCTATCTCTGCATTGTAGAGATGTATCCCCGTATTTCTGGATGAAGAGATTGTTCACCAGTACTATAATGGGTATTGCAACAATATTTTGTGGCCTCTTTTCCATTATCTTGGACTTCCGCAGGAAGATCGTTTGGCCACTACCAGAAGTTTTCAATCCCAGTTTGCTGCATACAAAAAAGCAAACAAAATGTTTGCAGATGTTGTAAACCAGCATTATGAAGATGGCGATGTTGTTTGGTGTCACGATTATCATCTCATGTTCCTACCAAAATGTCTGAAGGAATATAACAGTAAAATGAAAGTTGGTTGGTTTCTGCATACACCTTTTCCATCTTCTGAGATCCACAGGACCTTACCTTCTCGTTCGGAGCTGCTACGCGCTGTTCTTGCTGCTGACCTAGTCGGGTAGGGATCTATCTGCAACACCAATATTTGGTCATATGAAGTTGCATAACCTTTCTTTAAATGGTCATAGCCATTGCACCATCAATTCCAGACACTTCCGAGTAATATGAATCAGGACTTTGTTTTCCTTGTGTCAATGCATAATTGAAGTACTTGAATTATTTTTGGGGGTGGGGTGGGGGGTGGGTGGAGATGGGAAATGCTTATTCAGCTCTTACCATGAAATTTCCAGCTGGGATTTCTATTAGTCATGCGGTAAAGAAAGGGGATCTTGTTCCATTCAACAGATACTTCTAGCTATATAGTTGGAACTTCGAACTAGTTCTGGCAAAATGCATCATACTGAACAATGACAGGGTTCATTTTTGGCTGATATATTGACTCAGTCCACCCTGTTTATTCCAAGTTCACCATTTTTTTTCTTGTATGTTTTTAATCTGTTTCTATTCATAGATAGCCACTGCCGGCATTGGCAGATTTTCCTGCCTTGAAATTTTGTTTTATCCGCGTGTGTCAGTCTGTATGAGTGTTTTTATCTTGTTGCCTGCTTATTTTTACTTGGAGTGTTATAAAATTGGTTAGCGGCTTCAAAGAATCTGCTGAAGATTTACATGCACCTGAAAATTTTGTCAGAAGAATCAGATTACATTTGCATATATCTGTATATATTGATAGATATAATAGACATATTTCTATCTTCATTTTTAAGACGTAGTGATTCTACAACAGTTAATAATATCCAGAGACATTAAATGGATAATCTTTGCATTTTTTGTGCCAGCTTTTTCGTTCATTAGATATTTTCCTCTTCAGAGGCTTTTCTTAAGGGAATGGGAAGAGGAGGTGTTTAAGCAGCAAATGTAAGGTTTAGAGTCTTCACAGGCTTGAGACATGTTTTAGCTCATTGCTTTGACTGTGAACCCCTATTTCCAATTCCAGTAGCACAGGAACAATATATTAGTGATATTTAAATGAAAAATATTTTGGCTGTTTCTCTGGAAGCAAAGTGGATTCTCAAGTTAGCTTTATTAGTTTTCTATCATGAAGAGACTACCATGGCTCTGATGTTATGCAAGATTTAGAGGCAGAAGGGGCAACTTTAAGGAAATCTAAGTGTGTGCCTTCTGTCCATCCCTCTTTTGAAGTATATTGGTTCTCTTTCAGCATTCTTGTTGGCTAACCTTTCAGAATCACAATGGAGATTTATTCTTCAAGTTTTACTTCACATGAATACTATTACAATTTTTGCAGAGGATATGGACTATAATAAAGCTATAATTATATCTATGTAGATTGCTTTTTCATTTGTAATATAAACTCCTCTCATTTGTTTATTTATTTATTTTGTCTTTGAGATTATATTGTTATCTTTTATGAGGCACTTGAATCATGCTTTTCTTTTTTTTGGATAATTTTTTTTAATCAAGTGTGGTTTAGCAATTTGTATAAGCTTTTCATGGGGGTAAAAGCAGGCCCAGAGACAGCCAAATAATGTCCATTCTATTTATTTTATTTTATTTTATTTTTGGGTTGGACTAGCTTTTGATAACTACTCAATACAATCCCTTTAGGACTTCAAGCATGACCACTTAAATTTTCAGTATTATGTAGGATGTAACTAGAGATGTGATAATGTTCTTTGACCGAACTAGTCTTTTGTGATCTCTAGAAACTTATAACCGTACTTAGAATATGCTGATTGCAGCATCCCTGTGATTTTATTATATTGCACATTTCATTTAAGGCTTGTTAAATACAACATTTAGTGCATAGAACCCACAATCTGAGTATAAGCTTGATTTATTTCCAGTTTCCATACCTATGATTATGCAAGGCATTTCGTTAGTGCTTGTACGCGTATACTTGGACTAGAAGGAACGCCAGAAGGAGTGGAGGATCACGGGAGGCTTACTCGTGTAGCTGCGGTATTAACTTGATTCATGGTTTTTCTGTAAACATTTCATTTCCTCTGCATGCGCTATAGTTGATCTTGACTTTGATAACAGTTTCAGCCATTGCATTACTCTTAATCCTGTTCTGTTTTTCTGTATTCTAGTTTCCTATTGGAATAGATTCAGAGCGGTTCATTAGAGCACTTGAACTTCCTCAAGTCCAGGAACACATCAAAGAATTAAAAGAAAGATTTGCTGGGAGAAAGGTACTCTGTATTGGTCTATGTTTTCTTTCTCATGAAAAGTCTTCCTGGTTACCCTTAGTTTGATGTTTGCTTCTAGCATGTGCCTTTTGTAAATAGTTATCTTTTCCCCTCTTTTGTTTTATTTTATTCAGCATCTAGTTAATTAATTTCTCATATGGAGCTGCACTTGCTCGTGGTAGTATCATGTGTCCTCTTAGGTCTTTTATGTACTTAACCATTAAAAGGATAAGCATAAGCATAGAAACATGCAGACTTTAGAACAGGAGGAATCAGCTTACATGTTTTTGTTCTATGAAACACAAACTACCTAATTACTTTCCTCCTGTTTAAGTTCTCAGAAATCTACTCTCAGATTTTAAATATAAAAGATCTAAGATAAAAAGAAATTAGTTGTGGAAGCAAGGGTAATTACATAACCACATCACTATGTTGCACCCTTTTCTGATCTGATACATGTGTTACTTGAATAAGTATAGACTTTGATGGCAGGAAGGGCATAAAATGAAGGTACCTTTCCAAATTGAAAATTTGCTGAATGTTTTCTTTCTGTAAGTTTGATTAAGCTGAATTCTAACGTAAGTTCACTCCTACTAATATTCACATAGGCGTGCATGCAGCTGTACTAAATTTGTACTCGTATGATCTTTGTTGATTCATTTCTTGAGAAGCTTTCTGCGATGTACATTTTCAAAAAGTCAGTCCCATCTAGAGATTTCTTTGCATAAGTTATTTACTTTGCTATTAGCCGCTTGCTGCATTTTGATTTAAGTTGTCTTATTCATTAACTCTTAGAAGAAATGATTTGCTTGCATTCAAATGACATCCCCATGGTAGAAAAGAAACAATTACTTGCTACCTTTATTCTTTTATCAGTAGTTCAGCTCCCAATTTTCTTCAGTCATTTGCACCTGGATGATTATTGGCGTGACTGATTATCTGAGGTACTTCTTCTTGAGCAGGTTATGCTAGGGGTAGATCGGCTTGATATGATTAAAGGAATTCCTCAAAAGATCCTAGCATTTGAAAAGTTTCTTGAAGAAAATACATATTGGCGTGATAAAGTGGTTTTGCTCCAAATTGCTGTGCCTACAAGGACAGATGTACCTGAATGTGTGCTTTCTGACATGCTTTGTCTTAGTCCTTCATCTTGTTACTGACAGTTATACTTTATATTCATCTTTTTTACTATATGCTGACATGTTAACTGGTTCCTCTCTTGGGAAACACAGATCAAAAACTTACTAGCCAGGTTCATGAAATTGTTGGACGCATCAATGGAAGATTTGGAACTCTAACTGCTGTACCAATACACCATCTGGTTAGTCTCTTTCTCAATCTTGGCTAGTTGAGACATAGTTTATAATGTACAAGTGGTTTTGACATTCTTTTTCCCTTAACTATGAATTATTCGATTTGATTCAGTATTTATTTTAAGTACTCCAGAATAACAGAATCCTTGCATCTGGAATGGGCATAAGTAGTTTTTGGATTTTAGAGAACAATTACCTTTTTCAAATCAGTATATTGACACTTCTTAAGTCATAGTCACCTTCACCTCTATTTCTCTTGTTCTTCAATTTAGTTTAGAATATTGAAATCCCCGTTCTAATACAAAGGCTCTTCAATGCTACACTAGATTTCCTTCCTAGCTGCACTACCTGCAATAAGTTTAATGTAAAAAGTCCAAACCTCAAATCTGGGTCCCAGGTTCCATTTCTATATTTCTACTTAGAACGATTTACTGAACAAATCTCTTTGTAGTTACCGGAAAGAACTGATATCATCTATTATTTCTTCCTTCTCTTGTGCAATCTTATATTGTGATAATCAGAAAAAAATTATCATTTGCAATTTGGTTTTGAAGATTAACTCAAACTATTCATATAAACCGAATCTTTAAGCGAACTTTGTCTTTGCAGGACCGTTCTTTGGACTTCCATAAACTCTGTGCTCTATATGCTGTTACTGGTACTAATTATCTGCATCTCGTATTCTTTTATTGTTTTAAAATTGTGGGTAAAACTTTCTTGGATTTTGCCCTCTGCGAGTACTTAATGCTTTATATTTAGGTGTATGTTCTTCATCACTTGTTTCTGTCTTCTGCTGCTGATTAATTGTCGTATTTTCCCAAGAAAAGTGCAATTTTGAGTCATGTCTTAATATCTGGATGATGATCCACCGACAAATTCCTCAATATTCCTATTTTAACAACCAAATTTATGTAATCTCCGTGAGCAACCAAGTTAACTGCTAAAGTAGCCAATCGGCACTGCTTTTTTTGTGCACTGATGGGTATTCGGCCTTTTGAAAATATTCTTCCTCATTTGATAAAGATTTATTTAGTGTTTTTGTGGATTCTGGAGACTTCAGACTTATGCTTCATTGATTGTTTCGTTAATAACAAACATGATCATGAAAGCACAATGATTCTCTAGGTACTTAATCCTGTGTTTGTGCTTTTCTAATTCTGCCTCCCAAGTCACTAATGAAATTTCTTCTGTTATACAAAAAGATTCTACCTCCAAGTCTTACTGGCTTTCTTGATATTTGATTTCTTGCTGGTATTCTGGTGATCAGACGTAGCACTTGTCACTTCCTTGCGGGACGGAATGAATCTTGTCAGCTATGAGTTTGTGGCATGCCAAGATTCAAAAAAAGGGGTCCTCATTCTTAGTGAAGTAAGTCATATGCTTACTGCCATTTTGACTTATTTCAATTGTTACGAATAGATGAATCTCCATAATTCATGCTGCAATTAAGTTGTTTCTGATGAGTTAAATAAAGAAAGATGATAATCAACACATGGCATCAGGTAAGCTCCACCTTTTATGCTACACTATGCGTCTTTGCTTGGACTTTGGGAAAGAAAGTTTTAAAAACAAAATAGCTTTGTCCCTATTTCAAAAGTTGAACTCTCCTGCTTGATGTTATCGTGACTTCCTTCTTATGTTAGAAGCAAGCGGGGAGGTCAATCACAACTTCCTTCCCAAAATGTCTATTATTTTTAACTTCGTAGGAATCAGGTAGTTTTTTTCCAAAATCTGGTTGATCACTCAGATTTCAGAAAGTTGGATGAATAAGATATAGATTTGAAGCACGATCATTCCTTCCCTCTTCTATGCTTTCATTGTATCTTCATTTGTCATGATATTATCTTCACTGCAAAGGGTAAGCAGCATCTACCAGTATAATATTTGATTTGTTCTGTCTCACTTCAGAAATGGACTTCCCTGCTTCTCCTAGAATAGTCCTAGAGATGGCAATGGACAGGGTGGGGGCGGGGACCCAATCCCCACCTTCCCTACCTTGTCCCCATCTATCCCGCATATGGAGATGAAAATCATCCTCATCCCAACCCATCCCTGCATATGTGGATAAAATCTAGTCCCATCCCCGGTCCATTAAACTCAACCCCAATTGGGGAACGGGACCAAAATGGGGAATCAAGTATAAATTTTCCAATAAACTTATTAAACATACCACCAAATCAAATGAATTAAAACTTTAAAATAATAACACAATTAATAACCCTTTTCCAAAAAAAAAAAAAGTCAAGCCATGTTAAAAAAAATAAATCCTAGTTCAACAATCTTCAAACTAAATAATAAATTTTCATTTAAAAAAACTAAATAATAAATTAAAAAAGTGCAATAACATAGAATAATAATCTTCAAAGACTGACAACTTTGCTGAAACATAACATAATGTATGTGACACACATATATATACATATATACATATACATACCACCAAATCAAACGAATTAAAACTTTAAAAATGTAACATAATTAATAATCCTTTTCAAAAACAAAAAGTCTAGCCATGTTACAAAATAAATCCTGGTTCAGCAATCTTCAAACTAAATAATAAATTACAAAAGTGAAATAACATAGACTAATAATTTTCAAAGGCTGACAAGTTTGAATATAATTATCTATGTTATTGAATGGGTGGAGATGGAGGGGGCGGGTGGGCATTGGGGGAATCTTATCCCGCCCAACCCATCCCCAAGGTTGGGGACAACATTCATCCCCATCCCACCCCCACCCCCACCCATATCCTGGTCAACCCGGGTGTAGATGGGTCGGTTGGGTGGGTATCCAGTTAGACTAGTCCCATTGCCATCATACATCACTTTGGAGAACATGTTTGACATGAAAGATAGCCTAGAAATTGTGCATTTCTTCCCTTTTGTTTCTGTCATATCAATCAATGTGCTGACAGAATTCGTAAGGATGAATGAATGGTTCTTGCTCTTCTGAAATATGTTATTCTTTTTCGCATTATTGCGCTTCTCCCCTTCCCCAAAGCCTCAAAACGAAAAATTTCTGTCAACCTCTCTCACAAACTGATTTCCGCACCAATTCTTTCTGCAGCTCAGGCTCCTTTAAAAGGTCTTTCATGCATTTTTCCTTGTCCTTTTGTAAAGTATTATCGAATCCTTTTTCTCTGAAGTCCTTTTTCCCTTTATCCTAACTGTTGTTTGTTGCTGCTATAATTCCCTTCGACAAGTCTACTGTAATTTTTGTTTGATTTTCTTAATTCCTGTCTTAAAGTTTTGTAATTGATACAGTATTGTTTATTTTCTTTTTACTTATTTGAATTACGAACAATACTATCTTGTTTTCATCATTCTAGTTGCCAAACATGTGGATGCTGAACATGTGGAGCGCATGCACTTAGGTGCCGTGGTGTTGAAGTTATGACCTTTTTTGGTTATTTTGGTGCTATAATTTACTTTTGATTTTTATGATGACTCGTCTCATGTGAGCCTTAACCCACTATATGTCCTCCCATGAAAGTAAAAACAGCACCAAATTTTAGTTTCATCACATGACAGGGGCTACTGACATGGTGAGTGCAACCTTAGGTACCAAGATTCCATAACATATTTTTATTTAAATGCTGTACAATGGAAGTTCCTACTGTTTTTCTCTTCATTTTTCACCTTTGCCCTAGAAAATAAAAGAGTGCTTGCTTCGGGATCTTTATCTTGTATCTGCTGCATGTGTACTTGCACAATTTGGTAGATGAATAATTTCTTATTACTCACCCGTAATCCATAATCAATTTTGATATTTCTTCTGTCTCCCTAAATTATGTGGTACAACTGCCTGTAGTTTGCTGGTGCCGCACAGTCTTTGGGTGCTGGAGCAATCCTTGTGAATCCTTGGAATATTACTGAAGTTGCTGCTGCAATAGGTCAAGCTCTGGATATGTCTGCTGAGGAACGGGAGAAACGTCATCGACATAACTTTTCCCATGTGACGACTCATACTGCTCAAGAATGGGCTGAAACATTTGTTAGGTTTGTAAATTCAGAGTGGCCACTAAGTATCTTTGCTTATTTCTAAACTTCATGAAGCTAAGACCTCTCTGAATCATCCTAAAAGCATTAGTTTCAGTTTATATATGTGTAAATAGATGCTGAAAACCAGAACAGCGGTATAAGCCTTAACTTCTCAGATTAAAATACATTATGTTCTTCTGTTAGTTGATAGTTGGCTTTATTTTATCATGTGGTTTCCTTTTCCATCCATCTTTAACATTCTTTACTATACATGGAAATTTTTGGTATGGCAAATTTTGAGTACTGAGTACTGCATTTCTATGAGATACTATATGATGTGCTGCTCAATCACTGAGAAACGTCGCTGATATTATTGCATTAAAATTTGAGTTTTGACTTTTAGCTTGTAAGCAATCATACAGTTGCTTATGGCAAAACATGCTTTAGCCACTACCGTCAAGACTTGTTCAAATGAAAGAAGACAAGATCTTACTTAGGAAGATGAAACCTTTGATTTTGTTTCCTCTCACAACGAGGAACCAATTTATTTTCGCTCAACACTTTCTAATCGCCATTACAACCGCTTGGAACTCTTCCTTTCTTGGTGATTCTTTCTTAAAAATAGTTCCATTCCTGAAGTTCTGCGTTTTCTTCAAATTTTTATAACTAAGGCAAGTGAAAAAAGTACTTTTACAGTTCAAAATTTTAATTACATACTCCTCTTTTCTTATCCATGTTCGGTAATCATTTAACAGAGCATTCCAACTTTGAAATTCCTCTATCTTATGGATACTCTATAAGTTGATAATTGTTGAAACTCCACTGCTTTTCCCACTTGATCTGCTTAACTCAGAGCTTTAAGCAGAGTAGTCTAACTCTTTCCAAGATTCATCTGTCGTCAATGTAGGGCATCAAATTTGAATAAAAGCTAAATTTCAGATTCTACAAGAGTTACATCTTCTGAAGGCTGTGTACAAAATAGGATGGAGAACATTTTGGATTGATTTCCGGATAAGATCTCATTAGATAGACGGTGTTTTGTTGTTTGTTCAAGAGTTGTATATTTGTCGGACCTTGCTTCTAACTATATTCCTTTGTGCCCTCGGTTTTTCACCTTTGGAAACATGGGAACCTACTACCTCTACTTTCAGGGAACAACTTTGGTGATCTGGAGTTAGCCTTGCCATTAGTATTTTTCATGTCACTATGCTCATTGGTTGATTTTAGTAAGTTCTTGCCATTAACTTTGGAGCAATAAAACTTTCATGTATTCTTACATTAAAACAAGATGTTACAGCTTAGAAGCAATCAATAAATATCAAACTTACCTCGATACTTTCATGCGTTTTGCTCGGTACATTTGCATTACATGGAGAACTAGAAACAGGGATTAAAGTGGAGTATTCTCAGCAGCAAATTTTTAGGTACTCTGTCAATCCTATTTCACATGGTAATATTTGATTTTACCCTACTATATGTACGAGGTTTATCCGGAGAATTGTCATTTGGGAATTGCTCTTTTGGGGGGAGGGGGATTCCTTTAGTCGTTATAAGTACATTGAAGACCAAATCTTTTTATTTGTGTTTATGCATAGTCAAAAAGTTGATCATCATGCTGCCATCTAGATTTTCATGATAAGGTTAAGTGGATAATCACAAACGTTGAAATCAACTGTTGAGGTTTGAGCGAAAAGTATGATATTGCATGAAAATAGAAATAAATCACGTGATATGGATTATTGCATCAAATGACATAATGATGTTTGTACTTAGGATTATCTGTGTTAATTAATTTCTCATTTGTAAGTTACTGCTTATCTCACTGAAAGTCAAACTACTAAATTAATTAGGAGATCACCTTGGCTTGATTTTGTTGGATGTCAAAATATTCCATGTTAGAAAGATTTTTTCTTGGTTTAGATTTAACATGCCACTTGTGCTAGTTATCTTATGCTGATTAATGAAGAAAAATGAGAAATCTGAAAGTTACTCTCAATAAAAGCTTGTTTAAGTGAAAAGTTAACATATTAGATGTAACGGTTCTCCAATAGCAGTAGAGAAGGCGATAATGAGTTGTGATGATGGTAAAGATGTTTGTAGACATCTAAGGCCCGCGTCTGCTAAACACTACTGTGTAATTCTGATAGTAAAAGGGGGTGGAAGGGGGAGGACAAAGGTCTAAGATTGATGATTAAATAAATAGTAGGAATTGGACCAGAGAGAGGATAACTATATGTTAGTAGATGTTCAAATGATCAAATGTAAATTATTAACTGTTTTGCTCGTGTTTTAAAATGACTTGGTATACTTGAAATCCAAAAATCATTTTCAGCAATTGAATTTTGTAAATGTTTTCAACTGGAGTTATTCTTTTGTTGTAAGTGACACAAAGCACTGGTATTTACTAGGCAAAAATGTAAGTGTGAGGACCATTAGGAGTGATGAAGTGTATTCCTAAAGCTTTGTGATTTATAATGAACTCAGATTTGAATCCATTTGTCAGATTCAATTTAAGTTGGTACTACATTTCTGTTGTTTGGTGAATATATTGTTGAAAGTTCTTTATTTTGTAGTTGTCTGAACTCTTCCCCAGGTCCTGGTCAAACTTATGGTCACTTGTTTTTGACTAGTTGAATAATTTTAGTAATAAAATTAGGATCACTAGTGTCCGACCTTGATACCTCAATTATGCCGATTCACTGCATAACAGGTAAGGACTTAATTGTACTCCATGGAAATCACTTCTTTACAAACTCAATTTACTGCATATTGCATCCTCTGTTCCATCATATCTAAGTCGCGTTGCATAACCGGTCATATATGTATCTACTATCATTTTGTTTGTCTTTTATGCTAATTAATATTATAATCTTATACAAGTTTTCTGGCTAGTCACAATATCATGGGTGCAATGAGGCTTACGCCAATCTTTTCGGCATTTAGTTCCACGTCTAAACGATGAGCATACAACATGAGGCATCTTCCATCTGTGGGTCTTAGAAGGGTTAGATGTATCCAGTCATGTCCTTTTATATATAGGGACTAGAATTGTGTCCATGACCTTTGACTTACAATGGAAAAATCTTACTGCTGCATCAAGGCTTTCTCTTGGATTGTTATTCACATGTAATAGGACAAATGAGGGAAAAAAAAAAGGTGTATGTATGTTTAATACTTAGTAAAGTAACATCTTAGCGCAGGGCTGTAAACATGAGGGTGGTAGGATCCTGACAGGGTGTGCTGATGTATAATCGTTTATGTATCAGTATTTTTCTTGTAGTTCAGATTCTTAAGCTCAGTTACCAGCTTGCTTTATTGTATAGCATTAACATTAGAAGTATCAACATTTAGAAATACCTTATATCTACATAAAATGATTAGCAAAAGTTTGACCATCTCTCTATCAATTCGTGTCTACAGTGAGCTAAATGACACTGTAATTGAAGCGCAACAGAGGATAAGAAAGGTTCCACCACCACTTGACACCAATGAGGCAGTCAACCGCTACTTGCAGGCTAATAACCGATTGCTCATTCTGGTAATCATTATTTGCCTCTTTTCTCATCTTTTATCTGTATTCACCATGTCATTGCCAATTTTGGAATTCCAGAAACTGTCAAGAATTAGAAAATTGATGTTTACTATTTCCCGTTGGAACTTTCCCTTCTTGATAATTGAATTGTCTTTCCAATACATAGACTTGGGTAGGAGAGTAGTTTCACATGGCCCTTAGGTTTGTCATGACTATGCCTCTTTTGCAGACATATCTAGTATAAGTTTATTCTGTATGTATTTGGCTTCCAATAACTAGGTAGTATCAGGGTGCTGAAATTTCAGCGGTGGTTGAAGTCAATTGATTTAGCGTTGCTTCAACCTAGAACATTCTAACCTTTTAGGTACTATTTGCAACTTGTTTCTTTTTGCTCCTTGTACTCCTACAGTGAAGAATTCATTTAATTCACTTGCATTTTCGAATTTTAAATGCTAGCAAAATAAATTTTTAAAATCATTTTATGCATATCGGTTGTGAGTTGCGATACTTGAATGATTGTATTGGATACAATATATGCAAAGAGACTTAGTTCGACATGTCATTGAATTAGGATGACTTGTTTGCAACTTTCTCTATCTGACTTTTAAATACAATACTTATTGAACCATTCTTTGGCAGTTGCCTCGAATTATGTTAGCACCTTCTCGTGTTGTATACTCCTCAATATTTAAGATTTAAGCTTCATTATTTCCGCAAAAGGTTAGTACATGCTCGTGGGATATAATTACCAAAACTTTCCGGCTGGACAGACGAATGAGGAGAAAAAAAAAAATTGTTGATGAGTGTAAACTGTAACAAACAAACACACACAGAAAGACATCAATACGTCTTTGTATGTGTGTGTATATGTCACTCAATTTTGATATAATTACAATGATTGCCTGGGTCCCATGGGAAATCTCTAGTAATATCCATTTTTAAAGCAGGACCTTGAATGCCATTCCAATACGGGTGGGACAAGGCCTCTCCATATTTGAGCTATTTTACCAACCGTGTCTTTCTTTCTTATACCTTTTCTGATTTTGTGATATGTACAAATCATGCAAGTACCTGAATTTTAACACTTCCTTTTTGTTTGTCTTGCCAACATTTGAAATGATAGGGTTTTAATTCTGCACTAACTGAGCCAGTTGAAACTCCTGGAAGGCGAGGTGGGGATCAAATAAAAGAAATGGAACTCAAATTGCACCCTGAGTTGAGAGGACCGCTGACGGTGCTTTGTAATGATCCAAAGACCACAATTGTTGTCCTCAGTGGAAGTGATAGAAGTGTCTTGGATGATGTACTCCATTTAGCTCTTCTGTCTTTCTTTATGCTTTTCCACTCTTTCTCAAGTTAGGTTCTTTGCAGAACTTTGGTGAGTACAACATGTGGTTAGCAGCGGAGAATGGAATGTTTCTGCGATCTACAAAGGGAGAATGGATGACGACAATGCCTGAGCATTTAAATATGGAGTGGGTTGATAGTGTGAAGGTATGTGAAATCCATTGTATCTGGAGTATAGCATCTTCTGGCTTCAAAAATGTTTACCTTTGACTACTCATAGCATCTTCTGGCTTCTGAGTTCTTTTTTTTTTTTTACCAATTGTCAGCATGTTTTTGAGTATTTCACTGAAAGGACGCCCCGCTCTCACTTTGAACTTCGTGAAACTTCACTAGTATGGAACTACAAATATGCAGGTATCTTGTCCTACATCTAATTTTACTAATAAAAATGATATAATTGAATTCATCTCTCTGCTTACCCTTTTCATTGTGTTTCTTCTATATTTAGATGTTGAGTTTGGAAGATTGCAAGCAAGAGACATGCTTCAGCATCTCTGGACTGGCCCAATCTCAAATGCATCTGTTGATGTTGTCCAAGGAAGTAGGTCTGTTGAGGTACGAGCAGTTGGAGTTACTAAGGTGAGTCTCATCCATGTGATTAAAATGTTTCTATTTCTTAATCATGTTCTGTGAAAACACATAATGCTTACTCCATCTCTCTATCTGTTCCCTTTACCCCCTTTCTTCATACAGGGAGCTGCAATTGATCGTATTTTGGGAGAGATAGTACATAGTAAAGCCATTACTACTCCAATTGATTATGTCTTATGTATTGGGCATTTTCTACAAAAGGTAATTTCTAAACCTTTTATGTAATAACCCAATCCTTCTGGGAGTCTTGGTATGTTATTTACATGAGTTTTATAATTGTAAGCTTTTCACACATCTAAATATACTGGTTTATTGTTTCCTAGCCCCCTAATCTAGTGTACTGAAGTTGTTAGCGGGTTCCATAGGGTTAGGTTATGGATAAGGGGCAGACCTTGATTTTACCATTGTATATATATATATGTACACACAGACACATATATAAACACACATACATATACACATACATATACATATACATATATATACACACATATATATACACACACATATATATATACACACGCACATATATATGTATATACACACACACACACATATATATATATATGCACACATACACATATATGTATATACACATATATATATACATATACATACACACACACATGTATATACATATATATAAAGAAAACATTTGTTAAAGGAATAATTCCACAAATATGCATGTAACTAAACAAATGTAGGATATAAGTTTACTAAATAAAATAAATAGTAATTTTAATTTCATAACCAAAATTCTATTTCATGTTGCATGCTGCTAGTATTTATAAATGCCAAAAGTTGAAATTATGTTGTAAACAAAATTTTAACTGTACACTTGGTGCTGACTAAAGAATAACTGTCACTCATAAAGAAAATGAGTTTAGGTCGTCCATCAAATTCAGGAAAGGAAAATTGCGATCAGTTTTCCATACTTTAGGGCATGATATGTTTTACTCTTTCCATTGTTTGTACTCATTAGAAGTATAGAAAATGTCATCTGACTGAATACATTAAAAACAATCAAGGAGGTGTTCCACCTTTGTTTGATCAAAGAAAGAAAACTTAAAACAATTTAAATTAATTCAACTAGGTTTAGTTATTTTCAACAAGTGAAAACATGAAATTGCCATTTTGACCATAAGTTCCAAATGTAATATCTGAAGAAGTTCCTAAACTGTTATCATCTGGTTATAAGAACATTGATAAGTGCTACATGGATGTGCGACCACATATGTTGTCTATTCCCCTGCTCTGTTCAGATTGGAGGTGCTGTGGATTATCCTTGGGCAAGCATACTACTAGGTATGAGTATGACTGTTGTGGCCAAATGGTGGCTTCCATTTTTACTAGAAAGGCCTAAGATTTTTGGGACAAAGCCTCCTCTATCATATAGTCTTTGTGATGAATGTTGGTGCTGCAACAGTTTAAGTTTGTATGGTATCAAATAAAAACCAACAACTCAGATTAAGAGGTCTATCTTTGTGGTAATTGTTGCTGAATTAGGCAGCATACTTGTATCTTCAACCTCTTTTAAGTTATAACATGCATTATAGATGTAGAAAATAAATGGACAAGGATGGGGATAAGATGCTTTTGAGTCTGATAGGGTAATAGTGCAGGCTTGAAAATGGTTCAGGTTTGCACGGGAGGATATTTACTGAAGTTCAAAGTATCAGGAAATGAAGAGCAAATTAGATTTATTTAAGTTATTGAACTTTTCTCATCTGCTGGCACTCTTAAATTTGTGGGAACAAATGTAGTATAGAAACTGAGACTTTAGGAAACCTATGGGGTCGAAAGTGATATATCTCAGGAAAGGTTTAGTAATTCAGTCTGAGAGTGAAACACAGAGTCTTCAAAATCAAAATGCTAGATGACACACTAAATGGAATACTGAAGAATGTCGTGAAAAGTACAGAAGTGATGCATGTATCTTACTGATGGATGTTGATTAGAAAGTAAAAGGAATCTTCATGGCCACAATTTCTCGGCCATGTATTTCCACCATAGGAGTTTCAATGTTAGCCAACAGTCTCTTAAAATATGGTTTATTGCTTGTAAACAATTTATTGGTTACAATCATTATCTGTAATTACCGAGTGCGATATCATTGTCTTACTTTTTGAGTCACTAGAATCTGGTCAACCTATTCAACAAGTTAGCCAATTATCGAAGTCTAACTGGATTTTATTTAAAATTTTATCTCTGAATTTTGGTTAGATTGGTAGTCGGCAAGTGACTAATGATGTTATAGATCTACCTCCAATGCAAAGCTTCATTTCTTCATGCATGCCTCTTGCTTTGTACTGTTTCATGTTTCGCCTTAGTTTGCCTTCGTAAAAGTTTGAGCTAGGAATCAATACTTGTTTTAGGTAAAAGGAGAAGTCTCACATTTTAGTTGTTAAGCAGGACATGGAAGTAAATACCCTCTGCCTATGGTCCAGTTGTGTATGGTCCTTGTTATTGTGTGGTCCATGGTGCAAGTCTCTTTGATGCTAGTTAATGTTTCTGTAATTGATGGTATCTCACCTATTTTTGCTGCATTAATCTCGCTGCTTGCTGGTTCAGGACGAAGATATCTACTCATTTTTCGAGCCTGAACTTCCCTGTGATACGATTAGCATTCCAAAAATCAGGCCAACTGATGGGGCAAGATTTCATGAAGAAAGGCGGGTAACTACAAAGCTTTACAACGGCAGGAGCAACTCAAAATCATCAAACAGCAAGTCTCAGAGGGGTATCCCAAACTCAGGGACTGGAAGGCGATCAACCCCAGAAACTACCTCATGGAATGTGCTTGATCTAAAAAAGGAAAATTACTTCTCTTGTGCTGTCGGTCGTACTCGTACAAATGCTAGATATCTGCTCAATAAACCAGATAATGTGGTTGAATTTCTGAAGGAACTTGCCCAACACACTCACTCTCTCTCGGGATCTGCTTGAGATATTTGACATTGCCTACAATTTCTATTTGTTTTATACCTGGCACCCAACGTAAGAGATATATATGTATGTTAGTTCATTAGGAATTTTCCCATGGGAATATCATCTTGTTACATGTTCTTATTTTGTTTGTTGTATTTTATAGAAAAGTCAGTCAGCAGAAATATCTTAGTTCAGTAAGTAATATACATACATCATTAACCCTCAACTCAACCCCTGTAAGAAATATCAAAAACAGATTGAACGTTTATATGATTCAAACTTATCAGTTCGTCACTCTATACAAGCAATGTCTATCGTTTTTCTGTCTTTTTTTTTTTCTCTTTTCTAAATTCTTATTCTGTATTATCTGGTTGCTGTATATGAACATGAAATTATTCTTGATGAGCTCATGCAAAGAGTTTAGTTGTGTCAGATTCCAAATACACATGATAACCACACACAAACACACACCTCTTATTGTATCTTCTAAATCATCATCCACGCTAAGAATTCATACTTCTGTTCCAAACAGAAATTACAGTTGAAAACCAAATCCAAATAAGATACTCACTTTGGGCTAACTAAGATTCAAGTTAATAATTTTTCCATCTTCACAAAACTGATCAAACATGTAAAAGGAAACAAAAGAACATCAAATTAATTAATATTAATACGCTCCAAATTATACAATCCTGCGTACTGGGAACAACAGATGTAACAAACCTAATGGGGGTAGCCTGTAATAATGAGCACCTGAAATTTTACTGCTGAACTCTAATTAATACTTGAGGGTAGACTGACTAATAGAGCCAACAACTAAATCGCTATCCAGATTCTAAAAACAATAGAAAAGAATGAGCTGAGGCATTGACTAACATAACACACGATCATATAACCTGTGAGATACAAAACTGCAAAATGTAGCCCCTCTTCTAAACTCTTATTCAAGCAGAAGTTTTCTTGTTAGGTTCAAAGACATACTTTATCAAGGATTCCTTGATAGGTAGCAATTCCGGGAACTCTTTCTTCAGCTTGGTGGCATCCATCTCATTATTGCTTCGTGGGGCAATTATCACCTTCGCTTGCTCTTCCAGCGTAAAGTTGGCCCATTTAAATTCTGGATTAATGTATTTCTTGTACATCTCCAGAATCTCATTATGGCTAACAACCCCGGGATTTGTGAAGTTCCAAATGCCCCTCAGATTTCTTTTTGCCATCTCAATGGAAATAGGCAGAAGTTCATCCAAGATGGTCATGCTGTTGGGAATGTTAACCACCTTATTGTATCTAGCAATCTTGGTGATGAAATTTCGTGGGTTACTGAGGTCTGAAGATATAGGCATCCGTACACGAAGGGTGCAAACATTGTCATACTCTTTTAGTAACTCCTCAACCTGGTAAGGACAAAAGCCTATACATGAATAGACCATCCAAGGTGTACAGATTGTAAAGGAAATAATTTAGCTTCAAAGGAAAGAACTTTACCATGGCCTTAGTCTTTGAATAGAAAGATCCAGTGAAGTTCGGCGTGTCTTCCTCCTTGTACCCAATACCAGATCCTTCTGGATGTGCTGCATCATATTCAAATATACACCCAGTAGCAAAATTCATCATCAGCAGACCATGCTCTCTACAGATATCTGCCAAAGTCAGGGTACCAGCAACATTTGTACGAATTGTTTCGGTCTTGTGTGATTCACACCAATCAACATTGGGTCTACCAGTCACACCAGCAGCATTGAAAACATGGGTGGGCTTAACAATTTGGATGTCAGCCAAAAGTTGTGAGCGGTCTTCCAGCCGCCCCCTTCCGTACTCGTATGGAATCCCCTGTTTTTCACACAATTTCCCCAGCAGACCACCAATCCACCCAGTTCTACCGTAGATCAAGAATTTCAAGGATGGCTTAGGTGGACTCTTAGGAGGTGGGACAACCATACGGTCCTGTTTAGAATTCCCCGAGAATTCAGAAGATCCAGAGTCATACTTATCAGATCCATCAAGAAGCCTTTCTATCCCACCAGGCATCATTAACATTCTTGGATGAGGAAGCAAAGCTCCTGAAACATCACCCCACCAATTAGGATTTTTAGTGTACCACTCTATAGTCTTTTTTAATCCTTCTTCCCATGTTGTCCTCTCTGACCAGCCCAAGTTCTTCAGCTTCTGATCATCCAGGAAATATCTCTGGTCATTAAACGGCCTATTCTCCACAAACTCAATGTTAGTTTCAGGATCCATGTTAAAAAGTTTGCATATGTCTTTGGCAACATCAATTACTCTTCTCTCCTTCTTTGTACCAATGTTGTAAACATGACCAACTTCTCCTCTATGAAGAATAACTTCAAAGGCTTCTGCAACATCCTCACAATAAAGATAGCTGCGCACATTAGAACCATCACCATGAATAGGAAGAGTCTTCCCTCTCATGGCCAAAAGGATAAACTTCGGGATCAACTTTTCAGGAAACTGATTGGGACCGTAAACATTATTCCCTCTGGTTGTAATTACAGGTAATCCGTATGATCTGCCATATGCCATAACAAGCATTTCAGCTCCAGCTTTGGTGGCTGAATATGGGTTTGTAGGCAGAAGTTGTGAGGCTTCATGATTTCCAACAACAGCATCTTCATCTGTCTCTCCATAAACCTCATCTGTGCTTACATGGATAAACCTTTTGATCTGACCAGTCACTTTGCAGGCCTCCAATAGCACGTGTGTGCCATAAATGTTGTTCTTGGTGAACTCAAAGCTATTACCAAATGAGTTATCAACATGGGTCTGTGCAGCAAAGTGCATAATTGTGTCGATTGACTCGGTAATGAGAAGGTAGTTGACGAGATCAGCACTTGCAATGTCTCCCTTGACAAACTTGAAGTTAGGGGATGACTGGGAAGGAAGGAGGTTCTTCAGACTTGAGCAGTAGTCAAGCTTGTCGAGGACAACAATCTTGTATTCGGGGTAGTTCCGGATCAGCCGGTTTGCAACATGAGATGCGATAAATCCAGCAGCTCCAGTAATAAGAATATTCTTTGGGGTGTGTGTTGCCATTTTAGTGGCCTCTGCAATGCCAGTTATGGAAATCTAATTAGGTACATAAAGTCAAAGCTCTATTAAATATCAGTAAGAAGTCACAGAAGGAAAATCCTTTGAAACAAAAGATGTGACCCATGATTTTCAGTAATCATTCAGTTCTTTGGTTTAAATGACCAATGACAGACATCCATTACACTTGAGCAGAAAAAACGATCACGTACTGGAACACAGAGGGAACAAACAGAAAATTCTCCCAGATACATGGTGCCATTTCAGTGGTGTTAGAAATGTTAAATTGAGGAACACCCAATTAAGGCATCTAACCAATAGTTAAAAACAGTCATGTGATTATAAGCAGCCCTTTGATCCATGATTAGGTGGAGATCAGGCGGCAATACTCAAGTGCAAATGACCAGCATTAGTTTCAGTAGATAAAAAAAACCAACAAATCGGGAATGTAAAATCAATACTTAAAAGCATGGGTGTCTGCTCCTCTTAAAGCATCAGTAGTAACAGCAAGCACAAAAAGCATTAAATGCTTCAGGAGAAACATATGGCATTTATTTAACAGATAAAAGTTACAACTAATTAACCAAGTGGAAAAACTGATATGACAATCAATTAATCCAGACTTACACTTAATTACAATTGCACGAGACTAAACAGCAATCAAGTTCAAAATGACACCTTTTTAAGAAAAAAAACATTAACTACTCAAGATCCAACAAATATTCGGAAACTAAATTAAGGTTCCATTAAAGCAATAGCCACAGCATTTTGTTTTCCTCCGATCAAGAGAGAAAATCGAAACTCGTACAAATTACGCACCACAGATTAATTAAACTTCCAAAAAACGATAGACAGCAGTGGACATACATACAGACCGAACAAGTACACAAACAAACGTATGAGATCTAGATCAATCAAATCAATGCGAATCACAGATCATGATCAAAATCTCATTAAGCACCGAAATGAACACATCCGACAGATCTAGCATCATGAAAATTAAACTTCAACTAACAAAGGGTAAAACGAAAATCAAAGAGACCGAGTCAGATAAAACTTACAAAATTGAATCCAGATCAAGATCAATCAGGCCGAATCCGAATGAAGATGGAAGAGAGAGAAAATTTCGAGAGATTAATTTAGAGAGAGAGAGAGAGAGAGAGAGAGAGAGAGAGAGAGAGAGAGAGAGAAAGCAGGGAAGCGGATTCAGTGATTAGGAGACACTAGAGCGGGAAGCCAGAATAGTCAAGCAATCTCTTCTCCGTCTCTCTATATATACACATACATACATACATGCACAGAACAGAAGCTTTTAGAGAGAGAAAAATGGTAACGCAATTTTGCTGTAAAAGAGAGAAAATGAATGGGGGTTGGGGTTGTGTTGGGGGCAGCGGTTAATGGGAAAAGCGGGAAGATTGAAATGACAGAAATGCTCTTGAAGGGAACAAACTTGCGATTAAGTCACGCGGTTTGCTTCCCGTGGGCCAGGCGTTTTTCGCGTCGGTCGCGCCTCCCGTATGAAGTGAAAGGGAGGGGTAAATTTGGAAGTTTCTATTGGCGAACCGGGGATTGGATTTTTTCTTTTTTTCCAATCTATGAAGGAGGGGGTTGGTATCTTGTGTGGCCGAGAAAGTGAGCGCGTGGTATATTAATGGTGTTTTTTTTTCTTTTAGGAAAGTTTTAATTTCATTCTAGTTTATTCCAACAAATAAATAAATAACTTTTTCTTGAAAGGATAAATAAATAAATTTTGACTAATACCCATAACCTAATATATATATATACAACTTTCGATAGAAAATATAAATTCTTTTAATAAAAATTAGATAATTAAAATTATAAATAATTTTACACATTTTAATGTATATTTATTGTTTATTTTTTTATTTTATCTTCTTTAATTCATTTATTATTTTCTTTCCCTTTTTTTCTCTCCTTATTTATTAAAAATAAAATATATATTGTACCTTAAAAATTATATTATTTTCTTAATTTTTTATTCGTATATAAAGTCCAAAAAAACTATATTCTTAACCGAAAGTAACACTAGTTTTTACTATTTCAGTACCTTTAAACAAAACTAAACTGCAACTGATTTATTGAATCCTTCAAAAATATATATATTAGGAATGTGAAAATGAAAAGTCAATCCACTAAGGAAAAAGTCAAATAGTTTTTTTTAAGGAATAATAATTCAAATAGTTAAAAATAGTCTTATTAGTCTATAGATTTTTGAATTTAAATTCATATGTATATATTATCTTTATATTCAAAAAACAAAATGAATAATCATGATATGGAGATTCAAATCTTTTTGTATTTTTGTATTTTTTGGAATATGATGATTTTCATTATTTTTATTATCTATCTAGAGAAATAATGAAGATAAATAAATTAAAGAATTTACCAATTGAAAAGTTAATTTACTTTCTACAGAAATCGCATTAATTAAATTACTTATCATATTTGATTTTTCCAATAAATAGCAAAGGCATCTAAAGGTATTTCAAGACCTAAAATGATTTTTTGTTTTTTTTTTTTTTTTGTTTATCGATAACCATAATGTATTAAAAGACCTAGATAATAATAGTCATCCAATACATGATCATCTTCTTTCTTAGTATGTTAATCATTTTCTCAAATTGTAAAAGAAAAAAAAAGAAAAAGGGAAAAAATTATTTTTGTTAGGTATGGAAATTTTGATGAGGTCCATAATGAAAATGAACAGGTGGTGGGAAAGATATACAGTACAGTGTCAGCGTGGGCTTTATGGGGAGGCTACGCCAATGCCAGTTTGTATGCTATGAAATATTGCCAGCTAAATAAAGGCCAAGATGGATGGATTAAAAAAAAAAAAAAGAAAATAGAAAAAAGAACGATAAATTACGTGTCAAAATTTAAAATTTATATAAAAAAATTTATTTCTCCAAATATGTTTTTCTTTACTTTATTTTTTTTCAACTTCTCTCTACACTCTAAAATTTAAAATGACAGTCTACGCAAATCTAATCATTAATAATTAGAAAAAAATCCTTAATGTATTGTTTTACACTCGTTTATTTATATTTTATCGATTTAAAAATTAAAAAAATATTCCAAAATAAAAAAATCTGGCATTGGCACAGACCTGAACTACCTTCATGCCAAGACCTGGTGCGGACCAGGTAAACCTCACGCCAAGGTGTGGCGCAGGTTACTTGGTGTTCGCGTCAATGCCTAGCACCAATGCTATTTTTTTTTAATTTTTTAATTATTAATATTATTTAAATTATTATATTAATTGTTTTTAATAATTAATTTTTTAATATATTTTAAATAATTATTAGTGACATCGCTAAGAAACTTAACAACATTATATATAATTAAAATTAACATTTAATTATCAACTAAATAAATTAAATACTAACATATATACATGTATTAACATAAAAAAAATTCAAATTATAATATTAAACGAAAAGTTAACATAATGGTACTAAAAATATATATTAAAATAATTAAAATTAATAATTATAAAAAAATATATCAAAAATTAAAAATACACCATCTGCACGATTGATCCACGCCCTAACGTGAATAGGTGTATCGCGTCAGGGTGTGACTCAAGCATGCGGATTGTATATCTTTTAATTTTGATGTATTTTTTTGTAATTTTTATCACAAAATAAATCTTATTGTATATATAATATTTAAAATTATCCATTTTTAATTAAATTTCAAATGTTCAAAATATCACCATATTATTTTAGAGAGAAGTGGAAAAAATATGTATAAAAACAGTAAGTTTCAGAAGAAAAAAATGTTTAATTTTTTCACATAAATTTTATATTTTGACACATAATTTTATCCCAAAGAAAATGCAAGGCAAGGAACAACCGAGGCTTGGTGGATTGCACGTGCAACTATTCCTTTCTTCTGCTTCTTCCCATTCCACCAACAGTCACCCTTGCTATGTCTCACATTTCCAGAAACCATCATTAGAGCAATTAGCTATAAATAAATGTACTAAAATATTTTATAATTTTTTTATACTTTAAATTTTATTTTAGTTCTATTTTTCTTACTTACTTTTTAATTTACTTACTGTTATAAATATGATGAAGGGCGATGAGATCTAATGATAGTAAATAGGATGAAAATATCTAATTGATCAATGTTTAATCTTAATTTTTTACACCTTCAAATATTTTCCAAATTAAATATTAGTATAATTATAATAAAAGAGGATATAATAATTCGGTAAAGATAGGGACGCTCCACTCACGTACACATTAAAAGTAAATTAGAGAACTGACATTTTTTAATTTGCAAGTGAGTTTATTACCGAATTTTGCCGATCTTCACCATAATCATAACAATATATAAATAGAAAAATGTTTGAGAGTATAAAAAGTTAAATATTTTATTTTTAAGAGTATAAAAATTTAAAATAAAATATTTATGTTATAAAAAAAAGCGTTATAATGTTTATGTTTAATTATGTTATTTTAGTAATATTTTAGTTATAAATACTAAAATATTTTAGTATTTATAACTAATTTCTCACCATCATTATTATGAAAATAACTTATGGATTTTGATTTTATTAACACGACAATCATTCACAATACTTCAAAATCATCTATGTCAAAGAATAAGCAGTAAAGCTTGAATAGAAGTATTTGAGTAGATTTTTTTCTTTTTTACTTGATAAGCTCAATGTTTCTAACTCTTTTGTTAGGCACCATGCAAATGTATCAATGCATATTTCGGCTAACCAAGTTGTTTCAAGTTTAGGTGGTGTTTAATGAATTCTGAGTAGCAATGGGTCGGACCGAATCGCGCCTAATTCGTACTCAAACAGTTCAGTCCAACTCTAATTAATTTTTGACGGACGAAAAATATTACAAATCATATTTATTCGTGGCTAGTCCACTGATCAACGGACCAGCCTGGGGTTTTTCAAGTTTTTAATAATTTTTTCATTGAATAAAAATTATTTTTTATTTAAAAATAATAATAATAAATTTTTTTTTAACAATATTCATCTAATTTTAAAATACACTCACATCTAAACAAGATACAAAATAATTAAACATAAATAACACCTAAATAATTTCTAAAATTTAAAAAAATATAAAAAAATTAATGTATAAAATAAAAAAAAGGACCAGTACCGGACTGGACCATAAAACCCTACACCCAAAAAGGCCAGTCCGGTCCAAACTAATTTTTGATGAGTCTATTTTAAAATCTATATCTATCTATTTCCTCAAGAATGGTATGGACTAGTCGGCTAGGTCCATTTTGACCTGCTAATTTTGGGCTCTCAATGAATTGTGAGACTAAGCCAATGAGAGGGAGAGGAACTAGTCCTAAGAAATCTTCAATGTCCAGTAGTAAGTTAGTAATGTTTGTTAGTGGATAATAAAAGTATTTTAAGTGTAAAATATTAAAGGATTAATGTGAACTCTATAACGTTTTATACGTTCTCTAAATTTTTATAATTTACTTAATTTTTGATATATATAGTAATTGACTTGATTTATATAACTTGTGGTTTGAATTATGTGTAATATTTCATATAATATTTTAAATTTAATATATTTTATTAATATTTATCAAATAAAATAGTATAAATTAAAAAGTATTATAAAAGAAATGCATCGGCTTTACGGGTGTTGTTCTACTCCTGTCATGATGCTTTGGCCATGGCTTATGCTCCTATGGTGATATCTTGTTCATTTATCTCTTAAATTTGAAGAGATAAATGATAAGGAAAAAATAAGGAAATGTTTTGTTTTGTTCTTTTTTTGGTTCAGTCTTTTAAAAAATGTTATTAAAGTGGTTACAACTTTTTTTTTTTATGGGGTCATAATGTACACAACATATGTGCCGCGTGCGTTATTTCTAATCAGTAGTTAAACATCAAGATTAATCTTGATTAATGATGTGGTAGCAGACATGGTACGGTGGGCGTTTAGGTGGTTAATCACGCACGTACTGTGTGCATTATCAGCAAGAATAACGCACACACTGAATGCGTTATTCTTACTAATAACGCACATGCAGTGTGCGTTATCAACATTACAAAACTCCGAAACCCTGGCCGCCAATACAACATTTTCTTCTTCTCTTATCTTCTCCTTCTCGCCACTGCACATTTCCTCCTCCCTCCTCCGCCACTGAGACATTTCAGCTACGCTTCTTCAGACTTGCTTTTCTTCTCTTCTTCTCATTCATTTCTTCCTTCTCTTCTTCTCTTCCTCTTTTCCTTTCTTTTTTCCTTCCTTCTTCTCTTCACAGCGCCAAGTTGCCCTTCTTTTCTTCCCCCGGACTATGTTTTCAAATTTCTTTTCACAAAGACCTTTAAGAAAAGCGAATTAAAAAGTTTAATGTGGCAGGCCAGAACCTAAGCTAAGCAATGGAAATTTGACCGTATGATGAATGAAATTTAAAAAAGATATATAGAAGCTTACATTTATTTAGCCAAGACAGACCTGGAGAAATGGACACTCCTGCATGACGGTGGGCACATGCACGGTCTAATGACAACCAACATTTTAGAAGCACTTAACAGTGTCTTAAAAAAAGTTAGGGTCTTACCTTTAAAAGCCTTAGTTGAATTAGTATTCAACAAACTTGTTAAGTACTTCAACCAACAATGTCATGAGACCCAAAAACTGTGTGCATCTTTCCAACAAGAGATTTTGATAAGTTTCTTTGGATTGAATTAAAATCAAGAGACCACATAGTTACAATGTATAACCTATGAGAAGGTATTTACATGGTTAATCTCCGATAAGCCTTGATGATAGCGGCAACAACATTTACACTTTAAAAGTGAATGAAAAATCGTGTAGTTGTGGCAAATGGCAAGAATATATATTAAGTTATTCTTATGCTCTCGCAATCTATAAAGATAATGGTATAAGACCAGATGCTTATGTGCCAGACATATATTTGTAGAAAACTTATAGACAAACATACCAATCCAACTTTTATTTGGTTGGGGATGAGAATTTTTGGAGAGATGCTCCTTACAATTTAACATTCTACTCTCCAAATATAAACAATCAACGGGATAGAAAATAGGGTACAAGGTTTCGATAGGAAATGGATTATCGAAATCCGGATTCTCCTCCAAGATGTAGCAGATGTCGAATACCCGGGCATAATAGAAAAAATTGTAATAACCCCAGTTCAAGCTATGTATACGTTTCTTTTTTCAAAGTGTTGTAATGTTTTAGGGTTTCTATTAATGATATTTCTTTTTTGAATTTCTTTTAAGCACTTCTTTATAAATTTTTTACTTAATTCACAAGTTATTATAGTAAAATTTACAATAAGTAACAAAAATTTAAAATACTTTAAATTACTTCTTCGTACTTTTTTAAATAAAATTTTCCTTTTAAAATAGTTATAATTATTATTGTGAAATATACATCAAATAACATTAATAAAAGAATACTGGTTTTTTTAAAAAAAAATTATAATTATAAGTTTGGCAAAAAGAAAAAAAAATTATGAGTGTTGCAAAAAAACTAAAAAATAAAAAAATGATTTGGCAGATAACGCATACAATACATGCATTATTATAAAGGATAACGCACATAACGTCTACATTATCTCCACATCAGATAATTACGATGTAAATTCCTGACTAAATAATAATGCACACAGTATGTGCATTATCTTTAATGATAACGCAACATAGTGTGTATTATGGCTAAAATAAAATTAAAAAAATTGTGATCATTTTAATAATTTTTTTTAAAAAACTGGCCAATTATAAGAAAAAGCTTGTTTTTCTCCTTTTTGATCTTTTTGTAAGGAGAATTGAAACAATAGAAATTTCTAGTCACGGTAACTATGGCTAAAGATACTAATCGTGGCCATTTATTCTATATATTTAGATATACCATGAATATACCAGGCATAGTAGGCTTAGTTAATTAACCTATATAGTTTTATTAATTATTCTTCTTTCCCCTTTTTCTTTTCGTGTGTGTGGTCTAGATCTGTCTGGGCTGCATCGGCAGTCAAAAGACCATATATTGATGGAATCCAAACTAAAATAAACAGTATATATTATCATAATCATGAAATTTTACTGTAACTAAACTAGAGATTCATCAATCAAGTATCGAAATGTATGATGATGACGAAGAGACTATACATACATCATTTAATATAATTATAAGGATATTGATAAAAGCAACTCGGGAAACTATAAGGATAACTCAAAAAAATTCAAAAAATTTTATTTTTACCTAAACACTTTCTATCTCTAAAAACTTCCTCTCTAACCTCTCTCTAAAAAAAAAACTCTAACTTTGAACATTAAAACGAAATTAGAAGAAAATATGGATTCCCTTGAAGAATTTTTGGAAGAAAATGTTGGTTTTGAGGTAAGAAATCGATTGTAATTTTTTTTCCAATTTCTGCAGCATTTTCAGCCAGGTGGGCAAATTTTCCAGTGATTTTCGCCCATCTGGAAGAAATTTTCTAGGAAGTTTCGTACAGATGGGCGAAAATCACTAGAAAATTTTGCCCACCTGGCGAAAGTGCTGCAGAAATTTTTACTTTATTTTATTTTTCGGTTTAAGGTTTTCTTTTTTAATTTTTTTTTGTTTTGGTAATATTTTCATTTTACATTAACAGGCTGATGAAGATCACGTTTGAAGAATTTTTAGAACCGGAAGAATATATTGATCTTGGACATTTATTTACAACTGACCGAATATTTAGTTCGAAAATTGAGTTGGTGGATTGGGTAGAACAAACTGCAATGAATGCTAAGACATATTTAATCATAACTCGGTACCAGAGATCAAGAACAGTTGACCGTCGACCGTATGTCATATTGGCTTGCGAGCGCGGAGGTTCAGTTAAAAAATATAAAAAACCAATAGTTGACGATGAGGAAGAAGAAATTCCAAAAAAAGGCAAGGACCTTATAGGACGAAAAAATGTGGGTGTCTATTGAAGCTAAAGGGAGCAAATGCTAATAAACGAAAATTGGCAATTGTTCGTACACAACGGGATGAATAACCATAAAATAGCTGTTTACAATCACGGTCATGCTCAGGCTGCAAGACTTACGGAGGAGCAGTTGCAACAGACTGAGCAGTTCAGGAAACTCATGTGGCACCTTGCAATATATTACGATTTCTCCTAGAACAAGACGTCAGTTGTGCAGTTAGGTAAGTTATAAGGGAATTATTTTTAATACTTTATTTAAATATTTTAGATTTGTTTTTATTCCGTTAATAAATAGAAATTTATGATGTGTGTAGTGCTCAGAAAATTTACGATATTGTTGCGAAGATTAAGAGGAACCGGATGCAGGGAAGAAATATGGTAGAAGAAGTTCTCTGCCTAAGTGCACAAAGAGGCTACACTGTTTTTCATAGAAATCGTGAGGAGAGCAACGTACTTAGTGATATTGTCTTTGCACACCCAACATCGATTGCGATGATTAGAACGTAGCCATATGGACTGATAATGGATACCACGTATAAAACGAACAAGTAAGTACTATAGTGGATTAATTGTATTATTAGATATCTTTATTAATTTATCCGCATAAATATTTAAATTTAGTAAGTACTGTAGCAGATCATTGATATTTTATAATTTTTTTTAATAAATAGTTAATAATATTTTGAAGTCCGTCTAAAATAGTTGTCAATGTTAATAATTAATTTTCCATTTATTTTTTAATTAAGGTACAACATGCCACTATTAGAAGCTGTAGGGATGACTCCAACAGGAAAGAACTTCACAGTGGCAACAACTTTTATGTGCAATGAACAGGCAACGACATACAGATGGGTTCTTCAACAAATCAAGCACTTATATTGTACATCTGCTAAATCAAATGGCCAGAGTTCAATCATCAATGAAGGAGAGCCACTAGTCAATCTTACCGATAGGGAAAGCGGATTAATGTCGGTGATTGATGATGTGTTCAGAAATTCATATCATATGTTATGTAGAAGACACATCGATCAGAATGTGTTGGCAAAGTTGACAGAAATAGTGAAAGATGACGAGGTGGCACAACGGTTCATGAATGGCTCGTGGAAAAAATTAATAAATGAAATTGATGAGGTGGAATATCAGAGAAAGATGGAAGTATTGAATACTAGGTGGCAAAGCAAGCCGGACTTTCTACATTACTTGTCTAGCACATGGTTGAATCCATTTGCCCATAAATTTTGCAGGGTTTGAACATCTCAAGTGTTGCATTTTGGGGTAGAGACAACAAACCGTACTGAGAGCGAACATTTTGTGTTGAAGCTATGGCTATCAACCTGTCACGGTGATTCGGACACCGTGTTTCTAAATATCGACTCTCTCATGCAAGGTCAAATTGCTAAAATTAAATACACATTGGAAATTTCTAAACTTAAAGAGAAGTATGGTGCTAAGAGTAATGCCACATTGAAGAATTTAAGTAATAAAATTAGTCATTTGGCTTTGAAGAAGATAATGAATGAGTTAAAGAAAGCACGCGAGATGGATGAAGAACCAGGAAGTAATTGCCTGCATTATTTAAGGAAGTCGTACGGTCTACCTTGTGCATGTGAACTTGTTCATGGGTGCCAATATTTAATTCCAATCCTAGAGGAAGATGTTGACATTTTTTTGAGAAAACTAGAAATTGGTTCTAATATTCCTGAAGAACATGATAGATACATGGATTTCGAAATGCATGATCTTACCTCACTGATACAGGAAATTAGTACGGGTCCAATTTGTAAGGTCCAGGAAGTGAGACGCCTCATCAAAGATGTTTATCTCCTGTGTTGACAACCCCTCCAGAGACCGCAGTCACGAAGGGACGACGGAAGACGAATTCTACCAAAAAGGATAAGTCTCACTGAGAATACGTCTCTATCGCACATAGAAATAAGTATTAATAGATTTATAAAATAAATATAAATAGTATAAACCCTAAAATATAAAAATAACATAATTCACGTTTCATTTAAAACACATACCTCTAATAGTGACCAGCACTCAGCAAGCTCCTTTGCATTAACCCTGGACGTCTGACCCAGATTCCTGTACAGATACGCAAGACAGGCAACACCCCATACGAACCTCCCAACAGAACTTACATCCTGCAGCAGTGGCCATAGTTTGGCAGGAACAATGTTGCTACTCTTATCACTGAACAATGAGCTACCCAAGATGTACTATAGATAGCAGACAACTCTAACACGAAGTGACAGTGAAGTCTATCTACTAGTGGCAACAGCGTGATGCTCCACTGCATTAAACCCTAAACCACCGGTGAGAGCTAAACCCATATCATCCTGAACCAGCCGTACCAACTGCTCCCTAGATAATCTCGAATCCACTACCGCACCATATGCAGAAACCCCGAGAATAAGCTCCACATCGTGTAATGTAATGGTTATCTCACCCCATGGCATGTGAAAACTGTTTGTGTCCGACTGCCACCTCTCAACAAAGGCCGACAACAATGTAGCATTGGAGTGGTGAAACATGCACGATCGTAGGGGCGTAAGACCGGACCCGAAAGCCAAGGGACGAACTTGTGCATTAGTAAGTTCCCAACCTGTGAGTGCCATGTAACGCGATCGGCACTTCAATGAACCATGATCCTGAAGATAAAGCAAATAAATTTATACAGTTACATAATAATTTATATACTATTTATAATAATAAAAATATTTTACACATTAAAGAATAATAACATAATAACATGTAACTTTAAGTTAAAGATATGTACCTGTCCACGCCACATCGGACCCACAACATGTCCACCGTATGATGGGATGAGCTCCGGGTCAACAGGACCTCCCTCTGCTGAGCCTGTCTACTCCAAATCTGAAGTCTTCACTTTCTTCCTCTTCTGTGTCGGAGCCAGAACTTTACGAGCCACGTCAGGTCTTTTGTTACGATACCTTGCAATCTTACTCATTATCGACATAAAGCTGCCAGTTAACCATTTCTCTTTCCTGTGACGAGGACGCCCGTTGGATCCACTAGCTGGTGCCACAGGCACAGGCTGCTCCTCATCTCCAGCATCATCACCCTCATCCTAATCATCATCACCACCATCACCATCACCATCATCATCACCTCTCTCATCCGCCTCTCTCTTAATATGTAGGGATCGGACTCTTTCTTGCTCCTCGCCAACCCCTATCACCCTCAAAGCCCATATCACCCTCATATACCCTATCTGCAGGCCTCAGTACGTAAGGATCAGAAGATGAAACACCATACTCAGCGTGAGAATACCCATGTGTGCTGCATGAAGAATCCTGCGGGGCGGCGCCAAGTATCTGATAAAAAAACTGAACCCCTATCTGCCTCGACTGACCAATAAACTCCAGTATAGGCTCCTGGGTAGCAGATCTATATGGTATGGAAGGTCATATAGTGGGAGCATGTAAGTATGGATCATATACTGTGTTTGGGGGGGTGTAAAGGTGGATGTACAGATCCATATGGCTCATAGGACACAGGGGTGTGAGACAGATAGGGTTGGATGGGAGGTCGAGATCTAAAGGGTACGTCCGATGGTTGGGTAGAAGACTCAGGTTCACCTGTACCATGATGGAAACTAGGTGCAAGAGGGGTAGGAGTAGCAGGGAGGTTGGAAGTACTATGTCGCCCCCTCACACCTCTAGACGAAGTTGTGACAGTGCGCCCCTCAACTCGACCTGTCCTGTCTGTGACAGGACCAAGATCATCATCTTCTCTACGACCGCTAGGTTGAACCATCTATTAGTTATTCAAACCCGTTAATATTTATTTATCATATATTTGAACATTTACTTTAACATCTATTATTATTTTATTATTTATTATTATCAGGATCTATTATTTCATTTCTACGATTTCTTTCGTACTATTATTATTATCACTAATATTCTTTAGTAATAGTTATTAATTTATATATTATTCAATCTTATCTCCTAAACCCTAAACCTAAGGCCAAGAATAACGATGATTTCAAATTAAAATTCAAATAGTTGAGCAATTGCATAGCACATTTTCTTATTAAACACATAATCATAAGCAATAATTTTAAACTAGTTACATTTACTCTAAATAGACAAAATTAAATAACATTCTCAGAGACATTTATTATTACTTTATTATTCACTTTATCGAGTTTTATTATTTCATTTCGTTATTTTATTCATTTCATATTGTTCACAGAAACATAATCATAATCATATTAACAATTAAAAATTATCACATAAAATATTTTAAACAACTAGTCACACTCATTCTACAAATACAAAATTAATTAACAATTCAAATAATCATCTATGAACAAAAAAATTAAATATTTAAAAAAAATTTTTTTGTGTACTTTCGCCAGGGCTAGAAGAAAGTGCCAGTAGACTTTCGTCCGAGCCGGCGAAAGGGGTGGTGTCCTTTTGTTTGGGCCGGCGAAAGTCACTAGTTACTTTTGCTAGCCTCGGGCGAAAGTAACCAAAACGGGCAAAAAAATTTTCTTTTTAAAAGTGCGATTTTTTTTTTTTAAATTAAAGGGATATTCTCATGATCTAAAACGGTACAATTGTAAATAAATGTGAATAGATTGAAGAACTAACCTTTTTTTTTTTCAATTTTGACGGTCGGATCTTCCAAGATCTAAGATTGAAGTGAAGAGTCCTAGAGAGTGTTTAGGTGAAGAGAGAGAAAGTGTTTATGTGAAAATGAATTTTTTTTTTAATTTTTTCGAGTTATCCTTATAGTTTCTCGAGTTGTCTTTATCGATACCCTAATTATAATTATAATTATAATGGGTGGGGGTCACTTAAAATATGGTATGGAATTCTACGACCTGAACCCAGATATATGGGTTAATTAATTTAAACGATTAGGATGAATTGGCGCCGATGGAAAAGTGTCAATGGAGAAATGGGATCTTAGAATTATGGGATGGCATTGAGGAGCAGAGCTCAATGGAGCCTTTGTTTGGATTTAGCCAATAATTAGTTTTACAGCTAATAATATCTCTAGATTTATGAGATTCTTTTTGTTTTGAAAAAGTCTTTTGTTAGTGGTAGTCTGTTAGATATACGCTGCTATATTTGCGTCATTTTGTTTTGTAATGTATGGCTATTTTACAGCCATGACTTAGTTCAATTGGATTAGATCCTTTTCTCAAGTTTTTTACTTTATTTTGTTCCTCTCTATTACTTTACATTTAGTATTAGAGCCACCTCACGAGCCTGATTATTTGAAAAACAAAAAAGACAGCAGCTTTCTACACAAGCAGTAAATCCAAAAATCATTAGAAAGTTCATTTGTCCAACCATCAATTCCTAAATTTGATGGACACTATGATCTTTGGTCAATGTTGATGGAAAACTTTCTACGATCAAAAGAGTACTGGGGGATTAGTGGAGAATGGGATTTCTGCAGCAACAGAAGATACTGTGCTAATAGAAGGACGGAAAAACTCTTGGCAGAGCAGAAGTTGAAAGATTTGAAGGTAAATAATTATCTATTTTAGGCTTTAGATCGTTCGATCCTTGAAACAATTCTCAACAAAGACACAGCCAAAAGTATTTGGGATTCGATGAAGCAAAAATTCCAAGGTACAACAAGGGTTAAGCATGCGCAATTGCAGGCTCTTCAAAGGGAATTTGATGTGCTCGAGTTGAAAGAAGGTGAATCTGTCAATGAGTATTTTGAGCGAACTCTCGCCATTGCTAACAAAATGAAAGCAAGTGGTGAGAACAAGGGAGATGTTGAAGTGGTCTCTAAGATTCTGAGATCGATAACTCGTAAGTTTAATTATGTGGTGTGCTCAATTGAAGAGTCTAAAGACACAAGGAATTTAACCCTTGATGAATTACAAAGTAGTCTGCTTGTGCATGAACTGCGTATCAACAAAGACTCTCTGGTTGAAGAAGCACAAGCCTTGGAAATATCATTTGGAGATCAATTTGGTAGAGGAGGCAGAGGAAGTTTTAGAGGACGAGGAAGGGGATGCAGCAGGCCATCTGTTGACAGATCTATAGTAGAATGTTTCAATTGTCATAAGTTGGGACATTTTCAATGGGAGTGTCAAAGAAAGGAGTCAAATTATGCAGAAATGCAAGATGATATGTTGCTGATGGCGCATGAGGAAGGAGATTCAACCATCAAAAGGGACACTTGGTTTCTTGATTCGGGGTGTAGTAATCATATGTGTGGAAGGAAGGATTACTTCATGGATTTTGATGGAAATTAAAAGGATAATGTAAAGCTAGCAATGGTTCTAGTTTCACTGTGATTGGGAAAGGCAATGTAAGGCTGCAAGTGAATGGATTTGTGCAGATTATCACAGGAGTGTATTATGTGCTGCAATTGAAAAACAACCTATTAAGTGTTGGGCAACTACAAGAGAAGGGGCTGTCGTTTCTATTTCAGCGTGAGCAGTGCAGAGTATATCATCCTAAAAGGAGTTTGATTATGGAGATAAAAGTGTCTATAAATCAGAAATACATGTTTGATGCTATATGTCGGCTGATAGGATCTGCTTATTTTAATGCAGTTATAGAGCATTTGGTGTAGCTTTTACATTGTAGATATGGGCATTTGAGCTTTACAGACTTTGGAACAGAAAAAGAATGGTGAATGGCGTGCCAAATATCAAGTCTCCTTCAAAGCTATGCAAGGATTGTCACGTGGGAAAGCAGAAGTGAGATCCTTTAACAAAAAAAGAAAAGTAGTTGGAGGGCCTCACAAATACTTCAGCTCGTTCACTCTGATATCTGCGGGCCAATCAATCCCATTTCCAACAGCAAAAAGAGGTATATGCTTACCTTTACTGATGATTATAGTAGAAAAACATGGGTCTATTTTTTAATTGAAAAATCCGAAGCCTTTGCTGTTTTCAAAAAATTTAAGACTCATGTAGAAAAAGAAACAACTTTGTGTATTAAAGGTTTGCGTATATATCGCGGTGGAGAATTTACATCAAAGGAATTCAAAATTTTTTGTGAAGAGCAAGGGATAGAGAGACAGATAATAGCTGCTTATACTCCACAATAGAACGGAGTTGCTGAACGCAAAAATCAAACTATAATTAATCTAGTTCGCAGCATACTGTCCGAAAAGAATATTCCAAAATGTTTTTGGCCCGAGGCTGTAAATTGGGCAGTGCATGTCCTGAACCGCAGTCCGACTTTGGTGGTGAAGAATGTGACACTTGAAGAAGCCTGGAGTAGGGTGAAGCCTTCTGTTGATCATTTTAGAGTTTTTAGTTATGTTTTTCATGTACATATGCCTAACAAAACAAGAGCTAAGCTTGATGATAAAAGTCTATGCTGTGTCTTACTTGGAGTTAGTGAGGAATCTAAAGCTTACAGGCTTTATGATCCTATTTCTAAAAGAATAATAATTAGCAGAGATGTAATTTTTGAAGAGAATGAAAGTTGGGCATGGGATGCCAAATATGAAGTGGATATTGCTTATGATTTGGAATGGGGTGATGATGAAAGGGAGGAAGTTCAAGAAACACCAGAATTGGACATTGAAACAACATCATTAGAGGAGCTCATTTATGGAATTGAAATAAGTTTCTTCTTTAGATGGAGAACGAGATAGAAGACCACCAGTATGGATGAGAGATTATGAGAATGGAGAAGGATTGTCTGATGAAGATGGAATGCAGTTTGTT
This sequence comes from Catharanthus roseus, assembly GCA_028651295.1. NCBI lineage: Eukaryota > Viridiplantae > Streptophyta > Magnoliopsida > Gentianales > Apocynaceae > Catharanthus > Catharanthus roseus. The sequence goes on along the minus strand of JAPQWS010000050.1, from coordinate 2,797,056 downwards.
ATGTTTGTTGTTGTTGCTGATCCTGTTTGTTATGAAGATGCAGTGAAAAGTGAGCATTGGAGAATAGCAATGGACGTTGAAATGGAAGCAATAGAAAAGAATGAGACTTGGGAGTTGACTGAATTGCCTGAGGGAGCTAAAAAGGTTAGAGTAAAATGGGTGTACAAGACCAAATTGAACGAAAAAGGTGAAACAAATAAGTATAAGGCGCGTCTTGCAGTCAAGGGCTATGCCCAACGATTTGGCATAGACTATACTGAAGTTTTCACTCCTGTGGCACGCATGAAAATAGTTCGATTAGTGATTGCTTTCGCAGCACAAAGGGGATGGGCTGTTTATCAACTTGATGTGAAATCTGCGTTCTTACACAGTAAGCTGAATGAAGATGTGTTTGTGGAGCAGCCTTATGGTTACATACAGAAAGGAAAAGAACAGATGTGTACAAGTTAAAGAAAATGCTTTATGGGCTTAAACAAGCTTCCGTGCTTGGTACAGCCATATAGAAGCTTACTTCACAAAAGAAGGGTTCGAAAAATGTGCTTATGAGCATACTCTTTTCATCAAAACAAATAGCTCTGGGAGCATGATAACTGTAAGTTTGTATGTTGATGATCTTCTTTTTATTGAAAATGATGAATTGATGCTTAGAGAATTCAAGAAGTCCATGGAGAGAGTTCAATATGGCTGATCTTGGTAAGATGAGATACTTTCTGGGACTTGAAGTCATACAAAGATCATATGGGATTTTTGTTAATCAAAAGAAGTATGCCATGGAATTTGAAGAGATTCAAAATGGATCAAAGTAATTCAGTTCAAAATCTTATTGTTCCTAGTTTCAAGCGACAAAAGACGAAGGAGGAGCTAAAGTTGACAAGAATTATTTCAAGCAGATCGTGGGATGTTTGATGTATATTACCTCAACTCAGCCAGATATGGTGTTTGCAGTAAGTCTTCTTAGCAGGTACATGGAAAATCCAATAGAGTTGCATTTGCAATTGGCAAAAAGAGTTCTCAGGTATCTGAAGGGAACCTTTGAGCTTGGAATTTTTTACAAGAAGGGAGGAGATGATGAACTTGTTGCCTACACAGATAGTGGTTATGCAGGAGACTTGGACGATCGAAGAAGAACATCAGGATATGTTTTCTTGTTATGTTCTGGAGCTGTATCTTGGTCCTTTAAAAAATAGCCTGTGGTAAGTTTGTCAACCACTGAAGCTAAATTCATTGCTGCGGCTTCATGCGCATGTCAAGCTATATGGCTGAAAAGGGTCTTAAGAAAGCTGGATGGAAAACAAGATGAAGCCATTGTTATTCGTTGTGACAGTAGTTTTGCTATCAAATTATCAAAAAATCTAGTAATACATGGTCATAGCAAGCACATTGATATGCGCCTTCATTTTCTCCAGGAGCTCACTCAAACTGGTGCAGTGAAACTGGTTCATTGCAGCACTATCCAACAACTAGTTGATGTGATGACAAAGCCTCTCAAGTTGGATGACTTTCTGATGTTTCGAGCCTTGGTAGGAAATTGTGCAGAGAGTAGCATAAACTAAATGCTTTTAGCATTCAGTTTAATGGAGGAATTGTTAGGATTTAGTCAATAATTAATTTTACAGCTAATAATCTCTCTAGATTTATGGGATTCTTTTTGTTTTGGAAAAGTCTTTTGTTAGTGGTAGTCTGTTAGATATATGTTGCTATATTTGCGTTATTTTGTTTTGTAATGTATGGCTATTTAATGGCCATGACTTAGTTCAATTGGATTAGATCCGTTTCTCCCAGTTTTTTTGCTTTATTGTGTTCTTCTCTGTTACTTTACAGCCTTAACGGAGCTCAATGGGAATTATGGGATTTTTTCTCGGTTCGGGCAGACGGGGGAGAGGAAAAATTAGTTTTTTGTGAGGTTGATTAATCATGTATGTTCAATTGACAATATACAAGTCTCAGGAAGAGTCCAAGAGGGAACGCCTCAATTGGGACCCTATCTACAACTTTTCATCATCCGTTCACAACTTTAAAGTAAGTATATCTACTCTTATAACTGAGAGTGCATACTTTTATAATTAAATATGCTTACTTTTATTATTAAGTGTACCTACTTTTATAACTGTGTGTACTTACTTTTATAACTGTTAGTGCTTACTTTTAAAATTGTGAATGCCTACTTTTATAAGTATGAGTGCTTACTTTTAGAAACGTGAGTGTCTATTTTTTAGAACTAATTGTGCTTATATTTAGAACTAAGTGCGCCTACTTTTATAATTATAAATGCTTATAACTAAGATTGTCTACTTTTATAACTATGAGTGCTTATTTTTATAACTAAAAGTGCCTACTTTTATAACTGAAAGTGCTTATTTTTATGACTAAGAGTGCCTGATTTTATAATTGAAAATGCATAATTTTATAACTGTGAGTGCCTACTTTTAGAACTAAGTGTGCCTACTTTTATAATTGCGAGTGTCTATTTTTATAACTAAGAGTGCCTACTTTTATAACTGTGAGTGCCTAGTTATAACTGAAAGTGCCTACTTTAATAACTATGAGTGCCTATTTTTAGAATTGTGAGTGCCTACTTTTATAACCAAGTGCGCCTACTTTTAAAACTAAGTGTGCCTACTTTTATAACTAAGAGTGCCTACTTTTATAACTGTGAGTGCCTATTTTTATAACCAAGAGGGCCTACGTTTATAACGCCTACTTTTATAACTTGGAGTGCCTATTCTTATAACTGTGAGTACCTACTTTTATAATTGTGGGTGCTTATACTGTAAAACATACATGATGCTTACTTTATGCAGTGGTATTTTCTTTTTAAACTGAAGGTGCCTATTTTTACAACTATGGGTACCTATTTTTCATAAACAATAGTGATTAAGATATAAAACATGTAAAATGGGTGACGGGAAGCAGGTGTGCCTACTTTTATGACTTGGAGTGCATATTTTTATAACTGTGAAAGGCTACTTTTATAACTGTGGGTACCTATGTTGTAAAACATGCATGATAGATTACTTTCTGTAGTGGTATCTTTTTTTATAACTATAGATGTTTATTTTTATAAATAGGGGTGCCTATTTTTCATAACAAATTATGATTATGATATAAAACATGCAAAATGAGTGACTATAAGTAGCTGTGCCTACTTTTATAACTTGAAGTGCCTAGTTTTATAACTAAGAGTGCCTGATTTTATAACTGTGAGTGCCTGTTTTTATAATTGTGAATGCCTACTTGTAGAACTAATCGTGCCTACTTTTAAAACTAAGAGTGCCTATTTTTATAACTGTAAGTACCTACTTTTATAACTAAGAGCGCCTACTTTTATAATTGTGAATACTTATTTTTATAACTAAGAGTGCCAACTTTTATAACTTCGAGGTGCCTACTTTTATAACTTTGAGTGCCTACTTTTATAACTAAGAGAGCCTACTTATATAATTGAAAACACCCACTTTTAGAACTAAGTATGCCTACTTTTATAACTGTGAGTACCTACTTTTATGACTAAGAATGCCTACTTTTTATAATTATGATTGCCTACTTCTATAACTGAAAGTTTCCACTTTTATAACCGTGAGTACCTACTTTTATAATTAATAATACCTACTTTTATAACCTGGAGTGTCTACTTTTATAAGTGTGAGTGCTTACTTTTTATAACTGTAGAATGCTTGTGCTATAAACATGCATGATGGGTTACTTTGTGCAGTAATTCATCCTTTTATAGCTACGGATTCTATTTTTTTAAAACTAGGGGTGCCCATGTTTCATAATAATGATGCTTATGATATAAAATATGCAAATGGGTGGCTGTAAGTAGATGTGCCTACTTATTTAAAAAAAAAAAAAAAGTAAATGTGCCTACTTTTATAACTTGGGCCACATTTTTAACTGTGAATGATTACTTTTATAACTAGAAGTGCCTGTTCTATATAACATGCAAAATGAATTACTTTAAGTAATGATTCCTATTCTTATACCTAAGAGTAACTATTTTTATAACTAGTTGTGTCTATTCTATATAATATGCAAGATGAGCTACTTTTAAGCATGGGTGCCTATTTTTATAACTAAGAGTGTCTATTTTCATAATTAATAGTGCCTATTTTTATAACTAGTGATGTCTATTCTATATAACATCCAGGATGATTTACTTTAAGTATGGGTACCTATTATTATTATAATTAAGGACACTTATTTCTATAATTAGAGGTGCTTATTTTTATAACTAGTAGTACCCATTTTTTATTTCTCAATTTCAAAGCAAACAATTTGAAAGAAAAATCAAATCAAATCAAATCAAATACACTCAGGATCATCTGTAACATTTCCTTTTATAAAAATTTTTTCCCCTTAAGATTTACCTTTTTCTCTTAGGATTTATCTTTTATTTTGTAGATTTTACTAATAAAATATACCAAATTAATAAAATGTTACGGACGGTCCGAACCTAATCAAATACTAGTACTTCACATAGTTTATAGAACATAATTCAGTAGCAATATACAAACTCAAAAACAACAAACATTCTTCACCTCCAATTGTGAAAACACTACTATCACTATGTATCCTCTTCAAAATCTCCCATACAGATTGAATGCATACAACATTATTTACAACAGATAAATAAACATAAATTAAATCATGCAACTAAATTACTACAGAACACTACAGATTGATCGATTGACATAGTCATAGAAGAACGTCTCTTTGTATCTAACAAAAAAATGGAAAAACTTAAACCCTCAAAGACAAACTTCTAACGCATCTCATGTCTCTCTCTCATAGTTGGGTTATGTCTCCCGCGCCATTACTAGTCATCAGTGTGCCGCCCCACATCACCTTTTCGACGAGTCCCATTTGATCAGGTACCTACCCTTGAAATTTTCAGTGGGAAAATTTCATCCCCTGTCTTTTCTGTCTCATTCATACGTAGCAATATATTTTTACAGCACTTTACAATAACAACTTCCTACAAAATAGGAAGAGATGATACAAATTACAAATTTGATATCTAATATCTTAACAACCTAATCCTAACAGCATTATCATTTCAGCACTCCTCCTCAAGTTGGTGCATGAAGATTATGAATACCCAACTTGCTAGACAACTTGTGGAAAGCTTTTGTAAGAAGATCTACAGGTTGCTAAGCACTTGGAATGGAGGCAGGATTAATTACACGAGCTTGAAACGCATCTCGTACAAAATGACAATTGATCTCAAGGTGCTTCGTACGTTCGTGAAAAATGGGATTAGCGGCGATGTAAATAGCTGCTTGACTGTCACAATGAAGGGGAATAGGATAATCCACCGGGACTTGAAGATCAGTAAGAAGTTGTTGAAGCCATTTCAATTCACACAAAGTCATCGCCATGGATCGGTACTCAACTTCAGCAGAAGAACGCGAAATTGTATGCTGCTTCTTTATCTTCCAAGAAATGGGGGAATGACCCAGTGAGATAAATTAACCAGTGAGAGAACGTCGGGTAATTGGACAGCTAGCTTAATTTGAATCACAATAAGCTAACAATTGAAGTGGTGCATCATCACGGAGAAGAATTCCTTGTCTTGGAGCTTTTTTAAGAAAACGCATGATACGAAGAGCTGCTTCCCAATGTTCCTTACGAGGGTTCTGCATAAATTGAGCTAGAGCATGTACGGTATAAGCAAGATCAGGGTGTGTTAGGGTCAAATAGATCAATTTTCCAACAAGGCGACGATATTGTTCTGGGTAAGCATAGAAATCTCCAGTAGCTTTGGCCAATCTGTGATTCTGTTCTAACGGTGTAGAAACAGGTTTAGAACCAAGCATTCCAGCTTCAGAAATAATTTCCAAAGCTTATTTTCGTTGAGTAAGATAAAATCTTGTTTGGCTACGAGTAATTTCAATTCCCAAAAAAACCTTCAGATGACCCAGGTCTTTCATATGAAAACACGAACCTAAATAAGATTTAAATCTAGAAATAAAAGCAACATTATTACCAGAAATCAATAAGTCATCAACATAAATAAGAATGCAGAGAAAAATGTGATGTGTTCTAAACGTGAAGAGGGAATAATCTGAGTATGATTGCACGAATCCACATTGTCTGAGAGAATTTGCTAGTTTAGAAAACCAGCACCGTGGGGCCTGGCGAAGCCCATATAAGGACTTATTAAGACGACAAACTTGACATGTACTCGAAGCATTAAACCCTGGAGGAATTTTCATGTAAACTTCTTCAGTTAATTCTCCATGCAAGAAAGCGTTATGAACGTCCATTTGATGCACTTCCCAATTTCGGGCAGCAGCTACTGATAACAAAGTTCGAACAGTTACCATTTTTGCCACTGGTGCAAATGTTTCAGTATAATCAATTCCCTCCAGTTGTGTATTTCCAATCACTATTAAACGTGCCTTGTACCGTTCAATCAAACCATCAGATTTACATTTTATTCGGTAAACCCATTTGCTGCCAAGTGCACGTTTACCAGGAGGCAGTGTCGTCATTGTCCAGGTATTACTTTTTTCAGGAGCGTCTATCTCTTGCTTCATAGCAAGACGCCATTCTGGAATAGAAGTAGCCTCGGAATACTTTGTTGGCTCTATGCCTGCATCAACTGCAGTTATGAAACTTCAATGTGAAAGTGAAAATTTGTCATAAGAAAGATAGTGAGTTAATGGATACAAGGAAGTACCTGAGGAAACTGAAGAAGCTGGTGAATCAAAAGAGAGATATACTAGGAGATGACCAAACCGTATGAGAAATGTATTCTTTCAATTTACTTGGAACACGATGTGGTCTATTATTCCAACGAACAGGTCCCGGTCCAACCACATTTGCCACCTGAGGCTCACTGTCAGAAGACCCATAAATATTTGAGTCGGAATTCGCACTAGATTCCCTGCTTGAATTCTCACTGGAGTTTGCATGCGCCCTTCCTGTATGCAGCCTTCCTGCCTCCTCCAGAAAAGTCTCACCATTTTTTAACAAACTTGGACTCAAGCCTTCATTGGATCTAGAATTTGCATGGTCTGCTCCATCCTCCACCTCGCAGCCTGGTCCCGAGCCCACCAAGCGGTCTGATCCATCGCGCACGTGGCCTGGTCCATAAGTCACCACGCGGTCTGGTTCATTACCTTCCGGACGGGCCGCTGCTAGTTGAGTTAAGGTCCTACCGTATTTCCTCTTGGGCCGGCCCATCTCGATGCTGTCTGTGAGGAAGGGATATTGTGGGCTGGTAATGAGTCGTGGGCTGATTCTTACTATTGTTGTTGAGGGCTTTTCCTCCGGCTTGTCCCGTCCCTCAGTTCACTAGGTTGCTGCTGGGCTAATGAGGGAAAACTCCCCCTTGCTGCTGAAGGTAACTCACCAAACTCATAACATAGAGGTTTTTCATGCGACATATCATTCGGTATCTTAGGAAAAGGAAATTCATCTTCAATGAATACTATATCTCTAGAGGTGATAAAGTCATAAGTTTCCAAATCAAAAAATTTCCAACATTTTTTTCCATAAAGATACCCCAAGAAAACACATTTCCGTCCCCGAGGTCTAAACTTATCCTTTGGTATCCCGTGATCATGCACGTATGCCAAACATCCAAAACTCTTTATATGTGAATATGAAGGAACTTTATCAAACAATAATTCAAATGGTGTTTTTCCTTTTAAAACAGATGAAGGGATACGATTTATTAGGTAACCTGCAGTAAGTACACTTTTACCCCCAAAATTTAAAAGGAAGATTAGCCTGAAAAAGCAAAGTACGTGCCACATTCAGAATGTGACAATGCTTATGCTCCACTCGACCATTTTGTTGAGGAATATGAACCATAGAAGTTTGATGCAACATACCATTTTCCAAAAAGTACATTTTTAAACACATAAACTCTGTGTCGTTATCAGTACAAACAACTTTAACTCGTTTATGAAATTGTGTTTGAACCATAGAAAAGAAATTTTTAAGTGTCTGCACAACTTCTCTTTTTTCTGTAAGCAAACAAATCCATACACATCTTGAATAATCATCTACTACAATCAAAAAATAAGTTGCACCACAAGACGATGGAGTTTTAAACGGTCCCCAAAGGTCACAATGTACCAAGTCAAACACAACAGTTGTTTTATTGAAACTAGTCGGAAAAGTTTTACGTGTTTGCTTAGCCCGTAGACAAGCTGAACAATTATCCAAAAAACCAGATTTAAAAGAATGTCCAATATTTTAATAACTTACTTAGAAGGATGTCCTAGGCGATTGTGCCATAAAGTACCAACATAAAAAATTTTAACAGAATAAGCAGAACTAGATGTCACAGGTAAAGGTCTCAAATAGTATATACCGTCTCTTTCTTCACTCGCTCCAATCGAAATCCACAAGATACGGTCCTGCAACATTAACAAACCATCGTTAATTATGACCACTCAGTATTCACTTTAGAAAGTTGTGAGAGAGATAACAGATTACATCGAAGCTGAGGTATAAAAAACACATTGTATACATTCAGTTTGGGTTGTAAACACACAGAACCCAATTCTTTTCTAGTAGTCTTTTCACCATTTTGAAGAGTTATGGTGTAAGGATATGAAGTCTTTTTTATTAAACAAAATATTTCTTCTACCTGTCATGTGGTGTGAACAGCCACTATCCAAAATCCATTGTTTGTTTAGCTTACCAGAGAGAGTTTCCAAATTTGAAGAAGGTGTTCGATGGCTGTTCAGCAAGTTTACAAAAGAAGACCACTGCTTCGGCTACAGTCCTGATATTCCAACGCTGGAGCTTCCTGCTACCACTGCGGCCGCTGCCCCATTCTGAATTGTCATCTCGTGTCTCTCTACTTCTCCAAGCCGAGACTCATCTTCTAGGTCTTCTGCTCTTCTCTTTTGCGTCGCAGCCATTGCCGCCCAACCAAAGCTCGTCGATGAAGACCCTGGGAAGTCGCATGCGAAGCTGTCCGGCGGAGATCTGCTGGCGCCGCGGCCGTAACCGCTTCTCCCGGCGCCGTGTCCTCTGCCTCTGGTCACCCTACCTCAGCCTGGGCGACCCCCAAATCCAGATTCCAGATTCTTCTTCGACCACCACTTTGGATAGCCAACCAACTGGTAACAGTTTCTTGCCTCATGTCCTTGCTTGAAATAGTGTCTACAATAGATTGAATTTTGTCCAGATTTAGGGGTTGCAAACACTATGGCTTCACTCCGAATTTCAGTATTCCTAATTAATTTTCTATGTGCTTGTTCCTTGATGATCATAGCATAAACTTTCTTTATTATAGGAATCGGTTCCATTTGCAAAATACTAGACCGTACTGTTCCATAAACAGAGTCATCTAATCTTATGAGAAATTGGTGAACCTTATCTTCTTCTCTCTGTTTAATTAATTCATTCAACATTCCACATGTACAATTTGGCAACTGGTGATAATTAATTAGTTCATCCCAAATTTTTTTCAATTTAGCATAATAGGCTGAGACAGACATACCGGATTGCTTGCAATTGACTAAGGCTGTCTTGAGTTCATGTTTCCTTGGAGCATTACCCGTCATAAATCGATCCTTTAGATCATCCCAAAATTCGTCACATCTTTCTACGTACGACATTGTTGTTCTTAGATTAGGTTCGATGGTATTTAATATCCATGAACCTACCATTGTGTTGATAGTCCACCATTCCTCCTTTTTAACAGTTCCAGCTTTTGGCTTTGGAATTGTTCCTTCCGCAAACCCGATTTTTTTCTTGGCACGCAGTACCGACCCCGTCTTCCAAATCTCGATCCTTTCGTGCCAACCTCATTGCCTTCATACATTCATCATAGTTGTCTTCCTTAAGTTGCACTTGAGTATGTATCAAGTACGGACTGTCTGAAGATGCCAGTTGATATACATTATCATCAAACTGACCATCGTCTTCGATATCAGTCGTATCAATATGTCTTGTGCCACTCATCATAAAGAGAGAGATGATGATGGCTCTGATACTTCCCCTGTCTTTTTTGTCTCATTCATATGTAGCAATACATTTTTACAACACTTTACAATAACAACTTCCTACAAAATTGGAAAAGATGATACAAATTATAAATTTGATATCTAATATCTTAACAATCTAATCCTAACAACATTACCATTTCGACAACCCCAGAGCTCACTTGATTCGTTTGAAGCTATAATTTGATGGAATATATATTTGAAATACTGGAAAAAATGTCTTTAGATGCTTATATAGTTCACCCATGAGTTCCTCTTTTCATCATCGCAATCCTCGTGGTGGTAGTGATGGTGGTGGAATTTTACCAATTGTGATAGAATCTGGCAAATGCCACCTCCGTGAAACATCGCCGAAGAATCAAAATCACCGGGAAATGGAGGACATTTATGCTGATGAATTTTATTTAATCCGACTGATGAATTTATACTGTTTGATAGTCGCGATCGCAAGGAAAATTAGAAGAGGACAAAAAGGATGAACAAGTGAGAGCGCGCCTGTATTTTAATTACTAATTGGTGGGAGTGGGTTTGTTTTTTTTATCTTAATTCTAAATTAAATGAATTTCCGTAATTTTACTAACTATGTATACTATAATATGCCTAGGCAGGTATATAGTATATCAACTCGCTAATAGTTGTTTATAAGATGCTTTTTACTTGTGCATCTTCTAGTCTTACAGATTTGAAGGGGAGTTGAACTTGTAAGAAGTTTGGGAAGAGTGACGTACAAGTATTTGAATAGATAACAATTCTAGATAATTACCTTTTTGGGTAAAAGATTGTTCTAACAACTTGGGCTAATTCCAAATTCATCTTTGGAAAATGACATTTGTCTCAAGTAAGTCATCAAACTTTCAAATATATATAAAGAGTCTTTAAAAAATGCAAAATTGTCTCAAGTTAGTCCCTCACTCTGTGACATAATAAAACTTAGCGGTTGAGTTAGATTGATGGACTCAAACACACAAAGGAGAAACTAAAGGGCCAAAATGAAAGAAAATTAAGATTTCATCTTTCCCATGTTGTTATTCAATTATTGGAAAACAATGAAGGTTCATCTGTTGCTGCTATGACCGAGTTCCATGAAACAATATCATGTTGAGGTAAGAAATACATCTTCATCAAACCTATTTCTTAGGGCAAATCCTTGAATTTCCGTTCCTTTAAGCACATCAACATAGGAAGTAGAGTAGACAAAGTAAAAGAATTATTCAGAAAAAAAAAAAAAGGACAAAGTAAAAGAATCAAGCTTTAGATTCAGTACTTCCCATTTCCCTCGACATGTCTAGAGCTCCTCATGCCTTCCATTTTGTAAACTTCTTAAAATAACAGTGCTTTCGTTGGCATTTCTTCGAAAACCCTTCTGGCACTATCAATTCCCAAAGATCCAATCTTTTTCCTCAATTCACATCTATATTACTCAAAAATATTCATTACTTAAAATTGAAGTCAACTGCTTCAACAATAAGATCCCAACTACATTCAAGTGAATAATCAGACTTTTCCAATGCTAATTCCTCTATTTTCTTTAATGTACCAGCCACAATTAGTAAATTACCCAAAAAAAAGAAAATCAAGAAACTTAACAGCCATTTATGCCAACCAAATACATTTACATCAAGATCAAAACTCTCCAGAGAAAAATTAAAAATTTAATATGGCACCTGTGTGACACCAACTCTCTATGAATCACAGAGGAAGAATAAGAAGAAGAAGAAAGGAGAAGAGGAGGAGAGAAGAGAGGTCTGACTGGAGAAGAAGACGAGAAAAGAGAAAGGGTTTCTGCGTCCTGTCGTCTACTCGTTCGGAGCTGGCGTGCCCAAAGATGCCGCCGAAGCTATTGAGAATTAAGAGAGGAACGCCGATATCGGTTGATTAACGGTGATGTCGATTTAAATTGCGGAAGATGAAACTTTATTTTGCTTTTGTTTTGGCCCTCCATTTTTTTAAAAAAAAAATTGGCCCTCTAATTTCTTATGTGTGTTAAAAATTTCTTGTAGTTTCAAAGGTTTCTTTGCAAAAATTTGTGATGAGTTTCTAATTTCTATGTAAGTTTTCTTCTCTATTTCTCCATGAGAAAATTTTGTATAATTGCGTAAAGTAGAATGGGTTGTCTAAAAAAGAAAAAAAGAGTAAAATTGGAGGTAATCTTAGTTTAGATTCATCACGAAAGGATAGGAAGTTCTCCCTAATATATATATATATATATATATATAAAAGTTCAGTTAAGTAGGATTCAAAATAGCAAAAATAATAAAATATTATTATTAATTATTAAGTACGCTAATTAATATCTAAAGGGATCAATATTAATATTCTTATTGTTAGATTAAGACCTTATTTAATAAATTAATTTATCTCTTAAAATGAATTAATTAATAACTTATTAGATTAAGTGTGTTTAATAATATATAATTTTTTAGTGCGTTTTATAATAATTTTTATAAATAATTTAATTGTAATTATAAATTTTAAGTAAAAATTCAGATGGGAGACTTTCGTCTAAATTATTATGGCAAGACTTCAACGTGCACTTATTAGCTTTCCTCAAATCATCACGTATACAATTGTTGCTCTTATTTACTTGGAATAAGGGGTCCGCCAAGAATGAATAAAGATGTGATCAATTCAAATACCTTACATTTTTTGTTTGAACATAACAAAGCTAGAAATTGTTCAAATTTGATTGTCATTTAATAAATTCAAGCACTTGCTTTAAATTGCATTTATTTAGTCTATTAAGCTATTGACTCGGATAAGTAGTTAAAAGATTTACTTCCATTTCAAAAGAGTCAGAAAGTGATGTGTGAAAATTTACAAAATTGTTAAAGGATGACTTCTTTGGTCGTGATCAGATAGGCCTCTTCACTGATGCTACATGTATCAGTTCTATAGAATTGATCTCTAATATGAAAAAGGAAGAAGAAGGTGTGAGAGTGATAACGAGGGTGAGAATGATGATTGATCATGGATACGGTTCTTTACTTTTAAATAATAAAAGATTTATACTTCTTTCTTATGCTCTTGTATAATATTTTTATTATTTTACACACCAATTTTTTTTTTTTTTGTTTTTTTTTGTTTTAAGGAAAGTATTAAAACATTTCTTTTTGTATTTTTCTTTTGATGTAGTTTTAATTTATGTCTAGTAAAAATTTAATTAATATATTTTTTTGGTAAAAAAATTAATCTGTGAAATATTATTATTTGATTATTGATATATGCATTTTGAATACTTTATAAGCAAAATCTTTTGATAAAAAAACATTAATAAATTGGCAATAGTGAAAAGTAGTTTATAATCACTAAAATCTATAAACTTGTGAATAAATATTCAATCTAGTGATTAATTATACTAAGTTATTGTGACGATATATTGTTTATTATTAATTTGATTTTATAATGATAAATAATCTTTGTAACAGAAAATAAATTATTATGTGATGTAATTTATTGTCACAAATGTAACATCCCGACTAAGCATATCAAAGTTACCTGTGGTCGTGGTAAGTTCGAATAAAAGTTTTGGAGTTAGTTTATAAAGAATAGTAAGTTTTGAGGTCATTTGGTAATTTTTAGAAAAATTAAGGGAAGAATTTTTCGAACATGTTTTAGAATTATTTGGGTTCAACGCTTTAAAATAGAAATGAAAATTTTAAGTGTAAGATGAGTTTTTAGTCATTTATAAGATTTGGGACTAATATAGAAGTTTTAGAAAGTTGAGGGACTACTTACTTGAAGAGGTGGTAATGACATGGCTGATATGAACATGTGGACAAAAGAGTGGGTGATACATGACTAGTTGGTGCCATGTGTCTTGTGCATGGAAAGTCAAACCATGCATGAATAGCTATTTAAGGGGGTCAAAAATGCTGAAAAAAAATACAGCCTTATTTTTCCTTTTTTTTTCTTTCTTATTTTTTTCTCTTCTTTTTTTTCCTTCTCTCGGCTCTCCTTCTCTCCAAGTATATATATTTATTTATTTATTTTCTTTCTTTTTCTTTGTTTCTTTGAGAGCTTTATTCTAAATTTTTTATTATTATTATTAGATAATATTAAGGTTTAACAGTTATTAATTTATTTTGGGAACCCATAATTTTTCTTAAAGAATTATTATAAAATTACTTTGGAGATGGTTTTAGAATTTCTTTGGGTTTAAAATAATTGTAGGTACACCCTAAGATTATCATGGGGTCATGGTTATATATATATATATATATTTTTTTTTGGAGCTATTTTATTAAGTTTGGAATGATATTTTTTTGTAGGTTTAACTCATTCCGCGGCACAAGGCGAGTTCACCGATCCCTTTTCTTTCAAAAGAAATTTAAATATTGTTCTTATAAAGCATATTACTTTGTTATCGAATCTTGACAAAATGCGCAAAATAATTATCGGTGTTATATTACGGGTTATGCTAAAATGTGATAAGTAATTAACGTATTTATATTTTAAATATTCGTTTATGGCACTAAAAAAAATTATATTTAAAGGTTAGTGCAATATTCTTATTATTACTTTTACTAGAAACATTTCTTTTAACAATCCTTTTATTTTGAATTTTGAGTTTTAAAATTATTTTGAAGAAAACATTTTAAAAATAAGTGTTATTTCTTTTTGGGAAATAATATATTTAAATATTTTAAAATTCTCTTAAGGTTTTAAGTTTTAAAATAACTTGGAGATATTATTTTCAAAATATTACTATTTTTTTTAAGAAATAATATTTTTAATTCTTTTAAAAGTTTTTTAGTTTCAAGATTATCTTGAGAAATTAATTTTAAAATATTTATTATTTCTTTTTAGAAAGAATATTTTTACATATTTTATATTTTAAAAAAAAAGTTTTGAGTTTTAAAATTATTTTGGGAGATTATTGTTTTTAACATATTTATTATTTCTTTTTGGGAATAATGTTTTTTTTATATATAAATACTTTAAGTTTCCTTAAAAGGATTTTGAGATATATTATTTATTTGGAAAAGTTATTCTTAAAATAGTTATTATTTATTACTTCCTTTGGAAATAATATTTTAAATATTTTAAATATTTTTAAGAGTTTGAGATTTAAAATTATCTTTAACATAATTATTATTTCTTTTTGAAAATAATACTTTACATATTTTCTAGATATTCTTAAAAAGGTTTTCTTGAGATGAGAGAATATTTTCATAATACTTTTACTTTAAATATTCTTAAAGTATGATTTCGAAAAATGTTTACTAGTTATGTTTAAGAATATTTCTCTACGGTTTTATTCTTACTTTAAATCTTGGAAGTATTAATAATTTCCTTTCGAGAAATATTTATCATAATTTTTGACAAGCATGTTGGCATAACTTATTTTATACCCAGTAATGTGTTTCAAACTTACATTCCAAAGTCACATTTGTATGACTATGAGTTTTGCCCAGCGGATAGGGATTTTTTGATATATGAAGAATTTTATGTGACTGATAGATAGCCTATAATTTTATAAAAATAGATTAAAAACCCTAATCCGGCAAAAATGGGCATGGTATATATTTTTGATCAACATGTCGAGAGGACTTGCACTATGCGTGGAAAGTCCCCCGTACGAGGGCCTCTTCCTAAAGACATCTTTGGTAGTGTTACTCTTGATCTGGATCTAGTTGATAGAGGACGTAGTACCGTTGGAGGGTTAGGCTCAAAGCGATATTGCGTTGGACTCCGTATCATGCTCTGCGGTAGTAGCTATTTCCTAGAAGGTTGGGTTAGGAAGGGCCCACATGCTAGGGTAGCACAGGGCGGCCTGGTAAGTACACTAGGGCTCGTTACCTGTTTATGTATATATTGTGTGAGGTTGAAAAATCGAACGTTCGTACAGTGTATTTTGGAGTTCAGCTTGGTATTGACTACGGGATGCCGGAATTTGTCCGAAGACCCCGTTTTAGGTTCCGGACTTTGTCCGTTGAGTCTATCATGGTGCATGCATGTTTTTCTTAAAAATTTCAGGTGCCGTGGCAGTGCCAATGTGTCTTGATTCGTTCAAACTTCCTGGCTACGCCCGAACTCTTCAGAAAATTTATATTTTGCATAAAGGTTTTGAAAGCACTTACTTTGCTGGGATGATAAACCGTTTTATAAGTATATATATTTTTCCCGTACGGAAAGCTCACGAATAGCACACGTGCACATGAACTCACTGAGCGTCCATCGCTCATGTTTTTTAAATATTTTCCCCCCTTTTTCAGATGCCTTGGTAACTAGCTCGGGTTAGAGGAGCCATTGTGAGCCATCGAAGCCGGCATATTTGAAGTCTTCCATCTCTAATCAAAAGATTTTGATTATGTAGACTATGGCCTTAGTGGCCTTAAACCGATGTATAAGTTTAAGAAACTTTTGTTATAAAGTTATATTCAAACCTTTCTTTCTTCTTTCGTTATTTAATATAGAAATACTCATTATAGCTCCTCCCGGTTGTACCTTAGTCTTGTATCTTTGTAAGTTCAGTGCCGAGAGGTACGCAGGTACCTTACTCTGCACAGTTGACCTAGCGGAGGGCTACGGAGTATCACAACAAATATAATGAATAATTGTGACATATTGGTAATTTTATTTTTGTAACTATATTTACTAGATACTAAATATTTAAACTTTTATGACAAAAGTCTCCTCATAAAAGTTATAAAATAAAGTGACAAAGCACAATTTTGTCATGATAAACGATAATATTAGTGACCAAAATATTTGTCATGATAAACGATACATATATATATATATATATATATATTTTCACCAAATACGTTAGATTCCCACTAATGAATAAGGTTGCCAAACTGAAAATGTTATTAATGACAATAATTTAGTGACAACATAAAATTATATTACTATTAATATATTAAATGTGGCAATTTCATTGTGAAAAATATTAAATAATCACAATTACCATTATTGTTGTGACAAACAAAGAGTCGTCACAATGATTTTGTACAATAGTGTCCATCAATGTTTTTGTCACAATGAACCTTTTATTTGTGACCAAATAATAAAGCGTCATAAGAAAGTTGTCACAATTGGAAGTGAGTTCATTGGTGTACCAAGAAAACCAGAGCTC
Organism: Catharanthus roseus; assembly: GCA_028651295.1. Classification (NCBI taxonomy): domain Eukaryota; kingdom Viridiplantae; phylum Streptophyta; class Magnoliopsida; order Gentianales; family Apocynaceae; genus Catharanthus; species Catharanthus roseus. The sequence goes on along the minus strand of JAPQWS010000050.1, from coordinate 2,780,007 downwards.
TCACTCACTTCCTTTCTTTTAATTCCATCAAGTAAATGATGTAGCTCAACTCCTTTTTTGTTTTCTCACTCTTTTTAAGTACAACTTGCTTTTCTTTTGAACTCTCATGTTTTTCAAGCAATTACACATTTTATTGCTCCCTCACTTTTCTAAAGATCATCTTCTATCTCTTTGGAGCACTCATCATTTTCACACTCTTCAACTAAAGTAGAAATGAAATAAAAAAAAACATAATCCCTCAATTAGTCTATTTTTTTCTTCCATTCTTTCTTTTGTTTCAATCTCAATTTCTTCATCTTCTTTAATGTTCTCATCACATATGAAAACACGAGAATCTCCCTTGGAAGTCTCTTCCTCAGCATGTGCTTTAACAATTTCTTGAACTACTTTTTGCAATTGATCATTGATACTAGTAAATTCATCAACAATTAAGGGTTCCATGGATTCCATCTTTACAATTCTTTGAAATTAAATGGCTCGCACTACAAAAAAATGTATTTTTCATGACAATTTTTTTCGTGATGAAGCAAAATTTGTCAAAAAAAGTCACTTTTGTAACAAAATTAGCTTTGTCACCAACAAAATTTTATCTTCGTCGCTTAAATTTTCGTGATGAAGAATCATTTTTGTCCTTATAAGTATGACTTTCGTGAGGAAATTTCATCTTAGTCACAAAAAGACATACTTATCATGATAAAGGCAGATTCATCATAATAAGTGAGATTTTTCGTAACGAAAATTTGACTTTATCATAAAAGGTTACACTTGTTGTGACGAAATATTATTTTCATCTCGATAAGTATGACTTTTGTTGAAAAAACTTAAATTGTCACGAAAAGTCATAACATTAGAGCTTATTAATAAATTATGTAATACTGATGACCGAATAACTTTGAAAAAATTGATGAATGAACTTTTAAAGTTCCTTTTTTGATGAGTTAATAAGAAACTTGTTAATAGTTTTTATTTTCTTAATAAATAAATTTAAATTAAACGCAATTTATAATTAAAATATTATTTAAAAAATCAAAATGAAAGTAAAGATAACGTTTGTTTTGCTAAGTAAAGTAGAGTATGACATACTATAATAAATGTAAATATCTATGTGTTGTATTTTTTTTGCTGAATATGTATTATGTTTATACATATAGTATTAAGAGATGTTCTATTTTTTTTTAAAAGGAAATATTCTTTTATGTGTAAGATTATATTTATATATAATTTATTATATGGCATACGTATAACCAATTTATCTATATATAAATACATAATACAAAAGACTAGTATATTAATTATATTTAAGAAATTTGGAAGGAATTAATCAATTAATATAAAAAAATATGCTTGAGTTAACGTAAAAGTAAAAACTTCATGTTTGTTATATTATAAAAATATGAACAAACATCTAAAGTAAAGATTATAATTTCATCCTGATGATATTTTTATACATGCAATATATAACAGATTAATTTTATAGAAGATAAAAATTTTAAAGCATTTTTGTATAGAAAAATTCAATATCTAAACAAAATTTAAGTATGAGACAAATAATAAGAAAAGCATAAATTAAACAAAAGAATCATAGTTTAGCCGAAGTGTGATGGCACCGTGATAAGGAAATTATTTTGCTTGGAAGAGGTCATTGGTTCGAAACCTCATGCGAGACGCTTGAATATTATTAACTTCAAATGTAAGTATGTGTTGTGTTGGGCATGTGCGGCTAACTCCATGGGGCGCCAAGCACCCAACAACATCTTTTTTTTAAAAAAAGAATTTTCAAAACTTTTAGTGATGAATATATTCGTTACTAAAGGTTATGAATTTCGTGAGTAACAGTTGAACTTCAATGACGAAATACAACTTCTTGCGACAACTGATATGGTACACAATTTCAGTGACGAAATTGAATTTTTCGTCACTAAGTCTTTTTTTTTGTAGAGTGGGAGGTTCTTTTTCCTTTTTTTATTTCTATCAGTGACAAAATAGGGGGCTTTCTGTTTTTTTTCTAATTTGCAATTTTTGAACTGAAGGAGGGGGGCTACACGACTATTCTAGACGAGAGGCTTGGTCTCTTCATATTAGGTGGGGTTCACCGCTTCATCAGAGGAGGCGGATCTGCTTCGGCATAGTGACTAGGATTGGAATGCCAATCAACACTGTTAGCCCCAAGGGCATTATTGCATATGTTTTGATTATGATTAACATATGTTTTTGTGATGATTATTAAGCTTAATTTCTATAGAACAAAAGAAGCATCTTTGAAGTATCAAGGCTACACTCTTAGAAGCAAAAGATCTTGGTGATCAAGACAAAATGAAGAAGAAAAGATCAAGTCATTGAAGTCCTTGAAGACTTGTGTCTTAGTTAAAGATATGCTAAGGTATTTTGTAAAACTCCCTAACTCTCATCTTTGATTGTTGATCAAGTGTAAAGCTCCTTGGATGAATTTCTTTTTATAAACTGTTCTTGAAAAACCCAAGTATTCTTGTTGGACCTTTGAAAGTTTTCTTATCTCTAAAAGAGTATCAAGAATACATGCTTTTGAAATATGAAGAAAAAGCTCTTTTGTTAAGGAAAACTGGCTGTAAAATCTTTCTAAAAAAGGGTCATTCGATTTTAAAACCGGTCATCCAATTTTTTCAAAGAAAAGAAAAATCGGACATCCTATTTTAAAACCGATCGTCTGATTTTTCTAGCTTTAGAAAAATCGGTCGTCCGATTTTTATAGGGGGTCGTCCGATTCTTACTGTATCAAAAACCGGTCTTCCTATTTTTAAAAAAGGGCTCATCCGATTTTCTTTGTACAAGGAAATCATACGTCCATTTTTATAAACCGGTCGTCCGGTTTTCCTTTTTACTGTTAAAAATATTACCGTTACACAGACAGTAACAGTTACTTTTTTCCTTCCTATATATATAGAACTCTTAATCAGCAGTAAATAGGAGGTTGTTGAAAAAATTTGTTGAGATCATTCAAGAACATTTATAGAGCTTTAAAGTACATTCGTTCAAACATTTTATCTCACAAAAAGAAAATATCTTCTTGGAGCTTCATTGTTGATTATCCATCGAAGAAGAAGTAAAGAGGAGCTTGTAGAAGTATTCAATTGTGTTGTATCTTTCCATCTCAAGCTCACTTGATAACATTATTCCTTACTCATCTCTTTTTCTATTGATATCAAAGGTTTGTGTTGAAAACCCCTTGGGTTATTCTTTGATTGTAATTGTGTTGTGGATTGAGTTTACTTGGAAAACCCTTGGTGGGTGATCCTCAAACTTGTGATTGTTGTAGACTTTAATTATAGTTGATTTTAAAAATCCTGGGGTGTTGACTCAAGGTAGTGGATGTAGCTCTTTGAGATAGTGAACCACTATAAAGTGTTATGTATCTTTATTCTATGCTTTTAGCTTGATTGTCAAAACTATAAGATTTTGTTTGATTTGGATTTTATTAAAAAGAGTTTTAAAATTCTTTCTCAAACAAAACTGGAGGTTTATCTTTTAATCACACAAAAGATTTTTTTTAAAATGAGACAAAAACTTTATTCACCCCTCTAAGGTTTTTCAAACACTTTTAGTTATAAGCTGCAGGGACTTCCGCGGAACTAACCAGATGGGCCACCTAAAACCTAGAGCTGATATTTAAATTGAAAATCAATGTATTGTTCCAGCTATCGGCTTCTTGTGTGGTCCGGCCCCCGACAGGGGTACTTAACACAAACTTTATTGGCCTCACCACGGGAAAAAGCTTTTCTTTCATTGAACGCAAACTAAATTGAGCAAGTAGATAGCTAGAAGCTATCGCTTCTGATTGAAGCACTAAAAGAAAAGGACCGGGAAATGCAGCGGTATAGGAATCACGGACACTTTGATGAGCACAACATAGTTCACGTTAAAGAAACTTGATTGGCTTAAATCAAGCACCTTTGGGTGCTGGCTTTTCAAAACCAAGCTTCTCGCGGTGGTCTTTCCTAGCTTTACCTTCTGCTTGTGTTCGATTTACCCACCTCTTCTTGATTCAGCTTCTGGTCTTCCTAATTAGCTGGGTAAGAAAAAGAGTAAGCACATTTCCAAGTTGAAGAAGGAGCAAGTTTTGGTCTTATTGCTTTCCCTTTTTGTGAGGGAATAATATCTCTTCTAGTTCTGGGTTTCGGGAGACTATCCTATTGCAAAAGAAAAAAAAGGTTCTCAAAGTAGAGAAGGAAGGGTGGGCAGCAGGTACCATGAGCCCTTTATCCCACCCGCTTGTCTGGCCATTGCCTTTGAGCTAGAAAAAGTACTTTCGGGCTTAAGGATTAAGTATTAGCTCAGCATAATCCAGAGCCAACCTATTTGAAGGGAAGCCTTGTAATGGAATTGATTTGGACCTTTGCTAGCTCCCATTCTTTCTTATCAATATTCTTAACTCCAAATGTAACTCTCAAAGCATCGTCAATGTGCTCCAAGTTTTGAGTTCCACTTCTTTTCTCCATCTATATGAACGAATATACTTAGTAACTGTAGGAGTGATAGAATCAAAGATTAATTGAACCTTTTCATCTTCTCTTGCACCATAGGCATACAAAAAGGATTAAATTTTAATTTATCATTCAAGGTAGTAATCAAGAGCAAAATTTCTACACAAATCAGGCAAGGTCATCTTATAGTCATTAGAAAATCTAGGAGCATTTTCCCAAGCTTGAGAACTTCTTCTTACAGCTTCCTTTTTTTTTATTTTTTTTATGGAACCTCTCATCCACTTTTACATAGCTCTATCATTTCTAATTTCTTTCCTCAGAACCCTTTCAAATGATCTATCAGTATAACCATCTCTAGCTCCAAGTCTATTTCCTCACATAAATTGAAAACTATGTCCTAATGATCTAGCACAAGGAGAGAAGTTACCAACGCTTACTTGTCTTCTATGAGTGAAGTTTCCACCTTTGTGGTGCCTCTCATCTTCTTCCGAGGTGAACTCCAAAGCATCCATCCTTTCTGGCAAACTTCTTATTTCTCTTCTCATATTAACCATATCCTTCCTCATGCCCTTCATTTTCTGTTGTTTATTAAACAACTTTTTCTCTATTAACATCTTTAAAACCTGAACGAAAATGATTAGAATACAAAGAAAGGACCTCACAACACTTCCTTAGTGTATACTCTCTTGAGGATGATCACTCAATTACTCATGTGTTGCATTCTCTTTCGGCTAATTAGATAAGATTGCCTTCTTGCTTTTTCCCAAAAATTCCATCTCACAAGGTTCTTAATATCCTTAAAATATTTCTACCACATCAACAAGGAAGATCAAACAAAGTATGAATTCAATCAATTGACTTAAAATGAGATAAAAGAATTCAAAGAAAAATCTATTGAACACTTGTAGTTCAAGAGTTTCAATGAAAATCCAAGAGAATTAGAGCAAATCAAAGCAATTGATCACCAAAAAAGAACAAGAACACTTAAGAAAAGCAATTAGGATCCCAACTTCAACAAATCCACCAAGAAAAATTACCAAATCAAAGAAGTTCAATAGTACTAAGAAAATTTCCAAAAAATAGAATTGGCCCCTTCACCATTTTTGCAATATCTCAATCAATTTTGATCCAAATCCAGTTCAAGCTTGTCCAAATTGTTCCAAATTCAACAAGAATGAAATCAAGCACAACTTTCTTATAGAAACAATCTATATAACATGTTTTATGAATCAAAATTTCAGCATAGATTCTGTATCTGAGAACTCATTGGATACTTTGAATCTTTTGATGAATTTCACCAATCAATCCAATTCCAAATTCAGAAATAAATATCTAAATGTTTTTCTAACTCATAGATAAAAATTGAAGCATAAATTTCTGCCATAATTTACCTTTTCAGTTGATTTTAAAATTCTTTTTCTGGCCTAAAATTCATGGTCGAATTTCGCATTCTTTTTGCTTTTCATCAACTTTTTTTGTAAAACAATAAAATTAATGAAATAAACACAAATTAACTTTTAATTAGAGGTTTGTGAGTTGCTTCAATTTGTTGTGGAACTCATAAATTCCTTAAGATTGCCTCCAAAGAGGTTTTTACCCAAACTACCACTACAAAAAACAGTAAAATAGCGACCAAGTTTTATGACCGCTAGCAAAAGCTTATTGTAGAGTTCGATAGCTTTGCAACCGATTCTGTAGGTTGCAAATTTAGTGATCGATATGACAATCGGTTGCAAGGTTTTACAAAATAGTGACGGATCCTTGACCGCCTAACCGAATTTATGGTCACAAACTAGTCAGTCGCAAGCTGACCAAAATTTGTCCAGTCGTGAACCCTTCCCTCCCTCATTTTCCTCACTTTCTCTCTTTTTCCCTGTGACCACGGGTGACCACTGGTGACTACCCTTTGCCACCAACGACTGGCATGCTATCATTTCTATCTCCTCCTCCTTCTCCCTTCTGTCCTCCCTTATCCTCTCTCTTTTATTCCCTCTCTTCGACTGTCGCTTGCTGCTATAGCCAGAACGAATTTGTTTGCCACTGCCGCTACTACCGAAAACTACTAGTGGCGCTACCATCTTTCATTCCGACCAGCAATATGACTTGAGATACACAAGAGACTGTGGCATTGTTACAAGGAGTGATCATAAGGGCAATGGTTAGAAAGATGGAGGAAGAATACAAAGTGAAGGTGTCTTTGTTTCTAGAAAATGATTCAAAATCTTACTTGGTATGTGTTAGAAAGGTAAGAAGACCCTAGAGGCTCCAAAACACTTCTATTGTCCTTGGTGTAATTGAAGGAACCAAAAAAAAATAAGTGTGGAAGAGTTAAGTCTCAAAAATCAAGAGGGAAGGAATTCTGGAACCTACCACAGACGGTAGGGTTACACCTACCGTTCGGTAGGGTTCTGGCCATAAAGGAAAAAATTTAAGCAAGACCTATCGCTAACGGTAAGTACTCCTACCATCTAGTGGGGTTCTGGACTAAGGGAAAATTGAGAACATGACCTACCGTCGATGGTAGGACTTGGTGGGTGAAGGATTGAAGGCTTTTAAGCACTTTTGACCCCTCATTTTGGTTTCTTAACTTCTTTGACTTGTAAATTAAGTGGCCTAAGTGCCAATCAACTTATTTCAAACTAGATTAAAGGATAGGGTTGGATTTTAATCATTTAAAGACCTATATATATATATATATATATACTTCTTTTGCAACAATTTGAAGGCAATAAATGATATGTGTGAAATTTTGAGAGAAAATATAGGGTTCTATGGTTCTTGTTCTTCCCTTTAAAGTAGTGATTCTAAATTGTAAAATTAAGGCAAGGTATTCTTGAATTTCCATTCAAAAGTTCTTGTTGTTGCCCAAATTCCTATATTTTCTTGAGGTGCTAGCTTCATAACTAGTGCTGCTTGGAATTAGGTCTTTCCTTGTGAGTGGAGAATAGGTAAGGCTTCTAATGGTCCTTTTTTATTCTCCTTCAAGATAAGAAGTTTTTTTTTCCTTAGTTAATTCCTGCAATTTTCCATCCCCCATAGTTTATCAATTCTCATATATATTTCTCCAAAGTTCCTCCTTAAGATAGAAGTATCTTGGGAAGGGATTAGACTCCAATCAAGCTTGAGTGAGCTTATACCATGTGATATAAGATAAAATCTCTCTATGAGGTGAAAGTTATGTGTTTTATTGATGAATTTTGAATATGTAAAAGCCAATTGATAGAAATTGAAATAGGAAAAGGAATATGGAAAATCTTCGCACAAAAAAGGTGTTGTGAAAATATTGATTTGAAAAATATATAAAATGAACTCAAAATTTTATAAAACTTGTCTTGTTTGAAAGCTTAGTTGAGCTTGGATCTTTTGCAACAAATTTGAGATGATTTGGTTGAGAAATGCTTGAGTTATGGTGATATTAGTACAATTTGTTTCCATGCTCTGTTTTGCTGAAATTGTTTATAGTACTCTTAATGTCTTTGAATGTGAATGCCAATTATCTTTTTTTCAATGTGTGACATTTTCTTTGAAATAAATGCTTTGCTTATCTTTATGGGGAATTGAACTTATTATTGGCTCTTACTCCTAAATTTGTTCTTTGAACTCTATGCACTCTACATGTTAGGGAAAATTCCTCTAATCTTTGTCTTCTCATTTATTTGGGAATTCTTTGCTTGAACTACTTTTTGGATTTGCTAGTATCTTGGAAGTCCTAGAAACCAGTAAGCAACTCTAGAGGGTGAGAAATAGCAAAAGTCAAGAGTGTGAGATCATTGTAACAAAAGCTATTGAAAGTGAGTGACAAACACGAGGGTTGAGCGAAGTAAACATTGAGTGATACACTTAGGGAGATGCGAGGTCCTTGTTTTCTATTACTTGTTTTCTATTTTTGTAGGTTCTTACTACTTGTCAATTCCATGATGTCTCGTGAGGAAGCACAAAATTGAAATAACAATAAGGGACCTAGTGATCCAATTATGCAAGAAGTTTTCGGTACCTTAAGATCCCTTCAACAACAAATGGGCAACGTAGAGAAAAATATTGGAGCACTATCCGCCGGATAGATGGACAAGAGTCCATATTGGACCAAAGAAGAGTGTTCAACAACCTCGATAATCTTACCCTAAGAAGAATGATGAGAGAGGGGGAGGAAGGAATGGAAGGGGGATTGGTAGAGAGAAATGTACGAGAGGGAGTTAGATAGGGATGAAGAGGGGTATAATGAAGAGAGGAAATTTGGCAAAATCAAATTGAAGATTCCTTCAATCCAAGATAAAGGTGAACCAGAGATTGTTACAACTATTTGGAACTCACAAAGATGAGGTTCTCGGTAGTTGAATTAATTGATTATACAGTCATTTGGTGACAAATTAGAGAAAAAACTTGGAGAGACCAGTAGAGACTTGGGAGGAATTGAGGACTTTGATGAGAAAGATATTTATACCTCCACACTACCATAGAGATCTCTACAACAAGCTCCAAATATTAGACAAGAGAGCAAAAGCGTGGAAGATTATTATAAGGAGATAGAAGTAGCCATGATAAGAGCCAATGTTGTTGAAAATAGAGAGGTTATAATAGCTAAATTCATCAGCGGGTTAAACCGGGACATAGCTCATACCTTGAAGCTTCAAAAGCTTATGTAGAATTAGATGAAATGGTTCACAAGGTCATGAAGATAGAGAAGTAATTAAAGAGCAAGGCACCTTACAAGGCTTCATTCACTTCTTCTAAACCGGTGACAACTACTTTCAAGCCTAATCCATTGAAGAGAGATGACACTCCTAAAGTAGCTTTCAAGGATGGATCTAAGGGAAAAGAATAAGCTAAGGAAAAGAGTAAGGTGAAAATGGCATCTAGTAGAGCTAGAGACGTTTAATGATTCAAGTAAAGGCTATGGCCAGCATTCCAACAATTGTCTAACCAAGAAAGTCGTGATCATTAGACCTATTGGGGAAGTCATTTACAAAGATGAAGGTGAAGGTGAACAAGAAGATGAAGAGTCTTATGGGGAGTCATCCTATGAAGGAGAGGTCTTGGTGGTTTTGAGAGTTCTTAGTTCTCAAGCTTTTGAAGATGGTTGAAGCCAACAAAGAGAGAATATTTTCCATACAAGATGCAACATAGACAACAAGGCTTGCAACCTTATCATTGATACTGGGAGTTGCACTAGCGTGGCAAGTACATATTTGGTGAAAAAGTTGAATTTACCAACCATCAAACGCTCTAAGCCTTACTGATTGCAATGGTTAAATGGTAGTGGAGAGGTGAGGGTTAAAAAGTAAGTGTGGGTATCTTTTGCCATTGGGAGGTACACGGATGAGAACCTTTGTGATGTGGTTCATATGCAAGCCGTACATATCCTATTAGGAAGGCAGTGGAAATTTGATAGGAAAGCCATCCTTGGTAGGTTCAAGAATACATACTCTTTTGAGGAGTATGGGATCAAGATTTCACTCATACCTCTCACTTATTTTCGAGTGTACCAAAATTAAGTAAATATGAGAGAAAAGGAGTTAGAAGAGAAAAAGAAAAGTATAAAAGAGGGCAAGAGAATAGAGGGAAAAGAAAAGAGAGGAGAGTCTCAAGAAAGAAAGGAAAATCAAGGGAGAGAAAAGAAGAAGGGAGTTGTAATAAACGAGAGAAAAGGAGAGACTATAATGAGTTTCTTTGCCAAAGAGAGTGAGATATGTGAGGCGGTAGATGCTAAAGAAATGATTCTGCTCCTTATGTACATAGGAGTTTATTTGTCTTCTAAACGAGATTGTTTCTTCCTTGTCGCAAGCATTTCTAGGTATTATCAAGGAATTTGAAGATGTCTTTCCGGAGGAGATACTCGGAGGATTGCCACCGTTTAGAGGCATAGAACACCAAAATCAACTTGGTGCTGGAGCCGTGCTACTAAATTTGCCCGCTTATGGGAGCTCACCCAAGGAGACCAAAGAAATTCAAAGACAAGTGGAGGAGTTACTTTCTAAGGAACACATCGAGAGAACCTTAGGCTATATGTGGTACTGGTACTTCTAGTTCCTAAAAAGGATGGTGATTGACGTGTGTGTAAATTGTAGGCTATCAATAACATCACTATTAAGTATCATCATCCCATTCCTAGACTAGATGATTTACTTGATGAATTGCATGGTTCCATGATTTTCTCTAAAATTTATTTGAAATCGGGCTATCATCAAATTCGAACGAAAGAGGGAGATGACTGGAAAACCGCTTTCAAAACCAAGTTTAGTCTATATGAGTGGCTTGTCAAGCCTTTTGGGCTCACTGATGCACCTAGCACCTTTATGAGGTTGATGAGCCATGTCTTGCATGATTTCATTGGAAAATTTGTTGTTGTGTACTTTGATGATATTTTCATTTATAGCAAGACCTATGAGGACCATTTCCATCATCTTGTGCAAGTTTATTTTGTGCTTAGGAGAGAAATTATATGCCAATTTAGGAAATGTGAATTTTGCTTGGAAAAATAACGTTTCTTGGTTATGTTGTTAGCTCTAAAGGATTGCAAGTAGATCTTGACAGGGTAAAGTCATTAGAGGATTTGCCGACTCCAAAGAATGCCACCGAAGTATGAAGCTTCCATCGATTGGCAAGTTTCTCTCAAAGGTTCATCAAGGACTTTAGTACCATTGCTAGTCCTTTCACCGAAGTCATTAAGAAGACCAAGGGGTTTACATGGGGAGAAGCTCAAGAGATGGCATTCAAGGCTTTGAAAGAGAAGTTATTCAAACCTCCACTTCTCACCTTGCCTAATTTTGAAAAGATATTTGCAATTGAGTGCGATGCATCAGGGGTAGGAATTGGAGGAGTTTTGATGCAAGACAAAAAGCCCATAACTTATTTTAGTGAAAATTATCGGGGGACTACCTTGAGCTATGCCACCTATGATAAGGAGTAGTACGCCTTGGTCAAGACATTGAAGCATTAGCAACATTTGTAGCCAAAGAAGTTTGTCATCCACACTTACCATGAATCCTCGAAATACTTGAAGGGTCAACAAACGCTTAACAAGAGACATGCTAGGTGGATGGAGTTCATAAAACCTTTCCTTATGTCATCCATTACAAGAAGGGTAAGGAAAACATGGTAGGGAATGCTCTTTTGAGGAGGTATACTCTTTTCACTTTACATTCTCATTGCCTGGTTTTGAAATGCTAAAAGAATTGTATGCTAGTGATGATGACTTTAGAGATGTGTTTGTTTCATGCTTGATCACTCCTTGCGATAAGTTTTATGTGAAAGATGGATTTCTTTTTAGAGAAGGAAAACTTTGCATTCCTTGTGGTTCTATTAGAAATGTGCTAGTTAAAAAAGCTCATGGATGGTCTTATGGGGCATTTTAGCATAACTAAAACTTATGATGTCTTACATGAGACTTTCTTTTGGCCTAACATGAAAAGAGATGTTGGAAAGTTTGTAGGTAATTGCTTAGATTGTAGGCGTCTAAGTCTTCTTCCTTACCTCATGGCTCGTACATACCTTTGCCAGTTCCCAATGCTCCTTGGGATGATATTTCAATGGATTTCATCTTAGGACTTCCTAGAACTTCTTCCGGAAAGGATTCTATATTTGTGGTGGTGGACTGAGTCTCTAAAATGTCTCATTTCATTGCTTGTAGCAAAATGAATGATGCATCTCATATTGCTAGTTTGTTCTTTAGAGAGATTATGAGGTTGCATAACATGCCTAGGACTATAGTTTCGAACCTTGACACAAAGTTTGTTAGTCATTTTTGGAAAATATTATGGAAGAAACTTGGAACTAACTTACTTTATTCCAGTTCTTGTCATCCTCAAACGGATGGTCAAACTGAGGTTGTTAATATGACTATAGGACAACTTTTTAGAGATATTCTTAAGAAGCATATAAGTAAGTGGAAAGAATGTTTTCTATTCATTGAATTTGCTTATAATAGAGCTTGTCATTCTACTACCATTTTTTGTCCATTTGAAGTTGTCTATGGTTTTAATCTATTAACTTCTTTGGATTTGATTTCATTGCCAATTGATCATCAATTGAGCTTGGATGGTAAGAAGAATGCGGTAAGAGGAAGGTGGAATTTGTTAAATCCATCCATGCCAAGGTCCATAAGCATATTGAAAAGAATGAAATGGTCTTCCAAGAAGAACAAAGGATGCAAGAAAGTTACCTTTTAACCCAGAGAGTGGGTTTGGGTGCAAGGAAGGAACGATTTCCCAACCTCTAGAAGGGAAAACTTAATTCTAGGGGCGATGGTCCATTCCAAGTTCTTGAAAAGATCAATGACAATGCCTATAAGATCGATCTTCCTGGTGAGTACAATGTTAGCTCCTCTTTCAATGTTTCTGACTTATCTTTGTTTCATGTAGATATGAATTCAAGGATGAATCCTTTCAGAAGAGGGGTGGATAATATGACCCAGGATGCGCAAGAGACTATGGAATTGTTACAAGGGCCAGTCATAAGGGCAATTGCTAGAAAGATGGAGTAAGAACACAAACAGAAGGTGGCTTTGTTCGAGAAGATGACTCAAGATCTTGCTTGGCATATGTTAGAAAGGCAAGAAGAAGACCTTAGAGGCTCTAAAACACTTCTATTGTCCATAGTGCAATTGGAGGAACCAAAAGAAACAAGTATGGAAGAGTTAGAAGCCTTAACATCAAGAGAAAGAGAATTCTAGAACTTACAGTAGACGATAGGGTTACCCATACCATCCATGGTAGGGTTCTGCCATAGAGGAAAAATTGAAGCGATACCTACCGTCGATGGTAGGTACCCCTACAGTGGCGGAACCAGGACAGAAAACTTGGAGGGGTTGATTAACATTAAAAAATTTTCTAGAATTTCGTCTATAAAATAGTTGCATTCCAAGTACAAAAACATTCAAACAATTCCAAATTTACAAATAAAATAGCAAAAAAATAGGTAATCGCCCATTACCAATGAGGAGTGATCACCGATCACTCATGAGGAATGATTACCCATCACTCATGGAATAAGCGTTACGATTCTAAATTTACAAATGAAATAGCAAAAAATAGGTAATCGCCCTTTACCAATGAGGAGTGATCACCCATCACTCACGAGGAATGATTACCCATCACTCACGGGATAAATACCTCTATCAAAGCTGAGAATCTTGCAGAATCTTTAGATAACTAATGAGCACGATCAGAAGACGAAATCCAATATGAGCTGCAATTAATTTAGAATGATTAGAAGATTAATTTATACAAATACTTTTACAATGAAAAAGAAATCACTATTGAAAAATGATCTAAAATAGAGTTTTACATGTGAAGACTGAAGGAAATGATTAAGATGGAAATTTTATTCTTCTTTAATTCATCTCTAATTTCATAAGGATAACTATCAATGGGTTTACACAATACCGGATCACCAATAATCTCACAATGCAAAAACTCTACCTCTACTCGAGGCTTTTTAGACGATGTTTCTTCAACCGGTTTAGAACCCGTCTTCTACTTTTCAAAATATTTGTCCATAGTAAAACCCTACATAATAAATATTCAAATATTTTAAATTAAATGCAACACATTTCACTGTTGACATAATAATTAATTAGAACATAAATTAAATGAGCAATCATATTTTTACCAAAAAAACCCTAAAAACAACCAAAATAACATGAACATCACAGGCTTCACAGCAGAAGCAATTAAGCAACTAGCAAGATTAATTTAAAAGCTTAGTAGCTTACCTCGGGTTCAAAAAATAGAGAAGCAGAAAGCAGGCGCAGCACTGCAGCAGAGAAGCAGAGGGGCAGAGCAGTAGAGAAGCAGAGGAGCAGAGCAGCAGAGAAGCAGAGGAACACTGAGCACGTCTGATCGACCTGCGGCCGCCGATCGCCAAGAAGAGAAAAGGAACCGTGCACAACAACAATGGCAAGAAGGAGCACTAGAGCAGAGCAGATGAGCGGTCTTCGTCTGTCTGGTCGCCGCCAGTCGCCGAGAAGAGAAGAGAAAGCCTGCTCCGTCGCTGCCACAAGAAGAGAAGAGGAAGGGAGAGGGAAGGTAGTTCGACAGAGAGAGAGAGTGTAGGAAGAAGGAGAGTCGCAGGATGAATGCCAGTTTCGTTTCGGACGCGGCGTGAGAGAAGATTTTTTGTTTTAACCCTAAACCCAACCCAGAAGTTGTGGGGTTCTATGGAAAAAACAAAACTGGGAGGGCTTGAATGTAAAAATATCAAAAATCCTAAAGTTTTTTTTTCCCAAGGGGGCTCAAGCCTACCCGAGCCCCCAAATGGTTCTGCCCATGCCCCTACCATCCAAAAGGTAGGGTTCTGGACCAAGGGAAAATTGAGAGCATGACCTACTGTCCAGATAGGGCGGGACCTACCGTCGACGATAGGTCCCGACAGGGTGAAGGATTGAAGGCTTTTAAGCCCTTTTGACCCCTCATTTTTGTTTCTTTACTCATTTGACTTGTAAATTAAGGGGCCTAAGTGCCCATCTATTTTTTTTTAAGTTAGATTAACTGTTAAGGTTGGATATTAATCATTTAAAGACCTATATGTACTTCTTTTGCAGCCATTTGAAGGCAATGAATAGTATATATGAAATTTTGAGCGAAAACTAGGATTATATGGTTTCTTGTTCTTCCTTGTAAACTAGAGATTCTTAATTGTAAAATCAAGGCAGGGTATTCTTGAATTTCCATTCAAGATTTCTTGTTCTTTCCCAAATTCTTATATTTCCTTGAGGTGCTTGCTTCATAGCTAGCGTTTTTGGGAATTAGGTCTTTCCTAGTAAGTGAAGAATAGGCGAGGCTTATAATAGTCCTTGTTGATTCTTCTTCAAAGTAGGAAGGTTTGGTTTTCGTTTTCCTTAGTTAATTCCTACAATTTTCCCCCTTAGTTTATCAATTTCTCATATATAGTTCTCCAAATTTCGTGTTAAAGAGAGAAGTATCTGGGAAGGGATTAGACTCCATTCAAGCTTGAGAGAGTTCATACCAACCAGTGAGCAATTTTAGGTAATTTCCACCTCTTAATTAGGTGATATCTATCGCGTTCTATGTAATTTTGATTGGTTCTTGGCTTATGAGAAATATGGTAATTTCAAAGTAGAAGAAGAAGCACCAAAGTTTTCTGCTTGGATAAGAGATGTATGGTCAGAGAAATTGTTGCCAAAACTCTTCTAAACCCTAAGAAAGTATTTAAATTTTTTGGTATGTTGAGGAAAATGCATACCTTGGCTCTTTTTGTTACTTGGCCTTTTCTGTTCATCGTTGGGGAGGGGGGAGGGGGGGT
Organism: Catharanthus roseus; assembly: GCA_028651295.1. Classification (NCBI taxonomy): domain Eukaryota; kingdom Viridiplantae; phylum Streptophyta; class Magnoliopsida; order Gentianales; family Apocynaceae; genus Catharanthus; species Catharanthus roseus. The sequence goes on along the minus strand of JAPQWS010000050.1, from coordinate 2,764,291 downwards.
TTGAATGCAAAATCAGCTGGCTTAAGATTGAAAATAATCATTTTTCATGTTTTGTTTTTTCATGTTTTATAGGAGGTATGTGTGAAGAAGAATACATCCAATTTGGTATTGGTCTTCTAAGTTCAACTTTAGCTATGTTACCATTGATTTTCTATAGTAAAACTAGCTCCGTTCCTTGATCACTAAGAAAATTGAGTAATATAAGGACTTGGTTTGCAAATTCTTCTTTTACTCAAAGCTTTCATCAAGTAACTACGTTAAGAGTATTAGGTTTACATCTTACAAGGAACATACTCTAAAAGGTTTCATGCACTTGACAAATCAACAGATTGCTAAAAGTATTTCTTATAGGAAAAGCAAATATTGGGAATATTGTTGTAGTAGGTTATCTACTTGTTTACTTTCTATCTTTACTTTGGTTGATTATGTTTCCTTTGATTTTTTGCATATGAGTTTGATGTTTATGTTGCCTACTCTTTAATAACTTTGTATATTTTAGAGATCCAAGTGCCACTTAAAAGTCAAATGTTCATAGTTGAAGTTAAATCTCTTTTAACTTGTATGGTTGAACTTTATATTTAGAATTTCAAAAATAAAACAAATGGAAGGGTCACGGGAATAAGAAAGCGGTAGAGTTTGTTCGATTTAAGCTTATGCAATATTAATGTTTGACCAAAAAAATGAGAAAAATGAAAAGATAATAACACATACTAGTGTGCTCAGGTTTATGTACATAAGCGATTGTGTGAAAGTAAAGGTTTGGTTAAACATGCTATTGAGATTTAAAAAAGAAAATAAAATCCTGTTCAACTCGTTGCGTGTGAAATTTGTAACTTTATGATGTTCTCTATGTTAGAATTCGACATTTTATTCAATGAATCTACATTTTATTCAACGTAGTAAAATCATGATTTGTGAAGAAAAGTTCTCTTTCTTGTCAAGTAGGTTAACATTCTATGGGTTTGTTTATTCAAATAATTGACTTGTTAATGTTCATTTCTTCATAGGATTGGAGAATCTAAAAATATTTGAAGGATTTAAAACTTGGTCCATATTTCCCTTCATTCATTCACTAACTACTAATCATTATAGAGATACAATACTCAAAATCCCTATTTTCCTTGTTTATTTTCATGTTGTCCTTCTCGCTAATCAACCCACATGTGAAAATAAAGTTTACATTGTTTGACCAAAATTGATTGAATCAAAGGGGGGTGAATGTGATACTTAAATTCCATATATGCTTAGTGTGGTGTGTTTTACAAAAGCATATTGCTGATGGTTCTCCAAACGGTTAAGAGATAAAGTGAGTAAAATAATTTATACACATAATTAATTAATTCTGTTAAGAAAAATATGATGACTTGAATTTGATTCAGATGTACAAACCTCCTAATGGGCAGTAGCCAAAAGACACTTAGAAATCTTTCATAGGGTCTTGGGAGACGCGTGAAAAGTTATAGCAATTACATTGTCAACGGATTTAGATTTAATACACAAGATCGTGAGGATGGAAAATCCACTTCTAATTGAGCTGTACGTATCAAAGGAGACTATTATGGGATTTTAACAGATGTCGTCAAGGTTGAGTTTTCGTGTACACCTCTTTAGACAGCTACACTTTTTAAGTGTGATTGGTTTGAATCTTCATGTAGACATCTACAAGCATCCACATTATAAAATTGTTGAGATTCATTCTAAAAAATGGTATGGCGGGTATGATCCATTTGTTTTTACTCACCAAGAGGAACAAGTGTCTTACGTCACATACCCCAGTGCAAAAATCAAAGGAGTGATTGGTGGGCAATAATGAAATCAAGGCCTCGTGTTTTTAATGTGCATACAGTTGACGTTGAATTTCAAGAGAATCTGGATACTGTTGATTTTAGATCACTAAATTAAAGATATCGGAAATCTCACTCATGAGAGAGGTGCGATGATGAAATAGAAATTCTTGGAGAACCAAAAGATAATGCAAATAATGATGATTTTGTGAACGACAAGGTAGAGAGAGAGAGTCCAAAGATGAAGATAATGAAGTAAAAGAGGAATTCGAAGAAGAACAAGACGATTACAACTCATAGTTATATATTATGTTCATCGTGTATGTCGTGTTTTCTGTTATTGATGTATGTAATTGCATTTAGTTCATTTCTAACTTTTATGAAAGTTATTAAAGTTAAAATTTTGAAAATTAAAGTTATTAAAGTTAAAGTTTTGAAAGTTAAGGTTTTTAAAGTTAAGGTTTCAAAGTTAAAGTTTAGTCATCTTAAAGTTACATTTGTTAAAGTTAAAGCTTGTTAAAGCTAAAATCTTAGAATGCATTACTAACTTTGCATATTTCTTTGTAATTGTAGATATGGCCTAGTGTAAGAAGGATATAGTGGATGATTCCAAGCGGGCCTCAATATCATATGAGCGAGGTCCCGGAGATACCGAGGTGACCTCTTCTTTTACATCACATGGCGCACCTCTGATCGGTTTAGAGTTTATATTGACACCAGCCACCCACCCTGATGTGGGCGATCGGTCGTTATAGCTGCCCCTGACCAAGACGAAGGTGCAGCCATTGCTGCACCTGCACCCACGACACATCCCTCCTCGCCTCTCCTTCGGCTTCCAATCTCAGGCCGGCACTTCATAGACCAGTACTTTTGGCTAACCCATCACGTCCACCTTCACTAGAGCCATGGCAGCAGACCGGAGATCGCTTTCGGGTCTTGCATCCTATTTCTGGAGGGTAAGTAACTTTCATAACTCTAACTTTCATAACTTTAATAACTTTGATAACTATTATAACTTTAACTTTAATAACTTTGAGTTTAATATCTTTGATAACTTTAAATTTCAGTTTCTTAGATTCGTTAGATACAATGAGTAGATGGACCTTTATTATACAGTCTCGTATTAATGAGCCATATAAGAGCTGGACTACTATCCCACACTGTTCATGATATGTTGTTCGAGGAGTTCTCAATAAGAGTAATTTTTAACATTTATAATGCTAAAATTTTTACTTTTGTATTGTCATTTAACTTTGTTGTGTGTGTGAATGCTCAGAGGTATTTCCAATAGGATCTTGCCCTCAATGAGTTGGCGAGAGAGGCGTCTGAGCGAACAGGCTTTAAGCAGTACAAGCACATGTTGTAATACATTCGTATTGCCCTTCGGAAGCGATCTTGGATACCACGATTCCCATATACAATATGTGGATGAGCGGTTGGAAGAAGCTTGAGTATAATGAGAAGAGAAAGACAGCACAGAAGAAAAGGATAGAGGGACGAGGTGGCGAGGTCCTAGGAAGCATACAGGCGGTTCTCGATCGTTTATAAGTAATAATGAATATATATATGTATTTCATTTTTTCTTTATAAATTATAATATTTTTAATTAACCTTATATAATATTGCAGCGTAAGAAGCTTGATGATGCTCACTAGAAAGATAAGCTTTACCAAAAGCTTTATACACATCGTGACAGTCACAGGAAGGCTAGCTAATTCACTAATGAGCGTTCTATTGAGTTTTGGGTAAGTTTTTCGGTTCAATTATTATGACTATTAAAAAGTAACTTGTCTTACTTAACAAATGTCAATTTAATATGTTTTCTTAATTCTTAGCAAAAAAGTACTTGGATATGATGAAGGAGGAGGAGGAGGAGGAGGAGCATTCTCGGACTAGCGTCTCAATGCCAACTAACGCACAACTGATGCTTAAGGTCAAGATTGGGATGAAGAAGGGGTAATCCTATGGGTTTGGGGTCGTATAGTTAGCCCGTATGAGGGCTGAGGGCCAAGGTGCAACTGGAGCCCACCCTCTTTTTCTGGACGATATCCTGTCTCAGATTGTTGAGGTCACTAGCTGCATCTTTTTCGAAAAGATGCAAGGATCAAGGCGAGATTGTGATTAGAAGATTGCATATAGAGTGCATGTCCTGAATGAGTGGGCCGCCCGACACTTTGCAAATTTGGGCTATTAGTCTTAGGACATGCCACCTATCGATCTCAAGCCGCCTCCAGAATGTCAGATGCCCAGTAGGCAGAGCAGACATGGCGGCGAGGAGGACAGCAAGGAGGACATGATCATTTTCCCCGTCCAACTTAGATAGCTTTTTGTTAAAGTTAAATAATTGTAGTACTTGAATTTATGTTTGTATTGTTTTTTATGACTATTATATATATATATATATATATTACATTTTGCTTATGTCAATGTGGTGGGATTTTTATTTTTGTATATTACTATTTGTTTGGGATTTTTTGTATTTTCAGGGGTTTTTTTTGTATTTACAGAATTAATATTTAAAAAAAAAACAGATTGCGACCACTTTGCAACCAACTAGCAGTGCAAACAAAATAAAAAAATTTAAAGAATAATTTGCGACCAACGTGCAACTGCCAGTCAGTCGCAAAAATCCTGTTTGCCACAGATTCACGACCGATTGAACGGTCGCTATTTAACTTCTTTTTTTTTGTAGTGCACCATTAAAAATACCAGGAAATAGACATTTTTCCCTTTTGATGAGTTGATATAAACCTTTACCTTATAACTAGATCAACAATGGATATATTAAACCCATCACCTTCTCATACTCTAGAAAAGACCTAGTTCAAGAAACAATCATAATAGGACGACTATGATCAACTCTTAGAAGTAAGAATTAATATCAACTGTGAATCCCTAAGATCATCCCAATCCAAGTTCATCAATCAAATTCAACTAAGGAAGATCAAACCCTGGAAGAAGTGACAAAGAAGGTTGAAAAACCTAAGAACCCTAGTTAGGAATCTCTCAATATAATTATAATCATCAAAGTTTCTAATTACATGTGAATAAGATGTATCTATAGGCAGCACATGCCCTCATCCTAAACCCTAGTAACTAGACTAAGTCCTATGGGTAAAATGAGCATTAAGCCACTTAATTTCCAGCTTAAAATTGGAGAAAAAGGGAAATGGAAATGAACAAAGCAAGAAAAATAACTAAGTTATCTGGTCACTTGTTGGGCCCAAATAGTCACTTGTCGGGTCTGGCAAGTGTTCTTAAAATAAGAAAAATTTAGATAGAAGCTTGCTAGGTCTAGCTAGAGGAGCTTGCTCGGTTCGACAAACTCTGTTTTGAGGAGTATTTCATAGTGAGTGAAAATTTGAGCTTTTGGTTGATTGTTTTGGACCTCTTTGACAATTATATGATATAGAACAACTTTGAGGCTTCAAATCTTCCTCCAATCCTTCAACCTTGCTCCATATAAATTCTTTTGATGCACTTTAAACTAAGACAATCAACTCAACAGCTTACTTCTTCACCCTTGATCTTGTGACCGATCCTTCTGTGATCTCTATCGTTTCATATCCCTCCAGGATCATATCATATTTGCAAAATCGAGAAACTTATGAGCCATTGATCAAATTCTTAAATTCACACAAAATAGTGTCAATTTGTGACAATCTATAATTTTGTGGCAACTTGTGACTTTGAATTTTAGTTATAGAGAGCTGGTCGAAATTAAAGCCATAAATATCATTGTGTTGCGACAGATTCACGATTGTGTTGTTTGTCACAAATTGATTGCTTAGTAGTAGCAGAACACGATAATTAGTTACTCCTCATAAACTAAAAAACTGAACAAAGTTACTAAATTAAGTACCCTTTGAGTCATATCACTTATTGCAAACAGTGGGCTTTATCCTTCATCTCCGAACTATCTTGGTATTGTGTATATGTATAGTAATAGTATAACACAAACTTGTTGAGTTGAGAGAAGGGGATCAAGAATTTTGCATGCACGTATAGACTGACCTTCCCATCATAGATTATTAAATTAAGAAATCATCCTTTTTCCTTTTAAAGTTCATATAAATTACATAAGTAAATTAGCATGTAAATTTTTCTTAAGTCATAGAAATAAATAGAGGAAGTGGTGTTCAAAAGCCATGTGATAACTTTAGTAACTCCTAATCTATCATTTCCATGACTCATGAGTATAGTCATTAGATGTTGATTACAATTGTATGTGCTGATGAAGGCCGCATTTCTAACATATTTCCTCAATCTCTTCATACTTAAGCTCTAAAATCCTAATTGCATTCTAACTTTAATAAGGTTATATTCCTAGGATGGTTCTCAAGTTTGTATTATAGGAATCAATTTATCAGAGAGAATAATGAAAATATGAATCATATTATATGGATATTTGTGTAATGCACATAAACCGTTTTGCATTTTTTTTGTTGCTAATCTATCATTAAATCCATCTAGTCTATGGGTAGTACTCTTGCTCAAATGTTCTCTAAATTTGTGGTAGACATTGTCTATTCTTTATTGTTTTACATTTCCATTTTAAAGGTCTGGTCAAAACTCAACTTTGCTTGTAAGGGAAGACACTGAAAACTGGAATATTACATTCAGTTAGCTTACATAAACTCAAGAAAAACTCCAAATTATTTGCCTAGTCTCAAGAAAAATGCCCAGAATCTCTGCTTCCGTGTCAAGATAATCATGACTCATAAGCTTGGATTCTCAAGCCCCAAATTTAGGACACTGTCACTGTTAAATTAGGATTTTGTTATTCATTCATTTGGAATTCCAATAATAAATATATGAGTAAAAACTTCAATATGGAGAATTTGAAAATATCTTCTCATTATACTGATGGAAGAATGAAGATATATATAACCTTACAAACAAGAAAATTGAGTGTTAGTTTGAGAATAAAGACTCAATTAACTACTCTATTTCTGTTCTTGCCAACATATGCCAAAAAGTTTAGTAAAGAGAAACACATGTATCAACGATCCATCCATAATGACACAAAAGATGCTATACTCTATTTAAATAAACAATCGAACATCTTAGGGTCTATAGAAATATTTCTTTATCCTTCATATATTTTAAGGAATCTGCGAACTGAAACTTTAAGACTCTTTTGGCTGCACATAAACACATTCTTTCTCGTTCCAAAGAATGAATGATCCTTCATGAATCATATTCTAAAATAACATAGAATAAATTTCGATATAAGAAGCTACTTATCTAAATACAATTAATTATTAGAATATAGATAATATGAAGACAACAGAAAAGGTAAATAACAATATGTTGATTAATTTCATAGGAAAAGTTTACTCGTTAGTTTATACTCTAAAAGTTAGACTAGAAATGTTAAAGGATTTTAATCATTAAAACGAAATATATGCTTGGCACCCCAAGAACCAGTTAAACTTCATTAATACTTCATTGCGGAACTGTCCTAATGGAACAATATGGTTATATTTTATTTATCCATGGTAGACAACATAATGTGATTAAAGAAGCTTATACACACCCCTTGTAGTTATCAGTTTCGTTATTCCAATCAAACATGAGAACCATAAGAAGGAAACAAATGCACAGTAAAAATTGTCCGCAGTCCAAAAGAAACAATAAGCTAGTTAGGATGGGGCATCTCCCTTGTCATTTCCATATATAGTTAAAACTCAAAAATATTTAAAGAGGAAAAAATTAAAGAATGCAAATTAATCAAGTCTCATTTTAGATGTACATCCTTCTATTTTCTACCTTTTTAGAATTTAGTAAAAGAGAAGTTAGAGTCATTTATAGATAAAAAATATATGGGTTATTATTAGATCAAAGGTAAAAATGCCTTAAAACTACTTATCTAGTTGGAATCTTTTACTCGGTCTTCGTAGTTCCTTTACTTGATGGCATACCCAACTCCATCAAATGGAAAAGAACAAAACATTTAATGTTAATGATCATAATCAACACCTTACTGCGAAACACGACCTATCACGTGGACTATCTCTTTAAGTTATATAAACCTTATGTAAGTTAAAGTGCATCCAAACATAAAACTTGAATTACAAATAATTCTTTTAATTATATTCCTAATATTACATTCAGGGTAGAATTGTTGGGCATATTTCCCAACATTTAGGTAGTTAGCTTTCTTTCTTGAAAACTCATCGAATTGAATGGACTTTAGGCTTGCGGGTTTGTAATCAGCGTAGCATCAGGCTGCTCTACAGTTGCACATCTCCAGTGAGCCCAATTAGGTGATGAGTGATCAATTAATCAACAAGCAGGAAGCTAATCATGTTGCTTGCAGTTCTGCTTGGGCGAGCCTTCTCCTTGCTATGTTGATATTGTGCAGCTCACTAGCACTGGAACCTCCTTTTCTAAGTTTGAGTTGGTGTACATAATTCTGTCCTTCTTTCCAGGCTCAAGGTTGTGAACTATGAAGTGATTACTCCATATTTAAATTACTTAGGGCCTATTTGAGGGTCAACAGAAGTACGAGGTGCAGAATGGTCATCTGGACTGCTTACTACTCCTCTGGGATTCCGCTAACAACTATCTTTTGTTGTCTGCATCCATTATCCATCCAAGGTTTGATATCCTTCTGACCTCTTTCAAGTGCTCCCTTAGATAAAATTTTTTTGGGGCCTGGTCAGATGTTGCTTAGGTTGCCTTGCTCCTTAGCTGGACCCAATCGTTCTTTGACATTTGATAATACCTTAGCTCGTTTTAGTTGATCGCATAGGTCCTTTTCTGGCGGGCTATCACCCGACTGACCTTTCTATAGGGGATAGCTAGTTACCGTTGAATCCCTTGATTGCTTAACTCTACAAACCTTCTTCATTCGCTTCCCTTTTTCCAAAGTTGGCACCATGTTAACATCTATAGTTGGGAAGGATAAGAGTTGACAAGGAGCTCTTGATTTTACTTCTCTTCGAACTTGAATCTTCCTACTTGAATCTCCTTTTTAATCAAATTTCTGAACACAACGCAATAAGTAGTGTGATGATTGAAAGAGTTATGCCACTTATAGTAATTTTTGTCATTGATCTTATTTGGAGGGGGAAGCTATTATCCATTAACCAGTTTAATCTGCTTGTCTTTGAGAAGGTGGTTAAATATTTGGTCTACCCACGACATATCAAATGACTATCCCTCTTTGTTATCAGAGCGAGCTGGTTCTTTTCTTTTTGCCAGTTTGATCGCTGCTCAAGTATATGTTTTAACAGATATGATCTCCGCAACCATAACATCTCCAACGAGCTCATTATCTTCCTCCTCGGATATATCCTCAATCACTGAGATCATGGTCTGTCCATTTGAGAAGCAAGCTCGTTTTCGTTTCTCCTTTTCCTTAATGAACTTTTCTAACTTGATTGCTTGTGAAGGGAGCCTAGATAGAATGGAGAAGTCGGGAAGAATCAAGCTTTCTCTTATGTGTGGGGTTATGTCACCTATTTCTATTTTGACATAATAAGATTCATGGAAAAGACTATGACATTTACCCTTAAGCCTCCTAATCTTTCGAGAAAGGAAGTAGAAGTTTCCCTAGCTCACTACTTGATGGCTAACATATCAGTCACTGAGACATCTAGACATGGCTTGTAAAATGGTTTGTGGAATGGTTTCTTTATTTTAGTCCATGTATGGATCGATTTGGGAAATAGATTAGTGTACTATTCGAAATCAGCTCCTATGAGTGATAAAGGGGGATAGTTGCAACTTTCTGAACTCGTTGCCCACTAGCTTGCCACATAGAACATAAATCTGCCAACATACTTCATGATGGATTCGATATCATCTCATGAGAAGGTGGTGAAATCTAGAACTTTATAACTCTTCGGCAGGGTGTTGATATTGTCAATCCTCTCTAGATGTGGCTTGCAATAAGCAGGTCAGTCAAAACCTGTAACTTTAAAACTGAATTGTCTCTATAATACATTGAACTGTTTCTATTATATCGAAAATCGCTCATGCATCCACTTGTTGAGGGTGATTTGAGCTCGCAAGGTGTATGGTATGTCATTATGGAGCTTGACCGTTAGTAAGCTCACGGTTTCCTTATTTCTAATTGGTGGAAATTTATACTGGAAGCTCGTCGGGGGAGCTACGCCTGGAGCTTTGCTAGAAAGAACCTGGAATACCATTGGCATTGTAGGGAAGGTATTGAGTGGAATCTATGAATGTGCTGCTGGATTGCTCACTGGGATTGATACTTGTGGAACTCTAGCGAGCAAGTTACGACGTACCTCCAAGGGTTGGTATAGATGGTCGTTGGGACAGATATTGAGGATGCATCATATAAAGTTGTAGGTATCCTCTATATGGGGTTGGGTACTTCCCAGTGAAATAGGTCGACTGTGCATCGACCTGACCGCTAAGAAATTAATTCCTTGAAGTAGTTCCCGAGATTTCTCCCTCTTGATTCCTTCAAGCAATTGCAATGTCGCCATAGAAAAGACTAAGAGAGGAATCCTGTGCCCCTAGCCAAAAAAGACCTGCTGCTTGCCTGGGATAGAGACTGCATGCTACCTTCTCTGAAGAGCTCATATCTCATTCCAGAGTATTTCATTCAAGACTATAGCCATTTGCTAGACGAAATTGTTCATTATCTCCCCGATACTCTTATCAACCTATTATCTTATAGCGATCAAAGAGGTGAGAACTACTGGGGATGCAAAGATTGGTCATGAATGTTGATCATTCAAACTTCCCTTCATGGATATTTTTCCTTTCCAGATCGTAGTCACATTCACAGAAAATCAACGAAGTCCACTAATAGTGCCAATTACGTTTTGCACCAGGATTTCTCGCTAGACCTCGATTTTACAATCTTAACTAGAATGTTATAATTTTAATGCTCACTTATAGATGTCCTAAACGTGAACATTGAGTGGAAGAACCAACTTAAGACCTCTTTGACTCCCTAAGAAGAGAGGACTAGCCTTGCAAGCTAGGATTTAGCCTTGTAAGATAGAGAAAAGAAAAGTGTAAAGAAAACTATAAAAAAAAAATTGTAAGAAAGCTATAAAAAAAGCTATAAAGAATTGGGATTTAAAGGAAAGTTTGAATTATATTGTTGAATTGAAGCACATAACAACTAAAAACAATAAAAAAGACATATTTTTTGTATGAGTTGATTTATGTCCTAGTCTTCAACTTGCCTTCAGATTTTATAGCCGTTCTCCATTTCGTAACTTCCCACATCACTCCCCACCTTTTTCTCCATATTTCCGAGTGGGCATCAAGGTGCGGAAAATGGCTTTGTGGTTGATACCACCTTAGAAAGTGTCTATGAGAATGTAAGGCTTTAGTTCGCCCAAATTCTTTACTCTTAGCTCGCCTGACTAAGTATCCTACTGCTCTTGTTTTGGGGTCCTTGCTCAAAGGAGCATTGCCCTTATAGCTCAGCAACCTCTATTCTAGCTAGCTCAAGCCTTCCTTGTTGCTAGCACTCAGCTTCTCAACTCACCAAGCCATTCAAATTTCGGGTGTCAATAGTGATATTAGGAGTTTCATCTTTTCCATGCTTTTCTTATCATCCTCACTCAGTATAAAGTACTTTATTTCCACAAGCATTACAGAGAAAAGGTTCTTACCCTCCACTGTTGCATTTGTATTTTTATCTTTATTTAATAAACGTGTTAGGGTCCATAAACCATTTACCACCTAATGTGGTGTTCAATGATAATATGGGAAAAAATCCTGAAAGATGAATTAACTTGTTAAAAGTATAAGAAAAGGTCAGGATTAGAAGACTAAAGAGATTCATTTACAAGTGGGCGATTCTCAATTCCAAGCATTCACTTCAAAGGCGAAGCACAGAATAAATAGTGTGGTAGTTTTTATATTTAGCTACTTGTTTAATGCACTCTTTATTTTACTTTAAATGCTCTATCAACCCACTTTTATCCTTAGTTACGAGTACATAAGAAGATCCGTCTTTTTTAAACTACTAAAAAAAAAGCATACTGTAGATAATCACCCTCATTAACATGAAATTCTTGTTATGGATGATGGAGAATACACATGCATTCACTATTCAAGTGTTCAAAATAGTCACTATCTACGTTATCCATATGCTTAGAGTTATCTATTTTCTCAAAACTTCTTTAGTGAACTTAACAGAAAAAGGTTCCCTGTTGCCCTTCATTTTCTATGTCCCGAAATGCCTGCTTAAAAAACTAAGATCATAAGCAATATATCATTAGCTTCTGAGGCCATATTTTAAATCAATCAAAATAGAGAACGAACCCTAACCAAAATATCCAAAAACTTTTCTATCTTTCTCCTTCCTAACAAATTTCTACACAAGAAATATTTTTATACCCTAAGAATGCAAAAAAGTTTCTGAACCAGAAAAGAAAAAACAAAACTCATGGGGCATCCCAAATCATTTAAATAATTAAACTAAAAAGGAAAGAAGAATTAAATAACATAAAACAATCAAGTATATTTCATAAAGAATTTCTTAAAGAAAAATCGTTTCCCAATTTTTATGATCAGGAAAAAAAGAATTCTTATCAAGCTTGTGGTACAAATGTTTGGTCAGACATGATTAATTGGTAATTTGTGTTTGGAAAGATAGTGATTTAAAAATTGATCTAATTCCATAGAATATTTTTTCAATTTAAGATCACCTTTGATTGACTAATAAATAATATAAACCTTTAAGATAACTTTCCCTTGATTAAAGCTTTCGTGCTCTAACAGAAACTTCTTCTGTTCAATCCCTTTTATAGAGGAGTTGCCTTGTCAAGCATTAATTAAAATTTACTGTGCGGAAAATTAAGCCTATTTTTCAAATGGGATATGAAAGATAGAGGTTAGGGCATATATCTATCCAAAAGGGAAATCAACTATGCTTGTCTAAACAGAGCAATTGAGTACATAAACTAAGATATATGGTTGGAATTTTTCTAATTAAGCTTTAAACTCAATACTTGCAAGTGCACAAGATCAATGTAATATGAAAGTATCAGGGTATCGAAGCACAAGAAAGGCTTAACCACTTAAATTATTATCTACCTAAATTAATTGTAAAAAAAAAAAGAAGATTGAAATTTTATCATCTAAAATTATTCCTAAATTAATTAAAACTAATGAATAAAATAAACAAATAAAAACTAACATGAGATTAACCAAAGAAGATGATTTAGAACCTTAAATCCACCACTAACCTATATAACAATGATTTTATTTTATTTAGGAGAAAATATTAAACTTTATGTAGTGATCTAGGCTACAAACTTCGATTAACTAAAGAAATATATTGTGCTTAAATGCATGACATAATCCATCTAACTATTAGCATGACTTATTCAATTCTATGACATAAATTATCTAAAATTAGCATGAACTATTCAATTCTAAAACCCACAATATACTTGCAAAAATCACATATCTCTCATACTCAAGACAACAAGAATTAAGCATAGATAAAAATATCAATTAACCCAAACAATTATTCTACAAGAACAATCACAAAAAATTAATTGCATTAAACCAAGAACATCCCAAGATATGTAATTACATAAATAATATAATAAATCTCCAAAAATAAAATAAATCAAAGTCACATGGCTAGAGTCTCATCAAGATTCTAAAAGAAAATTAGTTCATGGCTAAAGGGAAAGAAGGAACCAATTTGTAGATCATGGCTTTTTCTTCCAAATAATTTTTCGCTGCTGCTCCTTATATTTGCTGCTTCAAATTGTGGCCGTCTTACGGCTGCTTTTTTTTCTCTCGTTGCAGCTCGGGCAGCTGCTTGCGCAGCTGCTGTCTCCCCCCGCCGCTCTCCTCTTTTTTTCTTTATTTCTCCCCCTATGGCTCTTCTATATATAGATAAAAGAGAAGCAAAATTCTAATTTTAAAGGATTCAACTAAAATCCTAATCCTTAAAGGATTCTACTAAAGTTCTAATCCTATTCGTTAAAGGATTCAAATACTGCAGCAGGTAATATGTTTTATTATTATTATTTTATCTTTTCTTCCCCAATGACCATGCACACTCCTTCTTCCCTTTACCAAATTTAATGTGGAATCTTTATTTTCCATTCTTTTTTTAGAAATTTGCACAAAGATAAATAAAATAAATTAAATATAATAATTATGACTAATAAATAAATAAAATATTTTCAAAGGATAATAATTAAAACTTATGGTGTTTACTTGTATTAAAAATCAACTCTATCAATATAAAGTTACCTGTTCATGATACCTAGAGTTGAATCTGTTGAATTTGGATTCTTTTTGCATTATGAAATTCTTCAATCTATGAGGAGGAGAGAAGATGATGTATATCGATTATTTTACTTGCCTCAGTATTAGTTGGGTGAGGTTGACTTTATCTATATCCTCTTATAGTTTATTGTACTTTGCTAACATGTCACTAAAGATGTCTATGATGAATTTCACTTAATTTATATATCTTTCGTGCCATAAGGAATTTACACTGAATACAAATTTAAATTTAATACAAAATTTTCATCATTGAAGTTTTCTTTTTTATTTATAGGAAGTAACGAAAATATGAATACATGCTGAATTCATAATTCAATTCTTTTTCTCTTTTTTTAGTAAATATAAATAAACAATATTATCCATAAATTATTTCCATTTTAAGAATTCATGTAATATCAGTTGGGAAATTTAGTGTTGTTCAATTTATTATAGAAATTAATAGTGTAGGAAGAAATATTGTTTATTTTTTTAAAAAAAAGATGGGAATATTCCTCTTAAGTTTTGTTTCCTCATATTGGACTAGATTTACCTTTTTGTCTCTTTTTTCCTCTTAAGTTTCATAGTTTCCATCTTTTGGTTAAATTAGGAAACTGTTTATGCATAAATTGTAAGAGAAACTATTCATATATGTGTTGTCCTGAAATGGTCCAAGTGGGGGTGAATTCGACTTTTAAAAACTTTTATCAGTCTAACTTTTTTTTTTCTCAAACTAAAACAAAAATAATGAAGTAGTGCTGTTGAAGACCAATGCTGAGAGTATCAGTATAGATTATCAAGCTAATCTAATACGGCAAATTTGTTATTGTCATATCTAACTCAAATAATTTGTTTGTTTATGTACTAGACTCATTGTGCTTCATTTGATTGAAGTTATACATTGTGATCTTTGAGTTCATTGCACTGCAAGATAAGTTTTTTTTTTTTTTTTTTTTTGGTGTTTAAAAGATGTTCTGTTAAGACTAAAAGAAAAACTTTTGGAAACTAATAATGAAATAACAGATTTATAATTGTTCGATAATATGCCTACATCCACTCCCTAAGAACACATCATTAAGTGATCTAATATAGTCTTCTTTTGCATACACTACAGGTTCGAACTACTACTCCCATAAAACTCACAGATTCCTCCAAATCTAAGAAATTATGCGACTGTACTAGTTTTGTTTGCAACAGATCCAGAAAACTGTTAGCTTGAGGATGTTTACTTAGTTCCTCCAACTGAACCTAGAGAAACCTTATCTCTAAGAATGCAAAACTTTATAAGGTGCTTGTTGCCGTTAAATGGAAAGGGAAGGTTGTATGTTTGTGAAAATGGAAATATGACAAGATAAACCTATACAAGATTGAAGAGATTGGTACCTCGGCGGTGCAATGAAATAAAAGAGGATCATGCATTCGTTAGGAGTGTACCTTTAGGAATTGTTCATTGTACAATTTCCTAGCAAGTGAAATTGTGTCCAGTTGAGTATTAGATGAGTCAAGTGTCAATCCTTAGAGATTATAATTAACTACCAAAATTATTAATTATCCCAATTCAGCCTAAATATATTATGATCAAGGAAATATTTTAAAAACTAAATTAAACTAATAAAATTATTTAAGAATTAAACTAACCAAATTATGAGAAAAGCATTGATTAGGACTTTGATCGAACTTGTTATCTCAATGATTAATATAAATTTCCCATTTTAAAATGTCATATTCTCTCAACTTAGAACTTAACAGTATAGTCCTCTTATTTATATTTTGCCCAATCCCAGGTGTAAACCCTATAATCTTAATTAATAAAAACCATATCCCTATGTCCTATGTGAATTTGATTAATTAAAATTGCAATATTGATTTGTGGAATTCCCTAAATTGTCATCGCAACAACTTACTTTTGGAAACCTCTCAATTGAAATTGGTTCTATCCCTAGTCAGTTTTACTACGAGTTATTGTTACTTAACTCCCAATTAATTTACTTCACCTCTTGGTCCTTCACAATTAATTATGAAATCATGCATAGAGTGATCTAGTCTACCCAAGCATTAAGAAAAACATAATAATGATTAAACAATTTAGGGATAAGAGAATAATAAACATAATAAAATAAGGAAAATTATAAAACTAAATAGTTTTTTTAAATAAAGTCTTCAAAACCCCTAATCAACCCAATTCCATTTCCGGGTGTAAAATCCTCATTTTAATTAATGAAAACCATATCCCTATGTGAATTTGATTAATTAAAATTGCATTATTAATTTGTGGAATTCCCTAAGTTCAGTCATCACAACAACTTATATAAACTGCTCAATAGAGACTTATTCTATCTCTAGTCAGTTTTACTTCGAGTTATTGTTACTTAGCACTTAATTAATTTACTTCACTTCCCCAGTCTTTCGCAATTAATAATTGAATCATTCTTAGAGTGATCAAGTCTACACAAGTATTAAGAATGACACAAAAAATAATTGACGATTTAGGTATCAGAGAATAATAAATACAATTAAATAAGAAAAATTATAAAACTAAATCATTGTTCAAACTAAGTTTTCACAAACCTTGATAAACTAAAAACCAATCTTGCATAAAATAAAATACAGCTATAAAACTACAAAAAACATAGAAAATTTGCCAAAAAAAAAAATTAAAATGATTAGAGAACAAGCCTCCTTCGAAACTCCCTCTTTCTCTTCAATTTTCCTTTGTATGGGTCTACTCTTCTTGCGGCAATTGGAAATTGACAAACAAAATAGAGGAAGCAGAGGACGAGCCTATGTTTTGGTGGCTTGAAAAGCCCCTGTATGTCGGTACTTCCTCGTGAAGGAGAATTCTCTCTTTTATGGTTACATATGACCCTGATGTTTTAATTCCAACCGAAGTCCAAGACATCACTTGATATCTTCACTTTCAATTCCAATTTGGAATCAAATTGAGATGCTCACGTCATTCACTTACTTATTTTCTTTTGTTTCTTCAATGACCGAATCTTTGTTTTGCTACTTTGGCTTTCTTTTTTTTTTTTTTTTTCTTGTTCTATAATTTGCTAAAAAATCATAATCCTCTTTGATTGCACTTTAACCTATGTAATATTCCTCATTTTTCCAAGTCATTGGTCATTAATCAAAGTTGGTACTAGTATTTTCTTCAATATATTGGCTCAAGGGTCAACTATTCTAATTTTGATGGTTTACGAAACTTAATGAATTCCTAATATGTCTATTTGATGTGCAGCACAAATCATTTTAATTTAGTAGACTCTATCAAGCTAATAGTGACTACCGAGATATAAGTTAACATCTTTCTGTAGAGCTAACTCATAGTCACAAAGCTAATGAGCTAGAAGAAGTGATTAAAGGCGAGAAAGCAATTTTTTATTTTATCCACGAGTGTATAAGGGTTCCCCTCTACCCGGGAAAGAGGTTCCTTTAGTGGATGTCCCTAGAGATTCTTTCTTTAGGAAGAGTATATGTAGGCATGTTGGCCGAATCACTATAAATCCTTTCCGTGCTTTAGTTTGGTTCATCTTTATCGTCCTACTTTAAATTGTTCTTAAGAATGATTAAGTTAAGCTTTGAAGTTTATATAAATTTCAGAAATTAGTTTCATGATTCTTTTCCAAACTAATAATCTTACAAAGCTAACTAGTTACGAGCTAACTCAAGAAAAGTTTTGAATAGCTATTTTGTTTACATTTTCCAATTCACCCCCTCTTGGAAACTCTTTGGGACCTATACAACAATTTTAAATAAGATAAAATAAGGAACAAGAATAATACGTATTAGCTAAATTAGGTTTTACTATCATGTGATATAAGCTCTTTTTAATTTGTTGAAGAACTCAATGTTGCCCAAGTATCCTTCCTATGGAATTGTTGCCCAATTCTTCACCAAACAACCCAAAAAGAACAAGTTTCTTGAACCTTCTGATGAGAGTTTCAAGCCTTTACCCTTGTGATTAAATCAACACTAAGTATATTAAACAAAATTGGTATGGACTTCATGCATAGACTTAAACCCTCCTCGAGCAAATCAAGCATAGAAGCTGAGGCAAAAACCTGGAACTTGATCCACAGCCTCCCAGTGCCCCCTAAAGTCAGAATGTTTCTTTGGAGAGACAATTCAGATATCCTTCCAACGAGGAAGAATCTCATAAAATGAGGACCATACAAGTCTACTTGTATACATAGTGGACATGCAGTAGAAGATAACAGACATTTTATTTGAATGCAATTTTTTGGAGAAGTCTGGCACCACTTACCTAACGGACAAAAAATGGATTCAGATACCAATATTGAGTTTCAAATATCTTAAATATTCCATTATCTAAGAATATAGCAAGAAAAATATTTCCATTTTTGCCACAACAGCTTGGCTTATCTAGTGAGCCAAAACAAATCAAAGCATGAAGATGGCAACTCCTCATAAGAAACTATTACCTTGTAGGCTTTGAACATGACAGAAGAATACTTACTCTATCTCATCTTATTGGAAGCCCCCCAACTACTCTGCTCAGATTCCTATCAAGAAGAAATGGACACCTCTTGAATTTGGAATGCTCAAGATAAATAATGATGCCACTTTTACAAAAGCGAAGATGGGCATACATATTCTTATCAGAAACCACTTAGGTGTTCACATCTTTGCAAAGGCAGTTCCTCGCCAGGTAAGTTTTTTAGTGGACTACGGAGAGCTCCTTAGTATTATAGAGGGTTATATTTTGGGGCAACCTTATTCAAAAAAGTTGATTGTTGAGAACGACTCTCTCCTAGCTGTTAAGAATCTATCAGCTTCTCTGTTGATATTTATGAATTGGGAGCTTTGGCGACTAATTTCTTGAGTAAGATAGATAGGAATTCTACCTTTGTCTCTCATGTAAAACGGGAAGGTAATATGCCTACCCATCTTCTAGCTAGGATTGCTTTAGATTCTGATTTACCCATAGAATGGACAAAGGGCATCCTAAATGATGTATCTCACATCATCTTATTTGATCTTAGTAAAATATACTTTAGTTTTTCCTAAAAAAAGTATATTAAACCAAGAACCTCTTTTAACACATAAAAGAAGACCTAAAACAAGCAATCCACCTAATATATCTAGGAAGACTTCTTGTTTAAAGGAATTGAATTTGGTTAACTAGGAACCCTTAAAATCAGATTCAAGATTCCAAGTTTAATCTTGCAAAGGGTTGATATTTCCCTAGAAGATTGGAGAAGATAGTTGGAGAAACCAAGAACCCTAGAAAAACTCTTAACATATATCATTCATCAATATCTTCTAAATATCATAGAAAGAGAATTATTTATCGCGAGACAACTCCTTAATCAAACCCTGAAAACTAAAAGTAGGTCATAAGGGGTCAAATCCACTTAATTACAAGTTTGGACCATGATTAAATAATTGAAAATTAAAGGATTTAGAATGGGTCACGCGGGTTAAAATGACTCGGTTACGTCCAGGTGTGGACACAACTCCATATTGGTAGTGCAATTTAAGGTGGAAAGTGCTCGAATTGGGTCTTTTAAGATTCATAGAAGTTGTAGACATTTGTCTTGGATTCCTAGATCATCTAAATCAAAAAAATTTACAAAATATTTCAAGATTGGAACGAAATTGAGAACACCGACTTCGTGTCAACTTTTGAAGGACCAAATGGACTCGGTTTGAAACAAATATATATATATATATATATACATATAGAAATGTCAACGTGTCATCGAAAAATGTTACGAGACTTCTTATTCATTTGGAACTATTAATGTTGTCAAAAGGTCACAAAAACACAGAGTGTCCAATCTATCAACTTAACTCCAACTTGAACTTTGAGGACTTAGAACACTAAAGGTCTATTTAGAATTCATATTCAATCCAACCTTTTCCTTCTGGACCTCATACTTCTTCTCTTATAAATATAAATTTTCACAAACTTTTAGAAAAAAGATTCACTTTTTCTTCTTTGGACTTCACACTTCTTCTCGTATAAATTTGAATTTTCACAAACTTTTAGAAAAATACTCACTTTTTTCAAACTAAATCACAATCCAAATACACCCTAAGTGAATTTCTGTTCAACCTTCAAACCTTCAATTATACTCCTAGTCTACTTTTACAGGTGTTTAACTTGGTGAATTTCAAGCCTTCTTTCATGGTATTGGCAGATGTAGGCTTTACAGCCCTTTATCTCATAATTTTCCCCCTTTCCAGCCCAATTGTTCCCCAATTAACCCAGTGATATGTTTGGGCCTCAACCAGATTGAATAGGCTTCTTGTACTCTCTTCTTGGGCTACCTCTTGGGCCGTCTTTCTGCTGGCTGTTGCTTGGGCTGCCTCTTGACCGAGTCTTCTTGCTGGATTGCTTCTGGGCCGCCTCTTGACTGAGTCCTGTGGGATGCCCACAGCCTGGGATGGTCGCCCGGGTTGCTTGCTGGTGACCGCGTGCGACCGTTCGGCTGGCTCTTCTTATTGATGGCGTCTCCTCAGTTTATGTACAGTCTCACTCGATCTTCTTTCTCAGCTGTTTCATTCTCCTGGTGTCTGTTGGAGTCTTCAAGACTCCAACTTTTCTTCTCCTCCTTCTTCAGTCAGCTCTGCCATTGTTGTTCTCTCTGTTTATGCTGTCTAACAGCCTTGTCTTCTGTCACCATTGTTTATCTGTTGGTGAGTTTAGAGAGATAGCCGTGAGGAAAGAAAAGAGAGAGAGAAATAGAGGTCATTCGGTTGCCGATGATTCTTCCCGGTTGAGGCTCTTGTCTGAGAGTTATAATCCCGATCATCACCTTTCTTTGTCACCATCGCCTCGACGCGGCTACGCCGCTGCTCGGCGACTGTTCCCGGTTGGATAACCCCTCGGTGCTGTGCTCCTCGGTCATCTCTTTAATTTTCTGTTGGACGGTTTTCCAACAATGGTGAGCAGAACCATTCTTTGTTTATATTGGGTTATTTGTTACTGATTTGGGTGTTATTTTGCAAATTGTTCCTTGAGTGATTTCTGTTCTTCAAAAATATCAAATCTTTCTGTTTATTTTTCTTTTCCGCTGTATTTTTATTGTTGAATTTGTAATAGTAATAGTATTTGTAATAGTAATTAGGAGGTTTTCTCCATCAATTGGTATCAGAGCCACGGTTTCCACCTCTCTGGTTCTAGCGTATGGCAGCAATCATCGGATCTGAGAAGTATCTCAGAATCCGGCCAGTGAAGTTTTTCTCATCCTCTCTGTTTTACAGTTTTTCTTCTTTCTGTTTCTTTGGCTTGCTGCCGTTTTTCTGTTTACTGTTTATCGGCTTGCCGCCGGCTTTATCTGATTTATTGTTTTCGACTTGTAGCCGTTTCTGATATTATCTCTGTTTCGGCTCGCCGCCGGTTCTATTTTCTGTTGATTGCTGTTGTGACTGCTTATTATTGCTTTACTATTATTCTGTTTCTGTTATTTTATTATTGCCAGTTTTTTTGTTGCTTTGTTTTGTTTTCTGTTTTTCAAAAACCAAAACCTAAGCCTGGCTTGGATCCAAGAGATTCCAAGTATCTGCGACTTGGAGGTTTTTCGTTGCTGATTTCAAAAGGTTTTCATTCTTCTGTCTTTTTCTGTTGTTTGTTGTTTGTTCCTATTTCTTCTGTTATTCTGTTTGTTACTGCTTTGATTTGGTTTTTCTGTGCCGTTTGTGCTACGCTGTTTTGTAATCAAAACCAAACCTAATCAAACAAAATTAAAACAAACAAACGCCGTTTTTCTTTGGGAGATCTTTCCTCTTTTTTTAAAAAAAAGAGGAAAAATCCGAACAATTTTTTAGTCAAAACTTTTTTCTTCAAATCTTTCATCTTTCTGAAACCACCAAATTACACTTATTTGCCCTTAAAACATGTCAGTTCGAAAAATTGAAACTGACAAGTTTGATGGCAAATCTGATTTTGTAATGTAGCGGAGGAAAATGAAAGCAGTTTTGACACAAAACAAAATTGCTCCTGCTATTTGCAGCCCTGAAGAGTATCCGGAGTCTTGGAAGGGCGAAATCCTTAAAGAAAAACTAGGTGATGCTCATATCTGTCTCACCTTGCATTTGACTGATAATGTTTTACGGGAAATTGATAAAAAAGACAATGTTTTTGAAATCTGGACAAAACTGGAAAAGTTGTATTTGGGAAAATCTCTTTCAAACAAAATCTATTTAAAAGAACAGCTTTTTGGTTTCAAAATGAGTGGAACAAAATCACTTTCTGAAAATATCGATGATTTAAATAAAATCATTTTGGAGTTACAAAAAGTCGGAGAGAAAATCTCTAATGAAAATGTTGCAGTCATTTTACTAAATGCTTACCTGATTCTTTTAATGATGTCAAATCTGCCATTAAATATGGTAGAAATGATCTTTCCCTTTCTGATTTTAAAAATGCTTTAAAATCAAAGGATTTGGATTTACAAAAAGAGAACAAGTCTCATGGTGAAAATCTTTTTGTAAGAGGAAGGATTGACTGGAGAGAAACTCCTAGTCGTTGTTTTAAAAGCCGTTCCAAATCACGAGAGAAAAGCAAGGTAAAAAGTTTTTATTGTGGGAAAGAAGGGCATATGAAAAACAAGTGTTTTAAACGAATCAAAGATGAGAAACAACGTAAACATGGTAAAGGAGGGAATAAAGTCGATAAAACCCACGGTTTTGACTCAGATGGTAACTCTATGTTTTCTGAAGTTCTGTGTGTTTCTCTTTCTCCTTCATGTACTGATGTTGCTAATCATTGGGTGCTTGATTCTGGTTGTTCATTTCACATGTCACCAAATAAACATTGGTTTTCTGATTTCAAAACTTTAAACCAAGGAAAAGTTTTTATGGGAAATAATCAGGTTTGTGATATAAAAGGCATTGGCAATATTTTTATAAAAATGCATGATGGCATGACTAGAAAACTCACTGAGGTGAGATATGTTCCTGACTTATGTCGGAATCTTATTTCTCTCAGTTATTTAGACTCTTTGGGTCTCTCTTTTAAATCCAAAAATGGTATTTTACGTGTTTGCAAAGGAAACCTAAAAGGTTTTAAAAAGGAAACTTTATATATCCTTCTTGGTAAAACTGTTTGTAACTCTACTGCCTTGATTTCAAAAACTATCCCAGAGAAAACTATGTTTTGGTATCGGAGGATTGGCCACATTAGTGGAAAGGGACTTTATCATTTGCAAAAACAAAAACTTTTGTGTGGTGATAAAATTGATTCCTTGGATTTTTGTGATCACTGTGTTTTGGGAAAACAACACAAAATCAGTTTTTCTACCAGCACAAATAAGTCATCTGCACCTCTTGATTATGTGCATTGTGATTTGTGGGGGCCTGAAAAGGTTCCAACTTACGGTGGTAACGTTTATTTCCTTTCTATTGTTGATGATTTTTCAAGGCATGTATGGGTTTTTTTAAAAAAAGCAAAGATCAAACGTTTGAAAAATTTTGTGAATGGAAACGTTTTGCCGATAATCATTCTCAAATAAACTAAAAACTATCAGGACCGATAACGGTCTTGAATTTTGTAACCGGAAGTTTTCTGACTTATGTGCATCACATGACATTTTACACCATAGAATGGTTAGACATAACCCATAACAAAATGGAGTTGCCGAAAGGATAAACCATACTATTGTGGATAAGGTCCGTTGTTTGTTGGTGTCTTCTGGTATTCCAAAACCATTCTGGGGTGAAGCTATTAGTACAGCTGTATACCTCATCACTAGGTCTCCGTCCACCGCTATAAACTTTAGGGCTTCTATAGAACTCTGGTTTGGGAAACCTCCCAATCTTTCAAACCTAAGGGTTTTCGGTTGTGCAGCCTTTGCTCATAAAAAAGACGGGAAACTATATCCATGATCTAGGAAGGGAGTGTTTATAGGATATCCTAGTGGGGTAAAGGGTTATAGAGTATGGTTAAAGGGTGAACCAGGGGTGAGGGTTATCATCAGTAGAGATGTCATCTTCAATGAGTTAGAAATGTCCTGTCTTAGAGATAACACCATCACCAATAATCCTTCTTGTGACCCTTCTCCTAGTAGCATTCCGGTGGAGGTGGAGACTATCTCCGAACCCACTCTTGAACCGTCTCAGGAACCTGAAACAAATTCTGAGCCTTCTGTTCCTTCTAGTAGCTCTCCCGTTCCTGAAACTTCTGATCCTGTTCTAGATGGTTCTGATGAGAAAGAGGAACATCTTGAGGCTCAAACCCAAGCTTTTAGGGATTATCAACTCGCTAGGGACCGAGTCCGTAGAGTACCTAAGGATCATCCTCGGTATGGTTACTCCTCCATTGTATTGTATGCTTTTGCTGTTGCTTCTTATGTTGAAGAAAAAGAATTCTCTAAGGTTTTGAAAAGTCCCAATCGCGTTTTATGGTTACGTGCTATGGAGGAAGAAATGTTTTCTTTAAACAAAAACAAAACCTGGATTCTTGTTCCAAAACCTTCAAAACAAAAACTTGTTGATTGCAAATGGATTTTTAAAATAAACGAGTCTGAGTCTTCTAATGAACCTCCTAGGTTCAAGGCTAGACTTGTTGCAAAAGGTTTTTCAAAAATTGAGGGTATTGATTTCAACGAAATTTTTTCTCCTTTTGTTAAATACAAAACAATTCGATTTATTCTTGCTCTTGTTGCTTTCTATGATCTTAATCCTGAACAGCTTGACGTGAAAACTGCCTTTTTACATGGTGACCTTGAGGAAACCATTTATATGCGTCAACCACCTGGTTTTGAAGTAAAGGGTAAGGAACATATGAGATGTCTTCTGAAAAAGTCCCTATATGGACTTAAACAATCACCAATACAGTGGTACAAGAGGTTTGATTCTTTTATGTCCAAAATTGGTTTTTTGAAAAGTAATTATAATAGTTGTCTTTACTTTTCTGGTAATAATGTGGATTCTGCTATTTATCTGTTGCTGTATGTGGATGATATGCTGATAGCTTGTTGTCACAAAGTTAAGATTGATGAACTGAAGTCCCTGTTAAAATTCGAGTTTGATATGAAGGATTTGGGTGTGGCATCCAAAATCCTTGGGATGAATATTTCTAGAGACTGACCTGATCGTTCTCTCTTCATATCCCAAAAGCCTTTCCTTCAGAAGATAGTATCCAAATTCTCTATGCAATTTTGTAAACCCGTTACTACTCCCCTTGCTAGCCACTTTAAACTTTCAGAAAAAACTTGTCCTAAAACTGAAAGTGAAAAGAGAGATATGGCCAACATCCCATACCGAATGGCCATAGGCTCAGTCATGTACTCAATAATATCTACCCGTCCAGATATTTCTTTCTCCGTAAGCCTTCTTAGCAGATTTATGTCGAATCCTAGAAGATAAACGGAACAGTGGATCGCGGTTTACGCTACCATAATTGGTCTGATTTTGAATTAATTGTATTTGTTGACTCTGATTTTGCAGGTGACAAGGATGGTAAAAAGTCTGCCACCTCATACTTCTTTACCCTTGCGGGTAATTGCATCTCGAGAAAGTCACAACTACAGCCTGTGGTTGCTTTGTCAACTACTGAGGCTGAATATATCGCAGCAACAGAAGCAATCAAAGAAGCCATTTGGCTTCAAGGGCTATTGAGTGAACTGAATCTTTTAAATTCCAAAGTTATTATTTACACTGATAGTCAAAGCTGTTTACATTTATATAAAAATCCGGTCTATCACGAACGCACAAAACATATTGATGTTAAGTACCACTTTATTAGAGAAAAGGTCTCTAGTAGTATTGTTGACATAGATAAAGTTAGTACTGATAATAATCCTGTTGATTTTGGTAATTAAATTTTTAACACTGATAAATTTATGTTTTGCAGGGACTTTCTACCAGTGCAAACGGTTTGACTCAAACTAAGTCATCTTTAAGGGATGGAAAATATTGTTCGAGGTGGAGATTGTAGGCTTTACAGCCCTTTATCTTCCAATTTCTTCCCCCTTTCCAGCCCAATTGTTCCCCAAGTAACCCAGTGATAGGTTTGGGCCTCAACCAGATTGAATAGGCTTCTTGTGCTCTCTTCTTAGGCTGCCCTTTGGGCCATCTTTCTGCTGGCTGTTGCTTGGGCCGCCTCTTGACCGAGTCTTCTTGATGGATTGCTTCTGGGCCGCCTCTTGACTGAGTCCCGCGGGATGCCCGCTGCCTAGGCTTGCCACCCGGGTCATTTGATGGTGACCCACGTGCGACCGTTCGGCTGGCTCTCTCCTCGGTTTATGTACAGTCTCACTTGATCTTCTCTCTCAGCCGTTTCATTCTCCAGGTGTCTCTTGGAGTCTTCAAGACTCTAACTTTTCTTCACCTCCTTCTTCAGTCGGCTTTGCCATTGATGTTCTCTCTGTTTATGCTGTCTAACAACCTTGTCTTCTGTCACCATTGTTTATCTATTGGTGAGTTTAGAGAGTGAGGAAAGAAAAGAGAGAGAGAAATAGAGGTCGTTCGGTTGCCGGTGATTCTTCCCGGTTGAGGCTCTTATCTGAGGGTCATAATCCCGATCATCACCCTTCTTTATCACCATCGCCTCGACGCGGCTATGCCGCTGCTCAGCGACTATTCCCGGTTGGATAACCCCTCGGTGCTGTGCTCCTCGGTCATCTCTTTGATTTTCTATTGGACGGTTTTCCAACAGTGGTGAGCAAAATCGTTCTTTGTTTATATTGGGTTATTTGTTACTGATTTGAGTGTTATTTTGCAGATTGTTCCTTGAGTGATTTCTGTTCTTCAGAAAGATCAAATCTTTCTGTTTATTTTTCTTTTCCGTTGTATTTTTATTGTTGAATTTGTAATAGTAATAGTATTTGTAATAGTAATTAGGAGGTTTTCTCCATCAGCAGAAGATCTAATGATCAATTCCATCATCACTTTCTCTCTCTCTCTCTCTCTTGGCAAAATTGATCGTATTATCCTCCCATTCTTTAAATGGATTTATCCTCGAATCTAGATGTGCAATACACCACAAAAAGAAACTGATAATAGGTTCCAGTAAAAATGATGACTTCCTCAAAAAAGCACCAAAAATTAAAAAGGATCCAAAAAATGAACCCTTCTTTGGAAAAGCTCAATAACACATATGCTCCCTTTAATCTTTTTTGAATCATTGACTTTGGTATGATTACTTTTATTCTATATATATATAAATTACGGTTAAATTTTTAAAATAGATTCTTGATGTTCTTTAGTTTTAGTATAAAAATTATTCAAATAAGAGTTTGTGAATATTGTCTTTAATTTGGAATAAACGTTACTTTTTTTTAGTATTTAAGTCATATTATATGCCCTTAGAAAAGTCATATTATTTGAAATTTTTATTCCATTTTGTCATTAAATAATAATTGTACCAAACACAAAAAAGATTAATAATTCCATTCTTACATTTCCTTCTGGTTAATGACATAGAAAAAAGATTTTAATTCTATTCTAGGTGGAAAGGGAATCCATTCCATTTCACTTTAATTTTCAACATAACAAACATGACACAAGAATGCAAATATAAGGCAAGTCTTAAAGGTTTTTACCCAAAAAAAAAAAGTCTTCAAGGGTTGAAGTATTTATGTTTTTTAATTATTAATTTTGTTTTACGGGTTGAATTCCTTTTTTTTTTTTTTTGTTTTGCTCAAAACTTTTTCCAGGTTCATCCTCATGTTTATTTATTCACCAAACAAAATAGCATATATTTTACAATTTTAACAGTTGCTTTATAATTTAACTTAATACATCACAATAAACAAATAATTTCATTAATTTCTTTTGAACTCCCAGATGTGACAAGTAATTAAAGACGGAAGGAAAGTTATAGAGTTAACCGTTATATTATCAAATTAAAAGACAAAAAGTTTTAAATCGAAACATTTGTTACAATCATAAGGGGTAGAATAGGAAATAAATAGAAGAATTAAGTATATTTCTAGAGTTTGTCGTTTATTCAACTTAGTGGTGGGTCCATCATGAAACGTTAGTGATTTTGTTTCTTTCTCGATACAGATTAGAGCATTAAATTTATTTTCCGTGGATTTGAAATATTACATCCCGAGCTAGGGGGTCTAGGGGTAGACTCATAGGTATTAATCGTTCTCGCTATATCAAAATGGATATTCCAAGGTGACCATGGGCACTTAAGCTCATGCTTATATACCATTCAAACACTTCACACATATCATATGTGGGACAAGAGTTTCACATTCATTCCCATAAAGGCCCTAGCGTCCTTGTTAGGTGCCCAAACTTAACCCAAGGGGTACAAGATTCTAGACTGGCTCTCACTGCACATGGTGTAGCACTTAGTTCTCGTACGTTTGGGTGGTTACCATACTTTGATACCTTAATATCATGTTAATATAAGCACGACTAAGGATTGGTTAACATTTCAAGTACGAGCGACTAGTTGGATTTGAGAATCAAAATAATCATGGTTGAAAGCTTCAAGTGAGGAATTTGGATTCAAATCGAAGGCTTGGAAGAGATTAGAAAGCCTCTAAGATCCATAAAAGTCATGAAGAAGCTCAACAAAACCAAACTAAAAGTTTCTGGCCATCATACATGATGAACAAAGAAAGAACGGGCTTGGAACAGGGTGTCCGATCTTGGTTGGGGCACCCCTGTTGACCGCAGCACCCTTCTTCCTTGCCACAGCCGACCCTGGCTACTCTATCCAGTTGGTCACGGCTCCTCCCAAAACTACTTTGTCAAATGGCTAATTTTGGTCTAATTTAGGGTTAGTTTAGGGTTGGGTTTTCCTATAAATACATCTTATTCTCTCATTTGTAACTAGCTAATTGATGAATGATGAATATATGAATTTTGAGAGTTTTCTCCCAATTAGGGTTCTTAGTTCTCTAAACTTATTCCTAACTTATTATAGGGTTTGATCATTCTTAGATAGATTTTAATTGATGAACTTGAATTAGGATGATCTAAAGGGATTCTAAATTGATCACTAATTCCTTATTTGTTCTTGTGATATTCATTTCCTAGTGAATTTTCATAAGATAGGTGATAGATTTAATATATCTGTTGTTGATCTAGCTTATAGACATAGACCCAGGCGTGACTCCGATAGGCCTGGTAGCACCTATGGCCCTAACATGGCTACCATCCTCGCTATGCCAAAATGGATATCTCAAGGTGACTATGAGTAGTTAGACTCATGCTTATATACTATTCAAACACTTTACACATATCCCATGTGGGACATTGGTTTCACATAAATAGAATAGTTTAAATGGATAAGCAAAATAAAAATCGATGTACTATTACAATAGAAAAATATGATATGATGTGTGGTTCATAAATCATTTTTCTTGAATAATTTCCAAGAAAAAATTAATAGTATTACAATAAAAATAATATGAGGTTTTTGTTAGCTTCATGTTGCAACAAAATTTTCAATTAGACCTCGAGTGAATAGTCTAGGCCGTAAAGCTAGGAGATGAACACCTATGAGTGCCTTGAGATGAACTAATCAATTTCCTACAAAGGAATTGATCTAAAAGGCCTTTGTGACTCTTTCTAAGGAAAGAGAAATATGTTTACAGCTAGGAAAGCTGATACAGAGAGCTAAATAAAATATTAAATGCAAGGAAAACATATATAATGAAAGATTTCTGTAATTAAGGTGTTGGAATATATGTAAAACAACTCTAGAATGAAGTAAAAAATGCAAAAAACTGAAAGAAAGCTAATAAATAGTAAATAAAGCATTAAAAACATAAATAAAATGAATAAAAGAACACATATTTAAAGAGGATATGCTAGAAACTTGATTAAAGACATGGAATATACAATAAAGACCATAAGAAATGCTAGAAAGTTGTAAAAGACAGAAAGAAAGACATAATTTGAGGAAAAAGCAAAAGAATAATAAAGTACTTTGGATTTGTTGGAGAATCTCCTTGTCTTTAAGCTTTCTCTTCTTATTTCTATACTTTTGGAAGCTGCCACAATGGCTGAAAATTAAGCATAACCTCCACTTGATGATTGTGGTAGTTGTGGGAAAGTAAGTGATTAAGTGGCTCTCAATTTGTGGAACTTCCGTAACAGCCATTTCGACCATTTTCTTAGCCACTTCCTCCATATTTTGTTACACAAATTCCTTAATTTTAGGCTGCAAGTATAACCTTACCCAACCTCCTAAAACTAAGAGTCTTCAAGCTAGCTGATTTTGTTGGTCTAGCAAGATGGTTGGAAATCTGCTGGCTCGCTTGTCTCTCTAACAACTTCCTATCTTTAGCTCGACCATGCTAGATCACTAGGCTTCCAACTCACAAGTAACAACTAGCCAGCTTTCTAGCTTACCAATAACTGCAATAGCTTGCCAGGTTTCCAGCTTGCAAGAAACAGCTGACCATGCTCCCAGCTTGCCAGTAAGTGCAAAGCTCTCTAGGCTTCCATCTCGCCAGCAACAGCCTACCAAGTTTCCAGCTTGCCAAGCAACATCTAGCCAGGCTTTCTAGCTTGCCCATCTCTTGGGTGCTTGCTATGGTACTTTTTTTTTTAAAACTTTCTAACAATTTTTTTAAGTCAGGTGACCAGATAAATATGAATTTTTAAATTTTAAGGTTAAAAATATTATCATATGACTATTTTCTCCCTTTTTTAGACTCAAAATCTTCTAATATATCGTCTAATACATTCTCAACTATTCTTCCTGTTATAATAAATTTTTCTCTTAGGATTTACTCCATTCGCTTTTTTACTTGTCATATTTCAGACATTACACTCTTTAAGACAATACGAATTTTAGTTTTTTTCTTACATGGACTAGAGTGCCCTTCAAATTTATCTCTCTCTTATTATTATTTTTACAAGTTTCCATATCACAAGAATTATAAAGGGTTGAAATTTGTTTTTATGGAAGAGTATTATAGTGGAAAATAGTTCATTACAGGCTTCTTTGATAAAATTGAATCTAAAGTTTAAGTCTGAATCATTTAAGTTTTATATTTTGAAACTTAAGTTTAAATAATTCATCTAAAAACTAAAGTCTAAATCTGAATGTTGAATTCAATAATCGGTGATTATTAATTTGTTTCTAAATTATAAATTATAGAATTTTATACTTCTTTTTTTTCCTTAAAAATTTGTAGAACAAAGAGATTTTACTCAATCTTTTTTAATATAACTTTCAGAAATACCATATCGATAAAAATAAAATTTAGAATATTCTTTCATCATTGGATAATAAATATTGATTTTATATGTTGTTCGACAATATAAGGTAAAATGTTTATTATCTTTTTAATCGTCACTTTTTTTAGTTTATAAAATTTTTTATTGATAAATATTCAAGAAATGATCAAATATAAATATTTTTTATGTTACAAAATTTATTTGATAGATTTATTCTAGAGAATGGAAATATTTACTTGTAATGTGATTAAATTCATAATATATAAAAAGTGTAATGATTTTACAAGAAATATAAATATTCAGATTTCCAATTTTTGAGTTAAGTAAAAAATTTTCAATTAAAATTTATACAAAACAAGCAAATTTTAAACAATTAAGTTATTACAAAAATCATTACCAAACACGCTTAAGAAATTAATCACTTTATGTTATCAGACACACTTGATTAAATAAATTTTTAATTAATTCATTTTAAGGGGTAAATTAATTTATCAAACAAGGCCTAAATGTTGCATTGTTTTTATACTGTGAGAAGTAAAAGAATATGGATATTGGTGAAATATAACAAGTAAATATGGAAACAGTATCTTTTAAAATTTAGAATTTATCTTTTATTTTATAAGATTTGTTAATAAAGCTATTATAAAATGAATGTTTCATAGAAACTCGCAAATTATACGTTGCACCCAAGTGCACTTTGCAAGGTGCACTCCGGGTGCTGAAACAACACTGCTCCACTTAAATGGCAAATTATAAGGTTTTCTTGTCCGCGCACCTATCTTCCTCTTCTTCAGTGCCGTCTCCCTCCTCTCCTTCTTCTTTTTATTCTTCATTCTTTGTCTTCTTCTCGATAGAATATCTTTGAATCTCTTATCTAACCACCACTGTCATTATTTTCTTATTATTCTCTGGCTGATCGACAGCGATATTTCTTCTTGTTATCTGGCTGATTCATAATCCGTGGAGGAATTAGGAGAAATTCTTTTTGCAAGAG
Source organism: Catharanthus roseus (assembly GCA_028651295.1). Classification (NCBI taxonomy): domain Eukaryota; kingdom Viridiplantae; phylum Streptophyta; class Magnoliopsida; order Gentianales; family Apocynaceae; genus Catharanthus; species Catharanthus roseus. The sequence goes on along the minus strand of JAPQWS010000050.1, from coordinate 2,732,158 downwards.
ATGAGATGAACATAATGGCAATAGCAGCTCTGTTTTCATATTGTTTAATAACTTTTTTATCATATTCATTGTTTTGTGTAAGGTAAATCTATGGTGAAATTATGGAAAAATCATGATTGGAGAAAATGAGGAGGATTATATGGAATTGGATCTTCAATGAATCAATTCTTCAAAACTCTTTACCCAAATTACCTTTGCCTTCAAGAAGGACTTGATCATCACCAACATTAAGCAACCTTAGCTCAACTCGAACTAAGACCTTATGAATATGATAAATAATATTTCCTCTATAAGCTAACTAAACATTGGAGCTGATTACCCAACACTTAATTCACCTCTTATAGAAAATATCTAAGTCAATGACAATTCACAAAAATGTGAATATCAAAGAGTAGGAATTATGATCAACTGTGAAAGCTCTTGGATTATCCCAATCCAAGTGATTCAAATAAAATCAACCTAAGGAAGACCACACCATAGATAGAAGTTAGAAAGAGGCTAGAAAGCTCAAGAACCCTAGAACAATTACTCTCAAATTCATATATCGTTCAACTTAGTTCAAAATAAGCTAAATAGAGGTATTTATAGTTTTAGGACTAAAACCTACATTGACTATTGACTTAGGTTACTAAAAGACCAATTAAGTCCTTAATTAAAAGCTGAAAAAAAGATTGAAACACTTAAAATTGGCCTAAACAACGCATTGGAGTTAAATACATGCCCGACCGTGGCGGCAAGGGCTTGATTCTTAACTGGCCACGAGTAGGGGCCTCCCACAGCCGGTAGGGATAGGACCTACCACCGGCAGGAGGCTCTGTTTCTAGCTTCTCTTTGTGCCTTTGTTCCTTCACTTGCTCCATTAGTTGCTCCTTATTTAAGGTATGAATCATGCGCAATTTAGGAGGTTTACATCCATCTTCTAAGGCCTTAATCTTGCACTTTAATCCATTATTCATAACTTCTTCCACAAATGCACGTATTTTGTTGGTAACACCATCATCATGCTCCTTAATCTTCCTTACCCTAGCTCTAGTAATTGATCCTTGAAATAGCTCCATAGTTTCTTGTTTATTCTGGTTTATCTCAAAGTAAGAATTATTTTTTCTTGTGTAATTGATGTTTTTTCTGGGTGCTAAAGTTATATGTCACCAGAGTTACGGAGTTCCTTATTTCAATTGGTAATGTTTCATGGGAATATAACTATAGCTCCATATTTTAATTACTAATGTTCCATAATGGCAGTAGCAGTTTTGCTTTCATATTAGTTGATATTTTTTATCTTATTTAGTGTACTGTGTATAGAGAATTATATGACAATCGTTACTTGGAGGAGATGAGGAGGAAGAATCATTTTTTATTGTGCATTGTTAAGTTATGCCTTGTTATATGTGGAAAACTCAGGGAAACCCCTAGAGAACGCATCGAACATACTCTATTCCCATGGAACATTAACGATAATCCATTGAACATTAGTACAACAAAGAAAACCTAGTACAAAACTCATGGAAACCCGTAGAGACTAATGAAACATCTATTATATTCCCATGGAACATTAACACATAATCCACGAAACATTATTACAGCAAAGCAAATCGATCACAAAACTCCTGGAAACTTGTAGAGAACTGGTGGAACACGTATCATATTCCAATGAAATATTAACACATAATCCATGGACACTACAAGAAAATAGAAAATTACCGACCAAGAATCGCGACCATCGTTCGAAGATTACGACTGAAACGTGACTAATTGTGACAATCAGCGTGCTTGTGACAGAGTTTGGGACTGCTTGCGTATTTGGTTGTAATGTTTTCAAATATTACGAGCCATATGTTCTGTCGCAAAAAACTTTTAACTTAGCAACCCCTCATAGGTGGGAAATTGGTTGTGACCTAACTTAAAATTAGGTCAGCCCGACCCTCTCCCTCATTTCCCTCCATCCATCTGAAAATTCTTCAAAACTCCCTTCCCCACGAAATCCTCTTTTACTAGTGATCAATGACCACCACTCTCACGATCGGCGTGCTCCGGCATCGTTTGAACCACCAAGGGTGTCTTATAGTGCCTCTATTTCTCTCCTCCATCTTCCCTCCTCTCTTCTCTCCCCTCTTTTCTATCTTCTTTCCTCTGTTCAATTTCTGCGACTGCCTCTGATCGTTACCAGCACCAAGACCACCGCAATGACCGGCGTCAACTCCGACCAGTCACGCCGTCGTTCTTGCTTCGAAGTGAGGATATTTAGGGTTTTAAATTTTTTTTTGGGTTTTTATTTTGAATATTTTCCATTTCTGGCTTTCCTAATCTCTTCTTGAGTTGGTGTTGAGCTAATTGATTAATTGATTTTGAGGATTTAGCAAAAAAAACATTAATTGATTTTGAGGGTTTAGCTCGAGTGGTAGTACTCGTGTTCAAGCAATACTATCATATGGTATTAGAGAAATCTCTTTTTGAGGTGATTTCTGTGTGTTTTATTTTTTGAATTTTGATTTACAAAAGCCAAATTGAAAGAAAAATGAAAGGCATACAATCTAGAATTTTCGGATGGAAAATTATATATGTAAAGAATGACATGATAAGTGTAACAAACGATGTCCGAACTGAGTGAAATTGTTGCATTTAGAAGCTTATTGAGTTGTGATGATTTTACAATAAAATTGAACTGATTTGGATGAGGATTCATTGAGATATTTCAAAGATGGCAAAAGGTTTCAATCATACTTTGTTTTCTGGAATTTTACGAGAAAACTTTAATTTTCTTTGATTTGATCTTTAAATTATCTTTGTTTTGATTTGCATCTTTTCCTTTGTTTAATTTCCATATTTGCATTTTCAATTCCTTGGTAGAGATGATCATTCCTTTGGCTCATCCTTGTGAAAATGTTTTTGAACTTCTATGCCTACTAAGTGTTCAATAAAAACCCTCTTAATCTTTGACTTCTTAGTTTTTGGGAATTCTTATTTGATCATCTTGTTGGACTTTCTTTGTTGAATTGGTGGAATTATATGTTCTATAGAACTCCCTAGAAGGTGAGGAAAGTAAAAGGCAAGAGGGTGAGCTTTTTGTGGTAAAAACCTAAAGAGAGTGACCGATACTTCCTTATGTTTTGACCTTTTATTCAATGAAACTAATAGTTGTTCTTTTCTTCTATTTTATGATAGGAATAAATCTCAATTCCTTAAATCCTTAACTTGTAGAATGAAGCAAGGACATAAAACAGGAGCAAAATGAGAAAGCATGGAGAACGAGCTTAGCATTATCCATGATGACCTATCAGTAAGCTTATCTCTTAACCCTTTTACTTTGTGCCATGAGCTATCTTTTAAGGAGTTAAAGTTTTTTTTAGAGTTTTATATATATCTCATGTATCTATGGTTGGAGATTTATTAATTATGCCTCTCCCTTTTGATTTAGCTCTTGATGTTGATTTTATGATTAAGTATCTTCCATCATGTGCTTATCTTGGGAAACAACTTGATGGTAGTGTTTTTAGACTTGATGCTAATTTTTTCAAATTTGGGTTTAGCCCTAACTCACCCCAAAAGGTACCTCAAAGGAGGAGGATTATCCAAGCTTATTAAGTGTTCATTAATTGTTTAATTAGCCGATGTGAGATTCTCGACATAATTCCTTATCTTTAAGTGATCCTATGTTGATTATTTTATATCTTTCTTGAATCTCTTGTTGAAGGTGGCAATGCTAAAGTAGCTAATTGGTTAACATATTCTTTATGTGATCATCTTCATGTTAAGTATATGGGAAAGTTTATTGAAGAATGTGGTTACTTGTCATCTTTTCTTGATATCTTTGCAAAGCATCATGAAGCTTTTACTCTTCTAAACCAACTTTTGCTCTATGTTTATGATCATATTGAAATTCCTTGTACAGAACTTGAGCTTTTAATGGATGATGAGATTTCAAAAACATGGTTGTTTATAACGTGAGTGGCTTTCAATTCTACATTTTGCATTTCAAGGAGTTCATTTTGCTTTTGGAATGTGAAAACAGATGGAAAGTTAGTTTGATGGTGTTTAAAGTTCATCCTTGTGTTCCTTTGAAACCCACTTTGAAAATTTGGGTTGTTGAACTAACTTTAAAGAAACTTATTTAGAAACATCTTGATCATCATATTCCTTTCATTGAATATCTAAGGAAATATGTTTTTCCAAATGATGTGTTAGTTCAAAACAAGAGCTCATGTAATAATCCCTTGAAACATGTTTTCGGAAGTACTAAGCTTTATCATTTACCCTTCAAAGAACTCTTGGGAAAGTTTATTTTAAAAAAAGAGATCTGAGAATTCTCAAGTTTTGATGATAGAACAATGTTATTCTTTGAGGAGTGGATCCTTGGATCTACTTTGAGAGGTCTTGCATCAAAACTTAAGAGTGGTAATTGCCCTAATTCATTCATTATAATTTTTGGAAACTTTATTTGATTTTTTGGGGAGTTTTGTATTTTCAGAATTAATATTAAAAAAAAGGAAAAATTGCGACTGATTGGTGGCCACAACCAAAAAATAATAAAAGTAAAAAACCTTTGCAACTGAATTGTGACCACCACTCAGTCGCAACGCCAATAGTTTGCGACCGAAAAGGGTCAGTAGTGATTTTGTCGCAATGCTCATTGACTCGGAAATTTTTTATCGTCAATCAAGTTTGATCACAAAGTCGTGATTGCCACTGCAAGTCAGTTTACAAATTTTTCTATTTATGACCAAAGATCTGCGACCACGCTCTTCAATCGCGAGTCGATTGCAAAGTACTTGGTTATGCTGACTTGCCACCAAATCGACGATCGTAAAAAAATTATTTTTTTGTAGTGGGAACATCAGTTCTATTTCCACGGAACATCAGTAATATGTCACTGGAGTTATGGAGTTCATTATTGCAATTGCAAATGTTCCGTGGGAATATAACTATAGTTCCATATTTCAATTGCTATTATTTCATAATGGTAGTAACAATTTTTTTTTCATATTAATGATATTTTTTCCTGTGTAATGGATATTTTCAATTGCTAATGTTCCATGAAATTATAACTATAGTTCCATTTTTCAATTGCTAATGTTCAATGGGAATATAACTGAACTTCCTAGATTACATAAGTAACTATCCATAAAAAATTAAGTCGTGGTTTATTTTATTTTCAGTATATGTAGGTGATAAAGTTATGTTTACTGCTTCCACCTAGCACATAATATGTGGAAATCATTATAACAAAGAAAACCTACCACAAAACTCATGGAAACGCGGATATACCTGATTGAACATACAATATATTTTCATGGAATATTAATACATAACTTATTGAATATCTCATGCGCATGTGTGTCACTTGTTTTTGCTTGCACTGGGATGATTTTTTGTTTTTTTATGTTTTAGTGGGGCAATGTCGTTTGTTCACCTGAGTGCACAAAGTGCACTCAAGTGTAAGGTATAACTACTGATAGAAAGTGCATTAAAGGATTTGAACTATTTTTTAGATAAATTTTTGTTACGTTTTCATGTCGGTCACTGTGGCTTACTCCTACTACCTAAGCATAATTAAAACGACATTGTTTAACTATAAACATAGGCCCCAAACTTAAGGGTCAACTTATGAATTTGCTACTTTCCATGGCATGTTAAATTTTTGCCATATCAACCAAAAGAATTCTTTGTAAACATCAAATTCTACCGCCATTAAAAGTACAATTGTCATCTTTATTTTTAATTTTTAATTTTCCACTATATAATTAATATTCCTTAAAAAAATGTGTATCTATATAAAAGTATACTTGGTTGTCCTACTACACTTGGGAGAAAATACTCTCCCAAGATTTATATCCATCAATACTCCCTTCAAGTTGGAGAATGAAGGTCATGAATGCCCAATTTGCTAACTAGGCACTAAAACTGGGATGTTGAAGTGATTCTATGAAGATGTTACAGGTTGTACGGCACTTTGAACTGATGAATTATACCAGCTTGAAAAGCATCACAAAAAAGTGACGATTAATCTCTATATGCTTCGTGCGTTCATGAAAGATAGGATTGGCAGCAATATGAAGAGCAGTCTGGCAGTTGCAGTAAAGATGAATAGGATGTTTGACAGGGACACAAAGATCACGGAGTAACTGTCGTAGCCATGCCAACTCACATAAAGTTACTGCCATAGAGCGATGCTCAATCTCAGTAGAAGAACGAGAAACAGTGGGTTATTTTTTCATTTTCCAAGAAATGGGAAAACCTCCCAAAGAAATGAAATAGCCAATAACAAATCTTCTGGTAATAGAGTAGTTAGCCCAATCCGAATCACAAATGATATTAGAATTAGAGGAGAATCTACACGCATCAATATACCCTGGCTGAGAAGAGCTTTCAGAAAATGAACCACTCTAAGGGTTGCGTCCTAATGAGCTTTTCGTGAAAGTTGCATAAGTTGAGCAAGAGTATGAACACTATAGACAAGCTCAGGATGAGTGATGGTTAAATAAATTAATGCTAACCAATCTCATATACCGATTAGGGTTCACCAAAAATATCATCAGATGTAGAAGCTAGTTTATGATTCGGATTAATCAGAGTGGAAGCCAGTTTGGAATCAGACAGTCCAGCTTTAGAGATAATCTCCAATGTATACTTTCTCTGATATAAATTAAACCAAAAGAATTTCGAGCTATCTCAATCCCAAAAAATATTTCAAATGACCTAAGTCCTTCCTATGGAAAAGAAGAACTTAAATATTGTTTAAACTTGGCAATGGAGGCAACCGAATTTCAAATGATAAGCAAATCATCCACATACATGAGTATTCAAACAAGAAAGTACGTTGATGATGATAAGTGAAAAGATAATAATCTGCTTATGACTGATTAAATCCACACTTACAATGAGCAGTAGTAAGTTTAGAAACCCAACATCTAGGCGACCGTCGGAGGCCATAAAGAGATTCCTTCAGACGACAAACCTTTCATAGGGATGTGGGGTGAAAAACTAGTGGCATTCGCATATACACCTCCTCCATTAAGTCACCATGAAGGAGTGCATTATGTACATCCATTTGATGTACCTCCCAATGGCGAGTTGAAGCAATAGAAAAAAGTGTCCGAACTGCAACCGGGGCAAAGGTTTTTGTGAAATAGATCCCCCTTAGTTTGTGTATTATCCAATAAAACCAAATGGGCCTTGTACCGCTCAATTGTTCCATCTGCCTTATATTTAAAACTGATGTGAACCGGTTAGACATGCAAGAACATCAAGGAGTTGTGACAAGAGCCAAGGCAAAACAACTAAAGAGTCATAAGGATCAAATTGAGCAAGAGAAGTTTCAAGGCTTAAATTTTGATGTCCAAGACCTTATGGGGCTTATATTTTAATGTCCAAGACTTTATGGGGATTAAATTTTGATGTCCAAGACTTTATGGGGCAATATCCTGAAGTTTTGAATAAGTTAGAAATTGAAAATTAACATTGGTAGATGGTTGGAAGCTCTTTTGTCCAAACTGGAAAATTGCCTCCTATTTTTGGCAATATGTTGACTAGTGCTCTAAAATAGTCCAAATGCAATTAAAACACATCTATTGTCTTAGCAAGTGTATGTATAGATTATATCTATCCTTTGGACTGAAAATATGAGAGGGAAAATTCCTATTTTCTCCCTCAAGTCTCGATAAATATGTAGTCTTCCATTTTGAAGAAACTAATCAAGAAATTTTTCAAGACAAAGTTTCTTCTTTTAGTATTCTTAGTTCTTAGCCTAGTTTTCCTATCTTCTTCAAGGGTGAACTCCCTTGAAAGAAAAATCACTTTGAAGACTTGTTGAAAGTTCCAAGAGCTTCAAGGTTAATAATTAAAATTCCTTCATACTAGTTACTACACTCTTGTAGAAAACTAGTCTTGAGGTCTTCTTCTTGTTTCATTGAGGGTTAAGGTTCAAAATACCTTAGGTTTGCTTAAACTTTGAAGAAAAGATTTTGTTTAAACCTTCTTGAGGTCTTGGATTTAATATATCCAAGGTCACTAGAAGTTTAACATTTCAAGTCCTTTCAAAGACACTTTCTCTCTTCTATTTGTTACACTTGTTTTGTTTGTTCTCTCCCTCACTTATTGGACGAAATTTTATGCTCTTGAAGATCATTCTGCATCATTTGGTATCAGAGCCACCTTCAAGTAAGTGTTTTTTAGATATCTTACATACAAAAAAATAAGAAGACAAAAAAAAAGAGAAAAAAGACAAGATTGCTGGAAAATGGTAACACAAAAATAGAGTGCTTGAACGACCTGGAATATGACTAGAAATTTGCAATATCTTTACATGGAGTTATACTAAATTGACCTGGGAAACAAATGAAACAAGTCTCATCTAATTTGGACTTCATTTGATATCTCAAAATAGTCAAAAACTTGAAGGTGCACCTGGCTTTTCTATGGACGAAAAGTGCTGAAATGATCTGAGAATATCTTCTGTTTTACTAATCCTTTTTCTTTGATTCTTGAGCCTAAACTCAAGAATTTTGAGTGAGAATTATATCTAGACAAACCTCATTCAATTTAGACTTGTGTTTCAATACAATTTTTCAAAACAAGCCGAGTATGTCATCTACTCTGCTTTCTAGAAACTTTTGTTGTGTATTCTTTTGTGTTCTTGAATTATCCTAGCTTTGTGTTTGTATTTGTGGTCGAGTTTCTTTCCTTTTTCAGTATTTATTTATTCATTTGTTCAATCTACCATTATTGACTCAAATTCTCTTGGAAATATTGTTGAACTTCCTTCAAATTAATGGATGACTCAATATCATTTTCCTTGCTTCTCATATTTATCAACTAGTTTTTGTTTGTGATTTTTTTTATTTTAGTTGTTTTAAACTTGAGTAGAGGTGTTAAATATTTGATTAAGAACTCATAGAACTCTTTGAGACTTGAACCTTAGAAAAAGGCAAGAGTTGTGAGAATATCCTAAAAAAAAAGGCAAAGAGAGTTAAATAAGAGAGTTTTGTGAGGTAAACAGTATCAAGATATCAACCCAAGCTCAAGCACCAACTCTTTTTGGAGAAGAGTCTAGAAACTCCGACATGATGACCTTTTAAGGCTCATACTGCAAGAGTTACAATCTCTAAGAGATGAGATGAGGGATATTAGAAGGGATGTCACTAATCTTTCTAATCAACAAAGGAGGTTACCTCTCATGGTAGTCTCAATGCTACTACCCCAAGGAGCAATGGACCATTCAATTTCTCTAGGATAATCGAGTTCCACCAACCTCCACATTTTGATGAAGAACTTCATCCACCTCCTTACAGTGGTAGAAGAGGCAGTTTTGGAGGAAGAGGCATGCCTAGAAACTTTGAAGAAGTTCCAAGACCACAAGCTAGGCATGGAGAGCCATTATATGATAATCATGAACATGTTCCATTTGTTGCCAACCATGGAAGAGACCAAGGTGACCAAACCTTGGACCGAATGAAGTGGAAGCTCCCTAGTTTTAAGGGTGAGAATGACCCTAACATTTTCTTAGATTGGGAGAGACAAGTAGAAAATATGTTTATGTTGAAAATTTGTAATAAGTTCTTAAAAGCTAGACTTGTAATAGCCGAATTTTCCGGCTATGCTTTACATTGGTAGGAAAGGGTATATGATGGTTCATTTTTGTGCTTTTGTATTCATTTTTTCTATTATATTATTTTTCTGTTTCCATCTACTCTCTGTGGTTCCAGTGACCACCACTGGACTAGAAACTGACAAATATGATGGGAAAAGTGATTTTAGTATTTGGAGAATAAAAATGAACGTTGTTTTAGTACCAAAAATAAAGTTTTACTAGCCATTTCAGAACTTGAGGATTATCCTAAATCTTGGAAAAATGAAATTTTGAAAGAAGAACTTGATTCTACTAAAAGCACAATTGTTTACATTTATGTAACAATGTTATAAGAGAAATAAGGGATAAAAATACTGCTAGAAAATTTTGGATTAAACTTGAAGAAATGTATTTGAAACACTCAATTTCAAAAAAAAAATTATTAGAAAGATCAGTTGTTTGGTTTTAAAATGTCATCTTCAAAATCAATTGATGATAACTGAGATAATTTTTAAAAAATTGTGCAAGATTTACTGGATAGTGGTGATGATATCTCTGATCAAAATGTTGCTATCATTCTACTAAATTCCTTGCCTGAATCATTTGGTGATGTCAAAACTGCCATTAAACATGGTCATAAAAGACTTATTCTTTTTTATGTAAGATTTAGAACTAGAAATCTAGACCTTAAGAAAGAAAATAAAACAAATGGAGAAAATCTTGATGTTAGGGGTAGACCCGAGAAAAAAGAGTCTTACCATCATATAGATAGGCTCAAAAGTAGCGTATATGTAAGTCTAGAGAACCTAAAAAAAGGGTTAAAACTAAAATCAAATATTTTTTACTGTGATAAAGAAGGGTATGTAAAAGTAATTGTTTTAAAAGAATCTGTGATGAGAAAAGGGGAAAATCAAAAGATAATGCAAGGGAAAACAAATAAATAGAGTCTGGTAACAATGGCAGTTCTATGTATTGAAGTTTAGTGTGTTTCTCACTCCTCTGTTGTATTTGATGATTGGATCCCTGATTTCTGTTGTTCTTATCATATATGTCCTAATAAAAACTAGTTTTCATAATTAAAACATGTAGAACCGATAAATTTTTTATGGAAAACAGTAAGTACTGTCCAATTAAAGGGAAAGGATCTGTTTCAATAAAAAATTTTGATAGTGTTATTAGAATATTGTCCGATGTTCGGTATGTTCGGGGTCTTAGGAGAAATCTCATTTCCTTAGGTACTCTTGATGACGTTGGTTACACTTACAAATCTAAAAATGGCCGTTTGACTATTTGCAGAGGGTCTTTGGTTGTCATTAAAGAAATAGAGAAATCTGGTCTTTACTCTTTGATTGGTGAAAGTAAGTGTGAATCTGCTACATTAGTAACTAATTATGATGATACCATGCTATGGCATAAAAGAATTGGTCACATAAGTGAAAAGGGTTTACAATACTTGAGTAAACAAAATTTATTTGATGGTAGCAAAATTCATTCACTTAATTTCTGTGATCAGTGTGTTTTAGGAAAACAACTTAAATTAGGTTTTTCTGTTGGCATACACAAATCTACTATGATCTTAGATTATGTGCATTGTGATTTGTGAGTCCTGAAAAGGTACCCACATATGGTGGAAATATTTACTTCTTGTTTATTGTTGATAATTTTTCTAGACATGTTTGGGTTTTCTTGCTAAATAATAAAGATCAAACTTTTGATAAATTTAATGAATGGAAAACCTTAGTTGAAAACCAAACCGACAAGAAATTTAAGTTTTTGAGAACTGATAACGGTCTTGAGTTTTGCAACAAAAACTTTGATGATGTATGTGCTAAATATGGTATAACAAGGCATAAAACAATTAGGTATAATCCTCAACAAAATAGTGTTGCTGAGAGGATGAATAGGACAATAATGGATAAAGTTAGATATCTTATATTGTCTTTCGATATACCTAAACCTTTTTCTCGCCAAGTTGTTAACACGACTGTCTATTTAATTAATAGATCTGTTAACACGATGTCTATTTATTTAATCGATCCCCATCGACTGCCACAAATTTTAAAACCCCGATGGAGATATGGTCTGGTTCACCACTAACCTTGTCTCATCTTAGAGTCTTTGGTTCTGCTGCTTTTTCTCACCAACAGGAAGGTAAACTTGCCCTAGCTCTAAAAAGGGTGTCTTTCTTGGCTATCCTAACGATGTTAAAGGATACAAAATATGGCTTAGAAAAGAACCAGGGGTGAGGGTGATAATCAGTCGAGACATTATTTTTAATGAATCTGAAACACCTTATCTTAAAGATGAAAATATTCCTATAATTACTACTGATCAACCCTTAGTTAGGAAAGTCCCAAATGAGGTGGAGGACACCCCTTGGATTGTTTCTAATCCAGAAATAGAACCAAAAACTGAACAAGAAAATTCAGAACATATATCATAGAACAATAATAAACCAGAGTTACAAAATTCTGATAAAAATGATCATAATGTTGAAGCGCAATCTCATTGATGTAGATTGGGGAAGCTAGGAAGCTAAAGATTTGTGGTTTGGACCATTCACTAGTGCAAGGCTGAAGAAGATCAAAGATAATTATGGAAATATGGATAATGGCATGGTCGTTTACAAGGAAAATGCTTTGAAGAACAAGCTTGAAGGGTTTGAAGAGCAAAGAAAGGCTTCCAAGTTGTTCTCAATTTTTTTAATTAGCAAGGATAAATCAAGGAAACAAATTGGAGGTGAAAATTGACCAAGTCTTGGAGAAAAGTGACCTATTGTCGACCCTACCATCGCCGGTAGGCTTCTGTCGGTGAAGCTCTTGGAAGATGGCACCCTACCGTGTCTGGTTGGTCTTACCCTACCGTTGTGTGTAGGGTTCGGCTAGGACAATGCTAATGCGATCTATTTGAGGGGTTTTTATTATTTGGCTTGTCTTTTCAGTTTTTAATTAACAGTTTAATAGGTATTTTAAGTCATTAAGTTATAGGTTAGCTAAGGATAGACATTAGCCTATAAATATCCCATTATAACTCACTGTAAACAACATTAATAGATTTGCTGAAATTTGAGAGAGATTCTCTAATTGCTTCTAGGTTTCTTTACCTTCTTAGACTAGCTTGCTAAGGGTTAAAATTCTTAGCGTTGTGAACAATTGTTGCCTTAGTTTGTAGAATCTATGGAACCAATTGATTATTCAAATTCCTTTCATTAGTTGATTCATAGAGTTTCCTTTCTTTGAATCAATTGACTTAGGTTTTCTAATTGTATAATTGGGGTTTTGAGGCCTTTGTTTTCTCAAGGTTCCAATTATCAATGTAGGGAAGAACTTTAGCCTCCCAATATTAGATTTATGAGGCTTAGATCCTTATAGGTTCTTATTGGAGTGTTGAGTTTAAAATCCTCAACAAAGGTTCATCAAGACGAGGAGGTGATCATTGGGAAGGAGTAGAATCCAAACTACAATCAAAAGTGGATCTACATCACTCATGCTCTCAATGATTATCAGTTGACTAGAGATAGGACTAGAAGGACCTCTAGGAAACCTTCTAGCATGGAAGAACCTTTATGTTTTGTGAGGCTCTTAGGAGTCCTAATTCTAAACTATGGATGCATGCTATGAATGATGAAATTTTGTCTTTGCATAAAAACAAAACTTGGATTTTAGTTCCTAAACCAAAGAAAAAATTAATTGACTGCAAATATATTTTCAAAATTAAGGAATCTAATTCTGAAAATGAACCACCTAGATTAAAGCTAGGTTAGTTGCAAAAGGCTTTTCTAAAAAGGAAGGCATTGATTTCAATGAAATATTTTCTCCGGTTGTCAAATACAAGACAATTAGGATAATGCATTACATTGTTGCTTTCTTTAATATTGAATTAGAACAACTTGATGTTACAAATACCTTCTTGCATAGTAACGTTGATAAAACAGTTTATCTGAAACAATTTCCTAGTTTTGAGGTTAAAGGCAAGGAGAATTATGCTTTTTTACTTAAAAAGTCTCTTTATGCACTCAAGCAGTCCCCGAGACAATAGTATACAAGGTTTGATACCTTTATACAAAATTCTTGTTTTAAAAGAAGTTGTTATGATAATTGTTTGTATTATTGCGGTGATTATGTTGATAACGTCATATATCTCTTACTTTATGTATATGATATGCTAATTGCATGTAAACAAAAAAAAAAAAAACTAACTAATCAAACTAAAATCTCTTTCAAAAACTGAATTTGACATGAAAGATCTAGGTACTGCATCTAGATTTTTGGGAACGAACATTTTAAGAAATTGAGAAAATCACTCTTTAATTATTTCTCAAAAGCCCTTCTTAAAGAAAATTGTTTCAAAGTTCTCCATGGATTCTTGCAAACCTGTTTGCACTCTTTTAGCAAGTCATTTTTAGTTGTCTTCTAAAACTTGTCCTGACACTGATTTTGAAAAGAAAGAAATGGCTAATATTCGTTATAGAATGGCAATAGGGTCAATTATGTATTCAATGATTTTTACTATACCTGACATTGCTTTCTCTATAAGTCTTCTTAGTCGTTTCATGTCCGATCCTGGAAAGGATCATTGGACTGGTTTAAAATGGCTTTTAAGGTATCTAAATGGCATAATTTATAGAGGTTTACATTTTGAGAAATGGTCAAAATATTTTGAACTAATAAATATGTAGATTTGGATTTTGCTGGTGACAAAGATTTTTGAAAATGAACCACTTCATATTTCTTTACTATTGCTAGAAACTGTGTTTCCTAGAAATCATAGTTGTAGTCTGTGGTCGCTTTATCAACCATAGAAGCTAAATATATTGTTGCAACTGAAGCAATTAAATAAGCAATTTGGATTCGAGGTCTCTTGTCCAAATTGAATCTTTTGCATTCACAAGCTACTATTTTTGTTCATAGTCAAAGTTGTTTACACTTAAGCAAAAATTATGTTTATTGAACTAAACATATAGATGTAAAATACCATTTCATAAGAGAAAAGGTCACAAAAGGCATAATTGATATAATAAAAATCAACACCAAAGATAATCCTACTAACTTTGGTTGTAATAGTAATTTAGTGTTCGCAATTCCGTTTCCTAACACAAAGAAATGTGATTTGAGACATGTAAACTCAATACCATTATCATATCGAACTATTTTAAGAGATTTGATGAATTGTGTATGCACCATGGCCAAGAAATTTTTCAAAATATTGTCTAATTCTCGTTTTTCGGCAAGTATATAAATCCATAGAGCTCTAGAAAAATCATCTAAAATTGTGAGAAAGTATAATGTACCACATGTAGACATGGTTTTCTACGGACCCCACAGATCATAATGAATCAAACCAAATAACTCATCAGTATTATTTAAACTTGTAGGAAAAGTGTCTCTAGTTTGTTTTGCTTGCAAACAAATATCACAAGATACATTAACATCATTATTAGAAATCGATAAAATAGATTGTCCAAACAAATTTTTCACAACCAAATTTGATTAGATGTCCTAAGCGAATGTGCTACAAATCACTTAAACCAGTAACTCCAGTTCAATACGCATAGAAAGTAGATAACTACAATGGCTTGTAGATGAAAACCCCATTCCTCCATTCACCCAACTCTAATCGGCGTCATCGAAGTACAGTCCTGTACAACACAGAAAAGACCAACAAGAGTGACAAAATAGTTAGAGTCATCCATTAATTATGTCAAAGAGATCAATTGCATTTCAAATCTGGAATAACTACAACATTATAAACACAAAAATTTGGACCCATATTAACAATGCCTTGCTTTTTGGCAAAAACCTCCGAACTATTTGGCAATGCAATAATATAAGGTAAAGTAGGCTGCAAATATTTAGCAAATCTATCTTACCAATCATATGGTGAGACCACCCAGAATCTAAAATCCAAAAATAATCTGTGTTACCAAACAATTTATCTTGATTAAAGTGAGAAGAATTCGAATTATTAAAGAGGTTCAATAAAGAAGTCCATTTTTTCGTGGAGAGGCTTGGAGTACTAACTTGAGTTTGAGGCGTTGATTGAATCGTTGGTGCCGTCCTCTGGTCATCGAAAACATCGTTGCAGAGTGTAGCAGCGTGAGCCCAACCCCTAACTACCAGCATACGACGTTGATGGGTTTCTTTGAGTAGTACCAGATCGTCCATAACCCCTGTTTGCGTTATTATTTCTGACGTGCCCTCTCCCCTACTCTAGTGACCTTTCCTTTCTCCGGTCACTATTTTGGAAACTCGACTAGCTAGAAATAGCTGCTAATGTCGTGCCCAATTTTCTAGCAATAGGAACATATGGCACAGTGAAGGGTGCATGGCGCCTGCTCATTCTTCTGCTGTTATTGATATGTCTATTTTTACCCCTTCTTTTAGTGTTGTTGTTTTCATTGTTTTCTACTTTAATTGTTTATAAAATGGACTAATTAAACCTCGTTTCTTGTTTTATTGTTATAGGTACCTTCAGAATGAAAATTTATAGAAAACAAATTAGAACGAAGACCTTTGGAGTGAAAATGAAGTAAAACGGAGAAGAAATCACAAGAAACGAAGTTTCTAGAAAATTCACACTATCCAGATATACCTTTCCATAATCGGATAGCTCTTAGCCAAAATAAGAAAACTGGCCAGAAGCTTTCCAGCTCCGTAAAGCTTGGCTTTCCTGATCCGAAAAGTCACATAGAAGGGCATGTTTGCAATTTTGTGATTTCCTTTTGTACTTATATTTTATTTCTCCTTTGTAATTTGATTCTAAATGTTTTTAGCAAAGGCTTTAAGGAAAATTTAGAGTAGGATTTGAAGAAATTTCTCCTCTATGAACCCTATTAGCTAGATTAATTTCAATAGCTTATGTTTTAGATTCATTATTCTAATATTGTAAAGAAGTGTTTGAAGGCCCGATTTAGAGGAAATTTCGGGATTTCTTCAAGCGCTCAAGAGACGAGCTCAGGCATTCATCGGAATCGTGCAGTCTTCAACTCTTCTCCTAAGCTCTCTTAACTCTTTCTATTATATGAATTTGTGTTTTAGAATCATGTTTTGCAGCTAATTTTATTTGTGTTTGGATGAGCCCTCGAATACTTGGTTAATTTTTAATATGATTTTCATGTTTTTATTATTGATTCTTGTTTGGTTGTTATTTAATTGTTGTGATTGTTTACCGATTTATGCATCATTAGTAATTTCGCAAGGTTAATTGAAAAAAGAAGATTAATCTAGAGCTTTAATTGAATAATAGGAATCGTTAATTGAGTAGAGATACTAATTATATTATGGTTTTTTTATCACTAATATCACTCATAATCTATAAGTCATTCATAATCGGGTTAGGGTGAGAAGTAATTCTTCTATAAATAGTTAAATGAATGGGAGGCTCTTCGTCTAGAGATAGGGATTATCTGATGTTTGAGTGAGATCTAACTAACGATATTTAATAATTAACAATTTCCTTAATAAAACTAACTAAAGTTTCTATGGGGATTCCACCATTTAAACACTCTTTTTCCAAATTTGCTTTAAAAACTTTTTAATTGCTTTCTTAGTTGTTAATTTTTTTCAATTGTTTCCTTTATTTTCAAAACCCCCTTTGAAAAACGTTTTCTTCGATTAAACAGTAGAGACATAGTTAGTAGTAGTACTTGGCTATCCCGAGAGTTCGAGAATCTGGGAACTTTCCTTGTTGTATTACTAGGTAAACTTGCCTAAAAGTAGAATGTTAATAGTATAGAAACCACACATCAAGTTTTTTGTGTTGTTGCCAAGGACGGCAACATTAGAAAATCTAGGAATTTACCGCTTTACTAGTTTTTCTTCACTTTATTTTGTTTGATTCTTTTTTTCTTTGCTTGTTTCTTGTTTGTTGTGTTTTTATGTTTGTTTGTTGGAGTCTTATTTGATTTAGTTGAGTCTTTTTGTCTCTTTGTTTTAGAGTCTTTGTATCGTTTTTTTGCATATCAAAATTTTTATTTTGTTGGTTTTAAGTTTTTCATTATGTTAGTTTCTTTTCATTTACTTTACTTTTTTCTATGTTATAATCTTTTCTACTTTATTTCTTTGTGTTTGAGATTGAGATTGGGAGTTTTAAAGTGAACTATTGAGCTTTTGATGAGAATTACACTTTGTGTGCATGCCAAAAATGGAAATTTGGAGATCTCCATCAAAAGAGGCTGAAACTTATGGAACTTTCCTCCAACATCCTCGAGTTCAAGTGTTAAGGGACCATTGCTCTCCAATAGCTTAAGCTACTTCATCATCTCCAAGGGATTCTTCAAGAGAGAAGACTAAGTTTTTTTAATTCTTTTCACAAAGTCTTATCTTTCTTGATATTATTTGCTTATGATTTTGTTTCTTGGCTTGATTGTAGTCTCATATGATGTTGTCTTGCTTATTTTGAGTTAGAAGAACACTTTAAACACTTGATTTTGAACCTTAAACACTTGCACACCAAATGCTCGATAGAATTCCCTAACGAAACCTTCTATTGTGTTTCCTTGTCTTTCTTTTGTTTTTCAGTTAGTTTGTATCTTTTTGAGTAATTTGGAGTTTAATTCTAGTTTACTTTTGTTGCTCTAAGTTTCTTATTTTAATTGCTTTGATTGTAAGTTGTTTGTCTTATATTAGTTTGTTTAATTCTTTGCTTTCTTTATGTTTTTGTTGTTGGTTTGTTTGTGTTAGCATAGTTTTACCCCCACATTGAGGACAATGAGGTTTTAAGTGTGTGGGAATGCTTTGTTTTTTGTTACTTATACTATCTAGATTAGTTGGTTAGTTTGTTTAATTATTTTTGGGAAAATTAAAAAAAAATTTGAAAATTTCCAAAAACTCCAAAAACATGGAAAATTTTTTAAAATTCTCAAAAAAATATTTTGTTTCTTTCAAGTTATCTTTTCATAAATAGTTGTTTTTTTCTTTTTTGGGGAAACCCAAAAAGATTTTTCGTTTTCTGTTTTTGTCGCTAAAAAGCTTAGAAAAAATGCAATAATTTGTTGAAACTTTGAATAAGCATAGTACGTAGTTTAACTGAATGTTCTTCTTTTGTTTATGCCTTATTTATCAATGGTTCTTATGCAATGACTTTGTTTGTGGAGTCGAAATATGCCAAGAAAATCTTGTAAAATTGCCAAATATGATTCATTTTCAAGCATCATTCTAGAACTTGTTTTTCCAAACATTGAAACGAAGAGCCTAGTTTAGGTTGACTTCGAAGATGATGGTTTTAGGCCTTCATTGATCCTTTTCAAACTTTCTTGCTTGTACCTTTAAAGTTAAATCCTTAGTACCCTTTTGAGCTTCATGCCTAAGGGATTCTTTCCCTTCCTTTCTTTATCTTTAAACTCACATTTAAATATAAAATCCTCAATCGATGAGCTAATATCTATACTTTTGAGTCGTTTTGGGTGAGCATCACAGATAAATGTGGGGGGAAATAGTGAGAAGAGAAAATTTGAGAGCAACGGATATTTTGGGAACTCTTGTGAGAAACCAATCAAATGAGATAAAAGAAACAAAGGAGTTATTTGTTTTTCAAAGAAGCATATTGAGAAAAGAAACCCTTTATGAGAAAGCTTGTATTCTATATATCATTTGTTGAAAAAGAAAAAAATGAGGAAAATGAAAAAAATAGAGAGAGAAAAAGAAAGGAAAGAATGAAAAGAAAGAAAAAAGAGAGAAAAAAATTGAGTTCAAAGAAGAAAAATTATTAGTCTTGTATCTCTTTGATTATATCTTGTATTCCTTTTCTCTCACATATACATTTCCTTTGCATTTGAATGATTGATGAGAGTTGGAAAGTTCTTTGGGATTTGTGGTATTTGTTTGTGAGGTAAAGTATTTTCATGAGAATTGAGTGAAAATGGTTTAAAGGTTATAGTTAACTCGAGTTTGTTTTCCTTTCGGTTGCATTATGTCGTATTCTCATTTTTTTTGTTTTTCCTTTACCTTCGTTTGATAACCACTTATGTCCCTAGCCTAACACTACAAGTTTGAAAGTCCTACCTAATCTGGGGATGTCTTTAGCTAGAATTTGGAGTAGAAGGGTGTTGGAACATTCAAGCCTATGGAATATAACTTCATAGAATCGATCATGTGGTTAATTTCTTGACATTCTCATTGTACATCATCGAAACTAAACATAAGTATGTGCACACACACACAGAGACACACACCAAAGATTCATATGAGCTAGAACGAAATGTTGGACGTGTTGGCTGACTTATGTATTGGGTTTTCATGAGTTTTGGCGGTTATGTAACTCTTGAATATGTTTGAAAGTGGCGATACGTTTTCTTTTGTTGGTTTTATCCTTTGTAAAGTCGTTTTTTTTTTTTTTTTTTTGTCATGGTCTTTTTTTTATAACTTTGTGGGTATGTCTTCTGCAAACCCTCACGAGACGTTACTCATCTCTTTTGATAACTTAGGGATTTAAAGGGTTTGTTGCACGTGTTAAGTGCAATCGTGAGACCTACGAAAGTGGCTTGTTAGTTTGTTTGTCTCTGTTTTTATCTTTGTTGTTTTTCGCTCAAGGACAATCAAAGCTTAAGCGTGGGGAAGTTTGATATGTCTATTTTTACCTTTTCTTTAGCATTGTTGTTCATCAATTTTTTTTGTTAATTTAGTTACAAAATGGACTAATCAAACCCCATTTCTTGGCTTATTGTTATTGGTACCTTCGGAATGAAGATTTATTAAAAACAAGTTAGAACGAAGGCCTTTGGAGCGAAAATGAAGCAAAACAGAGAAGAACACACAAGAAACAAAGTCATTGGAAAATTCATACTATCTGAATCTAGATCTGGATAGTACCTTTCCGGAACAAGATGGTTGTTAGCAAAATCAAGAAAGTTGTCCAGAAGCTTTGCAGTTCCAGAAAGCTTGGCTTTCTTGATCCGAAAAGTCGTGTTTGCAATTTTCTAATTTCTTTTTTGTACTCATATCTTATTTCCCTTTTGTAATTTGATTCATCTTTTTAAGAAAGACTTTAAGGAAATTTTAGAGTAGGATTTGGAGAAATTTCTCCTATATAAACCCCATTAGCTAGAATAATTTGAATAGCTAGGTTTTAGATTCATTATTCCAATATTGTAAAGAAGTTTTTAAGACCTAATTCGAAGGTAATTTCAGAATTTCTTCGAGAGAGATGAGCTCGGGCATTCATCGGGATTGTGAAGTCTTTGATTCTTTTCCTAAGCTTCCTAAACTCTTATATGAATTTCTATTTTAAAATCATTTTAGCGGTTAATTTTATTTGTGTTTGAATGTGTTTGAATATTGAATTTCTGTTCCAATATTGAATGTTTGAATGTGGTTAATTTTTAATATGATTTTCATATTTCGATTATTGATTCTTATTTTAGTTGTTATTCAATGTTGTGATTGTTTATTGATTTACATGTGATTGGTAATTTTGCAAGGTTAATTGGAATTGAAAAAGGAAGATTAATCTAGGGCTTTAATTGAATAATAGGATTTAGTAATTGAGTGATATGAGCAAAAAATTTGAAGGTGTTTTTAACCCTTTGGAGGTTTTAGAAACATTCTCAAGATCCCCAAGATAACTTTAAATAATAACTAAACTTTGTCTTCTAAAAACCCCTATAAACAATGTCAAGGAACCAAAGAAGAACTCAAAGATTAGTCTTCTTCAATAATGAAACAAAAAATCTAGAGAAATTCTAAGACCACCCCCCCCCCCCCCCTCCCAATTCTATGACCAAAGGCACCACAGACCAAAAAAATTTTTAAAAAAAATTAAAAAAAAAAAACCTAGCTAGAAATCTAAGACCTTCTAAGCAATTTGGTGTGTGATTTGATCCACTAAAACCCCTTGAATAACTTGTATTCAAGAACTCCAGATTGATTTAGGTACCACGAGGGTGAATCCAAGCCCTTGATAAACCATGGAAATGAAGAAGAAGAAGAGAGGAAACTCTCTCAAAAACTCTCAAAATGTTTGATAAAATTTTTCTTCAAAGTTAGGTTCTCTCCCAACAATGAGAGGATTTATACAAAAGCAACCCAAAAATTCATTAGGGAACTTAAGCTAGATGCTTAGGGCATTAGTTCCCCCTCAAATACAACTAAAAACACCATAAAAGAGTCTTAAAATCAGAAGAAACAAGTTAGGAAAATTCTGCATCAAAATAAAAGAACCAGCAAAATAGGGGTGCCAATCGCGGAAACGAGATCCGGCTCCAAGTGGCTGCCGCATAAACTCACTAGATTGAATTTTGCCATGGATCCAGCATCAGTTTTGGGAATCCGGTGCCGGATTCTTGCCATATTTTTCATTTATTGTATTTCAGCCTCAAATGTTCCTCCAACTTCCTCCTTTGACCCTCTACTTGTATAATCTTGTAATTTGGCCCCTTTTTAACTTTACTTGAGCATTTTAAGCTTTTTTATACTTCTTAAACCATTTTGCCAAGATTAAACATCTTCTTATCTTCCCTCCAATCCCTCCAAGTTCGGTTTATTCTCTTCTTCTTAATCTCGAACTTGCTCATCCTCTTGGAGCATCTTGGATTCCGATTATTGAGTAGAGATATTAGTTATAGTTTTTAGATCACTAATATCACTCTTAATCTATAAACCGCTTATAATCGGGTTAGGGTGAGAAGAGATTCTTTTCTAAACGGTTAAGTAAATAGGAGGATCTTCGCCTAAAGATAGAATTATCTGATGTTTGAGTGAGATCCAACCAAAAATTTTTAATAATTAATTATAACAATTTTTTTTAATTAAAATAACTAAAGGTTCTAGATGGATTCCACCATTTAAACACTATTTTTTCAAATTTGCTTTAAAACCTTTTTAAATGCTTTCTTAGTTGTTAATTGTTTTTAATTGTTTTCTTTATTTTCAAAACACCCCTTGAAAAACATTTTATTCGATTAAATAGTAGAGACGTAGTTAGTACTAGGACTGTAAACAAGGCGGGTCTTACCCATACCCGTACGGGTCTATACCCAGTTATAGCAGGTAAAGTTAAAATTTTGTACCCGCGGACTCGTACCCGTACCCATGCCCATATACCCGTTATAATAAAATAATATATTTATATATATTATATTATTTTATATTTTTTTATTAATACATAATTTATATATTTATGATATTGAGTGGTTTATTTGCTTAGTTTAGTGCGAGAAATTTTCTTCATAGTTTAGAAAAGAAAATTTTTTAAAGATTTTTTCTTCTTCGAGACATCAATACTGCTGTTTTCTCCATTCGATATTTCTTGTGGACTTGTTTCTCTCATTCAATTTGTTTGTTTCAAAGGCGAATAACATAGGCATGATTTTTTAATGTTAGATTTTCTGAAAAAAAAATTTATATATATTTTTGTTTAACAAGAAAAAAAATAAAAAATGTCATACGAATACGGGTATACCAGACCCACCCTAAACCCTGAAGGGTCGGGTCTGGGTCCATAAATTTTATACTGAGAGGGTCTAGGTCTGGGTCTAGGTCCATGTTTCACTATAAAGGTATGGGTCTGGGTGTGGGAGTACATAAAGGTATGGGTCTGGGTGTGGGAGTACCTAGAAGTCGAATTTTAATAGGACAGAAACCACATCTCAGTCGATGTTGTTCTTCCTTAAAGATGCGAGCCAAAACTTGCTTCACATTGGGTAATGGCTCTTGTTGTATAAGATAAGAACGAACAGTACCGAACATCTCGTCATTTAATCCCAGTAGGAATTAGTACACTTGCTCATACTCTCTTTCTTTTATGAGAGTTGAATTAATTTTGGAGGAAGGAAGTTGCGTGTAATTTTACAACTCATCCCACAATTTTTTCATCTGGGAGTAATAGGCATTACCGAATCTCCCTTTGCTTGCAATTTGCCAATGCTGTCTTTAATTCATACTTTCTTGATCCATTAGATAGTTGACGGAAGTAGGGTTGGTTCGTTAGTATTGAGAATTCAAGAACCAACTAGAGTATTTATCTTCCCAGATCGTTTTTTGGTTCTGAAATTGTTTCATCAATAAACCTCAATTTCTTTTTCGAGCGTAAAGCTAACCGCATAATTTCTCCCACTCAGTATAATTACTATCAGTCTCTTGTCTTTTAACTGGACCTGTATTTTGATTTGGCCAGATATGTATCAAGATGCTATAAAAGTTTTCAGTCTGAATATGCGAATAGCCTTAAGGCTAATATAAACAAGTCTCCTATTCAAAGATAAAGCAAGTTCCCTATTTCAAGCTAAATACAATTACTCTAACGAATTTCTGGAATATCTACATGATATGCACAATCAAGAATTCAACAAGTTTCCTACTAGACTTGGGAGAAAATATTCTCCCAAGATTTTTGTATATCTGTCAATATGTATCATCACATGGTTTAAAAAAGATGATACTCTAACCTACCACTCAAACATCAGGATAAGAAGGGTGCTTTTGTAATTTTCTCTGCAGTATGGATAGACTCCTCTAAATATAATACAATATGTTTCCCTTAAAAAAATAGTAATATATTGAGAACATTAGCTTTCTCCTAACTGTACTAAATTGGCATATGTACTATCATTTACTTTAAAAAGGAAAAACTAAGAGTAGAAAATAAACTGTATAATCATATCACACCATATCTTATACTTTTAGTACATTTTTGACATTCCAATAATTTATTATCGACTATTTATGATCGCATCTTAAAAATTCATATATGATATCTCTTAATCTTCAAAATAATTTTGAAGAGGTACAACAATTGCGTTCAATGGATAAAAATAATACTCTTCATAAAATGTCTTGATTTCGACGTACTGGATTTCCTGCCTTTTAATATTCGTTTGACAATATTGTAAGATTTACTCATTAAAAATGAAAAGAACAAAAAAAATTGAAAAAGCAATTGAAAATCTCTTCATCCCAGTGTAACTACATGAATAAGGAAAAATGACTTTCCTAGTATTAGAGGAAGAATATACAGATAAGCAAGTGTGTATATGTCAAGTAGAAGAAAATGGGGTCGATAAATTATGCGTAGAAATATAAAATTTACGCTTAAAAAAATTTTATTTTCAACTAAATACTTTTTCTCTCTCTCCTTTCTAAATTCTCAATATACCCAAAGACCTCAAACGACGATCCGGTCAAATCCAACCGTTAAAAATTATAAAAGGGTTAGTATATCGTTCTATACTCATTTATTTATATCTTTAGCCATTTAAAAATTAAAGAAAATGTACCGGAAATGAAAAAATATTGCTTGGCACAGGATCTTGGTTACCGACACTAACCGATAACGTGGACCGAAATTTTCTCGTGCCAAGCGATTGCTCAGGATGCCAAACAGTGACGCCAAGGACTGGCATGGAGGAATTAATCGATTCCCGATCGCCGGTGCCAAGCGATGGCGCAAACCAAAAGACCCTCATGCCAAGGCATGGCGATGAGCGCCAGACAATCGCGCCAAAACCTGGGGCGAAGGAATTTTTTAAATGAATTATTTCCCTTTTTATTAATTTGTTGTATTAATTACTTTTTATACTATTATGTTAACTTTTTAGTTAATTTTATATTGTAATGTCTATGTGTTAGTGTTGATTAAACTTGTTAATGTCCTAATTGTTTATATGTATTATGTTACTTGTTAATTTTATTAATATTTATGATCACTCTACAATGTTTATGAATTATTTAATTGTTAATGTTTTGTTTATTGTGAATGATTTATTGTGAATTATTTAATTACTTATTAATTTTTAGATGATTACAATGATTATTAATTATTTAATTATTATTAGTTTAAGGATTACCTTTAAAAAATAACAAAAGTAATGAATAATAAAACAAAGAAAGTTAATTTAATAAAATTTCAGGGAAAATTATAATTTTAACGAAACTTAATTTAATAATATTTAAAGGAAAATAATAAGTTTAGTTATTTAACCCTTACATATCAATTGAATGTAAAATTAATGGTTATTTAAAATTCATTTAGATTGATCATGAGCAGTAAAGACGAGAGAGAAATGATTATTTAGGGCATGTAGCAGATAGGAGTGATCGTACTACCACAGCTTCATCCGAGAGATTGAGGGGTAGGCATAGCCTTTCTAATATACCTATTACTCTTTTTCATGTTGATCCTGTTGGTCCGGGATCTTCGATCCAGCCTCCTCCTATTTCGAGTTGGGTTCATATGCCTCACGACCCTTATGCACCACTACTATATCAGCCATCTGCACAGCCTCCTTACCACTGCCCACCTTCATCTTTCTATTACCTATATGAGTCATCTACTCATCCTAGTTATTACCACCTTCCCTTACAGCACCTAAGTATTGCTGGTACTGGTAGTTCATATCCAAAGTTGGGTTCATTATTCGTAGACAAGCTGTTGTCAGGATTTCCAACTGTTTCCTCATACAGCAGGCAACGTAGATTATTATAGGAACTCTGGACATATGCCTTTTCTATACATCTGGGTCAAGAGAGCATTGTGAGGATGAGTATGCTGGGGAGACAATTCAGGTAGGGGGAGATGGCTCGGTTTACCCTTCAGATCCTCACATTCTAGTTGTTGTGGTCATTCATGCATTAGATCCATATATTGGCGAAATGATCCTGAGGATGTAGGTACTAGTCATGCAAGATGCTTAGAGATCTCTCGTATTATCTGTATGTATCGAGACCTTCGTTTTTACATTTCAGATTCATTTATTATTGTCCGTTACTATGCATTGCTGCTCGCTTTAGTATGTATTTGTTTTTGTATATTTATTATGAGACAGATTGCTCATATAATTTTTTCTGTTATTACAAAAAAATGAAGTAATGCAATGATTAATAATAATTATAACATCAATAGTGCCACTCAATTAATATTATAAAATTAATATCTCAATAAATTACATTTAGATTAGTAGGATCATATTCTAGAGGAAATTCACTAATATACAATTGTTGCCACTCTACTAAATGATTACTCAAAGGGACACACCAGTTACTTATATTACTCTGACACCACAACAACCACTGTTGGTATATAGGTGGCAAAGGAAAATTATTTTTCATGTGTAGCTGCAACAAAAAAAATAAAAAAAAATAAATAATAAAGATGTTAGTTGTCAGGTGAAATTTAATGTACGAATTAAATAAACAATAACAAAAAAAGACGTAAATTATAATAAAAAAACTACTGCAATAAAGTATTTACTATCTGCCAAATGTCCAATAACAATCGTGTCTGTGACGTGGTCCGACGCCGAATAAAATGGCAAAGTCGTGCAGCTATCCTGCTTCGCAATTAGGACAATGGATAAATTGAACATGTTTATCGCGATGATGAGATTATTTGGTACATCCATCCAGCAATGTCTTTGTGTGAAACCAATCGAGAATATTCAAGGGTGGTCTTAAGCTCGGTAATCTGTCCCTTAATCAAAGAATCAATCTTGAGAAAAATCGTGTCTAAATCATCGTGTCTTGTTGCAATACATGCCTTCAACAGTGCATGTCGCTCTCAGCCTGATTCGTGGTTTCGACCCGAAATGCAAAAATCTACCTGTCCAAACTCTCACAAACTTATGGGCTCATGTATTTAACCATTCATCAAACAAGTATCCTAAGAACCATCGCATTCTATGTCACGTGGTCTTCAATTTTTTTAATTTCTCATTATACTCCTGCTCATTGGAGGAGTTAATTAATCTGTGCCATGTAGTGTTTACAAATAATTCTGCTCCATCCTTTCCAATCTTCGGAGTTAACTTTCCAACAATATTTTGACCAATATATTTTTTGCAGAGCATGTGGTAAGAATTATTGAAGACTAAAGAAATAACTGGCATCAAACCTGACTCCTTGTCAGTTACGATCACGACAGGCTCAGGAGATTCGAAATATAAGTTCTTAAACTATTGCAGCACCCATTTATAGGTTTCAGCTTTCTCATTCCACATGAAGGCAGTAGCTATGGTGAAACTCTTTCCCGTAGGAGTCATCCCGACAGCCTCAAGCAACGGCATATTATACCTAAGTAATACAATATAATACAGTATAAATTTAATAATAAGAAAATGAATCATTTTATAAATTAAATATGTATTTACTTTTAAAATACAATACCAAGTAAGACAATAAAAGAAGAAGGGAACTCACTTGTTCGTTTTATACGTTGTGTCCATTATCAAAACAAAGGGTCATGTCCTCATCATAAGAATGGATAATGGGTGCGTAATAACGTTATCGCTTAGGATATTGTTTTCTTCACAATTTTTCTGGTAACACCTATATCCTCGCTGATTATATTGATGAAGTACTTCTTCTACTGTGTTGCGTCCCTCCATCCTATTCTTCTTCATCTTTGCACGGACATTATATATAGTTTGTTTATTGCAAAATTAATATAAAGTGAGTTAATAAATTAAAAAAAAATCATATAAGATCATATGAATCTTAAATAATTAAGCCAAACAACAAAACATTAATCTCACATACCTGACAGCACAATCCAAAATTTTTTTAACAAACTCGCCATAATGTTCCAATGAGCGACTTAACACCTACTAAATTCCTCAGTGAGCTTTAACTGATCATCCGTCAACCTTGCCACCTGAGCATGTGCATGAGGATAAACACCTATCTTATAGTTGTGCCTC
Organism: Catharanthus roseus; assembly: GCA_028651295.1. Lineage (NCBI taxonomy): Eukaryota > Viridiplantae > Streptophyta > Magnoliopsida > Gentianales > Apocynaceae > Catharanthus > Catharanthus roseus. Next base: position 2,703,971 of record JAPQWS010000050.1, on the reverse strand, counting down.
CCATCTTTTTATATATAATTTCCAATTATCTCCAATGGTCGATTTTCTAGTCTTTCAATTGAAAGGGGCAATTACACTTCTTCGTTCTGTACGGACCCCTACGCCTTACTAGGACTTTTTCTTCTTCATCTTCGTCATCGTCATCCAACCTTGCTTTCTTTTTCCTTCGCTCCCCATGTTCACAACCAAGAGTTACATACGATCGACGATCAAATCTTTTTTTGACATGTACGAAATAATAATAAGATATGTATTTACTGTCTTCGCTCTTTCTCTTGTCCAATTAACCAAATCCGTTTTCAAATCAAATAATATATCTATTTCAAACAAATAACTATGATCCACATATATTCCTCCGTTTCTATAAATTTCTCAAAGGTTTCAGGATCTACATCTTCCTGTTATACAATAATATTATGACTTTATTAAAAAAAATAGACAACAAAATAATTATAACTTTATTAATCTAAATTTTTAACTTAATGACATTATTCATTATTATTCATATTTTTCTAATTATTCAATTATTAAGTTGCAATTCTTATTATTTATTATTACTTTTTTAAGTTGATGTTTTAACTATATATTTGGGTATTTTATTACTTAAGCTTAACTTATATAATTATAATTTTAAAAATTATTGTATTTTTCAAAATATTAATTAATTTAATTATTATTTAATTTTTAAGAAACTTAAACATGTTAAAAAGTAATGTAAACAAGCAATTATATAATTAAAATTAAACATTTTATGAACAAAAAATAAAATTAAACACTAACGTATACGTATGTATTAGCATAAAATGTATGTATTAAAATAAAGTAACACAAATTTATAACATTAAACAAAAATTAACTTAATCGTATACTAAAATATCGCCAATGCCTGGCGGTCATCCCTACTCGCGTTAGGACATGGCTCGAGTAGGTCAGAATGTGTTTTTTTTTTTTTTACCCTTTTTTGTGATTTTTACTTCAAAATTGATCGTATTGTATAGATAATCTACAAAACTATCCATATTTTACTTCAAATCTTCAAATAATTATCACAATTTTTTGAGAAAATGGGAGAAATTATGTATATAAGGAGAAAAAGTATTTTTTGGAAGAAAAAATGTATTTAGAATTTTTTACACATACATTTTATATTTAAGCACCTATTATTATCCCCTGATGAAGACTTGCTGATCTTGCAAAAAGTGCAAACAACTATTTTTTTTTTTTTTTTTTTTGAAAACAGGATTCCTTGGATATATATATATATATTATTAATTGACTAAACACAATATTATTTATATTTTAAAATGTTAATATTTTTTGTTTGAAAATTTAACTAATAATTTCTTTAATTTATTTAAAGCCCCTAATGTCACAAGTAATTGAAGACGGAGTAAAAAGTTAATAACTCGACTATTATATAGTTATCGAGTTAAAAGAAAAAAAAATTTTATTTTTAATGCTTTTCAGAGTTATCGATTAATTTGAAATGAATCAAATAGCACAATGTTAGCATTAGGTATTAAACCACTTCCTAGGTTCAAACTCAACAATTCTTACATGGCATTCCAGATAGGGGTATCAAAGTGAGGGAGCTCGCACCATTAGATCACACACTCTTGTCAAAGAAGAAAATATTTAAAACAAATATTTGTTATGCTCAATAGAAAGAAATAAACAAAGAGGATAAAATCGATATGATCGTCTAGTATATCTTCTAATACACTTTTTAGTATACTCATTTTATAATTTTATTATATACTATCTAATACACTTATTTTATAATTTTATTTAAAAATTTTATAGAATAAAAATATAAATTTTTAAATTTTAAAAGAAAAATTTTAAGAAAAAATTATTATTAAAGGAAGTATATCGAAAAAAATGTATTAAAGAGCCTAGAAGAAAAATTGTATTTTTCATGTTGTTTTGTTAGGGATCAAATATTGTTGTTTATTCAACAAAGCAGTGGGGCCGTTATTTTGGTAGCATCTGTGTGAACTTTGTTTCTTTCTCAATACAGATAAGTGCATTAACTTTCTTTCTCATAGATATAATAAGAGGGAATTGCACATATTCAAATATACAAGTTTGAACTGGATAAAATAAATAAATAAATAAATAAATAAATAAACAATAATAATATATCCATGTAATATTAGATACAAATAATCTGGTGTTTGTGGTCCACAGATGATGAAAGGGTTCGAATCTCTTGTATCACTTTATATACTATCCTCTAGACTAATTTTTAATTTAGTATATTTTATTAATAAAATTTAATAAATAAAAAATAAATCTTAAGAGAAAAAGACAAATCCTAAAAAAATATATTATAAAAGAAAATTAGTACATAGAGTGATACAGAAAATCAATCCTTTTATTGTTTTTTTAAAGAATTTCCAATGAAAAGTTTAATAATCTTACTATTAAAATAAAGTGAGTAATTTTTTTTTTTTTTTTACTTTAGAAAACATCTTTCTAAATATTTTTTAACAAAATTTATCGGCAATCGTTGGGAAATATAAATTATTTAAATTTTATGAAAAAATTATTACTATTGTTACATGGGCCTTTTATATTTCTTTTTCATACTTTTTTTTTAAAGTTTTATTTATAAGCACGGTTTTCATATCCTAGCCACGTGGCTTATGTTGCTAATAACCAAGCTTTAAATGGCATCGTTTAATTCTAAACGTGGGCCCCAATCTGAGGTTGAGCTTATAAATTAGCTATTTTTGCTGGTAAATTCTTGTCATACCAACGAGTATAGTCATCTGAAAACTTCAAATTCTGCTGCCATTAAAGGTAAAATAACATCTTTTCTTTCAAATTTGATTTTCCTCATAAATTTCTAATTTGATCTTCAGTCATGGGTAGGAAAATCGAGATGAAGAAGATCGAAGATATCAAGAAGAGTCAAGTAACATTTTCAAAGCGTCGTACCAGTTTAATTAAGAAGGCTGAACAAATCGCCATCACTTGTGAGGTTGATGTTGCATTCCTTGCATTCTCTCCTTCGGGTCGCGTCAGCCAATTCTGCAGTCAAGAGAGGTTGTTCTTTATATGACAAATCTCTTCTCTAGAAATTTATTGATTTTCTATTGCAAAATTTTATATGTCATTCTTCAAGATAAATTCTTTTGTCCTTAACACACACAGAAAAAATGGAAATAAAAAAACAAATTCAACCACAATTTGTTTCTTTTTTCTTTTGTTATTTGTTATTGATTTTCTCCCCCTCCCTTTTTCCATTCCTTTGTTTCCCATTTACCTTACAGGATGGAGGATTTGCTCAATCGTTATGCTAATTTACCGGCGGAGAAAAGATTGAGGTATCTCTTATTTGTTAGTTTTCCTTTTCTTTTTCATTTTTTTCTATAAAAAAATTGAATTCTTTAAGATTTTAAATGCCCTTTTTGAGTAATGGATTAATTTTTAAACACTTGTGTTGCATGGATCCCGCGTGGAAATGTAACCCTGTGATAGCCGTATAAAGAATGTTCAGGTACTTGTTCCTCTTTCTCGTTGTTGGGATAGTTCAAGAAAAAAAAAACATTTCTAAAAAAAAGTGGTTATAGAATTTTTTTTTCAAAAAAAATTAAAGATTTTAATTTACTAACTATATCTCTATGAATGAAGGAGAAAATGAAAAAGTTGCAGGAACTTATTGGGAATAATAAAGACGGAGATGAACTATTACCATATCTTAACAATCAGTTAAGTTTTCTGTGCCTCCCTCAAAAATCTATTTATCCACAAGTATTCCATGTTCATAAAAACATTAGTTACTCATTTTTTTCTTTTTCTTATATATATATATATATATATATATATAAAGTTGGAACAACTTTCGATTTTTTTTTTTCACTTTAGTTTGTTGATGAATTAATTCCTTTGGCCTTTAATTGTCCTACTCTTCATCTTCCCTTGGCCCTTCCATGCATTTAACTCTATTGATAAGCGCTTGACTGTCCTAATTAATGTTTTCTTCTCTAGAAAAGTATTGGAGGGGAGTGGAAGGGGGATGAAAGAATGTATAATAGGCATGAGAGAATAATTTGACAAAATTTCAACTTTGTCAAACAAGATTCTCACACCTACCATCAATATAAATATTTAACAACCAATATAAATATTTACGGTTTTTTCTAACGTCTTTCTTAAATACGTGTTAAGACTGATTAATTTTTTAATTTAAGATATAAATATTTCTTAGAGTTTGATCGCTTTATTCGAGTTTTAGATTCTTATAAAATTTATTAAACTTTAACAACCATACATAGTATATGTTGTCTTTATCGGGACACACATTAGAGATATTCAACATTTAATTAATATTTTTAAGGTTTTTTAATAACTTCATTTCAATAAAGTTATCTTTCCAATTCAATTAAGGGAAATTCAGTCTTCTGCCTTTCTTGGAGGCCACAACAAAAGAGCTCAACATATATAGATTCAAAACCACTTTAAAAAATTTTTTTAAAAAAAAATTTTGAGAGTATAAGAAGCCAAAAAAGAAATGTAAGAGCTGGGAAAGGGGAGGAAAAGAGGAGAACAATTTAAGTCTAACACACCTTTGAATTTCTTTTAAAAGAAAAAAACTTTAAAATTATAATCCTACTTTATTCAAGAGATACTTAAACTGACGGTGCGCTTAATAAGTTTGATAGATAATATGTCACAAAAAGACATAAATATGTATAGAATTTTACAAAAAGATCTTTTTCTTTTTGACCTTTTTCATAGTGGTTAAAAAGTTATTTTCCAACTTAACTAAAGAAAATCCAATCCTATGCGCCGGTTGGAGCCACAATCACAGCTAAGACACCTTCAAGTGGATTGAGCATGATTTTTTTTTTTCCTTTTGAGTGGAAAAAATTAAAGTTGTATTAAGAAAATTTTGGAGAAGACACAAAAGATACATAAACTGCGGGGAAAGAAGAGGGGAAAAGAATACCATTCTTTAACACCTTTAACTTCAATCCAACTTTAACATAAAAGTATTGACGTCTGTATAACAAACGTTTGACAAAAGGATATAAAATGCCTACTTTATAAATAATATTTTCTGTCATAAGGGTATCTTTCTTTTTACTTTGGAACTTCATTACCATGAGACTAGAAAATATGTTTCCGACTAGGTTAAAGGAGATCTAATCTTGTGTGCCACTTTGAGACCAACCCAATTATAGAGCATACCATCTTTTTTCTTTGAGGGCTAAATAAAAAAGCCCATTAACTATGAGGTGGTTCCTAATATGCAAGGTGTAGTACTTAGTTCCCACATTTTCAATTGATAACTAGATGCCAAAATCAAGATCCTAAGTTGACTATGTATATTTAGAGCCATATTTTTTTAGGGGATACTGAACCACATGCTTGTATAGCATACAAACACATCACATTTATCCCATGTGGGATAGTGATCACACTTTAGTACCTCTTTGAAACATCATTGTATCAAGAAGTGTTAGTACCATCTATGGAACATCTCTTTAGCAAAAGATACATAAACTGCAGGGAAAGAAGAGGAGAAAAGAATACCAATCTTTAACACCTTTAACTTTAACCCAACTTTAACGTAAAAGTATTGAAGTCTGAATAACAAACTTTTGACAAAAGGATATAAAACACCTACCTTATAAATAATATTTCCTATCATAATGATATCTTTCTTTTTACTTTGGAAATTCTTTACCATGAAACTAGAAAATACGTTTCTGACTGAGTTAAAGGAGATCTAATCTTGTGTGCCACTTTGAGGCCAACCCCATGATAGAGCATACCATCTTTTTTCTTTAAGGGCTAAATAAAAACTCCATTAAGGAAAATCTATCTAGGCACAAGAGCTATAAGGTAGGGAATAGGGGAATAATCCTAGTCTTTATGTCATGCTCTATACTGATGGGCTTGAGAGTGTGAATACTTAGGCTTATGAGGTGGTTCCCAATGCGCAAGATATAGTACTTAGCTCCCATATTTTCAGTTGATAACTAGATGCCAAAATCAATATCCTAAGTTGACTATGTATATTTAGACTCATGTTTCTTTAGAGATCTAAAACATATGTTTGTATAGTATACAAACACATCACACTTATCCCATGTGGGATAGTGATCTCCCTTTTAATACCATCTGTGGAATATCGCTTTATCAAGATGTGGTATAAATTTCCGAGTTTTATGAAGATCACATGCTATAGAGGTCTATGTTTGTTATATAACTCTTTTTTTATGATAAATCAAAAGTTACTTTATAATTCAATTAAGAGGAATCTAGTCTTGTGTGCCACTTGGGGCATTAATCACAAGAGGCCACCCAGTTGCAATACCACAACCTTAAATGGGTTTATTATAATTCAATAAATTGTACAAATCCTAGTCTTCTATAGATTTGGACCTTGAGCTAAGTAAAAGGAGCGCCTATAAGTTTCATTTGAAAACACTAAGTTTGATTTTTGAAAACTAACATAGAACTTTAAAGATTCAGAAAGAATTCAAAAGTTTAAGGAAGAGTTGTTTCGGAAACCTACTAAATTACATTAGTACTATATATATTAAGATATTAATACTTGCGCATTATTTATATGTATTGTATATAATCTTTGTGCCATTTTCTTGTAAATTCATACATGATATGTAAGTAAAAATTTAAAACACTCCTTTATATATACACACAAATTAAAATCAATATGCATAAAAGTATCAATTGATGCACACAGAATACATCTAACTTGATTATTTTTTTCATATTTGATTATGATATTCACACGTTTCAAATCTATCGGGGAAATTTCCATTTGCTCCAATCAGAAGTGAGGTTAGTACTATATATATATATTAAATCTTTTGATAGAAATAGTTTCCACACATAAATATCTCTCATAAATTTGAATTTCAAGAAATTCATAATTCATTCAGTAATATGAGTAGAAGCCCTACTCTTCTTTTATTGTTTTTCTTTTTTTTTGAAGAAATGTCATTTTCCTTTTCTGTAGAGACTAAAATTGCAAATAAAGAAGATGGAAATTGAAGCACAACTGGCTGAAGCTGATCTCCGGTACTAATATCATATAATAGCATGTGATCTTCATATATATATATATATTTATATATATGTGTGTCTCTGTGTGTGTATACACACGCAAAACTTATTTATTACTTAAAGTTTATTTTACATCAATCATTTTTTATTTTCTTGGTACAGGGATTTCGAGCCGCATCCGGAACACGAAGTTTCTCTTAATCAACTTGCCTGGTGTGAGAAAAATTTATTACGAACAATTGAGAAAGTCAAAGAGATAAAGGTTTTGTTTTTAAAAAAATATCATTTACAATATTTACGATATTTACGGCTTTGCTCCCCTTTTTACCTTTAATATAAGGAATATTTTTACACTTCCAAGTTTACTCAAAATTTAATTAATTATTCATGGTATGTTTCTTGAAATTGATCAGAATGAAAAATTGGCTCTGGAAAAAGGTGCAAACAATCCCCTGATCTTTGCAGATGATTCCCAGCAGCATCAATCTTTGAAGAACAATCCAAACATGTATGTCAACTTAATTCATCAAAACATGAAGAAATACAACATATATAATTATGATTTTGCTACAAAGTTATTTTTTATGTTTGAATTTTTTTATTATATATATATATATATGAAACCATTTAATTCAAGATATAAAAAAGAATGAACTATGCAATTTGGCAGTGCAAAAGTTCCAACAAACATATTTGATGAGATGCTTGGAAAAGGCAAAGGCAAAGGCAAAGAAGTGGCAGATCATGCTTATGGTAATTCCCAAACAATGCTTCGCTCGGGAGTTCCAATTGTTCCCAAAACCCAAACAATGCCATCTTACTATTTGTTGCAGGTACTTATAATTTTCTTTACCGACTTATAACATTCTGTGTAACACACTGATTCCTAATCATTTCAAACATTTTAATCTTTTTTTTGTGCAGTTTATATTTGATTGGACGAAAATCATGATATTATTTTTCTTTTTTTTTTTTGCCACAGCACCATTTGTCGAAGAAAGCTATGAAATTGCAGCAAGGGGAATCAAGTTCCTCTTTTGGGAATTTTAATGGTCAAAATGCTAATTTGATTACTCGAGATTACCTATCTAAATTATCTACAGCTTTCCCTGAAAGGTTCAATATCCTTTTCCCTTTAATTCATTGTCTCTTCGGTTTTTCTATTGGGATTTGGGAAATAGCATAAAAACTCATGTAGTGATCATTGATAAGAATACAAACTCACAACTTGAGGGGTTTCATTTTGTTTCTCTTGATAGCTCCATTAACAATGGTAAAAACACCTCTGTTGATGCCCCTGCCGCCGGCAATGAGAATCAACCAAATTTGGTTCTTAGCCTTGTTAATTCAGCTGAAGCAACTCCTTTGATCAACCCTAGAGCTTCAAGTCCCATGCTATATGATTTCCTTCCTTCAAAGGTAAATTTATTATTATTGATTAACTTTTTCTCATCTATTGTTACTTTCTTTTCCTATTTTTTTTTAAATAAGTAAATTAAACATTTCTCTTTTCTGGAATAATTTGAATATACAGGGGAAACAATGTTCTGAGGATTCAAGCAGCACCTAAATGGGAAGATATCTCGATTTCGAGCTTTGAATTGTTTGAAGCATATATTAATTAATCTAATAAAGAGAGATCAAACTTTGTCTCATTTTTAATTTCATTCATGTTTTAGGAGAAGGGTTTTTTCTTAATTTTGAAGTCTTAGAATAAAGTGTGCCTAAACATTTCAAAAGGGATGCACAAAATACTGCTTATTATGATATTTCTATTCATGTACTAGAATCCTAAATGTGGTTGTAGTTTGGATAATTTTGCTTTGGACATGATTTCTGGTTGTTTGTGGAATTTTGGTTCTCTTATTCATGTACTAGAATGCTATATCTGGTTGTAGTTTAGATATTTCTGCTTTGGACATGATTTTTGGTTGTTTGTGGGATTTTGGTTTTCTTCTTTATATAGAAGAAAATTGTTGTTTTGTTTTTTTGAAATTAGATGGTAATTGATTTTTTTTTTTATCATGTTATATTTTCTTGCTTACCATATTGTTATGTTTGAAAATTTTGTACTTTTCTTATTGTATTTAATAAAAATTACCGTATTTTTATATATGAAAAAAGATTTGAGACCCAAAATGAAAAAAGTAAAAAAGATTCCGAGTTAAAAAAAATCCGTCCACATATACTTGAATACATATTCATTTTAAATTTTTCTCTTGAATTTCGTAAAAACTGGATTATTTTTATGAAAAATATGTGAGTGTCAAAATTGAAATTTAAGATTTGGAATGTCACTTAATCTTAGTCTAACATTTTGAGGCTTGGGAGAGAAAAAAAGGCCTTTCTTGACCTCAAGAGTTCCAATGGCCATAAGAGAATAAGCAATTTCATTGAAGTCTTCAAATCAAAAAATAAAATTCATACCATCTTCATCAAATGTTGTCAACAAATAAATTAAAGACTCAAACCAGCATTTGAATCCTCCAAGTTTACCCTTTCCCTCTTTTCTCTCCCTGCCGACAAAAAACCCTAAATTTTCAGCCATCGTCGTTTTCTTCTCTCCCTTCGATGGTGAAGCTCGTGAAGGGTCCTTCTTCACTGATAGAGAGAGGGAGGGCTTTGTAAAGTTTCTCTTCCAAAATAAGGCTTGGTGATTATCTTGTTGCTTCTACTTTCTTTGCTGCTTGTTTTTGTTTCTATTCCTCTCTGACAAGTCTTCTTGGTCACCGTTGGTTGATGGCAGCGTAAGAGGTGGTTACCAAACTAGGATTTTTAGTTTTAAGTACTTTTATGGTAGTTTTGGTCCACTCTTGACCTCTTCCCGTTGGTGGTGAGGTTGGAGCAACATAGTAATCAATATTTGCTTCCGTATGTAGTGGCTAACAGTGGTGCACGTTGTTGATCTTGCTTGAGGTTGTCTTCTTCTTTGCTGTTGACGGGACGGGATTCTTCATCCCAAAGGAGGCTATGGCGGTGACAGTTCCTGCAGTTGCTTATAGGGTTTTTAGTTTAGCAACTTTCAAGCTAGGCTTAACTTGGGCCTCCTTTTAGGCTAAGAGTATGGTTTTTAGCTTTGCCGTCTTTAGTTTGTTTAGGTTGGTTAATTTTGTCTTAATATATTAGAAATGTCTCTTAAGTTTGTCTTTTGAAATAGTTCCACATGTAATAGTTATGTTGTATTCCCCCGAACTCAGTTATAGCCAATAGACTAGGAGTTTAGCTGGCTATATTTGGTTTGACTATGTTGAACTTGTAGGTTTGGATGTCAACATACCCCACCATTTGTACTCCCTTGTGTATCACAAACACAAGGCTTTATGTCTATTTAATGAAGTAATGATTGGTTTAAAAATAAAATAGGATTCCTCCGAGTCATGGTTTTATTATAATTATTATTATTATTTTGGTAAATATGGTTTTATGAGAATTAACACAAATAGTTCTATTAAGGAAAAAAATAAAGATAACGTGTTTTAAGATCGTACATTTAAGTGAATAGTTAATTAGTCATAAATATTTGACAAGATATATGTGGTCTGATGGCATTACCCTCCTCATTCAGGTACCTCCACCTAGTAGAGTTGTAAACAAGTCCAAATGAGTACGGTACTCCTTGTGTCAGATCCATATCCTTATAGTGATACATGGACCCAGACCTAGACCTAGACTCGCCGGGGATAAAATTTACGGATCCAGACCCGAGCTTCCATGGTTTATGGTAGGGTACAGGTATACCCGTACTCACCTGTTATTTTTCTATTTCTTTCCTGTTAAATAAAATATAAAGGGATTAATTAAATGATAAATAGTTAGTTATGTACCATGTAATAGTTTTGGAAAGAACCTCCATTTTGGTAAAAACGTGCAACGACAAATGCAAGATCCTCAGCTGTTCAGTAGAGATCTAAACCACCACAATTTTTTAACCTAATTTTAAAACCAGAATAAGAACAAAAATAGAAAAATAACCAACATTAATCATAGTAGATAAAGAATGAATTAAGTAGGAAACAAGCCAGCCAATCTGAGGGAGGGCCTTAGTTAGGGTAAATAAATTATGTGTTCATAAAAAATATAAAAATAATATAATATATAAATATATTATTATTTTATTATAGCAGGTACACGGGTAAACGAGTCTAGTTATCATCATACCCTATCCAGTTATTCAGGTATGGGTATGAGTCCGGGTCTGCGGATATAAATTTTGAACCTTACCACCTATAAATAGGTATAGACCCGATCGGATACGGATAAGACCCGCCCTATTTATGGTCCTACCACTTGAAATATAAAGTGAGAAGTTATGAGTTTAAGTCACCCAAAGAGCGGTTTAATACTAACACGTATTTATGGTTATAGACTACTTTACAATACACGATTTTAATTTAGGGGTATGAAAAATTAAAATATGAGTTCAGGGGTATTGTGCAACTTAAGTAAATAATTTAGGGGTATTTCAAGGAAATTTTTCTTTGGTAACTTTGTCCCTTCCGATCTCTCCTAAATTAGTCAGTGACTCTTGGATACCAATTAAAAAAAAAGTCATAATTATTTCATGCTACAACCTATTGGATCAAAGTGCCCATACCTAGGAAGACTTCTTTACCCTTAATTTTCTTTTTTTTTTTTAAACAAATTAGAAGACTTCTTTACCCGCTATTATGTAAAAAGTATCCATACAAGTATAATATTACTCCTTCCGTTTGTTTACTTGTCACATTTTGAATATCACACTGTTTAAGAAAATACAAAATTTTTATTGTTTTTACTTACATAAATCAGAATGCCCTTCAAAATTTTCGCTCTCATTATTATTCTACTAGTTTTCATGATAGAAAATAAAAAAAAAATTGTTAGAATTTGTTATTAATAGGAGGGTATAATAGGAAAAAGTTCATTAAACATTACCTTAAAACCACAGTATGACAAGTTAAAAAAAACAAGAGGAATTGACACACTGTGACAAGTAAAACAACGAAGGAGTAACTCTTTAATTTTTTTCTTTTAATAGATTTTCTTTAATTTCCCAACCAAAAAAATAAATTAGTCAAAACTACCCTTCATTCAACTATTTTTAATTTGCTAACAAGAGAATTAATCTCTTTCAGTTGGCATTTATGCTCGTCTAAGATTTACATGTGTGACCAAAAATTGATGTCTAACTAGTAGAGCTGCTCATGTGATTTACACATGAACTGTAAATAAAGGCATAAAATTGAAATACCATTTTTTTCCTTCCAACCCGAATAAATGCCTAATATTTACTAAATACCTTATATTTGTAATTTCTTCTTAGTCGTATATTGGTAATAAAAAGGAAACTATGATTTCTCTGTTATGCCTTTTACTCATTCATTATGAATCATGTGCACATTGCGTGAGCGATTCTATCATAACACACCTGTTTCTGTCATGTTAGAGTATTTTTAAGCATCGTAGATAGTAGACGGATATAAATAGCGACAGAAAAAAGAATACTTCCCATATTGACAAGACCTAAATAGTTGAAGATCATCTTTTACTAATTTCTCTCTCCAAAAAAAAATTTTCCATTCAACCACCTCACTTCTTATATGATACAGATTACAGATAAAATAGTGACATATAGAAAAGAACTAGCTGAGGTTTTTTTTTCTGGATTGGGCCCAGAAATTAGCAATGGTGTACTAAAGAGGCCCAATTTTTTTTTATGCTGAATCTGGCCATAACGCACAGTCATTGTGCGTTATTTCAGATGATAACGCATAATGGTTGTGCGTTATCCTTAATCACGCATTTTAAGCTGCGTTAAGCCATTCTAATTGCGTAAAAAACTGATGTGACTCTTATCTGGCGCTGATATGGCGATAACGTACAGTCATTATGCGTTATCATCATTGATAACACACGTCCATTATGCGTTATCAAGGGTGATAACGCATAGTGACTATACATTATCACGTTATAAACCCTAACCCCAGCCGCCCCTTCCTTCTTTCCCTTTTATTTTTTCAGCCTTATTTATTCTTTTTTATTTCTTCTCCCTCTATTTTTTCAGCCACCAATTTTCTCTCTCTTTCCTCCCTCATTGTTCTTCCTCCGTTTTTTTCAGCCTCCTCCGCCTCATTCTTCTTCCTCTTTTTTTTCAGCCTCCTCCAACTCAATTTTTCTGCTTTCTCTCCTTCTTCCTTTCTTTCGCCTGACTTCCTTCTCTTTTATTGCTGCCTGAAAAAATTTGCAGCCTCCTCCGTTGCCGCCGCTCGGTAAGTTGTTTTCCTCTTCCTTTTATTTTCTTACTTCTTATTATACTTTGACTTCTCTTCTTCTAATACTTTTGGATTTTATTTCGAAATTTACAGTTAAAAATTAGTTAATATTTGAAGTTCAAGTTTGAATCTACGAGACTTTCTTTGGAGTACGAAGGTTATTAAAGATTTGGAGTGAAAACGGTAAACTAGAGCTGCATTTTAAATTTTCAGTAAGTTTTTAGTTATTTAATTTTTTTTTTTGTGTATTATTTATTAAGTTTAATTATTGTGTGTTTGGGTTTGTTATTTGTTGTTTGTTAATCATTTTTATTAATTTTATTTGTTAATTTGAATTAATTCATTTTTTGTGAAAGTGGGGTTTGGATTTATGTTTAAAATTGTTGTTATTAATAAATTTGTACAAATTTGATAATTTTATGTATATAAATATTTTTTGCATTTAAAAAGTGATATTAGGGTGATGTATTATTTTCATGAATTTATTTGGATAATTAGAGTTTAATTTTTATCTTACTTTATGATATTTGAAAATTTTTTTAATTATTTAAATAATTATTTTGCATATGTCGTACAAATTTTTTAGTAGAAAAGATGGGAACCTGTAATTTGGTATTTTTCTCACATGTTGTTTTTTTTTTTTTGGGTAAATAGCAGAACCGATACTTGGAAATTTATAGTTTAGTAATTAATACTTTTATTTAAACTCTAAAATCGTAATAGTGAATTTACGAAGTAGTAAAATACTTACTGATAAAATAAACTATAAGTAACCTTAAAAAACTTAAAAATTCTAAACTTTAAATAATAGAAAACTTAAAAATATATTATTAAAATCTAAAATTTGAATTAATTCATTTTTTGTGAAAGTAGGGTTTGGATTTATGTTTAAAATTGTTGTTATTAATAAATTTGCATAAATTTGATAATTTTATGTTTATAATTGTTTTTTCCATTTAAAAAGTGAACTTAGTGTGATGAATTATTTTCATAAAAAAGTACGTGGCTGATAATGTACAACGAGTGTGCGTTATTGCTTAATTGTAACGCACAACCGTTGTGCGTTATCAGCCACATCTACTGATTAGGGAAGAAACCGTAATTAACTGAACGCACAACCATTTTGCGTTATGACCTCTTCCAGAATTAAAAAAAAAATAGACCTCTTTAGTATCCATTACTAATTTCTGGGCCCAACCTAGAAAAAAATCACTAGCTGAATATCCATTACTAATTTCTGGACCCAACCTAGAAAAAAATCACCAGCTGAAACTACGCACCAAGCTCCCGTTAGTTGTCCGGTTATGGGTTTTTGCAATTCCTGTTAGTGCTACCGTTATGGGTTTTTATTGATAGTTTGGTTAATAATATGTATTAATCTGAATATAATTTTAATACATTAAAATGGTAGTTATATTTAGAACAAAAGTTAATGTTTTACATAATATAGAATTTAACAAGCATCTACATTATTAAATATCGAGTAAATTTTAAAAAAGCAACAAGACATTGCTAACCTTCCTTGTGCCGAATTACCGAAAAAATTCAAGAAAAGCAATATCCATGTAGGCGACGAAATTGGTGGGTGGGAGTATCATTATGTATTGAAGAACTCTTCCCTACATATATTCAAATATAGAAGAAGACTAAATTATCTTAGATAAATCCTATTATTACATTTGGAGAAACACTATGATCTTTGAAGATATAGATTACAAAACAAAGTTGCTGCCGCGCTTAAATAAGTGCCAAAACCCCATTTGATTTCTTGGCAGGATAGAGGGTAAAATTGGCAAATTTTCATAATAATACTTGATACATGTTTACAAAGCATACTTCCATTCTAGGTACTTAATAGTATACAAAACCTATCAAAATGTTTACACAGCAAAATGATTCTTTGAGCAGCCTACAAGAATCATTCAAGAAGACAATAACCATCCATGGATCAATCATTCATTCTTCATGTTGAGCTTTTACAGTGTTCGTCCTCCAATGTCTAACACTGAACAAAATAAAACTGGTGACTAGTTGAAGGTGTGCTCATTCTCCGAGAAAGAAAAGGGAATTTATCTGCACATCCGAATTTCACATAGCGAATGGTTAACTGTCAGCCTATAAGTCTTCTGTCTACCTCTATCCGACCCCAGCTGTTTTAAGACCCAAAAAAAGAGTCTTTCACCACTAGGGCTCAATCACTCTTTTATCATTCTTTTTATCACTCTGTTGTCTAAAAATTAATAGTCATTTTATTTATAACATATAATTGTATTCAAATTTTAAATATATTGAAATTGGAAACAATAACCAGTTCACATCATTTAATGTATAAGGTATATTTATACTGGTCCAATAGTGTAGGTCAATTCTCTACACAGTTTTTTGTTGGTTATTCCCGACTTCACTTAAACTTTTAACATTGCCTTTCAAATAAAATATATGAATTAACATACCAAAAATTCCAAATGCAAGTTTAAGAGAACAAAATGTCATTCCAGTTGAATGACCACACTGATCTAATGTTCAGAAATTTAACCATCTGTAATGATTCATATTTATGAAGGCAGATTGTTCACCAAATAACCATGCATTATGTATAAAATTTTCAATAATAAATTATTTTAAGAATAAATTCAATCTCTACAATTATTCACAACCAAGAAAATACATACCTTTTGGCTCCAAAACAGGCACAACTTTTTGCAACCATTTTCTTCCTATTTTTTCCTCCAAGAGAAGCGAATTTCAGAGGCAAAAATTAAAACACCAAATCACAGAAAGCTCTCAAAATTTTTAAGAAACCAACTACTAAAAATTTCATAATTCCAAGCTACAAATGTCTTTAGCAACTCCTAAAAAGTATCGGATGTACCTTTAGCGGCAGAGCCAGAAAGAACAGGACATCGAAAAGGATCCACGGCCCCCCAGGGACACAGAACACAGTCAAAGCAAGAGCGCTCGACAATTTCTATTTGCTGGCACCACCAAACTACCTATTGTTGCCGTCCTCCTATCTTCTGTTCATCAATGTTCCCTCTGCGACAGATTAATTGGCGTGAAAGAGAGAAGTGATTTAACAATACAAAGATATTTGAATGCTTCTGACACCCAATGAATTGCTGCATAAGTGACTAATATCCTAGTCGCTGGACTATTGGATTCAAAGGAGACAGACACACCTGGAATTGGCCTTACCGCCTCTGTTCTTCTCATTTCAAAATGTGAATATCGAGAAACTACAAAAAAGATGTCGAAATAAACAAAGTGTTTTAGTTTCCAAAATATTTATGAACACTAATCCCAAACACTAAAAGAAAATTATTCAACACCCACTGTAAGCTGGCAGGCAAAGATAAGCCATGCCATATGGAAAGAAATGTTAGAATTAGAAGAAAAATATGCTTTCTGGAAATACTGTAACCTAATAAAGGTACCATTGCTAACAAAAAACTAAAGAAAAAGATGTGTGCACCTCAGATGCTGGATTAGCATGAATGTCTGAATCAAGGCTCTATTCCACCAACTCATCATAGTCTGATTGTAGCAAGAAGCACAGAGAAGGCAGTCCTGTATTGTTAGATTCTTTCAAGAATCAAGAGATCAGCACAGGGATCTACAGGTCCAGTAACAGATGCAAGATTCTTTTCAACATCTTCATTAGCTGCCAAACCTCTATTTAAACCAGAAACAGCACTCTGCAATAGACCACTCATGTTATGAAATCCTCACACCTAACTGCAAAAAAGTGACATAGAAGAGACATGCTCTAGCAACTGGAATAAACGACACTCGTGACAATAAGATGGTTATCTATGAGTTTTCAAGCTTGATTTGCATCAGGAAAGGGTAAGGATTATTGAAATCAAGTACAGATTTCCATGAGACAAAAATACAGTCTAAGATAAATTGTTTCCTAGCTAATATATTCAGTCTTTCATTACGTAAACAGTTTGTCAAACTATTCAATGAGGACAGCCATAAAGTGGAATATATCATCGTTGTTACAAGTTGATGAGTGAAAGCTCTGATTTTGCCATGAACAAAACCATCTATAGGATATCTCCATATAGCACATAAGAAAAGATGAAAAACCAGCTTCTGGAACTTCGATTTTTCAACACTAATCTTTCTTAATTTATTGGGGCTGCACTGATGTGAGGGCCTTAGTTGCTGATGCGAGGGACTTAGGGGCTGCTACTCACTGTTGGAGGAGGTATGTATATTGATTTATTTTTAATACTAAGTATTTGACATTTTATAATTCATATATTAATGTTGATATGACCTTTTATTTTTTAAGCATGGATATATCTCTATTTTTCCATGTTTGCGTCACCAGTGAGAGCGGGTGTAGTTGTCCGCAGTACTTACATCCAGCAGTTTGAGTTCTTGGGGGACCATACATGGCGTTTCTATATTGGAGTATCGTATGCGGTTGGATACCATGAGAGCAGTTGAGGTTCGGTGGACACCGTACACGGTTCAGGAGATAGAAGGCGTACAATTTGTCACATATCAAGGTACATTAGCCTTCTTCGATATTGTGAAGCCACACATGCCTGAGAGATGTATACGATGGTTCGGTTGGTTGCAGGGGATCCCCACTCTTCGTATTATCGCGCCATGCAAGCATCGTCTACCGGCTAGCATGAAGATTAGGTATGTGGTGGAGCACATTTTTTATAGCGGCCTACTGGGATGACGCAGTGAGCCACTCATAGATCCAGAATATATGAGACAGCTTGTGATGCCTCCTTATGCTACTATGGCTCGTTACATGGACCGGTACCTATTCTGGACCCACCAGCAGATTCAGAATCCCGATAGAATCCCTCCCGACTCGGTTTATCCTTCACATCCTCCTATTCCAGCTGCTATGATCCCGCTGATCCTAGTATTAGTCATGCTAGATTCTTAGAGATCTCGAGAATTGTCCCCATGTATCGAGGCCTTTGTTTTTAGATTATTTATTTCTTATGTTGTATTGATACTCATTTTAGTATGTATTTGTCGTTGCATATTTCTTTTCATTCGGATTGCTCATTATTGCTCATGTGATCTTACGAAAATTCTAAGTAATGCAATGAGTAATACAACATGTCAATACCAATAATGAGACCACCAGATAATAAAAAATATTATAACAGTTAATATCTCAGTTAATTACATTTATATTAGGACGACCATATACTGGAGGAAATTCACTAAAATACAATTCATGTCAATCTGCTAAACAATTACTAAAAGGGACATTCCAGCTACTTACATTACTCTGACACACCACGACCACTGTTGATATAGCTGGGGTAAAGGAAAGTTATTTTTTTTATGTGTAGGTGCAATGAAGAATAAAAAAGTAAATAATAAACATGTTACTAAACAATCGCAAAAAAGACATCAAATTTAAATGAAAAAACTTACCGCAGTAAAGTGCTCACTGTCTGCCAAATGTCTGATGACAACAGTGTCTCTGACTTGGTCCGACAATGAATAAAATGGTAAACTTGTGCAACTATCCTACTAAGCAATTAGGACGATGCATAAATTAAATGTATTTGTCCCGATGATCAGGTACATCCATCCAACAATCACGAGTTGCGAAACCATCCCAGTGTGCACAAGTGCGAAGAATCTTGTAGAACCTCTCACTGCCTCCAAAGAAATTCCAATACATATCTCGTTTTTCATGCATCTCATTACACATTTGTCTACAAATTTTAGGCTACTAATTTTCATCGCCATATAAAATATATAATAAAACCTTAAACTTGCAGTTACCATCTCCTTGTACATGCTTCCAATCTACAATGCAAGAGTAAACAAAGTTGTAGAAAGCACCTGTGTACGAGAACTTACGGGAACTCACGGGAATCCTACACATCCTGGACTGAAAAAGACGACAAATTCGAGCTCGATCCCCTACTGCAGCCTCTACCTTGACCCCCAGGTGCCCGTGGCGACCTCCCTCTTTCACAGGAACTCGTATCAGACCCTGATCCAGAACCCGATCCCGATCCAGATTCGCTTGATTTATTCATTCTTGCATGAGCAATCTGTATGTGCTCTCAGTGCACATAAAATTAAGTACTTTTAATTATTGAAACAATATAAATTTAATAATTATTTAAATAAAACCTTTTTTGAATATACGAACCTCGAACAATAGTCGTGTAGAGAACTCTTGGAGAATCCCTGTAAAATCTAGCAGTTGTTTCTGAATATCACTCTCCTAGTGAGATTGCTATCCTCATATTTCCGATAACCCATTTATTTCAAGTGACCTCCAAAAAATGTGAACATCTTCCAACTTTAGTGAAAAGTATATCTGGTATCGTTTAAGTAACTTGCACGAACAAGGGAGCATATGTGATGTTCTAACCCAGTGTCCACACAGATTCTCTAGATTAGCCAGGATCTTTAAGGCTCTCTTTAGCTCTTCCTTATTAATTCTCAGCGCCAAAGGGCTTACAATGTAACACGGTTGAGCTATTTTTTTTTAATCTTTCAATGGGAAATATTTAATGGTGGTCTTAATCTCAGTAATCTGTCCCTCAATCAAAGAATCAATCTTCAATAAAACTGTGTCTAAATCAACATGTCTTGTTGCAATCCATGCCTTCAACAGCGAATGTTCTCTCTCGGCCCGATTCGTGGTCTCCGACCCAAAATACAAAAACTTACCCATCCAAACTCTCACAAACTTAGGGGCACATGGGATTTAACCATTCATTAAACAAGTATCCTAAGAACCACTGCATTCGTTGCTACTTGGTCTTTAATTTTTTCAATAACTGATTATACTCCTGCTCATTTGAAGAGTTAATTAATTTGCGTCATATAATGTTTATAAGCAATTCTGCTCTCTCCTTTCCAATCTTCGGAGTTAACTTTCCAACAATATTTTGATCAATATGTGTTCTGCATAATATGTGTAAGAATTATTGAAGACTAAAGAAATAACTGGCATCAAACCTGACTCTTTGTCAGTAACAATCACGATAGGTTCGGGAGATTCGAAATATAAATTCTTCAACTGTTTCGTAGATTTCAGCTTTCTCATTCCTCATGAAGGCAGTAGCTATGGTGAAAGTTTTTCTCTTAGGAGTCATCCCGACAGCTTCAAGCAACAACATATTATACCTAAGTAATAAAATATAATACAATATAAATTTAGTAATAAGAAAATAATTCATTTTATAAGTTAAATATGTATTCACTTTTAAAATACATAACCAATTTAACCTTAAAACAATAAAAAAATAAGGGGACCTCACTTGTACATTTTATACGTCGTGTCCATAATCAAGACAAAGGCCATGTCCTCATTATAAGAATAGATACCGAGTGCACAACAACGATATCGCTTAGGATATTATTTTCTTCACAGTTTCTCCAATAACACCTATATCCTCTTTGATTACATTGATGAAGCACTTCTTCTACCGTGTTACGTCCTTCTATCCTTTATTTCTTCTTCTTTGCCCAGGTATTATATATAGTTTGTTTACTGCAAAAACCATATAAAGTGAGTTAATAAATTACAAAATCCAATTCATATAAGATCATATGAATCCTAAATAATTAAGCCAAACAACAAAACATATTAATCTCACATACCTCACAGCACAATCCGGATTCTTTTCTAACAAACTCGCCATAATATTCCGAGGAGCAACTTGACACCTACTAAATTCCTCAGAGAGCTTTAACTGGTCATCCGTCAACCTCACCACATGAGCGAGTACGTAGAGATAAATACCTATCTTATGGTTGCGAGTACCGAGCAACAATAAGATATATGTTTACTGTCTTCGCTCTTTTTCTTCCCCATTTACCAAATCTGTTTATGACTCAAATAATATATCTGTTTCAAACAAATAACTATGATCAACATACTTTTCCTCCGTTTCTATAAATTCCTCGAAGGTTTCAGGATCTACATCTTCCTGTTATACAATAATATTACAACTTTATTAAATATATATATATATAGACAACGTAATCATAACTTTGTTAATCTAACTTTTTTTAACTTAATGAAAATATTCATTATTATTTATATTTTTTTTATTATTCAATTATTAAGTTTAGGGTTTAGGATTTATTATTAATACTTTTTTAAATTGTTATTTTAGCTGTATAT
This sequence comes from Catharanthus roseus, assembly GCA_028651295.1. Classification (NCBI taxonomy): domain Eukaryota; kingdom Viridiplantae; phylum Streptophyta; class Magnoliopsida; order Gentianales; family Apocynaceae; genus Catharanthus; species Catharanthus roseus. Next base: position 2,682,533 of record JAPQWS010000050.1, on the reverse strand, counting down.
TTAGGATTTTATTACTTAAGCCTAACTTAAATAATTATAATTTAAAATTTATTATTGTATTTTTTAAAATATTAATTAATTTAATTATTATTCAATCTTTAAAAAACTTAAATATGATAAAAACTAACATAAGCAACAATTATATAATTAAAATAAAATATTTTATGAACTAAAAATAAATTAAACGATAACATATACGTATGTATTAACATAAACTAAAACAAATTTATAATGTTAAAACTAAAAATTAATATGATCACATACTAAAATATATATTAAAAATAATTAACGTTAATAATTTAAATAAAAAAATTCAAAAAAATCAGCTGATCCCACTAGCGCCAGGACTTGGTGCGAGTGGAGGGCATTGGCATGGACCTGCCCTCCACTCGTGCCAGGTCCTAGCGCTAGTGAGTCAGAACGTTTTTTAAAATTTTTATTCTATTTTTGTATGATTTTTATCTCAAAATTAATCGTATCATAGAGATAATCTTTAAAACTTTCATATTTGACTTTAAAGCTTTCAAATCTTCAAATAATTATCACATTTTTTAGAGAGAAAGGAAGAAATTTTGTATAGAGAGAGAGTGATTTTAAAGGAAAATTTTAATTTTAATTTTTTGCGCATAAATTTTATATTATAACGCGTAATTTATTAATCCTCTCAAAAGAATCAAGTTCATCTTCAAAAATAAGGATTAATTTCAAAAAGATATTATTTTGTTTAATTAATTGTCAATTAAATATCTATCTCTTCTATTTATCAATTGAGTGAATAATTTGGCCAGTCAACCAAATTATTTGACCCAAAATTAGTGATCTCCACCCATTACTTTTTGCTGGGTATTGCTGATTCTTTTTTCTGGTGTCCATCTTTTTCTTTACCCATATTACTAAGTTAATTCTAATATTGGTAGCGATACTACTATTTTCTAATTGTTATCAGTATTGAAAGGACGCTAATTTTTATTCGATATTTCAAGAGTCAATTGTGTGTGGTGAGGCTTTTTAGTGGTGGTAGTATTAGATGCCGCAGTGCTGGATAATTGTGAGGGAGGAAGAAGATGATGGAGTATTGAGAAAAGAAAAGACTTCTTTTTCTTTTTATTTTTGGTTATCAACATAGGTAAGTAAATCCGAGAATTTCATATATGCATAGTTGAGTTGTTTATTTAATATTAATATAGTTTTAAATTAATTGTAGAATTAATTTCCTTTCTTTCTTTTTTTTTTCTTTGGTAAAAGGGGGGTACATTTGACATTTTGAGTTATAATTTTACCAATGCTAAATTGGGCACTTGATTATCAATTGCAATAGATATGCTACTTAATTGACAAAATTCATAAACAAAAGTGTAGTATTAAATTATAATTTTGGAAACTTCTCAAGAATTGTAAAATTACTTCAAATATCAAATAAAATAAAATATCAAATAAAATACTTTATACATATTTATCTTTTCTTGGATGGATTTTTAAATTTAAAATTTTACTGCTTGATTTTTAGATTTAAGATTTGTTTATACATGTTACAATCATTATTAATCTAACCTATATAATTTGTGGTACGAATCATGTGTAATATCTTTTAAAATAAATAAAATAATATATTAAAAAAATAAATTGTAATTATAACAGAAAAATATATTATAAAATAAAATATTACGTGGCCAGCTTATAACTGGGGTCGGCTTTACTATTCTTGTTCTACTCCAATCATGATGCTTTGGGCTTATGCTTATGCTTCTGTGGTGATGTCTTGTTCATTTATCTCTTAAATTTGAAGAGATAAATTAAAAAAAAAAAATGTTTGTAAGAAGAATTGATGCAATAGAAATTTCTAGTCATGGTAACTCTGGCTAAAGGTCCTAATAGTTGTTTATAAAATGCTTTTTACTTTTGCATCTTCTGGTCTTCCAGATTTAGAGGGGAGTTGAACTTGTAAGAAGTTTGGGAGGATTGCGTACAAGTACTTGAATATATAACAATTTTAGATAATTACCTTTTTTGTAAAAAATTGTTTTAACAACTTTGTTTTCAAAACAATCAAGTTTACCTTCACAATAATTAGATTATATGGAACAGTTCTTTTCCACAAAAAGAAACAAGAAAGAACCCCAGAAAAGCGGAATTGTGAGAGAGGGAAAGTTTGATCTTGTTGATTCTTTTTTGCCTTGTTTGCTGCGGAAGTAAAGTGCTGGAGTTTAGAGCCCTTCAAGGGAAATTGCTTGATGGTTTCTCTTCATCATGCTCTTGAAACTTGGAAAAATGCAGCTGGAATTGCAGGTAATAACTCGTCTTTTTTCTATCTTGTGTTTCTTGCATGCCACCTGCTCGTTAAAATGTCTGAAAGAAATTTATGAAGCATTGATATTTTATCAGACAGATTCGGAGATAATATTCTTATTTCTTGTTGCAGGAAACATCTTTGCTTTCGGTTTATTTGTATCTCCAATGTGAGTTTGCTTTTTATACTTTCAATTTCTTTGATAGGATCACTGTTTATCTGATAACCCTGAATATAATTTTCATTTTTAATTTCAGACCCACATTCCAGAGGATCATCAGAAACCGTACAACTGAACAGTTCTCTGGCTCACCATATATATATGCTCTTTTAAACTGCTTGATCTGTGCATGGTATGGGTCGCCTTTGGTGTCTGTTGATAACTTATTGGTTACCTCAGTCAATTCAGTGGGAGCAGTTTTCCAGATGGCTTACATTATCATCTTTATAATGTATGCCGAAAGAGGAAAAAAGGTTTGTAAAATCCTTGTGGCTTGTAGACTGTATTGAACATGTGAATGATTTAATTTGCTGTGAACTAACTACTTCTTGTGTGACTTGTTTGATTCAATTTGGTTGTCTAACATTTTCTCTGTTACCGCGAATTAACATTTGCAGCTGAAGATGATTGGACTTGTAATTGGTGTCATCAGCCTGTTTAGTGTTATCATGCTTGGCAGTTTGCTTATTGTTGATTTTGAAGTTCGGCGCAGCAGCATTGGCTCTCTCAGTTGTGTTACCCTCATCTCAATGTTTGCTTCTCCATTGCTTGTAATTGTATGTCTAATCTTTTAGCTGAGGATATGTCTTTCATTAATTAGCTTAGTCTCTCTTTTCCATTTTTATCTTATACTGATAAATTCCTTTTTTTTTAACAGAAACTCGTAGTCAGAACAAGGAGTGTTGAATTTATGCCATTTTTTCTGTCCCTGTCCACCTTCTTGATGAGTACAGCTTTCTGTTTGTATGGAGTCCTCAATTCTGATCCCTTTGTATATGTGAGTTGCCGCCCTTTAGGGTGCATTTGGATTGGATATAAGAATGAAAAAAGTGGAGGTTTTTTACTCCAATTGCATAAAAGGTTAATTATTTATGAAAGAAAATGTGGGGTCCAAAGTAAAAAAAGAAATGGATTTGGGTTTTTAGACCCAATCCAAATGCACCCTTAGTTTTGATCTTGGGCAATAACTTTGAAAAGATTCTCTTTTTGCGGATGCTCTATGCAGCAAATGATTAAGTTATTTCTCCTGTTCCTTGCATTACAGGCTCCAAATGGAATGGGTGCCATTTTAGGAATTATTCAACTGGTGCTGTATTCATATTACAAAAGTACATCTAGACAAGATTCACAAGGACCTTTGATAGAGTCTTATGATCATGAACGGAGGTACTAATAAGGTATAGAGTCTACATTGTAGATATTGTCTTTTCTCTTACTCCGTTGAGGTGTTTCATCAGTTTTTCATGTGAGATTTGACCGTATTACATTCATAAACATGTCCAGAAACATTATTGACGCTCTCCCTTCGTCATTTGGTGTAATATATCTGGTACAGATTCTCTCTAGTTGTGCTGATTTCTTCTAGCTTCTTAAGAAATCTCCTTTTATGTCTCTGAGTGGCTGCAACTGATTCCATTTGTTCTTTCATTAAAGTTCTTGAATTCATGTAAATAATCTATAGGTTTGGTCTACTTCACACTGCTTCGGAGAAAAAATTTGTTTACTGGCTGGCAGAACAATAGATTGCTGGATTTCTCCTAAAACAGTCAATTATTTTTGTCATAACCAAACCTAGCAACATATCACGGCTCAGGAGTCAGAAGAATGACCTGTATGCTTCTGTGAGATATATTTTTGTTTGGTCGGCTTTTTAATATTTTTTATCTGCATGCTACTTTTGCCTACTTCTGCAATGTTTATACAAATATATTTACGATGCCATGTAATTCTTCATCTGTATCACTATGAATGAGATTTCGTGAGTTGAAAATGAAATGTAGATATTACAGGTTGATACCTAAATGATGCTTCATTTCAATATTATTTGTACGAACGATTCCCCATTGCCTATGCAGTTGCTGCTATTGTCATTATTATGATTATTGTGTCTTCTTACTCTGAAAAGTGAGTGCTAGAATAACTTTTGCCATCTTCACTGGAAAAGAATAAAAGGGCTACCATTCTTTTAAAGAGTGAAACGGTAGAAATACACATAATATATCATAATTTTAGCTAGAATATTGGATTGTATTGTTCAATATGATTTAGAGCGGCCAGATAAGTCATGGACAGTAAAAAACGTACACAGCCACCTGTTGGTATTATACCCAAAAGAATCTAACATAGGCCTAACATATGTATCAATTTGTTTTCCTTTCTGGTGAGTAAGTTATATCAATCTAGAATTTATGCATAGCAGAATCTGAAAAGCTATTATAAAACCGCAAGTTAAGCATATATATATATATATATATATCATCCTTCATTTCTTGATCTGAGGTTTTTACATAGCTAAACAAGTAGTAGTACAATTCAGTTGAGTTTCTCTGTGAATTTGTGCTGGTAACATAATAACACCCATTGATCTGTGTGTATTTGGGAACCATCTGTAGAAGCAATAATTGAAATCTGCTTGCTATAGCAAGTCCCTCAAAGTGGTTCTAATGCCAGTAGATGGTTCTTCCTGAAAACCCTAGACACAGTATTAATTCAGTTTAACAAGTCAGATATTATGCTCATTTATCACTTCCTTTCATCACAAGTGTCTTTAAGTTTCTGCTGCAGTGAAAGTATCAAAATTCTTGGAAGTGACCATAATTTGACAAACAAATGATGCATATTTGTATGGATCTATTTTTATAATGACAGCGTATATAAGATTGATTAAGAGAAAATGGTTGAAACTGCCCTTTTTTATCTTCAAATTGCTAGATTGGACCAAAATCTTTTACTGTAGTGAACTATGAACTCAAACTATTTTCATGTGGCTGGAATTGTCCAAACACAGAAAAATTTAGTGGTTTCAGGCCGCGCAATGTCCAAACATGTGCCATGCACATGACACTGCGTAACCTATAACTACTAGACAGCATGATCTTTGGACAATTTTAGCCACGTGGAAATAGTTTGGACATTTTTTACTGTTTTCTCTGAGATTAATCTTGAAAATACAGCATATTGTTATTTGCTAATTGTCATTGATTTACCTGGTAATCTATACTTCCTTGATCACAATGATCATGAAGTGGCCTTCCTCTTTCATCATAGAGTATAAGTCCACTAAACCTTGGCAGCTCACATTTTTCACCCATAAGTATAGGTCTTTGCCAAACTGGAGAAGTTGAATTATGACTCTGCCATCCTACATTTGCTTCAAATCTTGCACTCACCAGCAAAGGTGTTGGCCTCTCTCTTTGTCTGATTTCCTCTTCAGGCCACTTATTCACCACCCCGCTCCACCTTACTGAACTCATTAGCACCTTCTTAACACCACCGCAACTCGGTTGCTGCTCTGCCGCCCCGCTGCACCACTTCACTTCCTTCAGCTCCTCCATGCACGTTGACGGCGGTGGTTCTTGATGAACAGATGATGATCTGATCTTGTTCTTATTAGCCCATGATTTCCTTATAAGAGCTGTGGCAATGCAGATTATTCCTATGACTAAAACAGCAGTACATGCTAGGAAAGCAATGCTTCCTGGAGTTGATAGCTTCAGTCTATCTTCAATATTCCATAAAGCATCCATAGTTTTGTGCAAAAGGAAAACTAAAGTTTGTGGGACTTTTATTAGTTTTTGGTGATGGGACTTTTTTTTTTTTTTTTGGGTTATGATAATAAATTATATGAAAAATAGACGTTGTATTTTTTGTTTTCATTTGATGATTCTGAAAGCTTGTTGAACTTCATGTGAAAAATGAAAATCACCGACAGATTTGGGCTTGGGTGTTTGGGCGTAGCATGGGTTCGTTATTCGTGGGCCACCATCCTTTGAATTATTATTAGCAGCCGTTAGCAATAACTCACCGTTCTTAAGTCCTCAACGCTAATTAAAAGCTTTTCACGGGACACTACACTGAATTCGTAAATGCAATTGCCCATAGGCCATAGGTGATAAGACTAGAGTTGTAAACGAGTCCACACTTTCTGGTTACTTCATACTCAAATTGATACCCTTATAATAAAATTTGGATCTAGACTCAAACCTTCTAGGTATAAAGTTTATGGACCCAGATCCGATCCTCTAGAGTTCAAGGTAAGGTCTGGGTATACCCGTCTCGTATGACATTTTTCTATTTTTTTCTCTGTTAAATAAAAATATGTAAAACAATACATAATCCTAAAATAAAATTTTTTTAACATGATTAACATAATTTTCTTTATATTTCTTTCAAAATATAAAATCATTTACATCTCTAATTTAAATTATTAAAAGTTCAATACACACAAAATCTTCACTTGCTCCTATTTGTCTCCTACAAAAGAAACATAGAAAGAAATTAATGTAAGTTTTTTTTATCTTTAGCTAATATTCATAATTATTTCTATTTTACATACACTTGTAATATATACTCACTTCTGTATTTCTTTTATAATAGTTGTGTTTGATTATCATTTTTTATCATGATTAATATGATGTAAAAAAAGAAAGGAAGATGGTCTTAAGCCCATAGCTGCGTAACAATCAAGATGGGTGGCCTTGAATGGCAGACCTTGATTTGGGTTTTGATCTAGATTAGACTCTGCCAGCACAACCTAAATGAGCCTAGACTAGTCTCACCAATCAATGGAGTACTCTATGTTCTAAAGAAAAATGATATGCATTCCAAGAGACAGATTATATCCTTCCCAACAAGAGATATCATATGGAGAAATGCACTGGAATGAAAACATGGGAAAGGGCTAGGTGAAAGGCTAGTTGTCCATAAGCAAAAATACATAACTCACTGACCTTCTTCGCCCTTAACCAGAACATCCTTCCTTCCTCCTATTTTTCACAGTTTATACCATTTCCGTGTCATTTAATGAATAAAAACAATCAACAGAGAACATCACATGAAGCAGAAAGAGCAAATGAGTTGAATTCTACTATAAACAATCAAATGCATAATGGTTTTGCTAGTTTGACTAACTCTATGAATTTGTTCAACCAATTACCAAATTATAAAGTACTCCTAAATCACCTTAAAACTTAACTCTCATGCTCTAAATAATTAAAAGAGCCAGGACTAGTTTTGCCAAAATCACAATGAATGGAGTTCATTTGCAAGAGAAAATCCATGATTCAAAATGAATGTGAGGAAATTCAAAAACTAGGAATCTATTGCCATACAAAATATCAGAGCATACAAAAAAACCAAGTCTATGTCTGTACTCTAGCATCCTCTACTTCAATTAGAAAAAGAGTTTCGAAACAAGGTGCTTCTTTTTTATCATGTTCTATGATGTATAATATATATATATACATATATAAACAATATAATATATAAAAAAAAATATTATTATTTTATTCCTACAGGTATACGGATCTGGATATCATCATACTTTGCTCAGACCCATTTAATAGAATAAATATGGGTACGTATACGGGTATGGGTCCGCGAGTATAAAATTTAAACTTTACCCGCTATAAACGGGCATAGACTCGCGCGGGTACGGGTAAGACCCGCCCCGTTTACAGCCCTACATATCACCCCCTTTGGCTATGTTTCTCCTCAAGTCCCAAGGGTCTCAATGTGGAATAATTTTTTTTTCTTATACTCGGGAAATAGGATTATCAATAAGCTCATCTAATAGAAAATATTTTAGAATCGAACTGAGTTTGGACCCAATTTTAGGCTCGAATATTTTTGGGTTGAGTTCGGCCTAAATAGGTTCAATCCATTTAATGGCCTAACTCATTATATATATATATATATATATTCTAATTAGTAATAGTAGTTAGAACTTTCTAATTTCTATACATTTTATGTTTATAAATATAAATAATTATTAAATTCTAATATGCTTATACATTATGTTACGAACTTAACTTTGTATAATTGCTATTATGATTTATATTTTATAATAGCTTAACTTTTACGAAATTTACTTTTTTTTAAAAAAAGGACAATTTAGGTCAAGCGTTAGTCTATTTGGGTCGAGTTCAAACTCATTCATACTAAGTCTATTTGAGCTGAGTTGGACTCAGAGCGAACTAGAATAACTTCGGGCCAGTTCAGACTAAACAAAGCTCAACTCATTTAATTTGATTGACAATGTTACTTGGATATTCACAATCTCTTTCTACCTAGATTGGAATGGGATAAAGATTTAACTCCTACTTAGATGGGATAAAGATTTAACTCCTACTTAGTACATATTTGCCTCTTTTTTTTTTTTTTTTTTTTTTAACAAAGCTATGTTCTCTGTCTTTAGAGTTTATGCTTGAAATTGAAAGTGATAATATATATATATATATAATGAGGAGGGTTTTTTTAGGCGAGAGCTCCTCTCATCCTCCTAAAATTCCAATATAATTTTATGACTTTTTATCTTTTAATTAATTTTTAATAATATGATTGATTGATATCTTTTTAGTCTATTAAATTAATTAAAATATAATCTTCTTTTTAAATTTTAAACAACTAATCCTATGTGATAAGTTTGCAAGGTGATTTTATGCAATGTATTTTTTCAGTGCTGGTACCTTTTTATTCATCTTTATGGTGGTCATCTTTCGAAGAATACATTATTAAGATTTTAATCATAATTTGAAGGATTATGGCTCTCATGTTTTTACTTAATGACAGAAATTTGGTGTTGGAAATGTAATGATCAAACCTTTACTTCTCATGGATTTTCCATCAATTTATTATGGGACTCAAATGGCTGTTGATGTTTAATTCAAGCCTTATTGATTTACATTTGGTTTTAATTTTCATCAGATATTTAGGGTGAGATTGAATAATATCTAAAATCTCATTTTTTGGGAACTTAAACTTTTAAAATTTATTCTTTTTAACATCTTTTCCTAAATAAAAAAAATAACACTAAATTGGCACAATATTTATATTACTTAGCATGTCTTTTACATTAAAAATTAAAATTGTACATATGCATACTTTGATTATTGGTATTATAAAAAATCTCTCTTTTATACTTTGGATGCATATATAATTTCACAAATAATTTACTTTTGGTGAAACTTAAAAACTTAAAAATATTATAGAAGAATTTGTGGAAAGTCAAATAGCCAATTTTTCTTAATGTTAATTTTTCAATAAAATATGCTAAGAACTCGGAAGCAATATAAATTCCTAGAAAAAAATAAGAGATAATATAAATGAACTAATACCAATGGAAATCATAAAATGCTTTACGAATAAATTGCTATCATATATTTCTAGTCTTTTCATTTTTATTTTTGTTTTTGTTTTTTGTTTTTTGGTTTTTTATTTTGTTTTGTTTTTGTTTTTGCAACATCCTTGGATAGGAGGAAGTTTCTTTGTTTTTGTTTTTTTTGGCTAGGTTTTCTATTTGGATCCTCTGTAATATTCTGTGTAACATCTTCCGTATCATTCCTAATATAGAGTACATTTCCTTTTTATTTTATATTTTTTTCTAGAAAAACATTAATTAAAAGAAAACCTAATAGAGTTGAATACAGTTAATCCAAAATTTTCCGCTCTGGTGTTGCGTCCAATTTTGTGCATGCTTTTTCTCTATCCTTGACTATTTGCTTCTATCTTCTTCAAGCTCTGGAATGTCCATCTAATTTTTTTCTCTTCTCTTAATTCCTGGCTCAAAGTTTATGCTTTCTTCTTTAATATCTATGTTTTCATTGATAATTGGCTCAAAGTTTCTACCTTGTTCTTGAATATTTGTGTTCTTCATAGATATTGAACGGAAAAGTAGAGGCCAAAGTAAGCATGAGCGGCAAGAAAGACAAGGTAATCGAAGCTGCCCAACTGTCTATTCTTTTTAATTTTCTTTCTTTGCCACTTTAGAATTCAGTTATTTGTTTGAATTTAGTGGTTTGCTTCATAGATTTGAGTAATTTAGTGTTCTCTTGACTATAGTGAGATATTAATGCATGACTTTGTTACTCTAAATTTGTGGTTCTTTTCTTGCTGTTTGATCTAGTTAACTTTTTTAAAAAAGAGGAGATGAATTGATTTGTGCTTCTCTTATCCTTCAGCATCATAGAAAAATATACATTCCTTTGCAGCTTTTAATGAAGGTTAAAGATCAATTAAAAGTTTTTATCTATTTATTGTATGTTCTGCATATTTTCAAGTGTGTTTCTGATGCTTTGGTTCTTGCTGCCTTTCGACTACTTTTATCTGCTTAATGATTCTTGCTGCCTTTCGCCTGCTTTTATCTGCTTCCTCGATGAGATAACCAAGCTTCATCCGGGCTTCTTTCTTTGTGGCCTTAGCTGCTTCTGTAAGAGCACAAGCTTCATCATTTAGTTTACTTCTCTCTAATTCCCTATTCTTGATTTCCAATTTCAGCATGTCATTCTCTGCGGTAACATTCTGCAATTCTATCTCCTTTTCCATCAAACTTGCTCTTAGACATTCTAAGGCAGATTCTGATTCTTTCAACTCCTCTTCTACTTGATCTATTCCAATTGATTGGTGATCCTCAACCTTTAGAATCAGTCCTTTATTTAACTATAATGAGAAAGACAAGGTAATCAAAGCTGCCCCAACTGTCTATTCTTTTTAAATTTCTTTCTTTTTCACTTTAAAATTTGGTTGTTTGTTTGAATTTAGTGGTTTGTTTGATAGATTTTGAGTAATTTAGGGTTCTCTTGACTATAGTTAGTATCTCTGTTCTTTTTTTTTTTTTTTTATTGCAATTGATAATACATGACTTTGTTACTCTAAATTTGTGGTCTTTTGTCGCTGTTTAATTTGATTAATTTTTTGAAGAAAGAGGAGATGAGTTGATTTGTGCTTATCTTATCCTTCAACATCGTAGAAAAATCCACATTCCTTTGCAGCTTTTAATGAAGGGAACAGATTAATTAAAAGTTTCTATAGATTTAGTGTATGTTCTGCATATTTCAAGTCTGTTTCTGATGCTTTGATCACTAACTTCATTTAGGTTTATTAGACTGGTAATTAAATTTGTTATTATGACATACCAGATATTATGGAGGTTTTTACTATTAAAACTCAGTAAACCTTAATGGACTAAATATAAGATATAAGGGAACTTCTAAGTTATATATTGTTTAGCCTGTCGACATTTAGGGAGTGTGGTTGGCATTATTGGTTATATGAATTCCTTACACTAATTCAACAATTTTAGTTTCAAGATTGGTTTCAGTTTCAATAGCTCGTCTTTATATATCAAATACAACCAAGATTTTTAATGCTTAACTTACTTGTTCTAATCTCTTGCAAGTAAACCCAAATGATACTGCTATAGGAAAAATTTGATGTTTCATTGAATAGAGAAGAATCTTTTATTTTTGCATTTCTGAATTTGTATAGTTCATCTTTCAATTTTTACTATGAATAACCTTCTGTAGATCCAAGAAGCTCTTCCCCTTCCTTATGCTCTTGTGTCTTGATACAAGACAACCATTTTAACAAGGCATTTGAAGCAGCTTAAACTAAAAGTTTTAGCATGACACTACTCACCTGTTTTTTTTTTTTTTTCCGAGTAGTCTGATAATTAGTTTAGGTGAATACCTATGTCTTCAGTGTCCAACTTGGTAAAGGAAGTAATATAGAGAAATTATCAACATTCTCCTTAGTTGTTTATCGACTGAATTTAGATTTTACATCATGAGAATGCCTATATCTAAACTGAAATCACCATAAACCTCTTCTAAAGTCAACCTTGTATCTCATGTGATAAGAATTTCTCAACAAGATTTATAGCAACATGAGTTCAAGATTTAATATCTAAAAAGCTTAATTACGTGGGGCTTACTAATGAACTCTAATTGAACAAAGGCATTATGAATTGTCTTGCAAGAAGGATTTTGCATTATGTAGTGGACACATATGCCTTGTATCAGGTAGCTTCTCTGTTTTTCTTAAATATATGCTTTTAGAAGGAAAGATGGGACAATAAAAAATTCACTAAAGGTTATTGCAATATGTCTATGCTGATTATTTTATTGGCTAAAGTTCTAATCCTTTCTATTCATTTTCTCAGGGTAGTAGTAACATCTATGTTGCTGGTTACACCTCAAGACGCCCTATGCTTAGGCATTTGAACTACATTCTCAATCAAGAGCTCATCTTCAACAAATGAATGATCCGAACTAATTCAATATTAGAGTTAGTAATTGTCAAACCATCTCCATTTTATTTTATCAGAAGGAGGTGTATGACCATCAACCAGAACATAGAAGATTATAGAATTGTAGTGAAACTTTTGAGAAATCTATGCGATGTTTGAATTTGGACTTAGAAGTTAATGATCTTTTTGGTAAACAAAAGTTTTAATGATTACTAATGAAGTAGTAGTTCATTTATGTATTTTATTTTCCCTTTGTCTAATATATTTTGATGTTAGAGATATGATTAATCAGTGTAATCAAGCAATAATTTTCTTTTTCAATTAGACTAGATGCATTTTCTTTTATCCTTTCTTTTGAATATTAAAAATGCAAGATTAACTTGTAGTATTATCAATGTGGTGCTTGCAAGTTTACTCTCTTTTAGTGTGCTTGTATAATGCCTTTGTTTTTCTCTATTTCAGTTTAATAGCCCTGCTACAGGTTTTTTACTAACACTACACCATTAGTATAAGGGTTCAACATTTGCAGATCTACAAAAAAAAAAAAAAAAAAAAAACCAAAATAAATAAATATAGTTCCCAATGATTTTCTTTTCCATATACCTTTAGTTTTGTTAAGAAATTTAGGGCACAGAGAAGAATAATATTGAATGTTTCACTTGATTGTCTTTCTTATTCATTATGTCTACTATTTATAGGCTACAAAGTATCCTAATCCTAATCAATATAGGATTCTAACCAACCACTAATAAGGAATACTGCTATAATCATAGCATAATACAAAGTATCCTAGTTATAATCAATATAGGATTCTAACTAAATAATCTTTTATAGAATCCAAGATAATCAAGGAGAATCACATACTGATGTGATATCTCCAACAAGTTTCATGAAAGGGAAAGAAGGCAAAATTAAGAACAAATTTTGAAAATGAATTATTCTGATCACTATAAGTAATGTTTACAAATAGGCCAACTGTTTCCTTTATCCCTCCTTCTTACTATCATAACTAGTCTAGTAGAATTACGTAGATGTGTCTTTATGAATTCTTCATCTGTACATTTTGACTTTCATCTACTATCAAAACTTCGTTTGACTATCAGAAATTTTAAGAAAGAAGTATAAGGTGTTAGATGGTAACATGGCTAAAAGAACAATAGTTGTTTTCGTATATTACTTATACGTATCAAATACTATTGAAGTATCAAAATTATCTGTATTACTTATGTCATGCTTCCACTACTCACAGGCACATGATTTTGTTGGTAGCTGACTTGATTTAAGAACTACACCAATAAAAACAAAGCCAAATGATTCTCTATTAAAATATTAAACTCAAATATTCTCAGCAAATGTAAATTTTTCATACCTGGAAAAATGGTGTAGAGTCTATTGAGATAAATGGTTGTGATACGAAATACTCAGACATAATGTTCCTCCCGTTCAAGTCATATGTACTAGAAGCTCCCTCCTTTTCTTTTTGGAAATAATATTAAGATATATAATGATTTAGTCATTCAGGAATTATAGAAGAAGCACAAATGGGAAAATGAAAAACAAATGAAATAATGTCTTACAACTTGTGATTAAGAAGGCACGAAATTTGAGAAATTCTGCACAAATGTTTAACTTATTATGTATAAATGAAAGTAGTCAGAACATCAACCTTTATTACTAGATATAGTACCTGTAACATTTGTGATGGTCCTTGTTCAACAGAATTCATTGAACTATGAGTATCAATTCTTAATTGGTCCTACGTTTTATAGCAACAATTTTTTTGGAGAGAATAAATAAGATGTAATAGTATAATAGCTCTAATTAAAATAAGACAAACTAATACAAGAACATACATGTGTGCTTTGAGATCATCGTTTCCCCTTTATCTTTCTTTTCTTTGTCACCTTTTCTAAACTAATTTGCAATCTTTTACTAGATCTTCTAGTAAGCTTTTCCTTTGTTTTAATTCCTCTTATTTCATTAGCAGAACTAATATTAGAAGGAACAATGGTGCTAGTTGATCCACTTCTTGCATTACCTACTGTGTTTTTACTTATTTATTCTTCAATCCTGCATTCACTGTTTCTAACATTTTTTGCATACCATTTTTAACCATATCATAAGTCTCCTTACTTTTTGTAGCACTTGTAACCAATTTTATATGTAAATGACACAAATCGCTATAACGTACTCCAATCATTACCTTGGGATCAACATGAACCCCTAGCTTGTAAGGAATTTCTTTAGCTCCTATTTTTTTCTTATTTTGTCCATCTAAGCAATATATGTTCATCTGGAATAGCAAAAATACCTCTTAATTGTAAGACTGTACGTGCATGAGAACATAAAATCCCAATAAATCAAACCTTTTGCAACTACATATGAGGTTACCCTTTTTAGAGGCATACACAACATTATGCTGATGCTTCTTTTTCTAATGCACGACTAAATACTTCATAATGATTCCATCATCTTCACATATATCTGCCTGTGTATCATACTCTTTACATATCTCGACTTGAAACATATTAAATACCTTGTGTGTGTATATTTCTGAAGCATGTTTCAAAAGTTCCACTAGCATGGAGAGGAAAGGAGTACTTTGACTTGCTCTGAAATCTGCTCTTAGCTCTTCATAATTACAGTCTTCAACCAATCTATCAAAATGATCAAAAAATTCAAGCAACTTATTTTTGTAAGTCACATACCTTTTCAAAAAACTATTCATACTTTCACTACATTGAGTGCGAGTCATATCTGCACAAAAAGTCTCACGTCTATGTAGTAGTGCCCATTTCTCCTTGATGTTAAACATCTTTTTCAACCAATCATTATCTTCAAGACCATACTTTTTAAGCATAATATTCCATGCATTAATAAAGTCATCTTCGTCATCATAACCATATACACTATCACTAAAATCTTTTGAAAATTCATTAAACTTTGAAAATGTATTACTGAGATGGATGCCAGCATTCTGATTAGATATGCCAAATGCATAGGCGGTGATGTGTTTTTGGCCATTTTGATGCTAATGCGATTCCCATCGCTTGACATTAGTCTGTGAGAACAGTCTTTGGCTTAATTCCTTCCATAGCCCTTTGCAAAAATATCAAACAACCACTCAAAAGTTAGTATAGTTTCATCATATAACATAGCAGCACCAAAAGTTGCAGTTTTATTATGATGACTAACACCAACAAACAATGCAAAATGTTGACCATCATTGTTTGACCTATATGTAATATCAAAACATACAATATCACTAAAGCATGAATACTCTATCATCATCATTGCGTCAGCCCAAAAAATATTAGTTATCAAATCATCGTCATCCACTTGTATTGCATAAAAGAAGTTAGGATCTTCAAATTACTTCTTTTGCAAATATTCTAATATACCCCCAGTATCTTCAGCTTTCATTTCACTTATACACTTGGAATGTACGTAATCTTTGTAATCTTGAGGGATAAATCCTAGATTTTCGAGTCCACCAACTTGTTTACTCATAAAATCAATTG
Organism: Catharanthus roseus; assembly: GCA_028651295.1. Classification (NCBI taxonomy): domain Eukaryota; kingdom Viridiplantae; phylum Streptophyta; class Magnoliopsida; order Gentianales; family Apocynaceae; genus Catharanthus; species Catharanthus roseus. Next base: position 2,666,481 of record JAPQWS010000050.1, on the reverse strand, counting down.
TTGCTTTAGGGGTAATCTCAACACTGCGTGCCATATCTGCCTCTGCTGCTTGAACACTACTTAAACTTCTATGAGATCTAAAAAGATGTATTTTACTAGGGCTACACAAACTATGATTATACTCACGAATGACTCGAACAACTTGATGGCAGCCTGTTACTCGACAATTAACCTTTATCATCTCTTTACAACTATCCGTGTTTCCGGTCGATGAGTTTGAATAATAACATCTCTTTTATCCGATGGTCGTTTGCCTTCAGAAGAACAACAAAAGATTTTATCAAGAATCCTACCTTCATTATCTTTATGACTTAGACTCCTTCGAATTCCAAAACCAGCTTCCTTAACGTAAGCTTTATTAAACTCCTAAGCATCTTCTTCATTACTAAAATTCATACCCACTTTTAGAATTACCTCACTTGAAATTCTAGAATGGACCTCATATATTATATTTTCACCATGTTTGGATGATAAAATAATATCCTTCAGTTTTTCTTCTTCCTCAGTCAAAAGATTGTCCCTATTATTATTTAAATTTTGAAACTCTAATCTACGTCTTGATAAGGAGTTGGTACTCAAATCAAGATTTGTATCCATTACCTAATTTAGAAAATAATGATAAAGTAAGTGACAAAGAAATGAAATGAACTTTGATCCCTAAAAGAAAAGTAAATGTTGATTGTAGCAACAATAACCCGTTCGAAAGAACTATGTTGTGCTTCTAAAAATTAACATTACAATTAAAGAGTGCAAAGGATATCAGTTGAAAAAATTACAACTATTTTCGATCCAAAGATGAAAATAGTCTATTGAACAAATGTTTCTTAGGCAAAGTATAGCATTTCATAAACTAGCAAAAGAAGCTTAATGGCTGAAATTTCGATCTATTAAGGGTCATAGTTGAATTTGATCCCAAGATTCACTTCTTTTTAAAAGTACTTGAGGGTCAAAACTTTTTATGTAAGAGAACTCACTTATACAGTTTATTGAAGACAGACACACAAGTATTTCACAATTAATAGTTACAAATATAATCATATTAAGAAAAATGATGGCAAATAATGGAAGCAAGATGGTGAGTTTCCCCATTGAAATGAATTAATTGAAACTAGAAAATGCTTGAAACAGGCTACTAATCAGCAAAATAGATAATTGACAACCCCCGATATTATTTTGACGTTGCTTATACTTATTTTATTTCCTTTCATCTTTTATAGCAAAGAAACTAGGAAAATTCAACTCCAAAGAAATTCATTGAAAAAATAAGACAGAAGTATGCTCCATGGTTACTTGACTGGATTTTCTCAAGAAATAAGCAGTTTCCTTGATATTTTTCTTGAATAAGAGTAGTACTTTAGTTGTTCAAGTGTAATATAGTAAATGGCAAATAATGGTTTCTAGTTTAGAAAACACAGATACAATGACAATTGATCTACTAAAAGAGTATATAATCCGTCTTCTTATTCACCTTTTGTTAATATAGAATGATGGAGAAAGTAAATTGCACAACTCAAACAAGCTACTAATTTTTTATTTGATCTTTTCCCTTCACTAAAAATTGCAAAGGAATGTAGATTTTTCTATGATGCTCAAGAATAAGAGAAGCACAAATCAACTCATCTCCTCTTTCTTCAAAAAATTAATCAAATCAAATAGCAACAAAGGAACTATAAATTTAGAGTAACAAAGTCATGTATTATCAATTGCAATCTAACAAAGAACAGAGATATCTCACTATAGTCAAGAGGACCTTAAATTACTCAGATCTAACAAACAAACCACTAAATTCAAACAAACAACCAAATTTTAAAGTGACAAAGAAAGAAAATTAAAAGGAATAGACAGTAGGGGCATCTTTGATTGCCTTATCTTTCTCACTATAGTCAAATAAAGGACTGATTCTAAAGGTTGAGGATCACCAATCAACTAGAATAGATCAAGTAGAAGAGGAGCTGAAAGAATCAGAATTTACCTTAGAATGTCTGAGAGCAAGTTTGACGGACAAGGAGACAGAATTACAGAATGTTACAGAGGAGAATGACATGCTGAAATTAGAAATCAAGAATAGGGAATTAGATAGAAGTAAACTAAATGATGAAGCCCATGCTCTTACAGAAGCAACTAAGGCCGTAGAGAAAGAAGCCCTAATGAAGCTTGGTTATCTCACCGAAGAAGCAGATAAAAGTAGCAGAAAGTCAGCAAGAATTAGAAACACATTTGAACTATGCAGAACATACACTAAATCCATAGAAACTTTTCATTGATTTTTTCCCTTCATTAAAAACTGCAAAGGAATATAGATTTTTCTATGATGCTGAAAGATAAGAGAAGCACAAATTAATTCATCTCCTTTTTTTCAAAAAATTAACTAGATCTAACAACAAAAAAAGACCCACAAATTTGGAGTAACAAAGAATAGAGATATCTCACTATAGTCAAGAGAACCCTAAATTACTCAAATCTATCAAACAAACCACTAAATTTAAACAAACAACCAAATTCTAAAGTAACAAAGAAAGAAAATTAAAAAAAGAATAGAAAGTTGGAGCAGCTTCGATTACCTTGTTTTTCTTGCCACTCATGCTTACTCTGGCCTCTACTTTTCCGTTCAATATCTATGAAGAACACAAATATTCAAGAACAAGGTAGAAACTTTGAGCCAATTATCAAATGAAAACATAGATATTAAAGAAGAAGGCATAAGCTTTGAGCCAAGAATTAAGAGAAGAGAAAAAAATTAGATGGACATACCAGAGCTTGAAGAAGATAGAAGCAAACAGTCAAGGACAGAAAAAGCACGCACAAAATTGGACGCAACACCAGAACTATCGGGAACGAGAGGAGAGAGAAAATTTGGGTTTAAAGATTTTGGTAACTGTTTAACTCCGTTAGGTGTGACTTTCTTTTAATTAATATTTTTGTAGAAAAAAAATATAAAAATAAAAAGGAAAGGTAGTCTATATTAGGAATGATACAACGGATGTAACAAGGAGTGTTACAGAGATCCGAACCGAAAAACTAGAGAGGATATTTTGAAAAATATATCTCATACTTTTTACCCTTTTGAAATAAAACATTTAAGTTTTATTCCATATATATTTATTTCCTTTTACCAATATAAACTTTCTATAATACTTTTTGTTAGAAAAATTACGAATATCTTTTTTAAAGTATCTCTCTCTCTCTCTCTACATATATATATATATATATACATATACATACTAGCATAAAGAGCTATGCAATGCACATGAAAGACTTTATTAGAATAAAACAAGAAGAAGAATTGATTATTATTTAGAAAAAATGTCATAAAATACGAAGATGATTACGAAATTAAAAATTTTAATTAAAAAATTTAAACTAATGCTCGCTTTATAAATACATAATATTCTATTTTCAAAAAAATAAAAAATATTATTCAAATAAATGATAAATATTATTTTAAAAAAACACGAATACCCATTCTTTCCCTGATTTGAAAAGTTTCTCAAAACTGATCAAATATTTTAAAAAATAATTAAGAAAAAAATTGAAAAAAGTTTGAAGATTTATAATATTTCCTATTACCTAACCTAGAAATTAAGTAAAAAATTCAAAACAATATACCTCTCCTTCAAGAACCCTCTCCCCTCCCCCCTCCCAAAAAAAAAAACCCTATTCTCCCACCCTTCTACTTATCATTTTCCACATACAAAAATTTGCAAAAAAATCCCATTCCAACCTGACTTCTTCCCCACCCCCTTTTTCTCTATTACATTTAACTTGTTAAAAAAAACTACAATATATTATAAAATTTTCCAAAACGTTTCTCACAAAAGAAAATAGAGAATTTCGTATAACCCTGATATCCCTCCTTTCTGGGCTTGGATCTTTTGTACCACTTTGTGTGTCACTACGTGTACCACTTTCTAATTTGGTATATTTTATTAATAAACTTAATAATAAAAGATAAACCTTAAGGAAAAAAGATAAACCCTAAGAAGAAAATATATTATAAAAGGTAGTACACAAAGTGGTACAGAGTATCCTGGACTCTCTTTTTGAGCTTTGAAAAGTTTATCAAAACTGATGAAACATTTAAAATAATTAATAAAAATTTTAAAAAATGTATGAAGATCACCAACCTAGAAATTAACCAAAAAATTCAAAACAATATACCTCCCTCTCAAAGACACCCTCACTTTTTCCCCTCCCCTCCAAAAAATAAACAAAAAACCATCTTCCCCCACCTTTCTACTCCTAGAAATTATGCAAAAAATTTGTAAATAATATCATCCTGAACCTCCCTATTCCCCACCCCCTTTCTAGTCCCCTCCCCCTTATTACCTCTTTCCCCACCCCTCCCCTAAAAAGCCCCTCACGAAAGAACTTTTTAAAAAAAAACTAATATCTTGACCAATCAAAACTCTCAATTACATTTAACTTATAAAAAAACTACAATATGTTATAAGATTTTCAAAAATATTTCTCAAAAAAAAAAAATAGAGAATTTCTTATCATTTAACACTTGTACCCTTCTTTCCCACCTTTAAAGAGTTTTTCAAACTGATAAAACATTTTAAAAAATAATTAAGGAAAAATTAAAAACTTGTATGAATATTCATAATATTTCCTATTACCTGCCTAGAAATTAAGAAAAAATTCAAAACAATATACTCCCTCTCAAGAACCCCCTTTCCCATTTCTCCTCCCTCAAAAAACCCTCTTCCCCTATCCTTCTACTTCTCATTTTCTACTCCTAGAAATTATGTAAAAGTTTATAAATAATATCTCATCTCGATTAGCCCTCTTCCCCACCCCCTTTTCAGCCCTCCCCTACTCCAAAATCAATAAATAAATAAAGAATTTCTTTTAATTTTATGCATCACAAATATTTTTCACAGAAAATAAAGGTAATTAGATAATTAGTCTCGCTGACATTGTTTCTTAAAAGAAACATTTAAAAATATAAAGAAGAATAATACCAATAAATTAAAACATAATGAATAAGATTACTAAAATACAACTCAAGACTGTCATACTAGGGATGAACTTTGACCAAACGAAAAAATTAATTTACATTTCTAAAGCCTTTAGGATGATAATCATAATAAGTTGGCTCCCTACAACCTATTTAATAAATCCTAGCCGAATAATACATCTTAAGTAAATACCTTCCACTTGCAAAGTAACTCCATTGATGTGGAAGTTTAATAGAAAAAGAAGCATACAGAGAATTAATAGGAGATGTTTCGGGTAGAAGGATAGTAGAAGACAATGATTTCAAAGTTATAAAATATTTTTTAACAGACACCTTTTTGCGAAGCACCCAAATCTGAAGTAATCGAGGATAACATTATTGCCAATTGAATTTTCTGTCAAAAAAAAACAAAGACTAAACATTCTGCAAGAAGAAAACAATAAGGATGATTTTATTAATCATGGTAAACCAAAAAAGAACAGAAATATTGAAATCATACACAAAAAAAAAAAAAAAAAGGAATATATGGAGTGAAAAAAATTACTATTACCTTCAAATTAGGGAAGTTACGGGGATATTATAAATCTTTGTAAAAATAAAAACACCGAGAATTGAAATTAAGTAAAAAAAAGGGATAATATTCTTGCCAATTGTTAATCTATGTAAACAAAAAAAGCATTGAACATTGAAATTAAATGAAAAAGAAAAGGAATGTGGAATAGAGAAAAAATTAATTTAAAAAAAAAAAAGAAAAGGAACGTGGAATAGAGAAAAATTATCTTAAAAAAAGAAAAAAATGTAGAACAGGGAAAAAAACTGATTGAATGAACATGCATGGTGAGGTGGGAGATTAGGGCTGTAAATGGGGTAGATCTTACCCGTACCCGATCGGGTCTATACCCGTTTATAGGGGATGAGGTTAAAATTTTATACCCGCGGACCCGGACCCATACCCAGATAGATTCTATTAAATGGGTCTGGACAGGATATGATTATACCTAGACCCGTTTACTTGTATACTCGTTATAATAAAATAATATATTATATTATTTGTATATGCTTTATTAATGAATAATTTATACCTTTATCCTATTTGTGAAAAATTAGAAAAATGGTATACGGGTATTGGTATATCCAGACCCTACTCAAGACCCTAGACGATCGGGTCTGGGTCCATAAATTGTCTGAGTCTTGGTCCATATTTCAAGTTCAAGTATCATACCTGTCCGGACTCGTTTACACCCCTAGTGGGGATTGTGTAGTTGATAGGATGTAGGATATTTAAGTTATGAATATATTAGGATTGTAGTGGAGGTTATCTAATATTTAGTGGGTTAAGTTAGCGGGGTGAGTGGATTAATAAAAGGATTTATAGAATAAAAAAAATCTAAAAAAATTAGAATTCAAAATGGAGGCTTGAGAAGGAGGGAGGATTTTCTCTCTCCTTCTATAATATATAATAAGATACCGAAGAAGATTTTCGAAGAAGAAGTATATTAAGAGATTTCTGAAGAATAAAAGAGGATAGTTAGCAAAAAAATCTTACAACTTTGCTTTCTTTGCTTTTCATTGTCAAAACAAATTTTGTCAGTCTCAATGAATGTATCAATTATCTTACATCAATTTTGAGCAATTGTGCAACTATAAAAGGCCACGGGAGAATGAATAATTTATACAAACAAAAACAAATGGAAACTTAAATTAGACAAAAGGGAGAGAGAAGATTACCTTCAAATAGAGGAAGACCTCAAGAATGACTCTGCCTATTTCTGATGGGTTGGTTATGGGAAGAAAAATGGCAAACAAATCGTGAATATTAACTTATTTTAACCAATGGAAATTTTCAAAAAATTAAAAATATGAAATAATCAAGAATAACAATGCCCCTATAGATTCTTTTCCACCAAAAATTGAAAAGAAGATAAATGAATTTAAAACTATAAATTGAAAAACACTACTTAAGTGGTTTGAAATTGTTGAATAACCAAAATGTTTAAATTGAATATATATAACTGATTTCATTTTCCCCAATAAGATTTTTTTTAATAATTAAAAAATCCAGAAAACAACTACAAAGAGCGATTGCACCAAAATAAAGGGAAGAAGAATAACCATTAGAGGGATGAGATGAGAGAAAAAATAACTATATAAAAAATGGAGAAAATTAAGAATTACCTCTAAGAATTGACTCTAAGAAGAAAGCATTGAAAGATTATGTAAAACTAAAAAACATAAAAGTATAGGAAAACTAAAAGTTAGAAAAAAAGAACTAAATGAAGGAAAAGAATTACGTTGACTAGGATCCTCATGGCCTAAGAGCTTCTATTTTTAATAGTTGAAGGAAATTTATGCAAAACTTCATAGATAAGTTATAAAAGATGGGGGAATGTAGTTGGAATTTTAGTTTTAGTATATCCAAATGAAGTTGAGATTGATCGTGATCAAGGAAGTTGAGATAAATTATGAAAGAAATGTAACTTTTTCACTGCAAAAGTCGCACAAAAAAAATAAATTTTTTTGAAAGAAATTAAAAATTAAAAAATCCAAAGATATAAGAATGTAAGTAGTAGTTTTTATCAGTTGGATTTTTATAGTGTTTCTTTTAACCCATAAAAACCTTTTTGCCTAATTAAAAAAAAATCTAAAAACTCTAGAAAATAGGAATGAAGACTTCAAAGCTTTAGGAGAGGAGAGAGAAGAAAATAGTTATTCTAATATAGATAGTAATAGATATTTATATATATACTATAGATATTTATATATATATATATATAACTAGTCTAAGGACCCGTGCAATGCACTGGGAAGACTTTATTAGGGAAAAAAAGAAAAATTACTTATATTTTAAAAATGATGTCGAATGTAATAAATTAGTAAATTTTACAAACTTAAAAAGTTAATTAAAGAACATAGAAAAAATATCTTACTTTATAAATACATAATATTTTCTTTTTCAAAAAAGGAAATGGTTTTTCATTTTCAAAGAAATTCATTATAAAAAATTAAAATACGACTTTAGAAAAATATTTTTGTAAAAAAAACAGATGTAATTATCTTTATTATAGCATAATTCCTAAATTAAACCATCTTGTTCACCCTCCCTCCCACAAATCCAAAAAAAGAATATTCCAACACCCTCATGTTCTGCCTCCCTTACTTTCCTATTGTTCTTCCTATTCCAAAAAAATAATGTTCCAATACGTTAATATTCTGCCACCGTTACTTTCCTATTCTTTTTCATTTTGAAGGGAATTTATCATTAAAAAACTAAAATAAAACTCCACACAAATATTTTGTAAAAAGAAAAAAACATGTGTAATTATCTTTATTATAGCATAATTCCTAAATTGAACCCTGCTATCTCCCTCCATCAATCTAAAGGAAGAATGTTACAATACCCTCACATTCTGCCACCTCTTACTTTCCTAATGTTCCTCCCATTCCCCTTCCTCTCCCCTCCTCCCCCAAAAAAAAAAAGACAATAATATTTTTGTCAAGAAAATAATAGAGAAGTTTTGTTGACAAAAAAAAAAAAAGAAAAAATTGATAAAGAAATGAATCATTTCAAAAAATGTTAAAAAATTATATGTCAATCATATCATACAAATCTCTTATAAAAAAATTATATGCATAATAAATAAAGAAGGAGACTTAAATAAAAAAATAGATATTGAAATAATAAAAGAAACGTGCATATATTAATTAGATGGAACAAAAAAATAATAAATTCAAGGAAATTTTTTTTGCCACAATTATATTAAAGAAAAAGCCTTACTTTACCCATAATTACTTTTGCTTCTTTTTTTATTTTTTATTATTTTTTTGAATATGATGATATGATAAATATAAAAGATAAAAAATAATTCCCTTCCCCCTCCCTCAAAACCCTTCTTCTCCCCTAATGTTTTATTTTTTTTTAATAAAACATTAGGGGAGAAGAAGGGTTTTGAGGGAGGGGGAAGGGAATTATTTTTTATCTTTATATTTATCATATCATCATATTCAAAAACAAAATAGTATTTATCTTCCATTTCATATTTCCTTTTTTCTAGGTTTTTGATTTTATTAATTCACTATATTAATAAATTTCCCCACTAATCCCACTAACATACTCTACTAATATGAGATAACCGATAGTATCTCACTAAATTCTAGTATAGTTCAAATTCAAAATATCCTACAAAGTATAACTATAAAACTACACATGTTCTTCAGTTCTCTCTTGAGGTTTCTATCATCGCAACCATTTTTTCTTCACCAATCTTCCTTGCGTTTCTTCAATTTCTTTTCCCTCCGTTTGTTTAGTTTCTTTTTGGATTCAATTTACCTTCTCTGTTTCTCTCTGTTTGCTAATATTGTTGTGTATCTTTGTTTGTTAATATTGTTGCATTCCCCAATTCTTTTTTTCTTTCGGGCAATTTTCATTATGACATTATGTTATGTTATTTTCAGTACTATTTTGTTTTTGAATTTCTCTCCTTAATTATGTTTTTTTGCTAATACTGTTTGTTTCTCTCTATTTTCTAATATTGTATGCTAATATTGTTGTGTCTCTCTATTTGTTTCTTTCCAATTTTTAATTTTGAATTGCATTCCCCGAATCCTAATTTTTTTCCTCCTAATTTCCTCCTTTCAATTTCATCCCTTAAGGATTCTTAATAAGTCACTCGAAACCCTTTTTCCTTTCAATGTTGTCAAAACAATTTTACTTTTGAGATATATTTATTTGACTCATCTTCTAACTAGACACAGTATTTATTATTTGTTACTTTTTTGCTGTCCTACTATTGTTATTGTTTTTAGAATTTTTTGGATATAGACTTGCATTATTGTTAGATATGGCATCAATTGTAATTTCAGGAAATTGAGATTTGTAATTTTTAGTTATACCAATAACTTTAGGTGAGGACTGTTTTCCTTTCATCTCCTCATATTTTCAACACTTAAAAAGAAAGATTTTGTTTTATTTTTTAAAACTTTTCATGTGCTTAATTGATTAAAATGAGTATGCTTTAGGGGTGATTGCCATTGCAATTTTTTTTCCTTTTTAATAATTGTCATTGCAGTTGCCATGATTAAATTTACACTTTAATTGTAGTGTTTTGGTTTCAACTATATTTAGTTCCAAACTCATTAGATTTTAATAATTTTGTACTGAAATAATTTTTCAAATTGCAGACAAGGGTTATTTCTAGAGAATTGCAGCTCAATGCCTACACAAAACCAAGGATGAAGATTGTAACATGAGGGGGGAGATGAATTGGGTGAAGAGGACGAGTCACGGGAGGAAAGAGGTTTTTTTTATATAATTAGCCATTTTTTTAAAAGGCCACTAAAGTAGCCACAAATTTTTTTTTATTCATAATCTGGCCATAACGCACAATCTTTGTGCATTATACATTTAGATAACGCACAGAAGACATGCGTTATAATCCAGAAATAATTGTGCATTATCAGCCACATCAGTTTTTTTTTTTTTTTCAAAACTCAAAATTTTCTTTTTTATTTTCAAAACTTATGAAATCTAATTTTTTCAAAAAGACTGTATTATTTTATATAACCTATTTTGATGTATATTTCACGATAATATTTATAACCGTTTTAAAAGAAAATATTTTTAACTTATAACCATTTTATTGAAAAAATATGAAGAAATAATTTAAAGTATTGTACATTTTACTATCAAAATTTAGAGTAATAAAGAAGTAGTTAGAAGAAATTCAAAGAAAAATTTCATTAATAGAAATCCTAAAATACAAACTTATACATTGCTTGAAACGGTGTTATTACAATTTTTTCTATTATGTCCCGACATGCGACATCTGCCACATCTTGGGGGAGAATCGGGATTTCGATAATCCATTTTCCCCCAAAACCTTGTACCCTGTTTTCTACCCCGTTCATTGTTCATGTTTGGAGGATGAAATGTTAAATTATAAGGAGCATCCCTCCAAAAATTCACATGCCCGACCGGATGAAAATTCGATTGATATGTTCTTCTGTACGTTTCTCATGAATATATATCCAGTATATAAGTATCTATCCTCATACCATTTTCTCTACAAACTGCAAGAGCATGAGAACAAGGCAATGCATATGCTTGCCATTTACCGCAATTGCATGATTTATTATTCATTCTTAAAGTATAAACGTTATTGCTGGTACCATCAACGCGGGTCAGAGATCTGACCATGTAAATTCCTTCTCGCGGATTATAAGTTGTAACTTTGTGTACTCTTGATTTTAATTCAATCCGCAGGAACTTATCAAAAACTCTGGTCGGAAATGGATGAACACAATTCTGGGCCTCTTCACGGTGTTGGTTGAAATACCCAACAAGTTTGTTGAATATTAATTCAACTAGGGCCTTTGTTTTAATCATATAAATGCTATATTTTATAGTTTAGGGTTTTACTATTTAGGAATTCAATATTAGGGTTTTAGGGTTTAGTCTATGCTTTTCTTTTTTTTTTTTAATAATAAAAGTCTTCATAAACTTAAATGCTAATAACATAAAATTATATAAATGCTAGCAATACAAGATTATATGAAATTAATAGAACAATCTAAACATGCTAACAATATTTTACAAAAGCTAAACAATCACGATTTATGACAAAAATATAAATAAATTGGGTAACCTATATCAAATCACTCATTTCAACACATTTACAATAAAAGCAACTAGATTAATAGCATAATCAAATATGCACAAATTTACCAATAGCAACTCTAACATAATCATAAAAATCCTAACTAGAAAAATAAACTACAAAAAATTGATCAATTATCCAAATAAATTCATAAAAATAATTCATCCATTTCATCAAATCACATTTGCAATAGAAAACACAATTAGATTAATAAAATGATCGAACATGCACAAATTTATCAATAACAACAAGTTTAAACAAAAATCCGAAACCCACATTTACAAAAATAAATTACTAAAAATTGAAAAATAATAAAATTATAAAAATAATTCACAAACTAAAATAAACAACAATTTTCATTTAAACAATAAGAAAAATTAATACATAGTACATAAAAAATTAAAACAATTACAGATATAAGAATTTATCGAAAATTTGAAATTAACACACAATGGTTGAGTTTTCTCTACCGATCTCTACTCCAAAACTCTAAAAACCTTCATACTCCAAGGGAAGTGTCACTGACTCAAACTTGAATTTCATAAATGGAACCAAAAAGTGTGAGAAATTTTGACTGTAAATTTCGAAATACAAGAAAAGAGAAGAAGAGGAAGAGAACAAAATAAGGAAGGAAGGAGGAGGAGCATCACTAATCGAGCAGCGGCAGAAATGGTTATCGGAGCGGCGGAAATTGAAGGAAGAAAGAAAGAAAGAGAAATGGAGGTGGCGACCAGGGTAGGAAGTTTTCTTAACATGATATCGCACAACCATTGTGTTATACATCAAAATAACGTGCAACGGTTATGTGTTATTACCCACCTCAACACCAAGCACTACCACATTCTCGCCACGTCTTCGCCACATCAGTAAACAAGATTATTATGCGTATTAGACCGCTCATTAGCTATAACACACAACTATTGTGCGTTATCATTAAGTTTAACGCACAACTGTTGTGCGTTATGGCTTGTTTAGGGAGAAAAAAAATATTGGCCACTTTAGTGACTATTTTTGTAAACATGGCTAATTCTGTAAAAAATAAAAAAAATAAAAAATAAAAAAAAACCGAGGAAAGAATATTAGTAACAAATTTAACTTATTTTTTTGGGGTAGGAAAATGGGAAGAGGTGAAGTGTGGGAGAAAATAGGGAGGGAGAGGCGGGCAGCGTGTGGGAAAGAGGGGTTTTTTTGTTGAGAGGAGAAGCAGGGGAGGAGGAATGTTCAATTTGGAGAGGAATAACAATTACAAATTTTAGTTTAATTTTTAGGAATAGGGAAAAAAAGTATTATGAATACTTATACGTTTTTTTCTTTTAATCTTCATTTTATACTTCTTTTTATTTAATGTTATTTTTCCCATTTTTATCAATACAAGTTCATTTGAACAACTCATATAGATAGTGACTCAATGATAAAGAGGGATTTTTCCAATGGGAGAGGGGGAGGGGCGATGGGGTGTGGGAAAGAGAGAGTGGGAAAGGTGGTTTTTCAAGGGTCAGGGGGTAGAGAAGAGGGTTTTTTTTAAGGGAGAGTGGACGGGTGTGTGTGGAAAAGGGGATTTCTTGGGAGGTGGGTCATAGAGTATGTGTGGAAAAGAGGAATTTTTTAACGTGTAGAGGAAAGGATTTTTTTTAGGGGTAGGGAGTAGGTGGCGTGCTTGTGGGTTGTGGAGAACAGAGGGGGAAGTAAGAGGGGAATGGAGAGGATGTTAATTTATTTATTTATTTCTGGAAAGATATTAATTGCATATCTTAGCTTAATTTTTCTTTTAATATTCACTTTTTATTTTATTCTTATATCTTTTTTATTTAATATTATTTTTTCATTTTTATTTATCTAAGATTATTTAAATTCAGACTACATCTAAAAAATAAATAACATAATATTATATATGTATTTTTAATTAAATAATATTTTTATTTTTAAAAAATAGAATATACAACTTTTTTATTATAAAAATTCTATATCTGTGCGAAACACGGGTTTTTGACTACTGATATGATAACATCCACTAATAATATGATACCTCTTATATTAAAAAAAAAAATTGAATGCATAATGGTTTGACTGTTTAAGAGTTTTATATGAGTAAATAATTGTATGTGATATGAATTTCCAAGTGAAATCCAACTTCAAATACATTTAGTTTTTTGCCTCATTATTTTATACTCTATGTTTTTTTACTCGTCATATTGTGGTAATTTCTGTATTTTTTTACTAGTCACATTGTGGTTCTAAGATAATAATTAATGAACTATTTTCTATTATACCCTCTCATTAATAATAAATTCTAACCTCTTTTTATTCTTCTAAGATGAAAATTAGTAGAAATAATAATGAGAAGACATAAAAGTTTGAAGGACATTATAGCCTATATAATAAAAAAAATCTAATCTTATGCCTCGTTGATAAAGCTGAAAACTGAAGTATAAAGTTTGAATTATTAATTAAGTGTTAATTATTTGTATAAAAAGTGTTATAATTTTATAAACAATATACATTTTCAGATTTAAAAGTTCAGAGTTATGCTAAAAAATTTTACTTAAAATTTATAACTACGATTAAGCACATCTTAAACAATTAAATGATTTAAAAAAAATTATTATACGCACTTCAAATATTAAGTGTTTAAAGATTATTTGTTATCAAATATACTTAATTCAATAAGTTCTTAATTGATTCATTTTAAGAGGTAAATTAATTTATCAAACAAGACCTTCAACAGTATAATACAAAAAATGTGACAAGTAGAAAAAAATAGATAGAGCGTTAACTAGATTTTATTATTCAATTGTTTGGTGATATGACAAACAAAAAATACACAGTAATAAAAATAAGATTTTTTTCAATAATTACCCACAAAGAAAGAGTAATTATCATAATTTGTTCCAAAAAAATTCCAATGTTGATTAAGGTCTCCAATAATTAATTTTATCATTTAAAATCCTTAACAAATTTATAATCTCTATTTAAGGTCTTTTTATGCATATCCAGTTAAATTTAACATAACAAACGAACGGTAATACTAATTTCATTATAAATAAAAGGCTAAAAAGTAAAAATAATACAAATTAAAAAAAAAAAAAAAAACTTAAACTCTTCTGCTAATACCAGCTTTGCTAACTGCTCCACCGCCGCACCATCTCCAATTTGAAAAATCGCTGGCAAAAATGTTAACGAAACTAAGAGCCAATAACTTATTCTATCTACACAACAAATACTCAAAATGGAGCTAAAACAATTAAGTCCTCCAGTATTTATGCTGGAAGAATTGAAGGTCATCAATACAATAGCTATAACTTCTCTTCTTACTGTCTTAATCTTCAATAATTTCATGCAAGTTAATTTTCCGTTAATTTCGATTAAGTCCTTCAACTTGTTCTTCAACATCTTGGGATCCTTGCTAATACTTTTTTGGCATCTTCTTCTCTTCTTCTCTCCCATGTTTCAAGAATTTAATGACTTCATTTAAAAATTATAAAGAATAAATTTGTCCTGGGAAAAGAAAGGGAACATGATAGAAGAAGGTTTGTTTCTTCTCTTGGGGTTGGGGACAGTTGTATATAGGGTGTAAACGGGGTTTTTTTCCTACAATTAGCCTTTTTTTTCTGAACAGTGAAAAATAACATAGAAGACTTACAATAGACCATCATTGGATCTTATTTAATAGGTGCATGAGATTTTATTTAATAATAAAGTATTTACGTATTCTAATATTTATTAACTTCAATCATTTGAATTTTTAATTAGAGCAAAAAGAAAACTGCTCACCTGTTTAATTTTCAAATTGGTGCGTAATTTTTTAGTTAATAAGAGAGAAAGTAGTAGAAAATTACAAAAATGTAAACTAAAACGAAAATATGACGTTTTTTGGAAAAAATTCCCAAAATGCCCACAAGAATCTCCTCAATCGGACGTCCGAGCGCAAAGTTATGTCCTGTCAAAGTTTTCGACTATACAAAACAAATTTTTTGTCCCGAAACGTGTTTGGATCACTTTTTCGACGATGCCGTTGCGTTTATCTTTACGAGAACCATCAAAATGACTGGTCATGTGCGTTAAACGGACATCCGATCGCAGAATTATTCATGTTTCAAGTTTTTCAAAATTCTAATCAACATAAAAAAAATAAAAAATAAAAAACTGATGTGGCTGATAACGCACAAACGTTATGCGTTATCCACCACATCGACGGATTAAGGAGAAAAAACTTGAATTAAGTGATAACGCACAATGATTGTGCGTTATCTTAATTAATAACGCACATCCATTGTGCGTTATGGCCAAATTACGAATAAAAAAAAACTTAGGGCCACTTTAGTAGCCTTTTCAGGAAAAAAAAAAAAAGGCTAATTGTAGAAAAAACCCGTAAACGGGTTCAGACTTTCTGGGTATTCCCAAATCCAAACCTAGATAGATCCTTATAGTGAAACATGAACACAAACTCAAACTCAGACCCTTTGGGTATAAAATATATGGACTCAGACTGGATTCGTATAACATTTTTTTATTTTTTTCACTGCTAAACAAAAATATATATAAAAAATTTCAGAAAATCTAACCTTAAAAAATCATGCATCTGTTATTCACCTTTGAAACAAACAACCACTATATAAAATTTTGAAGGAGAGGAACAAGTCCACAGGAAACATCCAATGGAGAAAACAATAATACTGGTGTTTGGAAGAAGAATAAATCTTGAAGAAAATTTATCTTCTCTAAACTATGAGGGCCTAAGAAATCTTGAAGAAAATTTATCTTCTCTGAACTATGAAGAAAATTTCTCTTATCTTCTCTAAACTAACAAAATAAACTCCTCAATATCATAAATGTATAACTTATGTATTAATAAAAAATATAAAAATAATATAACATATAAATATATATTATTTTATTATAACGGGTATACGAGTACATGCGTATAGGCATCATCATACCCTGTCCAAACTCAGTTAATAAAATCTATACGGGTACAAATCCGTTAATATAAAATTTTAACTTTACTCGCTATAAACGGGTATAGAACAGTACGATACGAGTAAGACCCTGTCAATACTTAGGGTCTAAGTTGCATTAGGTAAACTTGTTGAGGGACTGATTTTGCAAATTATTAGAAAAAACCCAGCATTCACTGTACGATATTTATTTTTATTATTAATTGACAGATAAATAAGACGCTTTCGACAGTGCGTTAGGGGAAATCTCATTTCAACCAAACTGGTAAAAAGCTCCCCAAATCAAACCTTTTTCTTCGCATTGGGAAGAGTAGAAAGAGAGGTAACGCTTTGGCACAATTCTATTCTACCCCACCCAAGTGATCGACCGTCCGACCTTCGGACTCAAACCTCTGTGTTAAAATCTCCTAACCCAACCTCGGCGGCTTGGATAAGGTTAATACTCTTTTTGTTTGGCTTTGCTTTAGGGAATTTGATGTGGATGCTTATTCTGTGTGTATCTTTGCTTGTATTTTTTTTCTAGTTTTCTTGAATGTGTTACTGTATATCTAAATTCAGTAATCTAAACCCTCAGCATGATTTTAATTTCTTTGATCGTTTGCTTGTGGTCATCTATCTGTTAATTTGAGGATTCAGTGTGGCGTGTGTTGACCATGTTCTGTTTGTTGTTGTTGTCGTTGTTTTTTTTTTCCTTTTTGTTCTCATCAATTTCTTGCTGTTTTGTTTAGCTGTTACTGGAGTCTGGGTTTTTATCTTTTAACAATGGGTTCTTGTGAAATTCGGAATTTGGTGGTTGTTCTTGTGTAAGCCACAGTCTTGGTGAATGAAAGATGAAGAATGGGGGAGGGTTGGGAGAGAGAAATTTCAAGGGCTGTACTTGTGCACCTGTTTAATTTTATTGATCGGATACTAGATACTGAATAGATAACCACCTCATTATTTACAAGAATAGTAAATGTACCATTTGTTCCCATAGCTCTGTACTTTCCAAATGCAAGCTTTTGCAATGATTTTTTCTTGAAGGGAATGTGCTGTTTGTGCATTTGTTTCGGAACTTCCAAATAAAAATGTCCTTCAGACTGTTTCACATGTACTTCTCTTATATCTTTATGTAAGAAAACTGCCATTCATCTGCTTAGGTTTCCCGGGAGAACATTCAGTCAAGGAAACAATGTCTGGACGAAACCGTGGACCTCCTCTTCCAATGAAAGGTGCTCCACATGGCGGAATGCCTCCACCTGTTCATGAACCTCCTCCATTTGCAAGAGGCCTTGGGCCAGGACCTCACCCTGCTTTGCTGGAAGAAATGAGAGAACCCCCTTATCTCATGGGCCCTAGACAACTCCCTCCACACCCTGCTATTATTGAGGAGCGGTTGGTTGCCCAGCATGATGATATTCAGGTGCTGCTTGTTGACAATCAGAGGTTGGCTGCGACACATGTGGCTCTGAGGCAGGAATTAGAAGCTGCTCAGTTTGAGCTTCAAAGGACCCATACTTATGCTAGTTCATTGCATGGGGAGAAAGATATACAGATGAGGGAACTCTATGAGAAATCTGTTAAAATGGAAATGGAACTTCCTGCAGTGGATGCTATGAGAACCGAGCTTATGCAAGTACGTTCAGATATTAAAGAGCTAGCTGCTGCCAGACAAGAGCTTACAAGTCAGTCTCAAGCAATGACTGAAGATTTAGCTAGAATGACTGCTGATTTGAAGCAGGTTCCAGCGATAAGAGCAGAGATTGAAGGTTTGAAACAAGAACTGCAGCGAGCTAGGTTAGTATCTTCATTTTTCTGTTTTAATTTTTTTCTCCTTACTGTAGCAATGTTTGGTCCTTTGAATTGGAAAATTTGCTGTTCTCTTGTGCACTTTTAGAGCTGCTATTGAGTATGAGAAAAAGGGTTATGCCGAGAACTACGAGCATGGGCAGGTGATGGAGAAGAAGTTGGTCTCAATGGCAAGGGAGTTGGAGAAACTTCGTGCTGAGATGGCCAATACAGAGAAAAGAGCTCGTACTGCTGCTGTGGTTGGAAATCCAGGTTATTCTTGTCATTATTACTCTATTTATCTGGGAGAAAATGGATCAAACATCAGGGGCTTAGTTTTCGCTTATATTCGATATTATTCGGGGAGAATTTTGAGCCTGCAAATAATGAATGTACTAGTCCAAGGTGATGCAGGATCTTTCTTGCTATAGGAAGTAATCAGAGGCATATTTTCAGTATGCAGGAAAATTTGTTTCCTTCATGGTTCATCAAATTACTTAAGATGACTGTTCTCTACTCTTCTCGCACACAGTAAGGGGTTGGAACTCCTAACTGCAACACCTTACCCCCCTCTCTCCAACAAAAAAGGGTGTTGGTTGGCAGGGGATCACTGAGATTTCTTGATGTATTGTGGAAGTGTAGAAGATTATGTAACCAAACCTTGTCCAAGTATAGCTGAAAATTGGAAAAGTAATTTGGAGGACTCAAAAACTTTAATTGTCCATATCTCAATGACAAATGCTCCAGTTACCTCTATATTTGCTGCTCTTTGTGCTTTTCCTTCCCCAATCATTTTGACAACATTGTGATAATGATTAGATGGGAATTTAAAGTTGCACTTTTCTTTACATGATTTGTGCTTTTGCAGGTCCAGGTTATAATGCCAATTATGGCAACCCTGAAACTGGCTATGCTGGAAATCCATATCATCCTAATTATGGTGTGAATCCCATGAATCCCATGTATCCAGTAAGTTTTCTTTTTTATTTCCTTTAATTTAGTTAGGAAATAGAGTACTTCCTGAAGCTGGGAGGGATGTTTTTGTAGAAGTTAAGTATGACTTGTCTGTACCTTAATGTTTTTGGAAACTATTATTTGGATGTGTAGCTCAAAATAATCTATTTCAGATGCAAGCTGCTGCTGAAGGTTATCCGCAATATGGACCTGGACCTGGTGCTTGGGGTGCTTATGATATGCAGCGAGCTCCAGGACCAAGATAAACTTATTCATGCTAGTCTGCGACATCTTATTTGCTGGCTTCTGGTACTACAGTTTGGATCTTATATTTTTTCTGGAATCTTGGGTCACTGATAGATATTTTTAAAAGTAATTTTTGGAGCTTTGTTGTCCGTAATGTGAAACTACAGATGATATTTTATTCTAATGCTTCACTAGATTAATATTTTGGAGCTTGTGTGTACATCATATAATGTCATTGATTTGGTTTACACTTGCAATTGCTTACCTGTTTGAATATGGTAATCTATGGAGTGAAGTTTATTTTCCTGACATACAGGACCCTCACATATTATGATATATGTAAGGTATTCTATTATTGCCTGTGGAACTTTCCAGGTGTTTAGTTATTAGGAGTTATTGGTTAGTTTTTAACTATAGTGCAGCTGAAATAAGTTACAGTTTCTTTAATTAATAGGACGAAATTTACTGCTTGAAGAAGTTGAAATAAGTTGGATTTTCTATTTCATGTTATCTACTGTAGTAGCTCATTTAAAATGCATGGTTAGGAATATATCTTGTTGATTTTCACTGGAATAAACTTGTGAGTGCAAGATCCCATCTTGTCTGTCCAAACTGAAGGTTTCAAGAATGCAGGAATTTTAATGGAAAAAATTACTTATCTTTGTGGTTTAGTGGCCTAGGTATGGATATCGAAAGAAGTTTGTGCCTGGCCTTAGATGAGCTTATCAACTATTTCATGCATTTGCTATCCTGGAATTGTAGGTGAAACTTTAGACTACATGGGTTATTTGTTTTTACAGGATACAAACACTGGAAAATTATTATTATGTTAGTCCTAGTATTTCTAGTAGACATTGATGAATCGGTCTGGGATTGTAATGCATACGGCTAAGAAAAGCCATGCAATCGGTTTTAAAAAATTAGTTTTTAAGTTGATTTCTCATTTTGGTGTAGGTTACTTAAAAGTGCATCAGTGAGGAATTGAATCATGGCAATTCGACAGAAATAGAAAAGCCTAGGCTTCTCTTCTAATGCTGCAAATTTTATATAGTAACCCCCAACATAACAACGTTAAACTACTTGAGAACAATATAAAAGTTTTAATAATCACATACATGTCCGTAGTAAACAACTAATTCATGTTGTGTGCAACTATAGATGCTTGCTTCACCCTTATTTTTAGTTCACCTATACTATCGAACCCTCACTTCTAATTGTTAACTTAGAGGAGTAGTTTCTTTCCTGCAGCTGAACTTGTTGAATTGGAGGCTTTTGGTGGGCAGCATGGATCTCTATACCATTTCTCTCTACTTTCAGGCAGTTCACTTAGTTTCAATTTGTTTGTTTATTTTCATTTTCTTGGCTCACTTATCCTTGTAGAACTCAACTATTAAGTCTCTTTTCTAATCATGTTTTATATTATAAGCTCAATGCAGTTATTGCACTTTCAAGAGTACGTATATTTGTTTCATCTTTGAAGTTATAAAAGACTGATGATATTAAGGCACAGCTGAACAAATTGCTATTCTTTTTTGCTTCTTTCTGAAGTTCAGCGTCTCTATTTATAATGAATCTGCTACTAAACAGAGCATGCCTCACGGAAATCCTTTATTGTTGTATTTCCTAGTTATGCATTCTAGGCCAAAATGAGTGACTGGTTAGCATGGCTTTCACTAGCAAGCATCTTGGTTGTTATTTGGAAGGAATGAGTTGAGCCAATTTCAGTTAGTATTCTATTTCAAGTAAATCGTTCCGTTTTTGACATACTAGAGGACAAGCCCCTTTACCAGCAGATGTCTTTAGATCTTTTAACTCTCAGAAGTACTCTTCATGATTGATATTTTAATCTCAAAAAACATATCTATACGGCACAAATACAGGGTTTCGGGAGTATACATCATCAAATGTCTTTAGACCATATAACCGGCTAAACTAAAAAAGTACTGCCGACTCTTTCATATGTCTTGTTTTATGTTTATTTTCATTGTCACAGTGAACTGAAACTTTGTCAGTCCACCATTATTGATAAGAAAGATAGGAGAGAAGCAAAAGGTAGGGAATGTATATTCAGGTTGATTATGCAACTGTGGGTAGCTATGAGAAGGATGAGCTTATCTTAAATTAACGACAAGATAAGTGCAAAGTTGAAGGAGGGAGCAACCTGCAATTTTGCTGAAAGATGACTTCCTGAGATGATGCTTTTTGTTGTTTTTTGTAATTGTAAAAGTTATAGTTCCAAGCTGTTGGCATTACCCAAGGTGGGGCCATGAAAGATATGGCGAGGATAAGAATAATATTTCCTTTTTATTTCGGTGTCTATATTGATTGAACGGGACAGGATTGCAAACTCTTTCTCTAGGATAGGAGATGTAGTAAGCTTCGGAGGAGAATGTCTTTCTTATTATATTTATAGACACACA
The DNA here is from genome assembly GCA_028651295.1 of Catharanthus roseus. NCBI lineage: Eukaryota > Viridiplantae > Streptophyta > Magnoliopsida > Gentianales > Apocynaceae > Catharanthus > Catharanthus roseus. Next base: position 2,644,526 of record JAPQWS010000050.1, on the reverse strand, counting down.
CCAATCAGCTGTCAGAGAACCTTAGTGGAATTATCTTACTCTTGAGATGACGTGATCAGCATTGGAGCAGCAGGATGAGTTTCTCTTTCAAGTAAGTTATGTAATTGCTTCTGAGCACGTACCCTTCCACTGTTCTTCCTGTTGGTTGTGCTCTTTAAGAATAAACTTCAAGTTCATAATCTTTCTATGTGTTCAATCACATAGAATGAAGCAATGGTTGGAACAATTATCTAACTTTTGGTTCTCTGCTCTAATTTGGTAATCGGGTCACAGGTCAAGTTGTTTTCTCAATTTCTCATGAGACTCTTAGGTTCTTAAGTTAAGCATGAAAGTGGATGAACTTTATTCAGTCAATTGGTGTTTCAGATATTATCTCCCGGATTGTTTGTTGCTAGGAAGAGCTTGATAGGAGTGTATTTGCACATTGCAATATACACTTATTTCTTAGCCTTTTATATTGCCTTTATCAATATCTGAAGATGAGATTTTTCACTGGAAGGGGAGCCAGTCCCTTTGTAGTACTTCAGAAGCCCTTAGTGGTTAGCTAAGAGAGAGGTCTATTGAAACTAACCTTGTTTCTGTAGTAGTTAGTGGTAATAGAAATCTACTGGAAGCTTATGTTTGTAAAATTACTTTGTAATTGGTTAACATGTTTTAGAATGTCCACGTTAAACATTAGCTATCTATCTGTGGCATGTATGAAGCCAGCCCCACTTTATGATATGTGGTTTTATGATTAGATTCTGGTATGAAGGTTTGAGTTCCGTTTTTTCCTTGATGTTCTTACTAGAAGTTGGTAGCATGTCAAGTATTTTCTTATCCGGCAACATGTATATTTTGTTTTTTTGTTAGGGGAAAAATGTATATGTACGCCACTATCAAGTCCTGACATTATTGATTCTCTATCCGATCGTGTAGTCGCCTGTGTTGGATGTGAGTTTCTGTATTGCCCTTGTCTCTCTAGTTAGTTCCCAGGCAAATTTGCAGTTGGCTTTAGGGCATTGGCCTGTAGAGGAATGTTGTTTTAAGAAAGTATAACCTTGATTTGTTATGTAATTGACCAATCATATGTTATCAACATGGTATTCTACTTAGCTTTTTCGCTGACTTTTATGATGTTCCTTCAGTAGCAATCAACGAATTCAGTAGGCGTGAACAATTTGTTCTATATGATTCACTATAGGCTTCTAGAGTATGAATTTAGTTTTATAGACTGGAAAAGTGTTGACCTTCTCTGATTCATCCTTGACATAAAATTAACATCTTTTTGCCATGTAGGATGGGAGAAAAAACTTGGAAACATCAAGTGCTGCTGCGATATTAACAAAGAACTATGATTTGCAGGTGGCATCTCTTCAGCCATTGTCTTCATATTTCTTCAGGTTCGTTTCATATTTCTTTATTACGTACGTGTGAATCGTCTATTTGAGGAACCTGAATTAAGATTTGATGGGTTTTATACTGAAGTTGCATTTTTTCTGCACATGGTTTTGGAAATAGAGCTCGAGTCTTGCAGCATGGAACTTGAACTTTTTCATTTTTTGGGCATAATCAATTTCCTTATGCTTACATTTTCATCATGGAGCTGGGGCGCATTAGGATGCATGACACTCTGACATCGACTTCAAGATGAAGAAGGATTGCTCAGGAGGCTGGTGTACAATGAAACAGATAACGAGATGTAAACATTACAGCACAGTTCTTCCTTTGATTGACCATATTGCCCAAAGATTCAAAAGTTGCTCACCTTGTATGAAGGTGGAAGGTAGAAGGCATTTTCTATGCATTTCATGAAAGGGGGAATGGATAAATGTGTCATGACAGAATTATGGTTTGTCTGGCCTTCAATATGTTCAGCTATAAGATGTTCAGAAATCTTGTTTTAGCTGATATTGAATTCATGGATTTATCTCATTCTATCAGTAATAACAAATTCTTTAAGACAATAATGTTTACATTCTTTTTGCGCCAATCTTGTAATGAGTTCATTACACATTATTTGAATGCGAAACATTGAATTCGAATTGCTATTTTACATGGTTGAGTATGCCTGGCTATCAACATTTGGGGGCTAGACCCCATCATATCGACTTTTCCCCCCGCCAATATTATTACACACTACTTAAGTTGCCCGCATCTCAGTGATATTGAAGGGACAGGTTTGGAGGGAGGAAGTTGATTTTGATGAGTCACCGAGAATATAGGGGCTGCCTTCTAAAAGATCGTAGCTTCGGTGTGGTGCTACTTTTTCCCACTCAATTAACGCCCAGACTCTTATATAGTGAAATATGAATTTAGACATAGATTTTTTAGAGTCTTTCAGCGTTTATGGTAGGGTTTGGGTATATTTGTACTTTGAGAATATTTTTATATTTTTTTTTTCTGTTAAACAAAAATACATGTATATAATAATGTATAACCTTAAAATAAAAATTATAACATATTTAATATAATTTCCTTAACATCTCTTCCAACAAATGATTAAAAGCTCAAGTACATATAAAATCCTCACTAATACATTAATCCAATAAAAACACGTTTACAACCTTACCTGCTTCGCATTACATTATCTTCCTACTTTTTTTTGTCAATTTCTCACCATTTTCGCATTTTTTTCTTGGAAAAAACAAACCCTAGATGTCCTCCTCTCTTCCAATTACTGATTTCTTCATTATTTTCTTCCTCTGAAGAAGCTTAGTCAAGCCACAAAAGTGTTCTATTCATGGAGAGACAGAGAGTGGAGAGAGGATTTGGAATTGGAGGAGGTTTCGAGAGAAGGAGAAGCAGTCGGCGGCGTCGACCAGATCCTGAACGAGATGAGAGAAGAGGGCCTATTGGAACAAATTCCACCGCTAAAAACATCCAAATTTTTTCGATTCCATTATTGGAGTACTTTACTAATCTCAACAAAAACCCAATTCACCTGCAGTCGTCGCCATTTGTGGCTTGGTTAAAATAATTATTAAAAAGTGCTCTATTCATTTTGTTCTGTAACTTTGATTAAAAAAAAAAACTCTTTGTTCTGCAACGAACTAAAAGATTGAGTGTGGAAATAATATCATACATGTATACATTATGTATTAATAAAAAATAATACAATAATATAAATTTATATATTATTATTTTATTATAATGAGTATACGGGTCTGGATATCATCATACCCTGCCCATACCCATTTAATAAAATCTATACGGGTATAGGTATGGGTCCGCGGGTATAAAATTTTAACTTTAACCACTATAAATGAGTATAGACCCACACGGATACGGGTAATAACCGCCCCATTTACAACCCTATACAAGGCACCAGGCATCTAAAACAAAACAGACCATTACCAGGATGGCTTCACCCTCACTTCTAGCTCCCAGTGTAGAATTTTCATAAGTGACCACACACTTAAACCTCCGCAATTAACAACTCTCAAGTGTAATGATCTCTGTTCTCAAAATACAGCAAGACATGCAAAATCTCAAGGATAAACTCCCTTGAGCATTATTTTAGATAAAATGGGGGAGTACCATGTTGCAATTTTTTAATTTTTTTTTTTTTTTTTTTATGAATCTTATAAATTACCTTGGTTGGACGGTTATAACTAGGGCTGTAAATGGGGCAGGTCTTATTCGTACCCGTGCAGGTCTATACCCATTTATAGCGAGTAAGGTTAAAATTTTATACCCGCAGACTCGTACCCATACTCATATAGATTCTGTTAAATGGGTCTAGGTAGGTTACGATAATACCCAAACCGTATACTTATTATAATAAAATAATAATATATATTTATATATTATATTATTTTTATTTTTTTATTAATAAACAAGTTATACATTTATGATATTAAGTGGTTTATTTTATTAGTTTAGAGACAGAAAGAGAAATTTTCGTCAAGATTTCTTTTTTCGAGACATCAGTACTACTATTTTCTCTATTCGATGTTTCTTGTGGACTTGTTTCTCTTATTCAAAATTTTATACCAGTGGTTGTTTATTCCAGAGGCGAGTAACAGAGGCATGATTTTTTAAGGTTAGATTTTCTGAAAATTTTTTTATATATATTTTTGTTTAACAAGAAAAAAATAGAAAAATTTCATACGAGTACGGGTATACTCAGACCCTACCCTAGACCATGAAGGGTCAGGTCTGGTCCATAAGTTTTATACCTAGAGGGTCTAGGTTTGGGTTCTTATTTCACTATAAGAGTATGAGTCTGGGTTTGAACTCGTTTACACCCCTAGTTTTGACCTTGAATTCAATATTATTTTGGTTTTCTTTGTGTGCTAGTCTATGAGCTATCTATTTTGACTTGTGTGCCACTAAAACTAGGACTTGAATTATTCACCTAGTTTTTTTCTTATGGTTTAATATGTATGCCATGGGTTCTTATGAAGTGTGAAGTCTCACTAGTATTTGATCTAAAACAATACCAAATGAGTAGTTTGTAGAAACTTGTCACACAACTTGAGTGTGGTCACACATGTTGATAATGTAACGACACAAAGAAGCTCCGGGTTCTTAGCGACTGTTTTAGGAAACTTGGGAGATCTCATTGAATCCGTGATCGTGGGTTGTAATATAGAAGTATATTGAAGTCCAACTAATGAGATTTTAAAGAATAAGGAAATGTTAAAATCCTAAGTAAAATAGGACTTTGAAGGAGTTAAAACTACAAGTCTTTTTGGAAATAAAGTCCTTAGTCAAAATTCACATTGAAAAAGAATTGGAAATTCAGGACATATTGTTCAGCCTCAACATCTATAAATAGAGGAACACAATTGAACATTGGGGCTAGCTCTTCTACAATTCTTCGAAAACATTCTGCAAAAGAAAAGATGGCGGTTAATGGTGGTTGAGTTTGTGTAGTCACAAACTTCAAACACTATGGCATGCTTGTTGTTTATCCTTCATAATTCAATGGAGTCCTTGTTCACCAGTTTTGAAGATTTGAAGGGATTGAAGATCAAACAGCTTGTTGCAAGGAGAGCTTGAAGAGTTGAAGAGATTCAACTGTGCATTGTACAAAGGGAATTTGCATTGATTCTATTAGCGAAACACTATATGTATAAATGAGCTAGCTATTTCTTGTACTGAGTTGACAGTTATTAGTGGATTACTTTTTGGGCGTGACTTCTTAGACGTAGGCTTGATCGAATTGTGTTACCAACTACTGTGTTTGTGTTGTTTATTACTTTTCAAAGTGGGTATCACATTACTTCTCACACAGTTACAACAATTTTTTTGACTAAACTGTTGCGCTCGATTTTTTGACAAAGCACATATGGCTAGAGATACCCGAATCCATGAGATAATAACTTATTTTTAAAATTCATAATCTATGTAAAAAATATAAAACTCTTTATATTTATTCTGGTAGCGAGAATAACATTTCACATAAACTTCTATTTTGTTTCATTTGGAACTTTTTCCGGTTAAATATTTAATTTTAGTAAAGAGCACAACACAAATCTATCAAGTAAACAGTTTACTTTGAAGATAAAGACTTATAATATGTATATTTTAATTTTGTCTTCTCTTCCCAAAAACCAAAAAAAAAAAAAAAAAACCAAAAGTAAAACACACCCAAACTGAAACAAAATTAACAAATAGCTTTGTTTTTTTAAAAACGAAAATTAACAAGTATTTAAAAAAAAAACGAAAGTTAACAAATAGTTATAATTCGATATTCGCAACCCTGATGAGTCAAAGCGCCGGATTCAGGAATTCTTTAAGTTTTAACACCTCATTCAGTTAAGCAATTCGTCTCATTTTGTGTTTACTCCAAACTTTTGTCTTGAGAGTCTGAAAGATTACTTCAGATTCTCAGTATTTGGTGAAAAATGCAATCTTCACTGGCTGTAACCCATGGAGTCGCAGCGAGAACCTGTTATTCAAGAATTTCAAACACTACCCCTCCCAATGAAATTTCCTGTTCCAGAAAACTCACAAAATCGCTCCATTTCTCAAACAACTCCCGTTCGATTTCACCAGTCAAACTCTTTCAGCTCCAAGAAACCTTTCAATTAAGAAAACCCGTTTCATTAATCCCAAACAGATGGAAAAGATCCCATCTTTGTGCCAATTCATCAGCAGACAATGCCATCAGTGCAAATGGGGGCAGCGGCAGTCTTGATGATGGTACTGCCACTATTACTAATAAAAGCTGGATTGAAGCCGCTGGGGAGGCAATTTCAACTGCCTTTCCTGTATGGGTAGCTTTAGGTTGCTTGCTGGGGCTGGTTAGGCCTACTGCTTATGATTGGGTACAGCCCAGTTGGACTATTATGGGCATCACTCTAACCATGCTTGGCATGGGCATGACTCTAACCTTCGATGATCTTAGGGGTGCCTTGGCCATGCCTAAGGAATTGTTCACTGGTTTCCTGCTTCAATACTCGGTATGATTTGATCTAAGTGGTATATTTTGATTATATTGTTTCTTTTCAAGTGTGAGTTCAATTTATGTGTACAGATCTCTTCACTTGAATCTTGCAGTCTAACTGTTTGAAATCTGGCCTGCTAAGAAAAATAGAAGCTTGAATTGTCAATGGATCCATAAATGGTTGATTTCTGCACATGCATTTGAATTTCAGATTTTGAGTGATCTTTTTATTCCTTCGGCGTGTCTTGAATGAGATGTCATAGGCTGAATCACCCAGTTGAACGAACATGATTCCTGTGGCCATTCCTCAAAGTTGGGGAAGGGTATCACTCAGCGAACCCAATTGAACAGAGTTTAATATGGAAAATCACTTCAAGCAATGTATGTTTTATAAAGTCATTTAAAGTTCATTATTAGAGTGAACAGTAGTAAACCATATCTGATAGGTTATTTGCTCCCGTAACATTTCTGTCTGCTTCTTGCTTAGAAGCTTTTACGATTGGGAGAAGACTTTTCTAGAGTTCTCTAATAGTTGTGGGTTTTGTAGTTATGGACTGTAGGTCTCGGTCCATATTCATTGGCAGCTTATAAGAGCTACAGCTTCAACATGATCAGCTACTTTGTGAAATGAGAAATTACTAGAATTTATAGCTTGAAGGGAAATTCCAATAGCAGCATCTAAAGTCCCAATATGGACTAAATTGAATAAAGATATTTGCATGGTTTTTATTAGAAACTTTAAGTTGGTACCGTTTAGCTTACAATGTTAAGATATTTCTCAACAAAATCGTTCATGGACTATGTGAGGACATCACCTGCACAATTTTATGGTCCTATTTCTTGTAATGTCAAATTTAACCTCAGCTTTTCAGGAACGAGACTGCAAGTTGTATGCATGAATTTAGTTGCAGAAAGAGACTGCGCACAGAAATCTTTTAAGTGAAGTGGAAATTTTTTAGTTATTTCTGGTTTCTCTTTATTTGCTATTTGAAGTTAGTTCCCAAAATGCTTCATATTCCTAAACTTTGCAGAAGAAGTTTTTTGCGGCACCTACCTTCTTGGTAGTGTGCTTTATTTTGCATTCTGTTATTTAGCAATAGTTACTCTTAGTGAAGTAATGGAGAAGAATAACCATCTCTAAGTCGTACTTGAGATTGAATGTAATCAGTTTAAATCCCTAAATAATACTTAGCACATATGATTCTTGAGGTGTCTGTGAATGAGCATGATGATGGAGAGGAGCTTTAAGTAGATTGTATAGAGTTCCTTAGTTATTCTGCAGAATTGGTTAGATTTAGTAACATCTCTCCCGAGTTCCATTCTGCATTCTTAATGAAAAGCTTCAATTTTTACTGTTTGTAGGTGATGCCACTATCAGGATTTTTTGTAAGCAAGCTCTTAAATTTGCCATCTCACTATGCAGCTGGCTTAATTTTGGTTGGCTGTTGTCCAGGAGGTATGTGCTTGTTTGTGCATTTCAGTATTTAACATCTTGTCTGGTTATTCTTCTATGCTAACTTTATCTGTTGTTTATCAGGGACAGCAAGTAATATTGTCACTTACATTGCACGGTATGTTATTATTTTGGACATTACTATCGGCACTCTTTTCCCGTCTGAATAACGGTTGGCATTCCTAATAACTTTATCATGTCTCAGAGGAAATGTGGCTCTATCAGTGCTGATGACTGCTGCTAGCACCCTGACTGCCGTGGTTTGTTAGATTATTTGCTTTGTTGATAAGTGGCTTGTTTCTCCAAGTATTCTTGAAATATTTACTTTTCCTTTCTTGGGAAGCTTTTTTTGACTTTACTGTTTTAAACTTAATGCAAAACATAGATTATTAATTACAAAAATTTCATTCCTCTTTCTTGTATTTTTCTTGGCTACCGGTTTTGAATGAACAGAAAGGCTCATTTGACATATGAGTTCTGATTTTGGAAGCTGGAAATTGTTGTCTTCTGATTTACTAGGATAGTCTGAAGTCTTCTAAATAATGGCTATAGAGATCCACGACTGTGTTATGAGAAGCTTCACTTATATATTGAGGTTCCTGTTGCAGGTTATGACCCCTTTCCTTACTCACAAGCTTGCAGGCCAATACGTAGCTGTAGATGCACTTGGGCTATTCATGTCAACCTTGCAGGTGATTCTGTCTCTTCGCAATGCTAGTAATTTCTTCTAGCATTAGCATTCTTCTCATCATCTTGAACCGCTTTTAACGCAGGTTGTGCTTCTTCCTGTTCTGGTTGGTGCATTTCTGAATCAATACTTCAAAGGCATTGTTAGAATTGTCTCCCCGGTAATGCCACCAATTGCTGTATTAACTGTAGCAGTTCTTTGTGGGAATGCAATCGCTCAGAGTTCTTCAACAATTCTCATGTCCGGTCACCAAGTGGTTTTAGCAGCTGGGCTTCTTCATGCTTCTGGATTTTTCTTTGGCTATGTGCTATCAAGGCTGCTTGGGCTTGATATTTCATCATCAAGAACCATTTCTATTGAGGTCGGGATGCAGGTATGGTTTGAAAAATTGTTCATCATGTTTCTCTTCTGTTTTTGCCATTTTTCTCTGTTCCCGTGTTCTTAAATCTTGTTTAGGCATTCACTTGCTTTTACATACTCTGTCTCAGAATTCGGTGCTGGGAGTAGTTCTTGCCACAAAACACTTTGGAAATCCTTTAACTGCAGTGCCATGTGCAGTTTCTAGTGTTTGTCATTCCATCTTCGGTAGTGCCTTAGCTGGAATCTGGAGGCGCAGCATTCCCACACAAACAGAGAAAGAATCCTCTTGAAAGCTGTAACTGATCAAAGCCAAAAGGAAAGTAAAAGAGAAGAAGTCACCATTCAAATATATTCATCTCGGACAGCGGCTTGCATTTCGTCGCATATCATGTGTACTTGTAATTCCATGGTTATTCCAAAGCATGTTGGGTACATGACGGATGAGCCTGTGCTCATGATGGATTCTTAACGATGCTGTATTTTTGGGGTTGTTTTGCGAGTATTTTTGCAAGTAGGACCGTATTGTTGCTCCCAAAATTATTGAAAACTGTTCATTTTCTAAAGCATTTACTTATTAGATTAGCAAGTTGGGTTGTGAAAACCAAAGACATGGAAAGTTACAACTAACAAGAACCCCATATGTCTTTCTTTCTTTTGTTTTTTTATACCTCATAGAGATATTCAGTATTTAAGTATATATTTACTTACGGAACGTCTCCAAGTACAACTCTTAGGTTTTAAGACCATACTCTTCTTACTTGAGGTTGGGGCTTAGCCCTGGATGTCTCTTTTAACTTGCAGTGTTACTGCCATGTCCAGTAACTTCTTGGAGTTCTGATTAATGATGCTGGCTGGCAGGCACCCTTTGAATTAATTACCAATGATAAAATGCTGGAAATTACTTATATGAGTGAACTTCACAAATGCAAAGAAAAAGAACACTAAATCAAGTTTCAACATTTCTTGTTCTTGATATAAATTAACTTCAATAATCATCAACCTACAAAAAGATTCAAGTCCTAATTGATCTGACAAAATGGAAAAAGAAATCTAAAAACATCCATCCATCCCCCCAAACCTTCTTCTATGTCTCATGATGCATGCTTATCTCCAGCCACAATCTTGAACTTCCCAGTTTGTTGTTGCTGCCAATAAGAGAAAAAAATCTTTAAGAAACAAAACCTAATCCATTAATCAAAAGAATTGAATAGCATTTTTTTACCTTCATCCACAAATCAGTGTGGCTTCTGCAGAAGCCAGCAACAATGGCTGCTTTATTCTTCCCTTCTGAATACTCAATGCAAAGATCTTCTTTCAACCCACAAGTTACATGAAAAGCCAATGGACATTTCAGCTCAGAGCAATCAATGGCACAACCTTTCTTAGACTTGCATAAATAGCACCTCTGTTTCCACCTCCTATTTGGAACCTTAGAAACATCAATCCCTCTTCTGCCTACAGGATCCTCAAAAAACACCTCAGGAACATAAACAGAACAAACCACATGAGCCCACCTGCCATCATTTGTGGGCTTCAAAGCACCGCCCTTCACAGGGCAGAGACAGCAAGAAAAGGGCTTAAACTTGATAGAATCCTCTGCTTTAGAAGCTGATTCAGAAGAAGCCAAACATTGGTCACAGAACCAATCACCATCTGGCACACCATTTGTAAAAGGGTGACCATAACAAGTGGTATGAACCATTAGGTCACAACCATCACAAAGAACAATAGGATCTGATGGATCTCCATCGGTGCTTTCACAAATCGCACAAACAATCCCATCATCATCATCATTATCGGCAATTTCATTCTTATTTTCTAAAGTTTCAATCTTTTCTTCCTCATTTTGAACCTCAGATTCTTTGAGATGGAAACTGGGATCTGGGGTTTTCTTTTGGGGCTCAACATCTGATACGGGATTGTATTCAACATTGAGATCAATATCAAATGGTTGAAAGGCCCAAACCCTCTTCTTGGCAGGCAAACAGATAGAAGCAGAAGAAGAATTGGGGGAAAACGAAGAGGAATCTCGAGATTCTTTACGTTTTTTGGCAGGAAGGCAAGACGAATCAGCAAGATTTCTGCCGGGGTTTTCTTCCAGCTTTTCGTTATTTTGCTGGAATTTGAATCTCTTGAGAGGAGGTAAGTCATGGAGTCGGTTTTCCATCATTACTTGGGAGGGAGAAAGAGAGAATGATGAATAGTGAGTGAGATTTGTGATTAGGGTTGAGAGAGATTTGCAGGTTTTGATAGTAAGGAAATTTTGGGAGATTAGAGAGTTTGAATAGAAGCAAAATGTGATGGTGGGAAGAAAAGCCGGGAAGAAGAAATGTGGGTTCAGACAGATTATTTCAGTTTTGAATTTGGCGGCAATTTTCAATTTTGGGTGTTTTTCAAGAGTTTAATGAAATCTTCGGAAGGAGGGAACTTGTCGAAATTGGCAAAATCAGTCCCAAAAATTATTTCCAGTTTTAACTTAGTCCTAAAACTATTTTTCGTAACAAAAAATTAGTCTAAACTACTCTTTCTCTCTAAGGTAGAATCTACTGAATTTCTACGCATATTACATGCATAAGTTATTGGGCTATGATTGAATTATCAATCTCTAAAATTTTCTTTATATATGCTCAAATTTAGTGAAAATATAAGAGATGTATAAGTGACTTGTTATAGATGTTTATAAAAAAATGGTTAGAAATTGGTGATTTTGCTTTTTATCGGTGGTCCATACTAGTGGCCCATTTAGGGATTTGTTAGATTCTGCCACAAAATAAGTGGTGCGAACCAATATTTTTAAAGCAAAATAATTGTCACTAAAACTGTTGAAAAATTAATTTTAGAACGAAGCTAAACTGAAATAGTTTTAGGATTAATTTTTGTCAATTTCTCTCAAAGAAATTGATGACATATAAAGATGCAAAATTAAAATATGAGACAACCAACTAGTTTTTTTTATCCCCTTATAGTTTGTTGATGGATCATCACATTCATTTCATGTGGCACGATGTATCACATTGTTATATTCCAAAGTGACCATGAATATTTAGGCTAATGAATATTTCAATGTGATAATGAATACTTAGACCTAAATTCTAATAACATCCAAACTAATAATAATATTATGAAAGAATTAAGAAAATAATTGAGTATCAAATTTTCTGTTGAGTCAATATTACTCTCTTAGGACGAGTCTCCTTCTCGTAGAATTCATCTCCTAGTTTTTTCTAAGTCTAGATTTCTTCTAATTCTTTCAATTTTTTCCTCCTTCCTTTTGGGTTGAGCCAACACTCTAATCACTCATCTTTATTGTGATTCTTTTTCTTCTGATCTCACCTATTCCTATTTTTCCCTTTGGTTGCACACCCTTTGGTTTCATCAGCACTCTAGCAAAAGTCTATATTGCCAATGAAATCTCCAATATCATGGGCTCTTTCTCGTTCAATGATGAGAAAGAATCACAGTGCGCTGGCCTCTCACAATCTGAGGTTGATGGTGGTTTGGACTCTTGCAAATTACTGGGGTCTTGGTAGTCTCCGAGCAATTCGAGCGCTTCGTAGTTCTATTCAATCTGCGAACCCTTTTTTTGTTTTTCTTATTGAAACTAAATGTTTGAAGAATAAAATTGACAATGTTTATATTTCTTTAGGATATGATTGTGATTTTTTTGTTGATAGAACTGGCCTTTCTGGTTGCCTTGGTATGCTTTGGAATAATAACGTCACTGTTCGTTTGCTTAGTTACTCTCCTGGTCACATTGATGTCTCTATTTCCTTACTAAATTCTAGTCCTTTTCATTTTACTGGTTTCTATGGAAATCCTAAAACGGAACTTCGACGTTTTTCTTGGGATCTTTTGCATCATTTACCTACTAAGTCTGGCCTACCTTGGATTGTTGCGGGTGATTTTAATAAGATTTATTTTTAAACGAAAAAACAGGACTAGAAAGAAATAATTGGAAAATAGAAAACTTCTGAAACCCTCTCATAGATACTGTATGAAGGGCCCAAATTCAAATGGAAAAGGCCAAATTACTTTATTCGTACCCGTTTGGACAGAAGTTTAGTGTATGTTTCTTTTTCTCAACTCTTTCCTTCTTGTATTATACTAAACACATAGGTAAGTTCCTCTTATTATTTCCCTTTTTCAAGGTCCTATATGCCACAATAAAAATAGACTCAAGAAAAAGCATTTAGAGCCATATTGGCTAAAAGATGATGAATGCTCTGTTATTTCACAAACCTTTGGTTTACCTAATCCATCTCCTACTGCAGATTCTGTGAGATCTAATTTCAGCTCCATTTTGGAACATCTGGTTGAGTAGAACAAGAAAAAATATGTTAATCTTGCACACAACATTAAAAAGACACTTCTACAGCTTGATTCTCTCTGATCTCAACCATCATGGTCTATTAGAGAAGAACTGAAACTATAATCAAAATTGGAGAGGCTCCTCTCCCTAGAAGAGGATTACTGAGAAAAGCGATCTTGGGCAGATTGGCTTTTGGAGGGTGACCATAACAATAGTTTCTTTCATTGGAAAGCATCACAACAGAACAAGCGAAACACCATTGGCAAGATCACAGATACAAATGGAGTTACTCATGAGGACTCCGCTGGAATAGAATCTGCCATTTTATTTCTATGTATACCTCTAATAATTCTGATATTATCTTACAGGATGGTATGATTGACAAAACAATTGGACTGGATGAAATAAACTCCCTAGAAAAACCGTTCACCACTAATGAAGAATTTCATGCACTTAAACAGATGAAGGGTAGGAAGGTCTCTAGTTCTAATAGCTTACAAGAATGCTTTTTACACAAGTACTGGCACATTTAGGAGACAAGGTAATGAGAATGACTCTTAGTATTCTAAACAATGGGGAAGATGTTAGTGGTTTTAATGATACTAATATTACTTTAATCTCAAAAATTAAATCTCCCGCTGTGGCTAAGGACTATAGGCCTATTGGTCTTTGCAAAATAATGTATAAGCTTGTTTCTAAGACCATTGTCAATAGACTTAAGCCTTTTATGTCTTCTGTTATCCATGACAGTCAGAGTGCTTTTGTTGAAAAGAGACTCATAACTGATAATTTCATCATTGCCTTTGAAGCTTTTCACTCTATGACCCAAGGCAAAATCAATGGTTCTAATCATTTTGCCCTAAAACTTGACCTTAGTAAGGCTTTTGATAGGGTAGAGTGGAATTATTTGAAATTTGTTATACTAGCTATGAAATTTCCTCATGATTTGGTCTCCCTTATTATGAGATGCATTCTTTCTGTGTGTTTTTAGTTCTTATAAATGGTATCCCTTCTACTAGTTTCTCCCCTACCTATGGTATCCGTTTGGGTGATCCCCTATCCTTATATTTGTTTATCATTTCTGCAGAGGGCCTTGCCTCCATGATCCACTTTCTGAACGCCAATGCTTATTATCTGGTCTGCGTTTTAATGCATCTTGTCATTCTATTTCTCACCTCTCTTTTGCAGATGATAGCATTATTTTCTCTAAAGCTACTATCCAGCAAGCAGAAGCAATCCAAACTGTTTTGCATAATTATGCCTCCATCTCTAGGCAGGAGATAAATTATCAAAAGTCTATTTTATTTTTTTATAAGATGGTTCCTTTGTCTTTGCAGGATTCCATCACTTCCTTGCTTGGTATTCCATCTACAGAAGGACACGGTACTTATCTTGGTCTTCCCTGTCTCATTGGATATCCAAAAAAGAAATATTCTAATTTATGAAGGACCGAATATGAAAAAAACTTAATGGATGGAAGGAAATAGTCTTCTCAAGTGGTCTCATTAAAAGTATAGTTCAGACTATATCAAGTTATGTTATGTCTTGTTTTTTGCTTACTATCAATATTATACGCTCTTTGAATTCTATGGTTCTACAATTTTTTAGGGGTGGATCTAAGGAAACAAAAAGTTATATTGGAAATCTTGGAATGATCTTTGCAAACCAAAAAAACTGGGAGGCATGGGGTTTAAACATTTAGAGGGATTTAATCTGGCACTTTCTCATCAAGCAATGTTGGCGCATCACTACTACTCCATCTTCTATGGTGGCTAACTGTCATTGGGCCAAATATTTCTCCTCTGGACAATTCCTGCATGTTTCGTTAGGGCGTAGGCCTTCTTTCCTCTAGCAAAGCCTCCTTGAAGGGAGAAACCTCCTCTCTTTAGGATTGCGTTGTCATATTGGCAATGGCCTCTCCACCCATATTCTAGATAAGTGTATCCCTCTCCTGAATGGATTTAAACTATCCTCTTTCTTCCTCAACAAAGGTCATGAGAGGAAGATGGCAGACTTTATTGACTTTAATCATGGTTATTGGCGAGATCCGACTTCCTCCCCAAAGCTAATGCAATTCTGCAGATCCCTCTTAACCCTGCTTGGACTGAAGACAGACTTATTTGACATTTCGCCCCTAATGGTATTTATTCGGTGAAATTAGGTTATAAGGCGGGCATGGTTTATATGAGTTCCACTGGCAGGTTTGATGGACCATCAACAATAGATCAAGAAACGAAGGTTCGGAAGGAGATCCACAGAATTCTGGTTCAACTAAAGAATATAATTTTCCTTTGGAGGGCTACACAAAATGTTCTTTCCACAGGTAGTAATCTTTTGAGGAGGGGTATGTCTGAAACTCTAGCTTGTGTTCATAGTGGTTACCAAATTGAGGACGACAGACATGCCTTATTTGACTGCATCTTTGCAAAATAAATTGGAGCTATCTATTTTTAGGAGAAAAGTGGCACCGCATTTCTAGTCTCAACTTTTTGGATTTAATGCATTCAATTTTATTAGTTTATAATTCTGAAGTTGTTGCGCTGTTTGCTATCTGTGCTTGGCTGATCTGGTTTGCCTGCAATGAGTTAAAAATTGAAGGATCATGCCCGATCAAAGAGTTGATTTCAAATCAAGCTTTACAACATTCTAAAGAATACTTGAGACTCCATCACCATATTGCCTCTTCATTTGGTGAGACGATTTTTTGTCAGCCCCGATGACTCTAGTATCCTCCGAGTCTAGGCTTCCTAAAATCAATACTTATGTTACTTTCTTGAAAGGTAGGATTAACATAGGTATTTTTGTTTGTAACCATCTAGGCATCCCTTTGTTTGCTAAAACTTTCCATCGAACAGGCGTTGATTCTGTGGAATATGGTGAATTTTTGGGTATTATTGAGGATATATGGTTGGCTCACCTCTATCAACACAACTAATAGTTGAAATTGATTCTCTTCTGGCTGTCAGTAGTCTCTTTCGAGATAGAGATGACCTCTCAAAGCTTAGAACCTTAACATCTCATTTCCTTAATAGTATTGACTCAACTAGCATTCCTTTCTTGTATGTTCACCGGACAAAAAATTTTTCGGCCCATCATTTAAAAAGTTTGCCTTACAATACCCTACATCCCTGGAATGGACTCGCGACATTCCTACAGTTATAACAAATGTCATCTTGATGAATATTAATAATATATAAGTTTCTTTTGTTTTTAAAAAAATATACTAACATTATGAATATTCAATGTGACAATAAATGTATATAAATATCTCAATGTGATAATGAATATTTAGACTCCCCTCTCATAAGATAACATTTGAATTATCACAATTATTCTTGAGTATTTCAATGTGATAATAAATTATGCTTATAACATTTAAACTCATCATACTTATTTGTGAATATTTCAATGTGACAATAAATAATGCTTTGTGCAAAGACGGATGTAAGGCGGGAACACTGGGGCCACGTGGCCACCACTGACCCCCAAAATTTCGATTGTATATATGAATAGCATGTTAGGATATATGGTGTTCTTTTCCTTTATTTTAATGATAAGGCATCGCCAAATTAAGATTAGATTGATAAAGTAGTTCCTTTTTTTCCACTAAACATGTTAAAGTAAATTTTATAGGTTACCGATAAAATACGCAGTCGGTATCAAAGAAGAAAGATGAGTCAATCAAGACAAGAGAGATAGATTTTGTGAATCAACAGACAAATGTATAGAAAGTGTGCAGTAAGGTGACTAAAGGGAGGATTCTTTTCGTAGAAATATAAAAGATACATTGTTCTATATTCGTTTATTTACAATTTTATCAGTTTAAAAATTTTAAAAATACAACGGATCCAATTTGGAGGAGACTACAAAATTTTTGAGGAATTTCGGCCACTTGGACTGAAATTTTTGAAAAATTTCGGCTACTTTTTTTTTTTTTTTTATAAATTGATATCATATTTTGACATATTTAGTGCTATTGATTTTGTCAATATGTTTGTGTGTATCAATCAAATCTTATATTGATTTACATTGTAATTAATTGATATAGTATAATATAGTTAGTTTTCTTATGTTGATTTTGGCAATGTTTGTATGTAATCAATCAAATCACATATTGATTCTCATTGTAATTAAATGGCATACTATAGTGTATTAGTTTCCTTATGAGCTCAATCTCTAACAAAAACTACAAACTTTCCCAAAAAAATTTTTTTGAAACCCCATAATTTCGACTCTCCAAGTTGAAACTAGGAATTTTCAGTTTTTCTAACAATTTAATCAATTTTTACCTCTAAATCAATATTTTTTTCAATAAAATTTTCAAAATCATCCATGTTTTACTTGAATTCTTAAAAAATTTGAAGAAAACTTTGAATTTTTTCAACAAGATTATATAGAGAAGAGAGAGAGAGAGAGAGAGAGAGAGAGAGAGAGAGAGAGAGAGAGATTGATTTTAAACTTAAGTGCATTTCTATTCTTCTTTGTGTATTGCATCATTAAAATTAGAAATGTAATAGTATGTTGAGATTTTTCTTTTGAGACAATCATTTTCCATTCTTTAAAAAATTGTAATGTCAAGCATGAGCTCAGTCTTGAACTCGAGCTCGAAAAATTCAAGTAAAATTCGAGCTTTCAAGAGTTGAGCTTGAACTATGTATCGTAAAAAAATTTCGAATAAAGTTCAAACTTAAAAAAATTTGTTCACACAAATATGATTTGAGCTTGAGTTTAAATATATTTTAAACAAATTAAACTCAATAAACTAAAGCTCGACTCGACTCAATTTGTTTGCAACCCTGACGCTCACATAAATATATGATTTACAAAGATTTGATCCATGATTTTTTATTTTTTTATTTATTTTTTTGGTAATTAGTTTGTAAAGCAATTTGGGGTTGAACAAGTCTATCATTTTGATAGTTTTACTTTTATCGAGATATTATGCTCTTCATATCAAAAATATATTATATTCTATAGAACAAATAACACAATCTAAAGAAAAGTATAATAACTTCTAAGCTTATAATTTTCAAAGATTTAGTCAATGATAGAACTTCCTTTTTTTAAAAAAAAAAAAAAAAAATTGGTACATGGTTAGTGATAGAACTGCACATGACCAAGCGATTCAGGCTTGATCACTTTTCACTAGTTTCTTTGTAAAACATTGATTACCATATATTATTAAACCAAGATTAGATGGCAATATACAGAAATTACTTTTATGTGATGAAAAATTAAAAAAAAAAAAAAAGGAAATAGCAAAGGAAACTTTCCCATAAATTTTGCAAATGTTGGTAAGATTTTGATAGGATTTTTATTTGAGAATTTATTTTTTGATTTTTTTCAGAAAAGATCAGTATTCATTCATAAGAAATTAAATCCAAAGTAAGTCAAAGTGAAAAATTATTTATCTCTCCAATATCAAAATAAAACATCTTCCTTTATTTTTACTTGGATAAGTAAAAATTTTGTTTAATATTTGAGAACTTATCCAAATCCAATCCAAATCCAATCCCATCCCATCCTTACTTACTTACTAACTGCTTGAATGAGGTTATTAGAGTCGTGATCACTTGACTGACTCCATAAATAAATAGTACATGCATGATCAAAATGTAACATACTTTGAGTTCATAATTAATATTAATTAAAACACAAGAGCTCTCTCTACACTTTGTTTCCAATATAATATATACACATATGGCAATACCATTAATCAAACTGATCTTGCTTCTTTTTTTACTCGTAATTCATCCATCAATTTCAATTTGCAGAGGATCAGATGATCAATTATGGAAAAGAGAAGAAGAAGAAGAAGAAGAAGAAGAATATGTATCGGCTGTTGGAGATCCCGGAATGAAGAGAGATAGTCTTAGAGTAGCCATTGAAGCTTGGAACCAATGCAATGAAGTTCATCAAGAAGCTCCATCCATGGGAAGCCCCAGACAAGCTGATTGCTTTAATGTCTATAATATTGGAGCATTTCGTAAGTTCATCATATTCCAACACATTTTTTCCTTAATTCTTTTTTTTCTTTTTATAAATTTCAGAGTTCAATTCTTGTTTATAACTTAAATTAAAAAAATAATAAAGTGAAAGAGATGGTATGATATGATATGATTGTATATATATATATATATGGAATGTCTAACCTGAAAAGAAAGATTAATTTTTATCACACTCTAAATTAAATTAATGTAAAAAATTAGGTTATATCTAGTTTACCCATAAATCATGGCAATAGTGAAATGTCATTACTAATAATTATCATAAGTAGCCTAGTCTTTATTCTCTGGTTTAAGTTTATAATAGTATAAGTTATGAGATGAGGTGGATGAACTAGGTGGGTTTTTGAGGGGTGGAAAGCAATGTGCTTATAGAGATAGTTGTTTTGGTGATATCTCGTTTTACATGTGATAAAATGTTTAAGGATCTAAGCATTTAGCATGTGTATTGACAGATCTAGAAAGTCACATTATAGCATACTCATTGAGTCATATGAGTTATATGTACCCATGAAAATGGGGGAGGCATTATTGTCTTGTGCTAACAAAATATGATTCTATTTTGTGTATATATAAAATGTAACTTTGTTTTGATTATATGTAAAATATGGTGCAGCCAAATTAGATCATAAAGTACCTGAACATTTGAACAAGTTAGGAATAGCAAACGCAAGAGCACTGGGATTAAAGCACATGAATGTGAACAAATTTGCAGCATGGAAAGAGAAATTCTTAGGATCGAAATGCGAAGTTAAAGACAAACCACGGCCATGGCAATATTGGATGATAATGCTCAAGAGTGGTAATATGGACACGAGGGCAGCCATTTGTCCTGAAAATGGCAAGAAATCCAAACCTTTTCCACCCGAATCTAGGTTCCCTTGTTTTGGCAAAGGTTGTATGAATATGCCAAGAATTTATCATGATTATACTAAACTTTG
This sequence comes from Catharanthus roseus, assembly GCA_028651295.1. Lineage (NCBI taxonomy): Eukaryota > Viridiplantae > Streptophyta > Magnoliopsida > Gentianales > Apocynaceae > Catharanthus > Catharanthus roseus. Next base: position 2,624,394 of record JAPQWS010000050.1, on the reverse strand, counting down.
TGATTGTGGTGAAAAACTAAAGGGAAGTTTTTATGGGAGTTGGGATTTGGATTTGGATATTAAGGAAGCAGCAACAAGAAATGATACTTCTTTTTATTCAGTGGTTTGGGAGAAAGAAATTGGAAAAGATCAAAGTTGGGTTTTTCATCATATTTTGAAAACATCATCAAAGTATCCATGGTTGATGCTTTACCTAAGATCAGATGCTACCAGAGGATTTTCTGGAGGATATCATTATCAAACTAGAGGGATGTCCAAAATAGTAAGCCTCCAAATTATATCTTTCTTTTCTTTATAACTCTCTCATTTCAATTCATATAATATAAAAAAATGCTAATTAAATATTTGTTTGAATGAAGATTCCAAAATCACCCCATTTCAAAGTAAGATTTAGACTAGAAATCAAAAGAGGAGGAGGACCAAGAAGTCAATTCTACCTAATGGACATCGGTAGCTGCTGGAAAAACAACGGAAAACCATGTAACGGAGACGTTACTTCTGACGTTACTCGTTATAGTGAAATGATAATAAATCCAAGCACAGAAAGTTGGTGCAGCCCAGATGCAATTTATCAATGCCCTCCTTACCATACTTATTCAAACGGAAGTAGAGTTCATCGTACAGATAAAAGGCATTTTCCTTATGAAGCTTACCATGTGTATTGTGCTCCGGGGAACGGTAAACATGTTGAGGAGCCGTATCATAGTTGTGATCCTTACAGTAATCCACAACCACAGGAAATACTTCAGATATTGCCTCATCCAGTTTGGGGTGAATATGGTTATCCAACTAAGAAAGGTGAAGGTTGGATTGGGGATCCTAGGACTTGGGAACTTGACGTTGGAAGGCTTTCTCAATCCCTTTACTTTTACCAGGATCCAGGCACCAAACCGGCTAACAGATACTGGTCTTCTGTCGACTTGGGAACAGAGGTTTATATTAGTGAAAATGAAATTGCAGAATGGAAAGTCAGTCACTTTGACATTATTATTCCTACCAAATATTATGCCCACTACCACTAGCCCTATCCCTCTCCTTTTCTCTTTTTTCTTCTTAAATAATGATGACATGTTTTAGATGTTAATAATAATATGTACTAGTATTTGTTAATAAAATAAAATTATATTACTATTTTATCTGTTATTTTGGGGATCCTTTTCAAAGACAGCTTAAACCCCCCCCATCACAGATTAGAAAAGATTGTATATCTAAATCTGACCACAAAACTTCTCATAGAAATAAACTGGGAAAGAAAAAAAAAAAAAATTTGCTATTTTATTAGTCAAAGAACCAATTACAATAGTTGTTCATCATAATTTACAGGGAGATTTAGTGCAACTAATTCAATCGCCTCCCAACTAATAATACCCGCAGTTACCCCTCACCCAGCCCCACCCAACAAACATTCTTCTTCTTCTTCAAGTCTTAGTACTACTACTAAGTCAGCCCATACTGAACAGTGCCAACCTCCCGGTGAGCAGCAACAGCAACTGCTGCAGCACCAATGGCACCAAACTGGGACTGTGCTTGCAACAACTTCGCATCTATAGCAATTTGACCATTCAATTGGACGGTTTTTGCATGTGACTGGTAATAAAGGTGGTGCTGGTTCATATCAGTAGTGATTGCAGGGTTAGATTTGGCTAGAGGATACTGCTGCTGCTGCTGCTGCTGATGTTGTGATTTGGTTTGTGAAGATTCTCTATCAGCCTCTACTCCTCCTCCATACTTGTCTTGATTCTTCTCGGCGTTAGTCCTAAAGTAATAATTTGGAGATATGGTTTGAGGTGGAAGGACAGCATTCTGAAGATATACCCCCCTTCCATCATACGCATCTTTATTTTTTGCGCCACTTTCATATGGTATAACTGGACCCACAACTCTCCCTGGTTTGGCTACACAAACAAGAACACATGTAAGCACAGAAATAGAGAAAATAAAAACTAAAGCCAAAGTTTCTTCTCATGATCATTACACCAAAAAAGGAAACATTTTGCAAAAGCAAGAGTTTTGCATGAAGGGTACATCTAAACTAGTATCATTTGTTGCGTACAATCAAACCATGAACTATTTGATGCATGAAAAACGTTGACCAGCATTTTTATAGAATTGCAATGCAAAAAGCAGAAGAGGGACATCAAATCCTAGAAGTTATTGCCAGCTTTAAACAATACTAACAGTAAATTTCTTAAAACACAGAAGTAAATATTTCAACAAAAAAGAAGCCTAGGCCGACATCTTCAACTTCCTGACCGAATGAGAAACTCATTCAAAGCTGACTCACTCCCTGACCTACAGTTAAGTTTTATGATCCACAGGTGGAATGCATACATTACTTGGTTACTTTAGTATGTCAATTATATATACAAAAGTAATCTGTCCTGGCATGTCTATTTATATGTTGGGCCGCCCGTGAGGGATTACAGAAACAATTACCACCTGATGTACCAAAGTTGTTCAGTGCTCACAGAAATCAACAAGGGAAAACAGAATAAAGTACTCTCAATACCTGCAGGCACACGAGGGGGTTGCCGTAGAACCTTGGAAGAATTTCCACACGCAGTGTCGGCAACTCTGACACTACTAGAGACTTCTTCTATGCACCGTCGATTATCAAAAGAAGACTGGTTTATGTTTGTTCTAGTAGGAATGGTACTTGAATTAACTGTAGACCTGGATGTAAAACAACTACAATTAGAATGAAGGTACCCAAATCTGAGAAAGAGCATACAACATTGCCACATGAGTTGAAGCAGAAAGCAACTGATTAACCACACAAAACATAAAGAAAAATAAAAAATGCATCCCAATAGATGAATGCATAAAAAAACACATAAACATATACATAAGTTCTATCTTACCGCGGAAGAGAAACGTGCTTCCTCTCCGGAGGAATAACAGGTCCACTTTTACCACTGTTTTCCTCAAGATAGACAAACTGTTTACGAAATTGACCAATTGCACTGCACAGTAAAAGGACCAGATTGTATTATTAACCATCCCCCAAACAGTGAGTGCACAAGAGAGAGAGAGAGAGAGAGAGAGAGAGAGGTGTGCATGTGTGTGCGCGAGGGGGGTGTGGGGGGTGTTAGTAACATGAGGCTAAATAGCAAAAAAGGACATTCGTGAGAAGTTCAGAACCTAGGGTAGAGAAAATTTGCCCCATCATTTCCAGCCAAGTAGTCCTTCAGCAACTGAGGATGATATTCTAATATCTCCCGAAATATCAGTTCCCTGATATCCTCCTTTGTTACCCTTCGCCTCTCAAACTCAAACTCCAGCTTTGAGATTAGCTGACAAGATGGCTCTCTTTCCGCTTTGGCTAGCCCTTTGAAATAAGGATCAGCCAACGCCTAATGAACACAAAGTACCAATTTAAACAACAAATTCAGCTATATAGGATTTCAAATGGTAAAGCAACGTGTACCACTTCAGAAGTTAGCTGGCCCTTGTAACAATTCAATGAACCAAGTGCAGCTATGTAATAATTCAAAAGGCAAAGCAACATGTACCTCTGCAGCAGTTGGCCGGTCCTTCGGATCAAATGCTAGCAGTCTTTGCAATAGCCTTAGAGCCAAAGGATCTGCATTTGAGAATTTCTCAGTAAAAGGAACAGGTTTCTTTTTTCGCATATCTGCTAAATATTTTCTCGCCTTCTCATTCCGCACCTGCATCCATGACAAAATATGACTTTAAATACAACTCTTCAAATAGCTACATATGATAGTCAGGAAAGTCATGGTAAACAGCCAAAAAAAGGTAGGGGGGGGGGGTGGCAGTCATGGTACTAGAGAAACGTACTCCAGAAATTGTATCAGCTGAGGGTGTACCCAGAAGATCAGTAATCAGCTCCAACTGATGAACAACACTCTTACCAGGGAACAACGGTTTCCCAGTCAGTACTTCTGCAAAAATGCAGCCAATACTCCAAATATCAATGGCGGGCGTGTACTGCAAGTCAAATCCAAGATTTGTCAGACAAGTTATCAACTCAAAAACAAAAACACAACATTAAAGTCCCAGGAAAATGATCACAAGCCCCAACTGGGTTACCTGAATAACAGAATTTTCAACTTCCAGGAGAGTTCAATATTCCTTCCTGAACAAGAATTTTTTAATCTACACATCACTACTTACTTAACGCACTTAGAATAGATTTACATAGAGAAATAAATGAGCTACTCTAGAACCAAAAATAGAAATATTTCCAGAGTCAAAAAACATGACTCGCATAAAATATCACTTAAAACAAAATTTAGTCAACATCTATCTACGTTTACTCTCTTTGTTTTTAGGATCCCTGTTGAGTTCCAACAAGCATGAATGTTACCAAATATTGCAAAACCGTGCAGGAACAGAAAAGCAGTGCAATGTGGATGGACGTCTCACTTAGATGTGAAACACGTATACATTAACCAATACATTGTGACAGTACCGAGAGAAATTGCATCATTGATCTCTTCACAGAAAAATTACTACATGATGTCAGTTTCCTATATATGTGTAACGATACAAAGACAACATCAAACAAGTATGGTGCAAACAAAAATTCCACCGCATACAGAATCAATCCGTCACTAAATGAATTAATGGTGGCCATTCACACTAAATGGGAGCAAGATGCATCCCATCCATAAACAGGTATATTGAGACACATTGAATTAGGCAAGGAACTAGAACGTCGCTGTGTTGTATACAATCAGATAGATTAGTACTACCTTTGAGAAGAAAGATCCGCATAGTTCAGGAGCCCTATACCACCTTGTAGCAACATAATCCTGCAAGGTACAAAAAGGATAATACCAGGATTATTCCCCAAACGAAGTAAAAAGGATATATCACAAAATAGCACACAGGAGAAAAGAAAGTTGAAATACTACGGTCCCAAAAATAATAATATATACTAGTAGCATACCGTCCAAAAAATCGTTGTTGGGGTATCACTGAATGCAACTCTTGCTAATCCAAAATCGCATATTTTCAGTTTGCAGTTCGCATTGGCCAATATATTCTTTGGCTTGAGATCTCGATGATACACATTTGCTACAATTGAAGAGTACACATGAGAACAAATCTTGCAACAGTAAATTACATGTAAAGAATAAATAAATTTACAATCACTGAACTAGCAAGAATCTGGAAAGAGGATTTCCCAGGAAAGATGCATTACCTGTATGCATGTATTTTAGTGCACGTAACATCTGGTAAAGAAAAAACCGATGGTGCTCATGAGTCAAGTCATCATTGGCTTTAATAACTTGATGAAGGTCAGACTCCATAAGCTCAAAGACCACGTAGATGTCTCGGAACTCCCTCTTTGAGGGTGGCATCATAATCCGCTTAATTTCAACAATGTCAGGGTGTCTTAAAAGTCTAAGCAACTTAACCTCACGTAAGATTCTAATAGCATCTGAGATATGCTCGAAGATGTCAGTTATCTTCTTAATTGCCACCTTCTCCCCAGTATGTGTGTCAAGAGCGGCACAGACAACTCCATAGCTACCCTTCCCAATTACTTCTAAAATTTTGTATCTATTTGCATCACCATACTCTGTGAAAAATTCAGTATCTTTTGGATTCTGTGTAATCATGCAATGAAATGAGTTAGTCGGGAAACTGGGATAAATCCAGACAAGTAGACAAGAAACAAGACATAAACCATGAAAACATATGGTTCCCAAAAGTTGAACAAGAAATGTCATGCCCTCATGGGTAGTAGAGGCAAAAGATGAAATCAACACATTTATTGAACAGAAGAAGAGTGGGGTTGGGGGGGAGAAGGTTCCCTTCTGAAATGATAAAAAGGAAACTGTATTCTTTCACTGATCATTTAGACACTGGTAACAACAAAACAACCAGAAGTATTAAGACAAGTTACACAACAAGGACCAATGGAAAGAAAAGAACCTGAATAAAAGCAAGTAAACAAGCCATGGGCAGAATACCTAGTTCCATAAGACACAAATGCATATTCTGAGCCTAAAATATGTGTTGCAGCATGAACATTGATTACATTAATTGAGAATACAACAAAGACAATTGAATCTACAGAAACATACTACTTGAATTATATCAACATTGATGGCCGAATGGTCCAACTAAGAGAAAAAATGATCTGCTCTTCAGCGTGATATAACCCTGAATCTACAGAAACATACTACTTGAACTATATCAACATTGATGGCCGAAGAATCCAACTAAGAGAAAAAATTATCTGCTTTTCAGCGTGATATAACCCTAAATCTAAGAAAAATATAGCTCAATCATGACTTAGCATTTCTTACAAGCATTCACTGAGGTTTAGCCATAGATTACCTAAACCAAGGGGAAAACTCAGTTAGACCAACTCCGACTATATAATTCAAACAAGCTCTGTCAGATTACAAGCACTTCATAGAAATGTTTTAAAGTTAAGTGGGAAATTAAGACACTTAATAAAACATGAAATGCAAATCAAGAAGGCAAAGCCTTTCTTCATAAGTTAAGGGAAAAGAACTACGAAAATAAAATCTTATACTTTATCCAGAGTTAAGCTGACAATTTCTTATCAAAGATATCATGTTTGTTCAAGAACTCTGAATACCATATTCCTTCTAACTAACCAAGGCCAGCCTCTTCCTCAAGATGTCCACTTTCTCCTCGTAAATATCAAAATCCAATAAAACAAATGAAATACCACTAAAGCAATCAGTGGTTTTGGCGACATAGTAAGAGCTCTTGGTTGGTAGAAATGAACAAAGTATTAGCGACTCCAATACAAAGCTACTCATAGGCAGCAAGCAAATACATCAGCAGATGCATAATAACTCAATACAAAGTAGAAAAATCTAAAGGAAAACAAAGAACAACCTTCTTGCGCTGATCTTGCTGCATCTTTTACCAACCCTCCTCGTAAACCTCAAAAAAAAAATTCCCAGAAACAGCTTAGTTTTTACAATAGTATACCGTTTCCCAACCCGATCAGATGGATTCACAGAGTTGAGAACCCTAAAAAATCTTAAAGAAAGTAACAAAACCCAATTCACTTAATTGAATCAGATCAAATCCAAAAAATTACAAAACAAGAGGCCAATATTGCCTCCACCGACACCAAAAAAATCACAATTCCTAGCTACACCGCACCTTTTTCCCACCACTTTTTCTTCAAAAAATGAACAGCGAAATTAAATTCACCTACCCCCACCACCAAAACCTGCTTAGTCCCGTCTTACTCTCTTGCAAAACCAAAAAAATTCAACTCCGTCCGTAAGAGAGCTTAATCTGTCAAGAACACCCCAGAAACAAACGGAGAGAGTGAATCAGGAAGAATATGAAGTAGAAAATGTGGAAGGGGGTGGAGGGGTATAGGGTTTGTGAGATCTGATTGCAGCAGTGAGAAAGGGAATTTCGATGGGAGAAACGCCTCGCCTCGCCTACGCCAAAGGGGAAAGGAAAGAGAGAAGAAAGAGAGATTGGATTTCCCTTTGTTAAGAAGGGTCGCTTTTTATATTATACACATTTTTTGCAGTTGCGGGCACCATTGCACAGTACTACTTTCTTACTAGTATTAAATTAATTAATTTTTTTAAATAAATTAAAATAAAAAATAAAGAAACGTTTTTGTGGCTTTGCGTGTTTCTGAATGGAAAATCAAAACAAAACCCATATTACCATTTCTGTGGAAAAAAAAACAAAATAGTTTTTTTTTTTTAATTAAATTTGGGGGGATTGTCTATCTAACGGCTATAATTCTCCTGCTTATATTATAAAGGTAGGTACGGAACACTTGGCGAGAAGAGGGAGGGAGGTCTTACTGTGTTTGTACTTTTGTTGGTTTGGGTTGCTCCTCCGCTCGCCTCCCTCTCCCTCTCCCTCTCCCTCTCCCTGCCGCTGCCGCTGCCGCTGCCACTGCCACTGCCTCTTGTCCTGTAATTTCAACATTTTGTAGGGGTCTTTTCGACCGTCCTCACTAGAAAACTATTTTAACTTTTTTTTAAAAAAAAAATAATTTTACATTTGGATAATTTTTTCATTCAAGATTTCTTAACTAAAATTGGAGTTTCATTTATTAAAACTCTGCAATTCAATTCACAAATTTAAAATTCAAAATACTACTTTCATCTTAAATAAAGAATTTTTTCTTTTTTCCGGAAGCTATCCAAATATAGCTTTAATTCCTTCGTAGAATAATGAATATATAAACTAAATTATGAGATTTCAATTCTGACTGTAAATAAAAAGAAAATAGCATGTATAAAATGGGCGCACAAGCTTAAAAGAGGAATGGTATTAGTTCTGTCTGAAATTATCGAGGAGTTCGTCTACTGGTTAAAAATTATCTCAAAATTAAGAAAATAATTTATTTCTTATGGTGAATTTTTTCATAAATTATGTTCAATGTAGAATTATGCATCTTATAATAAAAAACAATGTTGTATTCTATAGAAAATGCTTTTAATTCCTCTCATTTGTTAGATTAAAAAGAAAAAAAGTAATCTCTATATAAAAATTTGTGACCTATATTGTATTAAAAATTATGAAATAATTTTAGATTCAATTCAAATCTCCGTTTCTACCTAACTAATAAAAAGAATTTAATATATAAAATTCAGTAATTATTAACTTTCGTTTGGTTATAGTTTTCCGCTTCTCTTTTTAGTGGGCGTGGGAACTATACTATTGGGGAAGAATATTCCACACATTTCCAAATGGATTTTGTTGTTATGGTCCAAATTAAATGGATGATGGTTGTCATTTATTGATTTTTTTATTGGTAAAAAAAGCCATTTATTGAAACTTGACCATTTCCAATTCATCACACTAGAAAGGGTTTTAAGTTTTTGTCTCTTATTAATATTATGAAATAAGTACTACTCATGGCAACTTTGGGAGAAGGGAATTAGGACGTTTTTCTCGCTGTTAATTGTAGTTTATTGTCAATTAATTATTTTTTTAATAATATTATAAATGTGAAGAAGGTCGAAAGTTCAAATTGTACCTGTAATATTGTAAATTTTTAATATAAATTTTATAAGGAGTAATGCATAAAATTTGTAGAATTGAAGATTTGTAATGGCTTAACACATTGGAAGTCCAATATAGATTAAGTGGCTCCATACCAAATTAAAATTTAATTTTTGATCTAACACATCTCAAAAGGTAACTAAAGAAAAAGAAGATCTGTCCAAACCTTATAAAAAATAATTATCTCACAAATTAATTATGTAAGATTTTAATAGTATTAAATTTTAAACTTTCAAGTACAAATATAACACTACGAATGCTTTGAAAGTCGAGTCAGATTAGTAAATGTGTATAACTTGAATATCATAAATACCAACATTTTTAAGAAGTATATAAAAAAAAAATGTTATTGGTGTTGTCAAATTCTAAAAGTTAAAGCAATGTTCAATCACCCTTTGCAAGGTATACAACCTTGAAAGAGAAAGATGACACTTTAATTATTGATTATTATTTAACCAAATTTTGCTACACAATAAGCCAAAACTGTGTATACTCCTCCATATCTTTTTAAGTCCACATTCATTCTTTTCCAGGGAAAAAAATAAGTCCACATTCATTCTTTTATTTAATTCATTATCATTTTTTTTTTTTTTGAGTTCAAAATGGAGAAAGAAACAACATATTTCAAAGAATTTTTATTTTCATTCATTTTCCTTTCTGTATTTGATATAAAAAAGTTAAAATTTGTGGCTTCATAACTTTTTTTTTTTTTTTTTTATACATTAGGAAGGAAGAAGATGTGATTCATCTTGTTTGATTCTTATCGTATTTGAAAATAATTTATATATATATAATTCTGAATGATTTTGAAAGAAATATAGAATATACTTTTATTCACTTTTAATGATGGCCACAAAAATCTCAAATATTATTAATCCATTCTAGTCAATCATAATTTCAATGCCTTCTCTTCATGTTGGAAATTTGGAGGGGAAAATGTAGTAATGATTTTGACATTTTCATTATTTAGAAAAAAAAAAAAAAAAGATGTTTGACATTTTGATTGAATTAGAATGGCCATATATCACGTGCCCTTCATTAGTACAATCAAACTGCCATTTATTTTTACATGTTCTCGAATGTTAAATTTTTATTTTCTTTTTCCCCACAAGCATATCATTTCTATCCAATCAATAATTGTAGAAAGTGCCATCTTATCCTCTTTTTATAATGATGATCACACTCTACTTTTTCTTAAAAAATAATTAAGAGTGATGTTTACATTTATATACCACGATTGTTATTTATTATTCGATGAAGTTTTAATTTATTGTAATAAATTTCATAATTGATTTCTAAAAATTACTTATATCTTATTTTTATTATAATTAAATTTTATATAGACACAACATGAAATTGTTCAGAATCATCTTGCTTTTAAATTAAAGAAAATTTGGAAAATTAAAATTCTTACTTAGTTTAAATACTTTTATCATTTCCCAAATGTCTAAAGTCTAAATTTAAGAATTTTAACCTCAATTCTAAAAGAGAAATTACTAAAGATAAGGATTATGGATGAAAATCTGTTGGAACTCATAGTTCTCTTTCATATAAGTCAATTTATATATATAAAAAATATATATATACACTTATGCTTCATTAATAAAGAGTATCAGACATAAATTTAATATAGAGTATTTTATTCTATGTTTGATGTCTTTTAAATATATTTTTAATGGATTCTCAGCCTTAAAGTTTGAAGTGTATAACTTTTAAAATTTACCACTCTCTTTTCAAGTAAATGGACCTAGTAAAATTCATACAAATGTTTTGAAGAACCAGAGGAGGGTGGGGGAAAAATAAATTTCCATGGCTGTAAGAAATGCCATGTATGACAAGGCAAAGCAATTATTAGGCTTTTTTTTTCTTCTAGAGGGCTCACAAAAAATGAGAGATAGCATCACCTCAAATATCCATGTCCTCTCGGTTGATTGAAGAAGATGTATGCATGTTTATCCTTTCAACCAAAAAATGCCCCCAAAACTTGAACAGAGCCACCCAAACCCCGTTCCATTCATTGGCTCTAATTTCATACAAAATCCAACTTGCATTGCATGTCAATTCTCTTCATTTACTTGTCCTATCCCACTTTCTATGTTCTATCATCAATCACTTGACCCAATAATCATTCTTTGAGGCCTCATCTTTTTTTTTTTTTTTTCTTTCTATGGTAAGACAAAATATAAACAGTATTACTACAAAATTCTAGAGCTAATAATTCAGAGTCCATTTGGATATCATTTAAAAACAAAATTAATTTTACATTTACTTCGCTTACCATATTCTATCCCACAAAAGATTCGCCTTTTAGTAATTTTTTTTTTAAATCAGCACTTTTTTCATATTTAAATCAATCCAATTTGCACCGTTGATAATTTATTGCGAATTTCAATTATCATTAAACTACATACTACGTTGACACATAATTAACATCTAGCGTTTAATAATATCTACAAACAAAGTAATTTTGGACAGACTTTCTTGATATTTTCAATTTACAACTTCCTTACAACTTCAATTTTAATTTTATATAAATAAAATAAATTTTAAAATAAAAAATATTAAAAAAAATATATTAAAAGATATATTAAATGATCATGAGTGTAACAATTGTCTTACTAAGAATTGCAAGCTCACATTTTTTTCTTTTCCACACAATTCAAATTTCACAAATTTTTTTTTAAGGGAAATATTTCACAAAATTTTAAAAATAGTTTCTAAAATATAATCTAATATAGATAAATCTAGTAACATCTCTAAAAAATCAAGTAATAAGTTAGAAGAAAGAGTGGCAAAGTAATACTGGTTCAAAAATACTCTTTCTCATATTAGAGGTCTTGAGTTCTAATTACACCCTCACTCTAATATATTAAAAAAGAAAAAAAAAAAAGTGTGACCAAGAAAAGGTCAACAAGCTTTTTCACAAAATCAATTTACTGTTTGAAAAAACATATATTCTTGTTCTCTCTCCTTTTAAACTCGAGCACTCTGCCCTTCACTTGAGCCAAATCATCTTCTTCTTTCCTAAGCCTCAGCTCGCTGGAGAAGGGGTGCCCTCTGAGGCTCTCTTTTTGCTAGTTGAGTAGGAATAACTTGTACGTAGTAATTTTTTAATTTTTTAGTTGTATTTTTTAGATCTAGATTATCCGTTTTTTCTTTGCATTTTCTCTACTTGTTGGGCATCTCAATTATCTATATTTTTTTTTTTATTTTATTTCTGTCCAAATCTGGGTTAGTGTGGTATGATACTATTTGCCATCACTAAGAAAGTTTGAATGGAGATTTAAGTAAAGGATGGCTTCCGATGTGGAGTCTATGAGTTTTGTCGTTAGTGTTCTCCTACTACTCTTCCTTCGAAGCTAGAATGGTGCGATCACTTTTGGTTTGTTTACTTAGCTTTGGTGCTGCCATATCTTCTCCACTAGAGCGAAAGCTTCTACCAGCCTAGTGCTCTTGGTGTTTGTATTTGATGACTCCAAATCAGACCTTGTGTTTTTAGTTTGTATTAATGTGGTTAGTGTTGCGTGTTTTGTTTTTTTGCTTCTTTAATTTTAGATGTATTTTAGTTGTTAAATAAATAAACATTAGGGGTATGTGTCTCTATTCTGGTCTAATCACAATTGATGTCTAAGTTTGATGAGTTGTAAAAATTTATTACAACAGTTGTAATAGTAAATCTACTCGAATCTAATTATAACTATTAAACTAGTTAGATATTAGTTTGATGGTTCAAATTTGACTAAAGTCTATACTTATGTTTTGTAGCTACATTTGCACCACAATTTTATAACTTTTTTATTATCACTTGTAATTATATTTATAAGATAATTACATCATTTTTGAAAGAAATAATACTAGGTTTTTTTTATTAAAAAAAAAAAGAAAAAAGTGAACAAGGAGCGAACCGGCCACCGACCAACCGACCGACTAATTGCGTTGTACAAAAAAACCAAAAGCGTGAGGAACCAACCCCTGTCTCTGTGTCGCTCACTGCTCTGCTCTCTATCTTTTTGGATCACATCACATTACATTTCTCCCATACTATAAATATTCTATCACAAGTCAAATGATAATAAGCATTTTTTATATTTGTACTACTCTACTACTATAAATTACTATTTTTCTAAAATTTCTTGGAGATTTTAATAAAATATTTCTCAAAATTATCTTTTTGGTTACGTTTCTGGGGTTATTATTATTATTATTATTTTATGGTTTTTTGGGAGGCATTATTTCTATCTAATTAATGAGGAAGTGAATTATTTATTTAATTTATATATTTTGGATAGTAGTATATTCTTTGGGACAATAACAACTCACTAATAAGCTTTGGTAAGAGTCTAGAAGCAGAAGACCACCTAACCAAGGACTTTGGAAGAAGACTACCTAACAGAAAGGGAAGGGGTACTAATAATAATACCTCGTAGATTCCAATTCCAAAGGATGTTTTCATTCAAACTTTCGACTATTATTGCCTTTTTTTTTTTTCCTTTTAAAAAATGTTTTTGGAAGGATTTATATGTAGTTTAGAATGTAATAATCAAATTTTTTTCATTTTCGTAATTTAAATATGTGTATGTTCCATTATTAGTCAGATAAAATAATTCAATCAGTTAAAATTAAAAATACATTTTACTAAGGGATATGCATAAATAAAAAATAATAATATAGTACTTCATATTGGTACTCCCAATAATTTGAGTTGTACTCTGGCCCCTCGTGCAAATTGATTTTGGCGAGCAATTTCACGTGTAAAATGGACTAAGGAGAGAGAGAGAGAGAGAGAGAGAGAGAGAGAGAGAGAGAGAGAGAGAGAGAGAGAGAGAGAGATTAACAATCAAATTTCCCATTCTTCAAAAAACCTCTTCATGTTCTTTTCTATTTCAAGAATGATTTTATTATCATTGATACTTCCTCCGTTTTTTCAACTTGATATATAGTGAGAATTTTTGTATTTTTCTTTACTTGTCACATTATAATTTTAACACAATATTTAATGAATTTTTTTTATAATATATTCTCATTAATAACAAATTTTAAAATATTTTTATTTTTTTAATAGGAAAACTAGTAAAATAATAAAAAGGGGAAAGAAAATTAGGGATGGCATTTTAGTCTATCAAAAAATAAAAATATAAAATTTTATATTTTTTAAAATAATTTAATGTCTAAAGTGTACAAGTAAAAAAAATAGAGAAAGTATAATAGATTAAAGCAGAAGAAGAAAAGAGATGAAACACATAGTTCAACAAATAGAGGTAATTATTGGGTGGGCTATCAACATTTCTTTCGAGAGCCACGCGTCACCTCGGATAACCTGAAACATTTACAAATAGTTCAGAAATCATAAGTTTGATCTACATTCTCTTCCTGATATATTAAAACGAATAACAACACACTAATTTGTTGTTTATTCATTCAAACAACGTAAAAAGTTCTTGACTTCGATTTACAAATGTTAGTTTATTATAAAAAAAAAAAAAAACAAGTATTGTGTAAATATTTTGATTGTATTATAATGCAAATTTCTTTCACATGTATTTAATAGATTTCATTTCAAAATACAAAATTTAAATTAGAAAATTTTAAAATCAAATTCTATCTGATTTAAAATTAGTAATAATGACATCAAAAAGTTGAATGTAACATCATATGTTAGGTTTGATCAAAATAAAGTTGAAGTATATGTCGTTATTATTTATTCATTTTGTTCTTTTGTTTTCTTTCTAAATCCTACACTACTCTTTCTAAAAGAAAATAATCCAAACCTTAACTTGTAAGGATAATTTTGGTAATTGAACTACTACTTTATATCTTCTTTTATATATCAAGAAAAAAAAATGTGATACAGGAAAAAAAATATAGTTCGAATTTAAAATTTTTAACTTGATAAAACCTAAGTTAATTCTTTGTGATTTATACTATCCCATCTAAGGCACGAGGCAAATATATATATATATATATATATCCTATGATGGGGAATGAGTGAATTATTTTTGAAGTATAATTAATATTTACTGTAGAAAATTTTGACATTTCACACAGAATTTTCTTGAAAGTAAACTTTCCGTAAAGTTACCTTATTAATATTATAATAATAATAGACGGTTTTCTTAGTGCCACTCAAAAGTTTGCCTAAACTTTTGATCCACTCAAATTCAACTTTGTTCAATTTTTGGAAAAGCATGCATGGATGCATATATTATATATATATGGTCTGTCTGTTGTTTTGTGTATGCTTCAACAAAATGAAGTTATTGGTTTTTCTCTATTTTAGACCAATTTTAAAAAATTGGTACTAAAATAGTCCACTTTTTTTTTTTATTCGAATTCTGGCCATAACAGTTATGAAAGGAATAACATACAATGATTATGCATTATCTATAATAACTATATTAATCTGGCGTGTTAATCTTGTTTAGTGATGTGGCGAAGAAGTGGTGGGATTTGGTGTTGAGGTGGATGGTTGTGCGTTATCTTGATTATGTTAATTAGGAAGAAAGAATTTTTGTAGGTATTTGGAAAACATGAATAACTCTGCGATCGGAGGTACGTTTCACGCGTATGACCACTCATTTCAATGGTTCTCGTAAAGATAAACGCAACGGTATCGTCGAAAAAGTGATTCGAACGCGTTTCGGAGTAAAAAAATTGTCCCGTATAGTCGAAAACTTTGACGGGACATAACTTTACGTTCGGACATCCGATTGAGCGATTCTTGTAGGCATTTCATGTATTTTTTTCGAGATCTATGCAAGCGGTTTCCACCAACCGTTCCCACAAAGACGTCATATTTTCGTTTTAATTTACATTTTTATAATTTTCTAATACTTTCTCTCTTATTAACTAAAAAATTACGGCACCAATTTAAAAATTAAACAGAGGAGCACTCTTCTTTTTGCTCTAATTAAAAATTCAAATGATTGAAGTTGATAAATATTGTAATACGTAAATACTTTATTATTAAATAAAATCTCATGCACTTATAAAATAAGATTCAATAGTGAGTTATTGGTAAGTTTTTTACGTTATTTTTTATGAGGTCAAGGGTTCAAATCTTGTTATAAAAACTCTTTAAAAAATATAACGCACAATGAAGATGCGTTATATCACAATGTCTTTTAGTGCCAATTTTTTAAATCAGGAAAAAAACCGAAGTTCTTCTTAGTGCTTTCTTTCTGGTCACCATGTCAGCCTACCATGCTGCCTCTTCATCGTAGTTTTTCTTTTTCTTTTTCTTTTTTTTAAAGATAAATGTCAATTTAGTTCCAAAATTTACAAGATTTCTCAATCAAGTCCTTTAATTTAAAAAATTCATAAGGAGCCCTTGAATTTAAGGATTTAGTTTCAATGTCGTCCTTTTATAACATTCCATCCAAAAAGAAACATCAGATATCAGATAATGTGGGGCTGCCATTTTAGGGTCAAAATGAAACTATTTAATATTTTGGGACCAACCATGAATTAGCTTGAAATTTATCAAGCTAAATTGAATAATTATCCTAATTATTGGGCTAAAACCCAAACACATTTCCTTTATTTCCCTCTTCTTTCTCTCTCGTATTTCATTCAGGCAGCATCCAAGGTTTAAGAGAAGATATCATAACTGTCATCGGCACCTTCTATTAATTATCTTCTGTTTCTAAATAATCTTTCCATCTTTTTAAATGGATAAAACTCTAAGCAAAACTTTCCGATATAATAAATAGATTAAGAGTGGATTGTAGTGGTAAGGGAAATTAAATTTCCAACAATTTTAACATGATTGGCTAATTGCAAACCTTTCTTCTTTTCTTAATGCAAAAGAAAAATCAATTAAATGAATTATACAACTTGATGGCGCTTGGGATTTATGTGTTTTGTCTTTTATCTTCTTTCTGCAATATCGCCTCTCACATTAAAGCCATTCCCAAACCTATAACACAAATAGAGGATGACTTTTATCATTGAGATAACTCATCAGGAGAGTTTACAAATCAGAGTGCTTACTTAACTTGTATTCTCCAAGAGCTAGGCAGGAAGAAGGCAGAGTCAGTGATTGGAAGTGAATTCAGAAAGTGTGGGCCAGTCATCGAGTCAAGATGTTCTTATGGCTTGTAAGCCACAATCGCCTACCCACACGAAGCATGTTAAAAGTTAGACACATTACGATGATGGCTCCTGTTATTATTACCAGAATCATGAGGAGATGGTAGAGTACTTACTTCATTTATGCCCCAAGAACATGAATTATGGCAAGCATTGGAACTTCAGCAAGAAGTGACAGAATTGTGCACCTGTGACTTTAGGAAATGGATGAAGAAAGAATGCTTGGAAGGGAAGAGGTCAATCAAATTTATGATTCCATGGGAACTCTTTTCGCGCATGATGCTGGAGCTTGTGGAATTTTAAGAACAAGAAGCTCATCTTGAGCCAGACCACCCCCCGCCCCCCAAAGTTGGATTGCATAGAGCACAAGAATTTAATCTCTTGTGTCCCGGGTCAGCCAGCCCCCAGATTAAGCACACGATCCAAGTTAAGTAGACTCCTCTCGAAAGAGGATGGATGAAACTCAATGTCTATGGATCTTTTGTAAGTAACCCGGGTCCAGCGGGCGGGAGTTTTATTCGTGAACATCATGGTACTTAGATCTCGGGATTCATGCAGAATTGGGAACAACCTCTAATAGCCTTGCAGAATGTTGAGCCTTCAGGGATGATTTAATGTTGGCTAGGCACATGGGCATTACACAATTAGCTGTTGAATATGATGCTACAGTTATGCTTCATTATCCTCATGATATTACTCACCAGAGAGACTACTTTTGTGCAGACGCCCTACGCCCTTGTGTAGAAAGGAAGAAAAGCTACACCAACCTCCCTTTTTATTTTTGCAACTTCCCCTCTTGTGTATGCCGTTTGTGGTTGGCCAATGATGCCTCAACGACATCTTTTCCTAGACTATTTTGTAATTTGACTTCTTAATTTATATTATTTCAACTTTTTACCCAAAAAAATGAATTATACTACTTACAGACAACTTACATATGAAAAACACAATCATCTGAAGAATGCAGTAGAGCAACCTCAAGGAATTGATAAATAACTCTTTTTTAATTTAATTTCAAGCCAATCAATCGTTGGCCTAAAAATATTAAATAATTTTGTTTTGAACCCAAAATGATAGCCCCACAATATTGATGTTCCCTTTTGAATGGAACATTAGAAAAGGATGACATTAAGACTAAACCCTAAATTCAGGTACTCTTTATAAAATTTTTTAAAATTTAAGGACTCGATTGAAAAAATCTTGTAAATTATGGCACTAAATTGACATTTATTTTTTAAAATAATTTAACTTTAATAAAATTCAAAAAATTCTTCAAACTTATTATCTTTTTCAGGAAAAATTCTTCAAACTGAACTTCCTGACAAACAATTTCTCTAATGTCACCCTCCAATTGAAATTTTAGTGGTTAATTGCATTTTTCCATTTGTCCAAATTACAATTTCATACTCTATTTCTATAGATTATAAGTAAATAATTATCGTTCATATTTTCATAATTTATCAATCCTTACTACTAAATTTAATAAAAATTTATCATAAAATGATAATTTTATAGTAAAAGATTTACAATCTAAAATATCATTTCAAATATTATCTTGTGAATTTACTTTTTATTTATTATAATTAAAAGGAATATTATGATCTTAATATATATGCTTCTTCTTTATTATAATATATTAAGAGAATAATATAATTTATTACAAAAATTAAACTATTAAAAAAATTAAAAGAAATATTATGATCTTAATATATATGCTTCTTATTTATTATAATATATTAAGAGAATAATATAATTTATTACAAAAATTAAACTATTAAAAAAAATTAAAAGGAATATTATGATCTTAATATATATGGTATGATATTATAAGATGAAAACTTCAAACTTCTTATAACCAAATTGTTATAATTTTTAACTAAAATTAGTAATAGAGATTAATTAGTTATGAATATATAAACGACAAGAATGTATTTGTCATACAAAATAGAAGGATAAAATAATAATTTAGACAAATCTGGAGGGTGGGAAATGCAATTAAACCTAAAAATAGAAACTTCTTCTATTCAATCCAAACTTACATGATGATCATTAACAGGCTACACCTCTCCTCCTTACTAAGCAACTCCTTCAATGTATTATTAAAACATCACAAAAGCCATGCATGCACGCATAAACAATCCCCTGCCAGAATTTACTTCCAATTTATACATACAGCTATTATCATCAAATGCATTATAGTTTTGGATCCTATCCCTTAGAGGGCACCCACAAGTTAGCATTACCAATTACCAATACACCCATCCCAAGAACAAAGGGACAGGATAAACCTGATTTCTGCATCATCTCTTCCTTTCAAAACCACCTCGGGCGGGAGATTGGGGCAATGTTAATTATAAGAACCTGTCAACAAAAATATAAAACGGCAGATGCAGAATTAAATAATTGTCAGCTGCTCGTTGCCTGCATATGGAGGAATCTTTTCACCTTCTCTTCATGTTTTCTGCGTAAAAGGTATACTTAGCAGCAGCAGAGCTTCAGAGCCAATCTGGAAATTATACACCACTTCCCAGCCATCAAAGTATCAGGCATTCCTTAGTATGATATAGCTGGTTTTATTATTTTCATCTCTCTTTATCCTGGATATCTTCCTTAATACAGCAGCAAATGCATCTTTATCCTGCAACACAGGAATGCACCAGCCGCATCAAGTGTCAAATTCATTCATATATATACACCCACCAGAAGGTAGAAATGGATTTCAGTTACTAGTAGTACCATAACTAAAATCCATCATCACGGATATCCTCCAAAGCTGCTGTGTCCAACTTTGCCACATTGGGCAGAGTTGAACTCAGTCACAGTGACCATGAGTATGTTATATTTCAACTTACAAGTTTTGACTAGGGTGTTCAAATGCAAGGACTGTTTTGAAAATCTATTCATCCCCCCCCACCCCACACACACAAACACACAAAAAAAAGAATGAAAATTAACTGTGCTAAAGCATAATTTCCATTACCTCTTTAGATTTGAGTCTAGATCTAAATTTAGCAACAAGATCCTGTGTGGTAACTTGTTGGCTCTGCAATAAAACAGCCTTTATCTCCTCTGCTGTAACAGGACCACTAGAAGGCGTTGGACCAGATTTTGAAGATGGCTGCGGAGATACTTTTGAAGGAACAGTATTCTTAGTAGGAGTGACAGTAGTAGTCTCTTCTTTAACGGGCTTAACATCCTGAAAGAAGCATGACACAAAGAGATATAAGGGTAACCTAAATGAGTAGTTATGCATGAATTCAATATGATAAATACAATCTTTACATTTTCTGATTTCACTTTTTTCAAGGGTGCACTGTTAGTTGCTTTTGCTTCCTCAGAATTCATCTTTCTTTTCCCCTTTGCTGATTTTGATGTAGAAGGTGTTCCACGAGCTGATCCGGAAGTGGGTGGTTTTACTGGGCTAGTATTCTCAGTTGGTTCTTCTTTAAGAGCTTCCTTCTGCTTAGGAGCTAGCGCAGGAGAGATATCATCTTCCATCTGGCCAACCACCCCAGCGAAAGTGAAAGTTGGAAAACTCATAAAATAAGAACAATGCTGGAAGCTCTTGTTAGCTTTTCAAATAGAGTAATATACTAGACTGTTCATCTCTGGCAAGGAAAAGACTAAAAGACAGCATACAGTTATGCAAGTTTTTCATCATATAGTATCTCCTGTTTCTTTCCACACCACTTCAAAGGACATGCTTTGCGTGAAACAGATGCAATAACCCCATGGACTCTTAGCAAAATTTCGCATTTACGGCAAATGGAAAGGTTTTATAAAACTAACAGCAGCCCACATAAACTTACATCATCATCATCATCGTCCTCCTCTGCATCAGACTCATTTAATCCATTAGCTTTGCCAAGCAGCTTTTTCAACTCCTTTCCAGATTTGCTCAGCCCACCTTCCTCTTCTTCACCTTCATCCTCATCCTCCTCATCCTGCACAATGTACAGAAATCTTGCATGATTTTGTCAAAAGAAAAAAGCTCAACTTTTGGAAGAAGCAGGTGGTAATGCACATAGATGGAAAAACTTCTACTTCTGGAAAAAAGAAGATGATGACACAAACACCAGAAGGCATTCACAACTAATGTAGACCCCTAACTCCTAACTCGCTATCTTTAACAAGCCAGCCTTTTTTTTTCCTTTTCTCCAAGTACTTTTAAAAGAGAAAACGATCCTGAAGTAGATAAAATTTTGCATCAGCCACACTTGCAATGATATCGTCTCCATTAGCTAATCCTATATCTCTTCTATTTGTTAGGGAATGACACACACGAGTCGGCGGATACCATGGGTACATATCATTGTAGTTGTCCAACATGTGAGTCTACATGCAGGAGAATAGAATCTAGGATCATGGCCAGACTATTAAAATTTTCAATTATAGCATACCTGCTTAATTTCAGGGGGGGCAGGGATTTCAGGAGCTAAATCCTCCCTTTCCTCAGGATCAACAGTAACAGTTTCATCATCATCTGTGAAGATCTCTTCATGCTCCCAATCGTCACCTAGGAGAAAAAGATACATAAAGAAACCATCAATTACAAGTTCTGAAAAGAGAGGTTTACTATAGAGTAGTAGAAAAGGGATACAAAAGCTCCCATAGGCCACATAAACATTCAAAGATTCAGGAGCTACAGGAAAGGCACTGCTCAGTACAGTAGCAATCCTTGTCTTCCATTTAACAAATAGGAGCAACAAAAGGATTTCAAGAGGAAACAAATCATTCATCAGCTGAAATCCTCCCCGATGGGAGAAAAAGAAGATGCTATAGCCCCTGGGATAAAAAGATGCTGGCTAGAGGGGACCAACGTGGTTACTAGGACAATTTTAAATTTCTAGCGAATCAGCTCAATAGCATTCAATACTGTCATTATTCATACTAAAGCCATAAATAACTCAGGGGGGCATGAAATAGTGCTTACAATTTGCAACATGAATGGGATAAAAACTCACCCTTTTCAATATCATCATCGTCCATGTCAAGATCACCTCCTCTTGGACCTTCTTCATCATCATCACCACTCTTTTTATTCAACTGCAGTCTATTTTTCCTAGCAGCCTCTTCATCTTCATCTTCCTCCCCTCTATCTGAGACATGAGCTTCATCGTCATCACCCCCAGTTTTCTTTCGCCCTCTCCCACCACCAGCTACAGCTTCCTTATCATCAAACTTTTCTACTTCACCAAATGCAGCAGCGCCATTGTTTGCGGCTTTCATCATCCACCGTTCATACCCATCTGCAGTCCTCCTCCTGTTTTTCATCTTTTCCTCGGCTTCTTCCAGAGTAAGCTGCTTATATTGGGCAACTTTGTTGAAATTGTACCTAAAGTTGAATTGTACAAAGATATAGATCATGGAAGAAATGAGAGAACTACGAGCAAATATTATATGCATAACCAATATGGCCCATGCGTAAAGATGTGGCATGCAAAAAGGCAGCATTCTTAGAACATATTCTCTGCATTGATCATATAGATTTCCACCCTGCATACCAGGATCCAGCAGGAATGGCTACAAATTCCCTCCCTTGCAACATTAGGAGGTAATACGTAGCTGATTGTGCACCCTCGAGAACACCATGGAATTGAGTACCTGTTTCATCCTCCAGTAACCAAGGTTTGTTCTTGTACTTCTCCTAAAAATTTGAAAAGCACAAAATTAAGGTAAGTAAAATGCAGGAAGAAACAGAAAGACGCTGAGCCAGATTTTTGGGGGGGGGGGGGTTTGGGGGTTGGGGAGCGCGGAATTGCTGTAGATAGTCATGAAATACAAGTCACTTTCAGCTAAAACACACATATAGACAGCTGTTGCAACAGATTCAAGTCACTTTCTAAAATAAAAAAGAAGCGAAATAAGCAGAAGAAAAGGGGCTAATACGTACTGTCCATAATTAACTATCATTTTTCTCTCATACTATTGGTCCAAATTATTTTCATTTTAAAATTCCCAATGTAGCATGAATTATTCTTTTTCAGTTTTACCCATATGCTGTATTACCACGCTAGACCCATTGGTTGATTTTTCAAATTTCAGGAAGGTTAAACTGTCCAATTACACTCTGTTTAGTGCCATCCTTTAGCCGGAGGTGGTATATAAGGTCTGGTGGCTGTTCATTCCAAATGTGGAAACTAACAATATATTTTTCAATACCCAACAAGAGTAGCCTATTCACTGTTTCCCAGTGCATCCTTGGATATTTGAATATTCATGTAGAATCAGTTTAGTCTTTATTTCATAACAGATGAGGAACAGGTCCATCTTATCTGAGAAGCCATCAAAAGATTCAGTATGCAGAAACTAGAATCACATCTTAATTGGCTAGACCATTCATGAAACAGACATGGGCAAGCATTAGCATCATTGGAAACCTATTAAATACAAAGGGCAAACCCACAAACTCTCACATATGCATATGCATTTGGACAAACATGAAATCCATGTAAAACACTGTGACATCGATAAATCCAAATCAAATCTCTATGTTGCATAGCTTGAAACACAAAACAGATACCAATCCTCATGAATTACAAGTTGGTCTTGTTTCTACATGATTAACAAAGAACACCATCATTAGTTCCATCATGAGTTGCTAAACTTATATAGTTGCAACTGCTTAAACTACAAAGTAGCAGACTCAAAATGAGAGGGGAATAAGAAAACAGATTCAGATAACATCATTACCCGCAATGTATCAGTAACCTGCCGCCCCTGCAGGCCTTCTTTCTGTAGAGACCACTTATTTTCACTCTTCTTCCTTGAAAAGTTCGGCAAACCTGAAATAAATCTGCCAATGAAGTAGTTCTTGTCGCTGCTCGAACAAGCCCGCACATTATATTCCTGAATGAAAAAAGAAAACTACATATCAATGAGGCCTCAACAAAACCCAGAAAGACTTTAACGCCCAAACAAGAGAAAATCGTTATAACAAGTAAAAAAGAAATGCTATAACAAAAATGATAATTTCTTGCATCACTTCCAGTGCAATTTTCAATAAATGCAAGCAAATAGATAGTCTTTTCATCTGCCTTAAGTTGACAGTCGGCACATCCGTGTAGTACTCACCGCCAAAAGACGGTTCAGTGTGATTTTGTATGCAATAGACGCAATGAATGCAACAATTGACAATATATATATATATATATAAAATTATCAAGCACAAAGGAGAGAAGAAAGATGGAAAACGGACGCGGATCAATCTGGTGATGATGGAGCCGCACTCGTAGCACTTGGCGCGCTTTTCAGCCATGCCCTTCCCACAGTTCACACACAAGGTCAAGTGCTTGCAGGTGCTTCCATACAGCTCTTGCGACGACCCGCAGACGCTGCACGACGGCTTCAATATTAAATCTATTGACATCTCTTCACTTCACAACCAATCGCTAATACTTAGCTGAATTGCTATAACCGCTGCAAATTGGGGGTTTGGACTCTAGGGTACCAATAGATAGGAGGAGGAGTAGAGAAAAAGATCAAATATTTTCTAAGAGGGGATTTCGATTTTGAATTTCAATTTAATTTTCCAATTTTTGATGGTACGTCTTCGCAGAAAATTACGCTATCTCATTCATCGGAATGATCCAAGTTGAAAGCCGGGCAGAGAGGAAAGCGAAAACGGTGAGATATGAAGCTTTGCGTCCGTCTATTCTATATATAGACAGACGTCTATTCGTGACAAGACGAAGGCGATGCAGATGAAGCAGACGATCCAAGCCGTCCATTTTTTTTTTTTTTTATCTTTTTCTTTTTTTACACCGAAGGAATTGAGCGAGAAATATTATCAATTTATGGATTATTAAATTGAAACGGTTGCAGATAGCAATTGATGAACACAGATTTTATAAGTAGAGATTGTTTTCGAGATTTTTATATTGAATTTTGTTATGGAATTTGAGATGTTATCTAATCTTACTTTGTTTGTTAAGGAAGGAAGAGGTAAATTATAGGATGCACCAAGTTACATTTTGTATAGCGTTTTGTTATATATACTTCAAATTAATTCAAACAAATCTTTCGAAAAAATAAGATTTTTTTTCTTTACTTTGCGCGGTTTCATTTACTCGATAGTGAGGAGTTCAATTGTGATGTTATCAATCATTCTTCGTATATTGATGATGATTCTATATTTCTGAAATGCTTGGAAGAATAGGTACATGTAAGATATTGTTGATTTTTTTTACTTTTTTGTTAGTCGGTGTTTGTAATCTGAATGTATATTTGTCGACTTTCTCAAATAATAATGCGGAGTTCTTGAACTTGATAACTTCAAGGTTTTAATTTTTGTTTGTATATTTAGATAATTTATTCGTTTGTTTTTTTAAAAAAAATTGTATTTTCATCATTATTTTTAATTATAATAAAAGTGGTAATTGTTTTATTATAGCTTATTATGTAGTTATAATGAATTTGATATAAATAATAATTAAAGAGTTTTAATTTAATAATGATAATTGAAGAGTTTTAATTTGATAATACAACTCTAACCTTCACCATCACAAGAAAAAATTTAATCTAATAAAATAAATTTGAAAATTTTAATTTTTCGAAAATTTAATTTGCAATCGAAAAACTACAATATTTTCTAAAATATATTAAAAAAATAAATTTGAAAATTTTTATTTCTGAAATTCAGGAAAATAAATGTGAAAATAAATCTAAAAATTTTAATTTATGAAATTTAGGGAAAAAAAGGATAATTATTAAGGTTAGTGATAATTATTAATATTTTGAAAATAGCTCCAAGGAGTTTTTTTTAATGAAAAGGAAAAGAGATAATTAGTAAAAGTTATTGATAATTAAGACATGGTAACTTCTTATATATAATTTATTGAGATGAAAAAAAATGAAACATATCTAATTATACACAAACTCTATAACTCTGCTTATATATATATATATACATGTTAAAACAAAGACATAGAGACATGTCATATTATATTGTTGAGGTTATTTGTTTATTCTCTTATTAGACGTTATTGGAATATTGTGCAAGATGAGTCCTATTCGTGAGATATTTGTACATAAAAAAAGTTACAATTCAAGAAATTGAATTGAAAGATATAAGGTAAATGTATAGATTTATATTCATTTGACTTACTTTTGATTTATATATCAAGATATGCTTACTTTTATATTATCTAAATATGATTTTTTTACAGAGATACTTTTGAAAGTAATATTATGGGGTTCAACAGCACATCATATTAATGACGATATACTCATTTAAACGTCAAAAGTCTATATGTTGATAATTTCTTCAGTGATTGTAAAAAAGTTCAGAAGTATTACTAAAAATTATATTAATTTATTAAATATTATTTCATGTATTGAAATTTACAATCTTTCTGTAGATATGTATAGCTTGTCTACAACAAGTGCATACAAAATTTATGTTAATATAAACATACATGAGGTTGATGCATATACGACAATGTATTTACTTTAAAATTATATTGTTTTTATATTTTTAGTATTACATATTAATTTTCTTCTTTAATGAATAGTTATAACTTGATTGTAGAGAATTCGTGTGAAGTTGAGATGATACGCAGTCCAAGAAATGTTGAGCCAAATGAAAAAAATTATTTTTAAAAATAGGAAAACAATATTTGAGGTTTTTCGTATTGTCTCGTATGCTAATCTTAAGGTAATAGTACATAATATCTACATTACAAGTATGTTTTAGAATTGTTACCATATTTTATTATAAAATGTAATATCAAATGTATATCATTTTGAATGTGGAGAAATATTACACTTGCAAGGTTTGGTGTTAATATTGATATGAATAACGCCTTCTATTACAAGTCGGGTGTGGTGTGTTATATAAAATTGGTGAGATTGAATAAAAAAATTCTACTGCGCTAATTGCTCAAAAGATGTTTATTATCTAAAATTAATGTATTTCAATATAATATTATTCGCGTAAGTGTAGTTTAAACATAATAAATATGTTTCTATTTTTATTTGTATGAATTAATATATGTTTAATGCTATTGATAAATATGTTTTAAGGTACATGTTGAAAATGTTAGCAAGTTACGAAACTGGAAGCACTTGGTTCGTCCTTTTTGATAAAGATGTTGAAAAAGTTATTGGACGTGATATTGAGATAGTTGTTCAACTATATCTAAAAGTAAGATTTATAATGTAGAAATCGTTTAATTAATTTTATGTTAACTATATATTATTGTATTGTTGTTTAATAGATTTGCTACTTATTTTTTCTTTTTATAGGATGGATGGGTAAGTAACACTCTGAAATTAATGATGAACGACCTGATAACTCATCGACTTGTTATCAAGTAAAATTGAATAATTATAATATTCAAAGAGGTAATCAAAGGTTTACTGTTTCACGGTTGTTTACGTATAATGTTTTGTTGGAGTTCAACTACATGTTGAAGTATGTATGTTTTAATTATATATTCATTTATTTATTGTTATATATTATGTCCCATAAATTAATAATATTATATGTTATATTTATTTTGCAGATTAATAAATGGAATAAAAAAGCAAATATAATAGCTTACCCTGTCTCTGAAGTTATAAAATGTTGACGAAGAACAACATTCAATAACGAAACTAATGAAATTGTCGAGTTACATTTTAAGAAAATATGTGTTAAGAATGTATAAATTGACATTTTATTTATAAATATCTCATCCTATAAAAATATATTTATTCTTATATATTTTTTTAACAAGGAGGATCATAATTTGTTATAAAAAAACAAATATTGGTAAAGAGGAGAATTATCAGAAAACTATTCTTATAAATATTTACGAATGTTAATATGTGTGTTTGTTAAACGTTTCGAATATATTAACTACAAATACTGTAACAGGTGCCCTATTTTTAATAAATTAGTTACATGTAATATTGTTTGTGTATGATATGTATTTTTGTTAAATATTTCAAATATTTGTATCACAAATGCTAAGATAGGTTTAGTCTTGTAATAAGTTATTGATATCCCTAAGAAATAAATTAGTACATGTGTTATATATATATATAGTTTTAAACATTCACCCGTGCTTGAAGCACGGGGACATAGCTCGTATTTATTTTTTAGTGTATACTTTTTAAGTAAGAGTGTCTAATGTCATAGGTGAGAGTGCTTACTTTTATTGTTGACAATGCCTATTTGTTTATGTTGCATGTATTTACATATTTTGTGGGCCTACTTGTTTCTAACATTAACAATGCTAAGTTTTATCTAGAAGTACCTAATTTTGTAAATAGAAGTGCCTAATTTTAAATCTAATAGTGCCTATTTTAACACTAACAATAGCAATTTTTAAATATAACATTGCCTACTTTTAACATTAACAATGCCAAGTTTTATTACGAGAAGTGCCTAGTTTTTAAATAGAAGTGACTACTTTTAATACTAACAATGCTAAGTTTTAACTATAACAGTTCCTATTTTTAACGTTAACAACAATGCAAAGTTTAATAACTAGAAGTGTCTACTTTTAAATTAACCAGTGCCTACTTTTAATACTAACAATGCAAAGTTTTTAATATAATAGTGCCTACTTTTAACATTAACAATGCCAAGTTTATTAATTAGAAGTGCCTACTTTTTATGCACATCAATTGAAGATTCGTTGGTTGGAAATGTTGTTTCATCCAAAGAAGATGCATTCAAATTATACAATAATTATACATTCAGGCTGGGGTTTACTGTTCATAAGGGAAATCAAAAGTTCAAGGCAGGACATAAGACGAAGTACTTAAAGCAGTTTTATTGCTACAAACAAGGGATGAGTCTAATAAGGGAAGGGGAAAGAGGCATATACTAAAGTTGATTTTCGTACGGATTGCCAAGTGATGATTGAGTTTTGGTTAAATGACGAGGGTGGCTGGACAGTCAGCAAACATGATGTGAGTCATAATCATGGTTTTTGTGATGTGAATTTGAGGCACTTTATGCGTAATGTTGGTTGTCTTCATTGAAGGATAGTAGGGTGTCTATTGCTGCTGGGTTTAGGGTTTTGAAGAAGAGGTTGGAGGTTTGCTGTTTGTTGGCTTTACTTCAAGAGATGTCTATAATATTCTACGATCAAAGAATTTGGCGGGGGGAGGGGACACGAATTCACTTATACAAATATTTAGATGGAGGAAAGAAAATAAAGATGATTTCCACTTTGATTTTGAGGTTGACAATGATTGCTCATTATATTGTTTCTTTTGGAGGGATAGTCAGATGAGGCGTGATTATGATCTTTTTGGTGATTTGTTGGTGCATGATACGACATATCGTACGAACAAATATGAGATAGTTTGTGGCCCATTTGTAGGGATGGATAACCACTGTAGAAACATTATGTTTGGTTGTGGATTCTTGAAGAATGAAAAAACAGCATTGTTCATATGGTTGTTGAACACCTTCTTGAAGTTTATGGAAAGTAAGTATCTTATTACATTGGTGACCAACCAGCCCGCTGCTATGACTGCTGCTATTATTGTAGTTTTCCCAAGTACGTAGCATCGTTTGTGTATTTGGCATATTGGAAAAAATTCACAAAAGCATATTATTGGGTTAAGATCCAAACAAGACTTTGTCAACCTGTTTAATCATTTATTGAAGGACACAGGTATAATTTTTGAATTTGAGTTTCACTGAGAGAGGTAATTTATGTTTCAATATGTAGTATTGCTTAGTTTTAGACATGAGAGTGCCTACTTTTGTGTGTCATTGCATACTCTTATAAAGGTATCTAAGTAGATTAAGGACTAGGCATTCACAGTTTTCAAACTTGGCATTCTTAGGTTTAAAACTAGGCATTCCCAGCTCTAAAACTTGCCATTTTTGGATTTAAAACTAGGCATTCCCAGTTTTATTATAGAAATGCCTATTTTAGAACTAGGCACTCTGAGTGTTGAAATTAGGCATTGCGAGCTTTAGAACTAGGTATTCCTAGTTCTGAAAATTGGCATTCTTAGCTTTAAAACTAGACATTCCAAGTTTTCAAACTTTGGCATTCCAAAGCTTTAAAACTAGGCATTTTTAACTTAAATACTAGGGATTCCTAGTTCTAAAACTAGGCATTCCCAAAATTTTTAAAATTAAAAATGCCTAGTAGGCATTATCAGTTTCAAAACTTGGCATTCTTAGATTTAAAACTAGGCATTCTTAAAAGGATATACTTGTTTTACATGGATGTTCTTTTACTTGTTTCAAATATTTGTGCATACTTTATGATTAAGAGTGCCTATTTTGTATTACTGACATTACCTAGTTTTACATATGACAGTGCCTAGTTTTATACATGACAATGCCTACTTTTATACATGATAGTACCTAATTTTTATGTATGACAGTGCCTAGTTTTATGTATTACAGTGCTTAGTTTACACAAGCATATATGCATTCATTTTCTTATATGAAATTAATATGTTATTACTTTTGATTTTGCATTTTGATGGATAAGTTTGGCTGTCACAATGATAGTTGGTTGAATATGTTGTACAATTTGAGGGAGAAGTGGCGTCCGACTTTTAGTAAGGATTTTATTTTATTTTCTAGGGGTGTTCTATTGTGTCAAAGGAATGAGACAACTAACCATGCTATTTCCAAGAGGCTTTAAAAAATAATTACATTGTGTGATTTTTATCGAATATTTGATGAAGTTATTTTTTAGTGGAGGAGCAATGCAAACATGGAAGATTTTTGTTGTAAGGAAGGATATGTTAAGATGATTGTCACTGAATCAAAATTACTGAAGCATGCTAATGAAGTATATACTATTGGGGCATACAGGCTTTTTGAAGAACAGTTTATGAAATTTCCGAAGTACTGCCAAGGGCTTGTGGTATACAATGAGAGTGAGCATGTGCACGAGGTTTGGCATCCTGATTATAACTGCCTTTAGACATACAGTTGTCAATAATAAGAGCAAGTTAAACATTTCATGCACATGTAAGATGTTCAATGAAGTTGGGATTCTTTGCTCTCGTTGCTTGTGTATCTTCAATATTCTGTTTTTAGGCTATTGTAGATAAGTATATTTTGAAGAGATGGACAAACGATATTGATTTAAGTTCGGGCAGTAGCAGTGTTGATGATGTTAGGAAAGTTAGCGAGAATGATATTGCTGGTTATAATGCTTGGAGGAGAGAAATATTTAGGAACTTTTCAAAATTTGATTTCCGCCAGCGAATTAAACATAAATGCTTGTGAATGCGTAGAAGAAGGGTTTAGGATGATGAAGGATAAGATCTCTTCTAAAGTTGGACCTTAAAATGTTGATAATTCAGACAAAGAAGTTGGCTCTTCCAACATTAAAGATCCAGTTGGAAGGTGTGCAAAAGGAGAACGTAATATAAGGAAGAAGAGTATTGTCGAGATAAAGTGCAATCAAGCAAGGGGTAAAGAAAGAGTGCTTTGATGCATCCTTCGAGAATTAAAACAGTTGTTCAATTGTCTATGAACAATGAAGTTTTGGGGAGGGATTTGAATTTACAAGTAATAAATGTCAGATTAGTTTAGGAACATCAAACAATGGCAATTTAGAACCTTTAAATGGTTTTCATCAATTCATAAATTTCATGTAAAATTTCTAATTTCATTACTTTATGTTTTTTTAATTATATTCAATTTTTTAATTTTTGTGAGGTTTGATGTTATTTGTATGACAAATGTGTATGTAAATATATGTGCCTACTTTTATAGTTATAAGTGCCAACTTTTATAAATGATAGTGTCTAGTTTTTGAATTGACAGTTCCTATGTTAAAAACTAGAAGTACATAGTTTTAAGATGTCTAGTTTTTGCATTTGGAATGCCTTGTTTTAAAGTTAAGAATTATGGTTTTAGAATTAGAAGTGCATAGTTTTAGAGGTGACAGTGCCTAGTTTTTGAACTGACCGTGCCTAGTTTTATAAGTTAGAGTGCCTAGTTTTACGAAGTGGCTTCTTAGTGTTAAAAGTGAAAGTACTTACTTCCTGGTTTAACACGTGTAAATTCATGATAATCCTGATATTATTAAATGATAAAACTAGGGGTGCCTAGTTATATAATTGACAGTGCCTAGTTTTATAACTCAGTACCGACTTTTTATAAGTAAGAGTGTTTACTTTATTAAGTATTTTTCATTCATCATTCTTGATTTTCAAGTCTTTATTAAGTAACTTTTCATCATCATTCCTTGTTTTAGAGCTTTGAATGCCTTGTCTTAAAGTTATGAATTAGAAGTGCATAGTTTTAGAATGAGAAGTGCGTAGTTTTTAACCGACAATGCCTAGTTTTAGGAATTAGAAGCGCTTATTTTTCAACTAACAGTGCCTAGTTTTAGAATTAGAAATACATAATTTTTAACTGACAGTGCCTAGTTTTATAAGTCAAAGTGAGTAGTTTTATGAAGTGGACTTCTTATTGTAAGAACTGAAAGTACCTACTTCACGGTTTATTCTTTTAACATGTGCAAATTCATGATAATCCTTGTAGTATTTCTTGATAAAACTAGGAATGCCTAATTTTAATAATAGGAATGTCTAGTTATATAACTGACAGTGCCTAGTTTTATAACTACAAATATAAAGATTTAAAATATAATTAGTACAAAGATTGAAAATGTATTTGATTTTCACTTCAAATATTATATCATACAACTACAAATATTTCAGGGATGTTGGTTCTTGTAGAAGTTTGTTGCTGCATTCCATACATTCTCCCTTTGATCATTCATTTTAGACATTATTATTGTGTACATACATTTTACTCTAAGTCTTCATAGGATACTTGGGTCTTTTTTTTTTTATTTGGCAAGCAGTGGATCCCAAGTTGAACTTTGTTGCCCCTTATATATCTCCATGTGTCTCATGCAATAGACGTCATAGTTTACAAAGTTGTCTCTAGTTTGCCAAGTCATTACTCTCTCCTCTATTTTATATCTCATAACATTTTTGTGCTTGATGAATGACCCCTTATGCTTTGACAAATATTTTTGATGGACTTTTTCTATCAATCACAAGGATACACGCATGTTAGTTTTTTCGTTAAAAGATAATTGTCTATAATTGTTTATTATGCCTAATGACTTTATGTAGAACATTGTGACGTCTAGGTACTTGTTTGCTGCTGTTATCCCCTTTGGCAGTGGCCTATTGTTAATCATTTCTACACTTTTGTCAATTGAGTTTAGGACAATAAGGTAGAAGTATTCTAAAAAGTACCATGGGGAAAAATAGCTACAGTTTGCACACAATTCAAATCAGTATAGAAATATCAAGTTATATAGCAAGAAATCATAATGTAATTATTAAGATTACTTACATGTTTAGCATCTCAGCAATAATCATCGCTAATTCCAGAAATTTTAAGCTCCAAGTTAATTTTGTCTATTAAAGTTTTCATATTGAAGTTCTTCTTCCAATAGTTTACCAGAGCTTCCAGCCAAAGGCATTGTAACAACCTTGTTTAAGGGGAAAAAAAAGGAATTTGGTTGTTATTGTGTTGGAAATATATTATAATATATAGGATTAATGTAATGAAACTTACGAAGACATTCGATGAGAAAATAATTCTCCTGGGCTTGTTATGCTTGGGTCTTTTTATGATCTGGTTTAGATTCGTTGGCCACACTTCGAGAAGATTGTATTTTATATATTGATCGCTCATTATTGACCTTGCATCTGACCTTGGGATGTTACAGATTGTATCATGTGAGGTGTGTTTGAATATGATGTCACTGGGAAAAGAATGAAAAAAGAAATAAATATAAATAAATAGATTAAAAGAAATATAACGTTTAATAACCAAAATGAAATAAATTGGTGATACCTAATTTTATACTTGGAATGCCTAGTTGTATAACTGGCAGTGCCTAGTTTCATAACTAAGATTGACCAGTTTTATAACTAAGAATCCTAGTTTTATAACTAAGAATGCCTAGTTTTGAAACTAAACATTCCCAATTTTCAAAAACTAGGCATTCTGAGTTTTAGAACTAGGCATTCTTAGCTTTAAAACTAGGCATTCCCTATTTTCAAACTTAGGAATTCCAAGTTTTAAAACTAGAAATGCCTAGTTTTTAAGACTAGACATTCTGAGGTATAAAACTAGGCATTCCTAGCTTTAAAACTAGGCATTCCTAGCTTTAAAACTAGGCATTCCTAATTCTAAAACTTTGCATTCTAAGCTTTAAAACTAGGCAATCCCAATTTTCAAACTTTAGCACTCCAAAGTTTTAAAACTCGAAATGTCTAGTTTTAGAACTAGGCATTCTAACTTTTAAAACTAGTCATTCCTAGCTTTAAAATTAGGCATTCCTAACTTAAAAACTAGGAATTATGTATTCTAAACTTGGCATTGTTGAAGTGCCTAGTTTTGAAACTTGGAGTGCCTAGTTTTGATACAAGGAATATCTAGTTTTGTGACTTGTAGTGAAAGCATATTATATGATGACATGAATTGCGCAAGAAAATATATACCTGCTCAAAATGTTATGTTCTTGCATTTCATCAAGAACTTAGGATCATCTCTTTTGTGGACGGCTGAAATTCATCTTTATGTTGTTTTGTCCAAAAAGGCGACTTCAAATTACTGGGAATTTTCATAATCCTGTGTAGTGGACTTGGCTCAACTGTTATTTCCTCATCAAATTCCCGTTAACTGCAGGGGGAGGGAAATGTCAATTATAGGTGTGTTAAACATACATTTTATTCTTTTATATTTGTGTTTGGTACACAAACCTATGAATATCATCTGGCCATCTTGTTGCTGAATGTCATCATCGCCCTCTTCTTGTTGTTCTTCTTGCTCTTGCTATTCTTCTTCTTGTTGGTTTTCTTCTTCTTGTTTCTGTTCTTGCTATTCTTTTTCTTGTTGCCGTTCTTCTTCTTATTTTTTTGTTGTTTTTCCATTTTCTCCTTTTCAAGAGTTGTGCTTAGTTTTACAATGTTCACTGCTACTTCAACAATGTCCTCTATCTCCAAGTCAGCATACAACATGTCTTGTTGTTTTGTTGTTGGGTAGGAGTAGGGGCCTATTTTGTCTATGTATCATCGTCCAAACTGAGATCAAAACTAGACACTATTTTGTCTCTTAAATTCTTTGCCCTTAGCATGTCCTTTTCAAATTCTTCATATGCATTTAAGAATTCTAGGCCTTCAAAGAATTTGTCATTTTGGTTGTCAGTGGATTGGCTGGACGATGAAGTAGGAGCACATTACGTGCTTTACATTTCTTGCTCTGTTTGCAAGATTGAAAGTATTCCAGAGTGTAGCTTTTCGAATATGCATGTGATGTCTATGTTGTTAGTTTTTAACTCTTCACATGCCTAAAGGATATTGAAATATTGTTTTCGAATACAGTTATTGTCGTTGCTGCCTTTTCAATTAGAGCCTGACATTTATTAAAAAAAAATACATGCAACTATTAGTGCTATTTATATGTAACATAGAAAGGGTTATTGTAAGTAAGAAATGCTTAGTTTTAACACTAACAATGCCTACTTTTCATAGCTGGAGGTGCCTAATTTTTAATTAGAAGTGCCTACTTCTAAAATTAACAATGCCAAGTTTTATGAGCAGGAGTGCCTAGTTTTAACAGTGGGAGAACTAGTTTTATGAATAGAAGTGCTTAGTGTTAACAATAAGAGTGCCAAGTTAGTATAAGTAGAAATGCCTAATTTTATAAATAGAAGTGCATACTTTTATAACTAACAGTGCTTAGTTTTAACATTAAGAATGCCTACTTTTCATAGCTGGAAGTGCCTAGTTTTTCAATAAAAGTGCTTAATTCTCAAACTAACAATGCCAAGTTTTATGAACAGAAGTGCCTAGTTTTAATAGTAGGAGTGCCTAGTTTTATGAATAGAAGTACCTAGTTTTAATAGTAAGAGTTCCAAGTTTCTAACACTATGAATGTTTGTATCTTTGTTTTGTCACTATGAATGGTTGGTTGTGGTGGCGGTAATAGAGCTAAGGCAAGGGGTTTGTTGAACTTTCGTAATTATTTTCATTCTCTAGTCATTCAAGCACCCTTCCCAACCCAAAACCTCCTTATGCTATCTCTTTCTTTTGCCTTTTCCATATAGTATCATCATCCCAGCAACTTATCACTGGAATCGCTCGTTTCTCCCCAAGTTTGTACTTCATCCTATCAAGATAGAAGAGCTGCACAATGCAAGTTTACAGTAAGTTAGCAATAATGGTTTTATTAAATCATCAACACAAGATATGTTAGAATAAATGCTTACCACTAATAATGTGATAGGTCCAGTAAAGTAGCTCTTGGTTGAGGGGTTTCTGTGGAATGTTTCGTATTTGTCTATCAACGTTGCAAGCGTGTACTTGCACTAGTTGTAGTTGCGAATTTCATTATTGTTTGCTATTGTTCACAAGAGGTTGGTGCGCAAGTTCTTCAATGAAGTTTGATGTATTAAGCTTGTTATGCAGAAGAGGACAAACTCCCTCTTGAAGTACTCCCCATTATCATTGTTGTCAAATTATTTTCTTTTAAACAGCCGATACCAGAGGTGGGAACTTGGCATATTTCTTCTTCATTTTCCTTATGAAGGCCGTGTGCTCTTCTGTCTAGTTGCTTTATTTGTTAGATTCCTCAACCTCTATTGCTCCATGTGGTATTCCCAATACCAAATTTACATCAGCTTCATCAATGTTGATTGTGGAATTTTCAAGCTTTATACTCATCTTGTGGACATTAATCTTTGCACAAGATACAATGCAAGTTTCTTAGGCAGCCTTGTGAAACGGATAGAGAGTAAGGATCCAAAACCTATATCTCTCACTGCGTTTTTTTTGTGCCTTTGTCAAATTTTGAATAACAGCATTGATTCCTGTCGTTGTCATCAGTGGTGGAACCAGGAAAGAAAACTTGGAGGGGCTGATTAATATTAAAAAAAAAAATTTTAATTAGCAGTCCAGTCCAAAAGTTGTGGGGCTCTATTGGAAAAAAAATAAAATTAGAGGGGCTTGAATATAAAAACATCAAAATTCCTAAAGTTTTTTTTTCTCGGGTGGGCTCGAGCCCACCCGAGTCCGTGAGTGGTTCCACCACTGGTTGTCATGTTTGTATTCAATGACGGGTACTATTTCCTACCCTTACTGTCTTTCTTTTTTGGTGTTTGTCTTGGGCGTTATGATAAGGCCATATTTGTTTCTTCTGTTTGTCTGGTCTTTTTAGCTTATTTATGATGTCGACTGGTTCAGTTTTCTGCGATTGCGATGGTTTTTTGGGGCTTATCCTGTAACAGTGAAACAAATAAATAATTGAAATAAAATGTAAGTAACAACGTAAATTATAAAGGAAGAATTTAATTGTACTGTGTTTGTTCATATATTTACCTTGCAAGTGCAGTGAACAATGTTTCTTCACCATCTGGGACATAATCTTCATGTTTCGTTCTTGT
The DNA here is from genome assembly GCA_028651295.1 of Catharanthus roseus. NCBI lineage: Eukaryota > Viridiplantae > Streptophyta > Magnoliopsida > Gentianales > Apocynaceae > Catharanthus > Catharanthus roseus. The sequence goes on along the minus strand of JAPQWS010000050.1, from coordinate 2,586,910 downwards.
TTTATCTCCTTTGTCACTGTTAGGGATTCATAGATTAAAAACTAGGCATAATGAGTTTTAAAACTAGGCATTTCTAGTATTAAAACTAGACATTCCCAATTTTTAAACTTTGGCATTACAAAGTTTTAGAAGGCATTAAAACTTAGGTATTTCCAGTTTTAAAACTTTGGCATTCTAAAGTTTTTAAACCAGAAATGCCTAGTTTTAGAACTAGGTATTCTGAGTTTTAAAACTAGGCATTCATAACTTAAAAACTAGGCATTTCTAGTTTAAAAACTTTGGAATGCCAAAGTTTTAAAATTAAGCATTCTCAGTTTTAAAATTTGGCATTATTAACTTTAAAACTAGGTATTCCCAGTTTTTAAACTTTGGTATTGTAAAGTTTTAAAACAAGGTATTTCCAATTCTAAAAATAGGCATTTCCAAATTTTAAACTAGGCATTCTCGTCTTAAAAAATAGACATTCCTAGTTCTAAAACTTGGCATTCTTAGATTTAAAACTAGGCATTCTGAGTTTTAAAACTGAGTATTCATAGCTAAAAAAACTTGGCATTCTTAACTTTAAAAGTAGGCATTCTCAGTTTTAAAAAATTGGCACTATTAGATTTAAAACTAGGCATTTCCAATTTTCAAACTTTGACATTCTAAAATTTTTAAACTAGAAATGCCTACTTTTTAGAACTAGGCATTCTGATTTTTAAAAGTAGGTATTCCTAACTTAAAAATTAGGCATTCTTAACTTTAAAATTAGGGATTCCTAGATTAAAAATTAGGCGTTCCTAAGTTTAAAAATTGGCATTCTTAACTTTAAAATTGGACATTCTCACTTTTAAAACTTGGTATTATTAGCTTTAAAATTAGGCATTTTCAGTTTTCAAACTTTGACATTCTAAAGTTTTTAAACTAAAAATGCCTAATTTTTAGAACTAGGCATTCTGATTTTTAAAACTAGGCATTCACAGTTTAAAAACCAGGCATTAAAGACATTCTTAATTTTAAAACTATACATTCCTAGATGAACTTAGGCATTCCTAACTTCAAAACTTTGCATTGTTAACTTTAAAACTAGACATTTTCAATTTTAAAACTTGGCATTATTAGCTTTTAAACTAGGCATTTCCTGTTTTAAAAGCTTTGACATTCCAAAATTTTTAAACTAGAAATGCCTAGTTTTTAGAACTAAGCATTCTGATTTTTAAAACTAGGCATTCTTGGGTTAAAAACTTGGCATTTTCAGCTTTAAACTAGGCATTCTTAGATTAAAAATTAGGTACTCCTAACTTTAAACTTGGCATCTTAACTTTAAAACTAGGCATTCTCAATTTTAAAACTTGGCATTATTAGTTTAAAATTAGGCATTTCCACCTTTAAAAACTTTGACATTCCAAAGTTTTTAAACTAGAAATGTCTAGATTTTAGAACCAACCATTCTGATTTTTAAAACTACGCATTCCTAACTTTAAAATTATGCATTTTCAACTTTAAAACTATGCATTCTTAACTTAAAAATTAGGCATTCCTAGATTAAAAATTAGGCATTCTTAACTTTAAAATTTGGCATTCTTGACTTTAAAAATAGGCATTCTTAGTTTTAAAACTCGGCATTATTAGCTTTAAAATTAGGCATTTCCATTTTAAAAATTTTGACGTTCCAAAGTTTTAAAACTAGAAATGCCTAATTTTTAGAATTACGCATTCTGATTTTTAAAACTAGGCATTCCTATCTTAAAAACTAAGCATTTTCAGCTTTAAAACTAGACATTCTTAACCTTAAAACTATGCATTCTTAACTTTAAAACTAGACATTCCTAGATTAAAAATTAGGCATTCCTAACTTTAAAACTTAGCATTTTTAACTTTAAAACTAAGTATTCTCATTTTTAAAACTTCACATTATTAGGTTTAAAATTAGACATTTCTAGTTTTAAAAACTTTGACATTCCAAAGTTTTTAAACTAGAAATACCTAGTTTTTAGAACTAGGCATTCTGATTAAAACTAGACATTCCTAGCTGAAAAACTAGGGATTCAAAAGTTTTAAAATTAGGCGTTCCTAGCTTAAAAATTAGGATTCCTACATTAAAAACTAGGCATTCCAAAGTTTTAAACTCCGCATTCCTAATTTTAAAACTCGGTATTCTCAGTGTAAAAAGTAGGCATTTAAAATTTTTAAAAAGTAATATTTTATAATTCAAGCAATTTTCTATAATTTTATATATTTAAGACACAGAAAACATATCATAAAACAATTAATATACAATTTGCAACACCCAAAAGAATTATAAAGCATAAAAAACGATAATATACTTGGAATCTGTTTCGTTGAACTTTTTTTTTTGGGTGAAAACTAAAATTCCATGTTGTTTTTGAAGTATTATTACCTATTAGTGCTTGAAGAATTGCATGAAGAACTCCTTGATAGACTGTAGCTTGGAGAACTCATTTTTTTCACGTTTTTTATTGTGAAATTGAAGAGAATTACAAAGATATTGAAGTTACGATCAAAGAAATTGTAATATAAAAGAAGATAGATGTTGTGAAAGTTTGAAAATCACCTGAAAATCTCACAAAAATCGCAAGCAAAATTAATTTTTAGAAGGTGAATAGTTTTGGGAGGGAAACGTAGGTTTATGAGGGAAGATGCAGGAGGTGCAGTCGCGTGGGATATGAGTGAGTTTTGATATTTGCCCAGTTTGTGGGCTTTAGTAAAACAACATTGTTTTTGCATTGGTTAATCTAGGATGATGTAATTGAGTGCATGGTATAACAACCCGCGAAGGAAGGAGGAAGAAGAGAGTGAAGAAGGGTTTTTTTTTTTTTAACCTAAATCTTTTTATTATTTATTTTTTAACTCAAAATATGTGGAGTAGAAGAATTTAACTTGATTTGACAAAATTATCCTCAATTTTTGTCATTTTTGAACATGAACAATTGCACGTAAATTTATAAAGGCTAAAAGATTAACAAAACATTTTGGACGATAAAGCGGAAATACTTTAAGACAAACAATCATTTTCTCTTTTTAGGAGGATTATTATTACTAAGCTAGATTCGTGCTATAGTACGCACTTGAAACTTTTGTAAAAAAATATTTTTTGTGTTATTTGAAGTTTTGAGATATTAGCTATATAGGGTCATAAATTATTTTTTTCTTTTCTCTTTAGAGTTATAAATTATAATTTTATCCATAAATTACTTTTGTTTTTCTCTTTATGGTCAGAAACTTTAATTTTATCCGTTTCTAACCATGAATTATTTTTTCTTTCTTTTTATAACCACAAACTTTAATTTTATATTTTTCTAGCAATGAACTATTTTTACTTTTCTCTTTATAAGACATAAACTATTTTTTACCTCTCAAATATAGCCATAAATTATTTTTAGCAAATTGCTATATCTAAAAAGTAAAAAAAAAAAAAAGAAATAGTTCAAACTATAAAGAAATAAACAAAATTAGTTTATAGTTACGATAAGATAAAATCAAAATTTTTGTTTAAAAATAGTTCATAATTAAAAAAATATAAAATCAAAATTTGTGTCTATAATGAGAAAAATAAAAATAATTTATGATTAGAAAAAGATAAACTCAAAGTTTATGACTATAGAAAAAAAAAAGCAAAAATAGTTTATAATTATAAATAACTAATACCTCTTTTTTAAAATTATTTCCTTCTTTTATTATGGCATAAAATTATTGTTTTTTTAATACATTTAAGGAGTTGTATTTTGAATACAAATCCCTTAAACAATTAAAAGGAAATAATTGTAAATTTCATATAGAAAATTAATGTATTTTTTATGGACTGACCTAACATCCATTGTTTTGATAGATATATTAAAAAAAAAAAAAAAGAAAAAGAAATCATATTTGCTGTCGGAGGAGGGGATAAGCTATTATGAGATTGGGCGGTATGGCTGGCTGTAGTGCTCACTCTGTTTCTTCACCAACGATGCCTCATCAACTAGTGGCGTTGGATTCTGAGGGAAGAATGGCAGCAGCTACTTACTAGACACCAAAACAAGGAAGAAATGACACAAAAGATGGAGGCAGAGTTCCATGGATGGAATTTGGTATCAAAGAGCAAGATCATCGGATTTTTAGTTCCATGGTTTGGCAATTTACAATTACAAGTAGAGAGAGAGGTTTGCTGTGCTCTTATTGAATTCTGACTTTTAAAAAGAGGACTGACACTGACATAAGGGATGGTAGAAAGCAAGCTGATTTGAGGGTTCTAGCAGTACACCAGCAGCCTCCATTCATCCTGGGAATGGCAATGGTAGAGAAAGGGAGAAAAATTAGAATTGGAATGAAGTCGGAAGAAGACAGTTATATAAATCGTTTTTAACTTAATTTTAAGCTATAAACTGTTTTAGAGTTGTTTTTAATTACTTATTACATTTGCTATTAGCTTAAGATAAACTAAAAAAAAAGAAAAACTATTTTTAAGAAGTTACCTTAAGAGTGCTTTTTTAAACTGCTTCTGACTTGTTGATGTTATTAAAATTTAAAATGCTAGAGTAAGTTTTTTAAAACAACTTTTTTCAGCTGATTAAAAAATGCATACGCAATGGAGAACAGGCAAAATCAAAACAATCTCAGAGACTACACATGATGACTATTAGTCCAGAGTGTATATAATGGTTTTGTAAATAATTGGATATTCTTGCTAGTGACTCTGTTTATTCCTAAAGAGCATAAAGAGGAATTGTAGCCAAAACTACTTATCAGCATCTAAAAATGAACTTGGGATTTTGAAAGAAATTGAATGAACAGTATTACTATGAGATATCAACCTTTATTCCTGTGCAGGATGGGTTAACTACTGGATGATTATCCTGCAATAGTCTGAAGAAGATGTAAGACGGATTTTCTTGCGGGCATGCTTGGAATGGCACCCTTTACTTGGACACAAAGTGAAGCTGCCGCAGCTGTAATCATTAGGAAATTTGTCAGCCCAGTTGGTAATCATCGTAAGAAAAATGGAGACAACAGAACTATGCATACCGGCAAATCTTAAACACTCTGTTTTGGATTTTCCCTCCACGAGTGCCACAGAAAATGCAGCTGTAAAAGTATCACCAGCTCCTGTTGTATCAACAACTTTTGGAGCTGGTATGATGTGTTGTCTTATTGGTTCTTCTCCTTCTGTAAAAAGAGCAGATCCTTTGGCACCGAGTTTCACTAGGACTTGCTTTACACCCTAGAAAAAGCAATGCAAATCTATTATACTGAACAAATAACAATATGGATTAGTAGAAAGACGGATGGATTTAGTGAAAGAGTAATGGATCCCCAGAAACCATTTGGTATAAATAGTAGGAAGAGCACTCCAAATCTAGTCGGGATCAACAGCAGAGTAAAAATGCAATAGATATTTCTTGCACACATACAAGATGACTATATTCACTGCCTTTCTACATTCTGACATGCTTACTCAATACCAGAGAAAGAAACTCAAGATGATCATGAGTGAAAGTTCAACAATAAAAAACTTTCATCCTTTGAATCAAGATTCATAAGCGTGTTTGAACTTTACCATTTCATGGCACTTTCTGACAGCTTGGATAATCTGTTCAAAATTTTCAGTTGGCATGTTCGTCAACCGAGCTAGCTCAGTTTCATTTGGACTCAGAATATCAACAACAGCCACCAGCTCTGGTGGGATTGCTGCATCCACTCCGCCAGCATCCAGAACCACAGGAACACCTGCACTTCTGGCAGCCTGAAGATGCAAATCATAGTAAGAAGCATCTCACAGTGTAAAACTCTTCTATCGTAAAGAAATCCCCTATCCAAGTTTGACTATAATCCTTTTATTAACACTTCAAAGAAAAGAGTATAAGAAACTTGACACAAAGATTATTTAAGAATATCACAAAAGCACTTGGGATTCCAAACACCTCAGGGTTCGAATAAACTAATAAGAATTTTAGAAAATCTCCAGGTTTCTGCCTGTTTTAGGATTTCAGGAGGGCACAGTTTTTTTCTTATTTGTTTGCCTCCCAAATTTCCCGACTATACGTAGTCCAATTATATATTTATTTAAGTCATACCTGCTTCAAAAGAGGCATTTATTCTCAGATAAAATGAAACAGACTTTAGCACTGGAGAAAAGAGCTGCCCTCGGGTAATAGAGAAGGCTATAGACTTTGGGTTTGGTTACAGAAATTTTGCTGTTTGTAGTTGAACCAATAGAAAGCTAACAAATCTAAGGCCTATAGGAAATAAATATAAGGAAAATATAAATACTTTCAAGATGGCACCAAGTCAGGGAATCCTTCCCACTAGAGATGCTTGGATTAGAAACTTGCTCAATTCTACCATGAAATGACTTCTACCATTGAAAATGAATCCTTTGACGTTCCCTGCCAGAAGGAGACTGAATATAGAAGTTGAAATTATGTTGAGGCTATGATCCTGGAAAGATTGAATTGCGAAGCTGGAGTATCTTATTAAAGTACTCTGACATAATGACCTTTTGATTATAACAAAATTGTCCAATTTCCAAAAAAGACTAGGCACCAACATTAGGCATGTCTGTTGGGGTGAATCAGATAAAGTTCCATCTGTGATCCACGCAGTACAGCACAGAAGATGATTGATTTTGGCCTCATCAAACTTATTACATGGCATGCACTCTCTGTTCCTTATGCCTGTCTATTTTCTGATAAGAGGTATGCCCCTTTCATCTACTGATGAATTTATTTAATAGAAAAATGTCTAGTGTAAGAAAAACAAAAGAATTATTCTCAATGTTCTGATGATAGATAAAGGCCTTTCTGGTAATGAATTCACCGGAAAAAGCTAGTCAAATTGTCAAATAATTCAAAGTGCTTGGTTTGCACACATTTAGGCTTCATCTAACGTGAAAGAAAGATGAGTCTATTGCTAGCTTGGACGACATAAAATGTAATAAAAATGTTCGACATAAAAATGTGATTGCATTAGGCAGAAGAGACCTATATGAAAAAAGAACTAAACTTCATAAACTTCCTTCAATTTACCTTAGAGATTGTCACAAAATTATGCTCAATTTCAGGTCCTAGGACCACCCTCCAGCACTTATGCTATCTCCATCTCCATCCACCCAAACACCAAAAGGGAGAAAAAAAAATAATTACGTAAACTTACATTCTGTTGAAAACACCAAAAGTGCCTATAAGAAGCCTTAATTTTCGTAACTCTCCAAATTCTGGAAATTCTGTGACTTGGACGGAAGTTTCACAAATCTAGACTTCGATTTAAATGATCTGAGACCAAATATACAGCTCCAGTTCTCAAGCTACGATGCAGCTAACAGTTTCCCCAAGATCTTTAGTTGGTAGTGAATCTTTAGGTTATTTGAAGGCTTCTGAAAAGTTTCAAATGGTTCTCATAATTGCAAGTCATATATTACCCAAATACTCCAGAAAGAAACGACCTTCCAACTATCATACAATGTCAAAAGTGTTTAAACAATTTCATCAACAAAAATCCAGAACAATCTATTCAAACAAATCATCTTCAGATATCAATGTGCTTTAAAGAGGAAACAATAGTTTATCAACAATGTAATGTAGCATCCGACATCAAACCACACAAGAACTATAACTACTCAGATAACCATCCCTCTCCAAATGGGAAGAAAAATCCCATATGCAGGATAAGGATGCCCAATAAAATGCAATGCATTCAAGTCACATACAAATACAAATGGAATCACTAAATTCCCAACGCTCACACATCAGAAGAGCAAAAACAAAGATCTAACCTTTGCAACTTGAATGTTAACAGAATCAGGAATTTCCCTTTGAAGCAAAACAATCCCAGCATTCCTCACAACCTCCAAGTTCTCTTCCGAGAGAGTCTCCGGCCAAAAAGACATGTTTGCTCCACCAACAATGATAATTGAATTCTGCCCATCAGATTGCAACATTACCACAGCATGCCCAGTAGGAGCATTTGAAACGGTATTCAAATAATCCAAATGAACCCCACCACTCTCAAGTGCCTCGGTGATCAACTTCCCATGAGCATCTTCACCAACTTGTCCCACAAAATAAGTTGGGTACTCCAACTTGCCGCCACAAACAGCTTGATTAGCCCCTTTGCCGCCAGCCAATGTCTGCCCAGTCTTAGCTGAAATTGTCTCTCCTTCTTTTGGCAGCCTATCAATCTCCACGTAGATATCTGCATTGGCCGATCCCACCACAATCAATGGCGGCGTGATCTCCTTCTGAATTGCTTGATTTGAGGTTTTTGAAGGGTTTAAGGCAAAACAAGAAATTGGGTTCACTTTCTTAACATTGAATTGCAAAGAGAATGGAGATTTATGGATTATATTCGCTTGCTTTGTGGGGTTATTATCTAGGACTGATGGATGCCAAATATTTGATGGTTCAAGTGTTGCCATGATTCTCATCTTTGCTGAAAGTCTCTGCACTCTCTTCCCCTTCTTTCTTCCCACTGAGAGTTGCATTTGGGTTTTTGGCTTTTTTAAAGAGGCATTAACGCATATGTAAGCATTTGATGGAGAGTTAATAGGCAAGTTAACAAACAATGACGCATAAATGTCCCATATGCGTTAAGAGCGTTTCCTCCGAAAGGACCGCGTGTGTCTACTTGGATTTGTACGACGAGAGAAACTATGAAGTGGCAGTAATATTTGGGTTAATTGTAAAATATCCTCGTCAAGTGAGGGTTAAACGAACTTTTGAAAAATAGAAAATTATAATTTATTGTAAAATAATTCTTCAAATTTAATATAAAATTATTTTAGTTCATAATCTAATTTATAGTTATAGTTTATTAAAAAAATACTTCTATAAAATTTATGGTAATCCTTTTTTAATCTATAGTCTTTAGAAATTGATTAGACAATTTTATTTTTTTCCCTTTACAGTAGATCACATATAAGGTCCGGTGGTAGTCTTCCATGTAAGAACCAAGGTTTCAAGGTACTAATTTTACATAAAAATTCAGATCCGTCAGCATAATTACAAAAGATGAAACCGGGATCAACGCCTTAATACGCCTTCACAACGGCTTTAAACAGGCTAATCCTTATCTTTCAATAATTATGGCCAGTTCCTGATTTCATAACCCAAACCTTTAATCCTTACCTAAGATTACTATCCAACCAGACAAAATAAGGATCTTTACAACATAATTACAATGATATATATGATTGCATAGTTTAACATGGAAAGATTTAGCCTTCCATTAGGCTAAACCTTAAACAAGTAAAAATAAAAATTTATGACAAGAAAATAAAATAAGAAAAGTCTTTAAGACTTACCAGGGAGAAATGAAGAAAACTTCAGACTTCTTATTAATGAAAAGTTTTTACAATGAGGGAGAGAGGGAGAGAGTTCTAACTTCTATGGTTGAGGTTCTGCCTCCTTATGATGAATTCCCATCCTTTTATAGACAAGGAGTGGGGCGGACTTCAACTAACCTATCCATTCTACTTTACAAAAGGATTTTAAATCCGCATAGTACCTATCATTATTACATATAATGTCATTACTATTACATGGGTCCCTTTAAGGACAATTATTGGTATACAATAATTGCTATTACAATAATGTATGTCCGCATATTTACTTTATTTCTTTTCTTGCGGCATCTTCTATGTCTTTGACCATGTGGTCAATATCCGCTTCGGAGAAATCATCCACATCTGGATCTTGTGATTCACCGGCTAGACAGTCTTCATTTGAGGAGCCTGTCATAGATACATCTGTTTTATCTTCAGGGAGCAAATTTTTTACAAGCTCCTTCTTTAATTCCTCCATATAGGATTTGATAAGATCTTCTTTTGGTATAACATCTTTTTGGAGTTTTAATCTGATTGTTAAATGATGAAAAGGGCTGGTAGATTTAATCTCACTTGTATCTTTCATTCTTTTATATAATTCAATTTTTTGCTGGATTTCATCCAGAATATTTTTGCCATAAATATCTTTAGTTTCTGGGTCAACTTTAATCAACTTGTCCCAAAATCTACTATGAGTAGCTCTTCTGAGACATGGAATATGTTGTTGGGTATAACCCACTTCAGGAGTCCATTTCCACACCCATGGTATGGAAAATTCTATAAAAAAGAACATAGAGGCTATTTCCTCCGAATACTGATGTAAACTGATATAATCAGAGATCTTAGGGGATATATTAATCCAATCTCCATATAATGTTTTAAATTTGTCAGGGAGTATTTTCCCAGAGGTGCCATATATGGTCCACCATTGTATAAACCAATTTGGTAAAGGGCTGTTATAAACATTCCCACATACTTTTATTAACCAAGTATGTTTTTTGGTTGGATTTTCATATAAAAAGGCTTTATAAAATGCGTCGATATAATCCCAATAATTATATTTTAAAGATACTTTAGTTTCAGGAATTATAAATTCCTTTTCTCTGAGAGGAGAGATATCCCACTCTTCTATGGATATAATCCGTTTAATTATAATTTTGCTGAAATTATAAATATTCCCAGTACTAGTACCACCAGGATAAAAATGTGTTATATCACAAGAGCTTACTTTAAGAATTTGCTCATAATATTGCCTCTGTTTATAAGAGTTAGCAGCATATGATGCTGTGCTCAGGTATCTGTTCATTAATAACCATGGATCGTTTTTCCATTGTAAATCTTTATTTTCCAAAAGAAATATAATTTCTTTGTGGGTATTATTATGGTAAGAGGTTGTATTATCCTCTTCAGATAAAACCTGGGAATATGACCCAGAAGAGGAGGTTTCACCTGCCTGCTTCTTTTTATTAGCAATATATTGCTTGAATTCCTCATATAAGAAGACATCATCATATGTATTAACAATTTTTTCAGCTATAAGTTGTTTATTGCCAATCTGGACAATCACATTTTTCCCTTTGTGTTGAGAGGTATTACCTCTCCCACGGCCTCGAGCATTAGCTCCTTGTCCCCGCGGTATCATGCTGCAAAAATTCTCTGGTTAGAAAATCAGGAAGACTATTTTCTTCACCTTTTTTATAAACAATGTCAAAATCAAATGGGGCTAAATGAGCCTGCCACCTTGCAAACATCTGCTTAGAGACGTCATGTTTAAAATCTTTATTAAACATAAATTTGGCTGCTTGACAGTCCGTTTTAACAATAAATTTCTGATTATATAAATCATCTTGAAATTTTAAAATACATTTTACTATGGCTAAAATTTCTTTAGTAATAGTAGCATAATTCTTTTGACTATTAGTCCATTTACCAGAGTAATATTTTACTAAACTCTCTCTGTTATTAACAGGACAAATCTGAGATAAAATTCCTCCATAGCCTATATCAGAGGCATCTGTTTGTATAACTTTCTGCCAATGAGGATTTGCTAATATTAAGCAGGGCAAAGTTTTTACTTTTTCTTTTATTTTCTTGACTATCTCAGTATGCTGAGAAGTCCAAGGTTTAGGATTCTTTTTTAATCTTTCATATAAAATAGCAGTATCATAAGCTAAATTTTTATAATATGGTGAAATATAATTTAAACTTTCTAAAAATCTCTGTAATTGAGTTTTGTCCAGTATTTCATCTGGAAATTTAGAAGCAAAGTCAATACTTCTATTTATAGGAATTATTTTCCCTTTTTCAATATTATGTCCTAGAAATCTAATATTAGTCTGAAATAAATTCATTTTTGGTTTTGATATTACTAAACCATTTTGTATAACTAATTTCTTGAATATATCAAGATGTTCAAAATGTTGTTGAACATTTTTAGAAAAGACTAAAATATCATCTATGTAAACTAATATGAATGCACTATAAGGAATGAAAATATCATTCATAATTTTCTGAAATTCAGAAGGTGCATTCTTTAATCCAAATGGCATCACTTTCCATTCAAAATGGCCAATTGGAACATTAAAAACAGTTTTATATTGGTCATCTTCAGCTATATGAATCTGCCAATATCCTGATTTTAAATCAAATTTTGAAAATATAAGAGCTTCATATAATCTATCTAATAGATCCTTTTTGTTAGGGATTGGATGTCTTATCCATTTTAATACTTTATTGAGAGGTTTATAATTTATAACTAATCTGGGTACCCCTCTTTCAATTTCACTATGTTTATTAACATAAAAACCTGTACAAGACCAGGGTGAATTTGATTCTTTTATTAATCCTTTCCTTAATAAAGAAGCTATTTTCTTCTTTACATAATTCTAAATATTGAGAATTCATTTGACAAGGTCTTGCCTTTGTCGGTATATGACTTTCATTAAAGTCATCAATATAGGGAAGACTTACTATATGCTTTTTTCTATTCCAAAAAGTATTAGGATGATCATTACATATCTCTAAGGAAATATAATTATGAAGTTTTTTAATCTTATCCTGTAATTTAGGATTTTGCAAAATTTCTTTAATATTTAAAGAATTTATTTCATAAGTAAGAAAAGAAATTTGATTCTGTTTTCTAAAAATGAAATCTTTAATTTCATTTACAAATCTAGTATTAGGTTCAGTTATAAACTGAAAAGAACGGAAGTGTTTTCGTAAGTACCTATAAGGCAATCTGTTCCTATATGAGTAATAGGAAAAATCTTTTTCATAAAAGGAGTTCCAAGTATAACTTGGTTTGTTATATTTTTAGCTAAGAAAAAGCTTTCAGGAATACAAACCTTATTATTGCAAATATATGCACGTGGCAGTTTAAAATTAATTTGCAATTTCTGTCCACCTGCATGTCTTAAACTATGAGTTGTTTTCTCAAAATATTTAGTAGGAATTAATCCTTCTTGTATAACACTAATATCTGCGCCTGTATCTATTAATGCAGTAAATTCTCTGATTTCATCATGATTTATTAATAATGTAATTTTAACATAAAACTTAAAAGATGTAATAACATCCAAAACAGTTAAAAAGTTTTCTTAGCCAATCTTATTAAGATTTTCAAAAAGATTTGCTGGTACCAAAGTATTATCTTTTTGAATTTCTAGATGAGAAATTCGTATATCTAAATTTTTATTAATTTGTTTTAACATTTTAATTTCATCTTTAAGATTATTAATTTCTCCATATAAATCATTTAATGTAGTAGGAGATTTTTGAGAATTCATATTTCTCTGTTTCATAAGCTTATAAGCTTCTGTCATCGTATATGGATTATTATTTGTTATTAACTCTATATTTTCTGAAGTTTTACTAGTATTACTAGTAGATGGAATGTCATCTATTTGTTCAATTATCCTAGACCTTAATTCTTGGTCTTTTATCAATTTTAAAAACTCTAAAATGTTATTGTTACTTAAAACATTAATATCAGAATCTTTAAATTGAGATATTAGCTTATAATAATCTTCTTCTTGAGTATCATTCTCAGAATTACTCTGTCCTTGTTTACAAGGGCATGTATGATTTTCTGAATTTTCAGAATGATCAGTTATTTGATCAATTTCTGATTCTGAAGTAATTTCTTCAGATTCATCAGATTCTATAAATAATTTTTCTAAAGAATCTTTTAATTCTTCACTAATATCTAGATTATTAATCTTTTTCTTCATCCTACACTTATTAGCGTAATGTCCTACTCTTTTGTATTTATAGCAAACAATATTATTTTTATCTTTCCTTTTTTCTAATCTATCAGATTTTCTTTTAAATTTTTTAGCTAATTTTTCTTGAGAATATTTTCTCCTTTTCTTTTTAACATATTTGTCATCTTTCCTATAGTTATGAACTATTTTTCTTTGTGATGGAATTTCCATCCCAAATTGACTACAAAATTGTCCTAACTGATTTCTTTCAGTTAGTCTCTGTCTTTTAATATGTTGATTTAATTTAATTTCATTACATAAGGCTATTCCTTCTTGTATACAAGTACCTATGAGGTTTCCATAAGTATAATTTTCATAAGGAATAGAAATTTGATCTTTCCTAAGGGCCTTTCTAACCCTTTCAGCAAACAAATGTGGTAGTCCATCTATAAATTTGGACTTCCAATGAGAACTATTACTCTCGGGTAATTCCATAACCCTATTAAGAAAAGCATCCTTATACCATCTAAATTCAGTTAGTGTTTTACGCCTTAAGTTTTGTAATAAAGTTCTAATAGTTTCACTATCATTAGATATTCTACCTGTAAAATGTTCTAATATAGTAACTACCAGTGTATAAACTGCTGTTTCACTATGACGACCATCTTCTTCTTGTTTAACACTATGATAATGATCCCACCAACCTTTAAGTTGGCCAGTAAAACCTGCTGTGATCATTTTTGCAATATTACTATCACTATTGCCAATCAGTTTACTGATTGTACCATACATTAACATTCTATGAGTTAGATTATAAATCTATTTTTCAGTATAACCATCTAGATTCCATTCATAAATGCATTTCCCATTGTAACTATTGTTACCTATGTATTCCTGTTCTTCATGTAGAATATCTACAGGAGAAGGTCTACTATAATAATTGATTCGCTGGGTTAGTCTATCAGCAAACTTATATAATTTATTGATTTCATCATTTATAATTGGTTTATAATCCTTGGTTTCTGCTAATCTTTCAAAAAATTCATTTTCTAAAGTATTAATATTTAATTTTTTAAATTTATTATCTAGCATCATTTCTAGATCTGACATAGTCTTTAATTTATAATCTTTAATTTCATCAGGAGGCTGCAAATGTGGTTTAACTAAAAGGGGCTTCCACTTTCTAAATGGTTCCCATCTCGGTAAATCAAATTCTGCTTTAACCTTTTGCCTGGCTGCAGATCCAGGACTAAAATCAATTTTTGATTTATTCATAATGAAAAATTCATTTCAGATTCGGTTATCTCCGTATCTTTAGTATTATAAATACCTTTCACAATATTTTCTTTATTTTTAAATACTTTTTCTACATGATGATTATTCTCATCACATTCACTTACCTGTGCAGTAGATACTCTATAAGGAACATAATCATTTTCCTCTATAAGAGGTGAAATAAAAGAATGTTCAGATCTGGTTGAATAAGTCCTTGGGGTATGACCCAATCTGGATGGAGTATTATCCATCTGTATATAAACAATTCCTTCTGGAGTCTGTTCAATATGATCTATATTTTGTTCAGTCCTTGACTGGATATGACCAGTTCGTTCCAGTTTCCATTGTTGAGGCATATGAATTTCATCCCATTTTATAATTCTTCTAGTTGAGATCTTAGATCTATGAAAATTAGTTTCTATTAAAACAGTTTCATTAATCTTTTTATCCATTATTTTACAATTAGGATTTAATGTAAATAATGGTTTATAATAAATTCTGTAACATATACATATTAGTTCTGATCCAGAAATATAATTATAACCATGAGTTTTAACATTTAATGTTAGAGCATCCAGTATATTAATATCACTTAAAGAAAGTGATAAATTTCTTGCATCTCTTAGGCATGCAATAAAACTTTCTGGTAAACCTTCCAATTTTAAAGGTTTAAATGCAATTTGTACAAGTCCAATATGAATAAAGTTATATAAATCTTTATAACGATTAATATCATATGAAGATAATAATTTAATTTCAATTTCTTCATTATCTAAAGAAACTGATTCTTCAGTAGTTTTTACTACCTGCTTTAAGCATAATTTTTAAAAGTTCCTAACTGATATACAGTTTTTAAATCAATCCTAGGGATTGTCCACTTATTAAGTTCTTCCAAATTTTCTGGTATATCAATCTCCTGCTTATTAGCATTTTTTATTTTTCTTTTATCTTTTAAGAAATTCATTTAATTTTAATTTCATGTTAAACTATGAATCACATATATCACAGAATTACATGGCTCTGATACCAAATAAGGTCCGGTGGTAGTCTTCCATGTAAGAACCAAGGTTTCAAGGTACTAATTTTACATGAAATTCAGATCCGTCAGCATAATTACAAAAGATGAAACCGAGAT
Source organism: Catharanthus roseus (assembly GCA_028651295.1). Taxonomy (NCBI): domain Eukaryota; kingdom Viridiplantae; phylum Streptophyta; class Magnoliopsida; order Gentianales; family Apocynaceae; genus Catharanthus; species Catharanthus roseus. Next base: position 2,571,000 of record JAPQWS010000050.1, on the reverse strand, counting down.
CAACGCCTTAACACGCCTTCACAACGGCTTTAAACAGGCTAACCCTCATCTTTCAATAATTATGGCCAGTTCCAGATTTCATAACCCAAACCTTTAATCCTTACATAAGATTACTGTTATCATTTTAATATGGTAATCCTTTTTTAATCTATAGTCTTTAGAAATTGATTAGACAATTTTATTTTTTTCCCTTTCCAGTAGATACTATTAATTTATTAAACTAAATTAGTTACAAATTCTAAAGTTTATTTATTTTTATAAATAAAATACTTTTTTTAATTAAATAATTATTTTAAAGAATATAGATTAAAAAATATTATTACAAAATTACATAAAATTTGTAACAATATCTTTTAGTCTATATTATTTCAAAATGGATTATTTAACTTAAAAAATTTGACTATAAAAAAAATATAAATTTAAATTAATAGTATTTATTATAACCAATAAATTAATAGTATTTAATTAATATTATTTTAATATTTGACTTTTGAATATCTTGTTTTTTCATTGTATTAAATTTAAAATAACGGTTGGGAAGAGCCTAACCTCTGATACCACTGTTAAGAATCGTTACTCTGATGATAAATTCTGTTACATTAACATAAAACCTCTATAGAAAACTATTACAACAGCAAAAGAGTGGAAGAACAAGAAATTCCTAATCTATTACAAAAACCGGATGATGGAATGGATAACAACTCTCAATCAAAGCTCTTCAAAATTGGATGAGAAGTCTGAAAAATAGACTTCTGTTTTTTCTTTAAATACCTTCAAAACAGATAAATAAAACAGGATGAGCCTTCGATTTTTGCCACAAGACAAAACTGGACGACCGAAACCAAAACCGGATGTCCGGTTATAAAAAACGGATGCCAACACTGAAGAAAAAGAATGACCAATTTTTGTGAAAGAAGGGAACAGACATATCCGGACAATCAAAACGGATGAGAAAGGAAAAAATCGGACAACCGATTTTTCTCTATCAGAATCTCGATCAAACCCTAGATGAGCCTCAAACAACAATCTAATCTCTCACTTTCGGTTATCTCCTTCACAAACTACCCAAGCACGTGTTCAACCAACAATGGTGACTAACGACGGCAGTAACAGAAGAATTCATAGGGAAAAAACAGAAACAAGAATTTGCAGAGAAGAAGAAGAGAGAAAAGAAGAAGGCTTCACACAGAATAAACAGTCACGTCTCATCTGTTAGCAATAAGAAAAAATAATAGTATTTATAGAGTTTTTGTGGTAGACATATTCAAACAAGAGAACAGTCATCTAGAAGGATCGTTCAATAACAGAACATCTTGTTACCTAGAAGAACCTTTCAAAGAGGCAACAACCAAGTCACTTGGGGAAGACTCGAGAGAATTGGGCTGTTTACCAGTCCGGCCTGCCCGGCATCTTGGATCAGACATAAACTTATCATATTGGGTTGTGAGGATCAGTCTAACTCATCACAGAAATTAAAGAATATGGGTTGAGAAGAGAAAATGTGTGAACACTGGCCCAATTGGCCTACAATAACCAAGCTAACTTTTCTTAAATAATTAAATCTTTTAAGTTAAATAATCAATTTTTAAAAAACTATGCATTACAAAGGTACTATTAGAAATGTTATGAAAATAATTTTTGATAAATTATAATTATAAATTAAGTTATGGACTAAAGTAATTTTATTTCGAATTTTAGATATTTTTTTATAACAAAGCATAACTTACACAAAAGAGTATTTTAATCATGTTTGGAAGATAAATTATTATTTTTTAAGTTCGAGGTAAAGTATTTATCCCCTCTACGTAAGGGTTATTTTGCAATTAACCCATAATATTTTGTTGTTTTGGATAAGAAGCAACTAAGATGATGCTCTTTTAGGTGTGTCAATTACACGATTGTACACATGGAATCTAGTACTGGTAAGATTCTTTATTTATTTATTTATTGATGAAAAGAGATCTTTGTATTAATAGATCCAAAGAAAGATCAAAGTCATGTACAAGCCAGTTGGGGAGGAGAATTCTAACATATAATTCTAGAAACGCTTACGCGTATAGGCCACATGAAGTGGTACATCTTTGATTCGAGAAGATCCTGTCATTTCACCAGCTCCAAATTCAATGCAATGGCAAGTAATCCTGAAGACTATGGACCCAACATCAGAGAATATTAATTAATTGCAAATCAACTGTGAAAGAAAGAATTGAGCTCGATGGTTTAGATTGGAGGCACAAAAATATTCCAAAAAGCTCTCGTCGTCGGGCAATCTAGGAGCGAGTGTAGCTGGGATTCTAAATTACAGTCACATTCAATAAAGTAAGGTGTCACAGCACAGGGATCCCATCCCATCCCATCCCATCCCCATAGTAGGCAGACGGAGCCTGGTCTTGAGACCTTACTTGCCAAAGAAAAAGGGTAAACCAGTGATATCTTTGTCAAAAGTAGTTGGAGGAGGAAGCTGTTGCACCAGATAGATTATCCACTTCCTCCTCCTTCAAGCTTGGGAAGAGGACATCCCTCACAGAGAGACGCTGCACTGCAAATCAATTGGGACTGTGCTTGGTCACACGTCTTTGAGCTTCCCATTTTCCAACCATATTCATCAACCCAAAATCTAACTTGAATTACCATCCACAATTTCCCACGATAATCCATGTTTAAGGAAAAAGTTTATCCTTCTATCAAGCTCCTTCAAGAATGTGAAGGTGATTGAAAAGTTTTTCCATAATTAATCTCCCTAATATCACCATACTTGTCTTCAAGAATTCAAACCTATAACCAAACTGACTGGACCAAGGTGGGTTGATTCAATGTGCGCATATTCTTGCGCCCTAAACCCCCTCCATTAGTAAAATTCCATTCGGAGGAGAAATTACATTTGTTTTAATTTAGTACTAAAATTACTTTTAATGATTATATCACTAATCACAATTACTATTTTTAGATGAAATATTAAAATTTTATGCATTTCATTTTAAGTTATTGATTCACGGTCGAATTATTCATTTTAAAATTTTTTTTATGTATGAGTTCAATTCAATTAAAATAAAAGTGACATATAAATAATTTGTGTGAATCTTTAAAAAAGAATGTCTTATATATTTAATGAACTACTCGTGCAACTGTCACGTTTCGGAATTTACAACTATGATATTAAGGAGTTGTTGGGGTTAAATTATTAACAAAAAAATCAAAGACTAAAACTATTAAAATATAATTTTAGGACTAATTAAGACTAAATAAATAATTTTGGGCCTAATTTGCAATTTCTCAATTATATTATATCCCATGCTTTAAAATGTCAACGTGGCAACAGAAAGCATCGATATCATTGTGGGTGGATAATACGATGCCACGTAACGGAGAACAAAATCGAATACTCAGTAGATCTCAGTTATGATAAGCTGATTATGAATCCTAGCCGCTGGAACTTATGAATAATGAAGTTTTCAAGTGAAGACAAAAATTATCAACGTTTAATAATGAAGGATCATGTTTGCGGATGCACATCAGTAGCACTCTATCTTCTCTTCCAATATTTTCCTATTTTTTTTCAGTCCAAGAATATGATATGATCATCTAAACTAAAGCTGTCAGCAAAATGGCTTCACAGAGCATAACGAGCAGCTTGAACTCATTATTGACCAGTTTTCCGTCGAAATCCCATTTTAAGTTTGACTCGAAGCCACGATTTTGGATTAATCTGGGAAATTTGACCAGATCAATAAACACAAATTCCTTATCAATTCGAGCTATGGGCTCCTCTGCTTCTTCTCAGACGCCGGAAAGTACTCAAGGTCCCTTCATATCTTTTCTTGATATCTAAATTTGAATCTTAGTATTTTCTGCATTGTTTGTTCTCAGCCGTACTATCTTTAATTGGGTTCTGATATTTTACCCGAAAATGTTGGAAAGATTTTATTTTTTTCTGTTAATTGTCTGACGAGGATGAGAACCTTAATTTTGGGGGTTTAGTGAGATTTCTCGATACTATTGACCGTGTAAGCAAAAATATTGAACTGGACAGGATTAGAACGTTGTAAAAATCTGAATTTCATCTTGTTTCATATGCTACATTTGACTGAAACTAGTACTACTAGCTTGTTTTGATGTGTGTACTCAGTTGCAGTATTTCTTGAATTTCCTAAAATTCTTAAGAAAGTAATCTCCATTAAAGAATCTTGAGATTGAGTTGTTGGCAGTTGTTTGATTTAATCTTCAACAATGGTTTCATCTAGTGGTACATATGTTCTAACTTATTTTGATACGTTTGGAAGGGGATGTGTTTCAAATTCAGGACCTCTAGTATGATGATAGGGAGTGTTTTTACAGCTGAACTACTACTTTGACACCACACATATGTTATATCTTGGTTGGTAGATTCTCCATAACATTCTTACAGTAATTTCTTACGGAAGGGAGTTATTCCTGTATATTGATCCCTTGGTCTTTTGGTTATGGGAGACTGGGAAACTCCTCTCGTCCTACAGCAATTTAAGCTGCTATGTGCATGGAACTTATGACCATGTATCGTTTTCCTCATGAATTGCAGCAAGTAGGATAAGTAATTGGAATTTTTACTGTTGAGAGGTGATTTTGGTAAATTCATTTTTATGTAATCTAGTAGTATTCACATTCGCCGATCCTATTTCTTGTAGCAGCTGGCAATGTAGATTACAGTTCTATAACTGATGATGAATGGAGGAAGCGCCTTACAAATGAGCAGTTCTATATAACGAGACAGAAGGGTACTGAAAGAGCTTTCACTGGGTATGATTTCGTGTTTTGGACGTGATTTCTTTTATTTGGATGGTTAATTCTTTGCCTTCTATTTCAGGCTTCTTTTTCTTAAATTGTTCACTTTTTCACCAACATCGCAATTTTTCTCTCTTGTAGTGACATAAAAAACATGCAATCATCTAATTTGTAAATGTAATGGGATTTTGATTGAATAATGTCATTGCCAGCTATCTTAATAGTTCATCTTTTAAGCAAGAAATGGAAGCTGACTTAGTCTGTGCATCTTTTTGCTGCCTTCCTTAATCCATAGCACATTTTTAGGGCGTTTGGTTATAAAAGATACTCCCTCTGTTTCATAATTTAGGATACCTTTGCCGTTTTTGGATACATTAAACTTTTTTCCAAGAATATTTATACCAAAAATTTGTGTTTATTTGAGTTCTTTATATCATAAGCTTCGTTTCCAGATTAAATTGTCCTGAATATTGCTGGTGTAAGGAAAAATTCATTTGCAGTAATAAAGGGATTGGAATTGTTTGATATTTTCCATCGAGAAAAGTGTTAGCACTAGTTTACTTCATTCTGCTAAATTTCACAGTATAATGAACAGGGAATATTGGAATACCAAAACACCTGGTACTTACCACTGCATCTGTTGTGACACTCCTCTTTTCGAGTACGTATTCAACTCTTCTCTTTTCTTCTTCTTCTTCCCCACCGCTCATATCTTATGTTCTATGTGGAACCAATTGACGATTACTTCATTTCCAGATCAGAAACTAAATTTGACAGTGGAACTGGATGGCCATCTTATTATCAACCTGTGGGAAACAATGTAGCATCAAAGTTAGACTTGTCTATCATTTTCATGCCTCGTCAGGAAGTTTTATGTGCAAACTGCGGTGCTCATCTTGGTCATGTATTTGATGATGGTCCTCCGCCTACAGGAAAGCGCTATTGTATCAATAGGTGGTAATTCTTCTTCTCTTTAATGTGAATTAATGAAACTCGTAAACTTGTTAATGGTTTTTACTCACCCCCCTTGAAAAAACCCGTGTGTGTATCTATTCTTCAGTGCCGCACTGAAATTGAAACAAAAATTATGAGTTTGCTTGCATTGCATCATCAACTGAGGAGGACCCCACTCCAGCAGAAGCAGAGTTCCATGGATATCACAATTTCAGGAGAATCTATTTCCTCAGTTCCCTGCTGCTATGTGAAAAAATAAATACTAGAGCCTAAAGGGTGGTATATAATAATGTTCTTAAGTCAGACTCACAGTACAATATCTATAGAAATTTTTATGTAATTGGAAATTTTGCTGTAAACAAATTTCTCAATGCCTGAAAAGAAAATTTTAGTGGGGGTGTATTAAAAAAATGTACGAGTTGTATTGTAATATAAAGAATCTTTTTTATATAATGAAAGTGACAATCTTTTAATAAAATTTTGAAGTATATGTTTTAGAAAAAAAAAATTTGTTGTTTTCACTTTAAACTGCAAATCCAAGTGAATATTAAAATTCATGTTTTTAAAGAAAAACGGGAGAAAAGTGTGTTCCTTGGTTTCATTTCCAAACTTGGGTTGACTGGAAAAAGAAAAATGTTTTTTTCGTTTATATGTTTGATAGAACTTCTTATTCAATTTTTTTTTTCTTTTAAAAAAAAGTTAAATTTCGAAACTTCCAGCGGGAGGAAGCAAGCCCAACGAAAGGCAAAGAAGACAGTAAAACTTGTGATTAGAGATCGGCGAGCTTTCCCCTCTCCACAGGAGTTTTCTATCCTTTTGGAGTTTCGAACTCCGAATTTATGTTTTTGTTTGTTTATATTTTTAGTTTGTGATTAGAATTTTATAGTTTTTCTAAAAGCGAAGAAGATAATGAAACTCGTGATCAGAGGTCGGCGAGCTTCCCTCTCTCCACAGGAGTTTTCTATCCTTTTGGAGTTTTGAACTCCGAATTATATTTTTAGTTTGTGATTAGAATTTTATAATTTTTTAGGTTTGATGTTTCTGTTTTTGGGAGTCAAGTGTTTTCAACTTTGATCTTTCACGGTAGATTTCGTACTGTTATGGTGGTTTCAGTCAGATTTGAGAAGTTGGTTTTCGCTAGAGAAGGGGTTGGCTCTCTTTTGATGACGGTGGTTGGTTGCGGTTCTTGGTGGCAGCGGAATGGCTGACCGAATAGTTTTAATAGGATTGAGAATGGCCCTTCTCCTCAATTTAGGGGTTGTGGTTGGATGGTGTGGGGCCTTCTCCTTTGCCAAGTAGAATCGACAGACCTTTTTAAATATTTGCGTCTGCTCTTCTTCTTCGGTGAAGGCCGTAGCGGTCAGAAGTTGCTCTAGAGTGTTTGAGGCTTGCTCTTGCAATATTGGGCTCTCTTGATTTGGGCCGTTAAGATTGGCTCTATTGTGAGGTACTTGTGTGGGGGCTCGGGTGGTTTTTTTATGAGTTATTTAGTTTTAGTATGATAAGGTTATCAAAACAGTTAGAATGTAGTATATAATTCGATTATTACGGGATAATGATAATGACTCAGTTAATAGTCTCATGTTAGGCTTTGAGCTTTAGTATATTTCAACTTTTCAATATTTAGATGTACTCCGTTGTTATTTGATGTATTTTATTGTACTTTTTATGATAATCTAAATAAAATTATTCGGGTTTGATTAAAAAAAGTAGAAAGAAATTTTTTTTTAGCCAAAATCTTCTTTTGTTGAAGAGTCTATTAATCTTTCTTAACAACTCTTAAATATTTCCCTTAAAACTACTATATAATAATAAAAACTTAGATCAAATTCAACTAGATTTTTGAATTCAAATTGAAGAACCCTATAATAATTTGTTTGAAGTGTAAATTATATTTTTATATTTGTTTCCATAAATGGAAGATTTATAAATTTCCTTCAAAATACTTGAACAAAATTGTTGTAAAGTGTTAGATCAATTTTTTTTCTTTTTTGAAAAAGAAGATAAGTGTGACTAAATAGATAATAAATTTTACTCGGTACCTTTATAGAAGTTCATTGAAAAAAGAAAAATTTTTCCTTGAATTTTGTAAAAGTTAATTTTTTGTGAAAAAAAAAGTTTTTGAGTTGAGTTGGTTAAATAAATTGTAAATAAATAAAGGCTTAATTCCAAAACACTTCCTTAAAGTTAAGATTTAAGATCATTTTAATTCAAAAGTTAAAAAATATCCATTTAACTCCCTAAATTATTAGTCAATGGTTCAATGACTTTGACAAAATATATGCCGATTTATAAATGCAAAATATTGCTCCCCTCAATTGCTTTTTAATGCTTCAGCGTTTTCTTTTCCCCCTCTTTTTGAAACTTTTTAGCCCTTCAATTGCTTTTAAAAATATACATTTTTTTTGGTCGAAACGGGATCGGTATTTCGTTCATGAAACTGCAAAAAAAGGGTTATAGAAATGTACAAACATGGCTCAAGGCAATTCAAAAACACTGCCTAGAGCAGGGTCTAACTGCTCCTTGTATGTAATTTGACTACGGTCTACGATGTACACATCTAACAAAATATTCCTAACTCTATATAATATATTCCTTCCTCGCAAAAGACTTGGGGGTATAAGTGGCAGAGATGGTTGATAGCCTCCCTGAATACGATCTTCAATTCCAAGCTTTTGAAGGCCCTTGACTGCTAATGTTTAGGTCTATCCATTGTTGAGGAGATTGAGCATTAAAGAATTCCCACATGCCATTCTCCCTGATTAGTCAACCCCAGATTCCTGAGAACCAGGAGCAGTCTCTTATTGCATGTAAAGCAGTTCCAGTTGCCCTTCCACTGATGAAACATAAAGGTGACTCAGCATATTTTCTTCAGAACATAAGGTCAGCTATGGACAACTTATCATGTCTTATGAACCAAAGATATTGGTTTAGCCTAGTTGGCCCTTTAAATTTCCAAATTTGTTCCCAACCTTTGTCAATACTGTGGCAATCCCCCTCATTAGAAATTATTCTATAGATTTTGCTCAAACAAATACTCTCATTCCCCACAGGGAGAAATTATTTGGAGTTCTTACTGGCTGCTTCAACTAATGTATCTATTCCCACCATAATTGCCCCCCAGATTTGAGAAGCTCCCCTTCTCCTTGCCTACGGATCCATTGGGTTGTCATATTTCTTCCATAGAAGTTTTTCCCATAGATGGTCTTTCTCAACCAAATATCTCCAAGCTAGTTTAACAAGGAAAGCTTTGTTCATATGTTTTAAGTCCCTAATGCCCAAGCCCCCTTACTCCTTGTCTTTGCAGAAGTCAGCCAAAGCAACAATGTAGATATGTTTGTGATTAACATTGTCCCCCCAAAAGAAACTTCTACTGATAGCTTCCAGGTCATCAAGTATTCCTTGGAGTATTTGTATGGTTTGCATTAAATACAATGAGATGGTTGACATGACTGTCTTGATAAGTATATATTTGGCGGCACGGGACAATGTCCTTTTCTTCCATCCTCATAATCTCTTCCGAATTTTTGACAGGATGAAGGCAAATGAGACTTTAGTCATGCCGCCATGAACCACAGGAACGCCCAGGTACAAGCTCAAGTTCTCTGTCCAAGGTATAGAAAGGTTTGGCTCAACTCATCTCTTACTACTGAATCTGTATTTTTGCTCACAAAGAGGAGGGACTTGTTGGTGTAAACTTTCTGCCCATTGTCTAAGCAAAAAGACTCTAAGACAACTGCCATTACTTTAGCTTGTTTCAAGGAGGCCTCTCCAAACAAGAGATGTTTATCAGCAAAAAATATGTGAGAAACTGCTAGTCTTCGATAGGATGCCTTAACGGTCTTCCATTGCTCATTATCCACCTCCTTTTTGATCAAGTGGTTCAGATGTTCCATGCACAGGTCAAAAATATATGGTGATAGAGGATTACCTTGGCGGAGGCCTCTCTGTGGGATTATAGGGTCTAGTTTTCTATCATTCCATAATAAAGAGAGCTTTGTGGAGGTCACACAAAATAGAATGAGCTTCACCAGCTTCTCGTCGAAACCCACCGCTTTAAGTACATCCTCCAGGAAGTCTTATCTTACTCTATTGTAAGCTTTCTCTAAATCAACTTTGATAGCCGTTACTCTTATTTTCCCAACTTACTTTTCATTAAGTGAATCATTTCCTAGATGATGACCAAGTTATCCGACGCCTAACACCCCGGGATAAAGCTGGACTGATTCTCAGACATAAGTTTCCCCATGAGCAGCTTAATCCGGTTGGCAATAACCTTTGTTATCAGCTTAGAAAGGACATTGCAGTGTGCAATAGGCCTGAATCTTGTCATCATCTTTGGTTTTAGGAATTAAAGAGATCATGCCCCATTCATCTCCGAAGGAAAATCCCCATATTCAAAAGCCTCTTTGACAAAAAGTACCACAACATCCTTAATAATATCCCAGTTCTGTTGAAAGAAATAGGGGGTAAGCCACCTGATCCCGGTGCCTTCATAGGTGCCATTTGGAATAAGAACCTCTTAATTTCAATTTCACAAACGGGGTCTGTTCAGTCCTTAGAGCTCTCTGTTGAGGGGAAGGATAGAGTAAGTGGCCTTGTGCACATCCCCCATCCAAAGTGTATAGATTCTTATAGAAATTTCTGGCAATTACTTTAAGTTCCTTAGGATTATCATGCCAAGTTCCATCTTCGTCCTTTAGGCAAGCAATCCTATTTGCTCTTCGACGAGCTATGGTAGTATGGAAAAACTTAGTGTTCCCCTCCCCTTACTTTAGCCATTGCACTCTTGATTTTTGGCGTCACAAGCTCTCCTGTTTTTGGATGGTATTGTATTCTTGTATAAGGGTATCCTCCAATGATTGGAGATAGGTGGATTTATTTTGAGAGAGCTAAATTTGGATCCCCTCCAATCGGGCAAGGCATCATTTTTTCCTTGAGAAAATATTTCCAAAAACAACATTGTTCCATTGCTTTTGTGATAAAATATTCAATTATATTCTTTATAGGTACTTCGCTAGTATGCCACACCTCTACAAGAAAATGTTGAAAATATGGACGAGTTTTCCAGTAGGTGAGAAATCTGAATAGTTTAGGTCCTGTTTTTTCCCCATCTCCCGGACTAAGAGTCACCATAATTGGGTGATGGTCTGAGTGAGTTTTCGGTAGATGTCTGACTGCTGCTTCTGAAAATTTGAGATTCCACTCTTAGTCCTCGGTCCAGCCTTTCAAGGATATTGAAGCCACCCTCCCTCCATTAGTCCAAGTAAAAGCTGGCCCTGAGAAACCTAATTCAAGTAATTGGCACTTCTCAATTGTTTCCCATAGCCCAAAGGCTTGAGATTTCCATCTACCCGAACCTCCCCGCTTATTGCTGTCAAGAAGTACTTGATTATAGTCACCTAACAACAACCAAGGGGATGTTAAAAATGGACCAATTTGGATGCATAAATCATTGTCAAGACCCACTGCACTTGAATTCCCGAAAGCAGTGCTAATGTGACTGCTTGATCATTCACAGTTATAACTTCCACACACAAATAGTTTTTCTTCCAAAAAATCCAAATTCCCCCGGCGTAACCTCTAGCTTCAGTATATACACAAATCCATTAAAACCCCTAACCTTAAACACCCTTTTCCGCTCTAGAGCTGGGTGTATGAGTTTCCAAAAGATCAGTAATGTAGGCTTATAATCCATAATCAAGTTTTGTACATTTCTAAAGAATTTATTAGAGTTGCCCCCCCTCTCCCCGACAATTCTAACAAATGATCGTCATAATTAAAAACATCAGATTTCCATACAGTCCGGGCCATCCAGGATATAAACAACCAGATCAACAGAGGGACTCACCTCAACCCTTTGAAGAGCTTCTTCCATCTCAATTTCATGCAGTTCCACCTTCTTTTGGGCTGTTGGTGGCTCCATCTTCGAGGATATTCCTTGATATCTCCCAATTGAGTTTTCTGAGCCGTGTCAGATTCTCATCTTCAGTTTGGTGAACCGCGTCTTTACTGGTTTCATATTTCTTTTCCACTTGAACTGCCACTAGCTTGGACTCTACTTGAGTGGGATTATCAATTGGTTGAGGGGCAGATTCTTTTTGGCCCACTCCCTTAGCTAATGGGCCAACATTAATCTGTTCCTGCTGAATCTCCTTAAGAGGTTGTCTATTGGTCCTAGCTTTGGCATTTTTCAGTGGTTGGGCTATTTTTACCCGCGTGCCTATTATATTCTTTGGGCTAACAATAAAGCCTGAGCTTTTCTTCTTGCTGGTAGGCTTCGGAATAGCTGGGGGTTCTGGTATGGTTTGCAACACTTCCTTCAGTCTTTGGACCTGGGTCGATTCCTCATCTTGTTGAGCCATAAGTGTGTCTAGTACTTGGAAATGGGATCCAGACTCACCCAGCCCAAATACAAATAGGTTGCTGGAAACATTGTCACGTGATTTGTCTTTTCCTAACATTGCTAGGTCTGCCCTAGGTATTGGTTTGTCAGATTGAGGCGTTTGCGGCTCTTGTTGGCTCGATTCTTGTCCGTTACTTTTATTCTGCCCGTATACACCACTCTCATCAAGCAACAATCATTAAAGAACTCCAAGGGAAGCTTCGACAATCTTGCCTAGACCATTGTAGACTTGATCTCTTGTCTGTTACTTTTATTCTGCCCGTATACACCACTCTCATCAAGCAACAATCATTAAAGAACTCCAAGGGAAGCTTCGACAATCTTGCCTAGACCATTGTAGACTTGATCTCCTCCAGAGATGGTCTAAAATTTGGCTGCCACTACTTACAGAGAGATGGTGTCCCAAGGCCATCCAAGGTCCTCCCTCCAGGACCTTTGCATAGTCTTCCTTGAATCTGAATCTAACCACAAAGAAGCCCCCTTCAATATTAAGCATTTCAAAGTTGTTATCTAACTTCCATAGGTCCATCATCTATTGCTGCAGTACGCAGAGCAAGATGTTCTGTCCAAAAGTTTGAGGATTAGTGCTTTCTGTTACCTAAGGACATTATTGCATATGATTTTGATTATGATTAACATATATTTGTGTGATGATTATTAAGCTTAGTTTCTATAGAACAAAAGAAGCATCTTTGGAGTCTCAAGGTTATACTACATAGAAGCAAAAGATCTTGGTGATCAAGGCAAAAGGAAGAAGAAAAGATCAAGCCATTGAAGACCTTGAAGACTTGTGTCTTAAGTTAGGGATATGCTAAGTATTTTGTAAAACTCCCTGACTTTTTCTTTGATTTTTGATCAAGTATAGAAGCTCCTTCCTCTCGCTTCGCTCTTGAAAAACCTAAGTATTCTTGATGGAGTTTTTGATACTTTTGAATGTTTACTTATCTTTAAAGAGTATCAAGAATATATGTTTTTAAATGTGCAGGAAAGATCTTTTTATTAAGGAAAATCGGTTGTCAAATCTTTAAAAAAAAAGGGTCATCCGATTTTAAAACCGATCATCCGATTTTTTCAAAAGAAAAGAAAAATCGGTCATCTTATTTTAAAATCGGTCGTCCGATTTTTCTAGCTATAGAAAAATCGGTCTTATGTTTTTTAAAGGGATCATCCGATTTTTTCTGTGAATAAAAAAACCAGTTTTCTTATTTTAAAAAGGGCTCAACCGAGTTTCCTTTTACAAGGAAATCGGACGTCTGTTTTTAGAAATTGGTCGTCCGGTTTTTCATTTTTTACTGTTAAAATGTTACCGTTACACAGACAGTAACGGTTATTTTTTCTTTCTTCTATAAATATAGCATTTGATCTGCAGTAAATGGAAAGTTACTGAAAACAAAATTGAGATCATTTAAGAACATTTAAAGAGCTTTAAGGTTCATTGTTCAAACATCTTTATCTCATAAAAAAAACTAAAAAAAAATCTTCTTGGAGCTTTATTGTTAATCATCCATCAAGGAAGAAGAAAAGAGGAGCTTGTTGAAACAATTATTGTGTTGTATCTTTCCCTTCTCCAGTTCACTGGTAATATTGTTCCTTACTCTTCTCATTCTTTTATTGTGATCAAAGGTTTGTGGAAAACCCTTTGGGTGATCCTTTGATAATTTATTGTATTGATGTGTTATGTAAACTTTGAGGTTTTTGTGTAAAACTCTTGAAGGGTGATCCTCATTTTGTTTTGTGTAAACAACTTTAAAAATAGTGGATTTGTGAAATCCTTGAGTTGAGTCTCAAGGTAGTAGATGTAACTCTTTGAGAGAGTGAACCACTATAAATATTTTGTCTCTTTTCTTTGTGTTTTATATTCCTTCCGTATGCTTACTATATAATCCTTGTTTTTTAAAGTGGTTTTGTTTGGCTAGGAACTTTATTAAAAAGAGTTATTAAATTCTTCTTCAAACAAAATCGTAGGTTTTCTTTCTAAAATTGTTTTAAAAAGTGTTTTATTAGCCAAAATCTTATTCACCCATTTTAAGGTTTTTCACTCTCTTCCAAGGTTGGCACCATCAAAGGCATTCCTCGGGAGTAACCTAAACATGTGGCCATGGGGAAGAAGAAGCCCTTTGCTTGGTCAGCAGGTCTCGTTTCCCTATATAGAGAGGGGGTGTAATTTGAAGCTCCTCCTATAGTACCTCTGAGAAGAGTATTTGCCCCCATATTGCTCCCGGTCTAATGTCTCCAACTGGATTTGTGGGTTCACTCTGCATTGGGTCTTCCATGTCCCCACCATCCATACTCAGTCTTCTTTTTGTCTTTTTCACACTTCGACCGAACTGGTCCTTTTCTTCAGATGAGAAAGAGATGCCTCGAAAATTTTGCTGCGAACTTTCCCTCTAAGCTTTTGTTGGATTTGTAAAAAAAGAGATGACACATGAAACCTCATCGATGTGCCGTCAAGATTTTTCGACGGAAGAGATTGCTGTCGGTAAAAATCCTTTTTTTTTTTTTTTTTTTTTTTTTTTTTGTAGTGAGGGAAGGATGGCTGTGCCCTCCTCGGTACAAGGCGCCTTTCATGGGCTGGCTTGTTGTCCCCTTGTTGTCCCACAAAGGGGACAGGTGAGAGGGAACCAGAGGGAGAGAGGATCTCTAGAGAGAGAAATCTTTGTAAATTTTTGTTTATGTGAGAAATTGAAGATTCTACCAATCCTTTCTTGAGTTCTTCACAAGTCCCATTTTTTTTTTAAAATAAATGTACATCAAGAGCAATTGAATACATCAAAATTTATAGATGCTTTTGCAACATATTTTGTTCAGGTAAAGTATATATTTAATTTTTTATCTAGGAAAAAAAATATATTTAATTATTCGCAATAATTTAAATATAATGGTTTGGTTCTTCTTATTTCCTCGAATTAGCAACATATCGTTTTTCTCCTTGTTTTCCTAACATAATATTCACCAATTTGATGTCTCTAAATTTGCTTCATCAATTTTGGTGTTCTATCTTATTTACTACTAAAGGTATAAAATTTTTAGCTATTAGAATGTGTTTTATTTTTTTAACTAAATTTATTGAGAGAGCATGCTTTTGATCATTTATTTGATTTTGTTGATCTTAAACATGAATACTTGCATAAATGAATTGTTGAAATAGAAATAAGAAATTGCATATCTCTATTTTTTTTTGAAAAATATATGTTTGTTTACCTATTGATTTTGCTTATAATATGTATATACTGATATTAATTCTAAAATTAAATTATTTTAGGGTGCATTTGGATTGGGTTTAACCCAAACATGTTTTACTTTTTTATTTTGACCCATTTATTCTCTCAAAATCAATTATCTTATATGCGATTTAACTTAAAAAATTTCACATTTTTCATTCTCACTTAATAATATTCAGAAATATTTTCTAATATTCAAAAATATCTTCGGTCACATATATTCTGTAAAAAATCACCTAGCAACTAACTAGCAATTTAGAGATCGAATGGATATTTTTTAATTTTTTTACTAAAAACTTTACGGGTGGTGTTTTGCAAGCTAGGGTGACCCATTTGTCCTTTCCCTCTCAGTACTTGCATTCTGATTGGCTTAAATAGTATGCTGGCATAAATCGACATGCACCAGATCACAGCCCATTTTTTGGAATGGGGGGAAACTGGGAAGACCAAACTGAACTGCCGAAGACTCCAACCAACCGTTAAATAACAGCCGTCACAATACATCATAGAGACGCCCCAGAAAAAAAAATTGAAAAGAAAAAGAACAAAAGTCGAAATCTTGTTTGTTTTTTCAGTTTTTTGAGAGCCCAGAAAGAGGAAACCGCGATTACTGTTGTAAACTCGTAAAAAAGCGAGGCAAAGGTTTAGTGGGGTTTTTTGGGCTTCTGATCAAGAAACTGTTGGAAGCTGGGATTATGGAAGTTGTTAATGGGATTGAAGAGAAAGATTATATTTTGTTGAAGAATCTTAGAGTAGAATTGACAGATAAAGTTCAAGAAGCAAATGGGGTTTTTTCTCTTTGTTTTTGGCTCTACCTCAGCAGCAATGGTCTTTCTGTGCCTTCTGCAATTCTTCACCAGGTTTTTGTAACCACCGACCTTTCTCAACTTATTTTGAATAGAAATCTGAAAATTTTCCTCTTTTCTTATGCGTAGGGATTTTTTTGATATCCCAATCTATCTGCATCTGCCGTTTGTTTTTTTTTTTTTTGCATTTTCTTTCTTTCTTTTGGGGTTGTGAAATTTTGATATTGTATAGAGTTGGCATTGATGGTTGTTTGTTGGTGGAATGAGTCAGAAATTGGTAAATTTTGATTCTTTGTGGTGGGTTTGGGTAGTATTTGAAAGTTTAGTTGTATTTTCTTTTATCTTTCTTTTTAGTAAGATCAATGACAAAATTGTGTGTATGGTGTACGTTTGTGTGTAAACATCCCTCTTTTATCAGATGATGTTTAATTTAGGCCGGGTATGATATAAGTTGATATTGATAATGGTGACCTGTGAAATGGAGCCTGTATAGTTCCTTCATTTATGCAATATCTTTAACTAGATTGTGTGCACCTATCCTTTTTAGGATATATGGTGTTTGAAATCCTGTTTTGGTCATGTATTAAAGGAAGAAAGGGTAACGGCCCTTTGTGATTGTATCAGTTTGTATCTGTTTCGAGTATTTTTCTTATATCAATTCTCTTCAAACAGAAATGTTGACACTATTTGGCCTGGTAGTACCCTGAAATGTTGAATGCTGAAGTTTCTTTGTTGTTTGGACATTTTGGTGGGCTTTATTAGCATTAGACTGTTATACTTTGTTTTCTCACCTGATCTTTTGTTCACAATTTGGTTGCTGATGCAGGAGCACCCAGTTACAAAATTAAGTGTTCCTTTCCTTCTATTGAATGAAAAGAAGAAAGTTGTGCTATTTCCATTGCTTTTTCTACATGAAGAGGTTTCATTAACTGCCAACTTAACTAATTGGAGGGAAGTCCCATGTATTTCAACTGAATTGGATCTTCCACTGAATAAGTGGGTCCATGTTGGATTTGAGGTACGGTGCATTTGGTTTCATTGTTCTATGCATCAGATTGAGGTTCGATGGTCCAATGCTTTACATAGAAATCCATTTCAGTGCCAAGGACCATTTTACCAAATTGACTAACATGTTTGTTTTGATTTCTGTCTGCTTGTCAGACTTCTCTTTGTCTGAACTTGCCATCCAGTTTGGTCCTCTCAATTCATTTTAGACCATAAAAACTTTGCAATTCTTTGTCATCTACATTTATATCACTACAAGTATGGCTTTTTGTTTGTTTTCCTAATGCTTATATTATGTATTCCATTTAGGTTTCACAAAATGTTCTGCTACTTCACATTAATGGGGAGACTGCTGGAGAGAAATCTCTAACTTCCTCTCCCAATAATGATTTGCGACCTGGGGGCATGAAAAGATTACTACTGCCTAGCATCATTGGAGACAACCATGGATGTCAGGCTTATGTTCATTGTGCAGAAGTGTTGCCTCTAAAACTACCTATAAAAAACCATTATGCAAAGGTCAAATTTACTGAACTCTACTCAACCATAGGCTATCTGTGTCATCTTATGTTAACTTTTTATGGAGATTTAATTTTTTCTCTTATTTGCATTTTCATTCATTTTCACTGAAGAGGATCTCTTAAACTTCCAGGATCCTCCAATACAACTATCAATTGATAGTTCAAGTGCCTCTGAGATTGAAGAAGACAGTGATGGTGTTTGGAGCATTGTTGGTGGCAAGGTTGTATGATTGACTCTTCCACTTATTTTCCTTTAGCAGATTTCACTCTCGATCATGATTTTTTCCCCCTTTTCTACTACTTCTGCAGCTGCATCTTCTTTAATCTGACCAAAAAAAAAAATCTTCTTTAATCTCAAAAGATTGCTTTCCATATTTATTTCTTTGCTCCATTATTTTGTCATTTTATTTCCTTGTCTGGAATCTAGTTGTTCATTGTCTACATCAGACACTAATTAATGAATCCTCGATATGTATCATTTAACATTAGGATGTTCTATCAAATTTGTGCCTGGAACTGTTGCTGAAAAGATTTATGGTTAATTGCTCAAATCAATTTCTTGTATCTGAAATCGGAATATCTTGTGCTCCAAATGTTTCATTGAATTGACCTTTGGATTCACCTCTATTTTACTGTTTCATTGTTTGATTGTTATGTTGGATTCTTATTTATCTTGTATCCTCTTCAAAAGCAGGCATCTTGTCGCCGGAATTTCTCCTTGGATGTCATTTTAATGAATGCGTTTGGTCATCCTGTGCACAAGGAAATAGAGGTTTTAATCTGTGGCTTTATGTTCTTTTTAGTCTTGGTGATTCAGGATTCTTACATGAGGGTACTCAGCTGTTTTCCATGTTTTCAAGGTTGTTGCTTCACTTCTTTATGCAAACAATGGTGCGCCAGTTGAAGAGACGAATGATGCAGAAGCTCCTCTTCTTACAAGTTATGATGGAATTGAATATGCTTCTTCTGATAGGCCTAGTAAACTGATCAGTGGGCGTGCTTCCTTTAAACTTAAGATATCTCAGGTATCATGGATTATCATCGATTATAGTGATTTACTAGTTCTCTTCTTTTGATCCTCATGTGTTTCTTTCTTCAGACCTGAGTTAGTTTGGAAAAGGCTTTGTTAGTTAAATTACAAGCTTCTTTATTTATTGTTTTTCATTTCTCATTACATCAATTATTTTTATGGTGACAATTGGATAAAACTTTAGCTTTTGGAATCATTTATCAATAGTTGTTGTGAATGCTCAGGATGCGTCTGTTCCTGGAATTTTTTATGTTTCATTGAATGCTCACTTAGGAGTGTCTTATTTTCAATTGAGAGCTACTAGTGACATGATCATGTCTTCCTATTTCAGCTTTCATCCAAGTGTGATAATAGGTTGTTCCGGATCAAGTTTGAAATTCCAAAGTTGAGTGGATACCCTTTTCTTGAGGCCATCTCTCATTCAATTCGCTGTATTTCACGGAATCGAAATGCACGGACATCTTCTATGAGTTGGAAAAAGTCACCTTCTGAAGTTCATTTAGTTAATGGGTCGCAATCTCCTGGACCTAATGATGGATCTTCAGAACTTCTACACAATGTTGTATGTGAAGCAAAACAAAGTCCATCCTCCAAAAGGATCAAATTGGGACAAGAGAAACCGTTTGCAATGTTTAATGATGCTCTCACATGTAAGAAAGTTGATGAAGAGTGTAATTCTCATGCCTGTCCTAATAATGAGGTAAACAAAAACCTTTTAACCTTTTCTGTATTCATTTGGCCCATTTGAAAAAAAGTAGATGTATCACACTCTTTCATACTTTGGATCTATTGCTTGCATTCTGTATTCTGAAAAGTTCATTATGTATTAGGTTGATAATGTCAGAGAGACGAACTTTGGGGGGAGACCAGTAAACCGTGGTGGATCAGACAATATTTCTTCTGATTCAGAGAATAGTGAAACTACAAAGTCGGATCCAATAAGCATGCTGAGTGAGAGGAATATAATTTCTGATTCGATTGTTTTCAAGTACTGTTTGGGAGGCCAATCTGAAAGAGTTCATCTGCTCAAGGAAATTGCAACTTCGGTGAGGCACACAGAACTGGCCAACTTTGCAGATCAGGTTTCTCTATTCTCTGGATGTTCCCATCATAGGTGAGTGGCAAAATTCTAGATTAAAACTCTGATGTGGATTTGTTCTATTTATGTCTGAGAACAAAGGATTTGATCCTTCTTTAATAGACAAGCCTAAATTGAATTGTGCACGGTTTTAGTCATGATTTTGCGCAAAAGTCATCGGTGTAAAAACTTATAGCACCAATGAAGCGGCAGTTTTTAGGTCCTCAATTTTGTTGCCGAGGCAATTTCTCTTGAATTTTCTTTGATTTTATTATTAACCACAATACACTATTTATCATTAGTTGATGTTTTCTGTCACTTGACTTGAATTGTGTACCAGTTTGATTATCAGCAAGTATCCCTTAGGTCTGTCTTACGGATGCTATTTTTGGCCTGTTTCTTATATTGAATACTCTAATGTTTTTCGCAGGCATCAGATAATGATTGCAAAGAGATTAATAGAAGACGGAGCCAAAGTGTGGAATTTTATAGCAAAAAGTAACCACCATGTTCTTTGGGAGAATTTGGTTTCCGGGATTAAGGAACATTTCACAAGTATGGTATCATGTACCAGATCTTTAACATTCCAGGTCTCTCTCTCTCTCTCTCTCTCTCTCTCTCTCTCAGATAAAGTTGTTATCTGAACCTTTGATGGTAAACTCGGGCATGTATTACTATGGCTTTATTTATTTGTATAGCCTGTATGAAATATTGAAGCATATACAAAGATTTCAACGTGTTTGTTTTACCTGGTTCACTTGTCAATGCCTTTTCTGATTTGGAGCGGAAGTTTGTGAGGTCTTGTGGCATCTTCTTAAATTACAGTTTGAAGATTTTGGCGTCTAATTCTCTGAGGTTCAAAGTTGTCTTTAGTCATAAGATTTGCCAAACCTTTTTATGTTCCAGGACTTGCAGCTTCTTAGGAGAATTTCTGGTTGTCAGGAATTAGTATCCCAAGAGAATTTTGAGAAAATATGGTGCTGGCTGTACCCTGTAGCTTTTACATTATCGCAAGATTGGGCAAATGGAATGTGGAGTTCCGTGACACCCAAATGGATAGAAGGGTTCATTACAAAGGAAGAATCAGAGTCTTTGCTTCAAGGTCCAGGAGGTTTTCAAGAGCCGGGGACATTTGTACTCCGGTTTCCTACATCAAGAAGCTGGCCTCATCCAGATGCTGGTAATCTGGTAGTCACTTATATTAGTACTGACCATACCATTCGTCACAGGCTGCTCTCTCTCGACTTTGTTTACAGGTAAACTCTCCTTGTTTGTCAAATTGATCCGTAATAAGGGTTTGAAATGTTTTGCCAAATGTATATTGCATGATTATGATTTACACCCCAAATTGATGACTTCGGGGAGCATTTTCAGAATGCACAAGATATAATATGTTCATCCTCATGCATTTCATCCCTTGTGCATGCGTGCGTGCTGTGAATTTACATTTAATTATTATAATTGTTGCTGAGAAAGAAAGTTGTTTAGTAAATGACTTATGTGCCATTCTGGTTAGTTTTCATTTTGCGTTTTTACCCATATTTTAGATGAAGAAGCATAAAATTTCTTCTCATAGATAGAATAATAACAAACAAAATTCTTTTGCTTTCTGTTTCTATAATAGCTCCAAATCAAGGAATGTTAAATCTCTACAAGAAATGCTTCTTGAAGAACCCGAGCTCTCTCATCTGCGAAGGTACATTTTTACATGGTGATGTTTACACTCGTTTCTTTTTATACCTTTGAGAGGGGCTCAGTATCCAAGGACTGGAGCAGAGTTGCGTTTCAAGGATGGAGCCATAGAAAGGATTCGAATGTTGGAGCTCCTAGGCATATTTGCAGTTTAAAACTTGGTTGAATTCATTCAACTTACTCTTCATCATCTTCCCTGTCTGACTGCAGGACCGGAAGCATCCATTGATGCAGTTTTCGTCTTGTGCTTGAGGACGGAAAGCCAAGGGATTTTACTTACATTTTTATGTATGTAGCAGTAGTAGTATGTGCATGTGTAGATATAGAGTATCATCACCACTAGTCAATTGTACTAGTTTTTGTTTGAATGTAAACACAAGTTTGCTTTTAAAAATGGCCAAAAGAGAATTGCTAACCAAAAAAAAAAATATCCCAGAAGAGATTCAACATCATTTATACAATAGCATATCCATCCCTAAAGCCAATTAAGGTAAGATTAACAATATGTTTGTCTTAAATCGTTTTTAAGACAGCATTTGAACCTTGAATTCTTTACAAGGTGTTCTTTACGCTCACGACTTTCAAATTCGACCATTCTAGTCGTGTAATTAATGCGTGATGGTGCCTGAAAAAAAAGTAAACATATAAGAGTTTCATTTTCCTTTCCTTTCTTTTCCTCTCAAAATCTTTAAACCAAATTGGGCCTAAAACTCCCAAACATAAGAAATCACATCCCTTCTTTCTCTTCAATTTTGAACTCCCAAACTAGCCCCAAGGGAAGAAAATCATCGGTCTAGTCTTTAAAGGTGGATCAATTTCATGATTGGAAAAAACAATTATTGGTCGAAGTGATGGGTAAATTTGCAGTCGTCTTAAAAAATTCTAACTTGGAGTTTTTCCATAACTTCTGTTTTGATAAAGAATACTTTTATTACAAAATTAATATCTTGAATGTACACAGCAGCATAAATGAAGGGGTCTTACATGGAAATGGAAATAAGTAAAAATTGTATCTGTACTTGTATTTGTTTACATCCCAAAAGTGGAAAGGAATCCCATTTCACATGATTAATGTTTTGGTAGGTAAGGAGTTTTGAGGGCTTCTGTCATAAACTTTTTCTGTTTTCACACCTAAACCAAAGGCCAACCAACCCAAAACTCCATCTTTTAAGCTTTGCATTTTTCTTTTCCACAAAAGGTAAAAACTCATGGGTTGGGATATAAAAAGCTTTCATAATACAAAAAGAAACAGAGAGCTGGCTGGTTGGCAATCAATCTGTGGATACACCAGAGAGCTTTCTTCACATGTATTATTTTATTATTATTATTATTATTATTATTATTATTATTATTATTATTATTTTGTTTTCTTTGATCAAAATTCAGCTATGAACTCATTAAATTCTAGACTTTAATTGCTCTTATCATGAGAGCTTTGCTGTCAACAATGTCTCCATCTATTTGGATTTTGTACATTTACCTCTAACTAACCCCAACCCCAACCCAACCCTGGGGAGAATGTTGAATTCTATCATCTCTAACATCTCCAGTAATATTTCTTCTATAATATGTTTTCTCTTAAGATTTATCTTCTTTCTTAAAATTGTATATTATAGAAAAGATGTTACAGACGATTTAAACAACAAGACGGTAGAATTATGAAAAGCTATTTACTTCAGTAATATCATATATATATATATATATTACAGGCAAGAAAAGTGATCAAGATTGGGTGGGCAATCATAGTCATGACTGATGAATAGCCAAAAAAAGTGATTCTTTATTTCTTTTGTCAATAAAAGTTTGGAATGGCAGGTCCCTCTAAATAGTTTAGTTTGAACATACGTTTGTCCAAGTTCTATTGTTCACTTCAAGAAAAGCTACTTCTAACAATCCCCTTCATTCATCAACTTTTCAACTCAAACCTTCCTTTTCATATTATCTTTTACCAATTCTTTGTTTTTCCTTCTAGTTTTCTGCTAACTAACATGGCCAGTTTTCTTCGATTTCCAGCACTATACATCACAATATGTGTGTTGGGATTTCTCATATCAAAGATTATTATGACAGTCCTCTGTTATAGGAGATGGCAGAAGAAGCAAATGATAGTTCAAGACACTTTCTTAGGTACTAATTTCAATCAAATTGACACATTTTTTAGTCTTGACATTTTAACACTTGTTATTTGGTTCTTTTCAGGAGGGAAACTGGTAATGTTTAGACCTCCTAAGACGAAAACTTTTAAGCCAAATGTATTCTTGAAGAAGACAATGAGATTGTGCAATGAAGACATTATTGGATCAGGAGGATATGGGACAGTTTACAAATTAAGTGTGAATGATTCTACTTGTTTTGCAGTGAAAAGACTTAACAGAATAAGTTCAGAACAAGACAGAGGTTTTGAGAGGGAACTTGAGGCAATGGGAGATATCAAACACAGGAATATAGTTACTCTTCATGGATATTACACTGCTCCTCAATACAATCTTCTCATCTATGAGCTCATGCCTAATGGAAGCCTTGATACACTGCTTCATGGTATGCATTTTTAACACATTTTTGTAAGTTTTTGCTTCTTAGTTTTTCCAACTTATCCTGTTAGAATTCAAGAACTAGCTAAAAGTTGGGATACTTATCACACGAGATAAGTATGATGAGTTTGGATGCTATTCTGTTCTCCCTGAGTATTAGTGTTGCTAAGTTCAAGAGTTACGCCCACAAGCATAGAGCATAAGCATCATATGTGGTGGAAGCTAACTCTAAAATTTTGCACTCCTGGTGTGGTATTAAGTTAAATTGTGATCCCTATCTCACGTAGGCAGGTGTAATGAGTTTGAATAGTATAAGAATGTAATTGCCAACTTTGCAATACGTATTTTGGTATAACAATGACAGTTGCTAAAGGGTTGGGCTGTGAATACTATTAGACCCATGAATTGAATTACACTTCCGGGTCTGCTCTGGTCCTAGGCATGATGGGAGACACAATTAGAATCTCATACTTCTCGTCTGTTCCTAGACTAAGCTAATTTGATGAGGCATTAGCAAAGACACTAGGGGCTTTAAGGGTGGTGAATGAGATACTCACTCTACATGGATTACATAGTTAGCCTAGGTGCTGCTACGACTATGAGTCATGCTTGAGTACCCACAAGCACGAGCTGTGACAAAGTAGTCAACAGTAGGATCTTAAGAGAAGGTGAATGTAATTACCCATCCCATATGAAACCAGTAAATTGTTATCTGTAAGTATTGTCAAACCCAGCTCTAGATGCACGGGCACCAGCGTGACAATAGTAGTCAATGCCTGCATCTATAGTAAGTATGCATTTGGGGCTGGCTAGCATATGAGTTTCTAGTGTAATTTAACAGGAAAATCAATGAAGAAGGTGGTTCTGGACTGGCCTTCAAGATATAAAATAGCAGTAGGAGCAGCAAGAGGGCTATCATATCTACATCACGATTGTATTCCACACATAATTCACAGAGATATCAAGACAAGCAATATATTGCTGGATCAAGATTTGGAGGCTCGTGTATCAGATTTTGGACTAGCAACATTAATGGAACCGGATAAGACTCATGTTTCAACATTAGTTGCTGGAACATTTGGATACTTAGCTCCTGGTACGGTTGATTTTGGATTATCATACGATTTTTCATTTTCCATTGTTTTGAACAGATAAATGCTTATAATACATCTTTCAGTTTCCAAAGGCTTTTTGAGCTTAATCTTGCTTTTCTGGCAGAATATTTTGATACAGGAAAAGCAACCATAAAAGGAGATGTCTATAGCTTTGGTGTGGTTTTGCTTGAACTTCTAACGGGGAGAAAGCCGACTGATGAAACATTCATAGAGGAGGGAACCAAGCTTGTAACCTGGGTAAATGCTGAACAAATTATTCATCCAAATCTGACAAAATCTTTCTTTCTGTTTTATGTTCTAATATATCACCGGAAAAAAATCTGATATTCGCACATTATTACACGAACTCGTGTTTTTGTGTTTTATGTTTTATGATAATTTTGTTCTGGTTTCATGTTTTAACAGGTAAAGGCAGTTGTTCAGGAGAAGAAGGAAGAATATGTAGCTGACAGCAATTTAGAAAACTATCCTGCTGATGAAATTAACCAAGTTTTCAGGATTGCATTAATGTGCCTTGAGCCAGAACCCTCTAAAAGACCTAACATGACAGAAGTTGTCAAGATGCTCGAGCAAATAAAATCATATGAACTTGTATCAGAATAGTGATTAACTGCTGATTGCTCAACTTTTTCAAAGAAATAGATTAGTGTATTTTCATCAGAAGTTCTTCTGAAGGCTCCAAATAAAGAAACTACAAAACTTGGATAAACTCAAGCAGTAGGGAGAGAAGAAAAGATTGCCTGAATCATAGGAATGGAAAGCAACTGCAAAGGAAACTGCTTGTGATGTTTCACTTCAGGTTTGCGGCCAATCCATTGGCAACTGAGTTCTTCAGGGAAGGTGAAACTGGATCGCCTCCAAGAAACACGTCAAAAAGAGCTGAAGTAACATCGGTTGACTCGATTGTTGCATCGACTACTGAAGGCATCCCTTCAGATGATGAAGAAACCTGCAATTCGGAGGAGTTAAGTTGATATCTTCACCACGAAGAAGATGGCACAAGCATTTATCTCAAATGCATTACTCACCAGCATTTTGATCGAGTCCACCCAAGTCAAGAATATAAATGTTCCCTTATTAAGTGAACGGCCTTGAAAGATTCTACGGAATGAAGAAAGCGCAGATTCACTGGCTGCAGATGGTTGCTTGATTCTTGGAGAAATGGCTTCATCTAAGGCATCCCAAAAAGTTTTACCGTCCACATCTCTCACTAGCACGATTTGTAATGATTTCTCCAGAGGAGCTGTAGTTTCAGAATCAAGAAATAAATATTAGCATTTCGAATACACTGTGAATCTCCTATGAACCTCCTATCATCTGCAGAATTTCTAGTGATTTCCCTAGAGAAGCTGTAGCTTTACCTTTCAAAATTGTGTCAAACAACACTGAATCCTGTTTCAGATCATCGGCTGAACGTCCTTTCCATGCATCTAGCTTAGGGAAAACAGACTGATTCACATAGAACCCTGCAGCATACACTTTTACGCCAATTATGGCGAAAACTTTCTCCCTGTATCCTGACATCATTTGAATGGTAAATTTTTGTGGATGATTAAACTACCAAGTTACAGACATTGCAGAAATTAGATCAGGCATGTATAGCATATAGTAGTGGTACAGGAACTGACCAGTTCCAAGCAATGACAGTGAAGTAGAGCAGCCTGGAATGTTCACTGATGACTGAAACTTCACTTTGGTAGCAGGTTCTTCTGTAGCTGTACTGCCAACTAAAGCCGCAATTTCAAAAGGTAGTTGTTTTACACAGGGATGTGATAAACCACATAAAACATAGTCGCAAATTCTCATTCCTCATAAGTAAATTTATCCATGACATCATTAAAGATCCAAACAACATCATTAATGGGAAAAATGCAGGTTTCTCATGTTGGGGAAGATAGGAAGAGAATATTTCAGCCATTCCTAATAGAAAATTTGGCTCCTAAAGATACCTGGGAAATAATAAAACTGTGATTGGATCTCAAAAAGTAACAAATCATTAAGCAATTCTCTTTGCTATTTTTTTGCTGTTTAACATGGAGAAACCAATACTGAAGTCAAGCATCACGCTGACATAAATTTTCCTGTTAATCAATAATATGCTGGTGTCGAGCTCCATTATAGATTTGAATTTCATCAAATGGTTCTCTACCCTGTTTGGTGATTAATTTATTTCACGTTCCTTCATAATCTCTGCACTTGAGACTCGGTAACATGATATCAGGAAATTGATTTTTTTGGCTATCTAAAATCTTACTGTACTCCTGTTTTTTTCATGGTTAAATCATTAACGTGCCCAATCACTGAGATCATTAATGTACTTTATCAGGAGACTACACATGAATAACTACGAGCACCGTCAGACATAAAGGACCCCTTATTTTTATCTTTTTAGAAAAAAAAAAAAAAGATTGTCGGTGTTTCTACGAGCTAAAGAATCAATAATGTCATCTCCAGTAACATAGACCTAGGCATGCAGCCATTGGCCAAACCTAAAGACATTATGAGGAAGCAGATTCTGGATGGAACCAAACTCCAAGCCCATTAAAGTAAATGATTTCCATGTTACATATTAACCTTCATTCTTTTTTTACCATGACATTAGATTAGTTCTGCATTTTTACATTTCTTAATTGTGCCTCCTAATTAACAAAAGGAAAAAACATGTGTCTCATAAGAATGAGTACTAGTAAATTATTTATCAGATTCTTCATCACTTGGATAAAAACTTTATTCGAGACCAACTTCTTGGAGAAGTTGAAGAAAGAAAGGAAAATAAACAGAAAAGCTGACAATCCCTAGTTAAAAAATACACACATTTTGATACTAAAAACAGAATCAGTAAATCGAGGCAGCCACATTGTATTAAAAAAAAAAAGGAAGAAGAAGATCCCGTTCCACTGGAGCAGTAAGAATAAACAATTTACAGGTCCCGAAGAACTGCCCAGTAATTAATTATTTACCTGGAGGAGAAAAATTAGCTTTGAGATTGAGAGAGAAGCGACAGCGGTCGCCATTATCCTTCTGGGCTGGAAGATGATTAAAGAAACTGGAAAAGCTGGAATCTTTCGGAAATGCTACAGTTTGTGGGTTGTTCGTGGTCTTTACAAGAAAGCAAATTTTAGGTTTAACAGAAAACGTAGAACATTTGGAAGTTGATTGAAGCCAAAATGAACGAGAAGAAATTGCTGCTGCTGCTGCGGTACCCATATCTCAATTACAAACACAGTAAATGATTTGGAAAAGGAAAGTATGAAAATTATTAGTTCAACTAGGAATTATTATTAGATAAAAAGAGCAAAAGACAAAAGTAAGTATTGATTTGATGAGGGAGGGGAGGGACCATCGAGTCCAGCAACCATTTTTCTTGGCTCATTGATAACAATGATCAGAGTAACACTTGTCATGCGTGCGATATTTTGTGTATAGTAGGAGAAGCATGAGTGTGTGACTATTCATTGTTAACATATCTATTTTTAAATAGTTTTAGTAAGTGTTGGCAAGCTTACCAAAATGTACATACAGTACAGGGGCTGCGTAAGAGAATGACTTTGCTTACCATTAAGCCGAAGTCTGGGGCGTGACAATGATCTCTTTGTTGGGGGGAGCGGGGGAAGGTTGGTCCTCTAGCCATCACAGCAGCACAGCATGAAAAATTTTCCTTGCCCTTCTACACTATTGGGATAGTTTTTTTGGTCTAAAAACTATTGGATAGTTCAGTACACCAACTTGTACATATTTTTAAAGCTATTCTCATCTTTTTCTTCTTAATAATTGCTCAATTTCTGGTTTTTTCACTTGTAGTTGGATTTGGTGGGAATCCCATAGTTTGGAATTGAATTAACGAGAAGAGGGTCTTCAATGATGCCAATGAATCCCACAAAGTAAACCCCTCCTCATGTTAAGAGAGTAGTTCGTCATTACTACTTTCAGTTGAAAACATAAAGTTTTTTATAGTGTTTGAGAATGATCAACGCTATAAATCTATTTATATATTTTTTAATAAATATTAATTTATTTTTTCATTTTTATGCATCTATCTAGTATTTATTTCATCTTATCTATTTATTTCCTCATTTATTAAAGATGTAAAAGATATTTTGTTTTAAAATTTGTCTTGTTTTTAACTCTTAATTTTGTGTTTAAACTTATATTTCTGATAAAATATAATAAAATTTTTAAATATCTTTAAAAAATATTCAGTATTTAAAAATATACAGTGTAGGCATTTGGGCCTATTTTTCTTCACAATATTTTTCATTTTTTTCAGCCCTCACTACTATCCCTATGATGATCCAAAGAGCTTTAACAGAAGATAAGGTGGTTTTAACTGGTCAAGAGATGTCGGATCGGGCCAACTCAGGCTGCTCGTTGTGGCTCTGACCTATTTAAGTCTCTTATTCTCTCCTCGGTTAAGAACAGTTGTCTCTTCCTTTTATTTCTTCTTTTCTGCTCCAGAGACTTGCAACTCTGTCTCTTCTTCTTCCTTTCTTCATCGTGGCTTACCGCGTCTATTGCTCCTCTCCGTCTCTTGGCTTTCTGTGATGCCGTCACTTTCATTGTAACCGGCGGCTTGTTGCAATTATCAATCGATCGCCGTTTCTGGTAAATGTGGGAGAGAGCCGAAAGGTTAGACAGAGAGAGAGAGAGAGAGAAATAACCGCTATTTTCATGTTTGAGGCCCGTGACAGAGTGACCCATTTTTACACCGATCGTGCCGTTATTTTTTTTGCAGCCGGTGCCTCGACATGACTCGTGATCTTTTGTTGCTGCTCGGTGCCGTCTCGGTCTCGGTATTGTTTTCTCCGCCGACGGAACAGACTCTGCGGCAGTAGGTAAGATTTCGGGCTCTTTTTTTTTATTTCCTTTACCATTTTTGTTAACGGTTTTTGCAGATCTTCTCTTGACATTTTCACTCGGCTTGGACCGACGGAAGAAGGAAGATATATTTATAATAGTGTTAGGCTGTTTTATTTTCTGCTTTGTTTATTCTGATTATTATAATAGTAATTAGAGGTTGCAAAAGTAAATAGATCAAACAAGTGGTATTAGAGCCCGAAAACGACTATAATTTTCCGGTGCTCTTCAACGGCGTTGTCGACGACTCGGAAAAAATTCCAAATATGAGGGAACTATTGAGTTCCTCAGAACTGGCCAGTGAAGTATTGATTGACTCTTCTTCTGCTTTTATTTTTCCGATTAATATTTTTTCTGTTGATCGGTGCTGTTTTTGTTGTGTTGGAGTGCTGCATTTTGATTATTATTACTGTTACTGTTTGGTGATTTCTGAACTGTGTTACGGTTCAGCCTGTTCCATTTGTTTATGTTACTGTGAACCGTGTCACGGTTCTGGCTGTTTTTCCTACCCTTGCTGCTTTTTTCTGTTTCTGATCTATCATTCTATTATGCTATATATATATATCTGATTTTTCGATTCTGTTTCTGTTTTTTGAAAAATACAAAACCCAATTTTGGCTTGAGTCCAAGAGACTTCAAGTAGCTGTGTCTTGGTGCGTTTTTCTATTTTTAAATTTTTG
This sequence comes from Catharanthus roseus, assembly GCA_028651295.1. NCBI lineage: Eukaryota > Viridiplantae > Streptophyta > Magnoliopsida > Gentianales > Apocynaceae > Catharanthus > Catharanthus roseus. The sequence continues at coordinate 2,540,349 of JAPQWS010000050.1, read as the reverse complement.
TTGTTATTCAGTTTGCAACATTCTTCTTTTTGTATTTTTCTGTTTTATTGTTTAGCTGTTACTGCCGTTTATTTCTCTCTATTTCAGTTATACATATTGCTATTGTGCTTTTTTTGTTTGTTCAGATTCGTACCTCACACATGTTTGCGCCGTTTTTCAAACAAAACAAATCCAGGTATTTTATTGGTAAAGATAAATTTTTCAAAATCTTTTACTTTTCTAGCCATTAAATTACTCTTATTTGCCATTAAAATATGTCAGTTCCAAAAATTGAAACCGACAAGTTTGATGGTAAATTTGACTTTGTAATGTGGTGGAGAAAAATGAAAGCAGTTTTGGTTCAAAATAAAATTGCACTCGCTATTTGTAGCCCCGAAGAGTATTTGGAATCTTGGACGGGCGAAACTCTTGTTGAAAAACTTGGTGATGCGTACAGTTGCCTTATCTTGCATTTAACCGACAATGTTTTACAAGAAATTGACGAAAAGGACTACGCTTTCGAAATCTGGACTAAACTAGAAAAATTATATTTGAAAAAATCCCTATCAAATAAAATTTATTTAAAAGAACAACTTTTCTGTTTTAAAATGAGCAGGTCAAAAACGCTCTCAGAAAATATAGTTGATTTAAATAAAATCGATTTGGAACTTCAAAACGTTGAAGAGAAAATCTCTGATGAAAATACTGTCGTTATTTTATTAAATGCCTTACCTGATTCTTATAACGATGTAAAATCTGCCATTAGATATGGTAGAGATGGTTTATCCCTTTCCGATGTTAAAAACGCTTTGAAATCTAAAGATTTGGATTTAAGAAAAAAATAAATTAAACGTACAGAACCTTTACGTGAGAGGGAGAGTTGACTGGAGGGAACCCCTTAGTCATAGGCCTAAAAGTAAAGGGAGGTCTAAATCTCGAGAAAAGAACAAAGTAAAATGTTTTTATTGTGGCAATAAGGGTCATGTGAAAAGTAAGTGTTTTAAAAGGATCAAAGATGAAAAACAACGTAAAAATGTTAAAGGGAGTGATAAAATTGATAAAATCCATGATTTTGATTCAGATGGTAATTTTATATATTCAGAGGTTTTGTGTGTTTCCCTTTCCCTTTATTGTTCTAAAGTTGTTGATCATTAGATTCTAGATTCTGGATATACATTTTACATGACACCTAACAAACACTGGTTTTCAGATTTTAAACCCTTAAATCATGGAAAGGTTTACATGGGAAAAAAATCAAGTTTGTGATGTTAAGGGCATTGGGAATATTTTCATTAAAATGTATGACCGCGTGACTAGGAAACTCACTGAGATGAGATACGTGCCTGACCTTCGTCGGAATCTTATCTCCCTTGGTTATTTGGATTCACTTGGTCTTTCTTACAAATCTAAAAATGGTATTTTAAGAGTTTGCAAAAAGGAAACCTAGTCATGCTTAAAGCTTTTAAAAAGGAAAGTTTATATATTCTCATTGGAAAAACAATTTGTGATTCAACTGCTTTGATTTCAAAAACTGCTCCCGAAAAAACTGTGTTGTGGCATCGTCAGATTGGCTACATTAGTGAGAAGGGACTGTATTACTTGCAAAAACAAAATCTTTTATGTGGTGACAAAATTGATTCTTTAGATTTTTATGATCATTGTGTTTTGGGAAAACAACACAAAATCAGTTTTTTAGCTAGCACACACAAGTCTTCTGCAATACTTGACTATGTGCATTGCGATCTATGGGGACCTGAAAAGGTTCTAACTTATGGTGGTAATGTTTATTTCTTATCTATTGTTGATGATTTTTCGAGGCATGTTTGGGTTTTTTTTAAAAAACAAAAGATCAAACTTTTGAAAAGTTTTGTGAGTGGAAATGCTTTGCCGAAAATCAATCTAGAAATAAATTAAAACAATTAGGACTGATAATGGTCTTGAGTTTTATAACCGGAAGTTTATTGATTTGTGTGCATTGCGTGGCATCTTACATCATAGGACGGTTAGGCATAACCCCCAGCAGAACGGAGTAGCTGAGAGGATGAATCGTACCATAACGGATAATGTTAGATGTCTTATGATATCGTCAGGTATCCCAAAATCCTTTTGGGGAAAAGCTGTAAGTACGGCTGTCTACCTCATTAATAGATCCTCTTCTACAGCCATAAACTTTGGGACTCCTATAGAACTGTGGTGTGGTAAACCCCCTAACCTGTCCAACCTTAGAGTTTTTGGATGTATTACTTTTGCTCATCAAAAGGAGGGTAAGCTACACCCTAGGTCTAAAAAAGGAGTGTCATAGGATATCCTAGTGGCATGAAGGGTAGTAGAGTGTGGATCAAGGGTGAACTAGGAGTAATGGTAGTTATCAGTAGAGATGTCATATTCAACAAGTTAGATATGTCCTGTCTTAAAGATAAACCTAACTCTGATAGTCCATCCAGTGTTCCCACAATAGGTAGTTATTCTTGTGGAGGTGGAGATCACCTCCGATCCCTCACAAGAGCCCACACAAGAGCCTGAAACCAACGAGGAGTTAGATACACCATCTAGTAGTATACTTGTTCCATCAAGTGTTCCTGAAACTCTTGTCCCTGAGTTAGAAGGTTCTGATGAGGAGGTAGAAATCCCTGAGGCTCAAGCTCAAGCCCTTAGAGATTACCAGTTGTCTAGAGATAGAGTTAGAAGAGCACATAAGGAACCCACTAGATATGGTTACTCGTATATAGTATCATATGCATTTGCTGTTGCATCGTATGTGGAAGAAAAAGAACCTTTGTGTTTCTCTGATGTTTTGAAAAGTCCTAATCTCTCTTTATGATTATGTGCTATGGATGAGGAAATGTCCTATTTAATAAAAATAAAACTTGGATTCTTGTTTCAAAACCCTCGAAACAAAAATTAGTTGATTGCAAATGGATTTTTAAAATTAAAGAGCTTGAGTCTGCTAATGAACCTCCAAGGTTTAAGGCCAGGTCAGTTGCGAAAGGTTTTTCACAAGTTGAGGGCATTGATTTTAATGAAATATTTTCTCCCGTTGTTAAATACAAAACGATTAAGATAATTCTTGCTCTTGTTGCCTTTTTATGATCTTAATCTTGAACAACTTAATGTAAAAACTGCTTTCTTGCATGGTGATCTCGAAGAGACCATATATATATATACATCAAGCACCAGGTTTTGAGGTTAAAGGTAAAGAACATATGGCATGTCTTTTGAAAAAGTTCTTATACGGGACTTAAACAATCGCCTAGACAATGGTACAAGAGGTTTGTTTCTTTTATGTTAAAAGTTTGTTTCTCTAAAAGCAATTATGATAGTTGTCTTTATTTCTGTGGAAATAATGTTGATAATGCTATTTATTTGTTGCTTTATGCAGATAATATGTTAATTGCTTGCAAACATAAAGCTAAAATTGATGATTTGAAATCTTTGCTAAAATTCGAATTTGACATGAAGGATTTAGGGTATGCATCCAGGATTTTTGGGATGAGTATTACTAGAGATGGGATTGATCTTTCCCTTTTCTTATCTCAGAAACCCTTTCTCTAGAAAATTATTTCTAAATTTTCGATGCATTTATGTAAGCCTGTTATTACCCCACTTGCGAGCCATTTCAAACTTTCTGATAAAACCTGTCCCAAAACCGAAAGTGAGAAAAGAGATATGGCAAATATCCCACTTGCGAGCCATTTCAAACTTTCTGATAAAACCTGTCCCAAAACCGAAAGTGAGAAAAGAGACATGGCAAATATCCCCTATAGAATGGTCATAGGCTCTGTTATGTACTCAATGATATCCACCCGACCATACATTGCTTTTTTTATAAGTCTTCTCAGCAGATTCATGTCTAACCCGGGGAGGGATCACTGGGCTGCTCTCAAATGATTGTTGCGTTATCTTAATGGAACTATAGATAGGGGCTTACACTATGACAATTGGTCTGATGTTTTTTAACTAATTGGTTATGTCGATTCCGATTTTGCAGGTGACACGGATGGTAGAAAATCTACCTTATCCTATTTCTTTACTCTAGGGGGTAATTGTGTCTCATGGAAGTCTCAATTACAGTCGGTAGTTGCTTTATCAACTACTGAGGCTGAGTATATACTGCGACTACAGAAGCTATCAAGGAAGCCATTTGGCTTCAAGGATTATTGAATGAATTACATGTTTTACATTCAAAAGCTATTATTTATACTGACAGTCAGAGTTGTTTACATATATACAAAAATCCGGTTTATTACGAAAGGATAAATCATATAGATGTTAAATACTATTTCATTAGGAAAAAAATCTCTGGTGGTTTAGTTGACATAGATAAGATTAGTACTAATGATAATCATGCAGACTTTGATACTAAAATTGTGAGCTCTGACAAGTTTATGTTTTGCAGGGACTTCCTTCACTTGGACGCAGGTTGACTCTTATTGAGTCATTGGAGGTTGGAAAAATATGTTCGAGGTGGAGATTGTAGATATTTGGGCCTATTTTTCTTCACAATATTTTTCATTTTTTCAGCCCTCACTACTATCCCTATGATGATCCAATGGGCCTCAACAGGCCAGGCCGGGCCAACCCGGACTGCCCGTTGTGGCTCTGACCTATTTAAGTCTCTCATTCTCTCCTCGGTTAAGAACAGCTGTCTCTTTCTTTTATTTCTTCTTCTCTGCTTCATAGACTTGCGTCACTGTCTCTTCTTTTTCCTTTCTTCATCGCGGCTTACCGCGTCTGTTGCTCCTCTCCGTCTCTTGGCTTTCTGTGATGCCGTCACTTTCATTGTGACCGGCGGTTTGTTTCGATCCACGATTAGTTGCCGTTTCTGGTAAATGTGGGAGGGAGCCGAAAGGTTAGAGAGAGAGAGATAACCGGTGTTTTCATGTTTGAGGCCCATGACAGAGGGACTTGTTTTTACACCGATCGTGCCATTATATTTTTTGCCGTCGGTGTCTTGATGTGACTTGTGATCTCTTGCCGCTGCTTGGCGCCGTCTTGGTCTTGGTATTGTTTTCTCCGCTGGCGGAACAAACTCTGCGGCGATAGATAAGACTTCTGGCTCTTTTGTTTATTTCCTTTACCATTTTTGTTAACAGTTTTTGCAGATCTTCTCTTGGCATTTTCACTCGGTTTTGGTTCCAAAAGGCGAAATCCCTCGCCTACAGAGCGCCCACCAGACTGCCTGGCCCAGGTGGAAGATGTAAATCATGGTGACTCAGCCGCTCTGCAGACTGGAGGCCAGGCACTGGTGCGCACAAGAAACCACCCCCACATTGGAGAGGTTGAAATTCCCAACTGAGCTACGCACATTAAATCATTAAATCTGATTCTTACCGAACAAGAAAACCTCCATTGAGCTGCGGTAAAAATTCGATATAGTGGTTTAAACCAGGTCGGTTACTACTGGATTCGATGCACTTTAAAGTGCAAATTGCATTTTGATTCTCTAAAAATAGCTTTAAAGTAAGATGCAATAAAACACATGCCCTGTCTTGATTTTCTTTAAGATCCACTTTTGATATTTGGGAGATGGTGAACTTTCATGGTTACAATCCCTCATGTGACGCCCGTTTTGCAACCCACCACCAATAAAGCCTTCAACATCCTGCCTTTCTAAATCTTTCTTCCCCCTTTCTAACCCTCTTTTCCTTTTTTTTTCTTACTTTGAAACCAAGAAAATGAACTCATCTAACCATATTTTAAGAGTGTGCAAATGAATGTTTGGGTTTAATTACTGAAGAATTTGTAAATATTATGTCGGCAATAATTATTTAGATACAAAATTTTGATGAAAAATAATCATCAGTAAACATTTGTCCGTTACTTTGCTTAGGTACAATTATTTTTGTCAGATATTGTTAATAAGGAAACTTTTGTCATCATTTTATCTCTAATATTGACGCGTGTCGTATTTAGGCACGGCTGATAAAATATTTACAAAAATTCTTGTTTTCATTGAAACTTTTATTACTTAACTTTTTATCAGTAAAAAGTCATTTTCTTGGGTGAGCATCTATGATTAACTATTTGACAAATGTTCTTGTTGCACTAAAATGTTAAGGTAATTATGAATTCTTTGATCGATGCTACTATTCAAATTTATCACACTTATCTAATATGAGGATAAAATATTATATTCACCTATTATAAGGTCCCAATGACCAATGTTTTCATTAGGTATTCTATGAGACGTATCTTAGGACCAAACTAAGGTATAACTTTTTCCATCATATACGATGTAGTACTTTAGTTCTCCACTATCAATTGTTCAACTATTTTTTAATAGTTGATAATATTATACTTTGTTAACAGATTTATGACGTGATTCATGAGTTTGACTATTTAATAATTATTCACACTATATCATAATAAATATTAAAAAAAGAAAAACTGATCGGTTTCTAGTGGGACAATGATATATATAACGGAGGAAGAGACAGTAACTGAAAAAAAAATCGTAAAGTCCAAAGAATGAATCACATAGCATAATCTCATCATATATCTCCTTTCTTCTTTATCATATTTTCCCAAAATAATGAATAGGGTAATTCAGTTTCGGGCTCCAGTCAACAAGATCATTAGTCACCATGATTTACATCCTCCACTTGAGCGTCGAACAGTCAGATGAAGACCCTGTGAGCGAGAAATTTTACCTTTTAATATCAATGAATACATTAATTAAGGGAGGAAGGTTAACAGTAAGCATAAGGGCTCCCATTATAATGAAAAATAGCCGTTTCCATTTCCAGCCCCTCTTTTAAAATACTGCTTCTTCTTCCCCTCATTGAAATCAATCCACAAACATCTCAGTTCCTAATTCCTCTATCTCCTCTTCCATTCCATTCCATATTCCAATGCCTAAACCAATTAATCTCTCACTTTTCCTCTTGCCCATCATTATAATTTCAGGTACATTTTTCTTCTTTGATGATCTGCACTTGTTTCCTTGTAAAAAAAACCTGATTTTCCCCAAGCTTAATTAATTTGGTGCATTTTCTTTATAGCTAGATTATTTAGTAAAATTTCATCATTTTTTTTTTCTTATTCTGCAGCTTGGAATTTGTCCTTGGTGAATGGACAGGTAAATTTATCAATCCATTTCTAACGTAACTCCAATGGGCTTAAAAGGTGTGATTTGATAGGGTCTGATTTTAAGATTTTAGGGTCTAAAAAAAATCTTTATTCTGTTTCAAAATGAAACCTTGTCTAATACCCAACCTCATAGTGCATATCATTTCTTAAATATTACTGCAATAGCATAAAGGGTTATGATTGATTTTATAAACGTTAAATTATTTGTGTAAAAATCTATATTCATTTTCAGAATGAAATCCTGTCCAAATAGTACCAAACCTCATAATATATATGGTTTCTTTAATAAGATGTAATAAAGTTTAGTTTTAAAATTTTTGTCTCATATTTCATAAATAGTAAACTGTTTATTTTGAAATGGGAACCCTATGAAAATAGAGGAGAGCTAATTGATAATGGCGTACTGTACATATTATTAATGTGTATGCAGAAAACATGGTGTGTGGCAAAACCTTCATCAGATGAAGCAACTTTAAGGGCAAACATAAACTATGCTTGTTCTCAAGTAGATTGCAATAGTATTCTAAAGGATGGTTGCCCTTGCTTTTTACCTCATCTTCTCATAAACCATGCTTCTATAGCCATGAATCTCTACTACCAATCTAGAGGAAGGAATCATTGGAATTGCTATTTTGGCAACTCTGCTCTTGTTGTCACTACTGATCCCAGTAAGTTCTTCATTTTTTATTTTTTTATTTTTTATGAGGATTCATTTCTTTAGATTTTTAAACTTTTTCTTTACATTTTGTAATTTTTCATTAGAGAAATCAATTATGAATATCCATTCATAAATTATTCTAACTAACCTTTCTTAATTTGTCCGTAGAAAGGGTATTAATCTATCTGTGTGCAAATATCTAAAAACATGAAAAAAGTTAAAATAAGAGTATTTATAGCTAATTTTTTCTCTCTCTTTTTTTGTTTTTTATTTTTTTTTGGTTATATAGATTTTCATTTCCTTGAAACTAAAAGGTTTGATTCCATCTCTGATATGGAATGATTAATCAACAAGAATATGAAAATGTTTTTATTTATTTTTTATTTGGCAGGTTATGGTAGTTGCATTTATGCATAAAAAGCTCACAGAGTTTGGTGGCAAGAACAGATGAGCAATTTGCAGATTTCTATTTTTGAGGATGGCAAATGAGGTTTCTATTTTGGCTAAAAGCATATGCAATTCAACTTGAAACTAATGGAAAATTAATTACTATTTTTGTTATTTAGTGGGTTTTCTGAAGTTTTCCGTTTGCTCTAAGTTAGTCTCTACCTTATGTAATTTTCTCCAGTATTAGGACAATCTTTATTTTATTTTTTTTGGCAAACTAGTTTGGAACTTATATAGTTTCAGATAAATTTCATTAAAAAAAATTTGAATGAACGGATGAAATTATGGTCAAAATAAACTATACATTTATGATGATTAATTTTGTACACATCAAGTAAAGGGGAGTGGTTGAAATTCATGGGCTTTGTGACTGATCAAATCGCATGTAGTATTACCGGTAATATTTTTTTTATAATATGTATTTTTTTTAAAATTTATTATTTTTCATATTATTTATTTTTTATTTAGTAAATTTTATTAATAAAATATATCAAATTAAAATAGTTACAAAAAATAGTATAGAAAATGTTTAACACGATTCGAACCGCTATGTGAATGATTTCTACTACTAATCAAAATAAACTATAAATTTATGCAGATTATTGAAAATAGGAAAATTAAATAGTTCTTTTTGGGGAGAAAATGGCCTATTTAATCCTATAATTTGATCTTGACATGATATATTTCGAAAAGTATCGTCAGTATGGAGTCTCTAAACAATTTATAACAATCCAATACGATATTTTTACCGTCAAACACTTAACAACGATACGTCAAAAAACAACATGAATTACTCACTTGTGATAATTTAAAGGACAAATAGGTATTATAAGTTATTCTCTTAAAAAGAAACACATGTGAGGTATGGTTTCAAAAGGGGAAACTGCTTTTGTTTCTCCCCAAATAAGGCCTCAAGTGTGCTTGGTTTGAAAATAATGACTTATAATGTGTACTTTAACTTTAATGTTGTCACCCATGAGCATCTCAGTTAAGTGTTTGACCACAAACAGATCTTATTAAATTGTTCTAAATTATTTAGAGACCATAATAATAAATCATATCATATCAAGAATTAGACTTTTAAGACTTTTTTTTTATTGTTAGGAAGAGGAACTGGATAACCATTAAGCTTGTATGCAACAAAAAAAATTTATATAATTCTTTAAAGAAAAAATAGCTATTCCTAAAAAGTTTACATTTCACGCACTTTATACAGATAAATAAGAATTTCAAAATTTCTCTCCGACACATAAAGTATTTATTAGTTAAATTAAAAAATCGTATTACTATGGGAAACCTTTTCTCGCCATCATACTTACGCATTGGAAGTTACACTTCAAATCCGTAATAGAAATATTCATAAACTATTTATATTTTCTTTTTAAATAATAAATTTTGATTTTATTATTTTTTAATTGTAAATTAATTTTACTTTTTTTTTTTTTTTTGTAACCATAAACTATTTTGATCTCTCAGATATAACTATAAACTACTTTAAAAAAATTAGTATATTTGAAAAATCAAAAATAGTTTATGATCATAAAGAAAACGATGATAGCCATTTTTACTCCTAATTATTAACCATTTTTGCCTTTCATTTTTTTTTTTCAGTTCGGATACCCCCCAACTATTTACGGCGTGCTATTAATATCCTTAACTAAAAAATCCAGCTAGTTTTGGCTAGACTTTATGCATGTGCTTGGAACATGCAAGTTTAAGGACAAAATAGTCATTTAATGCATTTCCCTCCAACATATTGAAAAATGCTCCACTGACTTCTAGATAAATTTCAAATTAAACCCTCAAAATATTAATTAGGACTTCAATGAATAACAACAATTTTATTAGGGTTAAATTTTAAAATTCTCAACTACCCTATTCTCTTCAACACCGCCCTCGTCGTTGCCATCTCTAAGTGCCTCCCATTCTTCATCTTCTTCTCTTTTTTCTAGTAGTGCAAAGTGATGTAATAAGTTAGAACTTTTGTTAGAGATGTTTTTATCTTAAGTTAGGGGTTTTTATAGAATGCTTCTTTATATATATATATATATAAAGAAACATTCTATAAAAACCCAAACTTAGGATAAAAATTTCTCTAACAAAAGTCTTAACTTATTACATTATCTTAAACAACTAGCGGAAAAAGTCTAAGCCATAGAAAAGGAAAACTATGAACTTAAATCTATCTAAACTTCTTCAACAGAAAGGAATTTCCTCCCACTCATCTATGGTATTATCGTCAGAAATCTTACCATCTGCAAAGGGGTAGAAAGGGGTAAGGTTCCAACTCAGCAACCAATACTAACCCATATCCAAGAGTTAAAGAAAAATCCCTCTTCGAAGATAAAGTTTGAGATTTTAAGAAAATATTTAACTACTCATAGAAGAATACTTCGAATACATTTTTAATTCTTGAAAATAACATATTTTGGAGTTGTTTTAGAAGTCTAAAAAAACTTTGAGTTTGACCTGCAATTTTTTAAAGGGAGTTTATGAACTAAAAAGACGACTAAATGTTGTTTTTAGTTCTCAACACATTTACCTAGTTCAAGTTTGGTCCCTAATAAATATATATATATATATTTTGTCCTCAACTAACTTACAAGCAACCTTGTTGGTCCTTTTGAAAAATTTTACAATTTTGATCGGTGGTCAACGATTTTTCTAGTAATATTAAAATAAGAAAGGGGTAAAAATGGAAATGCAAACTTTTTTCCTCAGAGGATTAAGGGATAAACTTGGAATTCTATCATATCATATTATTAAAAAAAAAACCCTGCCCTCTCGCACCCTCTCCCCCTACCCTGCCACCTCTTCTTCTTTTTCTCTGGTGAGAGCACCCCTCTCCTTCGGCGACACCACCCCTCTCTCTGCTCCTTCTTCTTCAATTGTGCAGTGGGAAGAGAGAGAAGAAATTAAGGTAGCATTTTAATTTCTTCTAAATGAGAATTGATAATTATGGCAGTACTTGGGGTATAGTTGCGTCGCCGCCAAGTGTAGCTATGAAGCTAAGTAGTAGTGGAGGTAAACTTTTCAGTGGGAAAACTTTTCCATAATTTTCTATCTATTGTTTTCTATAGTCTCTAAATGTATACTCAGAATTGTCCTATGAACTAGGAAGTGGTTATAAAATTTCAGCTAGCTATAATATCAAATAAGCTAAAATATCTCAACTATAACAACTACATATTTTAATCCTAACAACCTTAACACTCCCCCTCAAGTTGGAGCATGAAAGTAAAAGATGCCCAACTTGCCAAACAACTTGTGAAATTGTGGGAGATGTAGAGCCTTTGTGAGAAGATCTGCAGGCTGTGAATTACTCGGAATATAAACAGGAGTAATTAAACGCGCTTGAAATGCATGCTGTACAAAGTGACAATCTATTTCAATGTGCTTGATGTGTTCGTGGAAAACTGGATTAGCTACGATGTAAATGGCTATTTGACTATCACAATGAAGCAGGATAGAATATTGCACCGGAACTTGAAAGTCAACAAGAAGTTGAGTGACCCATTTTAATTCACACAGTGTCATTGCCATTGCACGGCACTGGGCTTCTGTAAAGACCTAGAAACTGTTTGTTATTTCTTTGTCTTCCAAGAAATAGAAGAGTGCCCAAGGGAGATAAAATTTCCAGTTACAGACCGACGGATAATCGGGCAACTGGCCCAATTAGAGTCACAAAACGCCAGTAATCGAAGAGAAGCATTAGATTGAAGTAGAATAACTTTACCTGGTACGCCTTTGAGGAAACAAGTCACACGGAGAGCTGCTTCCCAATGTTCTTTGCGGGGATGTTGTATGAACTGAGCCAGTACATGTACAATATAGGCAAGGTCTGGACGCGTTATGGACAGATAAATCAACTTTCCAATAAGACGACGATATCGGTCCGGCTAATCATAAAATTCTCCAGAAGCTTTGCCTAATTGATTATTTGGGTCCAACGGGTTGACACAAGTTTACACTCAAGCATTCTAGCATCAGAAATAATTTCCAAGGCATATTTCCGTTGATTAAGATAAAACCCGGCTTGACTCCGAGTAACTTCAATGCCGAGAAAATATTTGAGATGACCTAAGTCTTTCATGTGAAAACACAATCATAGGTAAGACTTAAACCGAGCAATACATGATGCATTATTACCAGAGATTAAAATGTCATCATCATAAATAAGAATGCATAAGAAAATATTATGTTTCTTGTAAGTAAAGAGAGAATAGTCAGCATAAGATTGCACAAACCCAAACAGACGAAGAGAGGTCATAAGTTTTGAGAACCAGCATTGATGTGCTTGACGAAGCCCATGTAATGATTTGCTAAAACGATAGACCTGTTGTTAGTCTGAAGCATTGAACCCTGGAGCAATTTTCATATACACTTCTTCGATTAGATCGACATGTAAGAAAGCGTTATAAACATCCATCTGACGAACCTCCTAATTTCTGACAACAGCAATAGATAATAGTGTCTGTACAGTTACAATTTTGGCCACAGGAGCAATCGTTTATGTGTAATCAACCCCCTCCTGCTGAGTATTCCCAAATACCACCAAGCGTGCTTTGTGCCATTCTATAGAACCATCAGACTTATACTTTATCCGGTAGACCCATTTGCTACCCAGTAGGTGTTTGCTGGGAGGAAGTCTATTCATGGTCCATGAATTGTTTTTCTCAAGTGCATCTATCTCCTGTTTCATGGCATGATGCCATTCTGGTACTAATACTACTTCAGAATACTTGGTAGGTTTTATGCCTGCATCAACAGCTGTTACAAAACTCTGATGTGAAGAAGAAAATTTGTGATAAGAAACATAATGAGTTAATGGATACAAGGAAGTACTTGAGGGACCCGACGAAAAAGATAAAGTGAGAGAGAGAGAGATATATACCAGGAGATGACCGTGTCATATTACATATGTAATCTTTCAATTTACCAGGGGGTTGATGTTGTTTAGCACTACGATGAAGATTCTAAGGAGCAAAATGATGTATCGCAATTCGGTCACTACCCGAAGAAGCACTGGATTCTGAGTGAGTATTTTCACCATTACTGGACAAAGTACCTGAAGGTTCCTGGTCCTCTATAGGAGTCGACACTCCCTTTGGTGGGGAAATATTAGGCTGCCCATTTTCTTTTTAGTGTGGAGTCTGGATTGGACCAGCTGAAATTTGAGTGTGGACTGAATCAGGAGAAGCCGCATGCTGGGCTATGTCAGGAAGAGCAGACTGGCTCACTCCAAAATTGTAAACCTGGGCCATGCATAAAGAAGACTGTTATAGTGGCTAGTGGGCCTCAGCAGTCAACGGACACTGGGCTACAACAGTCAACGGACGCTAGGCTTCACCTTAGCTGGGATGTGAAGGGGTCTTCTGCAATTGGGTCATTAGTCGTGGCCCAACATTTGTTGAGGAAGCAGTTGCGTGGGCTGCTCTAGTGGCTTGTGGGTCTGCTCCAGCTAATTGAGAAGGGACTGCTAGACTGCTCTCCTTGCCTACTGTACTGGTTACAGGAATTTCACCAAAATCACACCTCAAAGTGTTCTCATTTGATACTTCCCGAGATTGAGATAAAAATGGAAATTCATGTTCAATAAATACTAAATCCCGAGAGGTAATGAATTCATGAGTCTGTAAATAAAAAAATTTCCATCCTTTTTTTCCATACGGATACCCCAAAAATATACATTTTCTCCCATGAGATCTAAATTTATCCTTAGGTAAACCCTGATCATGTATATAAGCCAAACAATCAAAACATTTGAGATGAGAATAAGGTGGTACTTTATTAAATAGCAATTCAAATGGTGTTTAACACAGACAAAGGAGTACGGTATATCAAATACCCAGCAGTTAGCACACTTTCTCCCCAAAATTGGATGGGAAGATTTGCCTGGAAGAGCAAAGCACGAGCCACATTGAGAATATGACGATGCTTACGCTCTACACGGACATCTTGTTGGGGTGTATATACCATAGATGTTTGATGTAACATGCCATGTTCCAAAAAATACGATTTCATACAAGTAAACTCCATTCCATCATCTGTTCGTACCACCTTTACTCATTTAAGAAACCGTGTTTGAACCATAGCAAAAAATTGTTTGAGTCTGTGCTACCTCTTTTTTTCTGTAAGCAAAAAATATCCAAATGCACCTCGAAAAATCATCTATGGTAAAAAAATAACTTGCATCACAAGAGGACCGAGTTTTATAAGGTCTCCATAGGTCACAATGTATAAAATAAAAGAGGCAATCGCATTATTTAAACTAATAGAGAAAGGTTTAGCACATGAACAAATTGAACAATTATTCAACGAATCACATTTGAAATTTGGTCCTAAAAATTTCTTAACGGCAAATTTAGAAGGATGGCCCAATCTGTGATGCCATAAAGTACTCATATCTGAGATTTGAGCAGAACAAACAAAATTCAACTTCCTGTTCAGAGGCCTAAAGTAGTATATCACATCTCTCTCTTCACCCGCTCCAATCGGCATCCCCGAGGTACAGTCCTGTAACATTAATACACTATCATTAATTATGACAACATAATTATTTGCTTTGGAAAGCTAAAAGAGAGACAATAAATTACACCAGAGTTGAAGAATAAATAAAACATTATTGATTTCTAATTTCAAAGTCAGACTTATGGAACCCAATTATGCTCCAGTTGTTTTAGAACCATTTGGAAAGGTAATAGTATAAGTGTGAGATGGTTTAGTATCTGACAAAAAAATCTTCCTTCATGTCATGTGGTGAGAGCATCTACTATCTAAAATCCGTTCATCTTCTATCTTACTAGAGAGACTTTCCAAAGTTGGGTTGGTATTTTTCATTTGAGAAATCAATTATGAATATCCATCCATAAACTATTCTAACTAACTTTTCTTAATTTGTCATAGAAAGAGTATTATAGTTAAAAAATTGTCCTGCTTTTAAAATTCTTAATTTATTTGTTTACAAATGTCTAAAAGATGAAAAAAGTTCAAATAAGAGTATTTATAGCTAATTTTTTTTCTCTCTCCCTCTCTCTTTTTATTTTTTTAATTTTTTTTGGTTATACAGATTTTCATTTCCTTGAAACTAAAAGGTTTGATTCCATCTCTGATATGGAATGATTAATCAACAACAATATGAAAATGATTTTATTTATTTTTTTATTTGGCAGGTTATGGTAGTTGCATTTATGCATAAAAAGCTCAGATAGTTTGGTGGCAAGAACAGATGAGCAATTTACAGATTTCTATTTTTGAGGATGGCAAATGAGGTTTCTATTTTGGCTAAAAGCATATGTAATTCAACTTGAAACTAATGGAAAATTAATTACTATTTATGTTATTTAGTGGGTTTTCTAAAGTTTTCCGTTTGCTCTAAGTTAGTCTCTACCTTATGTAATTTTCTCGAGCATCAGGACAACCTTGATTTTTTTTTTTTTTTTTGGGCAAACTAGTTTGGAACTTATGTAGTTTCAGATAAATTTCATTAAAACAAAGTTTGAATGAACAGATGAAATTATGGTCAAAATAAACTATAAATTTATGATGATTATTTTTGTACCCGTCAAGTAAAGTGAGTGGTTGAAATTTAAGGGCTCTGTGACTATTCAGATTGTATATAGAATCGTGGGTAACATTTTTTTTATAATATGTTTTCTTTTTAAATTTTATTATTTTCTTATATTTTTTATTTTTATTTAATAAATTTTATTATAAAATATATCAAATTAGAATATCATAAAAAATATTATAGAAAATATTTCACACGATTCAAACCGCTCTATGAATGATTCTACCACTAATCAAACTAAACTATAAATTTATGCAGATTATTGAGAATAGAAAAATTAAATAGTTCTTTTTTTAGAGAAAATGGCGTATTTAGTCCTTAATTTGATCTTGACATGATGTATTTCGAAAAGTTTATTTTTCATCAGTATGGATTCTTTAAACAATGTGTGTTAATCTAATAAAATTTTTTTATCGTCAAACACTTAATAAAGATCCGTAAAAAAATCACACGAATTACTCACATGTAATAATTTAAAGGACAAATAGGTATTATAAATTATCCTATTCAAAAGAAACACATGTGAGGTATGATTTTAGAAAGGGAAGCCGCTTTTATTTCCCCCAGATAAGGCTTCAAGTGTGTTTGGTTTGAAAATAATGACTTATAATATATATTTTACTTTTCAGGTTGTCACCCATAAGCACCTCAGTTAAGTGTTTGACAACAAACAAGTCTTATTAAATTGTTCTAAATTATTCAGAGACCATAATAATGATAAATCAATAAACCTTAAACCTTAAAACCTTAATATCCCTAAAAAGTTTATATTTCACGTTCAAAATTTCTTTCCGATACATAAAGTGTTTATGGGTAGCCTTTTCTCCCCCATTATACTTATGCATTAGAACTTACACTTCAATCCCTAATAGAAATATTCATAAACTATTTATACTTTTCTTTTTAAATCATAAACTTTGATTTTATCATTTTCTAATTATAAATTAATTTTACTTTTTTCTTTATAATTATGCACTATTTTGATCTCCTAGATATAACTATGAGCTATTTTAATAAAATTACTATATTTGAAAGGTCAAAAATAATTTATGGTCATAAAAAAAAATATAATAGCCATTTTTACTCCTAATTATTAACCATTTTTGCCTTTCATCTTTTTTTCTATTCCGATATGCCCTCAACTATCTAAGGGTGCTATTAATGTCCTTTGACTAAAAAATCCGGCTAGTTTTGGCTAGACTTTATGAATGTGCTTGGAACATGCAATTTTTTAAGGACAAAATAGACTTTTAAAGCATTTCCCTCCAAAATATTGAAAAATGCTCCACTAACTTCTAGATAAATTTTAAATTAAAGCCTCAAAATATTAATTAGGACTTCAATGAATAACTATAATTTTATTAGTCAAGAAAGTGGTATAAAAAGTGGTACAAATAATTTGAACAATTTAACAACCAACCCAAATTTTAGTCAAGAAATAGTATAGAAAATCATAAAACACATCATATATTCATCATAAATATGTAACTGTAGGATTTGTCGCCTCCATCTTTCGATCGAATCTTTGTATCTTCAAGACGTTGTTTGTGTTTAAGCTAGTTAAGAGGCTCTGTGTCGCAAAAAGTCTTCCGCGATGCTCAAGGGATTAGGCTTTCTACCGCAGATTAGACTTTTTGTAATTCTGTCGAGGTGTAGTTTGAAGAAGATGGGTTGGAGAGATTTCAGTTTTTTTCTTTTTTATTAGTGGATTATAATAAAGGGTCATGGGGCGGGTTGCTATATTTGGTCTATGGATGTAAACGGATTTAGACGGTACGGTACTTTTTGTATATGATCCAGAGTCTTATAGTGAAATATGAGTTCAAACTTAAACCTAGACCCTTTGAATATAAAATTTAATGAACCCAGACCCAACCCTCCAGGGTCTCGAGTGGGTCTGCATATACCTGTACCCGTATACCATTTTTCTATTTCTTTTCCTTTTTAAATAAAAATATATATAAAACAATGTATAAGTCTAAAATAAAAATTATAACATGATTAACATAATTTCCTCAATATCTCTTTTAACAATTACAATCCTTTAACACATCTAATTCAAATAATTAAAAGTTCAGGTACACACAAATATAATAAATGTATAGAATTATGTATTAATAAAATTTATACGAGTACGGGTACGGGTCCGCATGTATAAATGGATGTAGACCTGCTTGGGTACAGATAAGACCCGCCCCGTTTACAGCCCTAATTTGGTCGTTTTGTACATTTCTTTGTGGGTTATAGTTGTTAGTTGAGGAATTTCAATGAAATGACAAAAATACCTCATTGCCGGCTTTACGTGCTACGTTTCCGGTTCAGATTTATTAATTTTATAGATTTAGTAGAATGAAAAAAGTTCATGATTATAAACAGAGCAAGTGAAATAATGCATGGTTATTTATAACTAAATATATCTATTATTATTTTAAAAAAATTTCTTTTATGAAGAAATTGAAAAAGGATTTTTCATTATTTTGGTAGATTTCTCATTTCTTTTTATTTTTGTATAAAAAAGACTTTGATTTTAAAGGCTATATCATATATGTACATTCACATGTAATAAACTTTGGTAAAATTAAAATTATTTTATATATTTTATTTAATTTCTTTTTATTAGTATCTTTTCCAACATAGTTCGATTTAATTTATTTTCAAGCATTTTTATTATTTTATTTTACTTACGAACTTTATGTAATTTTTATTTTAATTATTTTTTATATAACTCATAAATAGGTATCCAATGACTAAAGACCCTCCAAATCCTCTATATATTAAACTCTCACATTTTATTTATTTACAAACTTTATGTAATCTTTATTTTAATTATCTTTCATATAACTTGTAAATATGTATCTAATTAAGAAAGAATAAAGACCCTCAAAATCTTTCATGTATTAAACTTTTAATTTTTATTTTTAGTATGTTATATGTATAAATAACTATCTAATTATCAAGCACCTGATCAACTCCTCTATGTATTAAGCTTGTATTAATCTTTACTATTAATAAATGAAGGCATATATATGTTTAATTCATTTAAGAGGTCTAAATTTATTTAAAATGACCAAGGATATAATAGGAAAACTAAAAAAGTAAGAACTCATATATATATTTATATATTATCGTTAGTTTTTTATAATAGTAATAGTTGGGATCTTCTAATACACCCTCTAATACACGCATTTTATAATAATTTTATTAATATAAATTATATAAAATAAAAAATAAACCCTAAATTCTAAAAAATAAATTATAAGAAAAGTCACTATTAGAGGAAGTGTATTAGGAAGAAGATGTACTTTGACGATTCTGAATATAATAGTAATGATAATCCTAGTAAATAAAATGTGTATGGTTCAATAGTTTGACCACCTCCCTTAATATTCTCCAAGTAGCATGTCAAGTTAGAGGTCACGAGTTCAAGTCACCAAAAAACGATTTAATATCCCATGTCAGTTTAGTACTGTTGTTTGAAGGCTCTGCACCCTTCGATCCTTCTCGCATTAGTCGATAACTCTTGAATACTTCCCTATCTTGGTCTTATGAGTTTTGATAATTAATATCATCCCCCTCTTGATTTATTAGAATGAATAACTTTACCCTCTTGATTTATTAAAATAGAAATCTTTCAAAAGGAAATCTCATTTCAGGAAGAAGTGAAAAAGACCTTTTGCATTAATAATTAAGAAAGAGCCTTTCTATGACAAGTTGGAGAAAAAACAATTTGACAATAAATAATAATTTTGCCAAATATTAAAAAAAAATTATCATTCCATTATAAGTTCATCGTCCGACTCCAGACAATGGAATGGAAGAACCATTCAAACTTGATTTTCTATTGAAAGGATTCTGAGTAGAAAAATTATTCTATTATGTTTTATTTCATTGTACCGAAGATGCTATATGAGTGTGGAATTATTATCAAAACAATATTTGCTTGGGTCAAATTATTGAAATAATATCGCTTATGATTAATATCATACTATTATTGGTCAATGATTATTGAAATAATATTTCTAATAGAGATAATTTATTATTAATATCATTGGAACAAATCATTTAATAGAGATCACAGACAGGTAAAGTTTTAGGATTTTTTTCTTTTCTTTTTGTTCCCATGGCCAAATCTTACTTTGAAATCTGCAAATGGTGGTGTTACTTGGCTCGTATAACACCACCAGATCATCAACTACTAGGAGACACAAAAATTTTTGACCGCTTAGATAAGGTCCGTACTCTCCTCTCCCTTCATTTGCTTCTCAAACCTCTCTTTTTCCTAAATACTTCAGATACCACTCTCCTTTTTTCTGTCTATGATGTAATGAAATCTCACATGGTCCTCAAGTGGGGAAAAGGGTACAAAAAAGAGAAATTAATAAATACTGGTTGAAGAAATTCCAATTCTTCGTTTTATGTGGTATTTTTTTATCCACTCATCTCATTTTGCTATTTTTTGCTCCAATCCCCATTTCCTACTTTGATTTGGATTGTACTTCATACCTGAAACTTCAACTTTTCTTCTTCCTATGAAGAGAAAAGCTTCTTATTTTCTGAACTGAATCACTTTTGGTTTCCTTTTTTTGAGCTTTTGATTAGTTTTTCTGTGAACCCTTTGAATTGAAAGCTTCCAGCTTTATTGACTGGAGATGGGTTCTATCTTGCTGGGACTTGGATGTATAAAAAATTGAGCAACTTTCTGAAGTGGGTTCTTGAATTTGTATAGAATCTTGCCGATTTCCGCTGATTGGTTAGAGCTGAAATGATGTCAATGACATGTCATAATATTGAGCTTGGGAGAACAAGGTTGGACTTCGTGGCTTGTGGTTGTTCTTCAAATGCATCACTTGATAGGTTCTCTGTAAAAAATTCTGCAAAGGGAGTTCTTAGAAGCATTAATCGAGGCTATAGGGCTCGGAAACTGCGGTGCTTCCGCCGTGACATTAGCCGCTGTCATGTCTTCTCCACCAAGACGCCAGAAACTTTGCTTAATGGTATTGATTCTTGAGTTAATTTTTTTTTTTTTTTAGAGAACTTTGATGATTTAGAGCCTAATTGAGTTGCCTTCATAATACAGGCATAGCTCCTGGTCCGCCAACTTTATTGGATTTGGAGAGTGAGTCAAGGAGTCCCATTTCACTGACAAATTTGTTTGAAGTGGTTGCTGATGACCTTCTAACTCTGAATAAAAATCTGCAGTCGGTGAGTGTTTCAAGTGACTTTAATACTTCAATTCAACTTTTCTTTTAGCTACTTAATGCATTTTTCACTAGCTTTGATGATTATCTAGTAGTCTTTGTTAGTAAATGGCTTTCAAGTTAAAGTTCTAGTTGTAAAAGGGGAGGAGAAAGGGCCCTTGGGGTGCTTAGGACTATGCCTGCTGCCAGAATTGGTTTGTATTACTAGAAATTTAACTGGTCACAAAGAGAGTGAAGCTCCACTCTGAGCCTTTTCTTACCCTGAATAGCTAGATTGATAAGGAGAACTTTTTGTAAAACCACTGATAACTGTAGTTATGATAGGAAATTTCTAAGTTCAGAATATGCTCTTTATCATGTGCTCAGTTTGAAGGGTGGCATGATTTCTAAGCCTTAAGTTTTTAACAGTTAATTGGATGCTTGGCGAGGTGAAGCATCAAATAGTCAGTGATTCTTGATGAAATGAAGCTTAGCAGTTTTTGTGATTCCATGCTTTTGAAACTAGTGGATGTTTTACATCTAAAATGTTCTGATGGCTAACTTAGTCCTCGCAAGAACATGGCGAGCTCAGCTATAATGCTGTGAGTTCTGAGAAAAATAAAAGCACCACCACTACCACTATTTCTGTGACACTGTATGTATGAATTGGTTGATTGATTATAGTGGCTAGTGAATGATGTGACTTTAAGCTATAAAACTGTTTGCTTACCGCTTTCTAGTTCCAAACCCGACAATCTTCATACATACAGAGTTTTATACACGTGTGTATATGTGCACGCTTTTTGTTTGTGCATATCTGTATGTGCATTGTTTGTGTGTCTGTGTGTTAAGATACATCAACTTCCTCTTGTCCTAGAGCTCAATTTACTATTTCTCCTGTTGATGCCTCTCATGCTTGGTCTGGTCCTAGCATATTGTTTCCAGTTTATGCTTATACCTATCATGAAATAAGACTCATCTTTGTATTTGTGCCTTTGATCGTGAATTTATTGCCGAAGCTTAACTGTGTTCAGATTGCTGATTCTGTGATAATGTTCTTCCTATTGGACATATCTATTTGATAGTCTTAGTCGTGTCTCTGATAAAATATCATTGGCCAGATTGTTGGTGCAGAAAATCCGGTTCTGATGTCTGCTGCTGAGCAGATTTTTGGGGCTGGTGGCAAGAGAATGAGGCCAGCTTTGGTTTTCCTAGTGTCAAGAGCCACAGCAGAAATTGCTGCCTTGGAGTGAGTGATATTTTCTGTTCGTCGTTCATTCCATCAAGGCATCAGTCATGCTCAAATTTGTTATGATCTTTTTGCAGGGAAATTACGAGAGAACATAGACGATTGGCTGAGATCATTGAGATGATACACACGGCAAGCTTGATACACGATGATGTTCTAGATGAGAGCGACATGAGGCGAGGTAATCTGCTTGTTCAAAATTGTAGTATAATCTTTGTGAATTCTAAGTCCAGTTACACTAATGAAACCAAAGAAACTAAGTTTAAAATTGGGAGCAATATTTTGACAAGTTCAAGATGATATGTCTCTTCAGACACCATTTAGATTGAGATAAAAATTTTTTCCCTTTTTTGTTGGTCGTGGCAAACTTCTTTCGTTTCTAAACCTTGGGTGAATTTGTATACAATCCATCTTCATGGGTAAATTTACGTGCGTTTCTGACTTCTGATTAGATTGATAATATGGCTTGTTCTTGAGGGATATCCACATTTTCTTAATAGTGAGTTACTCGACTTTCATCACACTTTACCATACGTGTGCTTGTGTTACTAGGGAGCTGTTCTGCATCTTTGCTATATACTTTTTTTTTTTATCTTTCTGCTTTTTCATGACCTTTTAACCGGCATAAAATTTCCTGCAGGTAAGGAAACAGTCCACCAATTATATGGTACAAGAGTTGCAGTGCTAGCTGGAGATTTCATGTTTGCACAATCGTCATGGTACTTGGCTAACCTTGAGAACCTCGAGGTCATAAAGTTAATCAGCCAGGTATCTAAAATCTGATTGGCTCATTCACCCCTTGGATTGTGTCCCATGCGACCTTAAATGATCCAAAAATTGTTATGGCAGGTTATTAAAGATTTCGCAAGTGGTGAAATAAGGCAGGCTTCCAGCTTGTTTGACTGTGAAGTTGAACTAGAGGAGTACTTGATCAAGAGTTACTACAAAACTGCTTCCTTGATTGCTGCAAGCACTAAGGGGGCTGCGATTTTCAGTGGGGTTGGCAATGATATTAGCGAGCAAATGTATCAATACGGTAAGAATCTTGGTCTGTCATTCCAGGTAGTTGATGATATATTAGACTTCACACAAACTGCTGAGCAACTGGGGAAGCCGGCCGGAAGTGACCTAGCAAAAGGAAATCTAACAGCACCAGTAATCTTTGCGCTGGAGAAAGAATCAAAACTAAGAGACTTAATCGAATCTGAATTTGTTGAAACTGGCTCTCTCGAGGAGGCCATTGATATGGTTAAGACCTCCGGTGGCATTGAGAAAGCACAAGAGTTGGCGAAAGAGAAAGCTGATATAGCAATCCAATGCTTACAATGCTTACCGTCTAGCCCTTTCCGACTAGCACTGGAGGAAATGGTGAGGTATAATTTAGAACGAATTGAATAGAGACAGAGAGGGAAAACGCGTTTTCTACAAGAAAAACTCGATATATATAGTACATTCTTTATAAATGGGAGTTTATTTGAGGCAAAAAAGAGATACATATTCAAGTTGCTGTTGCTGCTCTCTATATCACACTGCGGATGGCTCCTGAAATTGGCTGTTTGTGAGTGACTGTATATTTGTATAAGGCCTTCTTGAGGTGCTCCTTCTATAGCTTTTAATTTACCAGATTTTTGGGGCAAAGTTTTAGTGCAGAAATAATAAAATCGAGTTCTGCTTATTACATATACATTACAGATGTTTCAAAGTTACAATGTGATAGCAGATATTCTTTTGGTTTCCATTGTAAAAAATACTATTCATTATTCTCTTGTCTCCTCTCTTATTTTATTTCTTCTTATTTATATACTATTTGTTCCAATTCATATGTGATATGTGGTGATGTGAGAGGTAAATTCAAACCAAAAAATATTATTAAATGGTGACGCACAGATATCTCATTGGAAGAGCACTTGATTGCACAAAAGTGTAATTGGGTTATATATTCTTGGTGGATAATACATTTTTAAAACCAATAAAATATTTTGAGTAAATGTTATTTTTCGTTTATAGGATATACCTTTATTGAATTCAATTTCTAATTATTAATTTTATTTTATTTTTTTGTTAATTTACAGAATTTACGGTAACTTTTTCTCTTTTTTTTTACGATTTTTGGCATCTTTGATGGATGTTAACAATTTATTATAGGTATATTAAAAATACATGGGGTTATTAAAACACAATCCACGATATGCGTCAACAAAACTGAAAGGAGATGTAAGGCGAATGCGTCCTAGCCCATTTCTGGACACCTGCCCAGAAAAACCGTCGCCATTGGCGGAGCTTGACAGATGAAAAACCCAATCTTTATATGATAAAATAAGGCGGGGACTCCCACGGCGGTGAGCTGAGCTGAGGAGCCGTTGGTTGCCATTATGTGAAATGAGAAATCTACTTCACAGAATAAGCGAATTGAAATCTGCAGCCAAAGAAGCCGTTTCCAAATCCCTCCTTTTCGCCAAATTTCTTTGTCTCTTACATGTTACCGACACTTACCTTTGTTCTCCAATCATCGTACGAACTGAGAATTGCCCCCCAGTTTTTCTTGTTCTAATGATGCTGAATTCGTTTCTCATTTTTCATTTGCTTTGTGGGTTTTTCAGGTGTACGGTCCGAGTATGCTGCCGACATTGAACATGGCCGGAGATGTTTTATTGGCAGAACACTTGTCGCCGCTGCTGGGGAAGGTGGGTCCCGGAGATGTCGTTCTTGTCCGATCCCCTGAAAACCCAAGGAAGTCTATTACCAAGCGGGTTTTAGGTATGGAGGGCGATTCGGTTACTTTCTTACCGGACCCGGCTAACAGTGACCGAAGTCTTACCATTCGGGTACTTACTATTTTGCATATCTTTTCTGGACTATTTGAACTTAATTGGATAGAAATTTTTGGTTTTTAGCCGTTTCATGTCACCGATAAGTAGCCCATTTTATGTTTTTCTTTAGTTCCAAATAGTGTGTTGTAAATTGAGTAGTTTGAACTTTGAAGTTCCTTAATTTATGCCTGATAAATCAAATATGATACTGAACTTTCTCTGCAGCAAAAAAGATGTTAATATTGATGCCAGATTTAGCTTCTACTAACCTTTTACAGGTATTTGATGTTTGAAAAGCAGTTATATTAGTGTTTATATAGTTTATATTCCTCTCCAATCTAAAATTGATTGAGTCCTGGTATACATCATACTGGAAAAGTGCTAATCTTTCTAATGGTTTGATTAGTAATTCAGAAATCCTTATTCAGCTGGCAATGCAATATATATGATTTGCCGTCATGCTATGAATTTCAACAGCCATCCTTTTGCGTCTATAGATAGGAAATGGTCCTGTTTATATGTTTGTCTATGTTAAACTTGATAAAAGTGGATCAATATTCTTAAATGTTAATCGTCCTTAGATATTCAAAAGGCATAGCTTTCTGCACTTTCTCTGCTTCTATATGAACTTCAATTCCTGAGTCACTTTGTATTTCGTAGTTTTCATTTCCCTCTTGTTCTACCTAACTTCATTTATCGATGTTTTCTGCTCACTGGGACTAGGTCATTGTATTTGAATTTGACGTGTAATATCTGAGATTTGTTAGAATGGTGTTGATGCACCATCTGTGCTGTTTATGTTGTGTACATTATAACTGTATGTGATGTGTCAAAATGTTTGATATCGTGTTCAAAGATAATTTCCATAAATCATTGCAACATAAGAGCATTATTAATGAAGTACTTAAAAGAGATGATGTTAACTTGTGCAAGTTTATAAGACTATCATC
The DNA here is from genome assembly GCA_028651295.1 of Catharanthus roseus. Taxonomy (NCBI): domain Eukaryota; kingdom Viridiplantae; phylum Streptophyta; class Magnoliopsida; order Gentianales; family Apocynaceae; genus Catharanthus; species Catharanthus roseus. Next base: position 2,514,420 of record JAPQWS010000050.1, on the reverse strand, counting down.
TCCTTTCCGAGTTAAGATTGCAATTGTAGCAAAGCTAATTTGCACTGGATGATTGCTGTTGCTTACTGTTCATTTCTCTTTATGTGCTTCAAATATTTCTTTCAAACTTTTCTCTGGAGACATCACAAACATATTAATCATGTTTGGATGTATAGGTGCCAAAGGGGCATGTTTGGATTCAGGGTGATAACATTTATGCGTCTCGAGATTCAAGACAACTTGGTCCAATTCCTTATGGACTGATTGAGGGCAAAGTTTTCTGGAGAGTAAGTTCATACACATATTTGTTGCACACTTCTGTCTCTCTGCAAACAGCTTTCCTTAAATTAAAGCATGATCCTTATGTATATGACAACTCAACAAGCGTCTTAATCCATTTCCTACATATCCCACATCATGATACATGTATTAGTATCCAAGAAGTTATGGTCCTGTGACTGTCACTCAAGATCGCCTGTAATTATCACCTGTAACTTTCCTTTTATAATCCTGTTTTTCCTTAGGATTTGGTTTCTCTTATACATTTTCTGCTCATATATATATATATATATATCTCTGATGATATTTTGTACCTGAATAGGTATGGCCTCCTCGTGACTTTGGGACATTGGGATGATACTCTCTCTGGTTGCAACTGAAGAGAAGACATTGATTAACACCTTTAATTGCTAATCTTCATTGAAGATTTCCCTATTCTTTTCCATTATTGAACTTTGCCTCTTGTTCCCAAAGTGTAGTGAATGGTTTCACTTAGCACAGACTATGGAAATAGCCAAGTCCTAGCTTTATCAAATGAGGGGATTTTGATGTATATTGACATGTTGACCTTTTCTTAATGAATTCATGATACTAGTTTTGGTCCATTGCTGCCTGGCCTTATGGTTAAGGGTCGATATAATATGATTATTCAAGTTTATTGTCTATCTCTATAGTTCTTAAACAACTCCAATAATTTAAGTTAAAAAATACTTAACTTTTATTAAAAAAAAAAAAGAAAAAAAACTACACGAACTGATCCTATAAGGGAACATGAAGTTCATCGGAATGGTATTCCTTTTCCTGTATTTCAAATACTTTGTAGAATTTCCAATAAATTATTGGATGTTCTTTTAATGGTTTCCGTACTTCAAGAATTATTAACAGTATATTTTTTAAAAAATATTAATAAATTTCAAAATTCATTTCGCGAATATTTTAGTTTGATACTGCTTTACACCCAAAAAGAAAATAGGTACGTCTGAGTTAAACTTGGATGGAAGTCTTCTTTCCTTTCTCGATGGTGAAGTAAGACCAAACCCATAAGCTTATTATCCTAGTTCGGAACAAATTGATAGTTGAAAAGAAAAATAGATATTATAAATCATTTTTTTTTTTCATATGGAATACATTTGACCTCCCTAAAATCGTAATTTATGTGCATTTTTTTTTTTCAGAGAAAATATTTTAATACTATTTGATTGTCGTAAATTATTTAAAAATAATAACGTTGAAAAAAATAAATTTTGAAGATAAAAACTTAAACTTTAAGCAATAAATATGTAATTTTCTAACAATTTAACTAGAGAAAGATAATTATGGGCCTAAACAACAGTGTGCATTCAAAGTGAGCAGCAGATACAACGAATAAAGTTTTCATATGTGATAGTGTGTTTATTGGGCTCTGAAAATATTTGGGCCTTGAGAACTCGTCTGGTGGGTGCCGGTGTGGCATCGTCTTCCTAACGCTATAAAATGTGAAGGTAGGGTTAATTACAGAGATACAGCATTGCCTTTTGAGAGAACCGAGCGCGACTTCTTCTATCTGTGCCGCTCGAGTTCCGTTGCGGGCATAGATCGATCTTCTCTGAAAAATCCTTTCTTCTTCTTCTCTGCAATTTGGATTTATTCCATTTTCGTATAGTAAGAAAGGACTTACAGGTAAGCACGAATTTATTCTTTTTTTTCGTTTTCCCCAAAATTTTCTGTTCTGCAAAATTAATGTGTTTGGTGTTGGTAGTGGATTATTGTTTAAGGATATGGCCGATCCAATGGGTTCTCGCGGAGAATTGAAAAATTTATTGTGTGAGAGCTCAATTTCACCCGGCCTATATTGATTTGATTAAGAAAGGGGGCAGCCTCAAGGATTATTCACGTTTCTCTCTCTCGTGTTTTTATTCAGGGAAACTGCCCTATATTTCATTCTGATGGATCATATTGTCTTGAATTGGAATTTTCATTTGGGTTTTAGCCATTTCACTTGTCGCTTAAACATTTTCCATATAACTCTTTTGATTGTGATAAAATTGAGAAGCATCACTGTGCAGAGGAATAATAAGATTAATTGATTGTCTAATAGGAATTTTTTTTTTTAAATAAGAAACTAGCAAACCGAATATCTGCACTAGTGCGGCACAACCAGAAAGTAACATAGGATTTGTGAATATGGTATTTCTTTCTTATTTTATTCTTGCAATATTTTTTAAGTCATAATTCTTGGCATTTTTTTTAATAACACTTTCACTCAAACACTTATTTTTTATTTATAAGATTTATTAACTTATTCACTTAATATTATTTTTATTTATTTATTTATTAGATTTATCAATGAGTAATTATCATATTCAGTTTCTAACAAATTTAGATCTTTTGCTTGAGGTAAAAAATAGTTCCTTGGTTATAAATGGAAAATAAAAACTAATTTATGCTTAAAAAAAATAAAATAGAAGTTTATAATAAATAGTTTAAGAATATAAATAGTTATTATCTCTTTATTTATCTTTTGTAACTAGTACTAATATTTATAATTTCTTGAGATGCTTGGTTATGTTACAAGTTTCATAATTTGTCAATGAAAAATGTAATAAAGAGAACGAATAAAAAATCCAAATATTATCTTTTATATTATCAAGAGTGATTTCTAGATTATAGTTGTATGTGACCGTTTAAATTTAGATTATTTTAAATTTGTTATTTGTAAATTTTACTATAATAATTTATAATTAATTTAAGTAAAAGATATATAGAGAAGTACTTAGAAGATATTCAAAGAAGAAATATTAGTAACAGAAAATAATTTTTTTAATTATGTATGTTCGGGTATTTGGTGTCAAATTTCTTTGGATAAAATCCCTTTGTGCTGATCAGATATTAAACAGACATGTTGATTCTTAATAACATGTTGCCGTAGAAGTTTGAGAAATTTGAAAACATGGTTTGGGAGAATGCTTGTTTTGTGATGCAAGAACTTCTCAGCATTGCTTGGAAATATTTGGATATAATTATAATTGAAAAAATTATCTCATAACTGTCGAAGATAATATTTTGCTGTCCATTGATTGCTTACTTTTAACAACTTTAAACTCTCGTTCTATCTAAATAGATCATTTTTGAATTGCCCTAATTTTTTGGATTTTGACAACAAACTTTATTCTTAGTTGAAGATCAGTAATTGCATCATTCCAATTCAGAAATATTATTGTCGTTAACTGTTGAGGAATGTTTGGATGATACTCATCAGCTGATACATGTTTGTTGTGTACTTTTGAAAATGTCTGTGATTGGATATGTTCAAATTCAACTAGTATGTGAATTCCTTTATCTGATAGGTCAATAGTCTAAAGGTAACGCATCATAGAATAAAGACATACTCATTTTCATTCGAACATGCTGGGTAAAAGTCCAAGTTTTCTTTATCGCTCATGTGAAATAAGGATCGCATCTTTGGCATTCATGTTCATTATTTGTAAAGGATGTGAAGGAAAGAGTTTAAGAGTTTCGAAAATAGAATAGGAGGAAAATGTTGTGAAAGTTGTTGTGTGATCTCTAAATTGGGTGATTTTAAGTCCGTATATATAAGTTTTTTAGTTTACATTCAAATTCGTCAATTATTTCAAGTTGTCAAATCATGGGGTTGTCAGTTGCATTCAAAATGGGTGAAAGTATTTTGAATTGCTAAATTCATCACATGGGGTTGTCGAAATAATTTCAAACTGGTGAAATTATTTCGAGTTGTAAAATCATCACATTAGGTTGTCGATTGCATTTAAAATCTCTCAATTATTTTGAGATGTCAAGAAAAGTCGTCCCGAATTGTCACTTGGATTTGTCGAAAATAATATAAAGAAATAATTTACATCATAATATAAGAAAATAATTTAAAGAAATAATTTACATCATAATGATATTCGAAACCCTAAATTCTAACCCAATCAAATAGAGTAAATCTAATAGTCCTTTTACCAATATGATGTCCAAACTTAAATTGCTGTGCTGGTGTAACGCTATCTATTGGCTCATCACTATGCTTATTTGAATTGGAGATGCATGACATATAGACATATAAGGTATATATGAACCTACTGTGCTGGAGGTGGAGGTGCATCAAATGACAATTCTACTGCACCCGAAGGTGAAGGTGCATATGATGTACTTCTGTACTCGGAGGTTGCTGAATATAAACTGCGTCTCGGCTGTCGAATGGGTTAGGTAGGCCATATGATATGTCTGCTCCACTCGGATGTGATGGAGCAAATAGCGTTAAACACAAATTGAATGTCGGAGCATCTAGGTCTTGAATATCGAATGGGTCATGTGGAACATATGAGCTTAGATCTTCACATTATTGTCCACTAGATCCTCCATCTCTCTTTCCTCCATATCTGGTGTCTGCATATCCTCGTCTGTCGTGGATGTGGAGGGGCAGGAGCATGTCCTTCACGGGCCCCACCAACGGGTAATTTACTAGCACCCCTCTTAACTTCACAAGTACCATGCTCTGGTATAAGCTCCTGGGGATGATGATGCGATGATTGTGCTCAACCTAACGTACCACCAATAGAAATTATGTCCCTACAGATGAGTCTGGATTTTTCTCATGACACTAGCATATTGAGTTGGAGATGATGGTGGTCCCTCCAACACCCTGTAGTCATGTCATCTACCTCTTGCAGCATGAATGTCTAAAAGAAAAATAGCTAAAAAAGAATTATAAAGAAAGTAATAAATAAATATTTTATTATCATCATTCGTCTATCGACCCCAGTTGGCTGGTATCCAATAGTCCCAGTATCACAACGATGTGCTGGATTGTTGATAAAGACTAGCTTGATATCCCGATACCATCTAATGTAATCATCTTAGGGCGATGATAGATCCTCAACGGGTAAAAGAAGTCCATCCCTAATGTGTTGTCTCTACTGATGCCAGACCAACACGAGTAGCATGCTCCATCGCCTAATATGTGTGATCATTTTCTCTGAGCTGTAATCAATGTAGATCCAGCTGAGTATCACAGGCAGCAGACATAGGCTGATCACGTCCAAATTGTCACATCACACGGCTTGGATGGTGATACTTTACTATCTCATAACATATCAGTGGCACCTTCACCACTGCAAGTCAAATAGAGCCAGACCACGCTTAAAATATGGTAGCCATACAAATTGTGCATCAAATTAGAATATTTAAATAATAATCACATTAAAAATATAATAAGAAAGTAAAAAAATTGAATTTAAAGTCATATCTGGTCGGATGACATGAAATCTAACTGATCTCTATAAGTGAGCAGGACATGTGTCGGAAGCTGACTGAGATCAAATGATGTGCATTACATAGCATCAAGTGGAGCAAGAGGGTCTAGTTCCACATGCCGATCTAGCTGAGGACACATTATAGGAATACACTACCAAGCCCAAGTCTGAAGTAGTACTAGGGCTCTCCCGATCTGTTGTATACCCCTTAAAGATTCCTCGCATAGACACCTATATAAAAACTCTAATACACAACTCCCCCAACTGTAAGTATCGATGACATCAAAATCCTCCTACAAATTGATGTACCTGACGTGAATCAAGCTGCCCGACATATCAGGGAGCATATGACTTCCAAGAAGTAAGAAAATAAATCTCCGGGCACGCAAGATAAGGTCATCATCACTTTTTGATTCGGTGAACTCTCTCGAGATTCATGCCTCTAAAGGTTCCTTCTTAATCTTATATCCAAGAAAGTGATTAAGAGTCAATCAAATATCAATAAGTCTCTCAATCACTGCTTATGATATATACTCCAACTAGGACTTGTAACAGGTAAACCTTTTATCCGTAAATCCGATAAGACGTGCACATCCTGTAGAGTGACTGTCACCTCACCACAAGTCATGTGGATTGTGTGGGTTTCAAGCCTCCAACGCTTAACTAAAGTAATAATAAACGTGTGGTCAAGACCTAAACATCTAAAAGCTCCCCCTAACGTCGTTCTATCAATAATATCAATCAATCTACGAGGAGCCGTACTGTAAGCCTAAAATAGATTACGACCGAAACGACTATATTGAAAATCAGTAATACACGTTTCATGATTCCCACTCCATATCAACCCAAACCTATGCTCATGCTGCCTTATCAATACATCAAGGACTATAGGACCCGGATACAAAGTGCTAGGACTTCTTTCATCTACATTGTATCACAAGATTTTAGGGGTTAGGTATAGTATTATGCACTTTCTACATTTAAATCTTTACATGTTTAGAATTTAAAGTAAAGTATTTCAAGTAAAATGCTATTACACACTTTCTAAAGTTTATGGTTTATGGATTTAGGGTTTAGGTTATTGGGTTTCAATGTTATGATTTAGGTTTTAGGGTTTGAATGTTAGGGTTTTAGGGTTTAGGGCTATGCACTTTCTAAATTTAAATCTTTATGGGTTTAGAATTTAAAGTAAAATATTTAATGTAAAGTATCATTACACACTTTCTAAGGTTTATGGTTTAGGGTTTAGAGTTTAGGATTTTACGGTTTAATGTTTACTAGATCAAGGTTAAGGTTTGGGTTTTATGGTTTAGGATTTCAATGTTAGGGTTTTAGGTATAGTATTATACGCTTTCTAAATTTAAGTCTTTATGGCTTTAAAATTTAACATAAAATATTTAAAGTGAAGTATTATTACAAACTTTCTAAGGTTTATAGTTTAGGCTTTCAACATTAGGGTTTTAGGGTTTATGTTTCAATGATAGGGTTTTAGAGAAGATTATATTATCTTTTTTTTTCTTTTTTGTAAAAAAATAAAAAAAAAAGTTTTCTTGAAATATACATTTATTTATATAAATCAATTGAAAAATATAAATGTTGACAAATTTTCACAAAAAATAAACAATCACGGTTTATGACAAAAACAAAATATATTATATAACTTATATCATCTTAATAGCAAAATTGTGAGCTAAATTAAGCATCACACATTTTATCAAATCACATTTTCAATAGAAAAACACAATCAGTTTAATAAAATGATCAAATATGCACAAATTTATCAATAACAACAAGCTTGATCATAATCATAAAACCCACATCTAGAAAATAAATTACAAAAAATTGAGAGATAATACAAATAAAATTCATAAAAAATATTCACAAATTACAATAAACAATAATTTTCATATAAACAATATTAGAAATTAACACATAGTGCAAAAAATTAAAAGATAATTATAGACAACAAGAAATTTACCGAAAGTCGGAATAAATTGAAGTCAAAGTTATTCGGTGGAGCTTTCTCTACCGTTCACCAACCCAAAACCTATCAACCTTCATACTCCACGGGTTTGCAACTTGGTACTGTGAAGAGAAGAAGGAAGGAAAGAAGGAAGGAGAAGAGGAAGAGAATAAAAGAAGGAAGGAAGGAGAAGAAGAGACGGAAATCAAGAAGAAGAAAAGAGTAAAAAATGCAGCGGTAGAGGAGGGAGGAGGAAATGTGCAGCAGTGGGAATGAGAAGAAAAGAGAAAAAGAAAGTATTGTAGTGGCGGCCAGGGTTTCACGATTTTGTGATGTTGATAATGCATACTGCATGTGCGTTATCAATAAGAATAATACATTCAGTGTGTTACTGATAACGAATACACCGTGTGCGTTATTAACCACCTAAGAAGTCACGCTGCCACATCATTGCTACGTCATTAATCAAGATTGGTTTTGTTATCACGTCATTAATCAATATTAATCTTGGGATTTAATTACTGATTTGGAATAACGCACACGGCATGTACGTTATCATTAAGGATATCCACATGCTGTGTGCATTATGACCCCATTAGGAATAAAAAAATTGTGGCTACTTTAGTGACTCTTTTTAAAAAACTGGCCAAATATAGTAAAAAACCCTATACATCCTTTTTGCAAAGGCACATGGTTTATCGATTGCTTCTCTATTCACCTTTCATTGATAATTCAGCACACCATCAAAGCCATTATGAGGAACAATTTTTCCTCTACACCCCGACACACGAGCTTGAAAAGGTTCATTCAATGGGGAATTGAACAGTAAAGTGGCTTACAATTACCTTCTTTACCCTTCCGTGAATTGGTCTGCAAATAGATGGAAAGGAATTTGGAAGCTTGATTTCAATCATCGTATTAATCTTTTCCTTTGGCTCTGTCAATATAATTGATTGCCGACCAAAAGCTTCTTTGAGAATAGCCATATTGGAACTCACCCTTTCTGCCATAAGTTTCATCAAACTAAGGAAATTTTAGAGCATGTTCTATGGTGGCACTGCCCTGAAGGTTCTCTTTTGGGACTTGCTCCGATTATCTGATTTGCGTCCTAAATCAAGTATAAATTCCTTTGAGGATTGGCTCAAAGGATGTCAAGATACCACCATGGTCGCTAGGTAGGGGTACCACTTGTTAATATATGCCCTAGACCAATTGACTTACATTTATTATTTATGAGGCATATATTTTTAATCGTATTTTATGCTCTTGGTCATCAAGTATGTGATTTGATAGTAAAATCCTTCTTGATAATAAAATACTATTCTTGTTTGTCCCTTGTTTTGTCACATCTTGTATTATTAAATTAGTATGAAGTTGATTGATGATTAAGTTTTACTGATCATGAATATGAGATATAAAATTAGTTCATAAATACATATTGAGAATATTGTATTGGACATAACCCAAAGTGAAGAAGAAATATTGCATGGGTTTAAGTCATAAATATTTCTTCATAGTTTTATGTTTGGTGTCTTTTAACTTAATGTTTCTAATGCTTCTTGTATGGGGAGATAATATGTTTTAACATAGTCAAACATCACCTTTAATCAGGTGATTATTATGACTATTGGTTGGGTTATTTTCTTGTCATAGCTTGAATATTAGAGATAGTGAAAAAGATTTGTCCCTCTCTTATTAGAGAGAAATATCTATGGACCCCTTGATAAGGAAGATTGGAGAATTCGCATAGCTATGCTCAAATAAGTATTAATAAGGTGTTATTAATATTATTTATTAGAACAGTCTTCGTGGTGATCAAGTAAATGGCTAATTAAGTTTTATAAGGATGACTCTGTCCATGCCTTGTACTTAATTAGCATATCGTGTGACAAAGAGACTAAATATTAAAACTGATGATTAGGTTATCGTATTTTTTACTTAACTTGAGTAAGCATAACGTCTTGCTAGATGCTACTTATGTTTTATGAGTAAATGTCTGGGGTATTTTTATTCACTGCCAATGTTAAGTGAACCTATAGGGTCACACGCATAGACGATCTCGTGGGCACAATGTCCACGTTCATTAATCTAAATTGTGTCCAGATTCGTTGAACGTATACAAATAAGGAATCAGATTTCGTGTTATAATTATTTGGTAAGTTAATAAGTAACTAATTTATTTATCAAATAAATAAAATTAATTACTTAATATTATACATCAAACCGTTGGATGATTATAAGAATAGATGGACGAGATAAAAACTGTCATTAGATGACAATTAAGGTTCTGATGTTTACAGTTACAAAAGGTATGTTAACCTTTTCAACAGTCGTCTTCTTCTGATTTAAAAAAAAAAGCCTTAACCCTAGAACGGTGAATAGTTTATGTATCTTGCCTCTCTCTCTTTCTAAAATTCTAACGCATTACCAAATAGTTAGAATTTGTTCTGAATAGTTTTCAAAACTCTAAAGGGACTAGCATCCTGATTGCTTACATAGGCGGTCTTTGCATGGATACCAGTAGGGGGTGAAGTGGAAACAACAATGCCTCCACAGCTAGCAACATCAAACATTGAGGTAGCTTTCTTTCCAACCGATTTTTTTGGTATGTGCAGATCCTGTTGGCGGTTTTCGTAGTTTTTTTTTATTATGTTTTTGTCTATGGAATTTCCAACACCACTTGGCACCATTTTTGCTTATGCCTGTTGGATATTGTGGAACCAACAAAATTAAGCAATATTTTGACCTAAAGAAAAAAGGTTGTATCCCTTGCAAGTTTGCACTAGTAGAGCGGTGGAATTTCATCTGATTGGACCTCGGGGCAACATACCAAAACAAAAAATTTCACTAGTAGTTGGGTGGAGGATGGCATAAACTCAATTCTAATGGACTATCAAAAGGCAACCTGGGTTTGGCGAGGTTGGGAGGTGTTATTAGAGATATTAAAGGGTGAATGGGTCACGGGTTACTCTAGAAACCTTGGGCATGCAACAAATACTACAGCTGATCTATTCATAGTCTGAGGACCTTCACAATAGCTGTCTCCAGCATGTGTTTCGAGAAGTAAATACTACTGCGAATCTACTTGAAAGAAAAGGAGGACATGACAGGATCTCTCCTTATCTCTTGTCTTGTATCCCGATCCCTCTCCCCCCTTTCCCTCCCGTTTTGGAAGCCAAGCTTTGGCTGATGATGACCGTGGGGCAACTTTTATTCGTGTGGTTTGTAATACTTTTGGCTAATTTATAACAGAGAAATTGGCCAAATGTCATATATCTATTTTATTTGTGCGAAGACTATCTAAAATCTTTTGTTTCTTTTTTTTTTGTCCTTTAAGTATTTTGTTTCAATAATTTTTGTCCTTGCCACCCTCATGTGGCAAAATCTAATAAACAATTATGGCATGTGCTATTCACATGACAATTAATAACGGGCAAAATTTTCTCACCATATTTATTCGACCCAGAACTCATACCTTTTTGTAAACGGGTTTGGGGAAACTTAATTTATCACAACATAAATTAGAAAAAATCCTCAATTTCTAACTCTCTGCTCTATTTGAGAAGTCGATGAAAAAATGAAGGTTTTATCCCTTGCTAAATTCAAACTGAAATTGGCAAAATCAAACCCACCACTGAGCAGATTCCATATATTTTGAAGACGCAGAGGAGGTTCAATGATTTGGGACATACAACTCCAACGATATTTGGGAAATAATGTTGAACCCCCTAGTTATGGTAAGTCTGTTGCTGCGTCATTATTCAAAGCTTCATAAGGAGTTTAGTTATGTAAAATATACAATACAAGTATCAATTTGAAGAGTATGGATCAAAAGTATTTTATTGTTTGACTGATTCTTATATATTTGAGAGTGTCACTAATTTTTTATTCGCATGGATTCAACAGTTTATTGAAATGCATTAAGGTTTTGATATTTATGTTGAAAGTGATGATTTTTTTAATACTTTTTTGATAGTTTAATGGAATGATGTGGTCCCGAATTGGTCATTTTCTAGTCTTCTTGGCATATTTTATGTGGAAAGTGATGATTTTTTAATGCTTTTTATGATACTTTAATGTATTTGTGTGGTCCTAATTTGGTCTTTGTCATTATTTTCTAGTCTTGAAACAGTTATCCTATTTGTAGATATAATATTTACTCATTTCGTTATTCATTTTTTAGACACTTTACTAGTATTAACATTCCTTATGCAATAAATTTACTTTTTGCTTATTTCATTTCCCTTTTTATTTTATAACCTAGTGTTATGTTCAATCATTAAGAGTCTATGTTGCCAAGTTTATTTTTGGGGGTTACCTAGGGGTTTAGTCTTCTAAGGGTTTATATGGTCCCATAAATTTCTATTATGTTTAAAGGGAGATATTTAAATTAAGACACACCTATCACTTTAATGCTAATATGTAGTTTAGAGGCATATTCTGGTGAAAAACATAATTGACTAATTTTAGTTTGCTGAAAGTACTTAGTAGACTAAGTTTAATTACTAATAGACAATGGAATAAATGATGTATTATTGTTATTAATCGGTTGTTGTGGATGAATTTCATCACTCCATCATAGATTCCTTTTCATAATATTGACCATCTATGTATTAAATCTGAAAACCCAAAATGGAAAAGTGTAGCAAAGGAACTTGGTCTTATGTGAACTTTTTTAAAGATATTAGTGCATTTGGGAGCAGTAGAAATCCAAGAAACTTCAAGAAACCAAATTTAACTGTTGTAATACATTTTTTTATAGAGACATATTATATAAAATTGAACCTTGTAACGTGATCGTCTTTCCCTTTTTTTTTACATAGGTGAATTCTGGTGACTTTACTACTATACTTCACCACCGTGGTGTGTTTGTGATGAATAGTCGAGCTCAAGATGCAAATCCAATATCTGTACTACGAGACTCTTGCCATAGGACACCTTTACGAAATAGGATTCCTAGGGCTGTTGGTGACGCGGGTCCTTCCTCCTCCTAGTAGGTCAGTCTGACCACGTGCTTGCTGGTAAATGAAAACCACCTCGACCAGATTTGAGTCAAGAATAGAGTCTAATTAGGCTGCCCCTTGCCGGTTGAAGGGCTGAATAGCTCGACGAAAGTCTGTCAATCACATGTACTTTTACGATCATATCTTTTTCAACTTGAGGAATTTTTTTGAAGCTAAAGTCTGGATGGTCTGATATGTTTTATTATGATAGATGTAATATAGACATGTGGTCCCTATGTGAGTTAGATACTGTAGCTAAGGAGTTAGGGTACCAAACTTAGTATGAGTACTATTATAAATACCCAACAAGAAAGTGTTGTGAGGATTTTCTTGTTAAAATGAGTATGGAGATGCCCTTAAAATTGCGCAAATTGGGGATAAATATGGTGTAGTTAATTTTTTCTTTGACCAACCAAATTAGGTTAGGGATCATTCTCTAAAACTAGTCTAAATATAGGCGGGGCTATTGTACCTAATCCTCTTGAAAATACCAGTAAATCTCGTAGAAAACTTGGTACATATATCAAACATGTGCTGTAAAAGAGTCTCCATTAAAAAAAAAAAAACCAATTCTCCAGTTTCAGACAAGTCATATAAACCCATCGTTTCAAGATCACCTTAAACACATGAATACTCTGGTGAAAAGTCCATAGAAAAGACTAGATCCTATAGTAGTTGAAAGTCAAAAAAGTCAAAAAAATGTGATAGTAACAGCCCCTGAAGAATCTGCAAAAGGCAAGAATACTTCCAATAGTATAAGAGAAGAAGTTTTTGAAATTCAGACTTGTTCTAAGGCTACCAAGAATGCTCAGAAGAAGGGAAATTACAAAAGGAACAAGAGGAAGGATTGAACTATAATTGAAGCAGAATTAAATGGGGAAAATTATGATGATGCAAAGACATATTTATCCGAATTTTGTGACTCAGAATTTGAAGTTGAAAATAAGGATAATGATGGCATTTGGAAAGATGTTAATGTGAATGATCTGTCAGGGTTAGATGGCAGAGATGTAATTGGGACCGAAACTGGAAAATCCAAGATTGACAACACAGAAAAGGTTGAAGAGCAAGATTATGCAGAAACACTTGTAGAAAATGATGGGGCTGTGCAAGAAGGATATGAATCTGATGAAGAACATAGACTAGTTGATGAAGAATTTCAACTTTTTGAAGGAGAAAATATTCAAGTTTCTGATTCAGATAATGCTTGTTGTGATTTAGAGTCCTTAAATGAATTTGAAGGTTTTGAAAGTGATGGCTGTGAAGAAAATGCAGGTAATCCAAATAAAGTTGTGAAATTTAGACTTGAAATTGATGGAGAAAACCCTCAATTTCAGGTGGTATGGTGTTTTCAAGTAGAAATCAATTGAAAGAATCTATTGAGAGTCATAGAAGGACTTTAGGGAAGAATATTATATTTAGAAAGATTGACAAAATCAGGATTCGGCTATATGTGGTGGAAAAAACTGCAAGTGGAAGATTTATGGAGCACCACAGCTAGATGAGAGTTTTCATATGAGAGTCATACAGCCAGTTTATAGATATGGCAGATCATTTAATAGTAGGAATATATCGTCCAGCTGGTTGGCAAAGAAGTACTTGGAGGATTTCTGAAGCACAAAGGGTGCAAATGTTGATGAATTTATGGAAAAGATCCACAGAGATGAGAATTATGTAATCTCAAGGGACAAAACGGATTGCCAAGGAAATTATAGATGGTAAATACAAATTTCAGTACACAAAACTTTGGGACTATGTGGAGGAGTTGAGAAGTTCTGATCCAAAGGATCAAGTTCGGTTGAAGACATTTACTGATGCTAAAGGTAAAGAGAGATTTCAGAGGTTGTACACTAGCTTGGGGCCATTGAGAGAGAGATTCTTTGCTAGTTATAGGAAAGTATTATGTTTAGATGGCTGTCATCTTAGAGGACCTCATCCAATACTGGTCTCAACAATGACAGTCAACAAAGTTTTGTTGATGTAAGTAAAGTTCTTTGACCTAATAGTTAATTTTTCAGTCATTTCTAAGGTCTATTCACCTTTCACTGATAATCCAGCACATCATCAAAGCCATTCTTGAAAAACGTACTTCTAGGCTTAAATATATTACACATAATTTCTTCTGATCAAATACTTCAACTCCTAATCAAATACACCACAACAAACCATATTACTTCACTACTTTTTCCTTTTTGTAGTAGAAGGGAAGAGAAAGAAAAAAATCCATATTGCAAATACAATCCAAACGATTCCAAATTTTGTTTTAAGAGCCTTCAGTTGTGCATTCAATCTCTCTCTCAACATTTAAGCTCTCTATCGGGCATTCAAGATGTCTATATTAGCTTCACGACTATCCAACTCACGGAGAAGACTGGGTATTATATTGCTATTTCTAACAGACAATACTGGTGGATCAAACCACTGAAAAAATCCACAACCTCCACCCTCTTGTATTCAAAAAGATAAATATCTCAAAAGAAATTGAGTTTCTATTGTATTCATAAAATAAACGAGAATATTATAGTTTAAAATTTCAAAAACTAAACTGCATCCATCACTTTATATGTAGTATGATTCTTTGTGCTTCAAGATCACAACTTTGTACAGTTAATTTGCTACTTGTAGAATAAATTCAAGCAATTTTATTAACAAATAAGTGAATCAACAAGTTCCATCACATAAATCAAATAAGTGAAGCAAATCAAGCAATTAATGATGGAATTCTAGAAACTAAAGCTGAATTTCTCAAGAACTTAATGAAAGAAGAAATTACTACCTCATACTTCTCACAACCAAAGAATCTTCGTGCTGGGTTGGCATTGGTCCAAGAAGTTCGAATAATTGTTGTTTGGCTACAGTAAAACTCCGTTCTTTGCTGATATTATTGTCTTCACCAGGTGCTTGTGAGTTTGCAGAGATAGAAATGAGTTTTAGAGAAAAAAATCCTAACTTGAAAGCTGGGGTAACGTGAAGTTGGTAAAGAAAATCCTTTACCTATGGGTTATGGGTCAAAATAGATATGTTCGAACAGTTTTTCCCTTTATTAATTTGTCATGTGAATAGCACGTGTTATTATTTATCGGATTCTGCCACATGAGGGGTGGCGAGGATAAAGATTTTTGAAACAAAATAGTTGTCGGACAAAGCATAAATAAAAGATGTAGGATAGTCTTTAGACGAATAAAATAGATATAGGACATAATTTGCCAATTTCTCTTCATAATATAACTATTTTTCTGACAAAAAAAATGATTTCTAACTTCGAGTTGTACCCGACTTTTTTCGAGTTAAGCTCTTGACTTTTAATTTAACAAAGGATTGAACATGAATAAGAGAAATCAATGCGTTTTGAAACCCTAGATACAATAGTCAAGGTATTATTCATTTAACATCTCAAATTTCATTCTTTTTTAAAAGGCTCAAATTTTATTTTTGAGATTCACAGATTTTTTCAGCTTGAGAAACTTGAAAAACCGTACACAACCTCGATGATATCATAATTTATGCAGAATAATATGAGCACCATGTTGAGGTTTATGAGTGACACCATAATAAGGAGCATGAATATAAGAGGGAGAAATCTGAATATCAAAGCGTTGAAGAATCATGGCCACTGCAATTTTGGCTTCCATGAGAGCTAAATTATTACCAATGCATATCCGAGGACCCCAACTGAATGGGAAAAATGATACTCTGTTTTTGGTTGCCTTTGCAATGCCTTGTGAAAACCTTTCTGGTTTGAATTCTTTTGAATCTTCACCCCAAAGTACACTATCATGATGAACAAGAACTATAGGTAACATCAGTTGTACACCTGCTGGTAGTCTCATATTCCCTATTTTGGTTTCTTGATGGATCATCCGTGCAAGTATAACTGAAGGTGGATATAATCTAAGAACTTCGTATAATATCATCGTTACCTGTAAAATAATACCAACTTTTATTAATTTTTTTAGCAGTTTTATCATCCACTACGAAGGAAAGAACGCCAACAAAGTTTTTCCTTTCTTTTTTATTTTATTTTTTTATCTTATATGTGAAAACATCAATTTAAATGTAAAAAAGTAACAAAATATATTTAAAGTTTTAGTTTCTGAAATTAGAGAGAAAATAAGTCATGAAGAGAGAGAAAGTTAACTGCAAGAACGAAGGATTTGTGGGACGTAAATAATACTTAGATTCAAGATATTGTGCGATGCAAATAATAGTTAGGTTCAAGATAACAATAACTCAAAAGGAAAACAAAAACTAACCGGTCAAGTAAAGCTGAAAAGTATTTTTTAATTATTCATTTTGAAAAAAAATACTTGTTAAGAGGATTTTATTGACAATAATATATAATTTTTAATTTTTTTCCTGATATTCATGTCTTTTTATTTGGCACATATGTGAAAATAATGCGATATTTACGAAACTTTGCGTAAAAATAAATTTCAATCCCTCCTAATCGTTGTATCTTGGAAACTTGTGAGAGATTGATTTGATAAGGAAGAATATTTAAAATGCTGTATTTTTTTTTATTTTATTTTTAAATGTGATACAAAATAAAAAACAGAGGAGTATTATTATGACATTTTGGAGGATTGAATACTTACAATTTTGAGACGATTTATGGAATCAAAATCAGGTTGATTATTGCCAAAAACTTGCAAAACTTCTTCTCTAGCACGAAGTTGCCAAGTTGGATGAATGCTCAATAGGATCATAGTCCAAGAAAGCAGATTTGAAGTGCTTTCTTGACCAGCAAAATAGAATGTTTTGCATTCTTCAATCAATTCATCAGTGCTCAATCCATACTTAATTCCTTCTTCTTCAATTTCTTTTTGATTTGATTTCAATAACATGGAAAGTAAATTATCACAGCACCCATCTAATCCCTCTCCTGCTACCTTCATTGCCTTCTCTCTTGTCACAATAATGTCCTTAAAAAGTGCTCCAAGTTCATTGTTGATTTCCTTCATTCTCCTATTTACTTTTGTGGGTACAAATCTGCTTAAATATATCACAATAAACAAATCCAAGTTTAGCCAATTATAGGCCACCTACTATTTTCTAATACATTTTTTTTAATAGTAACTTTTAGAATTCTAAATTTATTTTTTATTTTATAGAATTCATTAATGAATTTATTACATAACGAGTGTTGTAGAAAAAAACTAAAAAGTACATCATAAGATAGGTCAGATGATCCCAACTGTTATAAGGGTAGCAGCATCGCATCTTTAGAGGGGAGGGTGGATCCAAGGACGTAATGGAAGGGGGGTGAGAGGGGTGACATTTGTAAAAATATTTTACAAGTGTCATTTTTAAAGATTTTTAGATATATATTATTTTTTAAAATTTGTCTTTCCAATATTTAAAAATTATTAAATATAAACTCTCATTATTTTAAAATTAAAAGTTTAATTATGTTTATGGTTGGAGCACCCCAACATAGCCCTCCGACCAACTCTTAGAAGGTAGTTAATAAGGGAGGTTAATAATAACATGATTAGATATTTGGAGCTTGAAATTTACAGGATTAGATATTAGTCGATGAGTAAGCAATAAATTAGGTGGTTTGTTTCTATACTATAATAAACAAATGGGTTTTGACCTAATTTCTACTATAAAAAAGTAGCTGATAAAAGAAAAAGATTATCAAAATTTTATAAGCAGTAAATTTGCTCACAAACAAGCATGGAAGATAAATCTTAGAGTAGCTAGCTAATGAGGGAGGGAGAAGGTTAATAATTATTACCTCCAACCAGGAATATAAACAGACTGCAAAACTCGTCCAGTGAGAACTGCTTGCTCTTTTTGAAGCTGGACAATTTTTGTACCTTGTTTATGGCTAATTCCAAATGCAGTTCTTGCAATTACATCGCTTGTTAATTCATCAAAGTATGGTTGCACATCCAACTCCAAACTTTTATTATTATTATTATTATTATTATTATTATTATTATTATTATTATTATTATTATTATTATTATTATTTTCTCCCATTAACATCTCCCACTTCTTTATCATCTCTCTGCAGCTTATATGCATTGCTGGTACCATGTTCTGCAAAACATCAATTATAAACACAAACCCCATCAATCCTTCTATGTCTGAGAAAATTTGAGAAAATTGTATATACCTTGAGCTTCTCTTGGTAGAAAGCAGGGTTGATTATCCTTCTATGTTTAGCCCATTTGTGATCTTCATATCCAGCTAATCCAGCAATAAGAAACTTTGTTAAAGGGTTTGGAATTGGCTTTTTAAAGATGGTGTTATTTGTCAAAACTTGTCTTATTAACTCCGGTTCCATTATAAGCACTCTTGCAGCTGGACCATTCCAGTAAAATGAATTTTTACCTGCATAAAATTAAACACACTTTTACAGTTTAGATAAATTGAAAATTAATTTACATCTTCAAATTTAAACATTTTTCCTAAGAATTAATCATCAATATTCAAATATTAGGCAAGTGGCTCATGTTTGAAGAATATATATAAACACCAAGTTGGTGCATTATAATTTTAGCACTAAGTATAAATAAAGTAGATCTAAACAAATTTCAAGAAACAAATCTTAAATTCTAATTCCATTTCTGCAATCATCTTACAAAATATTCTTTTTTAAAAAAATCACCATTTCTTGTTTCTTAATGAAAATGATAAGAAAATAAATTCTCTACAAAAATGGACCACAGCGTTTTCCAAAGTATTTTGATAATATTTGATTAATCTACCCTTGAAAGCAATGGTTTTCATCAAACATCGGTTGACAATGTCAAAGTTACAGTTATTTATATAAATAGAGATAAAATCGTGGGTGTTTTTTTTTTTCTAATACTTTTTTAATTTTAAGATAGAGACAAAATGTTGGACCACATAATTAACTTTATTTTTATTTTTCAAATAGCAAAAAGCAAAAAATCCCTATGAACAACCCCCCAATCATAGTATTAGGTTTTTTCTTTTTTCTTAGTGGACCACACCATTATGTGAAATTGAAAATTTGAAATATAAATTTTACTCAAGTAAGTATTTATAAATGATTCAATATTATATTAAGTGGCTCGAATAATTAACATATTGAAAACGTTAAGTTCAGATTTAATTTCAACTTTAAAAAGTTTATTTTAATAAAAAGAAAATATGTTACTAGCTAGTAATATAAAATATATCGAGACTGGAGGTGATGATTAAGAAAAAAGCAGTGATTAAATATGAAAAAATCCCAAAGTGATGAATGAGCACTTACCATACTTGTTGACGATATGAAGTTGAAAAGGCAAGACACGAGGAACAATATCATCATTCAATTTGATTGGTTTAGAATTAGCATCTTTGATCATTTCTCTCATCTCCTTTGTATCTCCATGAAATATTTTGTATGTATTCCCACAAAGCCCTTCTTTTCTAAGCCATTTTTCTATCTTTTTTGGCTTCAATACTATCCAATTGACCATTTTCCAAACCCATATTGCAAATCCAATTGTCACAGAAAACAATACCAGCTGAATCAAGCCAACACTCATATTCTTCTATATAGCGGATTTTACATGCACTGCTGTAGAGAGAGAAAGATATGTGTGAGAGAGAGAGAGAGAGAGAGAGAGGGGTGCAGAGAATGAATGAGGGGGGGAAGTACGTGGTCCATTTATAGGCATGATAGTACATTATGGTAATCAAGCAGGAAAATTGGTGTAATATAATAATTAATGGTGATTATAATTAGTGCTTTTGTTGGAATCTCTACCTTTGTTTTTAGTAAAAGATCACTTGGGGTTTTGATCAAATTAAGTTTAGGGTTGTAATAAGTCGTTTAATCCAAAGATCCAAGTATGTTCATTTCTGGGTTGGATCGGCGGCGGTTTATCTGATCAATGATGAAACAAATTTCTAAAAATGCCAGCCGACACTCATCAAAACTTGGATACGAGTTTGTTTTCAGTTCTAGATGTATTTTTTTCTTCAAGTTTTTGAGAGAAAACATAATTTTCAAAATTAAAAATTGATAGAAAATTTTAAAAAACTCCTATCCAAGTTAAAATCAAGCCTCCCTCTACTCCGACCTCAATGAAGAGGGATATGATTTGAACTCTGGACTCTTCCGTTGATAATTAAAGAGTCATACTTCTACCATACTATTGAATGACTATCTTGTCCCCTAATTCACCTAATCGTTGACGTCATTTAATATAGTTCAAAGAATTTTAAGTCTCTACTTATGAACTTCGATAAATCACTAATTTAGTCCCTAACATATTTACGTTTGGACGATTTTAATCCTCATTGATTAATTTTAACTTTTTAGATTCCATATAAAATTTTAATTCAACAATTAACTCATTTAGTCAGCTAACACTACACATCCAACCAAAGAAATCACACCCAAATCACATGAGTAATCTAATAAGGACATAATAGTTCCTTAAATTAAGTTCCTTTTTCTAAAAGAATCTCAACATATTTTTTTATATGATTTTTTCTCCACTGCCATATCAATGGAGGGTCGATTTTTTGAATGGAACAAGATTGAATGGACTAATAAGCACTTTATAAATTATTGCTACAACAAGAATCCTAACCAATTTATCTATTACAATCAAATCTAAGCTGTAAATAACCAAATCCTAATCTATTACAGAAATAGGAGATATCAACTACAAGATTTAGAAGTAAAAGAACAAGATGTTCAGAGAGAACTCCCTCAAGAGAAGAGAACCTCACAACAATAGAAGCTACTCTCAACTCTCTATCTCTAGAGTCTTCAAAGTGCCGGTCAAGTGTAGAGCTGGAAAGGTAACAGAAAGCAACCGACAACGATGCAAAAGGAGGAGTTTGGAGATCACAGAGAGAAGAACAGAGGCAACCCTAGAGAGGGAGGCAGCCAAGAAGAGAGAAAGCCAACTGCTACTCTAAAATTAGGGCAAGCAAATGAGAAAGAGAAAATATATATGTCCAATAAGTCACCAGCGGCGGGTTGGTGCAACCCGAATTCCCTGGCACCTTAAGAACACAAATCAACTGATTTAATATGTTGTGAGGCCTAATTCAATTCATTATTGGGATAAAGGGGCTGGTGCATAAAATGTGGGCAAATGGGCCGTTTATTAGCCAACAAACTCCACCTTGAATATATTTTAATCAACCAGCCAAGAAAGACACAAAGTGAGTAAACATTCATTAATATGAAAGAGATTCCTGCACAAGGCAAACTTATCAATTGTCAAAATTACCAAAATCAGCAGGATTATCTTTAATGTTAATCTTGATGACATCAACAATACCATTAGTGACCTTTTCCCTAATGAAATGATATTTAACATTAATATGCTTAGTTCTTTCATGATAGACAGTGTTTTTACACAAATGTAAACAACTTTGACTACAGTGTAAATGACAGTTTTAGAACGCAACAAATGTAATTCAGATAAAAGTCTTTGAAGCCAAATGGCTTCCTTAATTGCTTCAGTGAAAGTAATATATTCAGCGTCAGTAGTTGAAAGTGCAACTACAGATTGAAGTTAAGATTTCCAAGAAAGACAATCACTAGTAAGAGTAAATAAATAAGATGTCGTAGATTTTCAAAAATCTTTATCGCCAACAAAATCAGAATCAACATAACCAACCAAATCAAACGTTTTAGTCCAGTTATGATAGTGTAAACCCCTATTAAGAGTCCTATTTAAGTACCTCAATAACCATATAAGAGCAGTCTAATGGTCTCTGTCGAGGTTGGACATAAATCTGCTAAGAAGACTTATGGAATAGGCTATATCGGGTCTAGTGGAGATTATGGAATACATAACTGATTCTATAGCCATTCTATAAGGAATGTTTGCCATGCTTTTCTTTTCATTTTTAGTTTTGGGACAGGTTTTGGAAGAAAGTTGAAATAGGCTAGTAAGAGGGGTACTGACGGGCTTACATATATCCATAGAATATTTGGAAACAATTTTCTTTAAGAAAGATTTCTGGGATACCAACAAGAAATGATTAGATCTATCACTATCAATATTCATGCCTAGGATTCTAGAAGCAGAGCCTAAATCTTTCATGTCAAATTTTGATTTTAGCAAAGATTTTAATTTTACAATGTTTTCTTTATGTTTGCAAGCAATCAACATGTCATCAACGTAAAGCAGCAAGTAAACAACATTGTCAACATTATCACCATAGAAAGAATTAAGGTAACTATCATAATTGCTTTTAATAAAACCATATGTAATAATAAACGAATTAAACCTTTTGTACCACTGTCTCGGTGATTGTTTGAGTCTATACAAGGGCTTTTTCAAAAGACAAGCCATGTTTTCCTTTGTTTTTACCTCAAATCTGGGAGCCTGTCTCATATAAATAGTTTCATCTAACTCGCCGTGCAAGAAAGCAGTTTTAACATCTAACTTCTCAAGATCAAGATCCAAGAATGCAACAACAACTAACATGATTCGTTTTTTATTGAATGAGATGAGAAAAGATTTCATTAAAGTCAATTCCTTAAATTTGTGAAAAACCTTTTTGCAATAAGTCTAGCTTTAAATGTGGAGGTTCATTAACTGATTTGGATTCTTTGCTTTTATAAATCCATTTACAATCAATTAATTTTTTTTGAGCAGGTTTAGGAATAAGTACCCAAGTTTTATTCTTATGCAAAGAAGACATTTATTCCCTCATAGCATACATCTATAAAGAGTAATTAGGAGTCTTAACAACATTAAAAAAACAAATAGGTTCTTTTTCTTCAATAAAAGATGCAGCAGCAAACGTATAAGACACAATGTATGAAAACTCATATCTAACGGTTCGCTTGGATATCCTTCTTTCCCTTTCCCTAGTTAATTGATAATCATCAAGAGCATGTGTTTGTGCCTCGGGATCTTCCTCATCATCGTTAGAACTTTCTGACTCAGGCATATCATTTTTAGGTATGGAACATGGGTTATCCATTTCTTCATTACTTGCTTTAGGTGTAAGTGTGTGCTCAAAAGTATGAACAGAGGTGTCCTCCACCTCAATGGGAGCATTCCCAAGTGAGGGAAAATTAGTAGTATTAACAGGATCAGTTTTAGCTTTAAAACATAGCATGTCAAGCTCGTTAAAAATCACATCCCTACTAATAACTACCCTCACCCTTGGTTCACCTCTAAGCCATACCTTATAACCCTTGACCCCACTTGGATAACCTATAAACACACCTTCTTTGACCTTAGGTCAAGCTTTCCTTCCTTTTAATGTGCAAAAGCATCACACCTAAAAACTCTAAGGTTTGGTGGTACATCGGACCACAATTCAATGAGTGTTTTAAAATTAATAGCAGTGTAAAGAGACCTATTAATTAGATAAACAACTGTACTTATAGCTTCACCCAAAAAGGTTTAAGAATGCTAGAAGATATAATGAGACACCTAGCCTTATCTATGATTGTCCTATTCATCCTCTCAATAACACCACTCTACTGGGGATTATGCCTAACAGTTTTATGATGTATAATACCATGAGATGCACATAAATCATTTGAATTTTTCAAAAGTTTGGTCCTTAGTTTTCAAAAGAAAAACCAAAGCATATCTAGAAAAATTATCCACAATGGAAAGAAAGTAGACATTACCACTATACGTGGGTTTCTTTTCAGGACCCGATAAATCACAATGCACATAATCAAGTGCAGCAGTGGACTTGTGTATGCTAGTGGAAAAACTAAGTTTGTGTGTTTTGCCAAGAATACAATGATCACAAAAATCTAAGGCATCGATTTTATTGCTATTTCAATGATTTTGTTTGTTCAAATATTGCAAACCCTTTTCATTGATGTGGCCTATCCTCCTATGCCACAACATGAATTTTTTAGAAACATTTTTTTTTGTAAATAATACAGATGATTCACAAACAGTTTTACCAAACAAAGTGTATAAGCCATTTTTCTTAGAACTTTTAAGTATGACAAAAGAATCTTTAAAAACATACATTTCAGATTTGTATGAATAACTATTTGTATCAAAAATACCAAGAGAAATTAAATTTCTTCTAAGATTAAGTTACACCATAATGCACTTTTATAAAAATGTTTCCAATCCCTTTAATGTCACAAACCTCATTGTTTCCCAAAAATACTTTTCCATATCAAGAGTTTGAAAATCAATGTTTGTTTGGACTCATGCGAAAAGTGCAACCAAAATCAAGAATTCACTCATAGAAAACATGAGAGGAAGAAGGGGCAAGGCACACACACAAAACTTTAGAATACATTGAGTTTTCATTTGATTCAAAATTATTTATTTTGTTGTTGGTTTTATCACTCCCGTTACTTTTCTTACCTTGTTTTTCATCTTTGATTCGTTTAAAATGCTTATTTTTCACATGACCTTCTTTGCTACAGGAAAAACGTTTGATTTTAACTTTACTTTTATCTCTAGATATGGACCTTCTCTTACTTTTGGATTTGTTGTTGAAAGATTCTCTCTTATCAACTCTCCTTGTCACGAAAAGGTTTTTGTCTTTAGATTTATTTTTCTTACGTGAATCCAAGTGTTTATATTTTAAATCATTTTTAACATCAGACAAAGTTAAACCGTCTCGGCCATATTTGATGGCAGACTTTATATCGTTGAAAGTCTCAGATAAAGAGTTTAACAAAATCAACGCAACATTTTCATTGAAAATCTTTTCACCAACTTTTGGTAGTTCTAAAATAATTTTGTTTAAATCATCAATATTTTCACAAAGTGATTTTGATTCGCTCATTTTAAAGCAAAAAAGTGGCTCCTTCAAATAAATTTTATTTGACAAAAATTTCTCAAATAAAGTTTCACAAGTTTTTTCCAAATTTCAAAAGCAGTATCTTTTTCATTAATTTCTCTTAAAACACTGTCATTCAAATGCAAGGTGAGACAGCTAGATATTTGTTGAGACTAAAAGTGGCAGGTGCGATTCTATTTTGAACCAAAATGGCTTTCCTTTTTCTTCTTCACACAGCAAAATCATATTTTCCATCGAACTTGTCGGTCTCAAGTTTGGCAGTGACATGATGTACACAAATAAACAATTAACAACCGAAACATGCAATAACAGAGATAAACAATAGCCTCAGAATCAATAGGAGATTCACAGTTAAAACAAAAATAACACCAATATTCCAGAATAGCATAAACAATGAAACAACATATGATAAACAGTAGCAGAAGTGACAGTTCAGCAATCACAAGCTGAACCCCCAAGCAACAACAGACAACAACAAAGAGTAATAAAGCCTCAACAGTCACAAATAAAAAAAAATTTGCAACCAAAAATAAAAACCACCAAGTCACAGATACATTAAGTCTCAATAGGATTCAAGTCAGGCTTGGGTTTTGATTTTTGAAGAAGAACAGTAGTCAGTCAATCTGAGGATTAACCACAAAGCAAAAAGAATTTAATCCGAGACAGAGGCAATAGATCTATCGTGACAGAAACAATGAACAATATATAGCTGAAATAAACACAAGAGAAACCAAAGCAGTAACAGGAAGACTTCCTTAAGTGCGAACTCAAAAGGGTTCATACAGAAAAATCTGAAAAAAGATTTAGATCGAGAAGTTTCCGAGAGAATCGACCATCGGACTCCACCGGAGCAAAAGCACATTGCCGCTTCCACAAACGAAAAGACACCGAAACGGTCACCAGAAACAGTAATAAGCTTCGATACAACTGTTACAACAAGAACCCTAATCAACTTGTCTATTACAACCAAATATAAACTGCAAATAACCAAATCCTAATCTATTACAGAAATAGGAGAAATTAACTACAAGATTTAGAAGTAAAAGAACAAGATATTCAAAGAAGAACTCCCTCAGGGGAAGAGAATCTCACAACAACAGAAGCTACGCTCAAACTCTCTATCTCTAGAGTCCTCAAAGTGCAGGTCAAGCTTAGAGCTGGCAAGGTAACCGAAAGCAAACGAAAGTGGTGTAAAGGGAGGAGTTCGGAGATCACAGAAAGAAGAACATATGCAGCAACCCTAGAGAGGGAAGTGGCCAAGAAGGGAGAAAGCCAACTGCTGCTCTAAAATTAGGGAAAGTAAATGAGAAAGAGAGAATATATATGTCCAATAAGTCACCAGGGGCGGGTCGATGCAACCCAATCCGTCCGGCATTTTAAGACCATAAATCAGCCTATTCAATATGTTGTGAAGCCCAATTCAATTCATCATTGGGATAAAGGGGTTGGTATATAAAATGTGGACAAATGGACCGTTTATTGGCCAATAATTACTCAAGTACTTCATACATACTTTATCTAGCTGAATCGCGACGTTAAGTATTCAAAAAACTTTTTTTTTTCGATAAATGAATGTTTGAAGGACTTAACTGTCTAACCAAAATGATAGAATATCATTGGAGCCCTAAAAAGTTAAAGTTAATTATTGAAGACTAAATTCGCCAAGCATAAAGACATTAAGTACTAACTTGGTTTTAGGGGAAATTTAAAAAAAAAAAAAAATTAAGAGAAAGTAAGTATGAAATTGTTCGGGAGTAACAGCCTGACCTGATGATTTTACCATTGCAACTATGCAAGGATGATTATCTGCAGTCTACTAATTATTAATGAGGATAATTATTGAACCTTAATATTTGGAAACATTATTCCATTGTTAGTACAAAAAATTGCTAAGTCTATTTAGGTTAGCTGTTCCATGGTGGGGCGAAACCTATAGGACTCTATACCCTTATTTCCTAGGAATAGCCTAGGTAATTAGGTCATTTTAATAAGGTTAATAAATCTTTAAACAGCTCAGTAATCACGATTGGGCGCTCCTAATTATTGGCTTTTGTAAAATATATAATATTATTCTTTAGGTTTCTGGTGCAATATTTTTGTCCATAATTTCATTTATCTATTTTTTTTTGTATTTTCATTTAAACTTTCTTTTTCCTATGATTCTTTTAAAAAGAAAATCAAGAAGAAACATTATGTCTTTAATTAAAGTTATCTTCTAAACTCTAAGTCAAATATTTGACTTTTGAGTTAGTATAAAATACGAATCACGAGTTAAACATTTAATCATTTAGATTGGATCTACAAAAATAAGTATTCAACTAAAAGACTAGTTTTGAATTTCAAATTAAAATGTACGTCGTTATATATAAAATACAATATTAATTATTAAATTTCTAAATTATTTTACTATTACACTTTTCTTTGTGGGAATGAATATATAAATTTAATTTCAAACTTAAGTAAGTCTTAGATAATTTTTTTATTATTTTTTAAAAAAGTAAGTCCTAGGTTTTTAAGGAAACGCCCTTCCTTAAACTAATTAGGTATTTCTTTTCATTTTACCTAGGCAAAAAAAGAAAAAAATCCTTTTTATTTTCTTTATTTTTTAAAACTTATTTACTTAATTTTTATAATTTGAGGGTGTGAGAAAGAGAAGAGCATGTGTGTGTATGAGGTTTGTGGGTTTCTTATTGGTATACTGGTTGTCTGCATGAGTGCAGCGGAAGAACAAACAAAGTTATGTTCCCCATTTTTCCTATTTGCCCCTTCTGTCACAACACAATTAACCATCCAATTAATTCGTTTCTCTCCTAATTTTTTTATTAAAAAAAAAAAAAGAAAAAAGATGTGACAACTTGAATAAATAATATCCTTATTATTATTGTGTGACAAATCTGAGTAGAATTTCCTATTAAAAAAGAAAAATAAAAGAATATAAGTACATCAAGTGCTAAAATCAATCAACATGGGAGATCAGATGCTATGGATCTAACTATGCTTGCAGGCTTTTGGGCCTTTCATTTTTTTGATGAGGTAGCTCTCAATATAAATAGTAATTACAACTAATTTCCTATTAATTTTTTTTAGAAGAAAAATTCTACAGTTAAGATATATTACCTTCTAATGAAAAATATAAGTCTTTTTAAAAGTATCGAAAATAGTCAAATATATAAGTTATTTTTATTTATTTTTATGAATATTTAATAATTTTTCCAAATATACCATCAATGATTTGAAATGAATATGATTTGAAATTGAGGGACAAATTGAATGTTCAATTTATATTCATTTCAATCCAATTAACAAATGCCATATTTTTTCCAATGATCAGTTTGTCAACGTTCTAAAGACAAGAAGCCCTAATTGTGACCTTTCACTGGACGTTCCGGACATTTTTCTTTTTCTTATCTCTTTTATTTATTTATTTATTTAATTTTTTTTTGGAAGGGATTGCAAAATTTTTAATAGTGTTAACTGAAATTATTTTTAAAAAGAATTTATACATGGTGGATTTTCTAAATTTATCAGTGAAATTGTACATTATACTTAAGTTTTTATTTAAAAAGATCCATCCCTACTTAGATAAGAGTTTTTCTTTTTCTTTCCATATTCCAAGTTAAATTCTAATTTTTATGAAATATAAAATTTTAAGGTTGACATAAACTTGCACAACTTAATTTAGTGTAAAAATCTTTAAGACAAGTTCTTATATTTCATGTTCATGTTGTGTCAAATAATAAAAGTGTGTCAACAGGATAAAAATAGACTTAACATGAAAACAGAATTGCTAACGCAATTTGACCAACAATGGGTACATCTGCGGAGTCATAATCATCGTCCCAATCCACTAAATCAGAAAATACAAAGGAACTGTTGCAAAATCTTATATGCTGAATAACGTTAACTCCATCAACTGACACAAGTTTATTGGACCAACAGTGTTGTGCGTTAGACTTGACCCGTATAGTCTAACACACCCGACAACAATGCAAAAGTATTAAGTGAAAAATAAATCCCAACCCACTAACTATTACAATGATACGGTAAAAATAATAAAGTGTTGGATGAACAACAACGACTTAACAGAAGACACTTGACACCATCAGTACCAAAACACGTTTACTACTCGAAGTCCACTATCTCCAAAGCGGCCGATCAACATCAAGTCTTTGACTTTAAGTTTATCTCCAAATCCTCTTCAACATATATTTTAAATCACTTTCGAAGATCTTGAATATCTATTAAAGAGATATGACTCTTTATTAACACAAAACTTTACTTCTTCCAATAATAATGTAAATACAATTCTTTAAAAAAATAATGACAATACAAACTTCTAATTCAACTAAAAAACTTATTTACCCAAAGAAATTACAAATTAGGTACCAAGATCATTTGGTATATCACTAAAGGATTCCTAAAACATTTTCTTAAAAAAAAAAAAAAAATCTATAACTAAGGTAGGTATGCAGTTGACTTAAGTAAAATATGAAAAATCTTGCCACAGTAAACTAGAAGGAACCAAAAAAGAAAGGCAAATGTTAGAGAAGAGGCTTATAGCTTCTCACCTCATGGCTCATGCCAAGGGAGTGTATGTTTTGGTTAAATTCAAATCTGTTGGTTGTTAAGAAGCATAAACCATGATTAGCTCATAAATCATTTTTTTAATCCGTTGACTTTCGAAAAAGCGTATTACAATATAAATATAAATTATGTATCTCATGACACTGTGTGCTAATTGAGTGTGAAAATACGCTATGTGCTAAAATTCGAATGCACTCTAACATCATATTAAAATTTGAAATTGAACTTTATTCACTCCAAAATATGTATTTCAAAACACTGAGATACATGTTGTTGTTGGTGTTAATTGTTGTTGAATCTGTATCTTACATGTTAAAATTCGGAATTGACTCTAATACTACATATAAAATTCAAAATTTGGCCTTATTCATTTTAAAAAATATTTTCTTTTGAGTAAGATTATTCAAATTTATAAAAAATTTATTAATTATTTAATTAGTGGATATGTAATTATCAATATTCTCATCCGTTATTTGGAGGTGCAATATATATCTTATGCAAAAGTTTAAAATTATTATTATTTTGAAAAAACAGTTTAAAATTATTATTATTCCCACAAACAAAAGTAATGCCATTAAAGTTTGCATGGGTGGCTTGAAATATTGAGACCAGTTAATTATAGAAAATGATATTCTTTCTCTTTGTCCAGCAAAAAGCTTACAAATTACTCTAGATTTTCTTTCAGCAAAAAATTATAATAGATTGATATTCGCTTTCGACCTATAATATTTTAATTTCTGAAAAAATCATAATAGACAATTAAGTAAGTTTTAAAAAAACATGCATGAAGATGCCAATTAATCAATTTATAATTGCTTCTTGCTATTTTTGAATATTTCTCATTAAAAAATTAAAAAGAAAAGGATTTCATATAGGGAATATGCTTCGTTTTTTTCTTCTTTTTCCCAATTTTCTCTGAAAGTTCAATGGAAGAGCATTTGATTTTCATAACTTTATTATATCATATTTTTCTTTTTTGCTAAATCTAAAAGAAAATTCAAACTTTAATTGTAGCTCTGTCTATATAATTATAAAGTTGGAGGGATGCTATGATCCCCAATTATTTAGCGGAGAATCTGCTTTGAGTTAATTAGTCAAATGCATATTAGCTTAAGATGGAGGCAGCTAGCTTCCATGCAAGACCTAAATTTCATAGAATGGGGACCATGCTAAACACTTTCCCCCCTTTATATATTTTTGGTCAGAGCAAAAAGAAAAAAAAACAATTCTTTTCAAAAGTAGTTCCCGATCAATGTAAGGATGCTACAGGGCTGGACTGCACACAAATTCGCTTTGATCTGGGATTGGTTCAGACTGATCAGGTTCGACGCAATTCACACGCAAGCGGCTTAAAGGGAACGGTCTGTGATTTTGTGAACTGTAACTCAGTTCGGACCGACTCATATCACGCTCGAAATTAACTCAATTTATTAAAAATTCGGACCAACTCTCAAACTGAACCAGGACAATGCTCCAGCCCACGGGCCAATTGCACCAAAAATGATAATTGAAGGCTTTTAACCATTGGGGACTTTCATCTCCAGTTTTTCGAGCCGTTGCAAATCAACAGTTCAGATGATCTGACCCTTTGATCTCAACTATTTATATGGTTTGACTGTTGGTTACCATTTGATCATTGAAATTTAACAATTCATATCATCTGACTATTCAGATCCAACGGTCTAATTTTTTTATTTTTAAATTGACTAGTTTTTTTTTTTTTTTACTATAAATACCCTCTAAACCAATTCATTCCTCATGCCAAAATCACTCATTCGGAGGAAAGAAGGAATCAAAGAAAATTCATAAAAAATCAAAGCTTCTTCAATTCTTCTTTTGGCATTCGGCTCATCATTGATAGTTTGTTTTCTTCACATTAAGTTACTTTAATTTGTTTATTTATTATATTTTGGAACTTTATTAGTTTTAAATAATTATTTGTTTACTTATTTACTAATATATTTATTTAATTTTTTCATACTTATTTGTTTACTTTATTTATTAGAATTTCTTTCTTTAGTTTTAAATAATTATTTGTTTACTTGATTTATTTATCTATTAAATTTGTTCACTTCATTATTAATTATTAATTATTAATTATTATTATGGATTCATCTTCAAGACATGCTTCTTCCCGCAATGTAAACTTTGATAATAAAAAAGAACAACAACATGAAGAAAATAAAATGCCTCCTACTTCCGATACCATACCTAGTGGTAATAGTAGTAGAAAAAGATCTATTATTTGGAGTATTTTTTATAAGATGAATAATAAAACTAGATGTAAACTTTGTAAAATGGATTTTGTACATAAGACTAATAATGGCACCGATACTCTTATGTAAGTCCCACTAGATAACAAGAAGGGAGTGAATTGGATCTATCTTAAAAAAAATAAAAAACGTAAAGTTAAAGAGCTAATCTTATCAAAGGACAGATTAGCTCAATTGAGTATTTTAGCTCAAGTGTTAGTATTCCTTTACAAAATTAAGGATACTGCTTAGTTTAGCTTATGTTGATTAATTCATCACAGCTTTAACCATTTACATAGCTTAAGTGAAGATAGATAAAAGAAGTAGCAAAAGTAAAGGTACAAAACACACAGCAAAATATAGTGGTTCGACTAATTGTTTGCATCCACTTCTCTAAGGATCTTCTCCAAGGGATTCCACTAAGAGTCTCACTTTGGTTGAAGACTAAAACCCTTATAAAACTGGTATTCAATAGAGTCCAAAAACTATTTTAGACAACCCTAGATTTTTAATAGATCTAGAACTATCTTCACACTAGATTTTCAATAGACCTAGTAAAACAATATAAGCTAGTTTTTCTTAAGAACTAGATAACTTACACAACAACCCACTTGCTACAACTCATACTCAACAAGTTTCTTTTGGTTCTTGGTAACCTGAAAGAAGAGAAGAAGAAAACTAAGAGAAAATCGCACCTTTGTTTTCTTCACAAAGCATTTACGCGAGCGCCTTCCTCACAACTGCACCTGTCCTCCTGAAGGATTTTCTCTCACTCTGTATAAATGAGAATTTATGTCTTTTTCATATACATCCAAAAGAGAAGGAGAGAGGGAAGGTAAGAGGGGCAAGCTTGTAAATTCTCCATGAGTATATTTCTCTCCAAAAAGTCTTCTCAAGGCTGAAGGCAAGCTTCATACTTTGTCTCTCAAATCTCTTCTATTCGGTCATCTCGTCATTTAATGCTCTTGAAAGCTCTTCAGAGATCTTGTTCACAAAAGAGGAAGAATGAGTCCTTTTACCCATTAGGTAAAACACTTGAGAATTATGTTTTGTAGCTAGAAAGATGCAACCCATCAAATGTCTCCATCAACTTTTGAAATCTCCAAGGTAGTGCTAGAAGAATCTTGAATAGCTGTTCGGATTTCATCTTTTTTTATGTCAACCATTTTGATTTTTTACAGATCATAAGGCTGACTTGCTCTTTAATTTATTGCTGAAGGAACTTAGCCTTACCATGGAAAGTTTTGCTCAACTGAAGCTAGACACTGCTTATTTTACTGCGCACTTAGTTTAGCATGATTAGCCAACAATTACTTGGAGTTTTGTTAGGCATCAAAATTAGCAGTGTTATACCCTTAGGTCAACATTCTCCCCCTTTTTAATGAATGACAAAATTCCTTCAGAAATGTGCAAAACAAAAACAAAAAGGAAGAAGAGAAAAGAAGAGGAAAAAAACCCACAAAAACGAAAGAGGACACAACAGACATTTTTCACAAGCTCCCCCTTAAAACAAGGTCCGAGTTCAAATGATTGTTCTTGAAGTTACTTAGTTTTGAAGATTATAACACGCATATCCTTTAAGAGAAATAGCACACACGAGATTAGCTTGATGTAAACATTTCAGAGGACAAAATAGGTTTACAGAATAATCTGAGTCAGTGTGATTATTCAAAAAAAAAAAAAAAACTTAAAGCTAAACTACGGAGAGAGAGGTACAATAGATAGCATAGGTGAAACAAGCTAAGCCTAAAGCAACAGCACATCCAAGAAGGAAACGACTATCTTGAGCAAAACAGGCCAAAGCTAAGCAGAGTTAGCAGAAATAAAGAAAAAAAACTAAGTAATATAAATACCACCACAAAAAAAACACAGCAATTTATCTCCCCTTTTTTGTTAGACAACAAAAGAGGTAGCAAAAGAAGCAACAAAAGAATGACAAAAGTATCATGACAGAGCCAAAAAAAAAAAAAGGTAGTGCATAAGCCGATTCTAAACTACATAAGCTAAAAGAGCACACATAGAGCCAAATAACTAAGACATGGTCAGCAAGTGCTACTGTGCCGAGCGGTCACTGTCATGTGGAGGGGATGTTTTCGTTAAGTGAGAATGGATGATAGCCAAAAGAGGAGCAGTAGCCGGATCACCACTCCCTGGAACAACTCAAAGAGGAGTAGGAAGAAAAAAAAGGTTATAAGACACAGGCAATGTAAAATTAGAATACACACAAAGAAAATCAAGACACAGAAGGAGTGTAATCAAGATCAAAAGAAGAAATGCAGGGGTTTCATCAAATTTTGGAGAATTTGCAATACTGGAGTCAGGTTTGATTCATGTTTTTCAAGTTAAGCTATGACCCTTTGGAATCCTACTTCACATGCATTTGAAGAGTATCAAATCTTCAGTGATGATCCTAATGCATTCACCCGCAGCACAGTTTTTAGCCGCATTAATGGATTCTTGAAGGCATTTGAGGAAGGAACCAGAGAGTTCCTCTAGGAGATGGATATCTACTTTAGGCGTTTCCCTGGAGTGATTAGTTCCATGTTGCTCCTGGTCATTGGCAGGATCCGTTTGTGCATCCTTTCCTCTATCCTCAGATTTCTCTTCAACATAGTGCTGATGATCATCTATAGATTTTGGCACAAGATCTTGTACAGGCAAGCCCTCTTCCTCAGAGTAAGTTTCAGGGGTAGCTATCATTTGTCTTTTCCTAGATGGTTAGGGTTTTCTGGCAGTCCTCCTGATCTTTCCTAAGTTGTAAGTATACTGAACAGAGTCTGGTGTTGAGTTCAATTTAGCTTGATCTAGAGGTGCAGTCTTCTTATCAGAATTAGCTTGACTTTTGGGACTGTTTTGTCCCTTAGGATTTTTTTTACAACCTCGTTGCCTTCCTTATTAGGCTCAATATCTTTATTCTCCCTTCCACTTTTAGCTTCATCACTATTCTCCTTAATAGTCTCAGTATCTTGATCCTCCCCCTCACTTTTAGGTTCACTATCTTTATAACTTTTGCTTCATCCTCCCCGTTGTTTTTAGCCTCACTCTCATTATGGTCATCAGTAGAGACATCTTTTTCAAGATTTACACTTTTATCATTCCCAGCAAAATCCTCCTCCTCAGAATTTTCATGTTCACTTTCCACATCTTTATTTTCCTCACTGCTAGAGCTATTCTAATCATTCCTACCATTCTCATCATCTTTCTCACTTTCACTCGGCTTTATAGGAATATCTTTCACAGCATTTTTACCCTTTTCTTTTTTTTTTCTTAGCTTCTCTCACCACTTTAGTTTTTCCCAAAAAGGCCTTATCAATACTTATTTTCTTGTTTACTGCGGTGCAGTACTCATCTTCCAAGTCTACCCCCAAATATTTAGAAAACACTGTGAGGAGCATGCCATAGGGTAGAGATTTGTGAGGTTTAGCAGCAGATAGGTAATGCAACATCAAAAAGCATAAATTAGAAGCAATTTTCTTAAACACATGCCATATCCAATACCATTCCAAAGTAGCAATGTAATTTAAACTTCCACTTTGATTTTTCAGTAGCGAGGATCAGCAACGGCCACCTTTTTTAACTTGGCTTCATTGTATAACTTTGCATTTTTTATGTCCTTTTTGCCAACAATTCGAGCCCCTTTGTTTGGATAGCAAATGCTTGACTCAGACATTCTAGATCAATTCTGTACTTCTGTTTGTTGAGGGTTACAGTGAAACTCTCTTCATCTATATCTTCTTGGCTCGAGTAGAATTTTCTAACCAGATCTTGGTAAACAAATTCCTCTATTCTGAGAATACCCATTAATCCTTGCGCTGCAAAATAATTTTTGATTGTTAGTTTTGGTTTTCCAAAATATTCCCTGTTTATAGTTCTTGACGGAATGATGTTGTTGGCTTGCAAAACCCTTTCTTCACTCTTTTGAGAACTCACTACCTTCTTTCCCTTTTTGGCTTGTAATGCCTTTCCCACTTTTCAAATGGTTCAGCCTTCTTTGGTGAGGATAGCTTCCTCTCTTTCCTCCATTGTTAAATTCTTTAGGTGAAAATAAGAGACCGAATAATGGAGAAGAATGGAGAGAGAGAGAGAGAGAGAGAGAGAGAGAGAGAGAGAGAGAGAGAGAGAGAGAGAAGATTTTATTTAAGTTTTTTGTCAAAGAAAAGTGTGTGGTTGAGAAAGAGAGAGAGAGAGAGAGAGAGAGAGAGAGAGAGCTTAAATAACCGTGCCCTAGTTTCTTTTAGCTTATGGAATGCACAAGAAGCAAATATAGACAAAAAGGTTCAGTCAAATCCTTAAGGTCATCATAAAAAAAAAAAACATAGATATTAAAGACAGAGAATCAAAGACAAACATGCAAATTTAATAAAGGATTGACGGTCAATATCTACTCATTTAACAAAAGAAAAGTTCAAAAGCCTTAACTCGTTTTCAGACTGGTCACATGGGTAGAGCTAAAAATGACGAGGATTAGTTTGACGCAATTAGCCCCAGCTTTTACAAAATCTTTCCCTTGACAAAGGTTTTGTAAAAATCTCTGCAAGCTACTTGTCAGAGGGAAAAATAAAAATCTCAATAGTTCCGTGATATGTGCCATTTTGTACTGTATTTACATATTTTATTTTCGTCGTTTTACAATGTTTTTGATATATAAAATGTAAAATTTCACATTTTACAATCATTCTTATCTTAGGTGCTTCCTGATGAAGAATACGAAGAACAAAAATGAAAACGGGCGACAATTGAGCAAAAATGAAGAAAACGATGCTACAAGCATCAAGGAAGGAGGCCTACCACCGATGGTAGGCCAACTTACCAGACGCGGTAGGTTTAAAGGCCACAAGAAGGTTGCCAACAGAAGCCTATTGCAGACAGTAGGCTAGACCTATGACAACTTAAGTAATTTTGGAACAAAACCTTACTGCGGATGGTAGGGCTCGACCTACCAGGCGCGGTAGGTCCCCTCAATAACGCAATAATGCTTTTTACGTGTTTATATCAGTTTTCCCCCCTTTTTCAACAGGAGAACGGTTTTAGGTTTAGAGAAGAGGAATTAAGGGCGAATTTGGGTAAGAAAAACCTCCTCAATTCCTCTTGAATTAGGTAGAATCTCCATAATTAACATCAAATTGAATCTTTTGGAGGAAGATTGAAGAGATTTCATGGAGGAATTTCGGGATTCATCAAGCGAATCGAGAGACGAGCTTGGGTAGCTTTCAGAACTGTGGATTCGATACTTTTTCAGCCTAAGCTTTGTTTTCTTTTGTTAATCATGATTTCTATTATTGAATTGACTATTGTTAGGATGTTTACTATCTAAATTTCTATTGTTTGAATTGAGAGTTGAACCCTAGCTTTTGATGATATGATTTTTTTATTGAATTTCATTAAATTGGTGTTTTTTATGTGTTGATTGTTGTTCAATTACGTTTCTTGATAATTGATTCGCGCGGAATCAATTATTTCACAAGATTCAATGAAAAAGGAAGATCAATCTAGGCAAACTAATTGGATAATAAGAGCTAGCAGCTGAATAGAGATATTCTTTTAGGTTATTAGATCACCTAAGCTGTTTATTGCATTCATAATCGATTAGGAAGTTAAGAGATTCTCCTCTAAAGGTCAAGTGAGTAGAGAGGCCTTCACTTAGAGATAACGATTGCCCGAGTTTCATGTGATAACCCAACCTTTATTTTCAAACATCGTTTTATGAGTTTTTCAATTGGACTAGTTGACAAAAGTTAGGGGGATTCCTTCTTTCAAACTTTTTTCCTAAAATTTCATACCTTTAATTGTTTTTTTTGTAGTTTTTCCAGTTTGTTAATTAATTTCTTAAAACCCAAGTTGTTAGACTAAACATTAGGTAAAACGGGGACTATTTTGAGCCTTTACCATTTTCTGAGTTCGACAACTCGGGTGTGTATCTAATACTACGGTGATAAGTATACTTGTTTGTTGCATTCGTTTTAGTGATACTCCCATTTTAGCACATCAAGTTTCTGGCACCATTGCTAGAGAACGACAACTTAAAGAAAATATTTTTTCTTGTGCTTTAGTCAATTTTATTCTTCTTGTTTTTTGTTTTCATTTTGGATTGTTCGTTATTCTTGCAATTATTGGTTTATCGTTGGCTTATAACTTGATTGTGATTTGTTATTTGTGGACTTTGATTGTGATTTGTCTGTTTCGGGTCTTGCCCCAAAAGAAAAGAGGTGAATGTCCTATTAGATTCAGAACTCGAGTGTTCGTTGCAGAGTGCCTGTCGCGCTCTTTGGTTTAAGACGACGAACAATGATGCCATCGTCACAGTCGAGAAGATGGAAAAAGGTCAAGAGGCTTCACCTCACATAAATCTATTGTTTGTACTGCATCTACCACCACCAATGACAGAGAGGACAATGGTAGATTATGCTAGACCGTCCATCTCTTGGACGTAGTCAAGCATAGCAAGTCCATGGGTAAAAGAAAACAACTTTAAGATCAATTCGAACGTGATCTAAATGTTGCAGAACAACGTACAATTCGATAGAGTCCTTGAGAAAGATCCTAATGCGCACATCGGCAATTTCTTGGAGGTGTGCGATACCTTTAAGATCAACGGAGTGTCAGAAGATGCCATTAGACTTCGTCTTTCCCATTCTCTCTAAGGGGAAAGGCTAAATCATGGCTCAAGTCTTTACCTTTTAGCTCGATTACATCATGAGATCACTAGCCGAGAAGTTTCTAGGGAGGTACTTTTCTCCTAGTCATATACAAAAGCTTCAGAACGAGATTCTGTCATTCTAACAAATTGATGGAGAAAGCCTCTATGAGGTTTGGGAAAAGATGGAAAGAGCTACTAAGAAAGTATCCCCACCATGGATTTGATTTGGGGATTCAAATTCAGTCCTTTTATAATGGAGTTTGATTTGGGGCAAGACAGTTAATTGATGCGTCTGTTGATGGTTCTACAAATCACAAGCCCCCAACAGGTATACGACCTTGAGCAAATAGCTACAAATGGCTATAACGGGGAACGTAAAGATTCAAACCGAAAACTACTAGAGTACATAATGTAGATGTTATTACTGCCATGGAAGCTCAATTTGCGGTGATGATAGAGCTAAAGATGGGGAACTTGACTACTATATCTCAAAGTTAGAATAATCAGCAAATCATGTTCTAGGATTTCTGTACTAAAGGGAATCCCAATCATGGATGCCCTAGCATGGGAGGCCCTATGGAGCAAGTAGATTTTGGTGCAAGGGAACCAACAGGAAAATAACCCGTACTCCAATACTTATAATTCGGGGTGGAGAACTCACCCTAACTTATCGTGGGTGGGCAAGGATAGCAAAGGCAACAATAACCTTTAAGATTCCATAATAGAGGTCTTACCCAGCAACTATCATATGATGTAGCTCCACATAATCCTCTACCAGTAAAAGCTAATTTGGAAGAGCTCATAATTAAATTCGTGAACGCTACCGATACCAGAATGAGCACTATAGAGGCCGCCCAACAAAATCAAGAAGCCTCAAGTCGAAATATGGAGAAACAGATTGGCAGTTAGTCAAATTAATATCAGAAGGGATTCCTGGAACTCTCCCAAACAACCCCAAAGTGAACTCGAGAGAGCATGTTAATACTATCTTGGTAACATTTGATGAGGAAGTTCTAAAAGAAGAAAAGGTGCTGATCATACGAGAGAAGAGCTGTGTTAAAAAGGAAAGAAGATCATTCGAATCCCATTACTCTAAAGCATTAGAGACATGTAAAGAAGTGAAGAACGAGAAGTCGGTGATTGTCGAGTACAAGCCCAAAAACCTATATCTGGCGGCTCTTGTTCGTGATTGTAGCCAGCACAACATGAGGAAGTTCATGGAGATATTCAAACAATTGAAAATAAACTTACCTCTCTATGATTTACTCTTACAGTTAGCCAAGTATGCTAAATACTTAAAGGAGATACTGACAAAGAAGAGAAAACTCAACGATGCATCCACACACGTCCTAAGGGCGTTATAGAAGATGTCTTAATCAAGGTTAAGGATCTCGTATTCCTTGTACACTTTGTCATTCTCGATATGGAGGAGGATGTAGATTTTCCCTATTATCTTAGGACGGCCGTTTTTACGTATCTCAAGGGCTTTAATAGACATGGAGAAAGGGAAGTTGATCTTAAGGTTGGGAAGAACGATATAGTATTTAAATTCCCTTTGAATCCAACTCCACCTTCTCAAAGTCAAGACACTTTATTTTATATTAATCATACAACTCAAGAAGTGTCTTTGCCTTTACAGAAAACTCACCCTAAACGAGATAGTAGCCCAAAGAAATCAAAGAAAATGGAGAAGACTATTTCCCCTAAATTGAAGGCGGGATTGAAAAAATAGGTACCCGTTTGGCGTATCGAGAAAGAGAAGGTAAAAAAGAACTCAGATTGTTGTGATCGCAGAGGTGCTTTTTGGCACCTAGAAGGAGTATTTCTTATAACTTTTGTAAACTTACTATAATTGTACGTTTGTAATTTGATTTTCTCTCCTTTTTTTGCGTTGATCGTTTTGTTGTTTTTGTTGTTGCAAGGTATTCTTAGAGAGATGAATTCCTGCTTTTAACTCAATTTGAGCTTAAAATCAATCCACAATGTTTAGCAGGCATGAAACGGTGTAAAAAATCACAAAAAGAAGAAAAATAAGAGTTTAAGCAGAACCCTAACGCAGATGTTAGAATACCCTACATCACACGATAGGGTCAGAGTACCAAAATTTTGCCTAACAGAAACCTACTACGGATAGTAGGTCTAACTTATTGCACGCAGTAGGTTCGTTGACGATTTTTTTCGGCGGATGGTAGGCCTCAGCCTACCGGACGCGGTAGGTTGATATTAAGGCTGCAGTTCTAGTCTTTTTCAGGTAAACGGGTCAGGTCGACTCAATTCTAACTCAATTACAGCCAAAATCCCCAAATTTCTGCATTTTCCCCTAAATCAATCTCTCAAATCCCTAATTTTCCCCCCTCTTTCCCTTCTCTCTCTCT
Source organism: Catharanthus roseus (assembly GCA_028651295.1). Classification (NCBI taxonomy): domain Eukaryota; kingdom Viridiplantae; phylum Streptophyta; class Magnoliopsida; order Gentianales; family Apocynaceae; genus Catharanthus; species Catharanthus roseus. The sequence goes on along the minus strand of JAPQWS010000050.1, from coordinate 2,473,361 downwards.
CTCTCTCTCTCTCTCTCTCTCTCTCTTCTCTTCCACAACTCTAGCGGCAACCTCCTCCTCCGGCAACTCCGACATACTCCAACGATACCACCACTGGTTTGCACCATTTTTCTCTCTCATCTGTTTTTCTTCCCTCTTCTTCTTCTTCTTCTTCTAACACCATCTCCACCCTCCATTTTTCTCTTTCTTCCTACTCTACTCTTCCCTCTCTTTCACACACCACCCTTCACCTTCCCCTTACCCCGTTTTTCTCTCTTCTATTTGTTTTCTTTTCGTTTCTTTTTCTACTTCTTTTTCTCTTTCTTGATTTACTAACACTTGTGTTATCTATTGCTATGTTTTTCTAACAAAAATTTGCAGAAAACTTCCAAAAAAAATTTCCGACGAAGATTCTGGCACCTCTGATGGCCCAACATTGGAAGCAAAGTATGTGTTTCATTGGAATCACAACGACAATTTGTTTATTCAACAAACTCAGGCTCACTCTTATACCTTTTCCTTACTTTAGTTTCCTTAATTTGACTTATTATTTTTATTTGAATTGGTTGAATTTTGTTTTGTGTTCATTATGTTTGGTTGATTAGTATTCAATTTGTTGTGTTGTTCACTTTTCAATTAGTTTATCTTGTAGCACTTCATCACACGCGGGCAACGTGTAGGACACTTTGCACACACGGGCTATGTTTAGCTCATATATATTCTTTTTATTATGTATTATTGTGTTAGAGGCTCATTTGTGTGTTGCATTTTTATACTCCTCCTATCTATACCTTTCGTTTCACTCCCTATGGCACCAAAAAAGTCCACAGCTTCCTCCTCCAAATCCCAAAGGGCTCGGGTTGATGATTCCATGCCCGACCCCACCAACCCCTCTATTTCTCCTTATTCGAAGCGCCTCTCTGTGGCAGCGCGGAAATGGATATTCGATAGGGAACACGTTAAACTTATCATTTAAAAATCCTTTGATGCTCTTGTAATCGAACACTTAGGATTAGCTACTCTTTTTAGTGGGTTAGGTGGGAACCTCTATTACATATTTCTAGAACCTATTATCCCAAGCTTGTCCGTGAATTTTATGCCAACATGTTTCACAAAACGAACAAAGACCTTTCCACTATAATCTCCACAGTCAAGGGGATGAGGATAGTATTAGATAAGGAGCATCTAGCTTCTGTTTTAGGGATTACTGATGCAGGAAACACCATAACCGAAGATTCCAATAAGAAAACCATCAACGAGGATAGGACTGGAACTATGATGCAACTTGTGATCGCCTAAAGGTCGTGCCATTTTTAGGATTCCAATATGATTGTCGACGTATCCTTCACGGAGGTGATTTTTGCCAACTCCTTCCCCGATTCCTCACGTACTTTTTTGGCCACATTCTAGTCCAAAAAGGGGGCGGGCAGAGCGATGCTAGGATCATCCATCCTTATATGATTGACAAACTCTGAAAACAATCCCTCTTTTCCATCACGAAACACGGGTTGTGATACTACTCGCACACTTGTGTTTCGTTTTCCTATGATATTTTCATGTGTCTTTGCTGTTTTTAATGTTGACCTCGTAAGGGAACGACGAGAAAAGACGGGGAAGCCACAGATCATAAAATTCACAACATCAACAACTGTGGTTATTCTTAGGATGAGGCCAACAAATTGTGGATACCTTTGGCCGAGGAGGATTAGCTGCGGGAATGCAACATTACCAGTTTTCATTCGATAAAGAAAAGCACAAGAACTGGTATTAGAGCACCCTCCTCACAATCCGATGATGATTAGAGCGAGGATAGCGAGTCCTATGACCTCTCGGCCGAGGACGCACCTCCTATAGTCCCCATGGATGCATTTTAGGCAGAGATGTGCACTACTTTCGAGCAACTCTGCCTCACCCAAGTTATCCATGAGGTCCAACTAGCAAAGATATTAGAGTCTACTCGTCATTATGTAGACGAGTTGGCGCATGAGAGGGCGTCCATCAACCGCTAGGACTTGATGTTATGCAGTGGATTTCTACTCGATTAGGGCAACAGTAAAGGTGGCGGTTCGGACCTTGGTCCGCAATGAGAGAGTTTTCTTTTCTTTCTTTCTTTTTCTTTTTCTCATTTTCTATCATATCTTTTCTTTTTTTTTTTGTATTTATTTAATATTGCCGTTATTTTTTTCTTTTTCTATTTTAACTATTTGTGGGGATTGCTTCCTGATATGTCTATATTCCATATATCTGAGGAATTGCTTCCCATGAATTTCTTTTTACCATTATTTACATTTTGCTCTATACTCCACATTGAGGACAATGTGGTTTTAAGTGTAGGGGTATTTATATCTTTTGTCTATTTCTTTTTGCTTGTATTTATGTCTGTTTGCTATTTCTTATGTTTTTTATGTATGTTTAGGTTTAGTTATTGTTATAGTTATAGTCTATGGAGTCTTTTGCCTCCTTTTCACATTTTGAAAAATCCAAAAAAATTAGATAATTTAAAAACGCAAAAAAATTTCCGTCTTTCTTTTCAATTTTCTTATACTTAGAAATAATCCAAAAAGAATTTTGTTTTTTGTCACGTTCAGTTAGAGGCTTGATTGCAAAACCCATATGATTTTTTAAAAAAGGCATTTTACTTGATATACTTGAAAATCACACTTATTTTTATTGTTACGAAATCAATGGTTTTATGCACTTGTAAGTGTCGGTTAGTAATAGAAGTCACGGAATCTTAGGGGATTAGCATAGTTAATTCTTTTTCGAGTCTTTGCATTCACTCTGTGTTTTTCTTAGCTTTGAATCAATAAGGTTTAGTCTAGGTTGATCCCGAAAATGATACTCACAGGGCTTCATTGTACCGTTTGTGTCTTTCCTGCCTATCCCTTATATAAAATCAAACCCTAGTTCCCTTTTTGTGCCTTCATACCAAGGGTTGTATCCCTTCCTTTCTTTGACTTTTAAACTCACACTATATAAAACCTCAATTCGTGTTGCTAATGATTGTATACTTTTTAGCCATTTTGAGTGAGAAAAATAGTTTAAGTGTCAGGGTGTTTGCGTAAAGATAGGACTTTTGTATAAAAATGGTGTTTTGGGAAATATTTGCAAGAAAGATATATGCAGCAGTTGAAAAGAGAGAAAACTTTGTTTAAAACAATGAAAAAAGTCATAGTAAACAAAGAAAAAAAAAGAGTATTTAAATCTCTCTTCATTTTGTCTCTCAAAAGTCTCGAGCTTCTCTTTCTTATATTGGAAAATATATATGTTTTTGAAAAATAGAGTATTGTTAGTGGGTTGCGCTTAATTTGAACGAAGTAAGACATTAAAGGATAGATGGGAATGAGCGAAAAGCGGCTAGAAAGTGTTCATAATGTTTGATATCTTTCCTTTTATTTGCATTAGCTCTATCTCAATTGCTTTCGTTTGATACCTTTTACTTCCTAAGCCTAACATAACAAGCTAAAAAGTCCTATCTAATCTAGGAACGACTTAGAATAGAACTTAGAGCAAAAAGATTTTGAGAAATCTAAGTGTTGTTGTGCATTCTTCAATAAAGTTTTTCACTATGTTAAAAACCTGACATTCCTTGTTTTGTTTGAAAGGAGACACGAGCAATCACACACATACACACACATACACGCATACACACACACAAACACACACATTGTTGACTAGTAAGGATATTAGTAAGATAGCAGTAGGATTGTTGATTCTTGTGTTTCATCTTTTGAAAAATCTTTATGTGGTTGAGTAGTCATATTCCTATCGAAGTGACAGGTTTAGTCATTTTTATTCTTGTTTTATTTGTTATCTTTTCTTCCATTCGCAGTCTTGTTTCTTTTCGGTCGTTTGTGTTGTTGTCCTTTCATGTATCGTTTCCAACGTATAAACTTTGTGCAATTCTCTTTCTTTTTTTTCCATGCTTTTGCTTAGTTTTGTGTTACTTGAGGATAAGCAATAGATAAGTGTGGGGGTATTTGACATGTGCCCTTTTGTACTGCATTTACATATGTTATTTTTGTGTTTTACGATGTTTTTAATATATAAAATGTATAATTTACACTGTTTACCTCCATTCTTAGCTTAGGTGCTTCCTGATGAAGAAAACGAAGAATAAGAGCAAAAATAGATAAAACGAACCCACTGGCGCCAAGGAAGGAGAACTACCGTCGATATCGTCCAACCTACCACATGCGGTAGGTCCTGATCGGGATTTTTATACTAAATTTTTAACACAATACTTGCAAGTGCATAAGATCAATATATTACTGAAATATCAGAGTATCGAACCACAGAGAAAGGCTCAGCTACTCAAATTATTATCTATCTAAATTCATTTTATGAAAAGAAGAATTAAATTTTATTATATAAGAAATTACACCTAAATTTAATTAAAACTAATGAATAAAATAACTAAACTAAAACTAACAAGAGATTAACCAAAGAAGATGATTTAGAACATTGAATCCACCACTAACCTATATAACAATGATTTAATTTTATTTAGGAGAAAAGATTAGACCTTTATATGGTGATCTAGGCTACAAGCTTCGATTCACTAAAGCAATATATTGTGTTTAAATGCATGACATAATCCATCTAATCATTAGCATGACCTATTCAATTCTATGACATAAATCATCAAAAATAGCATGAACTATTCAATTCTAAAACCTACAATATACTTACGAAAATCACATATCTCATACACAAGACTACAAGAACCAAGTATGGAAAAAAAATCAATTAACCTAAATAATTATTCTGCAAGAACAATCATAAAGAATTAATTGCATTAAACCAAGAAACATATCAAGATATGTAATCACATAAATAATATAATAAATCTCCCAAAATAAAATAAACCAAAGTCACATAGCTAGGGTTTCATCAAGATTCTAAAAATAAATTTAGTTCATGACTAAAAGGAAAGAAGGAACCAAATTGTTGATGAAGATCATAGCCTTTTCCTTCACTCGAAGCTGCTTCCGATTTTCTGCTTCAGGTTCTCCTCTCTACTTCAGCTGCTGCAGCTGTTTTCTGCTTCAGGTCCTCCTCTCTGCGGCTGCTGCGATTGGTTTTGCTGTGCAGCTGCTTCTGTTTCAGCTGCTTCAGCCGACAAATTGCTCACAGTGGCCTCCATCTACGTAGCTACTTCCTGCAGCCCCCCCCCCCCCGGTTTCTAAACTCTCTCCGCTCTCTCTCCTTTCCTCCCATTATAACTCCCTTTTTTCTTTTTCTATTCAATTTTCGTTCCCTTTTTTATTCAATTTTGACTTGGAGCAGCCCCTTTCTTATGGGCCTCTCCTTTTCTTTCTTTTGTTCTTCTTGTTGTGGGCCTTTTTCTCCTTCTTATTTGTGGGCTGCCTTATGGGCTTCTTTCCCTTTATCACCAAAATAAAATAAATTAAATATAATGATTATGTTTAATAAATAAATAAAATATTTTTAGAGGCTAATATTTAAAACTTAAAGTGTTTATTTGTAAAAAAAATGGACTTTATCAACTCCCACACATCTAAGTTTTGCTAGTCCTCAAGCAAAAATAAAAGACCAAAAAGAAAAACTAATTAGCCACTTTCATAGGACTCACGATTGCACTTAGCATGTGCAACAAGCACTTTAAACCCCTAAGTTACCCTTAGTGGACGAGCATGGTCTCGTGAGGGTTTGCAAACGGCGTACTCACAAAGTCAAATAAACAACGAACTTTAGAAAGGATATAGAATAATCTAAAATAAGTATCCTTCATCAAGATCTCAAACTTATCAAGACAAGTACTCTTCCTCTTATTTTCAATCTCAAGTTAACAAATGAATATTCAATTATGTCCCATAACTAATACAAGACTTGTGTAAGGTGTGATCGTGGTCATCAAAGAGTGTAAAATAAATACTAAACAAAACTTTCAAACTACACATAGAAGACCAATCTCAAAAAGAGTTCATTCCATAGGCTCAATCTTTGTACCTTCTCTCCACTAATCAAGGATTCTCAAACTCAACTCAGATCAGATAGGACTTTAAAGCTTGTAATGTAAGGTTAAAGTGTTATCAAACGAAGGTAAGGAATTCAAATTCAAATAAAAGAGAGCTGCAAAGAATATGGATTCTCTAAAATTTCGACAAACTTTCTAACTTTGTTTTCCCCCCCTTTTTTCTCAATTAATCCATTCACCAACTACTATATTCTTTTCCTCAAAATTTCATCATTTAAGGCCATTCTTTTTCTTACATTCACAAATTCGGGCCTCTTGAATTTTTTTTTTTTTTTACACCTTATGACTTGTAACAATCATGTATTAATTTTTCCTTCTTTTTCTCTTTTTGCTCAATACATTTATTTTTTTTTCTTTTTCAGCATAACAAGTCATATGTATATATATATATATATATATTTCTCCCCTTTTTCAAAATAACTTATTCTCTTTCCAGAACATAAAAACAATAACCCATCATGGAAGCACAAGTTAGAAGTTTGCATTACGCTCTCTACAAGATTAAGAGTTAATATTTAAGTAGTTTAAAGAAAGAAATAACATTTAAGGCTTAAAAGGGTACTAAGGTAAAAATCATGAGATTTGGTAAGCTTGAAAGGCACAAACGATTCAAAGAAGACCTATTACCATCGTCTCTAAGTCAAATCAAGAAAACCTTTCTATTTTGCATCAAGAGGTACTCAAGCAAGTTTTAGAATGTAGGGAAGAGATTCATCAGCTTTATGCAACACAAAAATAATGTAAATGATTTATTAAACACTAACAATAACCCATGAGCTTAAGTATAAGTCCTGCAAGAGTTATAACAGATATAAAACATAAGCCCATCATCCTAATTAAAAGCAAGAAAATAAGTACTTTTCTCAACTTATTCAAGACATTTTTAAAAAGAACTCAAAAAGAATAATTCTTTAAGTGAAATCATATTTTTTGGTTTTTTTCCTCAAAATAATGTAGAAAAATAAATAGAATAAAATAAAAAATTTCAACAAAAATTGAACAAGAAAAATGAGAAAAATGAAAAAAAAAACTTTAAAAAAATAACACACCAAAACAAAAACATCTTCTCCCCCATACCTAGGCCGTACATTATCCACAATGTGATAAAAAAATATCAAGAGTAGAGAAGAGACAAAGAAAGAACAACACAACCTAGTGAAAAAGACAATATTAGTGCATGTTCAGAAGAGTAATGGACCATCTCTGTAGCCTCCATGATATGTTGTCTGATTACCCTACAAAACAAATACTTGTACCTTTCTACCAATCAAGTGAGATAAAAATAAATAATAAAAAAATATTAAAAAATAAATTAAAAAACAGAATAAAATTTGGATTGCCTCCCAAAAGCGCTAAATTTAAAGTCTTCAGCCAGACTCCCTAATTCTTTTGCGTTCAGCCAGGATCTATTTCTCTCATATTAAGCTTAGGATTCATAATCAGGAAGAATTTTCAAATGGAGCAATGCAAGCAAGGTTAGAATTTACATCAACAGTGTACATTAGGTTTTCTTTCTCAATAGAAGTATATTTTTTTGAACACATTAGAGGTAGAGTTTCTTTAATTAATTCATCAATTACGTCTACCAAATAACAATCAGAATCATCTTCCATAAAAGGCTGTGAAGAAGCTTTGAAAATATTTAATCTAACCCTCATATTCATCACAGAGACATCCATAACCCCAATTCTATAATTAATAGTGGCATCAGCGGTAGCCAAGAAAGGACGACCTAGAATAATGGGGATATGATTTTGAGAAGATCTACTAGGTTCCATATCTAGGACTATAAAGTATACAAGGAAGACACCTTTATCAATTTGAACTAGAACATCATCTATCCTCCCCCTAGGTACATTGATAGACCTATCAGCTAATTGTAAGGTCATATCAATTGGTTGCAATTCCCCTAATCCTAACTCTTCAACACAGAGTATGGAATCAAATTAACTCTTAAACCTAAATCTAAGAGTGCCCTATCTATTTTATGATTACCAATAAGACATGAGATAGTAGGGACACCAAGATCTTTATATTTAGGTGGAGTGTTATATTGCAAAACGGAGCTCACCTGTTCAGTTAGGAAGATTTTCTTATAAATATTGCTTTTAGATTTTCTTTTAGGAATACACATGTCTTTAAGAAATTTTACATAAGATGGGACTTGCAAAAAGTGAAAGATTAATTTTAACTTATTTGAGAGTTTCTAAAATATTTTCCCTTTTATTATCCTGTCTAAGATGTAGGGGTGGCAATAAAGCTTAAGGATAAGGAACCTTTGGCTTATATGAAGCCGTAGGAGATGATTCTAGAGTCTTAGAATTAGAGAAAGAAGCTAGTTCCTTCTCTATCTTTCTTTCAATTTTAGTCCCCATATCAATTCCCTCAGTTTCGTTTTCATTTAACTTACCATCTTTAATAGGCTCCTTTACGTTATTATCTACCGACTTCCTATTCTAAGAGTAATTACAGCTTTAGCTTGCTCATGATAATTAGCTTTAGAGTTATCTGTTGGATGACTTGGAAGCTTAACCTCATCTCTTCTACTTATTACATTAGCTAGTTGCCCTATTTGAGTTTCTAACTTAGCAATAGATTGAGTATGTAAGTCTACAATTTGTGTCATAGCTTCTAAACCTTTCAAAGCAGATAAGACTATTTTTTCAAACATAGAGTTCCACTTTGAGAAGGGCGAAGGGGTACATACCTTTGAAATGGAAAACTAGGGGGAGCAGTCATACCAGATTGTTAGTTTTGTTGATATTGATGCTAGCCTAATTGACCTTTCCCTCCTTGTTGGCTCCAGGACAAATTAGGATGATTTCTCAAGCCTAGATTGTATGTGTTTGCATATGGGTCGTTCTACCTGTGAAATCCTTAAGCTACATTGACTTGTTCCCGCAAAAATTCTAGAAATAGTGAAGCACTAGGACAGTCATAGATAGCATGAGAAGGACTAGAGTAAATTGCACAAACACCTTGCACATTAGGAGAATTAGTAGGCAATGTATTCAAAGTTAATAATTGATCAAACTTTTTAGATAAGGCAACAACTTTTAAAGAAAGATCAACATTTTGAGAAACTTCATATGTTCCTACTCTATTTTCCATTTGTCTATATGTTCCTACACGTGAGGATGTGGCGTGTTGTTGTGAATTATCACTCAAATTTTCAAATAAATCCCACACCTCATCTGTAGTTTTATGAAGAAAGGTACCACCACAAGAGGAATCAACCATTTGGAAATTTCTCTCATTTATTCCTGGACAAAAACTTTGTATTTGCTACCATTTAGGGACTTCATGGTGAGGGCAACTACGAAGGAGTTCTTTAAATCTCTCCCAGCTCTCGTGAAATTATTCATTATTTTGTTGGGAAAAAGTAGTGATTTCTCTCCTTAACCTTGTAAGCTTACCCATAGGAAAATACTTTTTTAGAAATTCCTTAGATATCTCAGCTCATGTACCTATTCTCTCACGTGTATGTAACCAATGTTTAGTCTTATCTTTCAAAGAAAAAGGAAAAAGGCGCAATCTAATAGTATCATCAGTAACATTAGGCAATTTAAAGGTTGAGCAAATTTCTAAAAACTCATCAATATGCTTATAAGCATTTTTGGAATCAAGCCCATAAAAAGATGGTAACATTTGAATAGTAGAAGCTTTGATTTCAAAGTGATTAGTCTCAATTTCAGGTAGTCTATTTACCTATTGGTGAGTTATAAGTGTTGGGAGTAAAATATTCTCTTAATGCCTGTGGATTTTCAGCCATATTAATGTCACAAGTGTTAGTGATTTTTCTTTGTGACCTAAGTGCCTTAAGTGTACGCTCTATCTCAATGTCAAATTCTTTTAAATCAATAGAGAGCAAATGACGACCATGCATAAATAAGCAGATTCAAGAAAGAGAACAAATAATAATGAAGAATAAACTATCAAATAATGACATAAAAAATATAAAAAAATAATTAAAAAACGGTGAAGACAAATAAGAGAACAAAAAAATTCTTTTTTTTTTTCTCAAGAACAAAAAAATAAAAATAAAATAAATAAAACAAAAATACTAAAAAATTTAGGAGACAATAACACAAGCAATAATTTAACCTTTCCCTGTCAACGGCGCAAAAAACTTGATCGGGATTTTTATACTAAAGTTTTAACCCGATACTTGGAAGTGCACAAGATCAATGTAATACAGAAGTATCAGGGTATTGAACCACAGAGAAAGGCTCAACTACTCAAATTATTATCTACCTAAATTCATTTTATGAAAAGAATAATGAAATTTAATATCTAAGAAAATTATATCTAAATTTAATTAAAACTAATGAATAAAATAACTAAATTAAAACTAACAGATTAACCAAAGAAGATGATTTAGAATCTTGAATCCACCACTAACCTATATAACAATGATTTAATTTTATTTAGGAGAAAATATTAGACCTTTATGTGATGATCTAGGCTACAAGCTTTGATTCACTAAAGAAATATATTGTGTTTAAATGCATGACATAATCCATCTAACCATTAGCATGACCTATTCAATTCTATGACATAAATCATCTAAAATTAGCATGAACTATTCAATTATAAAACTCACAATATACTTACAAAAATCACATATTTTCTCATACTCAAGACTACAAGAATTAAGCATGGATTAAAAAAAATCAATTAGCCCAAATAATTATTCTACAAGAACAATCACAAAGAATTAATTGCATCAAACCAAGAAACATCCCAAGATATGTAATCACATAAATAATATAATAAATCTCCTAAAATAAAATAAACCAAAGTCAAATGGCTAGGGTTTCATCAAGATTCTAAAAATAAATTTAGTTCATGGCTAAAGGGAAAGAAGGAACGAATTTGTTGATGAAGACCATAGCTTTTCCTTCACTTAAAGCTGCTGCCGATTTTCGACTTCAAGTTCTGCTCTCTGCTTCAGTTGCTACAGCTGTTTTCTGCTTCAGGTCCTCCTCTCTGTGGCTGCGGCGATTGGTTTCACTGTGCAGTTGCTTCTGTTTCAGCTGCTTCAGCCGACAAATTGCACACAGTGGCCTCCGTCCCCACAGTTGTTCCCCTTTCTAAACTCTCTCCGCTCTTTCTCCTTTCTTCCTATTATAACTCCCTTTTTCTTTTTCTATTCAATTTTCGTTCCCTTTTCCTATTCAATTTTGACTCCTTTCAGCATCCTCTTTCTTATGGGCCTCTCCTTTTCTTTCTTTTGTTCTTCTGCCTTTTTCTCCTTCTTATTTGTAGGCTGTCTTGTGGGCTTCTTTCCTTTTATCACCAAAATAAAATAAAATAAATATAATAATTATGTTTAATAAATAAATAAAATATTTTTAAAGGCTAATAATTAAAACTTAAGGTGTTTATTTATACCAAAAATGGACTTTATCAGGGCCACAAGAAGGTTGCCAATAGAAGCCTACTGCAAAAGATAGGCTAGACCTACCGCACAAGGTAGGTCCTGACAACTAAAGCAATTTTTGAACAAAACCCTACTACGGATAGTAGGGCTCGACTTACCAGATGCGGTAGGTCGTGTTTTTGTGTGTATTTATGTGTTTTTCCACCCTTTTTTCAAGGGGAGAACAGTTTTAAGTTTACAGAGGAGGAATTAAGGGCGAATTTGGGCAAGAAAAACCCTCTCTATTCCTCTTCAATTAGGTAGATTCTTCATAATTAACATCAAATTGAAGCTCTTGGATGAAGATTGAAGAGATTTCAGAGAAATTTCGAAGTTCATCAAGTGAATCGAGAGACGATCATGGGTGGTGTTGGAACCGTGGATTCGACCCTTTTTCAGCCTAAGCTTTCTTTTCTTTTTTAAATTATGATCTCTATTATTGAATTGATCATTGTTAGGATGTTTACTAGCTAAATTTCTATTGTTTGAATTGAGGATTGAACCCTAGCTTTGGATGGTATGATTTTTTATTGAATTTCATTAAATTGATGTTGGTTTATATATTGGCTGTTGTTTAATTACGTTTTCTTGATAATTGATTTGCACGGAATCGATTATTTCGCAAGATTGATTGAATTTGAAAAAGGAGAATCAATCTACGGCAACTAATGGAGAATAAGAGTGTTGGAAACCGTAGGCAAAAACAAAATAAAATAAAACTACGGAAATCCACCAACAGGATCTGCACATACTAGAAAAACCAATTGGATAGAAATTACCTCAATGTTTTAATTGTTCGATGTGAAGGCGCTGCTATTTACGCTTCGTCCTTTACTGGTATCCACGCGACGAACTCCTCTGCAAGCGATCGGGATACTAGTCCCTTTTGTGTTCTGAAACTATTCAGAACTAATCCTGACTATCTGGTAATAGGTAGTATTTCGGAGAGAGGAGGCTAGATACTATATCGCCGTTCTAGGGTTTAGGGTTATGTTTTTCTTTTATCAGATAAAAAGACGGCTGCCAAGAAAAGATTAACATAACCTTTTATAGCTGTCAATATCAAAACCCTAACTGTAATCTAATGATAGTTTAATCTCGTTCGTCTATTCCTATAATCATCCAACAGTTGGATGAGTAATGTTAAGTAATTAATTTCATTAAATAAAATTAATTACTTATTAACTTACCAGAAAATACAATATGGAATCTGATTCCCCTTTTGTATACGTTCAATGAATCTGGACACAATTTAGATTCATGGAATGTGGACATTATGCTCACAAGATCGTCTATGCGTGTGACCTTGTAGGTTTACTTAACGTTGGCAGTGAATGAAAAATGTCCTAGATATTTATTCACAAAACATAAGCGGCCTCTAGCAAGACATTATGCTTACCCAAGTTAAGTAAAAGCAATAATAACCTAGCATCAGTTTTAATATTTAGTCCTTTTGTCACACGATATCCTAATTAAGTATAAGGAATGGACCAAGTCATCCTTATCAAACTTAATTAATTATTTACTTGATCACCAGGCAGACTGTTCCAACAAATAATATTAATAACACCTTATTAATACTTATTTGAGCATGGCCATGCATATTTTCCAGTCTTCCTTATCAAGGGGCCCATGGATATCTCTCTCTAAAAAGAGAGGGACAAATCTCTTTCACTATCTCCAATATTCAAGCCATGACAAGAAAATAAGCCAACCAATAGTCATAATAATCACCTAATTGAAAGTGATGTTTGACTATGTCAAAACATATTTTCTCCCCATGCAAGAAACATTAGAAACATTAGGTCAAAGGACACCAAATATAAAACTGAGAAGAAATACTTATAATTTAAACCCATGCAATATTTCTTCTTCACTTTGGGTCATGTCTAATACAATATTCTCAATATGTATTTATGAATTGATTTTATATCTCATATTCATGATTAGTAAAACTTGACCATCAATCAACTTCACACTAGTTTACAAGATGTAATAAACTAGAAACAATTAAGAATCGTATTTTATTAGCTATAAAGGTTTTACTATCAAGTCACATACTTGATGACCAAGAGCATAAAATACAATTCAAAAATACATGCTTCATAAATCATAAATATGATTCAATTGGTCTTAGGGCATATACTAACAAAGAGTTGGCAACTGAATATAGATATTCTTTGTACTTTTAGGTTATTGGATCACTTAAATTGTTTATTGCATTCATAATCGGTTAGGAAGAGAAGAAATTCTCCTCTAAAGGTTAAGTGAGTAGAGCGGCCTTCACCTAGAGATAGCGATTGCCCGACTTTCATGTAATAACCCAAACTTCATTATCAAACATCGTTTTATGAGTTTTTCAATTGGAATAGTTGACAAAAGTTAGGGGGATTTCTTCATTCAAACTCTTTTTTTAAAATTTTATACCTTTAATTGTTGCTTCTATTTAATTGGTTTTAGTAGCTTTTCTAATTTGCTAATTAATTTCTTAAAACCCAATTTGTTAGACTAAACATTAGTTAACACGGTAACTATTTTGAGCCTTTACAGTTCCTTGAGTCTGACAACTTAGGTGTGTCTCTAATACTACAGTGATAGGTACACTTGCCTGTTGCATTCGTTTTAGTTATACCCCTATAAAATGATGTCTTAATTTGTTTTGCCCTTGAATGTTGAACTGGATTTTTTCTGAGGTTTATGGCACTTGTATTATCACACAATATGGGTGTCCTGGTATATCTCATGCCATAGTCTTCAAGGTGATATTTGATCCACAAGGTTTGCGAGACACACTTTTGGCTAAAATGTATTTAGCCTCAGCGGTTGAGAGACTAGCTAAAGATTACTTTTTACTGTGCCATGATACTAGTGCCTTTCCCAAGAAGTGGGAGGTTCCTAAAGTGATTTTTCTTTCCACTCTACTTTCAGCGAAGTTAGCATCACTATATCCAATCAGCTCCAATGAGGAGTTTCTTGAATACCATAGTATTGGCCCTTGTGTTCCTGCCAAGTATCTTAGAATCCTTTTAACAGTAGCAAGATGTGAGTCTTTAGGATTAGTTTGAAACCTTGCACACAAACATACACTAAATAGAATGTCAGGTCTACTGGCAATGAGATAAAGAAAAGATCCGATCATACCTCAATATAGTTTATTGTTTACACAATTACCCTTTTCATCTCTGTCTAGCTTGATACTTGTGCTTATGGGTGTTCCTACAGGTTTAGCTCCAATTATTTCATACTTTTTCAGAAGTTCTTTGATGTACTTAGTTTGGCTGATGGCGCTTCCCTCCTTAGTTTGCTTGATTTGAAGCCCGAGGAAGAAACTAAGTTCTCTCATCATATTTATCTCAAAGTCACCCTGCATTAGCTTTGCAAGATCCTAACACAAAACTTGATTAGATGCCCCAAAAATGATACCGTCCACATACACTTGAACTATTAAGATATCTTTATTATCAAGTTTAGTGAAGAGAGTTTTATCAACATTACCGTTGAAGCCCTCGTACCATGCTCGAGGAGCCTATTTTAGTCCGCGTAGGGCCGTAATTAGCTTGAACACATAATGTGGCTTCTCAAAGCTTTCAAATCTGGGAGGTTGTTCCAAGTACACTTCTTCCTTCAAGTTCCCATTTAGGAATGCACTTTTGACATCCATCTGAAACAATAGAAACTTCTTGTGTCATGCGTAAGCACATAACATTCAAATAGCTTACAACTTTACCACCGGGGCAAAGGTTTCATCAAAGTCAATTCCTTCTTCTTGATGATACCCTTGGGCAACTAGTCTTGCTATATTTCTGACTACATTCCCTTGCTCATTGATTTTATTTCTAAAGACACATTTAGTCCCAATCGCGGATTGCCTTTGAAGTCTTGGAACTAGTTTACATACATTGTTTCTTTGTTTCTTTCGAACTGCAGCAGTTCCTCTTTTATGGCCATCATCTAATTCTGATCATCTTTAGCTTTTTCTAACACTTTTGGCTCTACTTATGAGACAAAGGCTACATTTCCAATCATTCTTCTCAAGTCACTTTAGGTCAGCACTTTCTCTGAAGGATCTGACAGGAGATTTTCTTTTGAATGGTATTTATGAAACCTCCATTTCGTTGGTAAATCTTTAGAGTTCTCTTCAGTGGCTGATTTAGCTTTACTTCCTTCTTTAGCTTGCTCTTCAGATACGTTGTCCTTTCCTTCCTTATCTTCTTGGCTGTTATCTTCTTGCACAAAACATTCAGAGTATCAGAACACTTAGGTGAGTTAATTGTATTAGCTTCACCGAAGGATACATTAATTGACTCTTCAACAGATTGAGATATTTTGTTGTAAACTTTGTATGCTTTGCTTGATTCTAAGTAACCAAAAAAGATTAGCTCACTTATTTTCTCATCAAATTTTCCAAAGTGATCCTTATTGTTGTGAATAAAGCATTTGCATCCAAATACTTTAAAGTATCCAATGTTAGGCTTCCTTCCTCTCCAAATTTCATAGAGAATTTTCCTCAAAACAGATCTAATGGGTGCTCGATTTAGGATATAGCAAGCTATATTTACATCTTCAACCCACAAGTATTTTGGAAGTTGATTTTCTGCCAGTATGGTTCTACCCATCTCTTGAAGGGTTCGATTTTTTCATTCCACAACTTCGCTATGTTGAGGTTTCCTTGGAGCTAAGAAATTGTGTATAATTCTGTGCTCTTCATAGTAGGCTTGAAACATTTTGTTCTTGAATTCCCGTCTATGATCAGTTCTTATTACTACTATGTTGACACCTTTTTTTATTCTGAATATATTTGGCAAGACTTACAAGGCTTTCAAATGTTTCATACTTGTTTATGAGAAACAGGGTCCATGTTATCGAGAATAATCACCCACAATCACAAAATAATAAATTTTCCTCCAAGACTTGACAGTGAAACTGGTCCAAACAGGTCGAAGTGTAGTAGCTCAAGTGGTCTGGATGTCCAGATATGCTTTTTGCTTTGAACGAGATCTTGGTTTTCTTACCAGCTTGACAAGCCTCACACACAACATCCTTTACAAATTCAATTTTGGGTAGGCCTTTGACTAAATCCCCCAATTCCAATTTGAAGAGTGGATTCATGCTAGCATGTTCCAGTCTTCGATGCCACAACCATCCTTCATTGGTCACTGACGCTAAGCAGATGTTATTTTCTTGGTTTAGTTGATTTAGGTCTAGGATGTGCGCATTTTTCTTTCTATTGGCAGTGAGCAGTATGCTTCCATCTTTTTCTTTTTTTGACAGTGCAAGTTTTTCCTTTGAAGCACACATCTATTCCTTTGTCACACAATTAGCTTACACTTAACAAGTTATATTTCAGTCCTTCCACATAAGCAACATCCTCGACTCGTGGATTCATTCTAATTGTTCCTTTCCCAGTAACCTTTCTTTTTCCATTGTCTCAAAATCTCACATTTCCACAATTAGTGCTTTCAAAGTGCGTGAACATCTTTTTGTCACCCGTCATGTGCCTGAAGCACCCACTCTCAACATACTACCAATTTTCCTTGTGCTTGCTCCTTAGACACACCTACATCCAAAGAAGATTACTTTCTTTTAGGTACCAACCAAAAGGTTTAGGATTGTTTCTCTTTTTAATTAGGCTATAAGGCTATTCTGTGTTTCTTTCTTTACCCATACTTTTTTAACAAGAAGTTTCCTGTTGCTATAATAACAAGCACGAGCACTATGACAGACTCATGACACAGAAAACAAATTCCATTGAAAAAGGTTTCAGTCTCATCGGTAGATTGATTTCTTTTAGCTTTACTTATTGAGTTAGTTTCAAATTGAAGACTTTTTGTAAGAAAAGCATTTTGAAAATTATTTTTTTGAAAAGAGTTTTCTAATATATCAAATCCTAAGCAAGTCTTTTCTTTTCCAAATCGTTGATTTCCCAAAAGTTTATCAAGAGTTTCTTTACCTTTGGTGAGCTTTGTAGGATCTCCAGTCATGGTTTTGATAGAGTCGATTTTTTAGCACAAATAAACACCTTAAGTTTTAATTATTAGCCTTTGAAAATATTTTATTTATTTATTAGTCATAATTATTATATTTAATTTATTTTAGTTATCTTTGTACAGATTTCTAAAAAAAAGAATGGAAAATAAAGATTCCATATTAAATTTGGTAAAGGGAAGCTGCAGTATTAGAATCCTTTAATGATTAGGGTTTTAGTTGAATCCTTTTAGGTTTAGGATTTTTCTTCTCTTTTGTCTATATATAGAAGAGCCACACAAGAAGAGAGGAAGAGAAAAATAGAGAAGAGCGGCAGCGACTTTCAACTGGAAAAGAAGAAAGCCATGATCTACTCCAAGAAATTGGTTCCTTCTGTCGCTTTAGCCATGAACTAAATTTATTTTTAGAATATTGATGAAACCCTAGCCATGTGACTTTGGTTTATTTTATTTTTGGGAGCTTTATTCTATTATTTATGTGATTGCATATCTTGGGATGTTATTGGTTTGATGCAATTAATTCTTTGTGATTGTTCTTGTAGAATAATTATTTGGGTTAATTGATATTTTTATCCATGCTTAATTCTTGTAGTCTTGGCTATGAGAGACATGTGATTTTTGCAAGTATATTGTGGGTTTTAGAATTGAATAGTTCATGCTAATTTTAGATGATTTATGTCATAGGAATGAATAAGTCATGCTAATGGTTAGATGGATTATGTCATGCATTTAAGCACAATATATTTCTCTAGTGAATCGAAGCTTGTAGCCTAGATCACCACATGAATGTTTAATCTTTTCTCCTAAATAAAATTAAATCATTGTATAGAGGTTAGTGGTGGATTCAAGGTTCTAAATCATCTCTTTGGTTAAGCTCTCGTTATTTTAGTTATTTTAGTTAGGTTTATTTAATTTAGTAATAATTTTTAGATAATAAACTTTGATTCTTTTTATAGAATTAATTTAGGAAGATAATAATTTAAGTAGTTAACCCTTTCTCTGTGGTTCGATACCCTAATACTTTCATGTTACTTTGATCTTGTGCAATTGCAAGTATTGGGTTAAAACTTTATTATAAAAATCTCTATCAAGTTTTTGGCGCCGTTGCCTGGGAGAGGTTAAATTAATTGCTTTTGTTAGTGCCTCCTAAATTTGTTAGTATTTTTTTTATTCTACTTTTATTCTTGAAAAAAAAATATATAATTTTTTTTTTTTGTCTTCAACGTTTTCTTTTATTATTATTATTTTTTATTTCATTATTTGATAGTTTATTCATCATTATTATTTGTGGTAATTTTTTTTTACTTTTTGAATTTGTTTATTAATGTATGGTCGTCGTTCGCTCTCTGTTGATTTGAAAGAATTTGATCCTGAGATAGAGCGTACACTTAAGGCACTTAGAGCACAAGGAAAATTACTAACACTTGTGAGGTTAAAATGGCTGAAAATCCACGAGCATTAAGGGAGTATTTTACTCCTAACACTTATAATTCACCAATAAGTAATAGCGTACCTGAAATTGAGGCTAATCACTTTGAAATCAAAGCTTCTACTATTCAAATGTTACCATCTTTTTATGGGCTTGATTTTGAAAATCCTTATAAGCATATTGATGAGTTTTTAAAAAATTTGCTCTACTTTTAAACTGCCTAATGTAAGTGATGATGCTATTAGATTACGTCTTTTTCCTTTTTCTCTGAAGGATAAGGCTAAACATTGGTTGCACACACGTGAGAGAATAGGTACTTGGGCTGAGATGTCTAGGGAATTTCTAAAAAAATATTTGTCCTATGGGTAAACTTACAAGGTTAAGGAGAGAAATCACTACTTTTTCCCAACAAAATAATGAACAATTTCATGAGAGTTGGGAGAGATTTAAAGAACTTCTTTGTAGTTGCCCTCATCATGAAGTCCCTAAATGGCAGCAAATACAAAGCTTTTATTCAGGATTAGATGAGAGAAATCGCCAAATGGTTAATTCCTCTTGTGGTGGTACCTTTCTTCATAAAACTGTAGATGAGGCATGGGATTTATTTGAAAATTTGAGTGATAATTCACAACAACACGCCATCTCCTCACGAGTAGGTACATCTAGGCAAATGGGAAATAGAGGAATGTTTGAAGTTTCTCAAAATGTTGATCTTTCTGTGAAAGTTGATGCTTTATCTAAAAAATTTGATCAATTATTAGCTTTGAATACATTGCCTACTAATTCTACTAATGTGCAAAGTGTTTGTGCAATTTGCTCTAGTCCTTCTCACGTTATCTATGACTGTCCTAGTGCTTCACTATTTCCAGAATTTGTGCAGGAACAAGTCAATGTAGCCCAAGGATTTCACAGACAGAATGACCCATATTCAAACACGTACAATCCAGGCTGGAGAAATCATCCTAATTTCTCCTGGAGGCAACAAGGAGGAGAAGTTCAATTAGGCCAACAACAATATCAATAAAACAGACAATCTGGTATGACTACTCCCCCTGGTTTTCAATCTCAAAGGTATGTACCTCCTCATCCTCCTCAAAGGGGAAACTCTATTTTTGAAGAAAAAGTATTATCTGCTTTGAAAGGTTTAGAATCTATGACACAAATTCTAGATTCACAAAACCAATCTATTGCTAAGTTAGAAACTCAAATAGGGCAACTAGCTAATGCAATAAGTAGAAGATATGAGGGTAACCTTCCTAGTCATTCAATAGAGAATCCTAGAGCTAATTACCATGAGCAAGCTAAAGCTGTATAACTATTAGAAATGGGAAGTTGGTAGATAATAAAGTAGGGGAACCTATTAAAGATAGTGAGTCAAATAATAATGAAACCAAGGGAATTTCTATGACTAAAATTGAAAGGAAGATAGAGAAGGAACTAGCTTCTTCCTCTAATTTTAAGACTCTAGAATCATCTCCTACGACTTCATATAAACCAAAGGTTCCTTATCTAGAAGCTTTATTGCCACCCCCACATCTTAGAAAGGATAATAAAAGGGAAGATATTTTAGAAACTCTCAAACAAGTTAAAATTAATCTTCCACTTTTAGAGGTTATTAAGCAAGTCCCATCCTATGCAAAATTTCTTAAAGACATGTGTACTTTTAAAAGAAAATCTAAAACCATTGTTTCTAAGAAAATCTTCCTAACTGAATAGGTGAGCTCTGTTTTGCAATATAACACTCCACCTAAATATAAAGATCCTGGTGTCCCTACTATCTCATGTCTTATTGGTAATCATAAAATAGATAGGGCACTCTTAGATTTAGGTTATAGTGTTAATTTGATTCCATACTCTGTTTATGAAGAGTTAGGATTAGGAGAATTGCAACCAGCTGATATGACCTTACAATTAGCTGATAGGTCTATCAAGGTACCTAGGGGAAGGATAGATAATGTTATAGTTCAAATTGATAAAGGTGTCTTCCCTGTAGACTTTATAGTCCTAGATATAGAACCTGGTAGATCTTCTCAAAATCATATCCCCATTATTCTAGGTCATCCCTTCTTGGCTACTGCTGACGCCACTATTAATTGTAGAACTGGGGTTATGGATGTCTCTGTAATGAATATAAGGGTTAGATTAAATATTTTTAAAACTTCTTCACAACCTTCTATAAAAGATAATTCTGATTGCTATTTGGTAGATGTAAATGATGAATTAATTTAAGAAACTCTACCTTTAATGTGTTCAAAAGATTATACTTTTATTGAGAAAGAAAACCTTATCTACACTGAAAATGTTAATTCTAATCTTGTCTGCATTACTCCACCTGAAAACTCTTCTTTGATTGTGAATCATGAGCTTAATATGAGAGAAATAGATCTTGGCTGAATGCAAAAGAATTAAGGGAGTCTGTCTGAAGACTTTAAAATTAGCGCTTTTTGGAGGCAACCCAAATTTTATTTTATTTATTTTATTTTTATATTTTTATTTTATTTTATTTTTATTTATTTATTTATTTTTTATTCCACTTGATTGGTAGAAAGGTATGAAATGTTTGTTTTGTAGGGTAATAAAACAACTTATCATTATCATGGAGATTACAGAGATTGTTTACTACTCTTGCAGACATGCGTTAATACTGCCTCTTCTACCAGGTTGTATTGTTCTTTTCTTTGTCTCTTCTCTACTCTTGGTACTCTTATCACATTGTGGACAATGTAGGGTCTAGGCATGGGGGAGAAGATGCTTTTATTCTGATATCTACTATTTTTTTAGTATTTTCATTTTTTTCTCGTATTTCTTGTTCAATTATTTTTTTATTTATTTTATTTTATTTATTTTTCTACATTATTTTTAAAAAAAATCAAAAATATGATTTCACTTAAAGAATGATTCTTTTTGAGTTCCTTTAAAAATGTCTTGAATGAATTGAGAAAAGTACTTGTTTTCTTATTTTTAATTAGGGTGATGGACTTATGTTCTATATCTGTTATAACTTTTGCATGACTTACACTTGAGCACATGGGTTATTGCTAGTATTTAATAAATCCTTTACATTATTTTTGAGCTACATAAAGTTGATGAATCTCTTCCGTACATTCTAGAACTTACTTGAGTACCTCTTGAGGCGAAATAGAAAGGTTTTCTAGATTTAACTCAGAGACGATGGTCATAGGCCTTCTTTGAATCGTTTGTACCTTTTAAGCTTACCAAATTTCAAAATTTTTACCCTCGTACCCTTTTGAGCCTAAATGTTATATCTTTCTTTAAGCCACTTAAATATCAACCCTTAATCTTGTAGAGAGCTTAATGCAGACTTCTAACTTGTGCTTCCATGATGGGTTATTATTTTTGTGTTATGGAAAAGAGAATAAGTTATTTTGACAAAGGGGAGAAGAAAATATATATAGATCAATATATGACTTATTGTGTTGAAAAAAAAATATATTGAGCCAAGAAAAAAAAAAGAAAAAAAAAAGAAAGAAAAGTCGATACATGATTGTTACAAGTCATAAAGTGCAAAAAAAAAAAAAAAAGAAGAAAAAAATTCAAGAGGCCCGAATTTGTGAATGTAAGAAAAAAGAATGGCCTTAAATGATGAAATCCTGAGAAAAAGAAGATGGTAGCTGGTGAATGTATTACAGAAAGAAAAAAAAAAGGAGCAAAAAAAAAGTTATAAAGTTTGTCGAAATTTTAAAGTATCCATCTTCTTTGTAAGCTCTCTTTTCTTTGATTTTGAATTCCTTACCTTCGCTTGATAACCAATGTCCTAACCTTATATTACAAGCTTTAAAGTCCTACCTGATCTAAGTTGAATTGAGAATCCTTGATTAGTGGAGAGAAGGTACGAAGAGTGAGCCTATGAAATGAACTCTTGCTAACATTTGTTCTCTATATGTAATCTGAAAATTTTATTTAGTATTTATTTTATACTCTCTTATGACTACGATTACACCTTACACAAGTTTTGCATTAGTTATGGGAGATAATTGAATATTTGTTTGTTTACTTGAGTTTAAAAATAAGAAGAAGAGTGCTTGTTTTGATAAGTTTGAGATCTTGATAAATGGTACTTAATTGGGATTATTATATATCTTTTAAAAAGTTTATTGTTTATTTGACTTTGTGGGTATGTCGTCCGCAAACCCTCACGAGACCATACTCGTCCACTAAGAGTAACTTAGGGGTTTAAACGGCTTGTTGCACACGCTAAGTGCAATCGTGAGTCCTACGAAAGTGGCTAGTTAGTTTTTCTTTTTCTTTTTTTTTTTTTTTAATTTTTGCTTGAGGACTAGCAAAACTTAGGTGTGGAGGAGTTCATAGAGTCGATTTTTAGCACAAATAAACACCTTAAGTTTTAATTATTAGCCTTTGAAAATATTTTATTTATTTATTAGTCATAATTATTATATTTAATTTATTTTAGTTATCTTTTTACAGATTTCTAAAAGAAAAAAGAATGGAAAATAAAGATTCCATATTAAATTTGATAAAGGGAAGCTGCAGTATTAGAATCCTTTAAAGATTAGGATTTTAGTTGAATCCTTTTAGGTTTAGGATTTTTCTTCTCTTTTGTCTATATATAGAAGAGCCACATAAGAAGAGAGGAAGAGAAAAAAAAGAGAAGAGCGGCAGCGACTTTCAATTGGAGAAGAAGAAAGCCATGATCTACTCCAAGAAATTGGTTCCTTCTGTCCCTTTAGCCATGAACTAAATTTATTTTTAGAATCTTGATGAAACCCTAGCCATGTGACTTTGGTTTATTTTATTTTTGGGAGATTTATTCTATTATTTATGTGATTGCATATCTTGGGATGTTATTGGTTTGATGCAATTAATTCTTTGTGATTGTTCTTGTAGAATAATTATTTGGGTTAATTGATATTTTTATCCATGTTTAATTCTTGTAGTCTTGGGTATGAGAGACATGTGATTTTTGCAAGTATATTGTGGGTTTTAGAATTGAATAGTTCATGCTAATTTTAGATGATTTATGTCATAGGAATGAATAAGTCATGCTAATGGTTAGATGGATTATGTCATGCATTTAAGCACAATATATTTCTCTAGTGAATCGAAGCTTGTAGCCTAGATCACCACATGAATGTTTAATCTTTTCTTCTAAATAAAATTAAATCATTGTTATATAGGTTAGTGGTGGATTCAAGGTTCTAAATCATCTCTTTGGTTAAGCTCTCGTTATTTTAGTTATTTTAGTTAGGTTTATTTAATTTAGTAATAATTTTTAGATAATAAACTTTGATTCTTTTTATAGAATTAATTTAGGAAGACAATAATTTAAGTAGTTAAGCCTTTCTCTGTGGTTCGATACCCTAATACTTTTATATTACTTTGATCTTGTGCACTTGCAAGTATTGGGTTAAAACTTTGTTATAAAAATCCCGATCAGGTTTCCACTTGTTTTCTTAAGGTTTGATTTTCTCTAAGAACCTGATCCTGATTTTTCAGTTTCATATTGAAATCCATCATCGCCGAGACTACAGTGTTGTGTTTTTCCGCAAGAGTTTACATCTCCCTTCACATACACATTTTGTAGCAGAAACATTATGAACTCTAGTGTCTCTCCATTTCAAAAAGTCCATTTTTAGAATATGATGTTCTTCACAAAGATAGAATGTTTTTCTATCAAGGAGGTGAAAACTTCATACAATTTGTCAAAGTCTCTGTTTGGAAACTCCTCATTTTGTTCAACATGCACACGTTTTAAAATTTGTATTTCTTTAAAAGATTTGTGTAGGAGTTATATAGCTCAACAAAATCTTCTTCTTGAGAGTTTGAGTTAAGAGATTCTACCTCATCAAGAACAACCTCGTCTGTTTTACTGTGAATACCCTCGCCTTCCTCAAGTGCCATAAAACAAATCATGGCCTTTTCCTGTTCCTCTTGATTTTCAAGATCATCTTCTTCATCTCTTTCATTAGTCTCACTCCCAATCCTAGTTTCTTTTGCCTCAGCTACCATCCCTTTTTCTTTTGAACATCTTATTTTCCTTTTCAGTTTGAGACAAAAGGTTTTAATATATACTGATTCATTGCATTTATAGAATATGACCTTATTTCCTCCTTTTCTTCTTTTGTGGTCCTTATTTTTGGTATGAGGAAAGGACCAAGAAAATATACTTAGTTCTTTATAGTACTTCTGGATTTCTTTAAAAGCAGGGCTATGTTGTCAATCATTTCATTTGTTTCACTTTCTGAGTTAGCTCTGAGGGCTATTCCATTTTTCTTATCCTTGCTAGTTGGTTTAGACCTCACCATCATCATTTTATGGGTTAGGAGAGAACCTATTAGAACATCGCACCCATATTTTGTGAGATCTTTAGCATCACATAATACAATTACTTTAGTTTCCCATTTGTTAGTTAATAATCTTAAGATCTTCTTAACCATGTGCTCTTCAGTGACATCCCTCCCTAGGGCTTTCAAACCATTTACAATATTTATAATCCCTTAGAAGAAGATTAATCTTAGATTCCTTGACTTGACTAGTAACTTATGAAGGAACTTCAAGTTTGTCCCAAACCTCCTTAGTAGAGGAGCAGGACTGACACTTTATTATATTCATTTACATCTGACGCATAGTGAATCATATTCAGTGTTTTGGCATTAGTCTGAATATTTTTCCAATCAACATCAGTGTATTCATCAGTTCTTTTAGCTCTAGTCTCGCCTTCACCTCTTTGAGAGATAAATAAAAAAAATCTTAAATTTCAAAATAATTCTCGTTACACCACAACTTAGATTTACTAACTTTTTAAATCAAGTTTATGAAAAATATATGATCAAGTACTTAATTTTTAAAATAGCCTTAAGTTATTAACTTTTTTAACTTAATTAATTATTAGTTTCAAGTAATTTTTTAGATTAGAAAAACTCAAACCTAAAATTAAAGTGAAGTATAATTTGGCGAAGAAAATTCATACTTATAACTAAATGAAAATTTTAAAAAATGTAATTGAAATTCTAGGTAAATTTTAGTTCGATTTTTCTAGGAAAAATAAATACACACAATATTTTTAGTAAAGCTATCTTTTATATTCATAAGATCATTTTTATTAAAAATAATAATTTAAGTCCATTTCAATAAACCAATATTTTTAGACAAAAGGACTATTTTGGTCATAAAAGAAAATTTTTATAGTATCACATGCTATAAGGTATTAAATTATTAAAAAATAAGTTAGGATACTAAAGTGAAAAAAGACAACCGAAATAAGGATACTTTAGTGTAATTAATGCTTTCCTAGATGATGAAGTGATGAAGGGAATCCTCTCACTTCCATGAGATGCCCTTTTGTTAATTGGAAGGTCGAAGTGGTGGGATATAAAGTAGGTATCATATCCTTTGTTTTCTAAGGTCTTACTATACATCTCTACTTTTTTTATTTTTAACACAATTGAATTCATATATTACGCAAGAAAATGGGAAGGGAATACTGCACTTAACATCCCCTCCATCCATTAATTATATTTATATCATCAGTTGTTATATGCAATATGATATTTTTGTTCTTGAAAAGATCTGATGAATGGTATAAATACCTTCATTTGGACAAGAAATAGGATAATATTAAAGGAAAATGGGATATCAAATTGTCATTGTGGGCTTCTCATTAGTCATGCCCTTTTGCCTCTTCCAATACCGTTTGTTTTTATTTATTCTTTCTTTTTTTGAAATTATTTAGAAAAGTTATGAATTGAATTCTAAAACTTTGATAAGATAATAAATCACATTTTTACTTGGTGGAGTATTTGTCTCAATTCTCAATTCAAAATATTTCTCACATTTTTTTTATTTCTAAGTTCGATATTTTTTCTTACAAAAACTTAAGTATATATCCAAAAGAGATAATCACTTTATTTATACTAACTAAACTTGGACCTTTGGTACAGGGGGCTAAATTATTGCTTCCACTAGCATCCATGACTAAAAGATCAATAAGAAAGGAGAGGAGGAGAAAAAAAGATGGTTTATAAGGTTAATTGCAAAATATTCCTTAAGTGGGAGGGAAAAAGTATTTTACTTTTCAAACTTTAAAAATTAGGCATTTTATATCGAATTTTTGAAATTATTTTACAATAAAATATAACTTTTATAAAAGAGTATTTTACGCATTTTATATATTTTAAGGGGCAACTCCCTATCTTTAAAGTTTGGAGCTAAAATAGTTTTAGCCTCTAACTTGTGGTATTTTACAATTAACCTTATTTATATTTCTCCCAACTAGCCTTAGAAGACATGCATGGGCTTGGGCCTTGGGCCATTTTGTTCTGGGCTTTGAATCAGACTGATCCCACCTCCGCAACAATCTTCCCAGTTTTACCTTGGTTACTGTTGCAATAAATTGGAGAAAAAGGAAGGAAAGTTTTCAAACTCCGGGAACTCGATTGCCTCAGTTCTCTCATAGATTCTCTTTCTCCTGAAAGATCTGACATATACATTTGACACTTTATGATTTGGCATTTGTCACCTTATGCATTTGGCATTTGTCACAAGACAAAAATTTATATGACGACAAAATTCTGTGGTAAGCTATTTAAAAAATAACACATCACTTTACCTCTCAACTATTACCCCTAATACACTTCCCTCAAAATCTTTTAATTGTACTCATCATAATGACAATCTTACTCAAGAACATCTAACTTTTAATTCTTTTAACATAAATCATATATAAAAATTAAACTCAGCAATATCATATTAGGATTAATTGTCTGTTTACTAATCGTCTAACCTGCAGAGTTTTACATCATGTGTTTATTGAGGAGCACTGACTATGTGCTGTAGTAGTTGTTGTTGTCTGAACAGCGGTCTCGATGTGGAATAAGCTGTTGGAGATGGAGGAGAGGAAAGAGAATCTTGAGAGAATCAGATGATGTCTACACAGGCCACAGGCAGCACTATTAGTGGAGGAGGAGAAGTGGCTATGCTCTGCCCCGTCTTGCCTGCCAATTTCTAATTCCATTATGCAAAAAAAAATTTGTTGTTTTCTTGAAGAAAATGCCAGAGCCATGAATGCAATATAGACTCTTATGGGACTCGGTCCATCTGGCTATTTTATTTTGAGAAAGGCGGTAAATGATGGGATTCAATTCATTCAATTGAACGTTCAGTAAAATTTCTTCCAACTTTGGATTTTCCAACTTAAAATCTTATAAATGCAAAAGATTCATGATAAAAAATATCCTTATAATTCCAAGATCAATTCATAAGGAGAATCCAGTATCCCCAAATTATTATAATCAAGGGCAAGTATTTGTTACAACACCATAAAATTGGTGACCAAATTGAAATGATATACCAATAATCTCCTCTTGAATATCATTTTCAAATGATGTACAATTGACAAGTACATCAAATTTTTTCTCTTTGAAATTAGAGTTTGTGCAGAATCAAATGAGCACCATATTGGGGTTGCATTGTGATGAGAGTGAAAGGAGCATGAACATAGGAGGGAGAAAGCTCGAAAGAAAAACGTCTCAAGATTAGAGACATCGCCATTTTGGCTTCCAATAGAGCAAAGTTTTGGCCAATGCACATTCTTGGTCCCAAGCTAAATGGAAAAAAAGAGCCTTGGCTCTTAGTTGCCTTGAGAACTCCCTCTGCAAATCTTTCTGGTTTGAACTCCATTACATCTTCACCCCATATTTCAGGGTCATGATGAAGTAGGATTTGTGGCATCATTAGCTGCACGCCCGCTGGAATGAAGTATTTTCCCAGTTGTGTAGCTTCATGAGCCACTTTTGTCAGTTCAGCCACTGGAGTATATAACCTCAAAACCTCGTACAAGATCATCGTTATCTGTTATACAACAAATGTTATGAGAATAACTAGAATAGCCAACACAAAACCAGAAAATTTTAAAGGATTTGAGGACTTACAACTTTAAGATGGCTGATACCATCATAGTCCGGGGTTTTATTACCAAAGACTTGAAAAACTTCTTCTCTGGCACGAGTTTGCCATTCGGGGAATCTAGACAAGAGGACCATTGTCCACACGAGTAAAGTCGAGGTAGTGTCCTGGCCAGCAAAATAGAAGAGTTTGCACTCACCAATAATCTCTCCAATAGTCATTCCAGCACTTTTGTTATTTCCTTGCTCCTTTATTTCATTCAGATTGCATTCCAACAATATTCCCAAAAAATCATCAGCAGCACTTGCTGCTTCTCCTGATTTCATTACCTTCATTTTCTTATTGATAATTTCTGTTATTCTTACTCTAACTTCTTTGTCAATTGCTCTCATCCTATTGTTCCTCTTAGTTGGAAGAAACCTACACAGCAACAATACCATAAACTAGTCAAGGCAATAATACCAGTAATGAATGTAAGATATCTCAACGATGCAGCCAACCCCCCCCCCCCCCCCCCCTTTGTTTCACGCCCAGGACTAAAGCGTAAAGTTTGCAAGAGTGGACACCTCAAGAGGGGGAGGGGGAAGATTGCACGAGTCTTATGTTTAATCAATTTTTCTACAAACTAGCTAACGTGGAATATCTCAACAAACACCAAAAGATTCAGAACTTTAATTCTAACAAACAGACAATTCATGCTAAGAGACAGCAGATTTATGAGTTAGTAATCAAATAATTACCTCTGTCCAGGGATATAAACCGAGCGAATGACATCAATAGTAAGAGCAGTAAGTTCTTTCATGAGTTCAAATATTCTTCTCCCTTCCTCGAAGTTACTTCCAAATAATGTTCTTGAAATTACATCTCCAGTTAAGGTTTCAATATCATGCCACACATCCACCTCTGCTGATCCTCCTTCAGGGACCTTATTATCCCATTTTGTCACCATATCACGGCAACTCAAATAGAATGCAGGAAGCATAAGCTTCAAAACAAGAACAAAAAAACCCAAAAACATAATAATCAGTTTTATCCTATATACTAGAATTTTTATTAGTGAAAAGTTAAGTAAATTTCTACTGTATCCGCAACTTACCTTTAACTTTTCAAAGTGAAAAGCAGCATTGATGATTTTTCGGCGTTTAGCCCAAGGGTCACCTTCTAAGCTTCCAATTCCAGTCAAAAGCAATTTGGTAATTGGGTCAAGATCATGATGATTCTTCTGGAACTTATAGTATTTTGTTAAGACCTCTTTAATCAGCTCTGGATCTGTGATATTCACCCTTGGTATTCTTCCAACCCACATAAAAGACTTCTTGCCTGCAATTAAAAGCTTTTGTTAATACTAAATTCAACCTCGCAACTAAATTTTGAATTTTTAATATCTCTAGAAACTTGCTAAAACAAGCATAATTTCCTCAGCCCACAAGGGTTCACAGCTTTAAAGTTACAAAATTGAGGAAACATACTTGAAAAATTCTAGAAAACAGAGCAATTTTGAGTTAATTTGGTAAACATGCCATGAGTCTCAAAAGTTTAAACTGAAATTTGAACTTTTCATCTCTAATAACTTGCTAAAACAAGCATAATTTCCTCAGCCCACAAGAGTTCAGGGCTTTAAATTACAAAAATGAGAAACAATACTTGAAAAATTCAAGAAAACAGCAATTTTTTAGCTAATTTGTTAAATACATACCATGAGTCCCAACAGTTTTGAGTATATGAGGTACAATTCGTTTCTTAACATCTTCTTCAACACCAATAGGTTTAGTCAAGGCTTGTCTGATCAATTTTCCACTATCATACTGATCTCCCAAGAACAATCTGTAAGGATTTCCCTTAAACCCTTGTTCTCTTAAGCATTTTTCCAGCTTCTTGGGCTTAAACCATACCCAATCCAAGATTCTATAGACCCAGTAAAGGGTTAGACTAACAAAAACCAAGAAAATAATTGATTTGAAGTTCAATTCCATTTCAGTCCAAAGTCAGGCAAGAATAATAAGTAGACATTCACTTACAATAATGTGTGTATATATACGGAGCAATGAGCATTCCCTTTCTGGGAAATGAGGTGAATAATGAAATCCTTGCCTGGAATTCTTTTTCACAGAAAATCGAATGAAGACGAAGACAGAATAAAATATCACTTAGCGAGGTTCACGTGCGCTTCAGCCTCTATTTTATTATCATCATTCTTTTTATTTATTTTGGTTGAATACACGTCAGTGTCATGTTTCACGGTCGAAATTGTCTGCTATTTCTTGATTATTGTTTTCTTAAATTATTTTTCTTTATTAGTGATGCAAAATTACTAATTTGATTCTTTTATATATATATATATCAATATATATGACATCATGGTGTTACATGCTGTGGCGGACCAGAAAAGAAAATTTGGAAGAACTGGTTAATATTAAAAAAGAAAAAAAAAATTTTAATCAGCAGCCCAACTCAAAAGTTGTGGGACTCTATTGAAAAAAAATAAAATTGGAAGAGTTTGAATATAAAAACATCGAAATTTTTAAAGTTTTTTTTTCTCAGATTGGTCCCTAAGTGGTTCCGCCACTGGTTACATGAATTATTTAAGACTATAAAGGGTAGATAAATATGAATTAAATCTAAAACAATCTCACCAAAAAATAGGGAAAAACATGATTATTCGTGCATTGATATCCATGGTAATGAGAGTTTTCTATTAGTATCATATGCTCTCGTATGTCTTAATGCTCATGGTGAGAAATTGTTAACACTAGACATGATGGTCGGGAATTGTCGAGGCTGGTGGCTTGGAGGTCCCTGTTAGAATTTAGTCAATAATTAGTAGTTTTACAACTAATAATATTTCTAAATTTATGAGATTCTTTCTGTTTTGAAAAAGTCTTTTTGTTAGTAGTAGTCTGTTACATATAGACTGTTAAATTTGCGTCATTTTGTTTTATAATGTATGACTATTTAACAACCATGCCTTAGTTTAATTGTATGTGATCCTTTTCTCCTAGTTTTTTGTTTTAGTGTGTTCTTCTCTGTTACTTTGCTCTATTGAAAAAAAACAAAATTGGAAGATTTTGAATATAAAAACATCGAAATTTCTAAAGTTTTTTTTTCTCAGATTGGTCCCTAAGTGGTTCCGCCACTGGTTACATGAATTATTTAAGACTATAAAGGGTAGATAAATATGAATTAAATCTAAAACAATCTCACCAAAAAATAGGGAAAAACATGATTATTCGTGCATTGATATCCATGGTAATGAGAGTTTTCTATTAGTATCATATGCTCTCGTATGTCTTAATGCTCATGGTGAGAAATTGTTAACACTAGACATGATGGTCGGGAATTGTCGAGGCTGGTGGCTTGGGGTCCCTGTTAGAATTTAGTCAATAATTAGTAGTTTTACAACTAATAATATTTCTAAATTTATGAGATTCTTTTTGTTTTGAAAAAGTCTTTTGTTAGTAGTAGTCTGTTACATATAGACTCTTAAATTTGCGTCATTTTGTTTTATAATGTATGACTATTTAACAACCATGCCTTAGTTTAATTGTATGTGATCCTTTTCTCCTAGTTTTTTGTTTCAGTGTGTTCTTCTCTGTTACTTTGCTCTATTGAAAAGAAAACAGAATTGGAAGATTTTGAATATAAAAACATCGAAATTTCTAAATTTTTTTTTCTCAGATTGGTCCCTAAGTGGTTCCGCCACTGGTTACATGAATTATGAATTGAACTTTTTTAAGACTATAAAGGGTAGATAAATATGAATTAAATCTAAAACAATCTCACCAAAAAATAGGGAAAAACATGATTATTCGTGCATTGATATCCATGGTAATGAGAGTTTTCTATTAGTACCATATGCTCTCGTATGTCTTAATGCTCATGGTGAGAAATTGTTAACACTAGACATGATGGTAGGGAATTGTCGAGGCTGGTGGCTCGGAGGTCCCTGTTAGAATTTAGTCAATAATTAGTAGTTTTACAACTAATAATATTTCTAAATTTATGAGATTCTTTCTGTTTTGAAAAAGTCTTTTGTTAGTAGTAGTCTGTTACATATAGACTGTTAAATTTGCGTCATTTTGTTTTATAATGTATGACTATTTAACAACCATGCCTTAGTTTAATTGTATGTGATTCTTTTCTCCTAGTTTTTTGTTTTAGTGTGTTCTTCTCTGTTACTTTACATTTGGTATCAACACCACCTCACGGGGTCAGATTATTTGAAAAAACAAAAAAGACAGCAGTTTTCTACACAAGCAGTGAATCAAAATGTCATCAGAAAGTTCATTTGTTCAACCATCCATTCCTAAATTTGATGGACACTATGATCATTGGCAATGTTAATGGAAAACTTTCTACGATCTAAAGAGTACTGGGGATTAGTAGAGAATGGGATTTCTGCATCAGCAGATGGTACTGTGCTAACAGAAGGATAGAAAAAACTCTTGAAAAAGGAGAAGCTGAAGGATTTGAAGGCAAAGAATTATCTATTTCAGGCTTTAGATAATTCAATCCTTGAAACGATTCTCAACAAAGATACAGCCAAAAGTATTTGGGATTCGATGAAGAAAATTCCAAGGTACAACAAGGGTTAAGCATGCGCAGTTGCAGGCTCTTCGAAGAGAATTTGAGCTGCTCGAGATGAAAGAAGGTGAATCTGTCAATGAGTATTTTTGGACGAACTTTCGCCATTGCTAACAAAATGAAAGCAAGTGGTGAGAACAAGGGAGATGTTGAAGTGGTCTCTAAGATTCTGAGATCGATGACTCGTAAGTTTAATTATGTGGTGTGTTCAATTGAGGACTCTAAAGACACAAGGACTTTAACCCTTGATGAATTACAGAGCAGTCTACTTGTGCATGAACTGCGTATCAACAAGGATTCTTTGGTTGAAAAAGCACAAGCCATGAAAATATCATCTGGAGATCAATTTGGTGGAGGATACAGAGGCAGAGGCAGAGGAAGCTTTAGAGGACAAAGAAGGGGACGCAGCAGACCGTCTGTTGACAGATCTATAGTGGAATGTTTCAACTGTCATAAGTTAGGACATTTTCAATGGGAGTGTCAAAGGAAGGAGTCAAATTATGCAAAAACGCAAGATGATATATTGTTGATAGCGTGTGTGGAAGGAGATTCAACCATCAAAAGAGACACTTGGTTTCTTGACTCGGGGGGTAGGAATCATGTGTGGAAAGAAGGATTACTTCATGGATTTTAATGGAAATTACAACGATAATGTAAAGCTAAGCAATGGTTCTAGTTTGGCTATGATTGGGAAAGGCAATGTAAGGCTGCAAGTGAATGGAATTGTTTAAATTATCACAAGAGTGTATTATGTGCCGCAATTGAAAAATAACCTACCAAGTGTTGGGCAGCTACAAGAGAAAGGGTTGTAGTTTCTATTTCAGCGTGAGCAGTGCAGAGTATATGTGATACCCCCAACCCTGCCACTAGGTCAACTACGGTTGAGTAGGGTATTTGCGTGCCTCTCGGCACTAAACTATAAGTTCCAAAACGCGAGCCCAACCCTGGGGCAACACTTATAGGTATAAACACAAATTACGCAGCGAAATTTAAGTAAATGGGTTACTATTGGTACGCCCAAAACACAAGATTTAAAAAAACTTCTTAATAACCGTTTCAATATATAAATAAAAGTAACTTCATCAACAAAACTTATGACAACATAACAAGAACTTTACAACTGACCTAGGTCTAAGAAACATAAAACATAAAACATGTTCTTCTAAGGAAGCTTGATCCAAAACTCCATGTCCATCACTTCAGCGGCTTATCGTGCCTCTTTCTATCTTGAGTTAATATGAAGAGAAAACATGATATGAAAAACGTCAGTGCGAACGCTCAGTGAGTCCACGTGTATGTGTGCGTCTTAGTGATTTCTTTGAAACAATGCTGATGCAGTTTTCCCAGACCAGTTCACGTAATGTAATAAGAAAACACTTTCTTTTGTTATTTTAACAAAATTGATGCTTGAACCGACATGAGGGTTTCGAGCGTAGCTGGGAAGTCTGAGCGAATCAAGACACACCAGCGCAGCTTCTACACCCGAATGCAAAGAAAAACACAATGCCACCGTCGGGCTCGACGGACAAGGTCCGGATCCCACAACGAGGTCATCGGAATCAAATTCTGGCATCTCTTAGTCAATACCAGCCAAACACCATAGAGCGCTCGATTACCAAACAACCGCTCTCCCAAAACTGGTCAAAACAGGCTATAAATTCTTGGGACACTTAACCAGGTCTGCCTTGGGACCAACTTTAGTTTCAAGCCCCTCTAGCTCTTCACAAGGCGGCCGTCCCATCGCAGAACATGATGCAGTGTCCACGTAGACCGATTGGGCCACGCCCTCTACAGTACTATGCCCCTCTTCAAGTGGATCTACTCTTTCGAGTCTAAATCGTCCACGCCATTAGAAGAGGCCCTCGTACGGGAGACTAGCCACGTACAGTGCAATCCTCTGACGCTTCCGAACACAAGATCATAAACAGAACTGTAACCCTGGTCAGATGGGGTTTTCATATGTGTTTATAGTAAAAAGGCCATTTGTCCGGCCAACAGGTCAGAATCAAGTCATGAATATTTTCAGCAAAAAAAATCCCCAACTACCAGTTCACCATATGCTTATGCAACTATACACATGTACGCCAGATTTATACTAATGCATGTTAAAACAGTGTAGCTTTTCAAAATTAGAACATTTTCCAACAAATAAATCTTCCCAGAAAAAACCTATGTACGGCCAATCCCACTTCACAGCAATTATATACCGTTTTGAAAATGCCACACCTATATAGAGCACGGCTCCTATGCATTGTCTAGGAAAATAGGTAACACATGGTGGAGAACATCTCCAAAAGACATGCTAAATTATAATATGCCGAATGTAGTAAATATTTTATAACAGATTCAGGAAACATGCCTTACAAGGCTCGTAATATTTGCAAATATTAGAAAACAGGGTTTTGTTGACTCACCTGAGTGCAGCTCTAGTGCTATAATCCTACAAACAGAATACCATAAACATTTAAGTATAAATCCAAACCATTTTATTTGCCTCCAAAAATAAAAGTAATAACTCCTTATGAACCCAGGATATAACTACACATATACTAATCCAAAGAACCTGAGTTTTTTAACCTACCTACACTAAAATAAAGATACGCACAAGTGATACTAAAAATATATATATATATATATATGCTAACGTCATATACAAAAATTAGGTGTGTATATATATCAAGATTAGTCACGAAAGTTAAGTAAACCAAAATTATATATAAATCCATAAATATTAAAATCATTTTCAAGGATCGTTTATACTAAAAATACATATAAAATTTATAAATGCCAAAATTAGTTACAAAAGTTATGTATATAAAAATATATACAAAGTTATGTACTAAAATATATATATATACAAGACTTTATTAATAAAATTATTTATAGAAAAAGAAAATCACATATATACTAATATATATATATATTTACCAACCATATATATATACTAAAATTGTTCACAACAATTATATACCATAAGCATGTATAAAGTTATTTATACTAAAATTTATTTATATAGTAAAATATATTCAGGACTTCATGTTCTACAATTCTTTAAAAATTCTCATGCATGCAAAAAGATATACATATATATATAAACAATTGAAATTTAAACTTGTAAATATGTGTACTATATATATACATGTAAACATGTATACTAAAAATATATATGTTAAACTACACATGCAAATATATATTTAAGATATATAGATACTAGAACTGTACATGCAAATATATACACTAAATATATATATGTCAGAATATAAACAATTACGCGTACTAAAAATATATATAAGAAAATACATTAAAATTATTAACCAAAAATTAGGTACACTAAAATTATTTCAGATAAGATAATTATACCAAGAAAAATTAAATAAATAAATTTATATACGATTAAATAAGAAAAATCAAAACAAAAATTAACTAACTTTAAAGTACATTATACTCTAAATACCTCATCTCAAGACTTTAAAATTAAATTCTACAACCCATTGTCAAAAAAAAAAAAAAAGAAAATAAATTAAAACTTTGCTAACCCAAATAAATAATCAAAGACCAATTCTAACCCCTAGCTTAAGAAAAATAGAACTTGTAACAACATATATATACATAGGTATATGCATATATATACTAACTAGTAAACATAAAAACCTTCATAATCCTACACCATACCAAAAATACACAATTACTAAAATGACTAAAAGAAAGAAAAACAGAGAGCAAGACAAAATTGTTAAAACAGGAAAAGAAAGGAAAAAAGAAAGCAAGAAACGGCAGAAGAGAGAAAAAAAGAATCAAGGAAAAGAAAGAAAAAAATATTATAAAAAAAAGAAATGGATACCTGTTGCTGGGAAACCGAGAAGAGGAAAAGGGGAAGAAAGAAAGGAAGAATGCATCAGCCATTCTCTTCCTTTATTATATATATATATATATATGTATATATAATACTTGAAGGCCATGCAAAGTGCTAAGTGGCACATTCCTCAAGACAAGTGGCAGCAAGTTTTTTTTAAAAGCCATAATAATCTAAAAAAAATAAAAAATTAATATTAATAATAATACTAATAATAATAAAGATAAAGTACTTCCATAAACAGAAAATACCACTTTAACCCTACGTGGGACTACCGAGTATTTTAAACCGCTAAAAAGTACATACTATAAATTCTAAGGTTTTACTACGCTAGACCCCGACTACTACGTTAACGTCATTCGCCTTCTCAAGATCTCCCGAGGTGCTTACCGAGTGGGGCATTACATTCTTCCCACCTAAGGAAAATTTCGTCTTCGAAATTTAATAGTCATACACCTAAAAGTTCTGGATACTTCCGCTTCAGATATTCCTTAGTCTCCCAGGTTGCCTCCTTAATTCAATGATACCTCCATACAACTTTACACATTAGAATCTATCTCCCACGTAACCCTTTTACGCGTCATTCTATAATCTCTGCTAGTTTTTTTTTCTTCGTTCGATAAATCGGCACGTAACTCCAGTTGGTTATCATTGAGCACATGATCCAGTGCAGGATGATATTTTTTCAATTGTGATACACGAAACGCGTCATGTATACCTGTCAGTTCATTTGGTAAGGCTAATTGATATTCCACTTTGCCAACCCTGTTAATAATTTCAAATGGTCCAACATATCGGGGGCTTAACTTTCTTCCCCTTGATGATTTAGGCTTTCCACGATGTGGCGTAAGTTTTAAGAAAACTCGATCTCCCATACTAAACTCCAAGTTCCTTCTTCGATTATCGGCATAGCTCTTCTGTCTACTTTTGGCAGCCCAAAGCCGATCTTTTAATATCCTAACTTGTTTCTGCATTTCCTCCAACTCTGGCACCATGTTCCTTTTGTTTCCAATGAGATTGAACTCCAATCTCATCCCAGTATAGGGATGTTCTACATTTCTTACCATACAATGCAGGTGCCATTCCTATCGAAGGGTGGTAGCTGTTATTATAAGCAAACTCAGCACAAGCAAGATTGTCAACCCACTCGTTCCCAAAATCTAAGTCACAAGCTCTCAACATATCCTCTAGGTTTTGAATCGTTCTCTTAGAATGTCCATCGGTTTGAGGGTGTACTGTGGTACTATAATTTAGGTTGGCTCCATAGTCGCCTGGAAATTGAGCCAAAACCTTGAGGTAAACTTCGGGTTTCTGTCGGATACACTCCTTATTGATAACACTCTATGAAGCCGTACAATCTCATCTTCCTAGATTTGCGCTAACTTGTGCCATAGTTAGTCGATGCTTTACTTCCTGGAAACTTCTCTCGCACTTCTCCACCATGTAAACTCGATGGCTTTCCTTCGTAAGTTATGATAAAGGTCTAACAATAAGGAAAAAAAATCTATTATGAATCTCAAATAATACCCTTCAATCCCTAAGAAGTTATGTACTTCTACTGGTATCTTGGGTTACGTGCAATCGGTCACTGCTCTACCTTTACTGGTTCTACTGTTACTCCTTCTTGAGTTATCACATGCCCTAAGAAAGTCACCTGTTGCCATTCAAAACTTACATTTCCTAAACTTGATGTAAAACTCATGCTCCTACAAGGTTTACAACACTCTTCAAAGATATCGTTCATGTGCTTCGAAGTTAGGTTAATATATAAGAATATCATTAATGGAAACCACCACAAGCTTATCTAAGTAAGGACATAAAATCCTATGTATCAATTCTATGGATGTCGCGAGTGCATTTGTCAATCCAAATGGCATAAAACAAACTCATAATGCACATAACAAGTGTTAAAAGATGTTCTCTTTTGTTCGTACCTGATAGTATCCTTGTTCTAAATCTAATTTGTAATACTATCCTACTCCTCGAAGTTAGCAAATGGTCCATCCCTAAGTATCACGTCATAACTCCCAAATGGTAAGGTAATTAAGTCTCTAGATAAAATCACACTCTCGACACAAATATCACAATCTGGGTACTTTACCTCAGTTATCTTACTCACGCCCATAAGAGTGCCAACTATTAACTGGTACTGCATGTCAACGGAGGGTATAGGAATATGTTTTATGAAATGAAAGCTCACAAAGAATGCATAGCTACAAAACCAATGAGTACTCTTGCTAGTTGAGAAAAGATTTGAATCATACTTTCAACTACATCCGCTTTGGTGTCTACGGCCAGTCCATCCAACATATAACCTTTTGCTTTCACTTGTGGCTTATCACTCCTTTCTTCTGTGGCTCCTCTCATAGCCGGGGATCGGCCAGTTCTTCTGGACATCTCCGGTGGTACTTGTTGCATCTCCGAGCACTATTCCCTAGCATGTCCGGGTTTTTCACACCTGTAACATAATCTTGACTTCTGGTAACACACTTCTGCCACATGTCCACTTCGTCTGCAGTATGTACATACTCTATGGACTCCTCCAAGGGTTAGGGTTCGCCGACCTTCATTTCCAATCCTTTGCTCACCACAGGGTCTTTTGGAATCTCTAGATTTCCACGGTCTTTGTCCAGGATGTTTATAGGGGGTTGCAGCTGAGCCAATAGCTGCTTTCCTCTGTGTAACCACTTGATCTGCCATCTCCGTGCTTGTGGTGGCTTCAACTGCTGCTACGAATCCCATTGGTGGTAAGGGTGCCAATGCCCATTGTAGTTTCACCCTTAATCCTTTTACAAACTGCCACGTCTTATTCTCATCAATATCTATCAATATTAAGCAGTATTTAACCAACCTATTGAATTTTACAGTACACTAGGCAACTGTCAGGTTACCCTGTCTCAATTATTGAAACTCATCCTCTCGTTGCTCACGAACCCACCGAGGTATGTACTCTTTCCTAAATTCTTCTTGAAAATCGTTCCAGGTCCATGGTTGGTTCTTGAGTGCCC
Source organism: Catharanthus roseus (assembly GCA_028651295.1). Classification (NCBI taxonomy): domain Eukaryota; kingdom Viridiplantae; phylum Streptophyta; class Magnoliopsida; order Gentianales; family Apocynaceae; genus Catharanthus; species Catharanthus roseus. The sequence goes on along the minus strand of JAPQWS010000050.1, from coordinate 2,433,222 downwards.
GAGCTTTAGTAGCTCTAAGCCAGCAATCATTTGCCATGCCACGGAGCCTAAAAGCTGCAAACGTTACTCTCAGGGCATCCTCGTACTTAAGGGTATCATAGATATCACTCAGCTGCGCAAGGAATATTCAGCTTTAGTTTCTTGCTCAGCTTCTCCATAGAACTCCAGCGGTCGAAACTTCAAAAATCGTTCTAGTGCTTCATTTTCCCCAGTGGCCCGTACTCGCTTGTTCCTCCTTGTGGTTATTGAAGTTTCTAACAACTCCGTCATTCTAATCATGAAATTTTGCCATTACTGTATGTGTAGCTTGCTCTGGATGAGGGGTTCAGGCTGTCTGCTTTGAGAATTTTCGGACACAGCCTCGTCCGCATGATTGGAGGGTCGTGAATCTGTCATGTTTCTAAACAACCAGAAGGTTTCATCACTAATAAACTTATAGGTTTGCAACTACTCCATAACCAGTAAATATAAACTCAGCACAGGCACTAACATCAACACGTTCTTATAAACATAAATATATATATATATATAAATAGATCTCAAAATCAGGATCTTTAGTACAAGTGGTGTAACAGAGAAATCATCACTCCAAAAATATGTGACCGAGTTACTATACACATATCCAAAAACCCGGGGACCTCCTACCTACTATCATAAGGCTACTATGTCAAGCCTCAATAAAACACCACTTAGACCCATCCAAATAACTATATACACAAAAATCCCTTGCACTGTATCGTAGGTCTACTCCGCCTAAGGGTGTCGACTACCAGAACTTCCTGGCAGGGACTCCAGCTCGGTGCGCACTCTATCCACTGAATCCCTAATAGTACCAAGGAACTGGGTGATAAACCGCTTAGGCCAGTCCCACTCGTCAACCAACTCCTGAATCTCCCTCTCTTTCGTCGCGTGTGCCTCCCGCACCTTAACTAGCTCCGTCTCCATCATAGCGGCCCTCACTGCTGCCTGTCGATGTGCTTGACGGGCCGCACATAATAGCGCATCCACCCTAGAAATCTCCTCTCTCAGCTCTGAAATCTGCTGTCCAGCAACCTCCACCTACTGTCCACTCTATAAACAATAGCCACAAATAGGTGATAACGGTATCGGGGATCCACCCATTGCAAGGGTGTCCATACCCTCAGCATCCACCGGTGCCACTCCCTTCGGCTCAAGTAGCATCCCTGCATCGGACTCAGCCTCGCTGGGGTCTTCTTTGATCGACGCCCCAGGCTCCACTCCCTGCACCACCTGTCCCACTACAGTCTCACTATCTGAGAGGTCAATAATGGGGATCGGATCTCTCTCCAGAACAATCTTCCTAAGGGAGTATGATGATGAGGCCCTCCTGGTATATCCATCTACGAGTGTGATATCTACAAAACAGTCTTAGGGATCAGCTCAGCTTCAACACCCGAATGCAAAGAAACACACAATACTACATCGGGCTCGACGGACAAGGTCCGGATCCCACAACGAGGTCATCGGAATCAAATTCTGACATCTCATAGTCAATACTAGCCAAATACCATACGAGCGCTGGATTATCAAACAACCGCTCTCCAAAAACTAGTCAAAACAGGCTACAGATTCCTGGGACACCTACCAGGTCTGCCTTGGGACCAACCTTAGTTTCAAGCCCCTCCTGGCTCTCCACAAGGCGGCTGTCCCACCGCAGAGCATGATGCGGTGTCCACGTAGACCGATTTGGCTACGCCCTCCACAGTACTACGCCCCTCTTCAAGTGGATCTACTCTCCCGAGTCTAAATCGTCCACGCCATCAGAAGAGGCCCTCGTACGGAGGACTAGCCATGTACAGTGCAATCATTTGACGCTTCTGAACACAAGATCATAACTAGAACTATAAACCCTGGTCGGATGGGGTTTTCATATGTGTTTACAATAGAAAGGCCATTTGTCCGGCAAACAGGTTAGAATCATGTCATGAATATTTTCAGCAAAAAAATCCCCATCTGCCAGTTCACCACATACTTATGCAACTACACACATGTATGCTTGATTTATACTCATGCATGTCAAAACAGTGTAGCTTTTCAAAACTAGAACATTTTCTAACAAATAAGTCTTCCCAGAAAAACCCTTTGTATGGCCAATCCTACTTCACAACAATTATAAACTGTTTTGAAAATGCCACACCTGTATGGAGCACAGCTCCTATGCATTGTCTAGGAAAATAGGTAACACATGGTGAAGAACATCTCCGAAAGACATGCTAAATTGTAACATGCTGAACGTAGTAAATATTTTATAACAGATTCGGGAAATATGTCTTGCAAGGCTCGTAATATTTGCAAATATTAAAAAATAGGGTTTTGTGGGCTCACCTTAGTGCAGTCTGGTGCTATAATCCTACAAACAGGATACCAATAAAAGTATAAATCCAGACCTTTCTATTACCCTCCAAAAATAAAAGTAATAACTCCTTATGAACCCAGAATATAACTACACATATACAAATCCAAAGAACCTAAGCTTTTTAACCTACCTACATTAAAATAATACATACGCATCGGTGATACTAAAAATATATATATATATGCTAACGTCATATACAAGAATTAGGTGTGTATATATATCAAGATTAGTCACGAAAGTTAAGTATGCCAAAATTATATGTATATATAAATCCATAAATGTTAAAATCATTTTCAAGGATCGTTTATACTAAAAATACATATAAAATTTATGAATGACAAAATTAGTTATAGAAGTTATGTATATAAAAATATATACAAAGTTATGTACTAAATATACATATACAAGACTTTATTTACTAAAATTATTTATATAAAAAGAAAATCTCATGTATACTAAAATATATATATATATATATATATTTACCAACTATATATACTAAAATTGTTCACAACAATTATATACCACAAGCATGTGTAAAGTTATTTATACTAAAATTTATTTATATAGTAAAATATATTCAAGACTTCATGTACTACAATTCTTTATAAAATTCCCATGCATACAAAAAGATATACATACACATAAACAATTGAAATTTAAACTTGTAAATATATATACTATAAATATACATGTAAACATATATACTAAAAATATATATGTTAAACTATACATGCAAATATATATTTAAGATATATAGATACTAGACCTGTACATGCAAATATATATACTAAATATATACATATATATGAGAATATAAACAATTACGCGTACTAAATACATATATATAAGAAAATACATTAAAATCATTTACCAAAAATTAGGTATACTAAAATAATTTTAGGTAAGATAATTATACCAAGAAAAATTAAATAAATAAATTTATATACGATTAAATAAGAAAAATCAAAACAAAAATTAACTAACTTTAAACTACATTATACCCTAAATACCTCATCTCAAGTCTCTAAAATTAAACTCTACAACCCATCATCAAAAAGAAGAAAATAAATTAAAACTTAGCTAACCCAAATAAATAATCAAAGACCAATTCTAACCTTTATCTTAAGAAAAATAGAACTTGTAATAACACATATATAAGTAGGTCTATATATATATATATATATATATACTAACTAGTAAACATAAAAGCCTTCATAATCCTACACCACACTAAAAATACACAATTACTAAATGACTAAAAGAAAGAACAAGAGAGCAAGACAAAATTGTTAAAACAGCAAAAGAAAGGAAAAAAAAAAAAAAGAAAACAAGAAACGGCAGAAGAGAGAAAAAAAAAGAAAGCAACGAAAAGAAAGAAAAAAATAAAATAAAAAGAAACGGATACCTGTTGCTAGGAAACCAAGAAGAGGAAAAAGGGAAGAAAGAAAGGAAGAATGCATCAGCCATGCTCTTCCTTTATTACATATATATATATATATATATAATACTTGAAGGCCATGCAAAGTGCCAAGTGGCACATTCCTCTAGACAAGTGGCAGTAGGTTTTTTTTTAAAGCCATAATAATCTAAAAGAAATAAAATAATAATACTTTATTACATATATATAATACTTGAATGCCATACAGAGTGTCAAGTGGCACATTCTTCTAGACAAGTGGCAACAGGTTTTTTTTTTTTAAAGCCATAATAATCTAAAAAAATAAAATAATAATATTAATAATACTAATAATAATAAAGATAAAGTCCTTCCATAAAAAGAAAATACCACTTTAACCCTTATTTTAAACCGCTAAAAAGTACGTACCATAAATTCTTAGGTTTTACTATGCTAGACCCCGATTACTACGTTAACGTCATTCGCTTTCTCAAGATCGCCCGAGGTGCTTAAAGAGTGGGGTGTTATAGTATATCATCCTAAAAAAGGTTTGATTATGGGGATTAAAAGTGTCTGCAAACCGGATGTACATGTTTGATGCTATATGTCAGTCAATAGGATCCGTTTGTTTTAACGCAATTACAGAGGATTTGGCACAGCTTTCGCATTGTAGATATGGGCACTTGAGCTTCAAGGGTTTATAGACTTTGGAACAAAAAAGAATGGTGAATGGCTTGCCAAAGATCAACTCTCCTTCAAAACTATGCAAGGATTGTCTCGTGAGAAAGCAGAAGCGAGATCCTTTTCCAAAGAAAAGTAGTTGGAGAGCCTCACAGATACTTCAGATCGTTCACTCTGATATCTGCGGGCCAATCAATCCCATTTCCAACAGCAAAATGAGGTATATACTTACCTTTACTAACGATTATAGTCGAAAAACATGGGTCTATTTTTAATTGAAAAATCTGATGCCTTTGCTATTTTCAAAAAATTTAGGACTCATGTAGAAAAAGAAACAGCTTTGTCTATTAAAGGTTTGTGCACAGATTACGGTGGAGTATTTACATCACAGGAATTCAAAAGTTTTTGTGATGAGCAAAAGATACAGAGACAGCTTACAGCCGCTCATACTCCATAATAGAACGGAGTTGCTAAATGCAAAAATCAAACAATAATGAATCTAGTTCGCAGCATGCTGTCCAAAAGGAATATTCCAAAATCTTTTTGGCCCGAGACTGTAAATTGGGCAGTGCATGTCCTGAATGGCAGTCCAACTTTGGTGGTGAAGAATGTGACACCTGAAGAAGCCTGGAGTGGAGTGAAGCATTCTGTTGATCATTTTAGAGTTTTTGGTTGTCTCTCATGTACATGTGCCTAACAAAACAAGAGCTAAGCTTGATGATAAAAGTTTACGTTGTGTCTTTCTTCGAGTCAGTGAGGAATCTAAAGCTTACATGCTTTATGATCCTATTTCTAAAAGAACAATAATTAGCAGAGATGTAGTTTTTGAAGAGAATGAAAGTTAGGCATGGGATGCCAAATATGAAGAGGATATTGGTTGTGATCTGGAATTGGGTGATGATGAAAGGGAGGAAGTTCAAGAAACACCAGAATTGGACATTGAAATAACATCATCAAAGGAGCTGATTTTTGGAAGTGAAACAAGTTCTTCTTTAGATGCAGAACGAGATAGAAGACCACCAGTATGGATGAGAAATTATGAGGCTGGATAAGGATTGTCTGATGTAGATGAAATGCAGTTTGTTATGTTTGTTGTTGTTGCTGATCCTGTTTGTTATGAAGATGTAGTGAAAAGTGAGCATTGGAGAACAGCAATGGACGTTGAAATGGAAGCAATAGAAAAGAATGAGACTTGGGAGTTGACTGAATTGCCTGAGGGAGCTAAAAAGGTTGGAGTAAAATGGGTGTACAAGACCAAATTGAACGAAAAATGTGAAATAGATAAGTATAAGGCGTGTCTTGTAGTCAAGGGCTATGCGCAACAATATGTCATAGACTATCCTGAAGTTTTGCTCCTGTGGCACGCATAGCAGTTCGATTAGTGATTGCTTTCGCAGCGCAAAGGGTATAGATTGTTTATCAACTTGATGTGAAATCTGCGTTCTTACACGGTGAGCTGAATGAAGATGTGTTTGTGGAGCAGCCTTATGGTTACGTATAGAAAGGAAAAGAACAGATGGTGTACAAGTTAAAAAAAGCGGTTTACCGGCTTAAACAAGCTCCCCGTGCTTGGTACAACCGTATAGGCGCTTACTTCACAAAAAAGGGTTCGAGAAATGTGCTTACGAGCATACTCTCTTCATCAAAACAAACAGCTCTGGTAGCATGATAATTGTAAGTTTGTATGTTGATGATCTTCTTTTTGCTGGAAATGATGAATTGATGTTTAGAGAATTCAAGAAGTCCATGGAGAAAGAATTCAATATGACTGATCATGGTAAGATGAGATACTTTCTGGGACTTGAAGTCATACAAAGATCAGATGGGATTTTAGTTAGCCAAAAGAAGTATGCCATGGAAGTTTTAAAGAGATTCAAAATGGACCAAAGTAATTCAGTTCAAAATTCTATTGTTCTTGGTTTCAAGCCGACAAAAGATGAAAGAGGATCTAAAGTTGACAAGACTTATTTCAAGCGGATCGTGGGATGTCTAATGTATATTACCTCAACTCGGCCAAATATGGTGTTTGTAGTAAGTCTTCTTAGCAGGTACATGGAAAATCCAACAGAGTTATATTTGCAGTTGGCAAAAAGAGTTCTCAGGTATCTGAAGGGCACTTTTGAGCTTGGAATTTTTTACAAGAAGGGAGGAGATGATGAACTTGTTGCCTACACAGATAGTGATTATGATGAAGACTTGGAGGATCGAAGAAGTACATCAGGATATGTTTTCTTGTGATATTCTGGAGCTTTATCTTGGTCCTCTAAAAAACAGCCTGTGGTAATTTTGTTAACCACTGAAGCTGAATTCATTGCTCTGGCTTCATGTGCATGTCAAGCTATATGACTAAAAAGGGTCTTAAGGAAGCTGGATGGAAAATAAGATGAAGCCATTGTTATTCATTGTGATAGTATTTTTACTATTAAATTATCAAAAAATCCAGTAATGCATGGTCATAACAAGCACATTGATGTTCGCTTTCATTTTCTCCGTGAGCTCACTCAAACTGGTGCAGTGAAACTAGTTCATTGCAGCACTATCCAACAGCTAGCTGATGTGATGACAAAGCCTCTCAAATTGAATGACTTTCTGAAGTTTCGAGCCTTGCTTGGAGTTTGTGCTGAGAGTAGCATAAACTAAATGCTTTTTAGCATTAAGTTTAAGGGAGGAATTGTTAGGATTTAGTCAATAATTAGTAGCTTTATAGCTAATAATATCTCTTGATTTATGGATTCTTTCTGTTTTGAAAAAGTCTTTTGTTAGTGTTAGTCTGTTAGATATAGGCTGCTAAATTTACATTATTTTGTTTTGTAATGTATGGATATTTAACAGTCATGACTTAGTTCAATTGTATGTGATCCTTTTCTCCCAGTTTTTTTGCTTTAATGTGTTCTTCTCTATTACTTTACACTCCCATGCCTTGGCTCACAGCGACAAGACAGAGGCTCGTGTGCCTTAATTCTCATAGTAAGAATCTGTCAACACCAAACATAGTGACCAAGAGTTACCAAAGTTGGGGACCAGGAGCCCCAATGCCTTGCCACCCATGGTGACAACAAACGTTGTGTACTTTAATGCTCGTGCTAGGAAATTGTAAGCACTAGACATAGTAGTCGGGAGTTGCCAAGGTTGGTGGCCAGGAGCTCCCATACCTTGGTGTCCATGATGATGAGATGGACACTCATGTGCCTTGATGCTCATAGTGGGAAACTGTTGACACTAGAGATGATGGCTGCGAGTTGCCAAGGTTGGTGGGGCGGAGCTCTCATGTCTTGGCGCTCATAGTGACAAGACAAATGCTCGTGTACCTTGATACTTATGCTGGAAAACTGTCGACACCAGACGTGGTTATATGTAGCTGCAAAGGAAGGTGGTTGGAAAATCCCATGCCTTGGTATCTATAGTGACGAGACGGATGGTCATGGTGTGAAACTTTTAGCACCATACTTGGTGGCCAAGAGTTGCCGAGGCTGGTGACCAGAAGCATCTATACCTTGGCGCTTATGGTGACGAGAGTTTTGTGGCACCAAATGCTCGTGTATCTTAATGGGGTGGGAGATTGTCGATACTAGACATGGTGGCCAGGAGCTCCCATGCCCTGACGCCCATGGTGAGAAGAGTTTTCTGTCGGCACCAGGGGTCCATATCCCAACAGCTCCCGTGCCATTGTGCCCATGTTCCAAGTCATTTGATATGAAGGAATTTGAACAATTTGCTTGGTAAGATTTTGGACATAAAATTTATCTTAATTTGTGTTAGTAAGAAGAAACGTATTCATGAACATGAAATGTATAGTTATGCATGTAGTTTCTTTATGAAACCCAAATACAAAATTTTCACTTTGAATCCTATAGTTTCTATTACAATAATTTAACCCTTACAAAACTCAAAACCAAACTCAAACTAAACTCTATATGGTCACAACCTATTGAATTTTAAAGGGGATGTTATCCAAGCTGAGAAAGGAAAAAGGATACTTGGAAGTTTTGAGTTCAGACTGAAACACAATCAAGCAAAAGCATAATTTTCTTTTTCCTTTTTGTTCCGACCATGAAATACGTTCACTCGTATGTACGAAGCCGCTTTTAACCTATACCACACTTAAGACTTATCCCTATTTCAACCAGCTAAGACCACAAAGGCAGCAAAGCAAAAACATAATTGGCTCAAAGTAACATAAGGAAATAAGCTCTTCTCTATATGCTGCTAAACCAACTCGGCACCCATAAAAAAATTTTAAAAAAATGAACAAAGAAAGCCCAACTTGGCACCCAATATACTATGATAAACTCATGATAAAATGCACTGATGATACAGCAGAATTCAAGAAAACAGTCCCAGACGATGTCTAATTGAATCTCCTGTCTCCTTCACAAAAATACACAAGTTTCATCTAAGGTTTTTTCTGCAATAAATACACATAAACACCACCCAAAGCAAACTGTACAAACTCCCCTTTGAATGAGATTACCAATCATGCTTTGTCAAGCCCAGAACCAAGGCGATTGTAGCAAGAACAGCCTGCACACGAGATGTATTAGAATTAGAGGTGATGAACATGAACCAAAGCAAAAGAGAGATAAAGAACGAGCAACTCGAGAGAGATGAAGAATAGAAGTGGACAAAGAGAGGGATTTTGTTCTAAGATTCATTCAACAGAAGGGAAGTTTGTACTTCATGTTAAGATATTTCTTAAGAAAGCAAACGCTGCACTTCACTGATTTGTCAAAATCAAACACAGTAATTGCTTTAAGCATTTTTAAACTTTTGTGACTAAAATGGAATCGCATTATCTAATCAGCATTCCTTTCAGACATGAAACTTTAATTAAACTGTTTGAATAATCTTTCCATTTGATATCTTGCCAAATACAGCTGCATTACCACCGGGTCAGACTCCTCTTTATGCATCTTTTCAAGTTTGTAAAGCTAATTCTCATTTGAAATTATAGATTACATTCATTTCATTCCCTCAAATCAACTTAATAAATCATGTATTACATTTTTGCATGCTTAGATCTTATGTAAAAGTGAAGAGGATTATATTTGATGCTTCAGTTTTCCAGCTTGACGAATTTTCTCCATCAACGTTTCCACGGAAGCTGAAGATAGTACCTCTCAATATTTTAACTAACGAAGCTCTTGATGCTAGTCTCTATATTTAGCCAGTAACATCTAGCCGGGAATTCTTTTCATGCCAAGTATCGATAGGTAAACGAAAATATACAAATTCATATCAGGAATGATGTTCTAAGTTAAATAAATCCCAATAACTTGATCAAGAGAAGTGCAAGTATGTATGGCCACATTGATATGAACCGGAATGCCAAGAAGAAGAATGAGTTGGTGATAAAGTCAAGACTTAAGGAAGAATTCAAGTTGTAGTTAAGGAGAAAGGCTGGACAATCTATATTTCGGTGAACATTTGACAAACGTAAGAGTTCCAAATGAATAAATATCCTTCATAAAATTTGTAAAGGACATCTTGAAGTTTCTAGAGAGGTATAATAAGTTCTGAACCGAGTTCATTTGGTCATCCAAAAGTTGCCCGAAAGTCGGTGTTTCTGGAATTCGTTCCAGTTTTGACACTCTTTGGTAAATTGACCATAACTTGAGTATAGACATCCAAATGACTTGATTCAAGATGATTTGGAAAGGTAAGACAACGTGCTAAAACTTCTTTGAAGGATACAAGACCCAGTTCGGAAGGATTCTGCCTGAAACGTCACCGTGAAACAAGTTGTGGTCTTTGGCCCGTTTGTGACCCGTTTTGGTTTCTTTAGTTTCCAGCAATTTTAATCTTTTAAACTTGTAATTAAGTTATTTTGACCCCTTAAGACCTATTTTAGTAGCTTGGGTTTTATTAGGGAGTTAGTTCCCTATAAATTCTCTTTCTCATGTAATTTATGAACTTATGAAAATATGATATAAAAAATTGCAGCCATTGTTTGAGAGTTTCCTCGGTTCTAAGGGTTTCTTCTTCTTCTCTTTTCTACTAGGGTTGACCTCCTAGCTAGGTTAGTAAACAAGAACTTTGAATTGCATTTCAAGGGTCCTTTTGATCATCAAATTCCTATTATCCAAGAGGTGGCCATAGTTCTATTGTGGTTGTTGCTTGGATTAGGTCTCTTCTAGGAAATTAGATAGGTGGTGGGTTTTATATATCCATTGTTGATGTAATTCATAGGGGGAAGGTTTGAAATCATTTTCCCAAAAGGACCTAGTAGATATATTGCTGGGTTTGTTTGAGAGGGGTTTTGGGCAAAAAGACCTCATTCAAAGGAGGCAAATCTTGGGCATGTTTTGGAGTTCTTATTCAACCAAGGGAGATCATATCACACATCTTCTGAAAATAATACGAAAATTAACTACAACATTCAGGATAAGAAGATAAATGTGCAGAAATATATCACTTCAGTTAACTGTACTAGTCATATTTTGTTACAAACAGACTAAAGATTGATCTCATTACAGAAAGCTTTTAAGCTGTACGTCTAGGACTTGTTTAAGGGATGCAAATTTAACAAACGCAAACACCATTACGGCATGTGATTGACACTTGAAAGGTATTGGTAAAGTCAGTAACACTGCTCTTGATAACAGAAGAGAACTAGAGATACTTACAGCAATAGTGCATGTGATATATCCTGGTTTTTCTCGAGGATCAACTTTCGCGAAAAGGAGAATGAATGCTGCAATATACCAAGGTATAGCAGCAAGAAAGAATCCAATAATAAACCTTCAAAAACAATAAGGGGCATGTCAGTAGCAGCAATAATATTCCAAAAAGTAATAGAGATTAGTTGGGAGCATCTCCAGTAATAGTTAATTCTCAATCAGATCAATTTTCTTCCTATTAACACCAGTCTGTAAAATCTCAAACCAAATAGCTCGATCATAGTAACCCTATGGTGGATGCAGGAAAAGAACACAATTTTACTTCACAGAGGTCTGTTTGACGTAAAATAATCTGTCTGAAAGTTTTCACAGACAAAATGTTTAAATGTTTTGAAGTAGACAACCATTTTTTCCATTAACCATTTTCTCACATTACATTGATTCCCAATGTAAAGAACTTAGCATGTCTAAGTTCTTAACCAATTCAGTACAAATAGCACAAACTAATATTGTTATGCTTCCATACAACAAAAGTCAAATGCTTTCTTTAACTTCTGGCATCAGATGAACTTATCAAAATTACAACCTCCGTAATCCTACTCCCTTTTAGTGCAAATCCAAATTCCAAATGATTTCTCGCAAAGTTGCTATCAAAGAGAATAAAAAGAAAGCATCCATTTCTCTGCAACAAGGTCAATAATCCAATTCTCTTTTCTTTCTTTTGTCAAATTTCAAGATGTAGGCAGAGTAATTGGCAAGTAAGAAAGACTGAAATGTGCAAATGGTCAAGATAACTCCACGTAGAGAGGTGAAGTATTCCGTATTAGAGGAAACCAATGGCACCATGGTATAAAGTCCCACTATAATGAAAAGCTCTGAAATTTATTCAGCCAAAGGAAAACTTACAAGAACCATCCAATGCCACAACCACAACAAGGAAGACGCTGCTGTCTCACAGGTGTTCCCTCAGCTACTGCATATCCTGCCATTCCAATAACAATAAATTTTCTTTAGGAACTTAATGCTAGAGTAAGTTTATCTAATTTAGGAAATACGAATTGGCCAGTTAAAGAAATTAAACTCTTTAATCAATTGGAAAATCAAGTGACTTGAAAGAACAAATCGAGAAAGAGTTAAGGAGAGAATTCCTCCAATAGACCAGAAAATATTGGATCCATTTCTTGTTGACTTCATAATGCCTTAAAAGCCAAACTTGTTCAACACAGTTCGGAGACTATAACATCCTAGGAGAAATCAGAACATAACCTCTGTTGACCAAGAACAAAACCTCGAAAAAAGGAAACAAGTTAAAACTAGCTACCGATTCGATTATACACGAGTATTTCTTGCTCACAACTAACCCAATTACATAATTAAGAGGGAAATTTGATCACTCCCTTCTAACAATCAGAACCCATTAAAGTCACCAACATTTTTTTTTCTTGATGAATTTGATTTCAAGAAAAACAATAAATGAAGTGAGGGGATTGAAAAGGGTACTACCTGGAACAGCCTGATAACCATGAGCATAGTACTGGGATGGTGTATCGGAGGCACCAGGTGGAGGGACTGGCTGAGGGAAGCCGATCACAGGTTGGGGGTAGTTGGCCACTCCTTGGAAAGTTCCGTACTGTGGCGGTGGTGGTGGTGGATGCTGCTCTTCCTCATGGTTGTGGTGGAGATGGTGATGGTGATGGTGATGATGGCTGCCCTTTCCTTCTTCACTCATTTTTGTTGCAGAGAAGATCCTTCCTCTGTTTCCTTCCTTTAAAAAGTCAAAAATTTGGGATCCAGAGCTAAAGGAGAGTAATAAATACTCTAAAATAGAGAAATTCAATAATTGAATTTTGATAAGGTTAGTTGGGAACTTTTGATCTCAAGAGACGATCGCTATTACTGTGATTAGTGTTCATATTCGCACTGTAATAAATCCTTATTAGACTCATACCGATGGCGATTCCCTACTTTCTTCTAAATAAAGAAAAGAAAAGAAAAGAAAATTATATTTTTATAAAAAAGAAAAAGAAAAGAAAATCTTGATATGAGGGTAAAGGCATTTATGATTTATTTTAGACTTTCATGAATATCTTTATTTGGATTGATAATTTACTTTCAATCATATTTCACTTTATTTACTGAATATTATTTTTTAAAATAATTTAATTTTTACAATTTTAAGAAAACAAAACATTACTTCTTCCAAACTAAAAATCTTTCCAAATAATGTATTTTGAAAGCTTTATTTGTTTATACATATTTTTTTGTTGAATTCTTTTATTTTATATTTTTTGACTAATAAATATGTAAGTTGTTAAACTTTGCACAAATTTCAAAAGTTGAGACCTTCAATTAAAAATCAGTTATTTCATTAGTTTGGGAGTTTAGAAGATAAAAGAAAAGAAGAGAATTTAAAGTGATTCAATCAAAAATCTAGTTTAAAAGTTTTGAATAAAAGAGGAAAGAAATGTTTTTTATGCATTTGGAAGTTAGAGAAAAATAGTAAGCATGATATGATGGGGAGTCCCTTTATATAAGTATCGTTTGATGATGAAGTGGTACTAGTATTATATAAAAGCAAGTCATAAAGTATTTTGGTATTTTAAAATTTTACTTAAAAATTCTTTATTTTTTTCTTTTTCATTCCACGTAAACGAGTTGAGTTGAACTTGAATTCACATGAACACGAGTTCCACTCGATATTTTTTTAATAAATTCGAGCTCGACTTAAATTTATTTAAGTTTACTAATTTTAAAGCTTGAGTTTGAATTCAATTTTTTTAAAGATATATTATATTTAATAATTAAAACAAAATAAAAAAATTATATATTATGACAAACTATCGAATCCGTTAATAAGACTCGAACACGATTAGTTCGCTTAACGAGCTCACTCAAACTCGATCAACAGCAAATTCGAACTAAGTTTTGATCGAACTTGCATTTACACATATCCATCTGCGTATGAGAATAAAGAATTTGGAGAGAAATGAGAGGACTTCTTGCTCCCAATTGTTTTCTCCGTTCTCTTCTCATCATTATCATCTTTTCTGGTGAGTTGTGGTGCGTTGGGTGAGTGAGGGAGGGTGGCTGACTGGTCTGGATCCGGAATGGGGGAATTTCATTCGTTTTGGTTTGGCCCGGCTGGCCCCTAAGAGTTAGTTGACTTTAGGGATTTGACTGTCAAAATAAGTGACAGAGGTTAGTGAAGGACTAGATTGGAACAGATTCCCTAATTTGAGGGACTTCTTATTATGGACTTTGTTTGAGATATTTAATCGAGACAAGTTCCAACTTTTAAGGAAGAAATTAAAATTTATCTTTTCTTACCCTTTCTTTCCTTAAAAGGGAAAAACTCCCAAACAACTCAACAAACTTCATTTCTCTACCGTTCTCTTCTCTTCTCTTTGTGTGTCAGCTCTTTCATTCCCTGTTCTTTGAAGAAAACGATTTCTTATATTTTTCTTAATTATATCATGGGAAAGGGATGTTCAAATCAGGCAGGCATGATTTGTTAAGAAATACTTGTACCACCATAACTAATATTTTGCTCTCATCTACAAGAAAGATGTCTTTACATACTCTCTCTCTCTCTCTCTCTCTCTCACATCAAACCTCACATTGTGGGAAGACATTTTCACTAACAATAATTGGGTTTTATTCACTGATTTGCCAGCACAGTGGCAAATTCAGTTCCTTTCTTTCTCCCTGATTTCACTATATCTATAATAACTATCTCTGTAACTTCATGTGGTTCAACTTCAAAGAAATATTACTAAGCTTTGGATTCTACATCTTGGAGTCCACACACCATATTAGCAGGAACCGCAACGTCCATCATTTTAGGATATGACAAATTCAGATCTACCATTAGAAGAAAGAATATGATTTATCAGCGCAATGGCAATAAGAATGAAAAAAGTTACAAGGATAGAGCTAGCCAAAAATTTACTTACTTTCCATGATTCCTTTGAATGTTTCCTACAGAAACAAAGTTTGATTAAGGTTAGAACACTAGGATAAATGAACAGGAAGAAACTAACACAGCCAACGATATTTGGCCATCATTAAAAATATTATATAGAGTAGATAAAACTACCTCGTCCTTGGTCAAGCGAGGGTTATACTGCATCTCTTCTCCCACAGTACTTACCTAGAAAGAGAAAATGGCTATGGGTTAACAACTGATTTGAATGCGCATCATGGAAAGAAACAAGTAAAAGTGGCATCGATCCTATACTTACAGTGAATCCCTTGTAGTCATGTGCAGGATAGATAAAGGTATCTTTTGGCAATGTGAAAATCTGAACCCACAAACAAAAGGGTATTAGGAAGTAAGGAAATGAGGATAGAAGAAATAAACCAAAAACTACCTAATTGGTACAATTAGTGTTTACTAAATTCCGATAATGTGAAACATAATGATTAAAACCCTTGCCTGCGAATGTACTGACTTATACAACTGCTCCGAACTTCCACCCTGTATCAAATTATTGAAAGTTATTGTCCGCCCAAAAAAAAAAAAAAAAAATTCCTAGAACAGAAAATGAGTTCTTCAAAGGCTGCTATATGTTTAAGGCGCAGAAGAAAAATCCAGCAAACTGTTTCCTTGATATAGTGCCATCTAGGTTAAAACAGAAGGCGATAAGTTGGAATTAAATTAGTGTAAAGTAATTATGTCTCTGCTTAGTTGATAAAGGCAGATGAATACTACTTCGATGAAGCTATAATTTCCAAATGTAGGAAAAGATGAAAACACTCAATTTACAACCACTGCAAATAACATAGTGCAATAACTTGCATCTGTTTTGCTGACAAGCAGCACTAGAAATCGAACACATACAACAAACTTAGAAAAGATAGCAAGGCACCAAATCCAATGTCAACTTAACTGTTCCACATATATCTCGTAAATAATCTATAACATCCGATCTACCATTCTCCCCTTCCCTCTTTTCTTATCTGAATTGAAACATAGGGTCCAGTAAACCAACCTTCCACGTAAAAGATATATTAATAGCTGTTTTCCTTATGCAAGAAACAAGTGATATTTCAGATTCATTTTAGAATTACATGTTCGCAAGACACACCACACGGCATCATGACTACAGAATAGTGTAAACGCCCAATAAAGATGATGAATTCCAGAGGTAAAACATTATATTTCTTTTGTCCGTCTCAAGATAGATTTACTTTTTCCTTTTTTAAGTTAAAAGGCAAAAGAGAATAGGAAAACTAGTTGATTGAAGAAAGAAAATATTTCTCTATCTCACAAAGCTTATACCTGAAAATCTGTCCTACCACATCCACGAATCAGTAACGCATCACCAGTGAAAGCCATTCTGGGTTGAGGTTGATTAGGTCCTTCTCCTGTAACGTATGTGACGCAACCTAATGTGTGTCCTGGTGTTGCACGAACCTTTACCATATAAACAATTTATTAATTCATTCAAGTGTGGAAGACTACATCAATAAAAAGTAATTTTAAATACCCTAATTACACAAGAATAGGTGCAAAATAAACACAAAATCATTATATAGATGTTCTAAGATACATGTAGGTTTCTGTACATGCATTTTGTCAGTGTTTATTCTTCTGAATGTCCAGAGATGTACAATATTTATAGATATATCTAGTAGATATGTATTGATCAAAATTTAACCAGCAGTGACTTGAGCAAATTGTATGATTATGTTTTTTTTTCTTTTCCATAGAAAACGATGTTCTGGCCAAATGTTCTATATTATATTAATTCATTGAAGATAATCAAAATTAATCTACCAGAGGTGCTCATTGTCCGAGAGATATCACACTACTGAATGCTCATTGTCCAGATAAAATTACAAATATTTCAAGCATTACTTTTTAGAGCACGTGGAAGAGCTAAAGTTATTCTTGTGAAATTAGAGCATAAGCTTCAGATCCCCTGCAGTTGATAAATAAAAAAGAAATGGAATAAAATTATACCTCCAAAAACAAATCGCCAAAGCAAATTCTGTCACCAGTTTCAACAAAAATATCAGCTTGTGCATTGCTTGCTTTGGAAATGATAGATTTTACCCCAGGAACCTTAGTCTGCAAGATATATTCAAACCAAAAGAATAAGTCAAATGAAAGGACTGAAAGACTCTAGGCTACTTTACCGTCGAACATATTGTGCACATTTGTATCTATTTAGTGATCAGTCCACTAGTTTCTTTGATCCCACTCGGTATTCCTTTTCCATTTTCTTCCAATGGTTCGACCCATCCAGATGTCGGCCTACGAATGTAGTTTCGATCCATAAACCTAATCCTCCTTGTAAGAATTTGAAGACTGCTAATGATGCATCGGAATCAAAAGTGGATTAAATGAGTCCAGAAAGAAATATATCTACCTTGATCAAACCACTGCCAGTGACATGATCAGCATGTACATGTGTGTTTATGGCGTAGATTAACTTCAGACCTAACTCTTTGACAAGAGAGAGATCCCTGTCCACTGTTTTATCTACTGGGTCAACCAACTGCAAAAGATGTAAACAAGATCAGCATTCTTCATATGAGCCATCAGTAATTTCAAACACTTCTACTTCACCTAAAAATCAAATCATTTCATAAATGTAACTCTTTTATGTTTTCAGTTCCAAAAATGAATCATTATAACTACTCTTCAATACATATTTTCAACCTTTTTATGGGGATCAAACTATTTAGACATCTTGGCAAAAGGAAAAAGAAATCTGAAAACACTTCTTTTACCCCTAAAGTCACACAGAACCAGATATCTTAACGAATAATTAAAGCCCTTTATCAATACAAGCAGCCAAACTCATTCAAAGATTTCAAAATATAAAATCACCCAATAGAATAATTCATCAACTAACAATTGATAAACCCCAAATATGAAAAAGAAAACTAGAAATCAAACACTACATTTAAGATAACAATACTTTACAGAATCAAAATTAATTAATTAATACCAGAGCAGGCTTCTCAGGATGAGTAGCATCAGCAAGAAGGTAAGTATAAGTAGAAGATTCTTTCTCGAATAGCTGACGGAAAAGAAGCTTAGAGGGTTGTTGAGATTGAGAAGACGCCGTAGAATAGGAACCCATTTGGGACCGAAGCTTTCTAAAGGAAACAAGAGGATGGGTTTGAGAAAGAATAATCTTTTGGGGATTGTGAATGAAAATGGAAGATTGTAACTGAAAGAATCGAAAACGTAGCATCTTTATAGGCAAGATTATTTTGGTTGCCGAAAATTATAGAACAAATCGATATGGGTTACTTAGTCCTTGTCGAAAACAGCTAGGAGATGACTCTTCTGACAATTTCTTTAATATTTGGTGATTTCCTTGTGATTGATTTTGTATAATAACAATTAATGATGATAATTAAGAGTCTATGGGCTCGTAGTTTACAAGTGAGGAAGACGTCAAAGATGATGCGTTTGGCGGTTTATTTAGGTTGTTGTTGCTGTTGATGCTGGCGAGGCGATGCTATACTCTGCTACTCTGTTGTTTGGGCGGTAAAGTATTGGACGTCTCACAACTCACAGGGCTTCGTCCTCTTCTACTGTAGTCTGCTAAGCTTCTCTAGACAAAACAACAGTCCTCATAGACATTAGGACCAAACTTCAATCAGGCCGGCCCGGCCCGAGACCCGTTTGGCCGAGACTTAAGGTTAGAGTCACGTCGGGCTGGGACTAAAAAGAATAATTCTATCAAACGGGCCGAATCGGATCGTATTTAACCCGGACTCAAACGGTCTGATCCCGATCTGGGTTAATTTTTAACTGGTCGAAATTCATACAAATTATATTTGCTCGCGGTTACCCTGCAAATAAACAGGCCAGCCCGTGAGTTTTTTTTTTTTAATAAAAACTATTTTTTAACTTAAAAAATATTTAAAATATTAATTTATTTAAAAATATTCAACTAATCCTAAAAATATACTAACTTCTAAATAAAAAATAAAATAATTACACATAAATAACACACTACTTTTTGATAAAAATTATTTTTAACCTTTAAAAATATTAAAAATTAAATTTCTTTAAAAATATTCGACTAATCATAAAATCACACTAATATCTAAATGTGAAACAAAAAAATTATACATTAATAACACCTAAATAATGTCTAAAAAAACAAAAAAAACCGGGTCAGCCCTCGAATCAGATCGGACTACAAAAGTCGGCACTCATAACGAACCGATCCAGTCCAGATTAATATTTGACGGGTTTAATTTTAAAAATTCATATCTGTCTATTTTACGAATAATATGGGGCAACCTGGGGGCCTAATCCCGTTTTGACAGTGTTAAACATAGGGCAAAACTATGCCCAAACTGGCTTGAATGGACCAAGTTCGGGCTCATCTCCAACACATATATATATATATATATATATGATTTGTTTAACCTATATCCTAGGGTGCACATTAAGAAGATATATTTACATTATTTGTAGTAATTTAAATATAACAAAAATTCTATTAAATCACCTATAAAAATTTTATATTAATTAATAATTATGTATGTTTATTTATTTTAATTTTGGCATTTAGAATCTCTAATATTCTCTCTTGTCCCTCCTCTCCTCCCATTCCCCAACTCCACCTTCTCACCTTTAAAATGAATACTTTTCTATTTTTTTTTAATTAAGAGTGTGTTTTTATCTCTAGATCGATGTTTTTTTGTGTATAATCTTCAAAAAATTTTGCAGAGAGAAATTAGAGAAAAGAGAGAAAATTGAGGGAAAAATAATTTTTTTTATCCTGAACTTTTAGATTGTTGAGTTGGTTTTATTAACCCGGTTTATTGGTTATTAGATTTTATTAATAAAATATATCAAATTAGAAAGTAGTACAGAGAATAATACACAAATTAGTACAGGAAATTCGAGTCCATATAAATACACACATATATATATGTACACATAAACACATATATATACATATATATACACATACACACACACACACACATATATATTTTGGTCCGAGTTGAACTCGGCTCAGAAAACCTAATTCAATATCTTAATTACTCGACATGGGATTTTCTAACCTAATATTTTGGTTACTGGCCACACAAATCACTTTCATTTTTACTTATCGCACCTAACCCATCATGTTCTTTAAAATTTACGAAATTTTAAATAATTTTTTCTTATGTAAATTAGAATATCCTTCAAATTAATTATTCCTAACTATCACTTTTACAATTTTTTACAATTTTTTAGATTAGAAGGATTGAAAGACATTGTAATTTATTTTTTATGAAATTGTATAACAAAAAATTTTCAATAAATGATATATTATTTTCATAATGTGACAAGTAAAAAATACAAATATTAATAAGATATGATAAGAAAAAAAAAGGACTAATTGTTACACTTTTTGGATTGGAAAACAATCCAATAGAGCCTTAACGGCTTAGTATGTTTGCCAGGTGAAATTTTTTTTAATAGATTGAGAGAAGAAATATGTATAAAGCCAATGTCTATTAAGAAAAAGTCGAACACTGTAGAAAGAAATAATACGATAGTATTGAATAAGCTGCAATTGCCTACCGTATATTATTTTTGGTTCCTGAATATATGCAATTTTCCTATTATAATTACAATTGTCCTAACTATGGAAATTGCTTAAACTTGGTATAGAATTATTACAAGAAGTATGTGCAAAATTGCACAAGGAAAGAAATCTCAGTGATTAGAGCAATCATTGAGATTATGTGATCATATGAATAACTACAATCTCTTCAACACCCCCTCCCCCCTCGCCATCCCCACACCAAGTTGAGGACAGAGATCCCGAATGCCCAACTTGCCTGGCAAATGATGGAACTGAGAAGCGCCAAGGACTTTGGTGAATATGTCTGCAGGTTGCTTAGAAGTAGAGATATATGCAGGAACAATATGATTGGCCTGCAGTTCATTGCGAACAAAATGACAATCTTCAATGTGTTTGGTACGCTCATGATAGACTGGATTGGAGGCAATGTACAAAGCGGCTTGATTATCACAAAATAAAAGGATATGACGAGTTATAGGAATACAAAGATCGCGAAGTAAATATCGAAGCCATTTTAATTCGTAACAGGTAAGCGCCATAGACCGATATTCAGCTTTAGTCGAAGACTGAGAAACTGTAAGTTGTTTCTTGGACTTCCAAGAAATAGGAGAGTGGCTAAGAGAAATAAAAATATCCAGTGAGAGATGGCGAGTAATGGGGCAGCTAGCCCAATTAGAGTCACAGTATGCGCGAAGCTGGGGATTAGTATTTGAGCGGGGAAAAATACCTTGTCCAGGGCCTGTTTTAAATATCGAAGAATGCAAATAGTGTCATCCCAATGTTTTTGGAGAGGTTGATGGATAAATTGAGAAAGAATATGGATTGAATATACCAAGTGGAGGTGAGTAATAGTAAGATAAATCAAGTGACCTACAAGGCGATGATAAGTATCAGGAGAAGACAAGAGCGGACCGGTTGCCTTACCTAATTTATGATTCTGCTCTATAGGAAAATTAAGTGGCTTTAAACCAAGTAAGCCTGTATCAGCTAATCAAGGGCATATTTGCGCTGACACAAGTACATCCCTTGAGAATTTCGAGCCACTTTGATACCCAGAAAATATTTCAAATGACCGAGATCTGTCATGTGGAAGCACGTATTGAGATGACCTTTGAATTTATGTAAGGCAACAGAATCATTTCCAGTAATAATCAGGTCATCAACATAGACCAATACACATAGAAAAATATCTCAAACAAAATAAGTAAAGAGGGAATAGTCAAAGTAGGACTGATGAAAACCACTGCCTTGAGAGCAGAGGTCAATTTTGCGAACCAGTAGCAAGGTGTTTGTTTCAGACCATGAAGAGACTTTCGGACTTTACACACTTTCGTTTCATGTTCTCGAGAGAAACCCGAAGGAAGTTTTACATAAACCTCCTCAGAAAGATCACCATGGAAAAAGGCATTATGAACGTCCATTTAATGAACCTACCAATTTCAAGCAGCAGCGACAATTAACAGAATATGGATAGTGACCATCTTGGCAACATGAGTGAAAGTTTCATGGTAATCAAGGCTCTCTACTTGAGTATTACCCAAAATACTCGGCAAGCTTTGTACCGTTCGATACTTCCATTGGATTTCCTTTTGATTTTAGAGACCCAATTCCACCGAAGAGCTTTCTTACCAGAAGAAAGAGAAGTAAAAGTCCAAGTCTTATTGAGCTCAAGGGCGTCAATTTCACTTTGCATGGTGGCTCGGCAAAGGATGAGTAATGGCCTCGGAAAGACGAGAAAGTTTAGTGTGAACATTTATGGCAGCTATAAATTCTTTGTTTGTGGGAGAGAACTAATGATGACTGGAGCCATAGTTGGAAATATGATAAATACACATATCTGAGGCGGATGATGAAGCAGGTGTATTGGACAGAGAATAACTATTTTTAAAAGTCTCATAAAAATAATTATTTAGTTTTGGTGGAGGATGATGATTTCGAGTGCTACGACGTAGATCATTATCAAGATAATGAGAATCAGAGGAAGAAGAGGAACTATGCAGAGAAGTGTCCAAAGAGAAAGTAAAGGGAAGAAGACGCTGGATTTTGGAGTAGAAGATGGGCTATTAGGTGAAGGAGGCGAGAGTAGGCCAGGAGAGGAAGAGGTTGGGCCGTGAGGAGAAAAAGAAGGGAAAGGCTTGCAAAAAGAAGGGGAAGTATCGGTGGGCTGTTGAGTGGGTTAAGGGTGGGGAGGTTTGGGCTGTCCATTAGAGGGTCTGCTGGGAAATAAAGTTTGGGGGTGGGATATCCATATATGAGTCCAAACCTAGAGAATTGTTAGGAAATAATGGGTCACCAGAGATGTGAGTAGTAGGAGGCTTCTGAAAGGGGAAAGTAGTTTCTTGAAAAGAAATGTCTCGAGAAATGAAAAATTGCTTAGTATGTAAGTCAAATACTTTAAAAACCTTTCTTTCCAAAAGGATATCTCACAAAAATATATTCATGACTTTTAAAAGCAAATTTATCAAGAGTTAAAATATGAACATAACACAAACATCTAAAAACACGCAGGTTGGAATAATCAGGAAGGTGTTTAAAAAGTATCTCATAAGAGGATTTTCCTTATAACAGTTTAATGGGTGTACGACTTATGAGATAAAAGACGGTTAGTATACATTCTCCCCAAAAATATTTTGGTAAAGAGGCTTGCAATACAAGAGCCCGGGCAATGTTTAGAATATGTTAGTATTTCCGTTCTACTCTACCGTTTTGTTGAGGGGTGGAAACAATGGAAGTTTGGTGTATAACACAATACATTGTAAAGAAGGGTTTCAGACAGGTAAATTCCATACTGTTATCGGAGCGGACATATTTGATTTTTGTATTAAATTGTGTTTGAATAAGATAATAGAATTGCTCAAAAAATTATGGGACCTCACTTTTAGTAGAGAGTAGGTAAACACATACAGCACGTGAAATCAACTATGGTAAGAAAATAAAATGAACCACATGAGGAAGAGTGTTTATATGGTCCCCAGAGATTATAATGAATTAAATCAAACACATTATTAGCAATAGTATTACTTTTTGAAAAAAATATTACGAGTCTGCTTGGCTAAAAAATAAATAGAACATGCTGAAGAAGTACTAGAAGATAAATGGGGAAAACCCAAAAGATGTCTCAAAACTAAAAAGGAAGGATGATAAAGGCACTGATGAGGTAAGTATGGTGAAACCACAGCAGTGTCTAGAGCTTGTAATGTAGGAATTTTGTGAGACTGGTGAAAATAGTAGAGTCCATCAAATAGTCTACTCGTTCTTATCGCCGTCATC
Source organism: Catharanthus roseus (assembly GCA_028651295.1). Lineage (NCBI taxonomy): Eukaryota > Viridiplantae > Streptophyta > Magnoliopsida > Gentianales > Apocynaceae > Catharanthus > Catharanthus roseus. The sequence continues at coordinate 2,409,324 of JAPQWS010000050.1, read as the reverse complement.
GTAGTAAGGTCCTGTATCATACAACTATTCTTAGTAAATCCCACAAAGAAATTTGGTTGAGAATACAATATTTGGGACACAAATTGCAAGTCACAAAAACAAATAATAGGTTTTGAGAAAAAAATTCTGACCCAACAAAACACTCCCTTCTAAAACAGCCACTATTTGAGAGCCGTTGGGCAATCCAATATGACATAACATGGTGGTATAGGAATAATGTTAAAAATATACTTCCTTTGTCTAGTCATATGCCTTGAGGCACCAGAGTCAACAAGCCAAAGAGTATTACCATACAATTTTGAGGGGGCAAGAGTGGTATTTTGCAAAGGATCCCACTATTCATGGGTTGTTCCAGGTGACTGCCCCAAAATTCTAGTAGAAGGTCTGCCTAATCCAGTAGCACCAACGAATGCAGTGGCAGCGAGAGCGTCTGTCCACTGGTTCCATTTGCTGCGTCACCGAGGGAAGGGATTGCTAGAGGCATTGGATTGCTGTTCCAGAGACTCTCGGTCTCGATTGGTCGACCAACACTTTGTTCCCTCCATTCCAATCGCTCTGGACTTGTTTTTGCTGGAGAATGGAGCTATAGAGAAGGGTGCTGCTATTTGTGGCTGTTGCTGCTATGGAGTGAAGATGGAAGCAGCATATACAGATCCTCCTCCTCTATTCATACCGTGGCTGTAGGTATAGCCGTTCCGACCACTGCCGCCACATCCTCTTCCTCCTGCTATGAAATTGGTATTCTTTTCTTGATCGCCCCACCATTCTGAATACTCAACCACCTGATAACAATTCTCCTAAAAATTTCCAATTTTTGAGCAAACAGAACAAAGCAGAGAGTTCTTCTCGTTAGTTCGAGCCGCAAAGGCTACTGCTTTAGTTTTTTCGTCTCTTCCCCTTGAAACAATTTTGTGTCTCTCTTCTCATATAACAATTGAATAAGCACTATTGACACTGAGAAGGGGATCCATGGTAACAATTTGAGAAAATACTATATTGTATGCCGAATCTTCAAAGCCAAGAAGGAATTGATGCAATTTTTCTTCTTGTTGACAACGTTTTGTTCCTTCTATGCGTGCACAGGCACGTCCCTTGCAGCAACAATCCTCAATTTGTTCATAGCATGAGAGTTCATCCCATATTTGTTTGAGTTTCCTATAGTATTTGAACACCGAATCGCCTTGTCGACGACATTTTGATAATGCAATTTTTAACTCGAGAATCCGTGGTACGTTTCCAGCAAAGAAACGTGACTTAACTTCATCCTAAAGATCTTTAGCGTTGTCCATATATGAAATTTGCTTGCTAACTTTGGGATCCATGGTAATTGAATATCCACGATTGGATTAATGACTTCATTGTAATCCAATCTTCAAGTTCCGCGAAGTTATCATCTTATCATTTTACAGATCAATCAAGAAAACACATCTTTTGTTTCCTTTCATGGCATTTTCAAATGCCATCGACCAGTGTTCGTAGTTTCCCTCTTGAAGCTTGATATATATGAGGAGTTGTGCCAATGTATCACATGACATTAGAGTATAAGGATTAAGGTCCGATGTATGGTGGAAGGGAGGTTTCATAGTTGTGACTGGCTATTATTCAAAAATCCCGTCACCAAAAGTTGCTCTATTTTCGGGTGTTTTATACGTTTATTCTATCATTCTAGTGTTTTGGCTCTGATACTATATAGAAAGAAATAATACGATGGTATTGAATAAGCTGTAATTGCTACCGAATATTGCTTTTGGTTCTCGAACATATACAATTTTCCTATCATAATTACACTTGTCCTAACTATTGAAATTGCCTAAACTTGGTATAGAATTATTACAAGAAACATATATAAAATTTTACAAGGAAAGAAATCTTAGTGAATAGAGCAATCACTGAGATTGTGTGATCATATGAATATTTACAATATCTTCAATATCTTCAACAAACCCCCATTATTTCGTGGAGATGCTTTAACTCTTTACAATGGGACAAGATCTCATCGACATCTTTGATCTAATAAAAAATACTTGTATAGCAAATAGTTAGAACTGATTAATATGATGAGATATATTAAAAGAGTTTTGAGTTATAAATTTGAATAAAGTGTGCATATTCAAAATAGTATATAGGTGGATAGAAAGAATAACATATGGGTTACAAATATATCATTATTAAATGAAATATAGAATGATAGAATATATTACATTAATCACAGGTTCAAGAATAGAATAATAAATGAGTTTGAAAGTTTCCAGTAGGGTGAATATAATAAGGAGAAATAAATCTAGCTTGAAATGCATCGTGGACTGCAAAAGGTACCTCAAGAGGGGAGATCTACTCAGGTCTTTATAAGGAGTAATTATTTTCTTTAATTAAGCGATGTGGGATTCTTAACACTCCCCCTCACGTCCAGGACTAGACATCTGGAGCGTGGAATTTTTTTGCAAGACTGGACATCTGGGTGGGTGGCCCAACACAGGCAGTCCAACAACTGGCTCTGATATCATGAAAGTTTCCAGTAGGGAAAATAATGAATATTTTGTTGTGTATTATTGCAAAATGAGTTACATTATATAGTTGTCAAATATTGACAAATCCTAAATGAATCATAACTAAGAACTTAAGAAATTAAATATACATAAATTAGAATTTATAAGAATAAGAATTCTAAACAAATAGAATAATAAATAATAATTCTAACTATAATATAATTTAATCTTTAATCCTTAATAGAGTTAAAAATATATCATTATAAATTTTTAGAATATATCATAGGTCATAGCTCATGTATATACTACGTTAATGTACTTGCTCAGTATTATTCTTTTAACACATTTTTCATTAAAAATTATGTATTTATATAGGTTATTTTAAACTTCTAATTAAACTTTAAATTGTAATAAAAACAATAGTAGTATGTATGTATGATTTTCTAATCAAACTTTCTATCCCGAAAGAAGCTGAAAACTCCTATTATCGATCATCCCCAATGGCAAAAATTGCACATTTCATTCATTTAAGGAAGCTTAAGTTGATGTCATTGCTAAAGTATTTTATTACTACCTCGTGAAAATAAAAGAAAAGAAAGGAAAGGAAAAGTGATAAAAGTAATTAATCAAATGAAAAAGAAATGTTTTAGAGCAGAAATGTAACCCTAATAACTCTGCTATTAAGCTGCCTCGTGGTCACTCCAAAGATCATTTAGGTACATTATTTAATATATTTTTTTAATAGTAATTTTTTTATAATTTATTTTTTTAATTTAAAATTTATTTTTTATTATATAAAAATTATATTAATAAAATTATTTTAAAAAAATATATACTAAATATAATATTAGAAAATGTATTAGACAATCTGTACCCGACCATGAAGAGATTATGGACACATTGTTTATTGTTTCTTTATCTCCTCCTATACTACTACTTTATTTTATTATTTTTCTTCCCAACCAACAAGAATGGGCAGACCATGTTCTTTAATATATTAGACTCATCGCATATACATTACAAGATAACATAGAGATTTTTTTTCCCCGGAAAAGATAACATAGAGATTCGTAAGTTCCAAACTAATAATATATATATATATATATTGAAGAGAGTTCTCGTTCTAGAGCTTTTTTAATCTCTTAAAACTTCAATCCAAATTTTCTGAATTTTGTAGCTTTTGATTCATTTTAAAATATTTGATTGGTAAGAAAAACGTAACCAACTCCCATTAAAAGTTTTTAATTTTTTAAAAAATTTATCATTTTCCATTTGAATTTAAAATAGTTACAATCTAATCTAATTAGGACTTTAAACATGTAGGCTTTTTTTTTTTTTTTTTAAAGAAAAAATTTTGCTTCTAATTTTAAAATTAAAAACATAACCAATCTCTCATTAAAAGTTTTTAATTTTTAAAAAAAGATCTTACGTTGCTCTCTTTTTTTGTAAAGAAAAAATTTTGCTTCTACTCTTAGTTACATATGAAGAAAGTCTTTAATTTTGAGTTCTCTCCAATCATGATACATCAAACTAATCTTCTAGAGTTTTTTTTTTTTTTTTTTTTTTATGAATTAATTTTTAAAACTTTCATTTGATTTCTTTTAGAAAAACCTTTGATTTGGTTTAAAAGATTTCTAGTTTATTAAATTGTTTATAAATTCAATATTCTTTGTTTTGTATAGTAATTTTGAGTTTTAAAATTTAAACACCCTACTTCCTTCTTTTTATTAATATATTATATTTTCAAGTGAACTTTTTAATCATAATATCGAAATGTAATTTTTTTATTTAAAGTTGGTAATTTTATTTGTAAGAGTAATTTTTTCTTTCAAAGTGGCCCTTTAATTATTTTTTATTTTGTAAACAATCTTGCCATTATAATCTTGCCATCAGTAATTAATTTGTTTTAAAGATTATAGAGTGAATCACTAATTAAAATGAGTATAATTTATCACGGTTTTGTTTCTATTCTTCCTATTCTACTTATTATGATCACAAGTCTACTTCAAGAAAAAAAAAAAATGACCACAAGTGTGCATTTATTCTTTCTTGCCCAATAAGGGTATTTAAAGGTGTATTTAACTTTTGTATTAAAAATTTGGCATTATATTAATATTACTATATTTATTTATGTTTAATGATATTTATAAATTTTATATCATGGATGAGATGTGGTTTAAAGTATGTTTAAAAATACAATTTTAAGTACTCCACAAAAAAATAAAATATAAAATATATATTAAGTACCTATTTAATACTTTTTAAAAAATACTTTAAGTGCAATTAGAGGTGAAATTTTGGGTGGGGAGAATGAGAGAAATGTGTTTTGGTTGGGCGAAGGGTTGCGGGTGTTGAGGAAAGAGTAAATTATTATTATTATTATTTTTTTTTTGGGGTGGGTAGGGAAGAGGTAGAGGATATGAAGTAGTTCTGTACTGGATAGGTGTCTCCATATTTTGGAGTGTGTAGATTACGGTAAATTCCATACTAAACTCCAAACTATTTATACAAAAAAATAATAATTCTATATTATAAAAATTCTATCACGTACAGAGTATGAGTCATTTGAAAAACATGAGAAGAAAGTGTGGGAGTATATGATGACCATGGCCCTTGAAAAAGTTGATTTTATTATTGGTATATTAATCGATCCGACAAAGAGAAATTAGCCAGTATTCTTGCTTCAATAAGAAATTCTAAATAAAATTATTCGATTGGGAAAGGACTCCTCAACTCACCATTTTTTTGAAAACTTAACAAATATTCTATATATTTAAACAAGTTGAAGATTTTTTTTTGGTGGGGGGCGAAGAGGGAGAGGGGAGAGGCTTTTTTTTTTGGCCTGGGGGAGGGATGAGACGGGTTGGGCGGGATATGAGGGAAGAGTTTTGTTTGAGGTGGGAGGGGCGGTACAAATTCTCTCTTTCTTTCTAGTGGATCAAAGAAAGTGCCATGTATATGGTATTTAGGGATAAGAGTTATTGATTGTTAGATTGCATTCCTTCTTTGGTTTCATGCTCCGAGCGTTCAAAATGCTGAATCGATATCGACTATAACCCCTAGCCTTCCAAGCTAGGGGGAAGAGGTGAGAGTTTTTGGCTTTTGTTTTTTTTTTAATGGAGAAGAGGGGAGAAAAGAGATTTTCTTTTCTTTCTTTTTGGGAGGGGTGTGGGGAGCAGAGGAATTTTTTTTTTTTTTTTGGTGGAAAAAGAGGAATATTTTTTAGAATGGTAAGTTAGGAGAAGAGATGGGTGGTGGGAGTGGGGGAGGAAGGTTTTTTTTCATTTTAGAGGAGGGGGGAGGGGGATGGTGTGTGCAGGGTTGGGGTGGTGGGAGAGGGTTATTTTGGAGGGGAAGGGAGAGGAAAGAGAAGAGGGACGGACGGTCAGCAACGATTGAAGGAAAAAAGAAGAGAGAAAATGACCACAGTCAATAATGGCAATTGGATGTGGAGAAGAAAAATAAAATGAGTGAGAAATAGTAGGGAGTGGTCGATAATTGGTAAAAGAAGAAAAAGAGCGAGCAGATTGAGCATAGCGGTGGGAGGGGGAGAGAAGATGGAGAGAGTGAAAGAGATGAAGAGGAGAAAATTTTGAGATTTTTTTTCCTTTTTGAGATTTTTGGAGAAAAATTGCTTAGTTTTCATTTCACATAAAATTTTACTCTCAACTTAAATGCAATTTTATTTATGTTTTTATAGATTTTGTAACAGAGTTTATATTCTTATACAAGTGAGCTCATGTTTTTTCTGACCAAATTTAATTTTGTTGAAGGATAAAATCAAAAGAATTTTGTCTACGGTCAAATTCATTCCTTAATTTTCAATTTGAAAAGAATCAGTATCTAAGTAACAAATTTCAATAAATTATCAAATATTAACAAATTGTAACAAGTTAAGGATTTCATGTTTTACACTTTAATGAGTATTGAGTATTTTATTGTACAAATATTTATATGAAATTTTAATTCTAAATTTTAAATATTAACTATTTAAAAAAAATTAAAACCCCATCGGTTTTTAGACTAGTAGATATATATATATATATATTGATGAAGCAATGGCTCTATCTCTTGCCTCTCTAAAAAGTTTTATTATTCTTAAGGGTGGCATCATTTAAATTTTGTATGACAAATTAGTTTCTGAAAATCTGCAATTTTTTAAAGTAAATATTAGAGAGATGGCATAAAGTGAATATTAAGAGAATGTTGAAGTTTTACTCTTGAAGGAACGGAAAAAATTTTAAACTTTTAGAACAAAAAAGAAATGTTCTGAGAGAAAGAATAGTATCTCATTATTTTTTTTATGTATTAATCTTAGTATTATGATCAATTTGAGGTATGTTCTTGATTATGAGCATGATATATGAACTATAACTAGTACTGTTAAAACGAGCCTAGATCCGCAGGTTGGCCCGAACTGTCTGCAAAATGGACAGATATAAATTTTAAAAAATAAGCCCGGACAGGACTATTTTGAGTGCGGGCTTTTGTAGTTCAATCTGGTCACGAGATGAGCCCCCCCCCCCCCCTCTTTTTTTTTAATTTCATATTAAATTTTTATATTTTTTTAAAATTTACACTTTATTTTAGGTGTTATTTATGTGTAATTATTTTGTTTTTTACTTACATATTAGTGTAATTTTATAATTAGTTAAATATTTTTAAATAAAATTAATTTTTAATATTCTTTTAAGGTTAAAAAATATTGTTTATTCAAAATAGGTGTTATTTATGCAGTAATTATTTTGTTTCTTATTTAGATATTAGTATAATTTTATGATTAGTTGTTTTTTTAAAAAAATTATTTTTTAAGATAAAAAAATTTTTATTCAAAAATTTAAAAAAGAAAAGGAAAAAACCCGTGGCTAGCCGCGAATGTATATAGTTCGAGGTATTTTTGGTCTGCCAAAAATCAGTTGGCACAGTTCGGTCCAGTCCAACCCATTTGACAATGCTAACAATAATAGCGTTAAACCATAGCAAAAAAATTCTATGAACTTTCTATTTTTTATTTTTAAGTATAAACTGTTTATTCGTTTATAATACTCTTCTTCTTTTTCTTTCCTTTCAGAATAGTCCTGATCATGAAAGCTTTTTCTTTTTTTTTTTTTTTTTTCCTTTTGTTTCCGTTAGATAGTTGTTTGCATTATATTTCCCACTATTCCTTTTGTTTTTGTTGGATAGTGAAAAAAAATATTTTGCTATTATATTTCTCAGTTATTTGTGTGCATTTATTTTTTTTACTGTCAATGTTTTCTAATGAATGAGTTAATCATCTGATCATAAAAATTATTTTTTCTTTCTTCAATTACGGTACAAAAATTGTACTAAACATAAGAGAGAGTGAAAAAAAATAGAAAATAGATCCTTTTATTAATGAGTTAATACAAAAATAAGACTCAACAGGTATGTTCTTCATATTAACAAATTCTCTTTAATAATTTTTTACATAATTATTCATTTATATTTTATTTTTGTAATTTAAATTTTATTTTCTACAAATATTTGTCTATATTTTAAAATTTATTTTTAAATAACTTATTTTTTAATTAAAGTATATCCCTATGTATAGCACACGGATCTTTTTACAAATATATATATATATATATATTGAAGAAAGTGTTTTTAGGTGAGAGCTCCTCTTATCCTCTTAAAACTCTAATCTACTTTTCTAATTTTTTTACCTTTTAATTAATTTTTAATAATATAATTGGTTGATATCTTTTTTAGTTTATTAAATTAATTAAAATTTATTCTTCTTTTTTAATTTTAAACAATTAATCCTATGTGACAGGTGATATTTTTAACCCATTCCTATCTATCATGGAGGAGGGGAGAGAAGAATCCTCCTCCTTTGAATTCTAATTTTCTCAAATTTTATATTTTTTTATTAATTAAAAAAGTTTTCTTTGGTTAGCTAAAACTTTATTCAAATTCAAATTCTAATTATCATTTTAGTTGAGTTGGTTTCCAACTCTCCAAAACCCCCCAAATCCCCATTTATGTATTTATGTATTTTTCAACTCTTAAGTTAGTTCCCAATTATCTAAAATCACCACTCACATCATATTTGAAAAACTATATGATATTTTCTCCTTCTTTCTTTTTATTTCTCGCTTTGCTATAATTATGATTTTGACAAATTTTTTTTCTATTTGCACTGTTTTTTTCCCTCGATCACGAATGATCTAATTTGTCGATTATTGAAGCCAAATTGTCAAATAAAAACAAAGCCTTGAATGATCCTTAGGAGGTAAGTAATAATATTGTTTTTCTTAACTCATGAGATACTCAAACTCTCTGAATATGATCAAATCAATTCCTCAAATCATGTTCAATTTTTCTGACACATGTAATTCTTGGACTTAAGCTTCTGAAATTGTTAGGAAAAATTGTCTCCTCTCATTAATTGGCTTTAATTAACTCATCTTCTTAATTAATTATGCGAAACTTCAATCTGTTGGTCATGTGGGCCTTATTTGCTCACATTTTTCAATTTTATTTTCAGCCCAATACTCCCTATGATGATATGGACTGGGTTCACTAAAGATATGAGCTGAATTTTATTGGGCCAAGATACCGGGCCGGGCCAACCCGGCCCGCCCATGGTGACTTAGGGTTTCCTTATATATATGTTCTATTTTTGGGAGCTGCCTCAATTTAGAAAGGCAGCCCCCATTCCCTCTTCTTCACAGCATTTTCAGCTTCCCATCTTCAGCCTTTTTCTTCCTCCTCCTCACTGCCTTACCCCCGCTGCACTTCCTCCATGATCTCTCCGTCGCCAACGCAGCGAGTCTGCACCACTGCCTGACTGCCGTCGGGCGACCGTGAAGGGAAGAGAGAGAGAGAGTGAGCTGTGAGAGAGAGAGAGAGAGAGAGAGAGAGATAGTGAGGGAGAGACCCATTTCCTCCGGTGAATCTCAGTCCGGCTGAGGGACCGTAGCTGGCTGCTCCTCACCTCGAGCTTGCCGCAGCTCCCGGAGTTCATCCTCAACCCGCTGGTGGCCCCACGCTGCTGCTGCTGCTGCCGGATCGACCGACGCCGCAGCGAGCCGGCTTCAGGTGAGTGTCTCTTCCTTGGTCTTTTCTTGTTTTCTTGCTAACTATCTTCTGCAGGACCGGCGATCTACAGCTGCCGTTGCCGGAGAAGAAGAAGAAAGGTGTTTTCTTTCTAAAGAAGAAAACAGGGACCAGATTTGGGAATAAGAAGAAAATGGAGGACTATTCTATAAATCTGTAATTGTTTAGAGACCTTTCTGCAATTTCTTATTTTTGAGGGCTGTAATAGTAAATAGGAAAGTTGTGTGTAATAGTAAATAGGTTTGTGGATCTAACAATCCACACAACAGTAGTATCAGAGCCCGGAAACGACTTCAACTTTTCGGTGCTCTTGTGGACCGGCGGCTACCTCTCGGGTTGACCTTCCGGACCCACGGGAACTGTTGAGTTCCGTGGATCTGGCTCAGGGAAGCATCCTTAAACCTTCTCTGTTTATTTCAACTTTTTTTTGGTAGATCGTTACTATTATTCTTGCCTATTTTGCTAGATCTGTTTATTTTCTGTTAGATCTGCTTATTTGCTTTAAATCTACCGTCACGGATCTGCTATTTTGTGAATCTAGTTTATTTTTCGAAAAATCAAAAACCCAAGCCTCGCTTGAGTCCAAAGAGACTTCAAGTAGCTGTGCCTTGGTGATTTTCTGTAACTGATTACAAATTATAGTTATTATTCGTGGTTGTTGATTTTATTGTTATTTGTGTTGGAAGGGCATGTTGCTCGACCCTTACCATTTATTTCTGTCTCAGTTATTATTGTGCAAACTGCGCTATCTCTGTTGTGAAATTCTTTGTGTTTCACCTATTTTATTGCGCTGTTTTTCAAAAGAAAAATCCGGGCATTTTATTTGTGTGACAAACTTTTTTCTTTTATTTTTCTAGCCATTGATTACTCTTATTTGCCATTTTTAATCATGTCTGTTCCAAAAATTGAAAGCAGAGCAATTTTGATGGCAAATCGATTTTGTAATGTGGCGTAGAAAAATGAAAGCGATTTTAGTCCAAAAATAAAATCGCACCCATAATCTGTAGTCACGAAAAGTATCCGAATCTTGGAAGGGGTGAAGTGCTTTCTGAAAAACTTGGTGATGCCCACGGTTGCCTCACCTTGCATTTGACCGATAATGTTTTGAGAGAAATAGACGAAAAGGACAACGCTTTCGAAATTTGGACAAAACTCGAAAAATTGTATTTGGAAAAATCGTTATCAAATAAGATTTATCTAAAGGAACAACTTTTCGATTTTAAAATGAGCGGGTCGAAATCTCTTTCAGAAAATATTGATGATTTAAACAAAATTGTTTTGGAATTGCAAAAGCGTTGGAGAGAAGATCTCAGATGAAAACATTCTTTGTTATTTTATTAAACTCCTTGCCTGAGTCTTTTAATGATGTTAAATCTGCTATCAAGTATGGCAGAGATTATTCGACTCTTGCTGATGTGAAAAACGCTTTAAAATCAAAGGACCTTGATTTGAGAAAAGAAAACAAAACAAACGGAGAGAACCTTTACGTGAGAGGGAGGGTTGACCGGAGAGAATCTTCTAGTCACCGTTTTAAAAGTAAAGGGAGCTCGAAATCACGAGATAAGAAAGTGAAGTGTTTTTTCTTTGTGGCAAGGAAGGTCATATGAAAAACAAGTGTTTTAAGAGAATCAAAGATGAAAAACAACGTAAACAAGGTAAAGGGAGTGATAAAAATGACAAAACCCACGATTTTGAATCGGATGGTAATTCTATGTATTACGAGGTTTTGTGTGTATCCCCTTCCCCTTCTTACAGTTACGATCATTGGATTCTTGATTACAGTTTGCACTTTTCATATGACTCCAAACAAGCATTGGTTTTTGATTTTAAACCCCTTGAACATGGAAAAGTTTTTATGGGTAATAATCATGTTTGTGAAATTAAAGGAATTGGAAATGTTTTTATTAAAATGCATGATGGTGTGACCAGGAAATTGACCGAGGTGAGATATGTGCCCAACCTTCGTCGGAATCTAATCTCCCTTGGTGTTTTTGACTCAAATGGTTTTTCTTACAAATCAGAAAATGGCACAATGAAAGTTTGTAAAGGAGCACTGGTCATGCTCAAAGGTTTTAAAAGGGATGGTCTTTACCATTTAATTGGAAAAACTGTTTGCGAAGCATCTGTATTAGTTTCAAAAACTGTTCCTGAAAAGACTCTGTTGTGGCACCGTCGAATTGGCCACATCAGTGAAAAAGGACTACATTGCCTTCACAAACAAAATCTTTTGGGTGGTGACAAAATCGAATCTTTGGATTTTTGTGACCACTGTGTTCTTGGAAAACAGCATAAAATTATTTTTTCAGTTGGCACACACAAGTCCACTTCTGTCCTTGATTATGTGCATTGTGATTTGTGGGGACCTGAAAAGGTTCCAACTTATGGTGGGAATGTTTATTTCTTATCTGTTGTTGATGATTTTTCTAGGCATGTATAGGTATTTCTTTTAAAATCAAAAGATCAAACTTTTGAAAAATTTTCTGAATGGAAACACCTTGCCGAAAATCAAAGCTGAAATAAACTAAAAACAATTAGGGACGAGATAATGGTCTTGAGTTTTGTAATAAACGGTTTCTTTGATTTATGTGCATTGCATGGCATAATACACCATAGGGGATCTGTTAGGCACAACCCTCGGCAAAATGGAGTTCTTTGAAAGGATGAACCCAGTACTATAATGGATAAGGTTAGGTGCCTTATGGTGTCTTCGGGGAATCCTAAAACCCTTTTGGGGAGAAGGCTGTAAAGTACAGTTTGTCTACCTCATTAATAGATCACCCTCAACGACCATAAACTTCAAAACTCCCTTAGAGTTGTGGTCAGGGAGAACCACCAAACTCGTCAAACCTTAGAGTATTTGGATGTGCTGCATTTGCACATCAAAAGGAGGGTAAGTTAGACCCAAGGTCAAGAAAGGGAGTGTTCTTAGGCTACCCTAGTAGGGTAAAGGGTTACAAAGTTTGGCTCAAAGGTGAGCCGGGGGTGAGGGTTTATTGTGAGTAGGGATGTGGTCTTCAATGAACTTGATATGCCTTGCCTAAAGGCTAAAACCGATCCTGATAACCCTAGTGACATTCCTGTTGATGGGAATATTCCTGTGGAAGTGGAGGACACCTCCGAACCTGCACAACCCCACGATCAACTTGAAACCAATGAAGTGTCGGATATACCGACCAGTCAGCAGCCGGAGACCAACACGCCTGAATCTAAAAATTCAGATGAGGATGATGAGGATTATCCCGAGACACAAGCCCAAGCTCTAAGAGACTACCAGCTGTCTAGAGATAGGGTTAGGAGAGAGACGAGAAAACCCGCTAGGTACGGTTACTCCTACATCGTCTTATATGCATGTGCTGCTGCATCTTTTATTGAAGAAAAAGAACCTCTGTATTTTTCTGATGTTTTAAAGAGTCCTAACCGTTCTTTGTGGTTGCATGCTATGGAAGAGGAAATGTCCTCACTTCGTAAAAACAAAACCTGGATTCTTGTTCAAAAACCCTCAAAGCAAAAATTAATTGATTGCAAATGGATTTTTAAGATCAAAGAGCCAGAATCTGCCAACGAACCCCCAAGGTTCAAGGCTAGGCTGGTTGCAAAAGATTTTTCTCAAGTTGAGGGCATCGATTTTAATGAAATATTTTCTCCCGTTGTTAAATATAAAACAATTAGGATAATGCTTGCAATTGTTGCCTTTTATGATCTTGATCTTGAACAACTTGATGTGAAAACTGCATTTTTGCATGGGGAACTTGAAGAGACTATTTACATGCGTCAACCACCAGGTTTTGAGGAAAAGGGTAAGGAGAACATGGCATGTTTGTTGAAAAAGTCCTTGTACGGACTTAAACAATCACCCAGGCAATGGTATAAACGTTTTGACTCTTTTATGATTAAAGCTGGTTTTGTTAAAAGCAATTATGATAGCTGTTTGTATTTTTGTGGTGATAATGTTGAAACTGCTATTTATTTTTTGCTGTATGTAGATGATATGCTAATTGCCTGTAAGCATAGAGATAAGATTACTCACTTGAAATCTTTGCTGAAGTCTGAATTTGATATGAAGGACTTAGGTTCTGCGTCTAGAATCCTTGGGATGAACATTTGTAGGGATAGAGCTGATAGATCCTTTTTCATTTCCCAGAAATCTTTCTTGCAGAAAATTGTTTCCAAATTTTCGATGCATTTATGCAAACCAGTTTGTACACCACAAAAACCGACAAAGAAAAGAATGACATGGCCATATACCTTATAGAATGGCTATAGGATCCGTCATGTATTCTATGATATCCACCCGACCTGATATTGCTTATTCCATAAGCCTTCTTAGCCGATTCATGTCTAATCCGGGTAGGGATCATTGGGCAGCTCTTAAGTGGTTGTTGCGTTATATTAATGGGACTATTGATAGGGGTCTTCTTTATCATAATTGGTTTGATAATTTTGAACTAGTTGGATATGTGGATTCTGACTTTGCAGGTGATAAAGATGGTAGGAAATCCCACTTCTTATTTCTTTACTTTGGCAAGGAATTGCATATAGTGGAAATCACAGTTGCAGCCTGTAGTCGCTTTATCGACTACGGAGGCTGAATACATTGCTGCCACTGAGGCAATTAAGGAAGCCATTTGGCTTCAAGGCTTACTATCTGAATTGCATATTTTAAATTCTAAAGCTGTGATTTATACTGATAGTCAAAGTTGTCTTCACTTGTGTAAAAATTCTGTTTATCATGAAAGAACTAAACATATAGATGTTAAGTATCATTTCATTAGGGAAAAGGTTTCAAGTGGCTTAGCTAATATTGAGAAAATTAGTACTAAAGATAATCCTGCAGACTTTGGTACTAAAATTGTGACAACTGATAATTCTCTTTGTGCAGGGATCTTCTTCACATTGATGAAGGTGGACTCTTTTTGAGTCGGTTGTGGCTGGAATTTTATGGAAAAATGTGTTCAAGGTGGAGTTTGTTGGTCATGTGGGCCTTATTTGCTCACATTTTTCATTTTTATTTTTAGCCCAATACTCCCTATGATGATATGGACTGGGTTCACTAAAGATATGGGCTGAATTTTATTGGGCGAAGATGCCGGGCCGGGCCAACCCGGCCCGCCCATGGTGACTTTGGGTTTCCCTATATATATGTTCTATTTTTGGGAGCTGCCTCAATTTAGAAAGGCAGCCCCCATTCCCTCTTCTTCACAGCATTTTCAGCTTCCCATCTTCAGCCTTTTTCTTCCTCCTCCTCACTGCCTTACCCCCGCTGCACTTCCTCCATGATCTCTCCGTCGCCGACGCAGCGAGTCTGCACCACTGCCTGACTGCCGTCGGGCGACCGTGAAGGGAAGAGAGAGAGAGAGTGAGCTGTGAGAGAGAGAGAGAGAAGAGAGAGAGAGAGATAGTGAGGGAGAGACCCATTTCCTCCGGTGAATCTCAGTCCGGCTGAGGGACCGTAGCTGGCTGCTCCTCACCTCGAGCTCGCCGCAGCTCTCGGAGTTCATCCTCAACTCGCCGGTGGCCCCACGCTGCTGCTGCCGGATCGACCGACGCCACAGCGAGCCGGCTTCAGGTGAGTGTCTCTTCCTTGGTCTTTTCTTGTTTTCTTGCTAACTATCTTCTGCAGGACCGGCGATCTACAGCCGCCGTTGCTGGTGAAGAAGAAGAAAGGTGTTTTCTTTCTAAAGAAGAAAACAGGGACCAGATTTGAGAATAAGAAGAAAATGGAGGACTATTCTGTAAATCTGTAATAGTTTAGGGACCTTTCTGCAATTTTTTATTTTTGAGGGCTGTAATAGTAAATAGGAAAGTTATGTGTAATAGTAAATAGGTTTGTGGATCTAACAATCCACACAACACAATCCTTAAGATTTTTTTGGTTCTTATTTTTTTAGCTATTCTTTAATTTCATACTACTTAACATTTTTAATTTGTAAAGATTGTAAATGTAGGCTTTTCAGAAGATGAAGATCATTTTGTAATTTTCCTTTTCTTTAAAAAGGTAATTGTGAAGAATTCCTTAGATTCGTTTTCCTTTCTGTGGAAAGTACATGATTAGCGGGTGGAGAAGTTAATTTACAAGCTAATTATTATTATTATTTTTTTGTCTTTTGATTATGCATTAAAATTTTTTTTTATAATGCCTTGGGACTCAAAGTAAGCAAATAAATTCTTTTTGGCTTTTTCAAAAGCGATCCAATATGCATCCTTCAGTGGATATATTTTGTTTTGAGGTGGTAGTACTCGACTTTAGTAGCATATGGAGGAGAGAGAGGTAATAAGAGGTGGATGGAAAGGCAATAGTACCATGATATTTTTTTCTTTCCTATGTACCATGCATACTCTTCTTCCAATGTGTTCTTTCATACTCTTTCCATTTGGATTTTCGTAGTTTTTTCCTACTAATAAAACATTCTTAACATTCAAAATCTGTAGAATCACATAACTAAAACCGTAAAAATTCAAAATTTTTATAGGTTCTTATACATTATTCTTACTCGATATATATATATATATGTTCATTTCTATTCTCCATAATTTCCTATGTGTTGTAGCAATAATTTTTAGCATATTTAAAAGGAATATATAGTGGTGGTGTATTAGTGCCTTGCCTATTGATGATAAGCTCCTATATTTGACAAAATAGCAAATGAGCTGGAATTTCAAGTAGAAGCATCAACATATATGCTTAGAATTCTCATGGTCGTAGTTACTTACTAAATGATAAATTGATTTAATACCACATCAATATAGGTGGATTTCGCCTTTCTTTGTATTCTTTTTATATAATTTTGTAAACTTTTTTGGTCTTCATCAATAAGTCACATTAAGTTTTTTTTTTTATTCATCTTTAATATTTATATTAAAGGACTTCGTGAAAAAATACCTACTTCACGAGGCAATCACAACTGTTCATACCCCTTCAATTTGTTCCTTTTTTTCTTTTTTTTTCCAACTATTTATGTTGGAGAAAACACTCCTAGTTACTAGTACAAATATTATTACTATTACAATTTCAACAATAATAAAATTACAGCAGAAGAACAGAAATCACTCAAAGAACAAGAATGAACAATCTGCAAAATAACATTCGATTAGTACCAAAATAACCTAAATAGAAATAAAGAACGGTTTGCTCACCACTGCCGGTGAAGCTGGCCAACAGAAAATCAAAAAGATGACCGAGGAGCACAAATCGAGGGGTTACCAAACCAGAATCGGTCGCCGAGCAACGGCGTTGCCGCGTCGAGGCGACGATGATAAAGAAAGGTGATGATCGGGGTTATAACCCTAAAAAATAAGCCTCAACTTGGAAGAAATCACCAGCAATAAACAACCTCTATTTCTTTCCACCTCGAACAATATTTTCCATCCCTGAAAGATGGCTCAATTTGAGTCAAACTGCTTGCACATGAAGAAATTTCTTTGGAATTTAAAAGGTTCAATTCACTCAATAACCCTTGAAGCCAAATGGCTTCAGCCTCAGTAGTTGACATGGCAACCACAGGCTGCAGTTGGGACTCCCATGAAATGCAATTACCCGCAAGGGTAAAGAAGTATGGTAGTGTAAACCCCGATCCACTGTTCCGTTTAGGTAACGTAATAGCCACTTGAGAGCAGCCCAATGATCTCTTCCAAGATTTGACATAAATCTGCTAAGAAGGCTTATGGAAAAAGCAATGTCAGGATGGGTAGATATCATTGAATACATGACAGAGCCTATGGTCATTCTGTATGGGACATTGGGCATATCTCTCTTTTCACGTTCAGTTTTAGGACACGTTTTGTTGGAAAGTTTAAAGTGGCTAGCAAGAGGAGTAGTAATGGGTTTACAAAGTTGCATAGAAAATTTGGATACTATTTTCTGAAGGAAAGGCTTTTGGGATATGAAGAGAGTACGATCAGGTCTATCTCTAGAAATATTCATCCCAAGGATTTTGGATTCAACACCCAAGTCCTTCATATCAAACTCGGATTTCAGCAGCGACTTTAGTTCGTCGATCTTAGCTTTGTGATGACAAGCTATCAACATATCATCAAAATACAACAACAGATAAATAGCAGAATCCACATTATTACCAGAAAAGTAAAGACAACTATCATAATTACTTTTCGAAAAACCAATTTTGGACATAAAAGAATCAAACCTCTTGCACCATTACCTTGGCGACTGTTTAAGTCCATATAGGGACTTTTTCAGAAGACACGCCATATGTTCCTTACCTTTTACTTCAAAACCAGGTGGTTGACGCATATAAATGGTTTCCTCGAGGTCACCATGTAAAAAAGAAGTTTTCACATCAAGCTGTTCAAGATTAAGATCATAGGAAGCAACAAGAGCAAGAACAATCCGAATTCTTTTATATTTAACAACAGGAGAAAATATTTCATTGAAATCAATGCCCTCAATTTGTGAAAAACCTTTTGCAACAAGTCTAGCCTTGAACCTAGGAGGTTCATTAGAAGACTCAAATTCCTTTATTTTGAAAATCCATTTGCAATCAACAAGTTTTTGTTTTGAAGGTTTTGGAACAAGAATCCAGTTTTTGTTTTTGTTTAAAGAAAACATTTCTTCCATAGCACGTAACCATAAAACGCGATAGGGACTTTTCAAAACCTCAGAAAAACATAAGGGTTCTTTTTGTTCAACATAAGAAGCAACAAGAAAAGCATATGATACAATCCCTAGCAAGTTGATAATCCCTAAGAGCTTGGGTTTGAGCCTCAGGATGTTCCTCTTCCTCATCAGAACCATCTAGAATAGGATCAGAAGTTTCAGGAACAGGAGTACTACTAGAATGAGCAGAAGGCTCAGAATTTGTTTCAGGTTCCTGAGGTGGCTCGAGAGTGGGTTCGGAGATAGTCTCCACCTCCACTGGAATGCTACTAGGAGAAGGATCACAAGAAGGATTATTGGTGACGGTGTTATCTTTAAGACAGGGTATTTCTAACTCATTGAAGATGATATCCCTACTGATGATAACCCTCACCCCCGGTTCACCCTTCAACCATACTCTATAACCCTTTACCCCACTAGGATATCCTATAAACACTCCCTTCCTAGATTTTGGATCTAGTTTCCCCTCTTTTTGAAGAGCGAAGGCTGTACAACCGAAAACCCTCAAGTTGGAAAGATTGGGAGGTTTCCCAGACCAGAGTTCTATAGGAGTCCTAAAGTTTATAGCTGTGGATGGAGACCTATTGATGAGGTATACAGCTGTACTAACAGCTTCACCCCAGAATGGTTTTGGAATACCAGAAGACACTAACAGACAACGGACCTTATCCATAATAGTACGGTTCATCCTTTCGGCAACTCTGTTTTGTTGTGGGTTACGTCTAACCGTTCTATGGTGTAAAATGCCATGTGATGCACAAAAGTAAAAAAACTTCCGGTTACAAAATTCAAGACCGTTATCGATCCTGATAGTTTTTAGTTTATTTTGAGAATGATTTTCGGCAAAATGTTTCCATTCACAAAATTTTTCAAACGTTTGATCTTTGGTTTTTAAAAGAAAAACCCATACATGCCTCGAAAAATCATCAACAATAGAAAGGAAATAAACGTTACCACCGTAAGTTGGAGCCTTTTCAGGCCCCCACAGATCATAATGCACATAATCAAGAGGTGCAGATGACTTATGTGTGCTGGTAGAAAAACTAATTTTGTGTTGTTTTCCAAAACACAGTGATTACAAAAATCCAAGGAATCGATTTTATCACCACAAAGAAGTTTTTGTTTTTGCAAATGATAAAGCCCCTTTTCACTAATGTAGCCAATCCTCCGATGCCACAACATAGTTTTTTCTGGGACGGTTTTTGAAATCAAGGCAGTAGAGTCGCAAACAGTTTTACCAAGAAGGATATATAAAGTTTCCTTTTTAAAACCTTTTAGCATGACTAGGTTTCCTCTGCAAATACGCAAAATACCATTTTTGGATTTAAAAGAGAGACCCAAAGAGTCTAAATAACTGAGGGAAATAAGATTTCGACGCAAGTCAGGAACATATCTCACTTCAGTGAGTTTTCTAGTCACGCCATCATGCATTTTTATAAAAATACTGCCAATGCCTTTTATATCACAAACCTGATTATTTCCCATGAAAACTTTTCCTTGGATTAAAGTTTTGAAATCAGAAAACCAATGTTTATTAGGTGTCATGTGAAATGAGCAACCAGAATCAAGTACCCAATGATTAACAACATCAGTACATGAAGGAGAAAGAGAAACACAGAACTTCAGAAAACATAGAGTTACCATCTGAGTCAAAACTGTGGGTTATATCGACTTTATTCCCTCATTTACCATGTTTACGTTGTTTCTCGTCTTTGATTCGTTTAAAACACTTGTTTTTCATATGCCCTTCTTTTCCACAGTAAAAACATTTTACCTTGCTTTTCTCTCGTGATTTGGAACGGCTTTTAAAACGATGACTAGGAGATTCTCTCCGGTCAATCCTTCCTCTTACAAAAAGATTTTCACCATGAGACTTATTCTCTTTTTGTAAATCCAAATCTTTTGATTTTAAAGCATTTTTGACATCAGAAAGGGAAAGATCATCTCTACCATATTTAATGGCAGATTTGACATCATTAAAAGAATCAGTTAAGGCATTTAGTAAAATGACTGCAACATTTACATTAGAGATTTTCTCTCCGACGTTTTGTTACTCCAAAATGATTTTATTTAAATCATCGATATTTTCATAAAGTGATTTTGTTCCACTCATTTTGAAACCAAAAAGCTGTCCTTTTAAATAGATTTTGTTTGAAAGAGATTTTCCCAAATACAACTTTTCCAATTTTGTCCAGATTTCAAAAGCATTGTCTTTTTCATCAATTTCCCGTAAAACGTTATCAGTCAAAGTCAAGGTGAGACAACTATGAACATCACCTAGTTTTTCTTTAAGAATTTCGCCCTTCCAAGATTCTGGATACTCTTCAGGGCTACAAATAGCATGAGCAATTTTGTTTTGTACCAAAACTGCTTTCATTTTCCTCCGCCACATTACAAAATCAGATTTGCCATAAAACCTATCAGTTTCAATTTTTGGAACTGACATGTTTTATGGGCAAATAGGTGTAATTTGGTGGTTTCAGAAAGATGACAGATTTGAAAAGTTTTGAATAAAAATTGTCCGGATTTTTCCTTTTAAAACAGAGGAAAGATCTTCAAAAAAAAAACTTCGTTGTTTTTTGTAACTTTGTTTGATTAGGTTTGGTTTTGATTACAAAACAGTGTAGCACAAAAAGGCACAGAAAAACCAAATCAAAAAACAGTAACAAACAGAATAACTAAGGAATCAGGAACAACCGAACCGAGGAAAAAACTTTTGAAATCAGAAATAAAACCGCCAAGACACAGATACTTGATATCTCTCGGATTCAAGCCAGGCTTGGGTTTTGGTTTTTGAAAAACGAAACAAAAGAAAAAAACTGGAAATAATAAAAGAACAGAAGCAGAAGAACTGTAAAGAAATAATAAAGCAGTAATAGTAACCAACACGACAGCAAGCCGTCACAACAGCAATCAACAGAAAACAGAACCGGCGGCAAGTCGAAACAGAGACAATATAAAAAAAACGGCTACAAGCCGAAACGGTAAACCAGATAAAGCCGGCGGCAAGCCGATAAACAGAAAGAAAAAAAACTATAAAACAGAGAGGAGAAGAACTTCACTAGCCGGATTCTGAGATACTTCTCAGATTCGAAGATTGCTGCCGGACGCCGAAACCAGAGAGCCGGAAACCGTGGCTCTGATACCACTTGTTGAAGAAAACACTCCTAATTACTATTACAAATACTATTACTATTACAATTTCAACAATAATAAAATTACAGCGGAAGAAAAAATAAACAGAAAGATTTGATCTTTCTAAGAACAGGAATCACTCAAAGAACAAGAATGAACAATCTGCAAAATAACACTCGATTAGTACCAAAATAACCCAAATAGAAATAAAGAACAGTTTGCTCACCACTGTCGGCAAAGCGGCCAACAGAAAATCAAAGAGATGATCGAGGAGCACAAACTGAGGGGTTACCAAGCCAGAATCGGTCGCCGAGCTGCGGCGTTGCCGCGTCGAGGCGACGATGATAAAGAAGGGTAATGATCGGGGTTATAACCCTCAGAAATGAGCCTCAACAGAGAAGAAATCACCAGTAATAAACAACCTCTATTTCTCTCTCTCTTTTCTTTCCTCACAGCTATCTCTCTAACCTCACCAACAGATAAACAATGGTGACAGAAAAGAAGGTTGTTTAACAGCATAAAACAGAAAAAGCAGCAATGGCAGAGCCGAAGGAGAAGGAGAAGAAAAGCTGGAGTCTTGAAGACTCCAAGAGACCTAGGGAGAGAATAAGAAACGGCTGAGAGAGGGAATCGAGAGAGACTGCTGCAGAACCGAGGAGACACCATCAATTAAAGAGGGAGCCGAATGCTCAAGCCCGCGGGTCACCAACAGACGACCCGGGTGGCCAGCCCAGGCCGCGGGCATCCAGCGTGACTGGGTCAAGAGGCGACCCAGAAGCAGCAAGCAAGATAGACGACCCAAAGGGCAGCCCAAGAAAAACCAAGACAGCCTATTTAACAGGTTGAGGCCCAGAGCATCATTGGGTTTGGGGGGAGACAATTGGGCTGAAAAAGAAAAAAAAAAATATCAGGAGAAAAAAGGGCTATAAAGCCTACAATTTATATATGTCTTTTTTTCTTTTAAATGAACTATTTGTACATGTTGAATCTTTAGACTATGGCATTTTTGGGAGGGATTAAAAAGGGAGAGTTTCTTATAAATTTTGGATCTTTATATGGAACATTTTACATTACAATTAAGAATCAACTCTTAGTTTTCACAAACAAAGAAAAATCAACTTTCTTTAAAGAAAAGACTTAAAAATTAACTTATTTGTGAACACTTATTTAAAAAGATAGCCTAGACATGAGAAGAGGGGGTTTTTATTAGAGGACCTTTCTTTTTCTTTCTTTTTGAGGGGATCCGAGGACCTTTTTGAGAGAAATAATAAGAAATTTTCTTAAATTCTTTTTTAAATTAGAGATAATAGTTTTTTAAAGTTCTTTTTTAAATTAGAGATAACAGTTTCCATCATTGTTTGAGGGTGAATATTCAAAATTTCCAAATTAATTGGTCACTAAAGAATAAAAATATTATCTTTCAGTTCTTGGATTTTTTTTTTTTTAGTAGTTGAAGAGGGGTTTTTGGGAAACGGTAGTATAAAGAAGATTTTTCCTACCCTTTTTCTATTCAATGGAGAAGACTTTCCCCTCCCTTTTTTTTTTTGTTGGAGAAGATTTTTCTTTTTTTGGGAGGTTTAGGGTTTCCTAATGTATTTATTTTTACCCCTAAACATTGGTGCTTATCTTCTATTATTTACCTTCCTAAATGATAATTTCCTAATGTATTTGTATCTAATAAATAGTCTAGACAATTTTTTTTTTCTTTTGAATTCAAAATGTTTAACGCACCAAAGATAAGCCTCAAATTTCATTTTCAAATTTTAAGCACATCTTCGTTCAAAATTTTAAAATCGTTTCGCACCTTTTAGCTTTAAAACTTGTCTTTAATAAAATTATCCAAGATTTAATTTAGATAACTAACCCTAAAATCAAGTATTTTTTAAATATTCTAAATTCTTAAAGAATACATTATTTAAACCAGAGAAATTATATATGTTCTCCATATTATCTTTTTTCTTCTCCTAATCGATCGTAGAATCCCATATATACATAATAATTATGGCTAGAAATAATCATCACTCTTTTCTTATTGAATTATTTTCATTAAGTTCACTATCTTATAGAAGTTTTTTCATCTTTTTTT
Source organism: Catharanthus roseus (assembly GCA_028651295.1). Taxonomy (NCBI): domain Eukaryota; kingdom Viridiplantae; phylum Streptophyta; class Magnoliopsida; order Gentianales; family Apocynaceae; genus Catharanthus; species Catharanthus roseus. The sequence goes on along the minus strand of JAPQWS010000050.1, from coordinate 2,385,926 downwards.
ATATATAATTTTATTTTGTATTGATTTTGATTTGTAGGTTTATGCATGATTAAATTTTTGCCTTAATATTAATTTCTATGGATTTGGATGTAAAGTTAATTAGTAGTTTCTTATCAATTCTTGAACATTTAGTTTTCTATACAGTTTTTACTTATTTTTAATATGAAGTTATCTAATTCATATTATGTTTTTTTTAATTCTTATACCTTTTCTTGTATTGTTTTTTTTGTTCTTAAGTCAAGGCTTAATGGAAAAGTCAACTCAATTAAGTAAAACTTCACACTTCTATTAAAAATTATAATTTTTCTTGGGATTTTTCAAAATTATATGGAATTCTTCTATCTCTAACTTTTTTTTTTTTATTTTTAAATTAGTACTAAGTTCTTCTTATCCATATATTCTTAATTTAGATTTCTTCATTTGAATATCAATTTAAGTTAGAAGGGAGAAGAAACGGAGCCAATGGTGGTCTTACTGGATCTAGATAGAATATGTGGTAAGGTTATAGGTATAAGCTATGGTAATGTAGCGACATCAAATATAAAAAAAGAGGGTAAATTTAAAGAAGATTTTCTTCTTTTTTTTTTTTTGTAAAAAAAAAATAGAATTTTATTGCTTATTGTGAACATATGCTTGGTTAGAAATTTGGGATGTAAGTGAATTTCAATTGTATACTGTTGATTTTTATTTTTTTAGCAACATGTTTTGAAATACAATTATTCTAGGAAAGGGGAGTGAACAAAAATTCAGATAGGATAAAACATACACAGAGGTATTTGATAGTAAATCTATTCCCAATACAATTTTCATATAGAATTAACATAATTATTATTATTTCATTCATATAAAAACATAATTAATTTGACCAATTTATAAAGCATTTGGGAGTTTACCTAATATAATAAATTTTTTTGAAAGATTTTTAATATAAGTTATGCTTTAGCCTTTATTTATGTTAAACACACCATATTACCTCAATGCATAAAAAAACTACTACTATAATTTCAATTTTAAAGAAAAGCTAAATACAATTTTCATCTGTTGAATTTATAAATTATGGTAAGTGCTTTGTGGCTCAAATTGAACTAATTAATTAGATGAATAAATGGGCAAATATTTTTACAAGTTAGTACAATTATTTTTTAAAAAATGAAATTAGATAGATGTTTTTTTAAGAAACTTTTGGTAAGAGAGTAAAGTTTTTTTAATAAAAAATATAATAATAAGTTGTTCTAATTGAGGTGTCACCTTCCCAATAAAGATGCATATATCTATTTATATAATTCCAACTTGCCATAGATATAATTCATAGTAATCTCTAAACTAAACATCTATTAATCCATCTCATTGTTATATATATATATATAAAATTAGACTCTACTTTTGGGAGGAAAATATTATGTTAATATATAATACATACGATATTTATATCTTTAGTTATTTCTTAATTAATTATCAATTTGATGATTCATTGATAATATTTTTAAACTATTAAATAATTTTAAAAATCAATCTTTCTTTTGAATTTTAAAAAAATTTATTATATTGGATAGAATTACAACTTCTTTAATCTTAATCTACTGAATATCTAATAAGGTGAAAACGGAAAAGAGGAAAAAAAGGGATTTAAATTTCTTCAATAATGGTGTAAAATTAGAATACAGTACTTCACACAAATATATGAGATTTTATTTTTTGTCATGATTTAATCTTATTTTTATTCTTAAGTGTTTTTACTTTCACTTACAAATATTAGTGATACCTCATTTGACATAATTTAGGTGGCTTTTCAAATTTTAATGGTATTCCAAGCATTGTTAGGAGGTAGTATTTATGTAGTTGGAAGTGGAACACTCCCTCTTTTAATGTATATAATAAATAAATAAATATCAAGTAATGATTTTTCAAAGATTTCCCCTTATGGAAATATATATCAAGTAATAATATCAAATATAGATTCAATGAGCAGGAGAACTCCTTTAATGGAAAGATAAAAATATTCAATTATTTTGGTATTCAGATACCATGAATAAATTTTTACTTTTAATTTGTTTATAACATTTACTTGGTTTAGAATATGTTTCAATTTATTAAATTATCATTTAATAATATTTTAATGTATTAAATTGTCATTTAATAATATTTACTTGATTGAAAATTCATCAAATTGATTTGAGTTTGAATATATATCATAATGCTTAGTTAAAAATTTAAAATATCAAACTTTTCAAATGTATTCCAAGAGGCATAGATGCAATTTAGCTAATTACATCATGAAAGAAAATATTAGTTGGCATGGTTAAAAAAAGAAGAGACTCTAATGAAACAAAACAAATAACCAAGCTTTTTCAGTCACGTTCTTTTTTCCGAGAGGGTATGGGGGAAGAGGGTGTTCTTTTCTTGGAGGAGGAGGAGGGGGGGAGGGAGAGCTTGGGGTGAGGGAAAGATGTGTATATACTTTTTTGGGTAGGGGTGGGGGGAGTATTGGGCATATGGGGAAATAAGAATTTTTCTTAAGGGGGAAGGTTGGAGCGTGTAAAGATAGGAATTTTTTCTTTTTTAGGGTGGAAGACGGGGGTGGTGGGTTGGGTTTATAGCGAAAGAAGTGTGTTTTGGGTGGAGGGAGGGTCGAAGGTATGGGAGAAAAAGTGTTTTTTTTGTTGGGTGGGTAGGCGGAAAACGGCAAGTCAATGAAGGATATTAGCTCAACTATTAACTTAATTTATAAAAATAGAAAATTAGACGTATTTTAAATTCATATGCTTTTTTTTTAATTGTTCAAATTTTTTTCATTTTGTTTTGTTGTTATACTTCTTTTCATTAATATTCATTTCCCCCTCTTTATTCATGTTGTATAATTATATTAATTATGGATAATTGAAAGAAATAAAATTCAATGGTACTACATGTGCTTTTAGTCTCATTAGATCATGATTTATTTTTTTTAAACTTCGATCATTTTTAGGTAGCTGTTTTTTTTAACTTTTATTATTTTTAAGGAATTTTTCAAAAATAAGAAAGGAGAAATATTAGTTTTTATTTTTAAATAATATTTAACATTTTTAATATAATTCTGCATAACAAGAGCTTAAAATTATTTCTTTTAATAGAAAGTAAATTTTATTTAAAAAATAAAGATAATCTTTTATTATAAGAATTTTTTCCCGTGCATAGGACGGGTCTTTTTGATTAATAATAATAATCATAATAATAATAATAATCATAATAATAATAATAATAATAATAATAATAATAATAATAATAATAATAGTCCTGAATCTTTTCTTTCTGAAAATATATGGTACTGAGTTCATCTGTTATTAGTGTCGAGAACTGGGACATATCAAAACAAATTGTCTAAAGCTCATGTAAAAGAAAACAAAGAAGGCAAGGCAAAATTTCTCTGAAATCCCCATATTGCCCTTCTTTTGGATCCTAATTCTCTATCTTCTACCTTTCTATGTTAGCATTATTAACTCATGCCTCCCATAAAAAAAATAAAATAAAAAGTTAACTCACTCATGCCTATCCGTAAACAAATCCCTCTCTTATTAGAACTACCAAATCTCCTTAACCGCCTTCCTTCCAGTTCCCCATAGAGAGAGAGAGAGAGAGAGAGAGAGAGAGAGAGAGAGAGAGAGAGAGAGAGAGAGAGATTGATTGATTGATGGAGGACTCAAGATACCTGACTGATATAATGTGAACGAGGAAACACAACCATGCATCAGAAAACTTAATGAGAAAAATTATGTTACCGACGATTATGGTTGATATTGATGGGATCTCTTCAGATTATGAGGATAGAGTGCCGAGAGCTTTTATAAGAAGAGATATTCTTTATTAATAATGCCGCAGGAAAACATGGGTTTCTCTGTAAGGGCTTCATAAGCTTAAACAATTCTTAGATAGAGGATGATGATTGTAATATATATCCAGAAATTCTTGATACTTTGTGTGTGCGTGCTTATTAGCTAAAATGATTTCATTTCAGGAAAAAAAAAGTGGTGATCACCATTGGCATCAAAGGCATCTGTCCATTCCTCTCGATCGATTAATGTCATACATCACTCCTAAAATACCCCGGATCTGCTCGCCACCCCATACCATATTTATTTCCATTTTCCCTTTTCGTTTTCGTCTTCCTTTGTAGTTAATTGTTGTTGATGATGATTTTGAGGATCACAGTTGCTTGAGTCAATAAAAATTTTCACCGGTTTTAATTGCAACATATCAAGACTATTGCAGGAATCAAATTAAAATAGAGAGAAGAAGAAGAGAGGCTGCGTAGGGAAAACAGATGATTGGGCATAAATAAATTTAGGTTTAGAGGAATAGTGGACAATATTTAGGAAGGGAAATATGAAGATTATAGAGTAATTTGTCATGGATTTAAATTTTGAGCCTTGGATATATCAACGGGCAACAAAGAAGGATAAGGCTATGATGGCTAGAACCTGTTAGAAATCACCACTAGATTCTAAGGTGTTCTAAGCAATTACTAAACTAATATGTATAAAAGTATAGTATAAAGAAAACACTAAAAAGACTTAGAAATTTCTCTAAGTCGATGCTTCTTCTAGATGCTTCTTCTAGAGAAGAAAGTCACCGACATTAGTAAGTATAAATAGGGGTGAGCAATGGTGTAGTAATGGTGTGAGCTAAAGCGTGAGTGAAGAAGTGAGCAAGAGTGATAAGCAAGAGTGAGCTCAAGTGTGAGCAAATTAGGAGTTGATCAAGAGTGATCAGTGAGTGAGTTGGTGTGAGTTAAGAAAGAAATTGTAGTGAGCTAAAAAAAATTGAGTTTGTTTTTGTGTAATCATTTTCTCCACCAATAATAAATTAATTCAAGTGTTTTATGACTTGAATTTCCTAATAAATGGTATAAGAGCAGGTATTTTGTGCTCGTTACGATAGTGATAAATACGATCAGGGTCGTATTTAAATTCGTCGACCGAGAATACTCTATTCGTGCACAATCACGATGGTGGAGTTTTTTAGTACCAATCATATCAAGAAAGTCAATGACGACAAACCGGTGGAGTGTTGATCTCAAGTTTTACTTGAGAGGACAAGGATTATGGGAGATGATCGACGGCAGCCAAACCATGCCATTTGCAAGAGAGAATACTGCGGAGTATAAGAAATGGGATGCTAATGCTGGTAAGGCTCTGTCAATCCTAGCCTTAACAGTGGGAGATCGATATCTGGATAAAATAAAAAATGCCAAAACCTCTAAGGAGACATGGGACATACAGGCGGAATGTTTCCCGAAGGCTAAAGATGCCAAGTTGTAGAGGCTTGAAAATGAGCTAGTGACATTCACTCAGGGCGACCCACAATAAGTCAATTTTTTTGACAAAGTAAAATCATTCTCTGAGATAATTACAAAATTAGATCCACTTCATCCTGTCGATGAGACAAGGATGAGAAGGATAATAATATGTGAGCTTCTTCATGAGTGCAATCTCATAATAGCTGCTACATAAGGATAGGCCAAAGAACCAACTCTCAGTGAGTTGGAGAATATGTTGTCTGATGAAGAAGCCCTAAATAAATAGAAATCTAAAGCTCCAGAAAAAGATAAGGAGAAGGCACTCTTTACAAAGAGATGAGCATCTAGCAGCAAGAAGAATTTTAAAGAAAAGAAAAATCAAGAAAGACATGGCTCTAAGCAAGAAGAACACCCTGGGAAATATTCTCAACGAGAAGGTGAACGTACACAAGGTGGCAACAGTCGAAGAAATCAATGTCAGGATGGTATCTGCTATAATTGCAGAAAGAAGGGCCACTTTGCTTGAGATTGTTGGCATAAGTAGGCCAAAGAAAACACTGTCGTTGCAAACAAACTGAGGGCAGTGAAAATGAATGAGAATTTTAGGCATCCCTAGCACTTGTACAAGACCATGCACTTGCTGCAGTAAGTGACAGTCTTATGAATTTCAAACGTGATTGGAGAGTAGATTCTAGATGCTCCAATCACATGACAGGAGATAAGGAGAAGTTCTAAAATTTGGAAGAATACGATGGGAGGCGAGCTGTCATAATTACAAACAACTCAAAGATGCCAATTACACATATCGACAAGGCTACAGTAGTACCTCGATTCAACACTAACGAAGTAGAGTTAGAAAATGTGCTATATGTGCTTGGGATGAAAAAGAATCTCATTTCAGTGTCATAGTTGACAACAGAAGGGAATTATGTGGTGTTTGGCCCGAAGGATGTGAAAGTCTATCGACAGCTAAAGCCAGTTGAAACACCAATTATAGAAGGATGTAGTCTATAGTCGGTCTACGTAATGTCAGCAGAGACATCATATGTAGATAGGACAAGAAGAAACGAGACACCCGGCTTATGACATGCACGTCTAGGAAATGAATTGTACCATATGAAAAGCGATGATGAAGAACGCAATGGTCAAAGAGCTCCCGCAACTAGAAGTTCGGGATAACATAATGTGTGCAGTATGTCAGTATGGGGAAGTACTCCAGTTGCCGTATGAGGAATCAAAGTTTAGAGCTAAGGTGCCGCTGGAGCTAGTACACTCAAATGTATTTGGACCAGTGAAGTAGCCATCGGTAAGTGGTTATTGATACATGATAACATTTATCGATGACTATTCTTGATACATCTGGATAGATTTAATAAAGGAAAAATCTTAGGCATTGGAGAAGTTTAAGACCTTCAAGGAAAAAGTAGAAAATGAAATATTTCACTGGATATAGTGTACTCGCACAGACAATGGTAGAGAGTATACATCATATGAGTTTACAGAATTCTTAAAGAAGAATAAGATATAACGGCATCTGACATGTGCTAACACTCTGCAACAGAATGGAGTAGCGAAAAGGAAAAACAGGCATCTTGTAGAGACTTATCGAAGCATGCTTCATGTCAAGAATGTCCAAGAACACTTCTGGGCCAAGTGTATGAAGACAACAACATATATCACTAACCAACTACCATAAGCAAAGCTTGGATTCATCTCACCATATGAGAAGCTATTCAAGAAGAAACCATTGATGTCTCATTTTCGAGTAATCGTACTAGACCACCTAAGGAGTAAGTTTGATAAGAAGATGATTCGATGTATCTTCATTGGATATGATCCACAAAGAAAAGGGTGGATTTCCTGCAATCTAGATACCGAACGTTGCTACACCTGTAGTGTTTGACGAGGTATCCTCCTGGTGGTCATCTCAAAGCCTTAAGCTGCCAGAATATAAAGAAACTGAAGAAGATGCTTGACAACAGTTTGAGGACCAAGAGGGAGATTCTTCACTCTCTAAGGAAATTGGAGAAGAAGAACAGCCATCAAAGACAAAGAATCCTTGAAAAAAACAGGAGTTCACAGGATAACAAAGGAGCAATGACCGAGCCAGTATGAAGAAAAAGATGATGATGATGAAGGACTTGAGCCATAACTTCGCCGGTCCAACAGAGTAAGAAGGCCGAACCCTAAGTATGCTGATATAGCAGTGATCGAGAATACACTAAAGGAGCCAGACATGTACAAAGATGCATCACGAAAGAAGGAATGAATATTTGCAATGGAAGAGAAATTCCGGCACTAAGGTAGAACGAGACATGGGACTTAGTGCCAAGGCCTAGGAGTATACAACCTATTTCCTGCAAATGGATGTAGAAGTTGAAAATCAAACTCGATGGAACAATTGACAGGTATAAAGCTCGATTAGTGGCCCGAGGATTTTCACAGAAATATGGCTTAGACTATGATAAGACATTCAGTCTAGTGACCAAGATTACTATACTATGAATACTACTTGTTTTAGCAGCAAGCCAGTCTTGAAGGTTATGGTAAATGAATGTAAAGAATACGTTCTTGGATTGAGAGCTTGATCGAGATATTTACATGTAGCAGCCAAGGGGGTTTGAGAGTAAAGTTACCCAGAGTATGTGTGCAAACTCAAGAACGTGCTTTATGGATTAAAGCAAACCCCTAGAGCTTAGTATGGGAAAATTGCAGAATTCTTGATATAGAATGGATATTGAATGGAACCAATAGACTCATGCTTGTTTGTCAAAAGGCAAGAAGAAAAGCTGGACATAGTACTCGTGTATGTCGATGACTTAATCATCATAGGAGATGATAAAGAAAAGGTTAAAAATATCAAATCAAACCTCTCAATCTGCTTCCAGATGAAAGAACTTGGAGAGTTGAAGCACTTCCTTGGTTTAGAGATTGAACCAGCAAGATGATGGAATATTCTTGTGCCAAGAGAAGTATGCTAAGGATTTTCTACAAAAATATGGAATGATTGAGTGCAAGCCAATATCAACACCAATGGAGATAAACGCTTGATTATGCTTAGCAAAAGGGAAAGATCTTGAAGATGTGACAATGTGCCGATAGCTGGTGGGAAGTTTAATCAATCTAACACTGACAAGGCCTAATATCTCGTATACTGTTGGAGTAGTAAGTTGATTTATTAGAAACCAAAGAAGCCTCATTTGAAAGCAGTAAAAAGAATCTTGACGTATGTGAAAGGGACCTTGGACTATGACCTACTATATAAGAAGACAGATGAAGTTAAAGTAAAAAAATATTATGATGTTGATTACACTGGTGACCACGACACACGTTGATCAACCACCAGATATATGTTTAGCTTCATATCAGGAGTTGTCTCGTGGTGTAATAAGAGACCACCGGCAATTTCACTATCAAGTATCGAGGCAAAATATCGTGCTGCAGCAATGGCGGCTCAGGAATGCACATCGTTACTACAATTGCTAGAAGATCTTCATCAACTATTTGATGATCCAAGTGACACTGCATTGTCACAACTAATCGACAATATTTCTTGCAAAAAATCTGATGTTTCATGCAAGGACGAAGCACATGGAGATCCATTACCACTTTATCCGAGAAAAGGTGCATTGTGGAGACATTAAAATGAAGCATGTAAATACTAGAGAACAAATCGCAGACATTTTCACCAAAGGGCTCAGTAGAACAAAGTTCGAAGAGTTCCGAAAACAGCTTGGCATGACAGAACGAGCCACGGTAAGAGAGAGTGGAAGAGTCACAACAACCTCTTCAAAGATCGACGCAGGTTTGAAAGAAACATCCCAAGTATGTAAATTTAGCTCTTGCCAAAGATACTGAAATGAAGCTGAGAAAAGGAGCAAAATAGAATCTAGTATAGAGGGGAAGTGTTAGAAAACACCACTAGATTCTAGGGTGTTCTAAGCAATTACTAAACTAATATGTATAAAAGCATAATATAAAGAAAACTGTAGAAAAACTTAGAAATTTCTCTAAGCAGTGCTTCTTCTAGAGAAGAAAGGCACCGAAATTAGCAAGTATAAATAAGGGTGAGAAATGGTAAAGTAGTGGTGTGAGCTAAAGTGTGAGTGAAGAAGTGAGCAAGAGTGAGCTCAAGTGTGAGCAAATTAGGAGTTGATCAAGAGTGATCAATGAGGGAGTGGAGGGTTTTAGGCGGTTTCCACCAACTGTTTCCATGCTATTAGAGTTAATCACTAAAAAAAATTGTGGAAAGAAAACTAGAATACTATTCAATGCTATTAGAGTTGTCGTAATGACTAGATCTTTGGAGCTAATCTATTTTGACTTGTTTGGTCCAGTTACTCTAGCAAGTTTGGGCAGTAAAACTTACTGTTTTGTTTTTACTTGTGATTACTAACATTTTATCTTGACATTGCTTTTAGCACATAAGGATGAAGCTTTTAGTTGAAGTTCTTGCATTTCCGCAAAATAGCACAAAACTAAAAAGGCTATGCTATTGGAACTATTTGAAGCGATTCATGGCAAAAAATTTCATAATAGGCAGCTTCAAGTCTATTGTAAGGCGATAGGGATTAGTCATAATTTTTCTACTCCAAGGACTCATCAACAAAATGGAGTTGCCAAAAGAAATAATAGAACCCTTCGAGAAATGGCACAAACAATGATTGTTGCAAGCTAGCAGAGTATTTTTGGGCAGAAACTATCAATTTTACATGTCACATTCTCTACCAAGCTTTGATAATATTTATTCTGAAGAAAATACCCCATGGGTTGCGGAAGGGACGTAAGCTAAATAACAAAGACAACTTGGGTAAGTTTGATGGTAAGTCAGATATGCAAAGTTTCTTGGCTATTTTGAGACTTGTAAAGCTTTTAGTGTTTTCAATAAGAAAAACCGAATTGCTGAAGAATCAATTCATGTTGTGTTTAGTTTAGTGAAGCTATCATATCACTCTCTAGTAGTGCAATGTTTGATGATGATGATAATACAAGTGATATTAGCTCGAATAGAGAAGAAACACACAAGGACAAGCTAATCAGACTAATAAAGCTAATGCCATGCAAGTTGAGAATGAAACTATATATTTAGGAAAGGTCAAGAGGATTGCCAAAAGATTGGAGATTTCATCAAAAATTTTCAATCTGATCCTTCTGAAAGGATGGTTAAGTAGTTTAAGGAAAATGATGGGGAATGTAGCTTTTGTGTCTCAAGTTGAACCCAAAAGATTTGAAGAAGCTCAAGATGATGAGAATCGGATGATGGCTATACAAGAAGAGCTACAGCAGGTTGAACGCAATAATGCCCGAAACTAGTGCCGAGACCTACAACACAAGTTGTATTGAAACAAAATAGGTATTTATAGATAAGTTGGTTGAACAAGGAAACAGAGCGAGGACCAAAGTTAGGATTTTAGCTCAAGGGCACAGTCAAGAAGAGGAAATAGACTCTTATCGAGTAGCTCAATTGGAAGCTATCAGTATGCTTTGTTCCTTTGCATGCTTTGATTTATATTTTTTCAAATGAATGTGAGAAGTGCCTTTTGAATGGTCGTTTAAAATAAGAATTTTATGTTGAACAACTTTTGATTTGGAAAGCTAAGAAAACCAAAATAATATTTTTAAACTCATTAATGCTTTGCATATTTTTAGACAAGCTTCAAAAGAATGGTATGAGAGATAAGCAAGTTTTTATACTTGAAAATGATTTTGACAAAACTGTTTTCACTAAATTTCATCTAAAAGAAATTTTTGATAGTTCAAGTATATGTTAGATGACATAATGTATGGAGCTACTGATGAAATTTGTTAAAAGAGTTTGCAAGTTAATATAGGAGAGTTCGCAATGAGTATAATAGGCGAGCTAAGCATATTTGTTGCAGATAGACATATCAATCAGTTAGTATGTAAAAGACCTACTCAAATAGTACGAAATGCCTCGAGCAAAGGCAATTAACCAATATGATCTCAACTGAAAAGTTCGAAGACGAAGAAGGTGAAGCTATAATTTAATATGGTAAATCTGATGAGTGTTAGGGCCTTAGTGACAATATATTTTCTGAAGACATTGCAATTATGCACTTTTTTTTTTTTTTTTTTTTTGATAACCAACATTTTTAGTTGGAAATATGGCTTAAGCAGTTGTCATGCAAAACTACTTCCAACCAAAATAATTACACAAGAAAATATTTAGTTAAACGAAGACAAATTAACTATTTATATCCATAATTTTTTCATTTTTCTTAAAAAATATTTATGTTATCTTTTCTTTTGCATTATTTTCGATTTGTGCATTTTTATATAATTATTGAATGCATAGAAGGATTCGATGATAAAGACTCGATGATAATTATATGCGACTCGCATAGTCGCATATTTTTTCATTTTTAAAGTTATTTAATGATAATTTTACTCAAATTTTTTTTCGTGGGACTTACTAATTATTAAAATTACAAGTTTAAAATATACACATTCTTTGACAAGAAACAAAAAATAAAACTACTTTATATATATATATATATATATTTTCTTTAATAAATGAAAATAAATATAAATTAAGAAATTGAGCTTTTCCCAAGAGTAAAAACTTTATCAAATTTTTTAGTTTACTTACTTTAGTTTCGCATGATTTTAAATTTGAAGTCCTATAGTGACATGCGTGCCAATCTTTAGTGAATCTTTTCATCTATGGAAGTTTTATTTAGAGTCCTTCTTGGGTCCGTTTAATAATAGATTTGATTGTGAAGGGATAAAATCAATATTATGCCAAATTACCAAATTATAGGAGATATGTAAGTTGGATATGGTGATTGTGTAAGTCCACATTTTGATTTTACTGTGGACCGGCGATCCATTATTTCTAGAGCTACACTAACTCCCCTCTTATCACTATAAGTACTGTGGCATACATGTTTCTCAGCAATGACAAGAAGCTTTTCATCACTTGATTTCCAAAATTAAAATAATAGTTGAAAATGGCCACAAGCAATCCTAGGATGTTTTTCCAACTATTCATTGTGTTTTTATTAATATCATTTTTTTCAAAACTTTGTTTATGCTCTGGCGTTACTTCCTTCAATCATTCTCTTGGTGGTTTTCAAACAGCAATAGGCACATTTTACAACGATCCTTCCGTATATGGAAGTGGTAAAGTTAATGTTGTCTCTTAGAGTTACACAAATTAAACTAGCACTTGTTTTAACACTAGAGAAATTAAAGTTTTTTTTTTTTTTAATCTTCATTAATATGTTTTCTCTATTTTTGTATATCAGGAGGGGCTTGTGGTTTAGAAAATGATGTAGCTAAACCTCCATACTCTGGCCTGATAACTGCTGGAAATCAAGCTCTATTTCAAAGAGGCAAAGGCTGTGGAATTTGTTACGAGGTTTATATTTAATTCTTGTTTCTCTTTTTGTAAATTTTTTAGGATTAGTGAGTGTTGGTAAATATAAATGATAGAAAATCTTTAATTTTTCATGGACGACGAAAACATAAGTGAGAAAAATTTTTAAGTGTTAAGAGAGGAATTAAAGAAAAAATTTTATCAATAAATCTAATATGTATTTATAAAAGAATTTTTTAAATGTAAAGGGCTTACTACTAGCCACCCCATTGATTTTATTCCGTCTTTGCTCCGGTTAGTCCATGAAAAAGGGACCAAGAAGCTCGTCCTAGAATCCATACAAGAAATCATTTACGATGCTTCTTCTTCTATGATTTATTTAGGTGAAATGTACACAAAACCCTGAATGCTCCGGTCAACCTATAAGGGTAACTCTTACTGATGAATGTCCCGGTACATGCAACAACGATCCTGTGCACTTTGATTTAAGTGAATATGCTTACAGAAAACTAGCGAAGCCTGGCCGAGGAGATCTCTTGGTAAAAGCAGGCAGGATCAACATCAACTATCAAAGGTAACCAGTGCATCGTGTTTCTTTTAATTTTTTTACTTGTTACAATTTACATCTATATTCATGAAGCCAAATTGATATTTAATGACTTTTTTCATACGTACTCTTGCATAAAAAAGGATAACCTATTTAATTATTTTTCATTAAAAATTATACACTAATAGAAAATGTTACATTAATGAATTTGAAAATATTTTAGTCCATACAAACAAAACCATGAATTTTTTAATTAAGGTGAGATTTTTTTATAAGAAACTATAGAGGGCTCAGTATATAAATATTCAAAATGAAATAACTCTAACAAATTCAATTTACAAATTTTACAGGGTTCCTTGCAACTATCCTCGCACATCAATTGTGTTCAAAGTGGACAAAGGTTCAAATTCCTTCTTTTTTGCTACTGCAGTTGAGTACGAAAATGGAGATGGAGACATTGGTTTTATGGAGATTCAGCCAGCAGGCTCATCCAGATGGTTTCCTATGCAACAAATGTTTGGAGCCACTTATAAATATAATATACCTTCAGGGACAAAAGGTCCATATTCAATTAGAATCACTACAGGTTCATCAAGAAGAACTCTTGTGGCACAAAATGTCATTCCTTTTAATTGGCGGCCTGGCCAATATTATAAATCGAGCGTCAATTTTTAGTCCAACCCTGTAAAGTTCCATACATGAAAATGTATGTTTGCTGAAAATGAGGATTACAATGAAATAAATCTAAAGGTTTATTTTTTCCAACTTTGAATTTCTTAACCTTATGTTTTTGTAGATTAATTGTCTTAAACACTAACAATATACACTAACAATCGAGTTTTCCCATAAAAAATGAAAAAGTATAGCCATACTTGTGCTTAGAAACATTAAGTAAGGAAAAGTGCTGAAAATATGGTAGTAGACTCGGTGAAACCCAAGAAAGGGGTAATGAATCTATTTATTGATTTATTAATATTTATCGCACCAAAATTTCCAACTTGACCTCGCCAGTACCATCTTGGCAGGAAAGTTGTAGATTTGATGAACACTAAAAGATTTCCATAGATGAACTAATCAAATGGCTAAGAACGGAATAACGAAGGACTCCTGTGAATATATATATATATATATATATTTTTTAAATTTCTTTATGAACAGAGAACTTGTGACTCGATCATATTAAAAAAAAAAGAAAATGTTTAAAGTTAGCACTTTTAAAAGCATACTCAAGGCTATGGGTCAGATCGGACCTACTCTGAAACGGATGAATATAGATTTATAATGTTAGGTATGTTTAGAATGAGAATTTTTTAGTCGAATCATTTGGGCTAGTTGATTTTTTTAGTCCGATTTGGTCCATGAGCCGAAACATTTCCATTTATTATTATTCTTTTAAAAAAATTTACACATAAGATCATACACTACACATCGTCTAGAACAATTCCTTTGTTTGGTTATACCTCTATTTAATGGGGCTTTACCAACATCGATTGTTATATTTGTGACAGGCATTTTTCTTTTCAGATTCCCGGTGATTTTCTTTTATGGAACTCTTCGTGAACTTGCATTTCCTAATGCTATTTGCTATTTTTTAATATATATTTTAAAGTTAAAATATAGTTTTTTTAAAAAAAAAAATAAAAGTGCTATTCAAGAAAAAATAATAAAACAGTGTCAAACCTTCTGTTTATTTGCGGTTTAAGTGCAAATAAATATAAGCCATAGAATTCTTAATTTGCAAAAATGCAGACAAGAATGGATTTGAGTGCCAGTTGGTGTGCTCCACTCTAGTCTGAAACGTTTTCACAGTGCTATTTTGAAGCTACATAAAGTTGTAAATAAACACTGAAAAATTGCAAATAAAATTGTCAGTAAAGTGAAATGAGAAATAATGAAGGAATTCAAGAATATATTGTTGAAACATGAACACAACAACGAGAAAAACAGTGTTATAAGAATAAAGACAGATAAAATAATGTATTTGATTTGACGTGTGCTGCGTTGATCTTGATATTTCTTAGCCTTTTATAGCCGTGTTTTCTTGTTCCATAAAGTTCGAATCTTTTTTATTATCAAGAATATAGAAAATTTAACTCTTATTCATTGTGTAATTTATTTTCTATTCTTTTAGTGTGATTACTTATTCAATAATAACAAAAATAATAATATAGAAGCAACCTACCAAAAAAAAAAAATAGCATCAATATTGTAATACCTATGGAATAAAGATGGATATCCTTACGGTTTCAAAACATAAAATCCACTAACTTATCCTTTCTTAATGTGGTTTTCTTAATGTGATTATTTACTGTGAGATAAATGTTATCTTACCTTTATGCTTCTTGCACATTTTGTAGTATATACACATGAGGCATCAGATGAAGAAAGAATAACAAGATAGAAGAAGAAAAGTTATAAATATATTCTTCTTATTTTCTTTTACTTTTTTCTGTAGTATTTTATTGTTATATTTGATACCAAGTTTACAATATGTTGTCTACACAAATCTCTATCTTTGACTATTTTGAAGAGAATAGAAGCCTTTATCCGATATAATCCTTCTAAAGATGAACTTACTAGTGTATTTACTAGTTTGAAGGTTGAAGGTTTATGTAATTTTTATTGTATTAGTTTTATTTTATGGCTATCTTACTAAACTTAAATTTATTGCTTTTTGTATTTTTGTAAAAACATGAACACTTGATGATCAAATCTATTTGGACGCAATGTTTTTAGAGATACCATTAAAGAAAATAATACAACATCAAATCAAGATCGTGTTAAAGCTACGATATTTCTCCGACATTATCTCTATAAAGATTTGAAAGCAAAATATCTTACCACATTTAATTTGTAGAATAATTTAAAGGAATATATGACCACCTGAAGATGGTTATTCTTGCTCCTGCTCCTGCAACAGCAATATCGGGAAGATTTTAATAATTATTTTGATTTGTTTTCATGTATTCTTCTTGTAATTGAACAAAATAATGAGTTGCTAATGAGAAATCGACTTATTTACTCTATTCTGTTCCTTGAAGCGAATGTAACTAAATCGCATGGAAAGGGTTGTGGCCATGGTTGAGGCTATGGTAGTGGAAACGGTCGAGGCAAATGTGTTTCCTATTTTCATGACAGGAAGAAAATTCCTCAAATCTAAAAAGAATAAGAAGATAAAAGGGAAAGAGATAGATTCAACAGATCGTGAGGATATTTGTTATCGATGTGTATGTATGGGCATTAGTTGCGTACCTATCGTACATTGAAGCACCTTTTTATCAGTCCTCACTAAAGAAGAAATAAAATAGTGTTGAAACAAATTTTGCTTCTCAACAATATACTACTGAAAGTAATGATGATGTCGATGATATTTTTGTTTATATGGCTCATTTAGATGTGCTTGATTTTCTTTGAGCATGCAGAGGGTAAACTCATTTGATTGGAGATGGACAAGTTCATAAGACTTCAAGCTTAATTTTTATTTTTAAGTTCAAAATAAACCAGATATTAATTCTCACAATTTATATTATAAATAATAGAGAAAATGACTTCCATACCTTTAAAGTATTTTCACTTTATCACTCGTGCCAAAAATGTTTTTAGTAATCTTTTTTGTCTTCATAAATTTTACATGCCACTATATTCATGCCTACAAAACCAAAATTCGGCAAGTAGTAGCTGCCTGAGGTCATGTGCAATGCACAAATTGACCGTTGCAGGGGTAAAAACGTCCATCCTTATAATTCCCTCTAACCCTTAACTCCCTCTTTCTTTCTCATTGTCACTCCCACCACTAACCGACATCTCTCCTGCACTGCTCCTATCCCCTGTTCCTCTTCCCTTTCCCTGCTCCCCATGATGGCAAACGCTGAGTCAAAGCAGTACCATATGATTTAAATTTTGTCCTACAAAGAAATAGTATTACACATTCCAAAAAGCCATCTGAATCAACTCCAAGTAAACAGCAAAATAGAAATTTGGACACACCTAATCCATCTCCAAAATACCATGCCTAAATTAACTTCAAACCCATGCCTAAACTTGTTCCAAGTACCATGCCTAAATCAACTACAAAATGTAAGCAAAAATCACAAATAGACAACTTGTTCCAAACAACCAAAAACTAGTTTAACCAACTACAAAAAACATTCCAAACCATACACACCAATCCATCAAGATCAACTACAAAAGAACCATCAAAATCAGTTCCGAAATCATGCCTAAACCTGTTCCAAATACCCTGCCAAAATCAACTACAAAACCAATTCCAAAATGCACAGTAATCCAACAAAAACTTCTAAAACAGTAGCATCTTGCCCAAAAACTAAAAAGAGTAGCTTTAATGTACTTCATTAATTCTATTATAAGATCTTCTAAATTCCTGTTCTATTCATTAATTCTATAACATCTTCCAAATTCCTCTTAACAGTAATTTTCTTTCTTCTTTTAGGAGGGTTCACAACCTGCATTAACACCGAAAAATCAGTAAGTCATATAAGCAAAAACTTCTTTAATATGAGCAATAAACACTCGTTCTTCTTGAGTTAAATTCAACTCATTGATGGTTGAATTTAACATTGCACTTGCACTGGCATTCAGCTCATTGGCAACATTATTTGTGACTACATTTGAACTTGTATTCATGTCATTTATAACTCCATTTTCAGTCTGCAAGAAATAGTAAATAATAAAAGCGCATGTCTCTTGATCTTCAATTTTAAAATCTTCAATCAATATTCTCAAGAACCATCTCCTGGGTTACTGCCCCTCAAATGAAAACCATCCAAGCCAATCACTTTCCTACAACCGTTGTTAAACCCTTCCTTCTAAGCCGCTAATCACATATAAAACCTAAGAAATCTCTGCTTACCTTACAGAGTTTCCTTCTAAGCCCCTAATCACATATAAAACCTAAGAAATCTCTGCTTACCTTACAGAGCTTCCTTAGTCTTCATCACAATAGCTTATTTAGATCTGATTGCTTCAATTCTACAATTTAATCCCACAATTACGAAAAAAAAATATCATTTTATCAATGGCAGGAACTGTCGACTTCCTGTCATTATTGGCTTATTACAGACAGAAAAATAACAGTCGGCTTGGTTTCGCCGGTAACAATTTCGTCCTTAACAAATGTTACTAATGACGTTTGTTGGCTGTTACCCATGACGGTCTTCCATAGCTACTAATTACAAACGGACTTAGCGATGCTCCCCATGTCTGTCGATAACAAATGCTGATGCAGTGTACCGAAGCCTCCTCCATCGGCAATTTTTCCAAATAAAAAAATAAAAAATTTTACTAACAGAGTTTCTACCAATAAAATCAGTTACTTTTTTTTAATACAAAATGGATAAAACAAACCCCATGAATGCCATTATAAACCCAAATAAGCAATATCCAAATATTAACAATCTAAAACATTCAATATTGAAAAATTGACGAACTAAAACCATCACACACATTACATAATACATAAAAATATCCTAATAAACATCATGCATAATACATAAAACGACAATGAATTCACTAACACTTGGGCCTAGCATCACTAGAGGACGGGGAGCATCATCAGTAGGGTCGGGGACATCAATAGAGGGAGGAATATAGGTGGATCAAACCGACACCTGAGGGGCGGGGGACCTCCAAGTCAAAAACAGGTAAAGTTGATGAAGATGTCGGGGATGAAAGCCATAACAGCTCTAATGAGGTCCAACATAGCTAAAGGAGGAGCGTATACCAAGTGGTTTTGCTCAGAAAACCGCCTCATGTACTCGTTGAACAAAGTGGAGAAGCTCGAAATAGCAGCCTCCATCCTCCGCAACATCCTCTACTCAGCATCCGCATAGTATGGCCCGATCGGCGCCAATCCTTTATAAGATGGGGCCCAATTAATTTTAGCTTTGAGATGAACTGCCACCGAACCAACTCCATATAACGGCGCGACTCATGCCACCAGCTGCTATATCCATAAGGCGATGATCACTAGGCATAGCAGTGCCTATCACAGCGGCTTCCTCCTCGGCCTACTTCTTTATCTCGTGAAATTTCTACTACAATATATAATGTTAGTTGGATAATAGTAAGTTATAAAATATTATATAGACTTTAAGTTATAATTTATAAAAAATCATATAAACTTAATTTTTCACTGAACTTACCCAGAACTGTACGAAAATAAAATCCACATACTTTCCTTTTTTCTCCTCTTGCTATGCTTTTGGAGCTCCTCCAACTCCTTATCCTCCTCGAGAACCGGTCAACTGAATCTGCATGCTGCAACAGAACAATACAATTAATGTGTTTTCGTATAGTTAATTAATCGAAATAAGTAATATTAATGAAAGTTCTCACTTCCTCGCGAGAGACTCAATAAAGGAGATGGATCCACCCGTGTGCTTCCCTGATAGTCACCTCTCTATCCTGCATTCTAGTTCTTCTTTTGCTTCGGACTATCCCAATAATTCAATATGTCAGTCTAGTATCTCTCTACAATCCACGAGGGCCTTTTCAACTGCTCCCGAACATCGCCAATAAAATTCCTCAACCACATGCTACACTTTTGTTCCCATGCCTGCTAAACCTTTGTGATGTTTAATGCCTGGTCCATATACATTTTTTCTTAATTCAATGAAAATGAATAAGATTAGATAATAATATGATGTAAAAAACCTAACGATATGTAAAAAAACTATAAGATTAGATTCATTCTATAAAACTCTCCCCACCATAAATCTTAGACATCCGATAGGGCTTGAGTACATATACAGCAATACCCCGTGAACCTCTTCTGAATGTAGTTGTGATGGTAGTGGCTACTCTCAAAGATGGATGTAATCTTTTACATGAAAAGAAGGTTAGTATATTACTGTTTCAAATGACAAGTATGTATGAAGTGAACTTACTGATGATATTCAGCTCCAAGGCCTCCTAAGTATCACTGGGAGCCAACTTCCAAAGTGGAGGAGTCATCTCATGAGCTGCGAAGGAGGCGGAGTCATTGCTGGCTATGTTGTTGAGATAGATGTAGTGGGAGCCTCGGAGGAGGCGGAGTCATTGTCGGCTGTGTCGTGGGAGGAGTGATATATTGATATTTGGACTAGTTTTTGGGCTTATTTTGGTATTTATTTTATATAAATTCTGTTATAAATTGAGTTTAATTGGAGCAAATAACTCTTTTTATACTTTATTTGGTTTGTAGGGCTAAAATGAAGACAAAGAAAAACTCTAAGGACTTTAATGCAAAAATAACGAAGAAAAGAATAAACTGGTCAATGAGAGGAAAATGGCAATGCACAAATAGGACGTTCAATGATGTTTTAAATTATTGATAAAATTGCAGTTAATTGAATTTGTTTTTTGCTCTTTTGCCAAAAAAGTTAACAGTGGGCATCCGGCTCCGGGATTCATTAAATCTAGTGTCTGAATTGTTATCACGCAATTCTTCGTCTCCAGAAAGCTGCAAAAGTTATTTATTTAAATTATTTATTATTTTATTTCTTTATATTTTTGTGGTTTGTTTTAAATTTTTCTTATTTAATAACTCCTTTTCAATTTAGGATTTATATACTCTATAAATAGGAACTTATCGAATTTTAGGGTAAGTTTTATAGAGAAGGTTTTGGAAAAAAAACTTTGGCGACTCTCTATCCAGGCCCCTTCTAAACCTTTTTATTAGTTTTATTTATTTTTTTTTATTATGAGTAGCTAATTATTTTGTGCCCAAAGCCTTCGGTTGAAGGTCGAACTTTTATATTATGGTTGTTTTTATATAAAAGATTTTATCTTTAAACTTGATTTTGGTTAATTGTTACTACTTGTTTTAATGCTTGCATTTTGCTAGCCAATTATTGTATATTCATAAATTGTATCTAGATATTGAGAAGTACTAGGTTTAATTGGATCAGGGATATCAACAACACAATTGTAAAACTGACTAGAGATAAATTTGGTTTCTGTGTGGGGTTTTTAATTAGTAGAAAACAAAAGTTAGGGAAGGTCCACATATATATATATATATATATATGCGGTTTTGATAATTAAATCACGTAGAGATACGATTGGTTTATTAGGGAATTTAGGAGCTTTTCACCAAGAGATTGGGTCTAGCTTATTTTTTAGAATTCCACTGTTAACCAAATCAATAATTAATTAAGAGTGAATCAACCATAGGCATCGAAATAGTAGTTTGGATTAGATTTGCCTTAGTAAATCTTTAGCCATCAACTTTTTCATAAACAATTTCTGCATTTATTTTACTTATTATTTTTAGTTAGTTTTAGTTTAATCAAACAATATTTATTTTAGTGTAAGTGGGGTTGTAAATAGTCAAAATTTTCCAGTTAGATAGCAATCCTGGTAGAACGATCTTTAATCACTAATTTATTACTTGCTAGATATTTTTGCACTTGTGAATTTCACAACAAGGAGTGGGAGACTGAGATGGCAGTGGCAGAGGTAGAGGTAGAGGAGCTGTCGACTGTATAGGTGTCGAAAGAGCTGGTGTCCACATCGAATCCCCTGCATACTTTTTCTTGTGTCCTCTTGCCATCGGACTTGCGATATAAGAAAAATGAATGAATTAGTTAAATGGTAAAATATGAACATATAAAATATGAGGATAATCATATAATTATATAAGTATAATCGTACAATCATATAATCACATAAGTATATTGTATAATCATATGACACATAATCATAATTATGTAAGTATAATCATATAATCACATAACAAATAATCATAATCATGTAAGCATAATCATATAAGTAAAATATAAGTTAATCATACAATGTTACATGTGTCAAAATCTTCATCAAAATCCTCATTGGAATCATAGTTGGAATCTTCAACAGAATGTTCATCAGAATTCCATTCATTTTCAGTTTCATTATTTTGTAATTCCTCGAAATATGTTGCAACATCAACCTCTTCTGACTAACGAAACTTACGGACGGGAGGTCTTATGTCTTCAATCATCACATCTATTATTGAAACCTTGTTAACGTCCACGTTCTTATGGAATGCATCATCTTGGATTGGAACATCTATTACTCGAGGAATGCATCACCATGAGCTGTCCAATATAATATAAGGCAAAAACACCCACCTAATAAAATGTTCCTTCACAGCTTTGGTAGTTTGACGCTTCTTATTTTTATACTTTGCACAAAGACACCTCATTTCATTTTCACGTCTATTATTCATTTCAAGCTAACGATGAACACAATAATTAACCCCATAAATAAATTTACTTGTAAGACCATCAATATCGGGTTCTTTTCTTCTATACATCTAACTACGTTATGGTATTTCCATAGCTTCTAAGAATGATTAGGAGAAAGAATAATTAGTTCCATAACTTCTAGGTTACGATTATAAAGGTTTAAATTTTAGATGTACTTAGTTTTTTTTGAGATTATAAGGAATCTTAGTTTGTTTAATATTTTAAGGTTTTAAACGTAGTTCATTTTAAGTTTTATTGTAAGTCATTGCGTAAAAATCCTACGTTTTTATAATATTAGAAAATTTTTGACAGAGCTTCCCCTGTATTATAAATATTTTCTAAGCATAAAAGCCACTTAAAAAAGCAAAAACGTCAATAAAACATAGAATTAAAGAGTTCAAGCTCTCCCATGAAATAATAAAATACAATTAAAGAGTCAAGACTCCTCTATAAAACTATATATATATACATATATATATATATATATAAAGAGAGAGAGAGAGAGAGAGAGAGAGAGAGAGAGAGAGAGAGAGAGAGAGAGAGAGAGAGAGAGAGATTTACTGTGGGAACATTGGGGGCACCTGTCCCTACTGACCCTCACAAAGACTCTTTTGATATGTATTTGAGGGACTATCATATATGTAAATATTGTTGCTTCTGAGGTATAATTTTATTTTCTTTTTAAGTGTGTTTTACTTGGAGTAGAAATCTTTTGTTATAATTTTTTAATATCATAGATCTTGAATTTTTATCTGTAAGTCCCTAAAGTGTTCAAGAGGGGGGTAAATTGGACTAATAAGAAAATTAAAACTACAAATATGACTGTAATGTTTTTGTGTTGATTTGCTCAAAAGACTAGCTCAATAACTTAATAACTATCAAATTATCAAATTCATTCTTCTTGAATGTCGTTAGCTTGACTTCAGAAGATTGATTCAAACTAGTTTGGCAGAAATTGTAACCAGAAAGTGTTGCAGAAATATAAATAAAGAAAGTAAAGAACACAAGCAAATATATAGTGGTTCGACTAATTGCCTACATCCAATTTCTTCAAGATCACTCTCTTGAAGATTCCACTAACACAACCAATCTCGATAAGGGTGAAATTAAACCCTTACAAAAACTAGCTTTTCTTCAGTCTAGTAACTAATCATTTTCTTATCTCAAGGAAAACTCATCTATAAGTTTTGATATGGACCTTGCAACCCAACATCAAGTTTGTTAAGGAATTTGAATAAACCAAA
Source organism: Catharanthus roseus (assembly GCA_028651295.1). NCBI lineage: Eukaryota > Viridiplantae > Streptophyta > Magnoliopsida > Gentianales > Apocynaceae > Catharanthus > Catharanthus roseus. The sequence goes on along the minus strand of JAPQWS010000050.1, from coordinate 2,362,297 downwards.
TAGAAATAAAGAAGAAATAGAAAAAAACTCTTTCAACCTAAAAAAACAAGAGCTATTCTACTCATAAACTCAAGACTTTTTCTCTTCTTCTTAGCAGGTGCACTCTTCTTAAAGATCTTGAAGAACTCTTGGGAACTCTAATGAAAAATGCACACATCTCTTTGAGTTTTTCTAGCTTTTTATACTTGTTAGGAATTGAGTTCTCACACTCCTTGTCCTCTATGTTGCTGCAGCTGTTTTTCATACACCACCTCTTCTGCTTTTCATTTTTCCAACCAAAAGCTGTATTTGTAACAAATTTCCTGAAATAGAAACAAGACAAATATAAAAGAATGGACCACATGCTATTGCTTTTTCTTTATAACCATTTCGGGATATTCTCTTTAATTCAGTCCACTCATGTTCTTCTATCTGGCATCTCAACAGCTGCAAAGAATTGAGAGATATTTGCTTGTCCCTCTATATCTTCAGCTAAGTTTCCATACTTCTTCTCATGATTTAGCACACAGTAGCTCTTCTCAAATCCAGTAGCTCCACGGATCAATCCTATTCCATGGTTAGCTTAACAAGAGATAATATGAATTTTGTAAAGCTAATTTTTACTCATCAAAACCAATCAAGCTACTGATTCCTTAAGCCAACATTCTCCCCCTTTTTAATGAATGACAAACTCCTTTTTATTTTAAATATAAAACATAGAGAAAGCTTCCCCTGAGCGCAAGATAAACATAAAAAATTCAAGCTCCCCCTGAGCACAAGACAAAAAAAAATTCTTTCCCTTAATAAGCAATCACCTATGCAATGTCTATATACTAGAAGAATCATCCAAAAAAATTTCACTTACTTTAGTAATCTGAAGTACTATCATATGGAGACAAAAATAAGGATCAGCTTATTACAAATAAGATACTTCAAGAATATTTCCCATTTCAGATTCAAATGAAGAAAAAAGAAATAAGATGAAACAAGAAAAATCAAAGGAGATGCAACCAAGAAGATCTCACAGAAAAATACAAGATAACCCCTAATTACAATAATCAATTACTTAATTAATAAGGGCAAATATGATATTTCCCTTGAACAGATCACATGAAAAAGACAAACAAAAAAGGCATTCAAAAGACCACAACACATTTGAATAAAGTGCAATAGACTCCAAAAGACTCAAACCCGAACTAAGTAAAACTGTTTTTTCAATTCTGTATCACAACGGAGGATTAGAAAACTAATCTTCTTCAAACAGTGAGTATAAATAACCCAAGAATAACAACACCCAAACATATTTGCAGCTAAAAATTGCAACTTTCTTTAAAATAACTAAGAAATCAATAATATTAACTTACCATGTTTCGAATTTTCTTTCCTTATATCTTGTCGTCTTCCTTGTCTCATTGCTCGAGAAATCGCTACTCAACCAAGTGTTTTCCTTTTTATAATAGAAGTTTTCTGGGCTATGGAAGATGAAAGAGAAGTAGACATCAGTGAAAAACTTTGAAGGTGAAAGATGAAGATGAACAGGTTCTTAGCCATATTTTTTTGTGAGAAATGGTGAGTTTAATCAAAAATCATTCGGGTTATTGGGTTTGGGACTTGGACCATCCAAGATCCAACCCTTTTTATGTGGATTGGAAGGATATCATAGGTATGGATAATTTTACCCCAACCACGTTCAATTCGTGCATCACATGTGACTTCCTGCAGTTGTGGCTTGCCGGATTTTGGCTCTCATGGGCATGAATAGTGGCACGTAAATTTTATGAGGGCAAAAAAAGTTAGTAAAAATATTTTGGGCACTGGCAGTAAAGTGAAAATACTTTAGGGACAAGGAGTCATTTTCTCTAAATAATAATTGGAGATTTTTATAATAAATATTAGTATTTCTTTTCTTATGAACTTACTTTAAATTTTAAACTTATTTATATATTTTTCTTGAAGGTAATATGACTCTTGTTCCCTATCATGGATTAAAAAATGAATGTGAAGGTATTTTTCTCATTCATAGCGGAACAATACACACCATACTTAAGCATAAGAAGTATTTCTCTCAATTAAATAAGAGAGAGATAGAAGTGCATACTATATATGTTAGTGTAAAATTAATTAAAGGCTCTCAGAAGAACCAGCATATTATTACCTGATGAGCCATGTTGGTCATTTATAATACATTATTCTCCACAAAATCTCAAAGAAATCTATTGAGTTTTAGAGATATCTGCCGAAATGAATATCACATTGAGACAATGAATGACATAGCACAGAATATCTTTGCATTACTACAATTACAAAAAATATGTGTTTGAGAAACAATAATCTCTTTCGCCTGGCTTATATTATGCTAAAATTAGCACAGTTGAAATACATTATTTGGCAAACCAGAAGTTTACATCACCATATAAGTTATAATTTAGCATCATCGATTAGGTCATCAGAGATCCATAATGATGTGTAGAATAATAAAAAATACACATGGTCATCAGTTGAAATGTCATAAGTTATTGAATTCAGATGAATTCACATATGTTGTTCTTAAGAGAAGTTGATAATTAGACCAGCACAACCAAAAGTAGGAGCTGAATCTCCTGTCTTTTTTGAACGGATTTATAGTGATATATGTGAACCTACATCCATCATGTGGACCATTTAGATATTTTATAGTCCTAATTATGCATTAACTCGGTGGTCTCAAATATGTATGTTATCAGCTCACAACCTGACGTTTGCGAAACTTCTTGCTCAAATAATTCTATTACGAGCACAGTTTCCAGACTATCCTTGAAGAAAATCCATTTTAGACAATGCTATCTTGGACGCCTATTACACATAGATTGGTATAAGTGTCAAACATTTTGTAGCTCATGTTCTTACATAGAGTGTACTAGCTAAGTCATTAAGTAAACGACTATAGTTGATTGCTAGACCCTTACTAATGAGAACAAAACTCCTTATATCTGCGTGGGGACATGCTATTTTACATGTAGCAAACTTATACTTATAAGGTCGACAAATTACCATAAATATTCTTTATTACAATTAGCTTTAGTTCTGAGCTAAATGTATCACATTTGAGAATTTTTGGGTATGCAATATATTTTCCTATTATTTCAAATCAGCTCACCAAGATGGGTCATCAAGGATGGTTGGGAATATATGTGGGATTTGATTCTCCGTCCATCACAATGTATCTTGGGCCATTAATAGGTGATATTTTTATTACAAGATTTGTTGATTGTCATTTTGATGAAATAGTATTCCCCATATTAGAGGGAGAAAATCAGCAGCAGAGGAAAGACATTACATGGAAAACATCATCATTAAGTCATTTAGGCTCACTCACAGGCACCAGTGAACTGGAAGTTCAAAAAGATAATCCATTTACAAGGAATTGCAAATTAGTTGCCTGAGGCATTCGCAGACTCTACAAGTGTTAGAAAATTGCATCTCCCCAGCCATATATGATCCTATTTGAATAGATATCCTAACAGGAGAAACTGTAAGCTATGCAGTAAAACACGCCTAAAGCGTGGTAGACCTCTTGATTCTAATGATAAAAAACCTCGAAAGAAAAAGGGTTTAATGATCAAAGTGGTCCTCCAAAAGAGTTAGAAAACATGAATAAGAGAATATTGATAAAAGTGTTCATATTTCAAAAAAAAAAATGAAAAATATGAAGAATTCCATGATTTTTATTACTACAGGTGAAAGTTGGAAACAAATGGATAAGATTCTAGATAATTCTTTTACATATAATGTAGCACTTAATATTTTAAATGATAATTTATACTCTAAACCAAGAATCAGTTGAAAAATATCGGCATAGACTAAATTAGTTCAAATGGAAAGAAGTGAATCAGTTACAATTAAACCCACTGACCAAGCGTGAATTTTTAGAACCTGGAGTCCGGACACCAAAATATGTAAAGCCAGTAAGCTATAAATTGGTATTTGTGAGAGTATAAAATGAACAAAATGAAGTCGTGAGGTATAAAGTACGATTTGTAGCACAAGGATTTTGTCAAATATCGAGTGTTGAATTATGAGGAGACATTTTCTTGTAATTGATAAAATCATGTTTCGATATCTTGTGAGCTCAGCAGTACATGAAAAACTTGACATGCATCTTCTAGACGTTACTACATATTTATATGAGGAGCTTGATAGTGATATTTATATGTAAGTTCCTAAAGGATTTCACATGCCTGAAGCATGTACATCAAGCACTCGTAAAAATTATTCCATCAAATTATGAAAATGCATGTATGGATTAAAGCAATTTGGAAGGATATGATATAATCATCTTAGTGAAAATTTGATACAAGCCATATACAGAAATGATCCGAGTTGTCCATGTGTTTTTGTATTAGGCTTTGTTATATAGTTGCGATATATGTTAATATATTAATCTCATGGAGACTCCCGAAGAGCTTCTGAAGGCAAGAAATTATTTGAAACAAGAATTTGAGATTAAAGATTTTGTAAGAACTAAGTTTTGTCTTGGTTTACAAATTGAACATCTAGAAGATCGAATCCTTATTCATCAATCAACATATACCGTGAAAGTAACGAAAATATTTTACATGGACAAGGCACATCCTTTAAATACTCCAATGGTCGTTCGGTCGTTAGATATTGCTAAAGATCCATTTTGACAATGGGAGGAGGATGAAGAACATCTTGGTCTTGAATTACCTGATCTTAGTGCAATTGTTGCACTAATGTATCTCGTAATAATACACGTCTGACATATCATTTGCAGTAAATTTGTTGGCAAGATATAGTTCTTTTCTAACCCGAAGACATTGGAATGAAATTAAATATGTCCTTCGATATCTCCAAGGATCCAAAGATCTTGGATTGTTTTAATGAAAAATAATCAGAAACTGCATTGATCAAGCTATACAAATGCTGGTTATTTATGTGATCTCCACAAGGCATATTCTCAGACAGGCTATTTATTTACATGTAGTAATATGCAATATCATGGCATTCTCCAAATAGTCTATAATAGCCACATCTTCAAATCATGCTAAATTAATAGTCATTCATGAAGCAAGTCGAGAATGTGTGTGGTTGAGATCATTGATCAATTATATTTGACAACTTTGTGATTTATCATCCAAGAAATAAAGTCCTACTATATTGCTTGAGGATATGAAGCCTATATTTCTCAGTTGAAATAGTGATATATATAAAGGGAGAAAGGACTAAACATATTTTACCAAAATTCTTCTTTACACATATCAGCTTTAAAATAAGGGTGAAATTATTGTGCAACTAATTCGGTCATGTGATAATTCGCCTGACTTGTTAAGGGATCGGTAACTGCAATTTTTAAAAAGATAATCTATAAGTGTTGGCTCAAGGGCTAATATATCCTAATTTTGACGATTAAGAAAACTCAATGAATTGCTAGTGAATCTACCTTTTGTCCAGAAGAAAAGTTTATTCTTCAGTATATTCTACTAAATTAACCATAATTGTCTCTCCAAAAAGCCAACATCTGAAAGAAACTAATTTCCAGTCACCAAACCAATGGAAGTACGCTAATCTAATCAAAGGTAGGAAAAGAACATTTTATATTTTTCATTGACTGAGGTTTCTAAAGGATTCATGTGACGGCAAACTGATACAATTGATACCTTGAGCCGCGGTCCCTCATTCGCCAAAGAAGGATTTGCAGAAAAAAGGAAAATTCATTTTTATACCTCTTAAGAAAGCCTAAGTTGAACATTCCTTAATTGTTCTATTTTTCATTTTACTTGGGTAATTAAATCTTCTTTGTATCTCCTCTTGCTTCAGGCATTTAATGTTCTTGGAGAAGTAGCCAACTATGTGTCAAGTTGAAGAAAAGATTATTGAAGAAGAGAGACTTGTTAAGAAGTACTCACATTTTATCTCTCAACAAGAAGGATTTTCAGCAAAAACTAATAGCTCCAATTGAAGAAATTCTTGGTCGGTTAAAGAGGACTTTAATACCTAGTGTTAATGCTCTACCAAACCATGAACTCTTGATCATCTTTGAAAATCTATGTATCTAGAATAGTGAGTATTTATATCTTGTTATTTCTTGTTCGGGTTGTTAGTACCCTTGAAAGCTTGTCAAGAACTTGCTCATGGGAGTTTAAGTTCATTGTTGTCTAGATCTATTGAGAATCTAGAACAGTTATCTAGGTCTATTGAAAACTTAGAATAGTTTCTAGTCTATTGAAAATTAGCTTGTAAGAGTTCCCCTCTACATGGAAATAGGTTCCTTTAGTAGACATCCCCAAAGATTGGCTCTTTGGGAAGAGTGGATGTAGGCAAATTGGCCGAACCACTATAAATCTGGTGTACCTTTACTTTCTGCAATTATATCTTCTACCCTTACTTTGAGTAAATATTTTATGCTTTGGACACTCATTAAGTATAAAAAGTTAACTTCGTAATTCTCTTCCAAGCTAACTCTTTTACAAAGTTAACTAAGCTCGAGCTAACTAGTGAAAAAGTTTCTATTAGTCGATTTTAATTTACCAATTCACCCCTCTCTTGGAAACCTTTTAGGACCTACAATAAGATTAGCATGTGCCGGTTCAAGGATCTTAAAAGATCTTATCAACAGGGGGAGTAGACATAAAGGATAGTATACACTCTTTTCCTTCACTAGATATTTTTTCTCACTAAAATTTTAGATCAATATTCATTTCATAGTTTGCATAAATGAATATTCATAACTACCCTTAGGTATATAATTCCTTCTAGGAATTACGTACACTTTATGTGTACTTGTTAATTGTTCAGACTAACTATTACAATTCTCATACAAACTCTATATTATCTCGAGTTTGCAGACTTTGAGAACATTATTCTAACAAGTGTACTTTGCGATTCCATCATTCTCAATCATAACCTATTATGATGAGACTCATAATATCACTATTTTCAAGTACGTGAATTTCTTCTGGAAATAATACATTGGTCTTGTTTGAAAAATTTTGTTGGAATTTTATTTCCTGGACTTTATAATGTGACCATCTAAACATTTGCTCCTTAAATATGCGAGGAGTTCATATTAATGGAACCGGCTTATTTACCACATCTCTGTTGTGTCTCAAATCATTAAGGTCATATTTGGTTCAGGGATTTTGGTATGGAAAATGAAGCACTTTTCTTCGAAAAATGTTTTCTTCTGTTTGGTAATGAGGGAAAACGGTGAGGAAAATTAAATAAGGAAAATGGTAAAAGAAAAGTTACTTATTAAATATGGAAAATCCTTTTCCTCACACTTTTGTGAGGAAAAGGAAAATGAAAAGAAAATTGTTAATCTTGTCTTGATTTCTCCAGGTTTTTTGTCTTTTTGAACAAATGCTCCCCTAGTTAACTTAAGACTATTGGTACAACCTTTTGTCAAATTTTTTCCTTGAAATAAAATGGTGGTAGTATTTTCAGTTTGAATCAGATTCAAATAAAATTGAATCGAAATAATTTAAATTATATGAATTTAGTTAAACTTGTACTAAATAATTTATTTTTTAAAAAATTAAATAATAAATTCAATTTTGAACAAAATCTAATGAAGGAACCACAATAAATTTTGATTTCGATTACATTTGATTCAAAATGGAATCCATTATTTAATTTTTTTAAAGAAAGATATCTCACACATGTTTAATTAAACTAATAAAATTTAAATTTTTTGGACTCAATTTTATTTGAACCAGATTCAAAACGAATATATATTGCATAATTGAAATTTTGAAGTCAGTCTAATCGAAGAAAAAATTTATCATTTTTCTAAAAACCGAAAGAGTAACAATTTTAGCTAACAAATGAGAGATGAGTTAACTCTCATAATATTAATTTCTACTATAAAATTAATATCATGAAGTACTACTAATAATCTTTTGTTAAAAATAGAAATATTGTAACATATATTTATATTTATATATTTTTTTTTGGTAGTGTCATACTGCTTTTTCTTTGTTTTTCTTTTTCCATTCCCAACTTGAAATCCAGAAAAGAAACAAGAGAAATTCTATTTACTTACTATTTTCCTTAACTAACCAAACAATATATGAATTTTGGTTTTCTAAGAATTTCATTTTCCTTTTCCACATTTTCCTTTTCCTCACTGAAATCCTTGAACCAAACAATGCCTAATTGTGGTATATTGTCCTTCAGGGATATTTAATATATTAGGAACATTATTAGTCAGATGTTGGTCAGAAACATGCTTGGCCATATTCTTTAAACTTCTGGTTCAAATCTCAAATATCAAGATGAGACACAAGTTATTAATATTTTCATCCGACAACATTTTTTTCTCCTCCTAATGTTGGGATATTCAAAATCATCAAATTATGAATATCTCTTTTGATATTCTTTGCCTAACAAATAGAAGTCTATCTACTTTTTGGTTGAGCAATAAATAAATAGTGTTCGTAAATAGCAATACTTCGTTTCTAACCATAAACTAATAACAAAGAAGAGTGTGTATAATAATTTATTAGAAAAAATAAGAAGCGAGTACTACTACATTTATAATAACTCATATTGATGCATTTATGGTCTACTAGACCATTTAGTGTATGAACATATTCTTGCAGGATGTTCAACACTAACATCACTAGATACATATCACAACCAGTATAATTAGGGCAAATTATGCCTTTAGGAAAATTTAAAGTATGAGTTCATTAAGACGTCGTAAACTGCATGTTATAAGTTAATAATATTCATACTACTATCTTATCCACCCATCGATTAACAATTTTACACTCATCCCAAAGTAGAATATTCAACCCTAAAGAGTACTGGTGATATTTTGTACATAATTTGTATTTAAAAAAAGTAGCACATGGAATTCATCAAATTATGAAACTTCTGGTTCCACATGAATTCATAAACATTATTTGTATTTTAATGATCCGTGATGATCAAACCGGTCATGCCAAAAATAAATTGCTTAACTCAATACATAACAATTGTTTCTCAAATTTATTTATCCCATGCACTACATATAAATGATAATATTTGTTTTATAGAACACTAATAGTAATACATATTTCTTATTCATTGTCTCAAGATGATAGAAATATCATCGAAACTAAAAATAATATTCTACGATACTTTGTCGAGAAGAATGCATTACAAATTTGACATTTTTTGTAAAGATATACTAGCTCTTCTGGAGTTTTTTAATTAGCTAACTCTTTTGGAGTTTTAAATAATCGATTCTTCTGGAACTTTGTATTACTATGTATACATTTGGACATTTATTCAACGCATATCCTCATGCACCATTCATAATTAGAGATATTTTATCTCCAATTATACAATATAAATAATAAATTTTAAAAATAAAGAATAAAAATTAAATAGTTGCTACTTTGAAAAAAAAAATCTAACTATAATATATATCAAGGAAAAATCATCTGGATATTTTTTGAATAATTTGGCATCACTTGAATGTGCCATTTTGATGTCATTACTAATAGCATGGCTAATATCAGTAGCATAATTTTTAGAAAGTAAACAACATTTTCATATCTCTTCTTAGACAATGCTTAACAACAATTTAAAAGGCGTACTTCAAGTATGAAAGTATTCGCATCGATAACTATTTTACAAAGTTTTGCAATGTATCATCTTTCTCTTTCTCACTAATTTTCACTTATGGTGAAATCCATATATTGGTTTATTGAGTCATTATAATAACTATAAGTAATATTTATACCATAATTGGGGTCAAGACCAAAATCTATTTTATAAAAATTTATAAGCTTAATACATTCACTTCAGGAAATGACATATATCAATTGGTTGGCTAGTATCACTTTCATCAATGACTCAATTTCTGTTTAGTCTCAAGAAGATGTGAGATTAATTTAATAAAATGTTCTAAAACATCTTTCTCGATATTGCTATTGCGGAAGCATATTTGAGATATGATAAGGGTAGAATATTTTCTTTATCACCATCAATAATATTTTCTCCATAAATAATGATTTATAAGAAATTCTAAATGTAATAGAAGTATGTTATTGATAAATATAAAGTTTTTAGCTACAAGTATAACCAAACACAACATGTGTTGTATAATAACCAGCTTATAGTAGTTGCATAGTTGATCTAAAATTGTACATAGCTAACTTCTCATAGTTCATAATGCAGGTGGCTTTGATACTATAGTTTGTGTCTTCAAGATACTTGCATCCAAATATATTTATTTATTGGTGTCTTTCAGACACACTATATATAATTTTTTTCTAAAAATATCATGAGCTAAAAGCTCAAGTTTTATAATCATGAGCTAAATCGTATGTCGTGAGGCACACTTTTACTAGGGCATTCTGGTATGATGCTGCTAGGCACAGTGTGCATACAGATCATATGCGACATATTGCTATGCCTCCTCATGCTTGTCGTCTGAGTTACATACTTTGGTATACCCGATACAGTCATCCGAGGATACAGAACCTGAAGTTACTTCCTGCCAGAGTTGAGTTGCCACCACGAGCTCAGCCACCAACTATTGTATTGGTTGACTTCTTAGGTCCTTATGTTGGTGATGAGGATCCTGATGATTTACAGACTCAGGCTGCACAATACAGAGAGATCTACCGCCTTGTACGTAGATGGCGTTTATCTAGTAATTAGTTTTTCATATGTGACTATTTTTTTTGTAGTACGTTGTACTTATTTGTCATGATGGAGTTTTTTATCATATGCATTGTTATGTTTTGTTTACTATGGTTTAGGGTTAAAATACATTAAATACATGGGAATCATGAATAAATTAAGAAAATAAACCCTAAATACATAATCATGAATAAATTAATTGATTTAATTAAGTACGTAATCATTAATAAATAAAAAAAAGGATGACAAGATATACCTTCAGAGGGATACATTCGTGTACACGTGTGAGCCCACCCCCTGAACTGTGATTGATATGGAACCAAATAATCGCGTACGTCCTAAGAGCATGGCAATTGCAAAACATATTTATAGGGGGATCATAAAGTCGTCCTGCAAATGTAGCTATTAAGAAAAATAATTAATTAAAGTATATACAAAATAATCAGCTGATTCCTGGCAGTTCACCAATCTTCTTTATGTGCCATGTACAAACTTCTCAGCTGATTCCTTATCAATCCCCGGGACTAATTTTCCATCGATATTAATTTCGATATGTCTCCGGCAAAACATGTGGTATGATTTGTTGAACAGTATAGATACAACCGGCATCAAACCTGTTTCTTTATCGGTAACTACCACTGCCTGTTTGGGTACATCGAAATATAATTTTTTAAGATATTCTAGCACCCATTGATAAATAGCAACTTGTTCATTACACATGAACACAGTAGGTATCCCGAAATTTTTACCAATCGGTGTCATCTCCACTGCCTCAAGTAAATGCACGTTGTACCTAATTAGAATAATAATTTTTTAACTTAACAACAAAAAAAATAAATTAACTAATTAAATTAACTAAACTTCTAACAAAACTAAACTTAACTCATCTTCTTAATTTTTAAATAACATTTAACATGCATTATCCATATCTTAAATAATAAATCCCTATATAAAAAAATCTAACATGAGATTTCAGATATAGATAACAATTGATAAATGGAATGACAAAATACTTTATTATTAAAGTAACTTGTTCGTTTTGTAAGTTGTGTCTAGTAGAAGCACATAATGCCACGTCTTCAACACTTGAATGGATGTCGGATGCGCAATAAATATATCGCTAAGCACTTTAGTTTTGTCACAATTCCTCCAAAAACACGCCTATCCAAAATTTGAACACATGTGGAGCACTTCTTCCACTGTGTTTCGTCCTTGCATCCTATCCTTCTTAATCTATGCAAGAACATTATATATAATTCGAGAACTAAAAAAAAAAAAATTAACGATCATAAGATAATTAAAACATATATAATATTATATTCAATATAAGAGAATTAAGCTAATTTACAAAACATAACAGTACTACAACATACCTCGCCACAGTATTGAGATTCTATTATAAAATACGGTGCCACCTGACACCTACTCAATTGCTTGGTCAATCTGATCTCCTCCTCTGTAAGCCTTAGAGCTTGAGCGTGACCCTGATGATAGATACCAATTTCATGATTGTGTCTTTCATCTTTTACAAATAATTTCCAATATGCTCTGCTAACATCTTCTTCGCCTTTTAATTTAAATAGACCATTACATTTCTTAGTTCCATACAGACCACTATGTTTTACAAGAATTTGTTCTACTTCTTCATCGTGTTGTATGGCCTTACTTTTTTTGCCTTTTCCTAATGGCAACCAGTATAAATATATGGCCAAACCCTTAAACTTTTTTTGTAAAATAATGGTAGTTGTATGTAATATCTGTTTTTGCTCGGATTTTTACCCAATCAACCATTCCTCTTTCGAATTAAATTAACAATCCATTTGAAATAAATAAAGTGGTCTACGAAACCCTTAGTGTGTAAAATATCATTATATTGTCCGGAATCCAATTCATTATCTTCCTACACAATATTAGAAAAAAAATAAACAACTCAAATATTAAATCAAAATAAAACTAATTAACGTAATAATATATTCATAACTTTATTAGCATAATAACTTTTTAATTAAGAATATATTAATATAATTAAAATTAAATAATTAAAACATATTTATAATAAACATAATTAAATAATTAAAAAATATTACTCGCAATTAAATTAAAAAATTAAAACATATTACACATAATTAACATATACAGATTAAATAACACTAACTTTAACATAAATAACTAACATAACATAATTACTAATATAATCGTATTAAATATGAAAATTTAATATAACATATGAAAAACAATTAGTATAACACATAATTAACATATATATATATATTTTTTAAAAAATGAAAAATTGAACAGAAGAAGCTGGCGCACTATTTGGTCTAGTGCGCAAGCTTTTCCGTTCAATTTTTAGCATATTTGGGGTCGATTTTGCCGTAAATTTACGTTAAATCTTCAAAATTATTCATCTCCAAACTCGGTATTTTTCTAAAATCTTTACAAATTTAATAGGAATTGTAGAGAGAAGTTAGAGAGGAAGAGAGTAAAGAAAAAATGTGAAAGAGAGAGAAACGAAGTGTTTCCGTAAAATTTTCGTAATTTTATCGTGAAATTTATAAAATTTTCTTTGCTCACTTTCAAGTATCAACGTCGCCATGTATACCTTAAAAAAATTAAGGAAAAAAAATGATAACGATATATAATACTTTCCTTTTTTTTCCTTTTCTTTTTCTAATCCTCACGATGTATAAGACTACTATTGCATCAGGAAATGGACTCAACGTGAACGTAATTGGATGAAGGCCTCCCACATGACACCATGATAATGACTCTAAATTAATTGGTACAATGATACCATCTCCTCAAGAATCAATAATAATGTTCCCACCCAAAAAAAAAAAAAAAAAAAATCAATAACAATGCCGGTCAGAAATGGAGAAATTTTTTAGGAACATTTTTAATCAATCTCGGAACCTAATAATTAGAATATCCAAAAACCTTCACCTAATCCACAAAAAAATATATATTATAAAAAAAATCCTTTACGTAGGATACTAGAATTTCAATATATGCCAATTAATCAGAAATCCAAATCCAAGTGTCTTTAATAAAGCACTGTTCCACAGTTTGACACACGAAAACAGATTTATCTGAAATTAATTGAGGGAACGGAAATAAAAAATATGTTTTTCCCCGGATTTTATTTTGGTCGCCAAATTTCTTTCTTTTTTTTCTTTTTTGTCTTCGGATCTCAAAATAAGTCTAAATCGGTTCGAGATAGGGTGTGTCAAATCTAAATTAAATTATACATACAAGGAGTATCAGATCTATTGAGTAATATTTTATTAGATATATGTCTGTTACTAACAAATTTAGATCCTAATTTAAATAGCTTTTTTTTATAGATACTGTTTTTTTTTTATCTTGATTAAATATTTTTTAATAGCATTACATTAATTAAATTGTACTAAACATGTAAATACTAATACAAATTACATAATTCATAACATAATACTTAAGTTTTAATAAAGATGTGTGTGAGAATCATCTTTATGAATAGAAATCTCATAGATTTTAGAAAATGCTAGAGAGACTAAGAGAGATAATGTATGAGCAAAAACTAATTAACCTTGATTAGAAAAACAAATTATATATAACAGATTCGGAATGACTTATGTTAGATTTAGATTTTTTTTTTATCTTAAGAAACGGATTCGAATCCGAAACCAAGTAAATGGGTAGAATACTTGTTCTAGATCCGTATCTTTAGCTGGGTCTGTATTTGATTCTAAGTAAACCTATCATATTTTCAACTTTAGGCTCTATTTAATAAATTAGTTTACTTCTTAAAATTAATTAGTTAAGAACTCATTGAATTTAAGTGTATTGATTGAATCTAAATATATGTATATTGTGTTAAACTATTACATTTTTATATATAATTAGTACTTCTTAATTAATTTACTATTCAAATTTAAAATTAAAATTAAGCTAAACAATTCAAACTTTTACGCTTTAGTCTTTTTATTTTATCGAAGCGGGGCTTTGTTTGTGCAGCCTTAGTTTGTCTCCTTTAATGTTAAAATAATTATGATTAGAAAAATATAATAGTGAGGAGGTGGCCTCGTAGTATTGGTTATATTTTGCTTAAAGAAAGAGTTGACCAGTCTAATTTCTGGGAGATTGATGCTGTGGTTGCGACGCGGCATGTTCAAGAAGAATCGAATCTGATTAAAAAAAATGTTGCGAAAGTTATGCTCTATTTGAAAAAGTACCTTTTTTTCGTAATTTTGTTATGTTAAATTTTTTGTACAGGAAAATGTAAAGTTTGAAATGAGAAAAAAAAAAAAAAAAAACACGTTTTCAAATTTAATAGCAATTCTTTTTCCCAAAAAAAAATTAATAGCAATTCAAGCAAAGCATTATTCTTAATCTTCCGTTAGAATCGAGTTTACTGAAAAGTTTTGGATTCAAAACATTATGGCAAGAGTCATTAAATAGCATAATATTAGTGGGTAAATGAGAAAAATTTATTAAAAAAAATCCCAAACTATATTAGTATGCCAAAAGACTTAGATACAACATTCAAAGAAAAAAAAACATAAACATTCAAATGAAAATTTTTATATGGAGCTATATTTTTTTTATGAATAGTAATATCAGAATGATTGATAAAATAAATAAAAAAATTTTACATTCAAGTTTATAATGAAATTCAATTCGAATATGTGTATTATACCTCATTTAATATGATATGAGAAGTTAAAATTTTCAACATCTTAAATAAAACAAACAAAAAGGAATCGAAATTTAGTTTTTTTTTTTTTTTTTTTTATCATTAAAGGAATAGCACAGCAACCCTCTTCTTTTTTTCCTTTTTTTTTTTTTTTTATGAAACAACCTTGTTGAAGAAAGAGGAAATTGAGGATTGCAAAAAAACATATTATATGAATTTTCCATTACAACAAACGGTAAAACCTACCCGGCATGCAAATTCTATCCCTTTCGCATCTAATTTGATTGATCCATTATCAAGAGCAATAATACACGAATTAACATTAAATTAATTCTAATGGTTCAATAAAATTAAATTAATCCTTTTTCATAAAATCTTTCTATTAACAAGAGAAGTTAAATATATATTTTTAATTTTATTCTTTATTAAACTAAATTATTTGGTTCAATATAATATTTAGTTCAGTGTTAATTTTCTACATTTTTCTCTAACAAAGTTATGTTCTTTATTACTTATACTTTTTATAAATAATTAAAAATAAATTTTTATAAAAATTTATTTTTAAATAATTTAATATAATAAATTTATTTTTAATAATATTAATAAAGATAAAAATAATTTAAAAAAGAATGCTCATAATAATTTTTAAATTTTTTTAAGTTAAAAATAAAAACATTAAATAGTCAACAACACTTTTAAAATAATTTATAATTTAAAATAAATTAAAAATTATTTTAAAATTTAAAATAAAATAAAAACTGTTAATTTTAAAGAATGAAAAACATGACCAAATCATTTCTTCATTTCATCATTATACGACCATATCCAATCCTCATCATAATCTCCAACACAGTAAAAATCAGAAATATCTGACGGCAGAGGAACCACAAAGTCCACTCTCACAACAAAATCACGGCCGCACTAGATCACGGAGAGAGCGCTTGGCCGACGCGTACTAAACGTGGCGCCAACACGTGGCGGCAACCTGACAGTCAAGCTTGAAAATCTTACGAAAAAGGAACATCCCACGGCGGGACCCACTTTGGGCCCCATCTCTCCCTCTATTTCTCTCTCTGAGTAACATGAAACTGTAAGAAAGGGTGCGGTCTTCTTCATCATCTATATAATCGGGTCGGTTCTCTGCTTCTGAACCGCTTCTCGATTTCAACTGTCCCTCAGCACTAAAACCGCCTGTTGTTTCCCTTCGCCGGAAAATCAACCAGCCCATCACTGTAGATCAACACAAAAGACAGTCTTTATGTATAGTTTTTCTAAAACGAAATCAGCTGAAGAAGGGTGCAAGTTCTGCGTTTCATTCGTCAATTTCTTGATGCGTTTTTCTGATTTATACCAAAATTAGTAGAAAATGGGAAATGTATTGGAAATTTCGATTTTACATCACGTGGGCATTGTGTTCGTAGTTCTTTGGTTGCTTAATTTATACAGTTGTTGTGGTCTTGTTGTCTACTTAATCGCCTTCAGTTATCTCTTTCTGGTAAGCTGTAATTTATAATATTATTTGTTTTTATTCATAATAATTTAAATCAGTTATTTATTTTATTGCTCTGGTTTCATTATTATTATTTTTTCTTTTACAGGTTCATGAGGGGTACGTCATAAGATTGAGGAAGAAAGTAGAGTTTGAGGAGAAAAGAAACTCGAGCCAAAGACGGGTACCACAAGTTTTGAAAGAAATTATTTACTGAGATTTTTTTTTTTTACCCTTATGTGTAATTTTTTACTATGACTTTGTTGATTGTAGTTTGTTAATTTTGTCAATCTTTGTTTTAGTGTTGAGGGCAAAGCGCAAAGGGTTGGTAAACTGGTATAAAATAATTGGGTATTATGCTGAACTGATTCAACTATTAGTTATTTCTTTGATAAAAAAGAAAGTTGAAAACTTTCCTCGTTGGAGTTGAATTTTTTGCATGTTTTCAAATTTAAATTGGGATATCTCAGGCAGGAGCAGAAAATTCTTCCTTTTGTATTTCGTTGGAACCTTTGTAAATTTAAGAGAGAGTGGGAGGGATTATAGCACTGATAAGGATGCTCTAGGGGATGCTGTATCGTTATCTTATCTCCACTTGCTGCAGGTTCTTTCAGATTCTGAAACAGTTCGTTGGCTGAACTATGCCGTTGAGAAAATGTGGACTGTGTGCATGGAGGAGATTGTTTCACAGAAAATCCTACTTCCCATTGTTCCGTGGTTCTTGCAAAAGTATAAACCTTGGACTGTGGTACGAGTTTAAGATCCTGAAGGAGCTCCTTGATTATTCATTTTCACATCTCTCAATATTCCGGTTTGATATATTTAGTTTGAAATGGTCAATTTTATAAAGAAGTTGCCTCGATGGAGCTTACTGTTGCATTGAATTCTCGTTTCCAATTGGAATTTTTTAAATCATTCTATGTAATAAATGCAGAAGGAAGTTGTGGTTCAACAGTTATACCTAGGAAGATCTCCACCCTTGTTTACAGATATGAGGGTCCTTCATCAGTCTGGTGGTGATGATCACTTGGTTTGTAGTCTTTGCTGCAGCTTGATTATCTTTACCAGCTTGTCGCACACGCTATTTAGATACATTTGATGAAATGATATGTGTATCAATTGCAGGTACTCGAATTGGGAATGAACTTTCGTACTGCTGATGATATGAGTGCATTAATGGGGGTCAAACTGAGAAAAAGATTGGGTTTTGGGATGTGGGCGAAATTGCACTTGCTAGGCATGCATATTGAAGGAAAGGTAGATTTCTTAAACAGTTGTCTGTTCCAATTATTTTGAAAAGTATTTAGCGTGTAAGAATTGCGGCTGGTTCAAATTGCCATTTCATGGACACCAATACCTAATTATTTTCCTTGTACTGGTTCAAGTTGCACACAGTGAGATGCCTATATATTTCTTTATATGAATGAAGAAAAGGGACTTGAAACACCTTTAAACATGGTACTACAGAATTCCTTGGACCGAAATTTTCTGCTTTTATTAGCATTAGACAAAGTAAAAGTTTTAGATGTCAGTTTATTATTTTTATTCGTGGAAATATCTACATGTGAGAGAAAGAATTCCTGAGATGCTTGAAATAAAGCTCGTAAACTTGTGACTTTTGTTTATCAATGTATCTCAGTTTGTTATTGAGTCTATGTTTTGCTGAACATGGGGAAAATGTTGAAGTGCATTGATGTTTGAATTTCCAGGCATATGTCCTGATATTGCTTAGGCTTTCTGAATTATGTCAGGCCCATACAATTTACCTGATTTTGGTTTTGACTTCATTTTTGGCAGTTGGAGAATTCCTAATTCTAATGCTTGTCCATTAATTAATTTCTTCTGTCATGGTTTATTTTGGGGATTTTGATTGCTTATGCAAAAGAACTGCTGCTTGCTCTAGGCTAATTCCCTACTCAAAATTGTCTAAGAATTTATGTATTCTTCTTTTGTCCTGTTATTTTGTAGGTCTTGGTTGGGGTGAAGTTTCTACGAAGATGGCCATTTATCGGTCGTGTCCGGCTATGTTTTGTTGAACCGCCATATTTTCAGATGACTGTGAAACCAATTTTCACTCATGGCCTTGATGTTACTGAACTTCCGGGGATTGCTGGATGGCTGGTTTGTAAAATATGAAGTATGAATATGATTAACTCCTTTATTCTTTCCCTGAGTATTAATTTTACTTGGCTTTTTTTCAGGATAAGCTTCTAGCCCTTGTCTTTGAGCAGACCCTAGTTGAGGTACGTTTCTTATGATCAAGATACTTCATTTTTTTCCCTAAAATAAATCCACACTAATTATCTTTGTTTGATTGTTTTACTTTATCCTTTATTATAATTTGTATATTCTCCAAAATTGTCATGGCATAGTATCTACTTTTATGCGACTTTTACATGCAACAGAAAGTGCATTGGGTAGAACTTATCAGAACTAAGTTCAATCTAAATTTTGCAGCCCAATATGTTGGTGGTTGATGTAGAGAAACTTGCTTCTCCTCAACCAGGTAATTGACAGTCCTTGGTTCCTATTCTGTCCGGTGGGATGGCTGATATGGTTTCAGAAAGTCTTGAGTTTATATGTGATTAAAAATGCTTGAAGTGAATCATTGATTTATATTAGTAACATATATGGTAACAGATTACTGGAAATTTTGAGGCGGCTAAGAACTAATTTAGAAGCTTTTGTAATTGCTAGAGTTTAGAGTGGTTCAGTTTTTCCTATTTTATGGTGAATGCTATCACAATACTTAAAGGTGCCCATAGAGCGTGAAACCTCCAACTTGTTGAGGTCTCAGATCTGGCTGAACTTTTTAGATGCTTGATGCTCCATGACTAATGTCTGCCTCTTTTAATATTGTTAACAGAGAACTGGTTTTCTGTTGATGAGAAGGAGCCGGTAGCTTATGTTCTTGTTGAAGTTATTGAAGCAGCTGACATGAAGCCATCAGATTTAAACGGTTACCCCTCACCACAAACAACTAAGTTACAAAACAAAAAAGTGGCATGTACATATTTATGTTAACTGAAGTTGTTTCTCAGGATTGGCTGATCCCTATGTCAAGGGACAACTTGGCCCGTACAGATTCAGGACTAAGACTCAGAAGAAAACACTTACTCCAAAATGGCTCGAGGAATTCAAGGTCCCTATCTGCACATGGGATTCACCTAACATCCTTGCTATTGAAGTTCGTGACAAAGACCGTTTTGTTGATGATAAAATGGGGTTTGTGTGATTCTCACTTTTGGAATGTAGTAACTCATTTCTTGTGCTTACTGGATTGTCTCTTATTTTGTTGAAAGTACAGGGGTGAAACTTGAAAGGGTAGTTCCAAAACTTTTTCTAGTTCCTGCCCTCCTAAATAAATTTTAAATTTCGTCATATGGGACGATTAAACCTGTTACTG
Organism: Catharanthus roseus; assembly: GCA_028651295.1. NCBI lineage: Eukaryota > Viridiplantae > Streptophyta > Magnoliopsida > Gentianales > Apocynaceae > Catharanthus > Catharanthus roseus. The sequence goes on along the minus strand of JAPQWS010000050.1, from coordinate 2,342,113 downwards.
CACACATGACTGCCATGTTGGACTTTCTGTTTACTTTAAGAATGTAGTAGGTGAATTATTCTGCGATTCTAATTATACTGGTTTTAAACTTTTGAAACTAATTGTTTTTTATGAATAAGTTATGATATTTAGTTTAAGTTCACAAAATATTTTGAGGGCTTTTGGAATTTACTTTATCCAAACATGGGATATTCATTTCTTGAGGAATGTTTGAGCACGAGAACTTTTTATTGTAGGAAGTTTTTGTGCATTGAAATCAGTTGTTCGATTCTTTTATAGGCATTATATAGTTCATCCCTCTCTCTAACGGGACCTGTATGACTTGTTCAGTATTTTGTTATTAAGAAATTTAAGACTGTAACACTCATAATTTTCAGGGAAGGTACAATAGATATAAATGAGTATAGGGATGGCCAGAGACATGACATTTGGCTGTCTCTTCAAAATGTCAAAGTAGGACGCGTGCATCTCGCCATTACTGTGGTTGAAGGCTCTGGAAAGGTATGTCTCATTTGTTCAGACTGATCAACTTATTCCAAATTATAGTAACCTGAAGATTTCTTGGATTCATTTTCTTTTATTTACTCTCAGGGAACCATATTTATATGCCATAGGAATTTAAGAAGAGACTGAATTTAGTAGTATCATATCAAATAATTATATGGCGTATTAATTAAAACATGGCTCAGGTGCTTCTATACTGATTGTTTTATGCAGATGACTGACCAAGCATGCCAGGAAGAGGATCTGGATGAATATAAGAGAGAGTCCTTTGCCACTGATACTAGTAACAAAGGTTCATTCTCTTCCGCTACGTCCGATAGATCCCCAAGAGTGGCAGATAGGTTTGAGCCGATTGATGTAGAAGGAAAACAAGACACTGGGATATGGGTTCATCATCCTGGGAGTGAAGTCGCTCAGGTTTGGGAGCCCAGGAAGGGGAAAAGTAGGCGCGTTGATACGGAGATTCAGTCTGGAGTTTCTGACTCTGGCAGCTTCAAGTCAAAAGCATCTGGACCTCTTAAAAATGGCAGTAGCAATGCTGATGAAAGCTTGGATGCTGAAAAGCTACATTCACCAAATCGAATACAAAGAGGCTTTCATAAAATTGGTTCAATATTTCATAGAAGACAAAGAAATGAAGAGAAGAACGACTGCCCTGAAGAGCCACTTCCATCTCCACATATTAATCTAAGATCAGTAAATTCAAAGGAAATCGGAGTGAAGTTCATAGTGGATGACAGTATCTCTGCTGCTGCTGCTGCAGTGCGTACCCCAAAACCTGATTCTAAAGAGGGTTCTGAAGGTAGCGGACCAGATAGCCCACAGAAAGGCAATGTCAAACATGTGGCCAAAAACATTTTGAAGCAAGCAGGTAAATCTGCACGCGACCTAAAACATGCTCTTTCACATAAAAGATCCAGAAAGTTTAAATCTGATTCAGCAGGTGAGCCGGCAACAGAAAGGGATGCTTCTTCGTCAGAGGAAGAATCTATTGCATCTCCTGCTGCTACCCTAGCAGAAGTTGAAGCAATTCCAGTTCCCTCCAAAACCATTTCCAGTGAGCCCAGAATCTTGTCTCCTGCAAAGGATGCAGTAATGAATATTGAAGTACCACCACCAAATGAAGGTAGTCCTGGCCCTGGGGAGCTTAAGAAGTAAAAGACAAATAAGGCATCAAGCTACATTGTCAAACTTGCAAGATAAAGGTTAACTGAAGAAAGAGGAACAAGGTATATGCAAACCAGGTTATTTAGATGGACACTGGTTGAACTTTGTTGTAGAGTGATGTTTTACAGTGAAATTTGTAGTTCTTGTCTGTACAGACAGTTTATAGAGGAACATACTATGTTCTTATGTAACTTTCTTTTACTGTATATAATAAACAGTTGGAGGTTTTCTTTTTTTTTATTTTAAATATAGCTAAATGATAATCAGTTGTTGAAGATTAAGTACATTTTTTTATTAACTTTTTATGTTTATTAGTGATGCCATTTTTACATCAGTTGCATGATGCAGCTCTCTTATTGACCACTGGATCCATTGACAGTGTCGCTTGCTTGTATTTATACCATTGTTTGAAGAAATAAACCAAGAAAAGCAAAAGGAAAATTGAAAAGAAACTGGGTTTGCACTATCATAAAACAGCATCTAACTCAAAAGTAAGACACCCTTGCTCCTGAAAAACCTCGAGACAGGCAACAGAAAGGAAGGGTAATATACTGCTTACAGAAGTTTATCAGAGCATTTTACTAAGATCTTCGACTTGATAATTCGCATGTCTCTGCAGGATCTCACTGGACAAAAGCACACTAGCTGTTGCAGCCATTTTACTGAAAAATGGTCTCTCCACGCTGCAGTGCCGTAGCTTTTCCCTTCAGCTCAGCTAGTTCGATAGTGCTTAAGAACTTGAATCGAAGGCTCGAATTTACATCAAAGTCCAGTCATACATGAATTGTGATCTCATTCTTTTGTTAAAGGTACTCATCTTAGCCTCCAAGCAGGCCCTTGACCTGATTACAGTTCCAGTCTTTAACTAAGGTCCCTTGACACTTGAAAGACAATGTCAAGTCTTACTCTTTGGTTGCTCGGAACAAATTTACTTCCACAGCAGACTCCAGATACTTCAATTTTGTATAGAACGGTGCACCACATATCACATATGATGTGAATACTGAACTTGGTGCAATAACCATCTATCCACAGACATCTGCTAATTCTATCAGCAGATTCTATAAGGCTTATAACATGAAACCTGACTATCCAATTGGACTAATTTCCAATGATTTCTTGATAAGAGAAGCAATTATAAGCATTACTATCAGAAAGTATGCTGGACAGAATTAGCTTCCACATTCCCATCTTTGGCACAAAACCTTGTCTCATCATTTGCCTCAATACCCAATCCAAATCTGACGCAAGTTTTTTATCACAAAAGCCCGGGATAATTAATTTATAAGACTCAAAACTTGGATTAACACCCATGTTTATCATTTTGTGCATAAAAGCTTTTGCCTCAGCAAATCTCTTGGCATGAAGCAAACTATATAAAACCTCTTGATAAGTACCCGGGTTTGGATCACAACCTCTACCCTGCATTTTATCTAAAAGCTCAATCCCCTCACTGATTTTTCCCTGCTTCCTTAGCCCTGAAATCAATATGTTGAATATGATGGCATCAGGCTCCACACCCTCTGTCTCCATCCTATCTAACAAAGCAAATGCCTCATCAAGGCTGCCACGGTCACATAAACCATGCATAATTGTTGAAAAGGTCCGGACATTAGGCTTACAGTTCTGCTTAGGAAATTCATCAAGCACAAGAAATGCATCATCCAACTTCCCACACCTACACATACCTTTGATGATGATATTCAAACTACAAGCATCAATTTCAATACCCAATTTAGAAGAACCCATAAAAACCTCATGAACAACTTCAAATTGATTGGTTGAAACAAGCATATTCAGCACCCCATTAAAGGTTTTCACAGTAGGCCAACACTTGTAATTATGCATGTCAAACAGGATCCGAATAGCACTATTAATTCTCCCACCTAATACCCCATAAATCTTTATGACATTGTAGAAGAAATCCTCAGAAAGTCTGCATTTTCTTTCAAGTTTGATTCTTTCCATCAGGGTTTCAATGGCATTAAAGTTCTTGGCTTGTGCAAGCTTATTGATAACTGCAGAGTATAGGGCTTCATTGGGTTTGTAGTCTTTACGCTGAGAGATTTGATCAAACACAGGAAGAGTAAAGTTGGGATCTTTTAGAGTCTCGAAAATCTTGATTACTTCATTTGGGCTTAACCAGTCTTTGTGCCTGGCCAAGTTGGGAATATGAGAATCTTGAATAGATGAAAATGGACGAGAAGGGGCTGAAAACTTTGATCTCGAACAGAGGGTCAGGTAGAGCAGCGGGGATCGAAAGATGGGTCGGAGCATTTTAGGATCCTTGATGATGAGCAAAGAACGTGAAATCATAGCAGTTGTTACCTTTGCCGAACAAACCAGGATGAGCGTCTCTCTGTCTCTATCTCGTCTTTACTTACATATTCCCTTGTCCGTTGTCCCTCCGCCTCCGCTTTCCCTTTCCCTTTTATGTTTAAAGAGTATGTGTAATTTCAAAATATACCTAGTCAATTTTTGATGGTGAGAGTTAAAAGTTTATTTTGTCGTCTAAATTCTAATTTAAATATTTAATTATTAAAATTTTAATTATTTAATTAATAATTAATTAAAAATATTGAAACGTTTTTAGAATTAACCCAACAAAAAATGACCAAAACTTACCTCCAAATATTTACTTTTAGCTAGTCTTAAATTTTTTTAATACAAAATTTTACCTCTAAATTATTTTATGAGGTGTTGTTTATATATTTAATTTTTGAAATACGAATAAATTTAATCGAATAGTAACACGTGTTCGGAACATGTCATATTATATTTACTTCGTTTTTAAGAACGTACACATCAATTATGAGGACAAACTCACAATATTTTTTAAGTCAAAAATATAATTATACTCTTAATCAATTTAGGATAAATTTTTGTTCTAAATTATATTTAGGCATGATTATATAAACATAAATAGTTTAGAGTATATTTCTTTAAAACTATTTTCTCTATTTAAAATTTGATTAGGCAAAATCACCATTTTGGCCTCCTAAAGTTCTTTTTTCAGAGTCATTATGGTCCATAAGAAACATATATTGCAATCAAAACCATGAAATAGGTTTTTTTTTTTTTGGCTAGTCATTATGGTCCATAAGAAACATTTATTGCAATCAAGATCAAGAAATAAGGATGGCAATGTAATAGATTAATGGTAGAAGTATTCTTTGTTATATTTGAAGTCCTGAGATTATTATGGTTATATTTATATTCTTAAAAAACAATAACAGTTGGGAAAAAAAAAAAAACTTGTGGAATTAAATGATGAAATTTGTATGACGTTGAGAACCAAAATGACCATTTACCCTTTGATTTTATTTTATTCTCTTATGGTAAGACAGAAGTTTAGATTGGAAGTCTATTGTTTCTTAAGACTTTCAAGAGTAAATTCATGTGTATATTGAATGAATGTGCAAAGAAACTAAATACGTACTTGGTTTGATTAATTAATAGCTTCATAATCTCGCCAAAATGAATTTGCATTTCAGAACTAGTAACAAGTATCATCATCAATAACTTCAACATACAATGATGGCAAAAAGTAATACTAAAAATTTGAATTTACTTTCCATCCATTCACTATAAAATAGTTCATGTTGCTCAATGTCAATGGTTTTATCCTCATCTGCAATGAGTTTCTATTTTGCCTACCTAGTATAAAGCATGTTTAACTTAGATACAAAAGACTACATGATTTTCAAACTTGTGAAGAATCAATGGTGTGCAATATATACTAACTTTACATGAATGAATATATAATTATGTCATTCTAATATTATACAATATCTATACAGATCTTATTATGTACAGATCTAAGTTGAGCAGCAGCAGCAGCAGTGTTATTAGATCATGCATGTTTCTTCTTCTTCCCTGCAAGAATTGGTTGAATATGCAATCTCCTACTGAAAGCCTCATTGAAAAGGAAACGTGTTTGGAAAGCTGAAATGATCGGAAGCCATGCAAGAGAAGCTATGGGCGCAAAAAGAACTACACCCATACCGTAATCATATGCTTGAGCAAACACCCTTGTGAAGTGCCACAAGGCAGTGCCCTCAATCTTAGGCCTTGCAGCTTGTGCAACCTGAAGTAATAGAATACACATATTTAGTTACTGCCATGCTTTTCTAGAGAAATGAATAGAGATTAGCCATGGCTTACCAATATCAAGCCCCAACCAGTTGGTAGGAAAGCCAAACAGCACACAACAAGATCCCTAAATGATAGATCACAAATGATTGAGAGAGTAATAATTGTAGCCAGAACGCCAAGGAAAAGAATTGCTTTGAATAGCCGAAATGTTAGATGATAATTAGCACTTAGATACTTCCTCCCTAGATTCACCACCTGCATAAGATCATATGCAATTAGCATGCAGAAAAAAAACAATGATAAATGTCCTTTCTAAAATTAACTGTGTACTTATGGACATGTGAGACTCAAGGTATTCTAAATATTTACTTGGTAACTTCTCATGCGGAAAATCTACGAGTGGTTTTGGTGTTGGGGGGGAGGTGGGCGCGGGGAATCAGGGGATATTACAAAAATGTTTACACCTATGACAGAACCAAGTGCAGGAGCTTTCTAAATGATAAAGGGATAGAGTATACCTTGACTAGCAGAAAAATCACAACAATCACAACCCAAGAAAGGACATATACTATGAAGTTTTTGTTTTGTCCAGATATGTCGAGATGATAGACGAGTCCATACTGGTAGAGGAAAAATCTCAGAGAAAGAAGAATTTCAATGAACCGAGAACCCAGCCCTGAGTAACGAAGATGCGCTTGTTCATCATTCCACCAAGATTGCCAACTCTTATCTTGTTGAATCCCGATACCACCTAGTTGCACTATCCATTTGTTCCAATCTTTCCAGTCATCCACAATCTTAGGCCAGCTGAATCCAGAAGGATTGAATAAAAACGGTGCAAACAACCAAGTCATTGACATGAACCAGATTGCATATGTAATTAAGACATATGCCATGCTGCTCTGATAAGATCTCCTAAACAAATCATAAACGATCAACAGCAGCAGTAATTCGAATCCTTTTACAAAGTGACTCCGCGAGTATAGTCTGTAATTTTCGGTGAAACTGGCATGGAAAACTACCACCTTACGCCCTGTAGGTCTATACTTGGCACCACCATGAAGAATTGTTCGACCATAATAGTGAGCTTTCGTTCCAAAAGAAAAGGTAAAGAAAACAGCTGCCAGCTGCAATTGCATGAGAACAAAGTCCTTAAGAGCATTAAGGAATCCCCTCTCAAGTCCAATCTCTATTACCATCGGCAAGCCTGTCAAGAGTCCAAGCTGGATAAATGACTGAGAGGCTAGAGCTGTTTCCAAAGATTTTATGTTTTGTATTCTTGCCTCAATCAGAAGAGCTCTTTGTAGACCACTAAGAACGAGGTATAACTGCCCGTATAGGAAAACATATATGCCAATGACTGATATCTGCAAATCAATGCAGATTGCAGGTTCAGAATTACCCACAATGTGTCAATCGAAAAACACAGAAAATTAAGGGAAAAACAAATCCAACTGAATATGTTTAGACAAAGATTAATTATTTTCCACATAGTTCATAAGATTTACGAATTGAGCAGCTTTCCATGATTTAAAATGGGGTGTACTGTGAATGTAGAAACGTCGAAAGATCCATCTAGACCAGCAAAAGTTAATTGCTTGTTCATAGTGCTTCTTGAAGCCTGATTCAGTGATAACGAGCAATGTAGGCAGGAACCGAGAAAAGATTCAGTCAAGGAAAACAGTACAGTTCAGCCTGATTCAGAGATAACGAGCAACGTAGGCAGGTACTGAGAAAAAATGCAGTCAAGGAAAACAGTACAGTTCAGACAGGCCAAATAAAGGACAAGTTATTTGAATGTACATTACCAGGCTGTTAAAGTAAAAGCCAATTGTGGTGAAGTAACAAGACAGCATTCTGAAGAAATCAAATCGTCGTCCAAGGCGGTATATATCCCGACTAAGAGACTGTTCACTGTTCCCATTAGCTACTTTAGCTTCAAACTTTGAAATCTGGTTCAGGCCTACATCACGGCCTTTTCCAACTTGCATATACTCATGGTATGTGATAGACCCCCGCCTTAATGTAGTATTGAAACCTACGATGAACCTATTATATAAGAGCTGTGAACTAATTCAGCAGTAGAGAACATATAGCTACATTACCGGCAAAAACATCCTCGCTCAAGTTAATTGTCTTTGATGCTTTGCTAATGCCACCTCTTGTTAAGTGAAAGATTCTATCAAACAAATCAGGGTGCCCGTAGTGGAATCTAACCCTGCATTACAACACTTACGTTAGGAAGAAAGTAGAAGCACATCTGATAACACCAAATGAGTTTTAAAAAGAAAAAAAAAAAATACCAAAGACGTCCAAAAATAAACAAGGTTGATATGAAAAATTTTGGATTACTAAAAACAAGATTCATCTTTTATTTTTTCACTTTAATCGTCACCATGTTGTTTCTAAATTTTGTAAAGACCACGAAGTTCCAACTTTGAATTCTGCGAGAGACTATCACTAACTCTTTGTTTCCAAAGTCCAAATTCCTCATGCAGGCTTTTATATGTATTGAAACATGGCAGTTATTACCTGAGCGGATTTGCCAGTAGTCTCTGCCCAATAGTAACAAAGCTCGTTTCTTGATAGGACATGAACCATGCCAAGGAAGAGACACTTCAATGGAGAGACAAATAAAATCTTTTAGAAAAGAAATGCAATATGTGCTTGGGGATGACGAGCAATAAAATCTTTGTGATGATGAGTTGGTATACTTTTCTGAGAACAAGTCCTGACCTTCCGGTAAATATGTGCTCTCTCATCCCAAGAATAGTAGGTGGTCTCCTTCCTTTGTCACAGTGAAATTCTTGCAAGATATTTCTCATTTTGAAAGCTTCTTCCATATAATTATCCTGTATAGTATATTTCAGTTGTACAAGAATATAAAAAAACTACTATTTAATTATAAAAAATTCAAGGCTGAACTTACTTGATTCATATCAATTGCTTGGAGAGCCTCACCACGTGTGAAGATTATGGAATGGTTTTGATTCTCAGGTTTCCCTTCTCCAATATTTGGTGGTCCTGGGAGCTTTATGCGGTATATCTCCTGCAAAAGTTGAGGAATATAATAACACAGTTCACTGCATAAGGCATGAAATTGTATATCCTTTAAACGCTGTTCCTGTTACCCCAAAATCGGGTTAAAGTACCTGATCAAAGCCATTCACTGCTTTAACTAATATGGATGAATACACTTTATGTGGCCCGTCTTCCAGAATCTCTTCTTTCTCCTCGACATAAGCAACACGTAGTGAAGGATACCTATCAGGAATAATTTAGAAATAAATCAAATTCTCTAAAGATGTCATCAAATATTTTTGCAAGGTTTGTGCCATTTGCCGTTGCAAGTTTAGTTTCTTTTCCATTTTCAGAAAGTACCTTATCATCAAGTCAAGGATGTCTTGAGCTTGAGGATTTCCGGAGGATTTATGTGATCCAAACATTTGACAAGAAATAACATGCGTAAATTTCATGTCTGCAACTGCATCAAGTTGAGCTGATAAAGTATCATTCCCCTTCTCTATGGCCTCATATCCTTGTAGAATATCTGGTTCACAGATCAGACAGTTCGAAATGGTTCAAATCCTTCCTAAAGTGTAAGGAAAAAAAAAACCTAAGAACACCAAACCTAAGATCAGGCTTTTGTACTAAACCTAAGAACACCACAACCATCTAACTGGCATAAAATAATAGCATTGATCATTGGCAAAACACACCATCATCTTCAGCCATGTCCAGAAATGCTTGCAACTTTATGGCTTTCCGGTAGTACATCATTCCCCGAACTGTAATGGTGAACATAAAACAAGTTCAATTTATAATGTCATCAATCATGTTTATGTGTTTTCCAGAATATACTCCAATATCAGGAAAACTTATTTTTTCTAAAAGAAAAAAACAAAAATGATGCGTTACCTGTTCGACTTAGAGTTTGCCCTCGGAAAGAGGCCCAGTTCCTCAGATCATCCTCATTCACTTCATCATTTGGTACATCAAGGTTTTCGCTTCCTACTCGTTCCAAGAAGTTTTCCCACTCATCTGAAGACAGTAATAAATAGAATATAGATAGACTGAACAAAAAAGGATCTAGGACCAATAACATCATTTCACATTTCCAAAATTTTAGAAAAGGCCATAATGAGAGAGAGAGAGAGAGAGAGATGCTTAAGAAAACCTCAATGTGCCTACCAGGGAATATCTTCTGCATATAGAAGAGAATGGAGACACCTTCTTTGTTTGAATGAAGCTCCGTTGATGAATACTTAACATCTTCCATATAGTGGGGAGTCAAAACACTGAATAGAAGAGAATCAACCAGGTAAGAAGCTATCTTACTATGGGATATTTGTCAGCACTATCTTGTCAAAGAAACACAGAAAAGTTCATATTAAATCCCTTGGAGAAACAGATCTGCCCAAAAAAAGAAGCTCATTTCAACATTTTACCTGAAAGATAACATATTGCGCACTTTTGGAGCACTTGGTATATCCATAAACAGAGAAGTGGCAAAAAATGAAATTCGTCTACGAGCTTCGAGGTTTGATGGTATATCCAGGGCTTTATCTTTCACAGTAAGAAGCAAATGAAAACGCTTGATCTGGCACAAAGTTATGGAAATATTTTTCAGATGCATAAACGTGTTTCTCAGAATATCAAAAGAGAATAGTCACACACAATAACTATTCAGGCATGAATTTAAATGCATTATTCAACTTATACAGAAAACATAATTAAAAGAAACTGAAGAACCTTTTCCGTTAGAGGACCACTATCTGGTAGAGGGAAATGGATAGAGTGCCTTGATGCAAATATTTGAGGCTCTATGTGCCTGAAAAATTCAGTTTCATCTCCATATTCTTGATCATTAGCATGAAGTGATTCTACTGTCCTGCATGAATTTTGGACCAAATATTAAGAGGACACAATTTACAAATGTGAAGCAATGGGATAAAAGATTTTCAATACCAACCTAGAACCATTTAACATCATTTCAGTCGTCACTAGTTCAAACATGTCTTGAAGAGCCTTCACAACATTCCAATGATGTTCTTCATTTCCCTCAACCTTAATGAAGACATCATTACTAAGCAAATACAAAATTTTAGGAAAAGAGAAAAATGAATAGTTGCATGCATCATTTACCAAAAGCTCAACTAATTCAATGCATTTGATATGTAAAGCTGGTAACTTTCTCATATCCAGATCCTCAAGAAGACTCGATCTTCCAATACTTTCTTCAATTTCCTCAACTATTCCAGATATAATTCTGCGTAACATGATGGACATAGTTAAATAAATATAAGACACTGTCAAAGAAATATGCGGATTTTGAAAGATTGTGTAATTTGACTGATGATTATAATTAATGATGAGCAATTTACCTTCTCTCGAGATCACCCACTACAAGGATTTCAAGAACGTACTTCAGTGATTCATAACATTCAGTTACAACCAAGTGCATGTAATCATCTTTTCTAATCTTTCTCAAAAGATCAGCATCCTTTCCTGCAAAATCACTTGCAATGCTCAAAGCTGTAGGAACCTATTAAGGAACAAAAATCATGTTTTAATGTTATTAGAAAAATAAAAAGAATTATGGATGACAGCTTACAGAATGTAAAAATCATACCTTATTTGCCAGAAGGAAAACAGGCCAATGAACTGTGCCAGAAAATAGTTCCGAAGACAAAGGCATTTTCATCAGATCCATTTCCCTGATAATAAGTCTTCAATTAGCTTTCTGTAACTTTGACCCTCAAAGAAAAATCTAGCAGAATAACCAACCTATTGTTTATGAGGTCCTCTTCACGAAAGCTATTAATAATTTGATTCCATACAACAACAAACTTCACAATACTATTCTTCTCACTTTCTGGTGCCTGTTTATCCAACATAACTGATATAAGACAACTTAATCAAGTAAACTACCTTATTGCATGCCATGAAATTGATAAAATAGACCTTTTGAATTCCAGGGCAAATTAACCACATATTCATCCCTTCCTTGTTATCATTCACTTGGTGTGGAATGAGACATGCGTTGAATGCATTAGGCAAAGAACGAAATCTACTCCTCAGCATTCCCAGTGTTCGAATCTGTACAGAATGCAAGTGAGAAAATGATGATAGAAATCCAGCGAGAGCAAGACAACTTACCTCACCAAGATGATGCAAAATTCCATAAACTCCACCAAATACTGAACAATAGACAGAATACCATATTTGTGCATCCATGAAATATACCTGAGAAAAAAGGTAGCTAATCACACATACCAAATTCATTATTCAGGAAAGCATTCGCACGAAACAGAAGGGGATATAATTGTTTCTCTTACAATTATAATGGGAGCCCAAATAGCAGCAATTGCACCAGCATTGCTTTTGACTGAATAGAAATATCATGTCAGAAAATAGACCTCATAATTTTCACTATAATTATTGAGGCATATAAAAAAGAAATAGACAGAGTTGATTGGACAAAAAATGCTTACCTTTTGGAAAGAGTTCATGCCAGTCATAGTTTTTAACGCCGATCGTCATGATCTGTCTTGTTGGTGATATAAGAGGTTTAATCTGTGAACGTGAGAAGCTAGTGTAACTGATGTCATCCTTTGTAGTCCGAATGAGCTTGAAAGCAAAATACTGACCTCAAAGCTGTAACTGAATGACAATTTGCTTATCAGAAGCAGCACCCAAAACACAGTATACCTAGAGAGAAGACAAGAGACACACATTTCAGAAGTACATCATAAAAGAATGACATAGGAACTAACGAGTTTCAGGGTTAAGTTAAATACTTGAACTGGGATACTTGGCTTTCTTGCATTCCTCGTCCAATAAATAACCTAGGCTGAATGATTAAAAATTTTCAGAAATTGCCAAAGCCATTTCATACAACATTATGAAATGCTTAAGAAAATGAGAAACAGCACTAGGAAATGAAATAATGGCCGTAGACATCAGAAGAAATTAAAAGTCATACCTGTGTCCACCAAGACAATATTGTGCATATCTGTAAATTAGAGATCTCGATATACTTGCCAACCATTGGCACAAAAAATAGGACCATGTCAACTGCATTAGTCAGCAAGTAAAATGCAACTGCAACCATATAAGAAGAATAGCACCATTCTCCAAGCCAGCTTTGATTTTGAGTCGAATAGCAAGTATATTTTCCTCTGTTATTAACATAGTATATAGGTAGGATGATAATCCATATTGTGGGAACTAACACCTTCAGCACGTTTCTTCTGATTTTGAAAGGGTCCATTGTGCTTCTGGCTTTCCATGTGAAGGCAATGTCAATAATAGCTGGAATCCAGGGAATGTTTCAGTCTCTCTTAATTAATACAGAAAATAAAAAGAAAAGGTTGGCTGACTTTACAACCTAATATTTTCCTGATCGCGATGAAATCTTGATCTATTAATACATGATCAGTTTTCAGACCAAAAAAAGGTATTCAACGATATTTAGCAAAATATCAAACTTGTAAAATATTGGCATTAGATATCTTTCCGACATCACAAAATGTAACACACCTTTTATGAGCTTGAGAGCAGCTGACGTTATAAAGATGCTCATAACATCCTCAAGAATTGTTGCATCAAACACTTGCAGCGGAGAATCGAGATCATGAGCTGCCATAATTATCATTGCCTGTATTCAGGAAGTATATTTGAGTAGTCCTCCCAATTGGGATATTCAGTGTGCAAGTTTATCCTAGACAAACCTGGAGGGCTAAAATAAAAAAGCTCCACATCCTGTCAAAACTTCTGAAAATGTGCCAAAATGAACGGATCTCCACAAAATTCGTCTTCCCTAGCCATTTTTTATCTCGCACTTCATCTGCAGTGGCCTGCAGATCCCCGTAAAATGAGTTACTGCTTTTGAATGAGCATAAACCAATAAGTTGATGCCCACTTATATGATGAGGTAATTATGGTTGTGTAACTCTTCTCTAATGTTTCAGTCTTTAGATAAACCATCATCCATTCTTCTTGCTTATTCTTTGCATCTAATAAAATTTTTAACAGCCACTGGACGACATAGTTGAGGAGAGTTGTTCGCAATATACAGATGAAAGGGAATAGAGAGATGGATCAGACGACAATTTGCTATAGTGACTCAGTACCGCAAAAATTTATTTGGGACTTTGACATGTGATACAGTTGTAGTGGATGCATCATAAAAGAAAAGGACAACTGATTAGTGATGTATAGGAACATAAAATCCACTATTCTCAAACCAGTCTGGTCCTCTATTTTCATTATGAATAAAATCTTCTTGCATAATAGTTCCATAATATAATGATTATGAGATCGTAAGCACGTAGTGTTAAAATGCCTAGCTTACCCCCATTTCTTCATCTTCATTAGGAGAGTTCTTCTTGTCTTCCTCATCCAAAACTGATTTCTGAGTTCTTCTTGTCTTCTTGACTTCATTAGGAGGGCGTGTACAGAAGAAATCGTGATCCCGGCGCATGGGCCAACCTATTTCAAAACAATCTGGAGACCTGTGTATTTTATCAGATATCAACACAGGCAAGACATTCTACGTCCCAGAACTTGATATTCATAAAATTGAGTGATTGAAACGTAAGCATAAAATAAATGTCTGACCAGAAAAATTCATTCAAGTCATCATAGTTCCTCCACGATGAATGGCGAGTCATGCCATCTTTGTTTTTCATGGCTTCCTTCAGTGATTGGCAAAAGAATTAGAGAGAGAATATGACAAAATACTGATAGGAAAGATGCATTCTTGAGCTTTTAGTTACCTCATGTATAACCTCATATATAGGAGAAACGATATTGTGAAGAAAAGATTCATGTCCTCCTCCATATTGTGGCATGACCTTTTCTCCGGTTGTTATGCTTACAGCGCCAACCAACAAACTGTGCAATTCATATGCCATCTGAACAAGATTCCACAAAGGAATAGAAACAAAAAAACTTTCAAGTTGGTCACCAAAAAGAGAACTTTTAAAACTACTGACAGTTTTACCTTCAGCAGAATTTGAATCTAAAGTCTGAAATTACATAGCAACAACATTTAAAATCAGGGAGAAATTTCATCACAGATGTTTGTAACATAGATTCAAGAGTTCCATTTAACCATTGTGTGCTAAAGAATAATGTAACTGATACAATGTACAAGATTAAGGAAGCAGTATATTGTAATTCTCAAACCATGATAATTCATAAGTGAGGGATGAGTACAGAAGCCTGCAACTGATTATAAAGGTCGAGAGAAGCCCCAGTTGAAATCCAGAAAAATGTGATGAAGGCCAGTAAGAAACTCAGGATAAAAGCTCACTTCTCTTTCGATGTATAAAAGTCTTAAAAATCTTCAAACAATATGATTGAGTGACAAACTCCTAACTGTGAAAACCTAAGTTCCTTTGTCAGTTTTCTATAACATGAGAAAGGAAGGTGTAAAATTTCAGCAGAATAAAAGGCAATGCAGCAAAAACTGCTGAAAAAGAAAATAAAAAGCTCCACATACATGGTGAAATATGTAGCAGAGGCACTCGGGCATAAACCTTAAGTTTGCAGCTTCTCCCCATATCAGGAGGTAAAGTCCAATATAAAGAAGTTTATATTGCAGAGCTTCTTGCTTCAGATATGGCAACCTCAATTTAAAGAAGATCAACATTGAGATTAGTAAGTAATTTAGAAAATATATACTAAAATGATAGCAAAAATGATTCAGAGACAGAAATAAGATGTAGAAATGTTTTCCCTAGTTCTTTGAATTGATAATAAACAAACCAAAAGATTCATTATCTCATTAATGGAAAATAAATCTTACTGTATGTTAGTTTTTCTCCCCAAAAATTTGCACCAATCTGTATAGTTTTTGAAATACTTTTTCATCAGTTCATCCAAAGCTTTGTCCCCCAGCTATATCAGACAAAAAAGAAACAAAATACAACTCATTAAGGAATGTTTCCAGTATAGACAGTTTACTCGATAACAATAGAAGCAAGCACCTGTGACACCAATGTCTGCTTATGTGATTGCCGTATATGGCTATTAGCAAGGAGAAGGATTAAATGCTCCCTTTGGTTAGCAACATTTCCTTTCTGAGGGGGGCACAAAGAAGAAAATGATATTAAACAATTATAACGAAGAAGCTGAAACTGGAAATATAAATGTATAATAGTTCAAAAAGCTATACTTTGCAAGGTCATATTCTTCAAAAAGAAAGAAAGAACATACTTGAAATCCAAAACAAAACTGGAGCCAATCAAACAAATCCAAGCAAGCCACCCGCTTTTTGAAGTCTTCAACAAAAGGCAAACCACGAACATCACGAACAGCAGCAACTGCAGCTTTAATCTGATGAATGTATTCATTTATTTGTCATTGTCAAAAGAATATATTTTGTTCATAATTCAATAATAAGTACTTTGATAACATACAAGGAGCAAATATTCTACTAGAATAATTAGCTGCAAAGAAGAAAGTCATCCTTTACACAGCATCAGACCTCAGGTAGTTGCATAATTGCCTGATGAACACCTCCTTGATCAAGAGGAAGAATATTATATGGCACATAGAGTTCAGATTTTGTATTGATGCTTTCATTGTCGGCCAGGGCCTGAAAGCAGAAAATTTTTCAGACAAAAAAGAGATGTTAGAGTTGAAATCCCAAACTAGTCACCGAATGATAGTACATCGTAGAAAAGAGGAACTAAAGAAAATGGTGAAAGAAAGAAACATGACACAGAAAGCAAGGACACCTGAGAACCCGCTGCATTAGTAACTGTATTTAAAACTTCATATAAAACCGAAGCAATAGCACGAGCTCTGGTCAGTGTTTCTCTAAAAAAACAAGGAAGTTATCAGCTTAGTCAAACTTGATATAGAAATCCCAAATAGGACATGAGAATCACCTATTTTCCAAATTACAGTCTCCACTATGTTTAATGATGTAATTTTTGTACTTGCGATAAACACGTCTAAGTTCACGTATATCACTCTTTTCCTTCCTCTTCCAAATGGTGAACTCTTCATCCTGTGAATGCGGATTACAAAGAAAAACTCAGATACTGAAGTTACTTTATTAATCACGTAAGCAACCAGACCCCACGAATGTAAAGAAAGTCAACGAATGTACAGTTAAAAATGACAATTCGACCAGAATGCTCGAGTTACATATAATAAGGGGACTCATTATTGCAACATAAAATGAATGTCTTCTATTCTATTCCTATTCTCTCTGTGAGAGTTTAAGGATTTCTTTTACACAAAAGTACACAAGTTTTAAATGCAAACTAAGGCTACATGATGGGAGACTGAAAAAATATGAGTGTTCGATGGCCCAACATGCATGATGAAATACTTGAAATTAGTGAATCAAATATGAACTTCATATGTCAAGGCTTCAATCTACAAGTTCGAAACAGGGGCATTGGTATGTTTCAAGGATACCCTGGACTTGTGCTAGAATCATGAAAAGGCTTAGGAACCACAAAGTGTGAGATGAAAGTGGTGGGAAATCCAATAATCCATCTGGTAAGAATCCAAAGCAAAATATAGTAAAATAGAGCTCTTTCTCACAGTACATAAATAAGAAATGCTAGCAGGACAAGCTTATGCGAAGGTAAAAAATGAAGATCCTTTACAATAATTTATTTAGAAAAAGGCTGTCATAAAGACTTCAATTATAGAGCATATACCTGTTCCAAACGTTGAAGAAGAGAAGTCTTGAATTGTCGTACTCCTCGACCACTAGAGTTTCTGTCCAAGTTATGTGCCACTTCAAAAGCGTGAAATCGACCTGCTTAGAGGAGCCATTGGTGTACATGTTTATGTATTCCAGTTGAATAAGACACAAACAACAACGAAAAACAAAACTAGTACATGTTTTGTATCTCTTAATTTTCACACTAGAATTCCTCAACCCTCCTTGCTACCTCTATACTCACTAAAAGAAAAGAGAAGGAAGGATGAAAACAAAAGTCCTCACACAATAAATTTTATTTCTGAACACTGCGGATTTCAGCCTTCTCAACACCATTAGTTAATTCTGTAAATAAAATACATCATCCTTATCCTTCAAGTAATCATCAAAAACCAAAATTCCCCCAAGAACAAAGAAATCATGGGCAAAAGGCCAAAAACTTGACAAACTAATTCTTAAGCTTTCTAGACTGAAATGAGCCATCAATTACTACAAGCCTAATTGATCAACAACTAATATTATTACAATCATTATATCAAGAACCCGGAAATTGCAATTACAATTACTGAACATCTAAATTCAAAATTCTCCCTGGTAATGACAAAGAACCAATTTTTATTTTCATTACTTACAAAGATATGCCACACGAGGCTCCTCAAGTTCAATTTGATTGGCCACACGAAGAAATCTTTGAATTTCAGAAACCAAAGTGACAGGCAATTTCTCACTATCAAAGGGTTCAGGAACATCTTCACGCCCATAAGTGATTGATCTCATAAAGGGTCTTGTATTACTTGTTGTATAGACTCTTCTATTGCTAGTACTTGCACCATTACTACTGGTGCTTGGCTCTGCAGGAACAATTTCTGCCATTGTTGGAAAAAGGGCCAAGCAGAGGCAGAGGCTGGAAGTGGAGAAGAGCAAGACTGTATATGCATGGATAGAAGAGTATAAAAATGGGATCTTGACTGCATATACACGTTCTAGTCACTACGGGGGTTTTGCTTTTCATTTTTTGCTGATGCTTTTTGGCAATGGTGATCTTTTTCACTTTTGCTTTTGATGAAATATTTGGTGCATCCATTCATTCATATGTGTGTGTTCTTTGGAGTGTTTTTGGAGTCTGGCTGAGTGGACAGTTGGAATTGAAGAAAAAGAAGGTTGAATGAATTGATCTCCTTTTTGAAGGTCTCTGTTAGGCGGGTTTTTTTAATGTTTCAAAGAAAGCACGGAGGAATGAGTGAGCAAAACATCAAAGGTCTCTGTTAGGCGGGTTTTTTTAATGTTTCAAACAAGCACGGAGGGATGAGTGAGCAAAACACCAGGGCCATTCTAGGCCCCAACCTCCCCACTTCCTTACCCCTCTCCATACGGGAGCTGGTCCAAACATTGTTCACCAGGTTAAGGAATAGCTTTGACTGTTAAACCAAATTGGTATAGTTCGATTGGTTTTTAAAATGTAAAATTAATACTAAGAATTAAAGTTCAAATCTTAACACCAACTTTATAGGATGGCTGAGTTGGCAGTCTGGTGAGAAGTGACACTATTAGCATATCATTGAAGATTATGGGCGAAGCTATTAAGGGCGCGGGAGAGCTCCGTCCCCCCTTAAATTCACTCGGGCTGGCGACCAGCACATGTCCGGGTCGCCCGTCCGGACGATCTGAGCTCAGTTTTGAAAAAAAAATTATTTCAACTTTTTTACATCTAAATTGATATTTTCTTCTACAAATTCTTCGTAATGATCTATATCTACCTCCAATACGAGTTTAATGTTAAAGATTTTAGTTTTAGAGTGGAGAAGGAGTAGAGAGAAGTTAGAGAGAAATTGTATAGAGAGAGAAAGAGTTGGAAAAATAATGATTTTTTTCGCGCTATACATTCATATTCCCGAGTTAGGTTTATCAGCCAAAAAATTGATAAGACCAATCAAAACTTTAAAAACTGATAGCAAAATAAAAAATCTAGAAAAATAGTTTGGGATTTTGAGGATTTGAGGAACTCTAAATCCAAATTAAAAACACCTTCGATATTATATATATATATATATATAGATTATTAATTTTCAACTCTTATCAGCTTGCATAAGATTTTAATAAAAACTTAATATTTCAAGATCTTCCATAGTTAGGTTCATATGTGTTTGAATTCTAATAAATTCTCATTCATGTCCCTGCAATTTTTATCCACAAATTAAAATATTAGTATCAAATTTGTATCTGATAGAAAAAAATATAAATCTAACTTTAAACATTTCATTTAGCACTAAATATTTTTACTATTACTTTACCATCATTTTTTATTGATGGTGAATGTTGTCTGTCTACCACAATTATTCTTCTTGTAGTTGTGATTGTTAGGTGTCAAATTACTGATATGTTTTTTGGTAAAAACTGAAAAGAGCAAAGATATAAAGTTACTTTGTTATGCTTTTATATAAAGAAACTCCACTTCACTCCTATTGTCTCCTTAATTTCAATGAAATTGTGTGTTGTGCATCATGCATGTTGTCTTCTAACATATTATAACAACAAAAGTTTAAAAAGATGAAAAGCTACCCATAATAAAGCTTTGCTATTATGATAAAGCAAAGACCCAAAAAGTAATTTATAATAGTGCATTGGTTTATTGTCTCTTTAAATCTTTAAATTTTACTGATTCCGTTTAGGTGTATCGTGATTATAAGATTTGTAAAACAAAATTTTTTTCATGTATATATTAAACTGAGCTTTACAAATAATTGTTTTAATTTTATTAAGAGAAACCAAATACCCAAAAAAAATTTATAATTTTGCATTGGCTGATTATAGATTACTATGGTTAAGTTGATCACTAATTATGATTGTACAAGTATGCATTTGTATTTTTTCACATATTGTATCGGATCAGTTATCATAATTCTATAAAGATAGCCATTATTGGTTGAATTGCATAAATAACTCTTAATATTTTTTTGTTAAATAATATATTTTTACTATGTTAAATTGAAAGACAACTATTGACACATCAAGAAAATCAAAATTAACTATTTCTTAATTTACGCCCCTTCAACCTTATACTTAATAGTACCAATATATGGCAATTCTTAATAGGAACAATATGCGTGGGGAACTTGAACACCTCTTTTGCTAAAAAGCTAATGAAGCTTACCATTATGGAAATTGGACTAAACAATGAAAAAATAAATTAAAAAAATATAAAGAAATGAAGGGCCTTTACATATGGAGCTATACATGTTTATTTAGCCAAAAAAAGAGCTATACATGTTTATGCAACATGGCTAGAGGCCGAAAGACATTGAGAATGGTGACAAACTTTTGCTCTTTCCACCAATTTTCTTTCTTGCTAAGATCATAAAAAAGACTCATATCATTCATCCAAATATTTAATTAACTTCAAAATAGTCACATTCTTTTAGTGCATATATATATATATATATATATAGAAAGGTAGGCTTGAAGAAGGGGAAGGATGCAATGATTTCAATTTGAATCAACTATATTTTTGAAGAAATATATATATATATATTTTTTAAAAAAACTTAACTGAAGGATTTTCAACATGTATGACATCTACAAGTGATGTGAGTACTTTTTTATTTATTATTATTATTTTTGATAAATTATATATATATATACTTCCTTCCTTCTTACAAAATGATCAATTTTATTCTTTTAAATATTATAATAGTCTTATAGTGTTATCTTTCTCAATTTTAATGATTAAAAGGTAGCCAAAACACATTTTTCACATTTAACGTTAAAATATGATAGATTATTTTAAAAGAGGAGCCAATTTGCAAAATTTAAAGGGTGAAATTAAGAAAAAGAAAGAGAATTGCAAAAGTATATTGGAAGGCCACATTTGCCATTAACAAGAAAGCTCGATTACTTAGTTGGTTTTAGGACTGTAGAGTTAGTATCAAGAAAGTCCGATTGATTTCTTGGACTGTTTCCTCTCTACTAAGAATGGACCTCGAACAAATAGGGCCCTATATGGGATGTGATGTGATGTGAACCTCTCTCTCTCTCTCTCTCTCTCTCTCTCTCTCTCTCTCTCTCATAATCCGAGTTTGCATATCACAAACTTTCAATTGAATTGGCAAACAAAAATTCGCTATAAATTACCTTAAAATAATTTATATTTTTTTATTATGCTCAAAATATTTTATTTTATTTTTTATATTATAAAATAAATTTTTGGATAGCTTATTCTTGAGCAATCCCATATCGGCTAATTAAAGAATTAATGAACCCTTAATAAACTTGGGCAATCCTCCTCCCTTAAGGTACCTTTTAGGGTGAGTTAGACTCAAACCCAAATTCTAACATGGTATCAGAGAACTCACGATAAAATAAAAGAAACACGCAAAAAATTTTCATTTCGCTCCACAAACTTTCTTTCTCTAATCTCACTTCTCTCTAAACTTTTTGAAGATCTTTGAAGATTTTAAAGAAAAACATAGATGATTTGGACAATTATGAAGATTTTGTAGAAGAAAACATCAATTTTAAGGTAAAAATCACTCCAAAATGTTAAAAAATGAGTTTTTAGCAGAAAAGCTGGGTCAGGCACAGGGAGGGAGCTACCCGTGCCCAGCCCAATGCAAATCAACAATGATGTATTAGTATTAACTTTTTTACATATAGTATTACTATAAAACAACTTGATGTAGATACGAGTATATTCGAGGAATTTCCAAAATCTGAAGATTAGTTAGAGCATAATTATTTGTATGACATGGATGAAGTATTTATTTCAAAGAAGGATTTGGTGACATGGACAAAACAAAAAGCGAAGACAGTTCATAAATACATCATTGATACCCGCTATCACTCAAGCCAAACTGCTGATCGTTGGTCTTATTGTACACTTGGTTGCGAATGTGGAAAGGGAAGGAAAAAAAGCAAATAGTTGATGAAGAAGAAGAGGAAGAAGTTCCTATAAAGCGTAGGGTCCTTATGAAACAAAGAAGTGTTATAGCCTATTTCATTTAAAAAGGCGAGCAATTAGCTACTGGAGAAGGTTGGAAATTAACCGTACAATATGATAGGCATACCCATCAGATAGGTGTCTATGATCACGGGTACCCTCAGGCGGCGAGGATGACAGAAGAACAGCT
Source organism: Catharanthus roseus (assembly GCA_028651295.1). Taxonomy (NCBI): domain Eukaryota; kingdom Viridiplantae; phylum Streptophyta; class Magnoliopsida; order Gentianales; family Apocynaceae; genus Catharanthus; species Catharanthus roseus. The sequence continues at coordinate 2,319,532 of JAPQWS010000050.1, read as the reverse complement.
AAAGTTTACTTCAGAATTGACTAGGGCTAATATGACACCTTGGAATATATTGGTCTATTTCCGAGAAAAGGATCGGAATTGTCCCGTTAAGTATGTCTACTTTAATTATTTAAGATTGATATGATTTATATCATTTAGATTGTTGTTTAACATTTTAATTATTCAATTGATATCATTTTCTTTTGCAGTTCTCAGACTGTTTATAATGCACATGCCAAGATGAAGTGAGAAAGAATGCGTGGACATAACACAGTAGAAGAAATACGATATCACTGTTTGACAAAAAGATACATGTGCTATTAGAGAAACTCTGATGACATGAACGTATTAAGTGATATTGTTGTTTCACACCCACTATCCATTGCTATGATGAAGACCAATGTTGAAAAACTCATATCGGAATCGGTTGGTTGAACTGGGAACTAGACACTTGTCTAGTCTAGTTTATACTAAAAATTGCTATACACGTGAAACTGGTCAAACTCGGTCAAAACTAACCAATTCGACTGCGAACTAGTAAAACCCGACTTTTTCTTTTCTTTTTTAATTCTAATGTCTAAACCATTCGCCCAGTTTTCTTTTCTTATATTGTTCAAAAAGAAGTTTTATTTTCTCATAATTTTAGAATTCTTTTTACATGTTTTTTGTTTAATTTCGGTGAGAGAACCCTTAAAAAAAAAGAAAAACTCATCTCACACCTAAGATGTAACAGAGAAAGAAAGAAGAAGGAATGAGGCAGCATGTCGCCGGCGGCAGCCAGAGGTGACAACAGTGATAGAAGGTGGGAGAGTGGAACAAGGAGGAGCAATAGAAGATAGAAGAAGAAGAAGAAGAGAATTTATCTCCCCCCACCCTTACCCCCTCCCCCCCCTCCCCCCCTCCCCCCAAAAAAAAAAAGAAAGAAGAAGAGAAGGAGGAGAAGTGAGGCAGGAGAAAATAGGAATTGAATGGCTATGTCAAATTGTTCGATGGAAAGATATATAGAAAAGACTTCTCAAGTATATAATGTTTACAAAGAATTCTTGGCTGTAAATTAATAAAGCAAACAAAAGAAATATCTAGTAACAAATAATATTTATAAAATTTATAAGTGGTTGCAATATTTGAAAAATTCTCGTATAGAGAATAAAGCCCGTTGATTCTTCTCTTTGGATTTGTTCTGAGGTCTTCGCAGCTTGGTCTCGGAGTTGTTGAAGAACTTCCTCTTTTACTTTGTCGAAGAAAAACTCGAAGAAACTTCTAGCCGTAAAATCGAAGCCTAGTCTTGCTTTGGAGGCTTTTGGAAATGGAGAATACGTCAGTGTTCAACACTTTTGCTTGATGAAATTCTTGTATCTTTTCCTTAGTCTTACCCTTCTATTTTTGGGCAAAATTTGAGGGGGATGATGCCACATTTGAATTTCAAATATTTAGGAAATATATATATATATATATATATGAGGTGGAATTATTGGATTGACTAAGCGATTTTCTATAAATGATATGGCATGATTCTATATGTCGAATCACTCCTTGCATTAGCCTTCCAATCTCGTCACTTGTTTACTTTTATTGGCCGAGAATACTTGAATTAAAATAAAATGCAAATAATACTTTAGGGATTTTAATTTGTAAATTTTATATTCTTATATTTAAAATTAATTGGGCTAAGGATTATATCTCTGAGTGGATATTA